>CM057009.1:106918242-108305619 GCA_029891345.1 Dryococelus australis
GCTCTCTTAGAATGGTTGAAATGGATGGAGTAACATGATGGTTTTGTCTGCCAGTGTGGGCTGCCTGTATGTTTTTTTAGGGCTGGTACATCTTAATAGTATAACCTATCGGTACGACTTGGTTGTACAGTTAGTTTCTTGTATGTTCGGTATAGCCATTATGTTGATTGGTGTAGCCTGATCACATGTTCAGTTGTTGTGGCAGTATGACAAAAGTGTAGCATTGGTGGCTGAGTGGCTAACATGCCCGACTTTGTAACCCAAAGGTCTCGGGTTCGAATACTGTTTGAGAATGAGAATTTTTTTTAAATGTTACCAGCTGTCATGCCAAAGTGTGAAATTTACATTATTTAAATTATTTAAACCGATATTTACATTAAAAAGGCATTTAAGACATATTTTACTGTTTTTTTTTCCAAGGATTTTTCTGGCTTTTTTCAAATGATAAATAAAATAAATTTAAATAATTCTATTTACTTGTAAATGTATTGCTTCACAGATGTCCGATAGACAAGGCCGGCCAGCCGAGTGCCTGGCGGTCATTGGCCTCACTTCTTTCCCGTGCAGTGCTTACCTACATCACTCCTCGCGTATGTCACAGCTGGCTTGTCTGTCCTGGCGGACCTGACAGCACGTGCATTGTTACAAGGCTGGGTGACTTAATTTTGTACAAAAGTGAAAACAAATTGAATAAAGTAAAATATTAAAACTGTATTAATTATTTTAAAAATAGAGTATTAAAATTTAAATGTGTTTTACACAGTCTTGCCTGGAATGTACTTTACACTAATTTTTTTATATACCTTCTCGGGTATGGAAAATTACATCTTTAAATTTGTAAATAAGTATACACATTGCTGATTCGTGCACTCTATCAGGCGATAAAGGAAATTTGTAGCTGGTGGAGTGGAGCAAATATGACTAATCGAACAAGTGTGAGTAATGGTCAAACAAATGTGAGAGACAAGTGAGAAAGGAAAGAGAGAATGTGACTAATCGAAAAAGTGTAAGTAATTAATCAAACGAATGTAAGAGACAAGAAAGAGATGTAGAGAGAAAGACAAGAAAGAATGTAAGAGATAAAAAATGGGAGGACTCTGAGAAAACATATGGAATGATAGAGAGACTAGAGAGGAAGAGATTAAATGAGAGAGAATGAGATGGAATGAGATAAAGAGAAGGAATGAGAGAAAGATACGGGGAGAGACAAAGAGAAAGGAAAGAGAGAAAGATATGGAATGAGATAGATATGAGAGAAAGAGAGAGTCAACACATAATGATAGAGCATGAAAAAATGAGACAGAGTGATGGTATGACATCATGATCGCATGCACCTTGAAGAGACGAGTCCGGTGATATATAACACTTAATACTTACGCCTTTAAATTTTTTAATTATTAAAATTATTTTATTTTATTGATTTCTCAGATACCGTATTGTTTTGGTCGAGAAGCAATAATGAGCCCCACTAATCAACTGAATTGGCTCATTTTTGCAGAAATGGGGCTCGAGAGTGGTTCTGTGCTTTTTGAGGGAAAAATGGGAAATTTTTATGGAAAAAATGGAAATTTTTAAGGAATAAAGGGAAATTTTAAGGTATTTTTGGAATAAAACATACGATTCTGAGTGAAAATTAGTGATTTTGGGAGAAAAACATGAAAAATTGTAGGTCAAGGTCATTCAAGGTGAAGTCACTGAGCTGCAGCCTGAATGCACTCGAACCGACATACCCTACTACTCAAGTTGTATCCTATCATTTTTCTTCATTGTCTATGTTGTTGTCGTCTCTTTCTAATCTGTTATATTTGTCTTTTCCCGCTTTTCCACCGAGCTGTGCTGAGCCTACCCTATCACTCCGAGGTCATCCTCTTTGGGAGCCGCTCGAGTCTCCAGACTGCTGAGGTGGTTCAACAACTGATTCTATTTACAGCACCCCCCCCTTTTTTTCTCTCCATACTGTGGAGTGATACTAAACTACTGTGCTGGAGAAGAGACTGGCTCTCGGTGATGCTGAGATACTTCAGTTCTTGGCTGCCCACTGTCTCCGGAGACTTTTTAAAGAAGAAACTGATCACTCTTTGTGTTGAAATTGTAAAATATGAACATGACCTGCAAGTTACTTCTGTTTCTACCACTGTGTAGACTAATCTTCATCCTTATGCGTTTTTGCTTCTGTTGTACTTTGTCTTTGATATTCTCTTGATTCTTGAACTATATTTAGTGTTTAAATGTGATTTATCAAGAGACTGGCCTCCGGAGCACAGATTTTTAGGGTGGGGGTTTCAACGCTAGCGATTGTCGGTCTAAGATGTTTTTCTCACCTTCATGTTCAGCATGGTGGTGCACTCTCTGTGGCTCGGATCCCCTCCCCTTTTTGCTTTCCCGACTCTCCCTCTTCCTCTAACCCTTTGTATATAATTTTTTTTTTTGGTGGATGTCAGTTTATTTAAGTCTTTGCACAGCCCCTGCTCCTATGCCCGTCTGATGCCTGCAACATGTCTTCTGTATCAAGAATTTCATTATGAATTAGCTACACCATTCTCGTCCAGCAGGGATCAGACACCGTTATGTTGACTTCCTAATACTGTCTTTCGGGCGAGCAACTGAGTGATGGGTCAGATTTAACAGTGAGTTGTGGAGATCAGCGTATTTAATTTGGGCAATTTTTAATGTTTTGTATTATGTGTGGCGTAGTTGTGTATGGCTTGGGTGTGCAGTTTCACTAACATTTTCAAAATTGTAGTTTTGGTTTCCCGTCTAAATCCTTTTTTGGCTCACCTAAGGCATTGTCTCTCTGAATATTTCTGTTTTTTAATGTGTGGTGTTTCGTTCTATTTGGCAGCCCAAGCAAGTAGGTTTTTGTTTTTTTTTTTTCATGTTTAATGTTTATGTTCTTCCACAACTCTCATCATGTTTTTTGGGCATTATGAATAATTTGTTTTTCAGTTTTTAATTTTTTAATTGGTAGGAGCTTTGAAGGTTCGTAAGTGTCTGCCTCCGCAGTGTTTCTATTTTTTTTAGTGTAAATTTTAAAACATATTTTTAGGGAAGTCGAGGCTTTACAGGGCTTTACAAGCTGCCCTCCTTTTCGCCTATTTATCAAATGAGGCACCACATTTTAGTGATCAATGTGATAGTAATCATAAACTGTTATACAAGAAAGAAAATTTTCAAACATTGTGGTTTGTAAAATTAAGGTTGGAAGCCAGTTTTTTCAGAATTTTCATGCTTTATTAAGAAATAATTCTTGTTAAGAAGGCAAGTGATAGACGGAACTAGGTTATCAGAATTGTATCAATTTAATGTGATTATTGTTTGGAATTCAAATAATTGATGGTAATAATCACTCAGAATTGTAACTTTTTTTATATGAAAGTACCCTACTGATGGTGCTACTAATATGATACTGTGTTTTGGTAATACTAGAGAATTGTTGAGTTTTTGAAATAATTTTTATAATACAATTAATTAATTGTGGTAATGTCATTTAAGAAGAAGTGTCGCAAATTTTGTAAATTTTACTGTTATATACATAGTTGTTCAAATCTGTTTGGCTTAGTGGAATTTGTGCTGTGGCACAGGGTATTTGTGCATATTTGTGATACACACAACCTGGATCAACGAGTACACCCTTATCGTAAAAAATATGTCCTAAAGCTTCAAAGAATGTGACGTGAATACACATTTATTTTTGTTACTTTTAAACCAACCTGCCTGATAGTATGCAAGATTTGCAAAAGAGCTGCATCGCGTTCTTCTTCAGTAGAGCCAAAAATGAAAAAGTTGTTAATCCAAAGAATTAAATTGTTGATATGCCCAAAGTGCTTTTACATCTCATCTCACATTTCTATATATCGCTCGATGCATTTATTCCCATTTGTAATTTACAACATCATCTATAATGGCCGAAAGGGGTGTTAAATGTACAGGCCAGGGAGCTCTCCTGATGTAAAGGAATTACCGAAAATGCAGAAGTTGTATCTAAGCCAGAGAAAACATTTGCATTAGTTAATTTACATTTCACAGTTTCAAAATTGGGCATAGGGAATGTAGGCCTTCTTGATTGCCTTATTTAAATTTTATAGATCAAAGAAAATATGCAGTTTACCATTGACCTATTCAACCATATTCATTGAGCTAGACCACAAAGTAGTTTCTTCTACCTTTGAGATAACCCTCAGTAATTCCAATCTTTTGAATTCGTCTTTAAGCCTATCCATGAGTTTAAATGGAATGCTCCTCTGGGATTCAATCTTTGGCCCTACATCAGGGTCCAATGTCAAATGTACTGGTTTGGGCAAACAACCCTATAAACACATCTTCACATTCGACAAGACAATCAATATTTGACTCTAGCGCCCTTATATTAAACTGTGTATTACACTTAATCATGTCTAATTTAACATATTTACAGCTAACCTCTAATACATGAAATAAAATTTTTTCAGTCTCTATGTTGCCAAAGTCACGCTGTAACTTGATAGAAGTAATATACTATCAATAAAGGTAGATTATTTAGAAAGACTTTGTGTCAACTGATGTTCATTGAGACAAAGTCGTATCAATGTACCAACAAATAAGATATTAGCCTGGGCACCTGAGTCCAGTAAGAACAACACAGTTACGCCATGAATGATTATATTAATGGACCATGTTTTTACATTAGTACACAACAAGTAGATACTAGATATACAAAAATCAGAGTCGTCATCATCATTATTCTGAAAAAAATTAATAAGCTTGTTTTCCCTAGTAACCCTACTTTTACACGTTATTTTAAAATAGTTCAATTTGTTAACAGTTCAAGCATACCTGCCCATGAGTGGGACATTTTCCATATAAATGTCGTAAGCCACAGTTACCATAGGTGCCAGACCGTGAAGTGATGCATGCCCACTAGCGTCATGCCTGGTTGCCACCTAGAAAAGAAATTATATCATTCCACCAGTCACACTTTAAATATAGGAAAATATAATTTTTTCATTCATTTGTTATCTGTAATATATATATGTATATTTATTTTTTAATTAACGTATCTACTGTTTTTAGACTGAAGAATGATATATTCAGTCTTGTTACTTTTGACTAGCATTAGCAGGTAATAAGTATTTTTTGTATGGGTTGTCCAAAAGGCAAAAAAAAAATTAATTAATTTAATTAAATGTGCGTTTTCATTTTTTCATTATATTTCATTATATTAATAAGTTATCATAGTGTATAAGTTTTGAGTGTTGTATTTGTTATGGACATAATCCATTGGTATGTGGAACTACATTGGATGTAAATTTTTTTAAATATTTTCAGGACCTGTACAACTTTACGCTTCCAAACTGGACAATGTCGGTATATCCTGAAAAGCTGAAACCTTTAGCAAGTTTTAGTTTTTTGTTACCAACAAAAACCAAGATTTTGAAGAAGTTGAAGTCTGGTATGTACATAAGAAATGTCTTACATTACTTACTCTAACTTAAGTGGGAGGATTAAGACCTAACACAAAAAATAAATTTCCCACTGCTAGAAACCCAACATTTTCATAACTTTACCTCATACAGATAGACTAATGACATGAATAATATGATTGGACCATGGACTAAAAATTAGGTAGACAGTTTATTTGTATTCTGTGCATGTATTCAACATTGACCTACCTCAAAGGAACACAACTGTCAAAGTCACGTGGTCAACAGTGATGAATGTCTTTAGAGGAGTATACAACATATCAAAGCACTTGTTTACTAAACAGTGTACTAACCTAAAATCCAATCCACACTCTTTTTGCTAGTCGTATTGGCAGAAAAGCAGTTCAGTGTTGGGCCGTAAAGACAGGTTGTGCGCAGCAAGCAAGATTGGTCTACCACATATTTAGTCTATGGGTTGGACATTCATTCTAACAAAACAGTTCATGAACAAAAATGTACTAAATAATAAATACAAAAAATATCAAGAACCCTGTAAAATCAAGCATTGTATAAATTTATGCATAGTATCAGAGATTTCATTTAAAAAGGTGCCATATTATTTAAGCTAATTAATGTAACAGAACAGAAACCAGTTTCCTAGAAAATAAGACATCACTATGTCTTTCAGTAATTCTCTTAAATAAAATTAAATGGAAAAGTATATAAGTTGGTGAAATACCAATAAAAATACTAGAAATATAATAAAAGAACACTTCCTTTCAGAAACAAAATCTAAATGACAATATATTAAATATTGTTGTAAATGTAAGAAAAACTAGTTTAGCCAGATGGAAGTGATCACACTATAAAACAGTTGATTCAGTATGTGCCCATTCACATTCAGCATGTGTCCACCAAATTCAGCATGTGCTCATCCACATTCAGCATGTGCCAATCCAGTATTCTACCCACAGTTCAGTACTTGTTATTAAACATTGTCTTCATCTGTTTGAGTAATCTGGCCCTAAGTCTATTGCCATCATGTTATATCTATTGGCTTTTTATTTTCACATTTAAGGTGTTGGGATCAATAGAATTCTTATTTTTAGTTTGTTTTTTTTTTTTACTATGCTATCTAAAGTTATTTTGGTGTTAGAAATATTAGCTATCTGTCTAATTGCAATTTTTTTAATACATTAAATTTTTTATGGTGCTTTTCCTTTTATTTTCACTTAATTTTGTTGTCTTCTTTAATCCATGTCAGTAATCAATTCCAGGAAAGGAATGAAAATGTTCCTGTACTATACTGGAGGATATGGTGCTGTAATGACTCCCTTCCTAACTCCTATGTTTACTGCTCTATTTATGCTGAACACTACCTCCTCTCTCTCCTGTTCACAATAATTCTAGTTAGGATGAGTCCTACTTGGGGGGGTGGGGGGGGGGGGTGGGTGTAGCTAATAATGTCGGCTATTCAATGAAAGATGGGAATTCAACTAAACACATTTATTACAATGCTTTGGCTATAACAGAATGATGCGTTATCACAATATTACAATAAGATCCTCCACACAATTACTTACTTTACTTACTTTGAAATGACAAGTTAATTATAAGAACATAATGGAGTACAGTTATACAAGTAATGGTAAGTTAATTACAAGAATATGAGAGAATATGGTTATACAAAGACCCTAGCGTTGCCACATAATTATTACGCCTTTAGAACAGGACCTCAAGATCGGGAATGCTGCCCTACTGCCTGGCCAGATTTTTGCTCACCAATAGTAACAGCTGCATGGAACGTAGATAGCCGGAGCTCCTCCGGATATTGTGGTCTTCTCCTTCGTGCCGCTCTGGCACTGACATCGACACTGTTCAATCTCTTGCGGTAGCCTGGGGAGGAGGGTATGCACTCAGCTCTTAAATAGTCTGGCTTCAGTGGGTCAACCAGGCTTGTTGATTAAACATGGTGCCCGCAATGGAATCTATATGCTGTGGAACCTTAACTTTTCGTGTGCAGGCCCCTAGCACCCGCTACACTACCCCCCAGGTCGAACAAGCAGTCCGTCCCGGCTGCTTCATAGGGAATATAATCCTTGGACATCCTTCTGGTTGGTGGTGGTTGAGTTGGTGGGGTCGAGGAGCTTGGCATACTGCGTTGTGTTGTAGGCCTAGTATGATCTTGGAGATATTTTGTGGCATTCGCGAGTTTAATTAAAGGCAGTATCAAGGGTGGAGTACCAGATTCAAGGCACCGTTTCACAACATTAAAGTTTGAATAGTAAGCGAAAATTTTTAAAATTAGTAGCAAGACAGGAAAGAATTATGATTACATTTGAAAAGATGTAACATAGATTTAAAATATTGAAAGTACTGGCTTATACCTATGCATATTGTGCAGTGAGACCACGGAAAAGAGATCATCGCCTCATTTAACATATAAAAAGCCCCCGCAATACTAGGCGATGGACGTAGGTAAGAGGGAGTGGAATTTTTTGTGCGCGCAGGTGGTACTTCACTCACAACGTGCTTGGAAGTTAGTCTTAAATTAATTTAACAATCGGTTTTAAATGCCTGCTGGCTTATGTTTTATTTGCAATTTATATTGAGAAATTAAAGCTATACAGCATTCTTTTTCCTTGAAGGGGAGACTTAGAAATTAAGCACTTTGCTTTCTGTAAGAAAGAAAATTTAGCGCCAATGTTGGCTAACCTGCACTGTGAAGACGCGCTTTGTTAGGCGCAGCAATATTTCTAGTGAGCTGGCCAGTCTCCGAAAGTCGGCTTTTCATATTTATTTAAGATTGGATTTTAAGTTACTCACCATAATTTAACTATTAAAAACTAAGTATTATACTATTTCATTAACAATAGTTTGACAAGAAGTTATACGTATTTATAATATGTTATGTTTGTGTTTTAATAAGTTCCATGGGGGAACTGTTAACCTCGTTAAATTTAAGGTTGAAAAGAAATCTAAAATATACAAACGCAGGAACATACATACTTAAGCTATAACAAATTCTGTTTTTTGCATGTTAGAAACAGTATAGTCACTATATAAATTACTTGTGCAGAAAATTGAATATATATAAAGTAGTACTTTTTTATACCATGTGGAGGGCATTTAATGTTAGATTGTTCTTGCATTTGTCTGTAATGCCGTTAATTACAATTTCTTTTCACTTTTGCATTGCACAAAGTTTTTGAAATTGTTCGTAATTGCACTTTTGATCACTGTCTGTATTGTTTGGTGTGGAATTTATATTTTGGTGTACATAGTAGACACTGCTCGCAGAGTAGTGTCCTAACAGCAAGTATAACTTTTATTTTACGACATTGTACAACATTATATAATTCTGATTTGCTTTGTAAGGGTACACATATAACAGTTATTGAAAATAAAATTTGAAGCAATTAATACAATATATAGCCTATATCTAATACAATACTTAACCTAGTGAGCTCACAAATATTAGAATTTGGTAATTCCTTTATTCTTCATATACTATACGTACAGACACCGTCGGGTGAGACATGAAACGAACAATGACACAAATACTTACTGGTAATATGGGCGCCAGCGGTGCTTCCCAATCACTGCACTATTGAGACTCAGGGTTCTCAGGGATGCTGTGGGTTCTGTGTGTCCGTCTCACCCTTGCGTACGTACAAACACGTAGGCAATACTAAACTTTTACTAAATGTCACTTGAAATGAACACTTAAAAAAATAAATATGGCTAGGACACTGTCACTACTGAATAAAAGAGATAAGTCCACTGTAGATTTGTTTTTATTGTTACTATGCGTACACATCAACGTGCCAATGAAATGATTATCTCGGTCATGTCCATCCAATTCTGCTAGGGTGCTCCCCAGCCCGCAATTAATCAAGTGCACGCCTAGATGGATGATCTCACCGAGGTGCGTGAAAGTGCAGCCTTCACAAGGGAAGAGGGCCGACAGCCGCTAGGGTGGACTGACGGTTTTTCCCTGAAGACAGGACACGGTAAATTATAAATGAAACCCTTGATACATATTAACACATGTGATTACTCGGCATCACTAACGCAAACTCATTGGGGTTCGCCCTCCAGCACGTGGGTAGTGTGGTGAAGGCCTATACACAGAGCTGGCTAGGACGGGATTAATTGCATCATACACTAATTACAAAATTACATAAACCATTGAATTATACATGAACAAGATGGGACACGAGATGAATATTCACATGTGTGAAAAAAAGCTTAGATGGCGTGGTAGCTGCTGGATGAAGTTCGTAGCAGACCACGTGGTGCAGGTGAAATTGCAATATTTCTGCATGGAAACAGCAAACTAAAGTCAGGCAATAAGGTTATTCTTGCTGAGAATATTATTCTCTTTACGATTGAAGTGGTTACAGGCTTGTAACATACCTGATGGCGGTAAAATCAAACATTAACGTGACCACGTGGTCAAGTACAAAAAGCATCTATTTACATAAAAAATACATTGAATCCTGAATAAAATTGACATAGAACCTTTAATAAAATATTGCACGTACAATGTTACATAAATAAGCTCTCAAAACGCACTGATGGCATAGACAAATACTTGGCATCTGTCGGTCATGTGGTTATACGTGATGTTGCGGTACAATATTCAAACATCGAAAAAATACCCTCAAATGCATACATAACAACAATGCCCTTAAAATTGCATGTAGCAATAATGCAGAAATTACAATGAAATGCCACTAACATAGGCTGATGGTGCCTGATTCAAGTTGCGCGGGTCGCGTGACCTCTCTGACATCTTTCTACTCCTTCTCCTCGATTAAGTTTAAAATGCCACAAGGGCGAAGTAAATTAGTAAAGCGGAAGCATAATGCTGTGAAAATATCTGGCAAAACGTACACAAGCAAATGTTGACCGGTAAACTAAATTGACTATTGAAATCTACATCAGTGAACAAAAAGTTTTATTGCTTACATGACAGTGTCTTATCTCGCCAGCTCTCCTTGACATACTGTCCAGAGAAAAGTGTTGCACAGATCTACCATGGCCACCTACGGGGTTCACATAAGCAGAAGTGCTATGCACGACAAGTAAAATATTTTATTAGTGAAAATAAAATGGCACAAATTAAATTAAGTACTGTTTTACATTTTATAATTTTCTTATGAATTTTTCATATAATTTCAGTGTCTCTTTATGACGCCGTTCATGCCAGAATATCAGTGTTCTTAATCTCGGTGCCGCAGGAACTTTGAATTTCATAACCAAACTATTTTAAAATAGCAACAAACATTTTAAGACATATTAAACCCCGCAAATACAAATATAAAACACATTTTACACTGAAAAGTAATATTTATGTGAAAGTTCAAAATTATTGGTTTCTCTGCACACGTGCAGGACACGTGACACGTGTGTGGTGAACGCCGTCATGGGCTCTACCGCACCTGGCTTTTAGCCGGTATCAATACATATAAAACATAGAGAGGTTTAATTTCCTTTGGGTAATTTTAATATTTGCTTTGGTACCCTTGATAACATTAATACACTAGGGGATAAAATTTACACAGAGATAATAATTAAAAACTAAATACTTAATGTACTTAATGCTAGTATGCATGTTTGCATTTCCTCATACAGCATAAGTTATTGTGTGTTTTACAAGACAGCCTTTGATTGTCTTGGTAATAATTGTGCTACCTCGTAACACTGTTTAATACTAAAATGACTGGAGGTTATAAAGCTCGTAAGTTTTGAAAGTGCTGTAACACCTGTTTCATTTAACCCATTGGTTATAATGTGAAATAAATACACAGTACGTAAAATACTGAACCACTGAGAAAAATAAAAGAACCCTGACCCGTGTTCCTTATAGGCCTAGGCCTAACTTGGTACGGAAAATATTACTAATTAAATACACTCTCGTTACTAACTATACAAGTATAGCAAACAAATGTCATCATACTGTAATTGAGGAGTGCTTAATAGCAATAGCCTGCAACTCTTGGTTGGCCTGAGGTTGTAAAATATATAATTTATCAAGGTAGTGTGCTATACCCTCTGATTAAATAATTCTTTATCTGTCATCACTTGTATTCAAAATAATTAGCAGAAATTCCAGTTGGGAATGAAGTGATTCCTTTTGAAGTAATAATATGTCATTGCCTTAATTGTACAAAGTATCTGAAGCTATTAACTTTACCAAGTCGCATAGAAATGCACATATGACTGAATCTACAATCATAAAATATATTTAATGTTGATTATAACAACTCTGTACGGTCAACGTACTAGGTGCTTTGTGGAATAATTGAGTATATTTTTCAAAGCTGACATTTTTGAAAAATTTCTGTGCTATTAACTGTGGTGTTGGCTTCCTGCAGCAATTCTCTATTAAATATACTGTATTTAATTATTTTTGAGAATAACCTTTTTAAATGTTGGTATCTTTGAAGTCTGGGAAAAAAAAAACTGAGCTGTACTTATAATTAATGACCTCTTACAATTTGCAGCAGAATTATGTTGGTGGAAAATATTTATCAAAGAAATGAAACCAGTTTGTTGACACACACCTAAATCACTGTAGAACGTTGTGACGGTGTTTGCCAACACATACAGGATGAGGTCCTTGTCTCAACTGCTTTATATCACAATATAACCATTAGATAGTTTTCCCCCAAAATTTTACAATCAATAAACATTATATAAAATTATAGTTTTCCCACTGATTACATTTAGTATAAAAATGTATCAAAATTAATTCTGTTTAAAACTTCCCCCAAAATCTACATTTTTACAAGATTACATCTCTTTCCAGCTATATGCAGGTTACATATAATTATTTTGCTTTAAACCATACTTAACTAAAATGGCAGCAACCCCCCCCCCCCTCCCTTTTAAAATATTCACGGACGGAACAGCAGTTCCTGCCCAAGTGAAAACCCTGTGTTGTCTCCCCGAATCTGGGTGAGATACCTGTATTTATATTTTATTTGAAATCCTCTAGAACATTACAAAATTATCTTCACTCCGTCGATATCTGAAGTCCTGGAAGGGCACCCTGGTTGTGCATGACTGGCTGGCAGGCGTCACGTGGTCAAGGTGACGTACGTGGGAGAGGAAGGCAGTCATAAATTTTGTGGACGGCAGCGGCCCCGCGGCGCCCATACTTGCAGACCAACAGGCTGGCCCAGCAGACATGTTGTGGAGCTCATTAAACACACCCCTGTTGCAGTGAAGGTAAGCTGTTCCAAACGGTCAACATTTTCTCAACTTCATATGGCACTGTCGGATTGACATTCGTTCGATGTGCATGGATAGCCATCACATTCCTCCTCCCCTGAAGAAATACCCACGAAACAAGTGTCGAACACACTTCCAGAATATAAGGCGTAGGCTGGCTAGGCCCTAACCCCAGGCTCCTTTCCACATGGGACACATTGTTAGCAGCAACCATAAAACATACAAGCACCAGGGCTCACTTGACGAAGACTTAGAACAAATTATAACTCTTTTTAAAATTTAATTTTGGGTAGGTTTGCTTAAAATTTTCAATAATTTTTTCATTTACATATAAGATCTCTAATGCTTCACTCATTATATATATAATGTATAGCATAATAATACTTCACTCATTATATATATAATGTATAGAATAATAATACTTCACTCATTATATATATAATGTATAGCATAATAATACTTCACTCATATATATATAATGTATAGCATAATAATACTTCACTCATATATATCATGTATAGCATAATAATACTTCACTCATTATATACAGGTATACATTTAAATATTTATGACTTTACATATTCGTACATTTTTACTTATGTACTCCTTTAACTTTATCTATTTGTACACGTTTTTCAAATATGTACTCATTTAACTTTGGAGTGATTAGAGTATACTTGCTTACAAAATGTTAATACTCTTTTTAAATTTTCCTTCAAACTCACTGGAAAACTAAAATATCTTTATAAAAATACAATAATCTTATAATCTTAGGATGGTTTTTAAACCGTTTTACATCCTTTAATGAAGACAGTGTGGATTTCACAAAAGGGAAGGGCGGGGGACAGCCCTTTTATGTTGTGGGTACATGATATCTTTTACATTGTGAGATATGAACCTTTTCGTATTTGTTCGGAGAATGTGGATCTTCGATCAATACTGTCATAGGCGAAAGGAATCTCACTATCTGAAATGGCCCTCACCATTTCACTGCCAACTTAGCACTAAAATAATCTATTTTTGAACTGAGATGGTGAGCCGCGACTAAAATTAAATCACCAGGTTTCAAATTTACATCTGTATAAGATAAGTTACTTTTTTGTTTGATTTTTCGGTAATTCACAATTCAATTGTGTGTCACATCCGCCCATATATCTTCCAGATTTTTATTATTCAAATTTTCCAAACAAATACCATGGAGTGACCACACATTTATTAAAGTGTGCATCAATCTCTGCCCCAAAAACACTTCAGCTGGTGCATACTTGTGTGCACTATGAATCAAATTATTGAAACACAAAAACAAGAGGTATAATACGTCGTCCCAGTGATGTTGCATATCTGACTAAAAACTGCGTAAGCACTCTTAATGTTATGGTTAACACGTTCTAAGAAATTTGTCTGTGGATGGTATGGGGCAGTTTGAACCATTTTTACTCCCCATATAAAATTCAGATCTCTGAATTCTTGCGACAAAAAATGTGTAGCGTTATCTGTTACTACATATATGGGTGCACCAAAAACACTATACAACCGTTGCATCACAACTTTACAGATTTCAACTGCCTTTATGGTGCGTAATGGGAAAAATTGAAAAAATTTGCTGAAACTATCTTTTATTACTAGGACATAGGCATAACCAGATGTACTCCGGGGCAACGGACCCATGACGTCTAAATACGCATGTTCCCAAGGATACGTGGCTACCATATCCGCATACTGGCTTTCTGGTTTTTGATTTTTCGGTTTAGCTTGTTGGCACGCTTCACAACCCTTTACCCAGTTTTCAAGGTCGGTGCGAACTCCCGGCCACGTCAAAAATTTTAAAACGCGAAAGATGATTTTATCACGCTCTACGTGTCCTCCGTAATAAGATTCGTGGTCATATTTAAACACTATCGCCCTCAAATTTTCAGGTACAAAAACTCAGAATTTTCCTTGTCTTGTCCATTCATGTATAAATCCTTTATGGATAACATATGGCGAAGTTCCATTCTTAATTTCAGAGAAAATCAGCGTACATTCCTGATCAGCATTTTGGTATTCTTTAATGTCAGTAAACACACTTGGGAATTTTTGTAACGTATTCAATTCTGAAACATCTGTGTTTCCTACTGCTGGCCTTGACAGCTGACTATCGACGCTCATTACACACTCTACAGATGCCCCATTTTTCACCTGCTCGTCGCCTTGTTCAGACTCTTCGGCACAATACATGTGCGACAACGTGTCAGCTACCAAATTATCGACCACACGAATGTGTTGCACATTAAATTTGAAATGGGCCAGTCTTACCAGCCAACGTGCCAACCTGCCTGCAGACTTTTGCGATTTTAATAACCAGCTGAGCACTTTGTTGTCCATGTACAACATGAACAGTGTGTGATCCAAATAATCTACAAACTTTTCCATAGCCCAAATATAACTTAAGCATTCTTTTTCATAAATACTAAATTTACGTTCTGCTTGAGTGAATAATTTACTGGCGTACACTATCTGTACAAAATTACCATCAATCTTTGGGTTTTAACACTCTCCTATTGCTACAGAACTGGCATCGCAGTGCAAAAAGAACTCTTCGGAAAAATTCAGTAAATGCAAAATGGGAGGATTTGCTAACATATCTTTCAATTTTTGAAAGGCATTTTCCTGGTCTTCGTTCCACTTAATCTGCGTGGTTTTTCTTTTCAATTTATTTAACGGCTCTGCAAGATCGGAAAAATTTGGAATAAACTTACTATAAAATGCTACCATAAGTAAAAATCTTTTCACTCTTATATTTTTAGGCTGCGGAAAATTTACGACTGATTTCACTTTTTCCGGATCTGTTCGCAAACTTCGAAATTATGAATCCCAAATAACACACGTATTGTTGTGCCCAACTTATCTTTTCTGGATTCACCGTCAGCCCGACGTTACGCAACGCATCTAATACTAGCTGCAAGTGTTGAAGATGTTTCTCTAACGTATTACTATATCGTATTACTGTAACGTATTACTATATTTCCCTAATACGCGAGTTAACACTCTAGACATACACTGGGATCTGGAATTTACTCCCATCGGTAAACGTGTCCACTAGTACAAACCCCACTGTGTACAAAACACTAACGGTGCCCTACTATTGGGATGTAGCTCATACTGTAAGAATGCCGAATTTAAATCCAAAATAGTGAAATACTTTGCTTTGTGCAAATGTTGAAATACTATTTCCATGAAGGGTACTGGATAGGAATCCGCATACAATTTTTTATTTATTTTTGTATAATCACAGATAATTCCAAACTCTCCCAGAGTCTTCTTAGGAATTAGAAAAGACGGGCTTGTGTATGGACTTGTGGAATTTTCCACAATTCCCTGCTCTTGTAATTCAGTGATCAAATTTTTAAATATTTTAATATTGGGTGAGGACACACTATATGGCGCACACACACATTATGAGCTCATTATCTTTTAGTTTTAATTCTACTGGAATCTCTTTACAATGCCCTAACTTTGACGTAAGCACATCTTTATATTGAATTTTAAGCTGTTCTGACGTTTTTGCTACCTCTTCAGAATGCTGAAGCAACTGAATTTTATGGAAGTGAGAAGGTTTTACTTGCAAATGTACTACAGTTTTGTGGGAAAACTAAATTGTAATTCCTTCTTTGCTATGTCAACACATGCGCCAGTACTACCCAAGAAATTGATACCTAAAATCACGTCATTTGACAGATGTTTAAAAACATGGAACGCTACTTTCCATGAAAAATTTTCAATTTTCACTTTCATCACCGCTATTATGTTTGACGTTATCAAACCTCCGTCGGCTAAGGAAAATACCACTGACTCTCCCCATTTTAACTGCACAGTTCCAAGTGGCGCGTCCCGCATGATTTTATTCAAGGTCTCTTGCCTTATGAGTGTCGCTGAAGCACGCGAGTCAACCAAGTCTGACATAGTTAAGTTTGCAATCACAAGCTGCACGTACAGTAGACCATTTTTGTTACATATATTTGTGTTTGTGATGGCGCCTATTCCTGCAGGTTTACGCTTTAATGGACAATTAAATTTTAAATCTCCAGGATTACCTCATCTGAAACAAATAATATCTTTTACAGTTTTGCATCCTTCAGACTTAGCAACACTTTCTGAATTTACTTGTACATCTGGCTGGCCCCAAATTTTCAAGCGGCTTTTCTTTCCCGTCACTATTCATTTTCTTATAGAAACATTTTGCCATCGGATGATTATTCGTAGAACAAATTGGACATTTTTATTTTAACTTTTCCTGCATGGAATTTCCTTCTCCTTTTTGCTTTTTATAAAATCATTTACCCATGGTATGATTGGTAGGAGAACAGATTTGGCATTGCCGTTTAGGGGTTACTGCTTTAGACTCTTTTTGCTTACAATCACCAATAGTTAATTCCACTTGAATTACTAAAACTAATAATTCATTTAACATTTTTGGCTTTGAAGCAAATGCTTTGTGCAGTGAGCCTTATATGTGTGCCAGAGTATCATTAAATGTTATTTGTATATTACCATTTGTAGCTAATACATTAGCTTAGAGCTAGGGGTCTTCATAATTAAATTCAAAAATTCCGGCCGCCAATGCAGCCTGTGGCCGGTGTAATGGAACCAGCTGGTAACAAAACATATTGCTGCTGTGACGTTGGACAGTGGTAGCGGGAAGGGAGCTCCTCCCTCCCTGCTGTAGGCGGGGCTGACTGCTCTGGTCACCATGGTGACGGCTGGCGCATGCGCAAGGCACACCTCACACTGATGCATGTGTTGCCAACCACATCTGGCCATGAGAACAGCAGTTCACTGCTGTTGTAGCTCCGCTGGGACATAAAGTTGGCGGCCCTGTGACTGGAATGGGCTCCCCCCTCCTTATCTCCGCCTCTTGGGTGGTGCTGCCTGTCGTACCAGCTAGGACAGATGACAGATGCCTTTGGCTGCATGGTCCTCGCTGTGTCACGCACATGCTGACTCCAGTACGCTGTCAGCACACCTGGTTGCGGTGTGGGCAGGCTGCCTTCGCGACATCCCAAACGGCTCTCCCATCGTCACACGTTAAAGCAATTTCCCCACATAGATTAAATATACTGTAACATACAGAAATTAAATTATTAGCCACTGATCCTAATTAATATATATATAAATTTTACTTTTTCCCTGAAAGGGCCACGGTTGCGATGTGTAAATTTATATAGAGGTCCCTGCTATTGGCTTATTAGCGTTCTATTTTATTCAACTTAGTTTGGCACTCACACATATAACAATCTACGTTAGTCTATGTGCCTTTCATAAAACTTTTGTATGCACTAATTGTACTCTTAATATCAATTATGTATTTAGTTGTATACACCTTTCCATTCTAGTATTTTAAAGTGTCAATTATTCCTCTTAATTGTTTTGTAGCTATAATTGGGCTGTATGTTGTAATTAATAGTAACTGCAATGTGATGGTGTACGAGGACGTGTTATGAAAACAAGAATGCATGCTGTGGATGTGCTGTGTTATCATGGCCTTGTACAAGTGTACTGTGCCGCAGGCTTCCTGTTTGTGAGGAGTGTGTTTTGATAAAATGGCAACACCACAATGTAGGTCGCACCAAGGCAGTGGTGACTCGTGCTACCTCCTACCGAACAGTAGGGTGCTGAAGGTTACCTACATTAGCCAGGTGTAAGCGACCTTGTCCTAGGTTAAAAAGGGAAAGATTGTACTAGACGTGAAAAATACTTTACTACTAAACTGTACTAAAGAAAGCAGGTGTCTAGAAGAGACAAAGTGGAGTTAACGAATGTTAGCGTCGTTACTGTTCATTGGATGACTGTTTGTCGTTGTTGAAAGTAGCCGCTGGGGGCGTACTTAAGACTTGGTAGATCTCTGGAGGTCCCAGCACTGAGCAGTGCTCGGGATGTTGCGAGAGAGGATACAAGAATGACTGCTAGAGTCCCGCTGTGCACGGACTTATATAGTGCTGAAGTCTAAGCTGCCGCAGTGGGGTGTGGGGAAAGCACGTTACGTCCTTCTGCTGTGAGACTGGCGTAGGAGGTAGGAACCCTTCCATAGGAACCATGTATCTTCGGCGGCGCTCGGCCGTACCTGAAGTGGCTGAAGCTTGTGGCCATTCAGCACAGGGGAAGGGGGGACAGCATGCCTGCTGGTTGTGTAACCTTGTAGCCATGTATTCAGCCGCCTGCTAGATTGAAATGGCTGAGAACTTTTGTGCAAAGTGTTGTGTGCACAACTCTTACATGGGTGGTTGAAGTATACATCTCTTACGTAGGTTAAAGAAAGGGTATACTTTAGGTAAAGAGCGATTACTCATAATTGTAGGTTATTAATAATATAGACTGCACGCATCAATTCGCCTCCGTCCCCCTTCCGGTGTGATGAAGACTCATCGTGAAAAGGTGGTGGAGCAGGCGTGAGCCCCCTCTCTGGAATGTCTAGGTAGGAGTAGCGAAGAAAATTTGGAAGAGAAGAAAAACATTTTTCTCATCATCAGGTAGGCGGGACCCTTAGTGTTGGGTGCTTGACCACTGTAGCGGCGCGTGCTCTGTGCTTTTCAGCCAGCTAACTAAGGCGAGACGCATGGGATGTGGAGACCGTAGCTCTGTTTCTCTCGTGGCAGGAGGGCTTCCTCTCTCTGCCCCTCGCCCAGGCGGTGCAGCGCTCGCTGATGCTGCAAATGTGTTTATTCCCCCTGTTGCTGAGATTAGTGTGTCAGGAGTGCCGCAGTTTATCGGGTGTCCCACTAGCCTACTTAATTTTTGCATGCTGCCGACAAACACTTAGCATAGGTCTGTGGATATTTACAAGAGAAATGTACAACATGGACCTGAAATAAAAAGCACTTGAAAATGACGGCATGCGAAAAACGAAGGGAAATGAAATAAGTATGTTCAAGCCTTACTCGCGGAAGGCGGGGAGACACCATTAACTCACTTGGAGCTTGCTGTGGTGGTTAAAAAGAAAAGGAAAATCTTTCAGGAAACCTTGGGTCGCACAGTAAGCTAAACAATTATGTGTGACAGGGTTATAGTTTGGCAACCGCAGGCTCTTCAACACCTGGGTTGACCAGCTAAACAAACAATGCGACTACACTTTTAAAACCTGCGTGAAACGTGGAGAGTGTTTCGTGCATGATTTTAAAGTGTAGTCGAATTAGCGCATGTTGATCACTTTAAATTACATACATAACACTGCAATATTTTGAAGCTAAAAATATCTTGCACCTGTTTTTAATGTAGTGAGTTCATTGGAGCTCTGAGGCTTAGAGTCTTTGGTTGGAGAGTGTTCGTGCATGATTTAAAGTGTAGTCTGAAAATAGAGCATTGAATCACTTTAAATTACATACATAAACTGCAAATTTTTGAGATCTAAAAATATCTTGCACTGTTTTTAAATGTAGTGAGTTCATTGGAAGCTCTATTAGAAGTACTTTAGTTTGGTATGATTGGTGCACAATATATTGCAAACAAAATACATACACTAGAAAAATAAGCATACAAGCATAACATAAAAATTCCCTCATACAAAACTGCATTCTTCTTGTAGGTGATTTACATATACACTGTAAATACTCATTGGCATATTTAAGAGTGTACCTACACATCAAATTCTTTATTAAAATCTAATGCTACTTTACCTTTCGGTTGTCCATTTAAAGTCTAACATGTTCACTGTGTATATTCGTATGTGTTCAAAGTACACAATAAATACAAAAGTCAACAGAGTGGAAAATGCATTCCTACAATGCATTCTCTTGTAGGCTATCTTCACAAGTACACTGTAAAAACTCAAGGTAATATTAAAATGTGTACCTACCCTTCAAATTCACTAAACAAAAATCTAAAATTACTTATTACTTTGCAGGAGTCTTTGCTTATAGTAGGTTAAATCTAACATGTATTTTGTCAAAGTATCAGTCTTCAACTATTACGGGCACTATTGTGAGTGTCTATAAGTGATACACTATTGGTAGTTATTACCGGCACTTTGGTGAGCGTCTATAAGTAATACTACCTTTTTATGTGGGCTGTCGGCCACTTGTATTCTTAAGGAACTTTGTTGTCGGTGAGGTGTAAAACTTCTGTTTTCACCAGCTTTAATTACGTACAGCGTAATGACTGCTGTGTTTACAAGTTCAGTTTGCATGTAGTCGAGTGTCTAAATAACTGTCTGTTGCATTTGTCTCACTGGTTCCTACACTTCTCCCACTTTATGACAGCTGGGTAGGCACTTTACTGGATACACAATAGTTAATCTACCCTAAATGTGTGTCTCTCTGCCTATCTCACTGTCTTTGACTTGTTGGCTAGATTAAATGACCCTATTTGATACAGATCTATAACGTGTCCTGTAATGTTTATCGTAGTGGTTTACAACTACGTGTGCAATTAACTTAGTTGAGCACTGTACTTACTTGTGTTCGTAAAACTTTGGTTTAGCTGGCCTGCCCCTGGGACATAGTTCAGCATGCAGGGGGTACGGCCATATGTACCTTGACGTACACGACGGTGATTTTCGGTACCGGCCAGGTATTGAGTCTGCCTTGGCGGCACGAGGTGGCATCAGGCGTCATGCTTCAGCACATGGTGTCGTGGCGTCTGCTTCTTCCGGAACTGATAGAGGGGGCACACCTACAAGGGATGTTGTGGCAGTGCAGGGGAGTGATTCCAGCTCCTCCACCCTGACTGCTCCGGTTCCTACCCGTAGGGCAGGACGTTTCTCTGCTGGCACAGGACAAGGGAGTTGCAGCAGGAGACCACTCTCTACCTTGCCTGCGGATGTATCCCGTCATGGGGCCGGGTCGTTAGAGGCATCAACATTCTCGATGTTTAGGTTCCACGACGAGGCAGTGGGAGGGAGAGAACTTTCAACCTTCACTGCGGGTGTTGCTCCAGCTGAGGGGTAGTGGGAGGCATCAATGGTCTTGGCGCCTGTTGTGGCAGCGCAAGGGAGCTGCGGATCACTGCTTTCGACCTTAGCTATAGGTGGTGCATCTCGCTGTAGGGCTGGGTAGTTGGAAGCATAGATGGTCTTGACTTCCAGGTCCTGTGGCGAGGGAGAGAAGTCTCGACCTTGACTGCGGGAGTTGCACCAGGTGTCGGGTAGTAGGATGCATCAATGGTTTCAACGCTCCTAACATTCAGCGACCAGTTCAGCGGGAGGCAAAATGGGCCTCTCGTCCTCAACGGTCCCAAGGGACGAAGGTCCCTGCGTGGCGGGAGGTTCTGATGGAGCACTGCTGTATGCTATGCTCGACGTCTGCTGCAATTCATCGTCGGCAGGAACAGTGGTTGGCTTTTTTGAAGCTTGAACGACCTTAACCCTAGTTTTGGGTGTTTCTTGCTGTTACCGGGTTTGAACTAGCTCCGTGGCGTGTTCGCCTTCCAGTAGTCTAGTTGGCGTAGGCGTCCGGGCTCATGTCGTGGACGTATTCCAGTGGTCTAGTGGCTGCCTCCGGACTCGCGTTGTGGACATCATCCGGTGGACTGGTGGCAGCGTCCGTGCTCTCGTATGGAACGTATTCCATTGGTCTAGTTGCGGGTAGTACTTAATCATCAGAGCCAGAGATTGACTTCGTGGAAGTTGGAACGGCCTTAATTTCTGGCTTCGGAGTTGTACTAGGTGGAGAGGTAGTCGCTTGGGTGATTTCTACCCCTCTCTTCGATGGTGCTTCCGACTGCTCGCTGATGCGGCTCAATCCGTGGGGTGTCTGATGGGGTTCTTGGTTACGTAGACTCCGCCATGACAATTCTGAGCTGCTAGGGATTGCCTTATCACGTTTGGCAGCGATTTTCTCAGCTTAACTGCGTGGCGTCAAGGGCATTGATCTAACGGAAAATTCTCCTTGGCATTGCTCTACATCCTGCTTCCATGGCACAATGTAGCTAGGTACCCTGTCAATGACGATAGGCGTCAGCTCAGGCCTCGTTGAGGGTCCTGGCTCGGTATCTGGAACTACCCTTATGGGTGGAGATTCGTCCTCATCTTCGGATTGACCAGGTGTTTCTCCTTTGGCGTCATCATTCCCAAGTGTCGGCATGTCCCTTGGGTAGGGTCGTATCTGGCCTCGGGTGGCCTTCCGGATCCATCCTTGGTATGTTTTCTGCCCAGTAGACGTTGTCCCTTTTGCAGACAATACGATACAGACCATCCCATTTTTGAGGGAGGCCAGCGCTGAACTCGTTACTGGCCTTGCTGAGGGAATGCGTCCTGAGTGATACAGTTTCACAGCGGGTAAACTCCCATACCCCTGTCTTTGGTGTAGGGTAATTTTTTTGAATATACTCATCCTGGGCTTTTTGGACAGTAGTAGTATGGGCTAGGGCAACTAGCTGGATGTCCTCGGGTTGAGGCATATTGGTGGGCACACTTTCCCATTACCAGTCACCTGGTCGCGGAGTGTTTGGCCCAGAAGGAGTACGCTAGGGCTCGTGTCAACCGCTTCATTGGTTCTACAGCATATGGAAAATAGAATTGTTGGGATGTGCTTGTCCCAGTGACGGTGGTAGTTTCCCACGCTGATACGGACATTTTTAATCTCCTGGTGCCTTTGTTCAGTGGGGTTGGCGTGGGGATGGTACGGCGAAGTACTCCATGTTTCGACTCCCCATCCCTGGCACGCTGACTGCCATTGGCAACTCGTGAACTGCATGCCGTTATCAGTTAAAATAGCCTTTGGATAGCACCATCGTGTGAATATCTCCGTTTCTATCTTTCGCGCACGATTGGAGAAGTTTCTTGACTAGGTAGAGGGAAGACCTCTACCCATCATGAAAACTGGTCAGTTACTACCAGCAGGTAGCGGTTCCCCTTGGTACTGCGTAGGTAAGGTCCCATGAGGTCGGCGGCTATGTGCGTCCATGCCATCTTGGGTCTCAGTGATCGTGCTGTAGGAGGTGGAACTGGGTATACTTTGCCACAACAGCACGTAGTTGCTTACCTACTGTCGGACGTCTCGACTTATCCCGTCCCAGGTGTATTGGACTTTGATGTCCAGCAAGGTCTTCCTTGTGCCCAGGTGCCCAGCTTGAGGGTGGTCGTGGTGGTGCCGGCATATATCGGCGCATAACTGCTGTGGAACCCAGATCTTCCATGGCTTATTGGGTTGTCCGCTACGCATCCACACAATGTCATCCCATAATTCAAAGTGTTGGGGCTGTTCCCTTAGTAGGCGGTGTATGTCGGGGTCCTCCTGCTGACACAATGTAATCTGGTGACAGGTTGATTTGTAACTGGAGAAGGCAGATTTGTTCTTTCGGACTTCTTTCAATCTGAGGGGGGGGGGGACATCCTTTCCTCCTCTTCCTCCTCGGCTTTTTCCTCCAGCGTAGGGAAGCAGACAGGGCGTCTGGCAGGTTGTTTGTTTTACCTGGGCAGTGTTGAACTTAGAAATCGAATTTGGTGAGAAACATATCCCACCGTCCGAGTTAAGCTTTCGCATTCCGCAACTCGTGCAGCCATTGGAGGGGTTTTGAGTCGGTTCGCAGAATGAAGTGTTGTCCTTCGAGATAGTAGCGCTATTTCTTCACTGCCCAGATAATAACCAGACATTCCTGCTCGTTAATATGTTAATGCTGTTCCGTGGCGTTCAGCTGGGTTGAGTCATACGCTATCATATTACGTTGACCGTTCTCATCTTGTTGGTATAATACAGCGCGTAGACCGTTTTGACATACATCTGTTTACAGAATTAATGCTTGATCTCCTTGTGGATGATGGAGTTGCCTGATGTTCGCGAAGCTGGCTTTCAGATTGTTAAAATCTTGCTGTTGTTCTGGTCCATATCGCTGAGTGTCCTTCTCAAGGAGTGGGTGTACTGGTGCCATGTGTTGCGCAGTGTTTGGTACGAAATCGCATAGAGAGTTGCACAGACCCAGGTACCGTTGTAGTTGTCATTTGTTGGTTGGTTCATCGGCCTCTTTGATGGCACGAATTGAATTCTGTTGTGGGAAGTTCCCTTCCGGTGAAACGACATGTCTCAAGTAGTCTATGGATGACTTGCCGAAATAGCTTTTCAACAGCTTGCAAGTTATTCCATTGAGTTCTAGACTTTCAAGAACACGCTGTAGGTGTTCAAGATGCTCCTACCAGCTATTTGAATACATGATTTCATCAAGGTATGCGAAACAGAACTCTCCTATGTAACCGGTCAATACCTCCTTGGACATGAGGCATTGGAATGTGGCAGGGGCGTTCTTCAACACAAATGGCATTACTCGGAATTGAAAAGTTTCGCCCTTGGGTGTAGTGAATGCCGTGTACTTATGGCTCTTTGGGTGCACTGCAATCTGCCAATACCCGAACTCCATGTCCAGGGTACTAAAAATTTTTCCTTCGCCAATGTCGCACAGGGTATGAGTTGGGTCGATAGCTGAGGGGACAGTAGGGTGTGTTACTTTATTTAGACCCCTATAATTAACACAGATTCTAAGTTTTCCATCTTTCTTCGGGACAAGGACTACATGGGAATTATGTGGTGAGTTTGAGGGTTCCACTATCCCCTGATCCTTCATGTTGTTTACTTGTTGCATTATTAAGTCACGGCAGCGTGCGGACATTCTGTAGGGTCGGTTGTATACGGAGATGTCTTGTCGTCCAGGTCTCATCTTGGATCGACCTAGTCTGACACAACAGCCCCCCTTGCCCAAATCCACTAGCATGTTCATTTAATACTTGGTTTAGCTGGTTGAATTCCATTTCACCAAGCTTGTGATTGATTCGGTTGGGTTGGATAGGTGTAGGTACAATGTTGTCTAGACTGTAGTCCCAGTTTACGGTAATCCTGTCCTCGCCCATGTATACACGGCGTTGTCTATGGTCTGTGATGCACTGTTGTTGCAGTAATCATAGGCAACCTAGTATCACTGCTTCAGAAATTGTAGGCGATACGATAAATTCGGTTAGCGCCGAGAGGCGGTGTAGATTTACCGTCAGGGTAATTCAGCCGTCAACCTTTAAGTGTCGTATCGTGCTGGGCCATTCATACTATTTTCTTTTGGGGGCGCATGTTTGCTAGTTGTTCGGTAGTCAGGAGGTTTCTTCGGATAAAGTTCCCTGTGGCTTCTGAGTCCAGTAACGCTAATACTCTGTTCTCGTATATTTTGACTTCTATGTGAGGGGCTATGGGAACTGGATGATTATGGGCCCTTGTGGTCCGGTGGTGGTGGCTTGCTTTGCACTCCAGCATCTGCGTTTCCCATCTTGTTATCGGGAGTCAGTTTTACGGTTGGTCTTGATGATACAGTTGCTGGCGTTTGATTAATCTGGTTGGGCGGAATGGCTGACCCCTCTGGCTTCCAGGGGCAGTCCTTATTCCAGTGGTTCTCTGGGCAGAACCAGCACTTTGATACGAATGCCATGCGGTTAGGTGGAGCTGGTGCACTCTTGAGTGATGCGATCAGTGGAGCTCGTATTTCCGGGACTTTGGTCGATATGGGTTTTTCGAGACTTGCTTGTGCCGCAAAGTTTTGTTCTGCTTCTCGTGCCCGATTGACCAGCTTGTCCAAGGTTGTGGGTTTAGCAATGAGGAGGACGTTCCTTAGGCTAGGTGGTAACATTTGACTAATTGATTGAACGGTGGTGGCTTCATCGACTCCTGGGAACACGCGTCGAAACATCTGCTCCTTCCGGTGTATGAAGATTACGGCTTCGTCATTTGGTACCTGAGTCTGGCTATAGAATTGAGTAGTCAGTTCAGCTAACACCTCCTCGCCAATGAACTCAGCAGCAAGCCTATTACTGAATTGTAGCAAGCCTATTACTGAATTGTTTCCAGTTGGTCAGGAATTTGCTGTACCATTCCCGCCATCTTAAGGCTAGGCCTTTCAAATGTAACTGGTCCCTGTCGACCAATTATTTTGCTGGTAGGTCTGTTTCCCTGAACTTCTTTTCACATTCTTGTGTGAATGCTACCGGATCCTCATGGGGTCGACCTGCGAAATCAGTAATCTCAATGTCATCTCTCCCGGTTACTGGATGGCCAGGTGCCGTCCCCGGTTGTATATAAATACAGAACTGTTTGGACCTGCAGGAGTGAGAGATATGCTTTCATCGACTTCTCTTGCACTAATAGGCCATCCCGGACATAGAGACGTGTTCGTCGGGCGATCCTATACATAAGTGATGGTAGGGTTCGCTGCATGACGTGCACCTGATACGATAAATGCATTGGCCGGGACAAGTGATTTCATTGCAGAAGCTAGTGGGTTGTTGATGGCAGGCTGCACAAATGTATTCTAACCCTTTTGTATTACGGGCCTCTTCAGGCCAGCCTAGGCATGCGTAATGGAATATCTTGGCGCAGTATGTGCATTCTTTTTTCAGTGAGCCACAGTTGGCATGGCTACACTATGTGTCAGGTATATCATACTCATTGTCGTAGTTTTCGCCTGTGTTGGCGTTGATGTCTGAGACAGACATTTTAATGGTTATGAGCGCCATGAGGTGTTTTGTGGACTCCCCGATGTCCGTTCAGCTTCTCCGGGTTTAACAGCCCACGATGGGCACCAGAAAATCACTAGTTGCATGCCTGGTTATTGTCTGTGTGGCACGGTTGTTGAGATTTGATGTGCTAGACCAAGTGCGTGGTTTTATACAGGTTAATCGGTGACTGGCGAGAGGTGTTAGCTACTGACTTACTCAGATGACCTCTGTGTTGCTGATGAAGCTGAAGTTTCAATCCTTGGTGTCAACCCAATAGATGCTGGGTTGCCTGATGCTGTATTGACTATTCCAGGTAGCAGATTCCTGGCTCCAGAATTAGGGATTGGCTAGGCCGTACCTAGCCTCGGTCCTGTAAACCAGTTGTCTCAGAACCAGGTGGTACTCTTGGCTGGTGCGAATATACGGTGGAAAATATACAAATACCACGGGAGCAGTTGCGATTGCTTGGTGCCTTAGTGTGGCGGCGTGGTCCCGTTCCACCTGCCTTTCTTGCGTAGGAGGGGTGATTGCAGACCACTGTTTGGCATCAAGAATAGCTATGTTTTTCTCCCTACACCTTTGGCCGTGCCTTACCGTGTAAGGCATAGAGTGTTGCTGCTTAGACAACACACGTAGTGCACCTGACAAGAAACAATTTAACAGTGTCAGTCCAGTAGCTGCTTGCTGGCATGAGCTCTGTAAAAGTCTCCACTGATCCCCCATGCTTGGCGGGCTGATAAGAGGCATTGAACCATTTGGACCACCAATGTCTCCACTGGATGTGAATTCAGGCAAGGTTGAACAGTTAGACTCAGGCTATGGTCACTCCAGCACTATCAGTGCTCGAAGCAAGGGAATAACCCGACTTGCTGCCCCTCCGTGGATGAAGGTATTCCTAGTGGTTGTGGCTCTGTTCCTCCCCTCCAACACTACCAGTGCTCAGGTGGTTGGGAAGAAACAGGCGTCCGTCTAATGGGTGTGTTTTCAGACTGACGGACTCCTGAAGGGGGCCCGTAGTCAAAGCTAATTCGGTTTTAGAAAAATACTCGGTTCCTGTCAGCAGTGCACGGTGTGAATTGTTCCTAGTGGGCAAAATAGAAAGATACTCTATAAATGAAAAAGTGTAAGGATACATAACAAAATTATGTTTATTGAAAAATCAATAAACACATGACTCTTGCTACCTCCTACCAAACAATGGGGTGCTGAAGGTTACCTATGTTAACCAGGTGTAAGCGACCTGGTCCTAGGTTAAAAAGAGAAAGATTGTAATAGACGGGAAAAATACTTTACTACTAAACTGTACTAAAGAAAGCAGATGTCTAGAAGAGACAAAGTGAAGTTAATGAATGTTAGCGTCTTTACTGTTCATTGGATGACTGTTCGTCGTTGTTGAAAGTAGCCGCTGGGGGCGTACTTCAGACTTGGTAGATCTCTGAAGGTCCCAGCACTGAGCAGTGCTCGAGATGTTGCGAGAGAGGATACAAGAATGACTGCTAGAGTCCCACTGTGCACAGACTTACATAGTGCTGAAGTCTAAGCTGCCGCAGCGGGGTGCGGGGAAACCACGTGGCGTCCTGCTGTGAAGCTGGTATGGGAGGTAGGAACCCTCTTGTCAGGGTTCCTTTGTTCGTGTATCTTCGTCAGCGCTTGGCTGTATCCGAAGTGGCTAAAGCTTGTTACCATTCAGTGCGGGGGGAGGAGGACAGCGTGCCGGCTGGTTGTTTAACATTGTAGGCACATGTTCGGCCGCCCGGTAGATTGAAGTGGCCGAGAACTAATGTGCAAAGTATTGTTTGCACAACTCTCATGTGGGTGGTTAAAGTAGACAACTGTTACGTAGGGTAAAGTAAGGGTATACTTTACGTAAACAGCGATGAGTCGTAATCGTATTTTATTTACAGTATAAGTGGCATATGTCAACTTTAAGCTCATAGCAAGGCTGAAGTGTTGCAAGTCTACGATGTCCTCATGTTGTGATGAATGCTCGCAGGCAGCAATCAGAAAATGCACATCTGTCGTTCCACACCTCAAGCTCCTCGGCGGTCATATCACACACATTTAAGGTTTTAAACTTAGTGTCGTGCCGGGCTAGGAAAAGTGGAGAGGGGTGCTGCAAGGAGATGGGAGAGGTAACAAAGCCAGCCAAGGAGAATGTCTCTGCACGCTGCCTCAGTGGTGGCGACATGAACTAGAAGGCTAGCAGCACTGCTGCAAGCATTGCAATATATTATAATTTATGTTTTTGGGAATTATTTTAATTTGCTATATTTTTGTGTGAAGGGTAGTAATTCATTTAATATTTAGAAGATCGTGGCAATAATAACTTCTTTGTATTTTGTATATGTTAGTTTTTCCAATTTTATTATTTTATTCAAGTCATTGCGTTTGTAATAATAGTCATAGGATGACAGTGCAACTTTTCATTTGACTAGTAAGCTATACACATAGCCATCGTGATACGCATGTAATACTTGGATTTTGAGAGTCACGTCAGAGTTCACTGACTATTTTTAGACATTACCACACTTTGCAAAGCCACGATTGGACCACGTATACCTGATGAAAGATTCAGTCAGTATAAATAGTCATTACAAGTTTCTTAGTTCACAAGTATCACAACATTTGTTTACAGTTTCACAATTTCTTAGTCGTCGCAGTTTATTCATCAGTTGTCTGCCGAATAGCTTTCGGCGAGTGACCATTTCACTCACGCCGACAAGCACCCGCGACTTCAACCTTCTGTCTTCATTTTGGACATTTTTATAATCTATTAAATTTATTTTCCGTCGGTGCGAGGAGTCATTAGGGTGCCGGGAGAGAAAAGTAGTAATTCTCTCCCGTCTCCATAATTATCGAGTCTTGAAGTGAGAAGTTTTAGATTTGTGAAGGCGGCCATTCTTTCTCTTGAGTTTGTTTGTCTGCTGAAAATTTCAGCTGTTTGTATTGCCGATAATTTGAAGAGCCGGTAATAAACGTTCAGTTTTAATCACTTTTATAATTGTTTTTCAGTTTGCCTTATAGTTAAAATCCCCAGTTTCAATTGTCAGTGAGTGTAATTGTCTAAATTTTTCTTTTCACGCCACGAGTAGGAGTAAGGGCTTTATCAGTTTTAATGCAAGGCTGTATTTCAGTTGTTATCTGTATTACATGGCACTTTCGAATTCTCAGGTAACTGAGCGAGGTGATGCAACTTTTGAGATTTTTTTTTTTCACTTTTCCCATGCCATCAGCAGTTCTGTATTTTGAAGCCTCGCAGTGATGTAATGTTTAGCCAATAGGAGGTCGCAAGCCCCGGCCAAATGTGTATTTTTAGATTTGTTTCAGAGTCGTGGGGATAGCTGCATAGCGAGGTCATGCAACGCTGCCGTGGCTCATCCGCATTATAGTAACAACCGTAAAGGCGACGACCTTGTAAAGGAAGAACTTCACCCACACCCACAAGCGCCGATGGCCGGAAATTCCAATTTTTGTCTTAATTCAATCTTCATTTAACAAGTCCTTTTTTTGTAACTCAAAAACTTCTATGAAATTCTTTCTGCGGGTGTGGAAGGTCAATAGGCGTCAAGTGGGGAGGTTTCTTTTTTCTCCCCCTTGCCTTCTTAAATTTTCCTCGCTATTCGAGAGGTTTTGAAACTTTTAGTAACCACTACTGTGATGCTGTGAACCTGTGAGTTTATAAACGAGAAGGAAGTTGCGTCTTGTGATGTCATGCTGATATAAATGTAAACGGTACTAGACCTTCAAAAATAAATCTGGTTCAGTTCCAACATGCAAATTTTCTCTTATTATTTTTCAACAACCAAGTGAACTACTTTTGTGCTCTAATCGTCTGAGTCTAGCCGAAACCCAATTTGTAGCGAACAGGGCAATGCTGCAAATTGTCCTTCAACGTATGTGCTGAAGATACGTAACCAGTATTGTAATGTGGAGAGTTGATGCCATGTTGCAAGCATAAATCATCTTTTATTTATTTTCTGTTTTTAATCAACGAACTTTACAACTTTTTATTTATTCTGATTCTCAAAATTTCACTGAGCTAGTTTCGAGCTAGTGTTTGCTGCGGACTCCGAAGCGTATCGTACAGCAAACACTACATACTGTTGGCACTTTAAGCACAGTCTAAAAAAAAATGATGTGGCCTCATGGGTCATGCATACGTTTGCCCTTCATGGTGGTGGGAAGAAGGCTGCCCAGTGTCCTTTCTGCTCTCATACAAGATTCATAAATCTTTTATGTTTAGTACAAATAAACACGGCACACCCTTGCCAAATTAATACATCAAATGATATTAATTATTTCCCATTATTTTTTTTTATTTATGTTCTACCATTCAAGTTTCAGAGTTAAAGAGGTTTGATAGTATAGTGTCTTGTGATTTCACTTGGATCCTAAGTCTGAGATTATGGTTACTCATCCCCATGGCCATGGGTACTTGCTAAGGTCAACCTGTCCACATTATGCCTAACATACCTCATCTTCTTGATCTGCCCACTTCACAGATATGGAAACTTGCTCACTTACTCTTAAATTCTTTACATACAATGCTAGTATGGTAGTACGTCTCTGGTTATTCCCTTGGCCCAGGTATTCTTACGGTGCTGCAGGAAACTAGTCTTGAATGGACTTGTGATAGGAGGGTCAATAACGTAAAACCCCCGTCCCGCTCAGAGGGGAGGTCCTGATGATGATTTTCTGATGCATCTGGTGGTTCTCTGACAGATCTGGGTGATGGGTGGATTAAAGTAGGTATAGAAAAAGACTCCATGTACAGAGGTTTACCAGTATCTGTAACAGCTCCGTTGTTGGGCACAGGTCATTACCTCCTCTACCATTCTGGCTTTGGGTCACTTGGTAGGTGGTTTGTCAGCATCAGGGTGTGGCACACATTCAGAGCACACACAGGTTTATGATTCCTATCACTGTTCTCTGTATCATGCTGGCTGGTTTGCCTCCTTTCGTTCCTCCATCCTAGAGATATGTCATGCCCCCATCTGCCTTTGGTGAGTCATCCAGCTATTCTTCCAATTCCGGGATTGGTGGTCTCAGCTCCTCACCTATTGGGTAACTTCTCCCATTGTAGGCCTGGGAGGTGTTATTCTGAACAAGTATGGTTGTCACCCAGGCACAAAAGCAGTTGAGTTATTATCTCCTGGTTCCTTTGCCTTGTTGGGTATACTTGGATGTGGTAGGCCAGTGCCGTGAGGTGTTCTACTCACCAATTTTTTTTTGCATCCAATCTCACCTTTTTCCCCTCCACAATAATGTTTTTCATTGTTGGAGATGATTGCTGTAGGATACCCCAGCAAGGAAAAACTGTTGAGTCAATACAGCGCCTATGGTACTTGCTCAGACGGTCACTGCATTCTGTTGTTATGTATAATTTTTTCTTACAAGGACTGTATCTCCATGAACTCCAGGCCTCTCAAGACCTCGATGAAGAAGTAAGTAATGAAAACAGCAATCAAAAGTAAAGGTTTTCAGAAACCCTCAAAAAAATTCCAAAAATTTTTTTTAGTAATGGGATATCCTTGCTAAAATGGAATAAATCAGAATGAAAACCTAATAAAAATATATTCACTTGCCTACGTCAGTAATATTGACCCATCCAACTAAGAAAATCGTAACTGCAAAATGGAAAATGTTCAGGAGAGAAGTTTGAAGTTTTGAAAAATTACTGTAAATCGGATTGATTTTAGACATCTGTATTTACAATCTACAGCATAACATCTCTGGCAAAGGGTTGTTTACATGCTATCTCATATTTGAATTTTGTCCGTTAACCCGTTTTTTGAGCAGATACTGTGTTATTATATTGGAAAACTACATTTAATATCATCGTAACTTAAGTTACGATGTTCTTAATGGGAACTATATAAATTGATAACATCTTGACTCATGTTAATTTGACATTGATGGGCAATTTGAATCACATAGTAACATGGTATACTGTAGTAAGTATTAAAATACGGTCACTATTAATGTGCTAATAATATTTACAGTTATAAGAATTTACCGATGTATCACTAAAGCTGTATACATTGCAACAGCAGAAACTCATTTGGGGCTAGACGGATATAGACACAGTGTTTATTTAGTATGATAACTTTCTCCTTTTGGGGTTTATTAAAATTTACAGGCACACCATATTTTCAAGTATAACATTATTTGCACAATACATTTTTTATCAGTCTCTTATTTTTGCAAATCGCTGACACCTATTTCATTTGTTATCCTCCACAAATTGAACAGTATTTTCAAACATGTTACATTATTTGCATGATAATATTTTTATCAATTAGTCTCTAATTTCTGCACATCACTGACACCTATTTCATTTGTTTCTCCCCAAAAATTGAAAAGTTTTTTTCAAACATACACTTTGCTTGAGAATGTTTTTATTGAAGGGTCTCTGATTTTCGCACATCACTGACACGTTTTAATTTGTTTTCCCCAAAATATTGAACAGTTTTATTATTACATGTCCTCATTACTGCTTATTTCCCTTGACATATTTGTTGGTTTGGCTACACCTGCCTTCATAGTCTCATAAAAACGTGCGTACACTCCTGGGATTAGCCCATGCGCACACAAAGACAGGAGATCCTGTTTTTTTTCTGCAGTTACTGGCAGCAGTTCTTTGTATGCATAGCTAAGCTCCAGATTGTGTATTGATCTTGGCTTTCCTCTGCGTTTCTGGTATAGATTAAGAGACACCTCTTCACCTCTGTGCTCATACTTGATGTAAAATGTGGTGGGATTCTCTCTCTCTCCATACGAATCTGTTTCACTTTGTTCCAATGTATGTGCTCTTTCTTTTCGCTTACTGCCCAGTTGCGGTTGTCGAAACCCAAAAGTTCTTTGCAATTCTTGATGTCCTTCTGAGAAATTTCTTTCAAGACGTACGGTTCACCCTTTGTTTTTGCCATACGTATGAGCATAACCTACTGATCAGGGACGTAAATAGTTTGTCCTCTTCTTCTCCTTTCAGTGAGGGCATGCATTGAATCCCCTTTATTTTGCATGTGCCCTTTCTCCAAAAATCTTTGAGTGATAGAAATGTGTAGAGTTTCACACATGGATGAGTATCCTGCATACAAAATCCTATTGTGGTTTTGTCCAGCACAGTTGTCTGAGTAGAATATGAACTCAGTAATGTCTTCTTCAACTTTTAACTTAATGAAGTCCATGATAAAGCTTGTATATTCATTAGCATCTCTCTTCCCAATTTGTTCATGCCAAAAGTAGCTGTAGCCTCATGACTTTTCAATATTGAATACAGTAAAATTGTAGCAAGCATATTCTCTCTTGTAATAGAAGAGGTTCACTTCAGACTGTGGGATTGTTAACGTTTTCTGAAGGTGGAACGTAGCCACACACAATGAACTTGTACGTTGGGCTCTTGTTTTGTCTTTGTTTTTCATTTCTCGGACTAAATTGTTATATTTCATATGCATCTCAATCTCTTTAGCCATCTCTTCTTTTTTCTTAGTGTTCTCGCACATTGAATATGCACTGCATACAGCACACTGGTCTTAGGAGAAAAAAACCCAAGGATGAATTCTTTGTTGAAGATATCCCTGTACTGCCTCAATGTTGCATGGACGCCAGAACTATCCTTTTCCCACTCAGTGTACATTTTGTACATTTTACTGATTGACAAACCTTCTTCCAGGTATTTCCTGTTACTTTTTTCTCTGGTGTAGTGTAAATCCACAACAAGAAATGAATTTGTGTTCCTTCACATTCTCTTTCACTGCCTCGGGTATGACTTGGTGTCCATGGTCCAAATGTTTGCCCCTCTTGTCAGGTGAAAGTGTGACATTTTCAGAATCAGTTAGTTTTTTGAACGCTATTCTTAACCACATATCAGTTATGTCAAGAGTGGTAAGGAACATTTTCTTGCAAACTTTAATACGGGCATCACCTTTACTTAGTGTAGAGACCATTGAAGAACCCCTCTTAGATTTCCCCACTACAGAGACACACTTTGTCTTTCCCTTGAAAGTATTCCTAACTATGAAATCCCAATGTCGTGTATGGTCTCCTAGCTTCCAAAATCTGTTAAAAATGTGAAGCCTATCTTCCTCCGATAGTTTCTCATGACAATTAAAGCTACAATTTGATCCACATCCTGGTTGCATCTTTTTTGCAGGTACTACTTGTTTTGTAGTTGTGCTAACATATTCTTGTCCTAAGTTTCTTAGTTTTTTCTGCTTTAACCGTCTCCCATTCATTCATATCAACACACCTCTTTCTCACAGGTCTTGTTTTCTTTGTACATGATCTTTTTTTTTCTGAGCTACCAGGACTTATGATCTGTACAGGACGACGTTCGGGAATTTTGTCTCGAGTTACTTGTAAATTTCCTTCAACATGACATTTTTGTGAAGTTTCAGTGGTCAAATTTACTTCTTTGGTTACATTGGATTTCTTATCATGATTTTTAGCATTCTTTTTCTTCCTATTTTTCTTTGTGTTTCTCTTTTCTTCATCACATGATTTTTCACTCTCTTCTTTGCTGTCGGGTTCCCAGTCTGTGTCATTCCAAAACTCGTCTTCATTATCTTCATATTGGTACGAATTGTCACTTGTATTTCTGGATGTTGTGAAATTTGATGGTATTAAGTCTCCCAAGTTAACAGAACTATCTGGCTTCCTATGCTTTGTATCAACAATAACATTGTTCTTTCTCTGCCTGCTCTCATTATCCCCATATTGCAATGTTTTACTCTCTTCTATACGTTCTTTTTTGTTCTGTACTTCTTTGCCATATTCTGTGTATGTTTCTCCATCCCGCAACTTTTCACCCTCTTCTTTACTTCTTTCTTTGATCGGTGGCTGTTCACTTACTTCTTTACTGCCTACTGTATACTGTAATTGATTGATCTCTTCTATACTATCATCTTTCTGACCATCATTCTGAAATATGTCTTCTCCAAGATTCTGTGATTGGTCCCAGATATCCTTAGTAATATAACTTATAGCACATTGTTATGAAGAAACAGGTGATGAGCAATGAGATCCTGTATCACCGGTGCTTGTATTACTTTCTTCAAATGTTTTATCTGAATAAATGATAATATTAACAGAATTTGATAGAGATTACTCTGATAAAAGTATTCTTCAATGATCCATGGCTACATGATTGGTTTTTGTTGTGAATCAGTAGTTAACAAGTGCCAAAACAAATTAATATTGTAAATTTGCAAAATTAATAAAACATCATTATTATTAATAGCACAAAAACACTTTTCAGTAAAATACAAAGTACTACACGTGACATTAAAAATATGAATTTCAGGTCAGTTAAATTTATTATAACAGCTGAAATAATTTGTTCCAATTCGCTTAAAAGAATTCCATGTAATGAGTACTACAACATGTAGCACATAGTATGACATTACAACAGAAGGACGTACTGAAGTAATACGAATTACAACAACAATTAACACTGGTAGGCCTATAGGCTGTCCACCATAAAAGTGGCATTTTCAGGTGGTTTTTTATTCATTGAAAATATTAATTTTTGAAATTCTGATTTTACAATAGTATTTAAATGTGTCAAAAATTTCTTATTCAATCAGGGGTATTTACTTAGTGTGAAAGTTACTTTGATCTTTTGTTCAAAGTCCATAAGAAAAAGCACATTGTTAGGCTTGGTCAACAATAAGCTTGGTCCGCAAACTCAAAACAAAAATTCATTGTGACCATTGTTGCACCAGATCCTCGGATGTCACTGGTCTTAGTTCACACGTTCGCATATTCTTGTGTGTCTGATTCATTTGTCTAATTGAACATCAACTAACCACCCTCACTTGTGTCCTCAGTTGTAAGGAAAAAAAATTGTTTACTATTTTGAACCAAAAACTTAATCATTGCAATGTAAATATTAAAATACGTACAGTGAATACAAACAATACAAACTCATACTTCAATTCTAAATTACTGTTGTTAATGTTCGTTTCATAAAGGATAACAGCGTATTTTATTACAGGGATATGAATAAAATACCGAATTAATAAGCAAAAACAGGAACTGAATGAAAAAAAAATGGTTATTTAAATATTTACTGCAATACTTGAATTAGTAATTACAATGCGATGTCGTTATTTACATAACATCAAAAATATAGGGCCTAACTTAAAAATATAACAATTGAATAGATTAAATAATGTTAAATGTAATCAATTTACTGTGTTTTTTTTTTTTTTTTTTTTTTTTTTTTTGCCAATTTCTTAAAGCCAAACTTTGGACATAGCAATTATGACGTTCACATTCTCGCTCGAATATAACAAATTTTTTGGCATGAAGTAGATTGCAGACCAAGCTTATTGTGGACACAGCTTTACAGTTTACTTTACAAAAGGTACTATGTCGCGGACAAACTCCAACAGGTTTAAATGACATAATTTCACACATACCCTGAGATTGATTTTCACTGGCAGATATTTTCTTAGCTAAATCCACAAGATATTTACTTCTGTTGTACATTATGTAATCTCACACACATACAATACATGAAAACATAACTTAATTTTCTGCACTCAAACTTTAGGTTATACTATATCCAATCTGCGGCACTCTATTTTGTAGCTTCCAAGCTCTAACTACCAAGTTCCTGACATTCACGCCATCTTACGGCTTAAAGAACGACTACTACATCGAGCATTTACAACACGCCCGCGAGATTGCAGCATAGTAAGTATGAGCACAGATGTTCATTTCAGAAATCTCACGCTGTTTCCCTACAATTAGATTGTATCAGAACTTGATGTTATTGTACTACTAAGGTCTAATTAATACAATTGTATCTTGAGTTACGATGTTCTTATATGGAGTAAACACATGAATAGTAGTTACGATGTTTTTAATCTGAGCTGTAAAAATAAATTATTGAGACTCACAATTATCATATACCACAAAATATTGATAATTTTTTACTCATAATGAGCTAAAAACCTCAAATTCGCAAAAATGTCAGTTACAATGTTCTTAATTGGATGGGTCGATATGTAGGTATTTCTCAGTTGTTACCCTTAAACCATCTGCGAAAATACAAATAACAAAACAAATATAAATTGGTTAATGCCAGTTAAGAACAGCAGCCATGGTGCCTAGCGAGTTAGATTACACACAATGCATGATGTCGCAAAGGGCTCCTTTGTTCTTCACCTCTCCCAACCCACTGCAGCTGCCCCACCTCTGAGTGCCTAGTTACCATCCAACCATGCGTGCATAGCAATAACGGTAGCCAATAACAGCATGGGTTACAGATCTTCCCCTTTCCTCCTATATCACCTTATTGGAATACAATTTTATCTACAGTTTTTGTAGTTATCATGATCTGGTACTATGTTAGTGTTTTCGTATCAGCTTGTTTCGCATGTCTGCGAGATGCGCTTTTGCCCCCCCCCCCCTCCCCCCTCTTGGTTAATGTGAGCTGTGAATAAAACCAACACTGCCTTCTCTGTGGTGATTTTCATAACTTTAGTTACATTTTCTTTACCATCTCTACGTGTTGCAATTTTTACGTATATTTATATCACTACTTTCGTGGTCCCTACAGTAGTTTTATATGTCCGTTGGCGCTCTGTTAAATTCTTCTCGGTTTGCTAAACAACTGTTAAGCAGAGAACATTTTCCTTATTCTGTGAAATAATTTGTCGCCAACCATTTTGTCACTACCTTTGAAATTTAATTTCGAAGTATAAATTTTAGAAATGCTGTTTAATGAGAGAGCAATAACTATCTATGGTGTGTAATAAGCAGTTTTCCATTTTTACAAATTTTTAAGTGTGATAAAATGCCACATGTTAGTAAATAATTTTATAATGTTATATATCGATTGTGCAACTTCCTGAATCGATTCTTGGCCATGACGACTTCCGGACATCCCACTTCCCTTCTTCACAACTTGATAACCATGTAGGACATCTTGTAAACTCATCACTTTTGATTTCCACTATTATGTGATATTTTTCTTTTTGACCATTAAAGGTAAGTTTAAGTTGTTGATTATTTATCCCGCCAATGTTTCTTCCAATTGGTTTTTGTGGGCAATGTTTATTTTGTGCATTAACTCTTTGTCATAGCGGTCGCAGACTACCTCCCTAGACATGAATCTTTTGAGTGCTTCTGTATCGCAGTATCACAATGAGGTGTAATACCCTCCTGATGTAATTTTCGCCCATCCCAGCATCGTTCTGGCTGTGGGCAAAGCCTAAATTCTTCAAATAGGCCATTCATATTACTTTACTAATCATGGAAAATTTTACTAACACATAGACCTTGCCATTGAAACATCGTCTTTTGGACTCTGCATCAATATTCAACTTTGGAACTTGTACTCTTTGAAAATCACGTGATTTGTTCAAATTCTATGCTCATGGCAAGAAACCTTCAGAAAGAACTTTAAAAAATACTTTTTTTTGCATAACTATTTGTGTCCTTGACACCTCCTTTGCTCGGCAAGATAGCCACATGTAACTTTTGTCTTGTTACTAAATAAGAAAAAAATTTTTTTAAATATTTTCTCTGGATCCCGATATTAAAGAAAATCTAATATAAAACTTAACAACTATAATGTAGAAGTGTTAAATTATAAGTATTCGAGATCAAGTTAACCTAATGAGATAATATTCAAGATACATTATAAATGTCAGATATGTGGAAACCTTATCAACAACTCAAAAAAAAGCAGAGAATTTTAATAAATTTTGTCCTTCCGAAGTAAAGCTTTCATTTCTTTTTTTATAATGGTAATTCATAACCTGCCCATAAACTATATGAAAAATTATTTCACTACATACAAAGTGTCATGTGTGTGATATGAGTTTGATAATTCAACATATTGTTTTTAAATTTTGTTATGCTGTGCTGAATACTGGTTTGGCTTTTACTAACCCAGTACTGCACACTCGTCCCAACTTGTTTTTTGCGGCACTGTGTTGTGCTGCCTAGCTTACACTTTTATTTCTTTGTGGGGCAGATTTTCTACACCCTGTGGAAGTGTTGTGAGCTGGGTAGTTATAGCACACACTTCCTCTGGCAACTCATGTGGTGCGGTGGATGGAGTGCAAGCTGGCCTAGTGGTCTCTCCTCCTTAGGGGAGGATAATTAAGGGTTGGGGCTCAACTGTTGTATGATGTGGACAGAACGGGTGTCCATCAAATGTGTGTGTACTCTGATGTAAGAGTCCCTGAGGGGGAGCCCGACGTCCTACACTAGGCAGTAAAATAGTAAGTTCAAATTCCAGTATCCTGCTCCACTCTGGGGGGAGATGAGAGCATTGTGTCTACTAGGAATCTCAAAGTTGCCTAAGGAAATAAAAAATCAGAGTAGGTGAGGAACGGGTTTATTCAGAGAGGAATACAACGCGGTGGCCTGTACTACCTCCAGATTACCTCGAGCTGACCGGAAGTATAGACTACTCAGCTATCCAGGTGAAAGGGACCTGGTTCAAAACTACTAAAGTGTGGCAGTTTCAACTAAGGTAACTAAGAAACTTTCCCTTTCTACGCCGTTCCGTGTCCTGAAGGGACTTAGGGGGCCCACTTCCTGAAGGGTTGTGGGGTACCCGATGCAGAAGACAATCGACTAGGGAGGATTGGCGCCTTCACGAAGGTCTGCTGGATTAGAGCCTCTGGAAGCTCTGGATGCTGGTGGGAAAGATACTGAAGAGCTTCTGGGTTGTCTAGGCAACGAAGAACAGTCAAAGAGCTCCAGTGCACGAGGCAGTGAAGCAAGCTGCCGGGGCTGAAGTGGCTCTATGAAGAGCCAATGAACAACTCTGGGTAGATCTTGGAGACACTGGGTTGGCAGAGGACTCTAGCATATGCGGTGGTAGAGCGAGCTGTCAGAGCTGTGTGGCTCTGAAGATGGCCAGCAACAAACTGATGTTTCTGGCTGGTGCACAGGTGCATAAATTCCTGGCAGAGCCCTCGCCGGGGTTTGGAGTGGAGGTGCGACAGGCACTTGCCTATAGGCAGAGCTAAGAGTTGTCTTCTTAGCCTCTATTGCTGGCTGGAGCATGGGTGGCGCTATCCTTCGGTGGGCCCTTCAATTGCCTGCTCGCGCTGGGATGGCAGCAGTGACTCGCCCGTTGGCTCACTCAAACTCAACATCTTCTTGAGGGAGGTGGCTTGGCAATACTTTCTGGCCACGATGATGAAAAGCATAATTTTGTCACATCTGTAATTTTCCCCGCAACTAGCGAATATCCTGTAGCTGCTCTGGTAGTAATTATACTGTTCGGACCCTGTCCTGTGCACTTAGGAAAATGTGCATAGATGAAGCGAAGTAGTTTTCTTCTCAGCCAGTAAGCATCATGCATCAATTTGCCTCCCTTCTGGTGTGACTGAGATTCATCTGGGCGACAAAGATGGTTGCCTTCCTCTTGGAGATGATATAGAACTGACATCCCTTGAATATTGCGTTTTGTCTGCTTACAGCTCTCTACTTTGTGCGCTGGGTCTGACCGAAGCAGCAGCGCGTGCCTCGTGACTCATCTCTGGCTGGCTGGATGGTGGCTGACTAGCACTGTCTCTCTTGCTCACTTGACAGCTGGGATGCGGCTAGGTAAATGACCGCTAATGGCTTTCTTCCTCCCTTCTGCCGGGGAGTCTCAAAGCATGGGGAAAATGAGGACAAAATATGTTATGGGATGTCGAATGTGGGGTGCTCGCGACCCTTTGTTTTAACATTTCACTTTACAAGATAAGCTGAAGGTTTGGATATTTAGTTACAGATATCATTTAACAGATATTTACCAAAAAAAAAACATAAGCGGCACGTAAGCTCAACACTTGGCGTGTAGGCTAGACCCCACTCGTAACAGGCATGTTAGCTATCTGATTTTACCTTCTGTGGCCGCAGAAGGTGGAAAATGCATTGGCTCTGCCTGGTGGTTTGTCACAAAGCAGGTACATTTACGTGTGACATCAACTAAGGATTTGCCAACACGGGGCCTTCCGTCACCCCGGCCAATGGGAATCTAGTTACTATTTACAGCAAAAGTACAAGTACACTTAAAGGAAGTTAACTAACAACAATTATCGTACGAGGCCACCCACAGTTATTAATAAATGAAACACAAGACCCTCAAATCACAACAACATGAGCACTAAGTTTTTACACCATTAGACTTGAAAATATTACTAACAACAATTTCAAATTTTGCTCATGGTGAGATTCCTTTTTATTTATTTATTTATTATTTGGTTGTTTGATGAGTTTAAGGCCTTAGCCTGTTGCCATCTGCTTCTCAGTATGGTAAGTCTCTTTAACTTGTTTGTTTACACTGGAACAACGGGAAGTGTTTGCTTCGTTGCTTATTTACACTACATGATACACTAGGCACTTAACAGCGTCCTTGGTTGCCTTCAAAATATGCTGGAGTGGCATAGCGTATTTACTTAAGTACTTTAAAATCTGTCTCTGGTCGTTTACTGGCTTCCACACAATATTTTCGCAGTTTTTTACTTCTGCCATTTACGTTTGTCTCATTGCTGATTTTCTGCGAAGCAATATATTTACATATTGCGCAACAAGTAACGGTTGCAATTAAGTCTTTACATCTTACACTGGCTGGTGCAAAAATTTATAGCTGCAAAAAAGTTGTATTTTTACGTGTTGTGATTCACTGGTTCACTATTGCAGCAATTGGCGACTGCATTACAAATTACAAGTTTATTCACTGCGATTGATGGCAGTGTTTACAGTTTTTTTTCACGTCTCAGCACTTGACAGCTGGTAAACAAAAAGAGAGTTTGAAGCACTTTCATTGATGGATTTGACATGGCTTCTTTGAGGGGTCGGCTCCTCTTCCTGAGCTCCATGTAGATTGGATACGGCCACATGAATCTTGTCATCGGCCTCCATGAAGCTTCTCTGCACCAGCCAGGCTAGGGAGCTCTGTGACAGGCATGTGCGGGCTGCTCTTTTCGCACCTTTGTAACACATGTACGACTATAAGGAAGTAATATTATTAGATCCACCTCATGGAAAGAGTCAGTCCTTGGTAAGAGATCCACTAACACTTGTAAAAAAAGTGGCATATAAAATATATCGTAACTAACCTGAGGACTGAGTAAAAAAAAAAACATATAAAAAGAAGTGGCGTAAACTACAAATATAGTAGTCATGCTGGGTGGCCACAAAAAGAGAAGAAATATATATAAAAATGCATGGCTTAATACTCGCTTGTATGATATAATTAATAATTAAATATAGGTCCAGAGGTAACTCGTCTAGAGTGAAAGAATGAAAACATGTTGATTGTGGCGGTGTGTAACTTTTTTTAATTTATGAAATCTATCAATTATTTAATATACAAATACAAAGAAATAAGATACTTTCCTCTGTTTGGAATATGTTGTGCTGACATAAAATAATAAGAATTATGTAAAATGCTTTTACTCGTGAAATTAGAAACGAGAAATAAAATATTCAGTTATAGATTTCTTTCTTTTATGTTAACCAAGACCTTTCAAAAGTTTTGCTTGAAACATTAAAATGAAAATAAATCTTTATCAATTTGGACAAGCATATAAAACTCAAAAATAATTTATATTAACGAGGTAAGTTAATTAGATTAAAATACAAAGTGAAAATATCTGTTTAAAAATACCTGGATGCATCTGTACATATTAAAATGAAATTAGTATTATTAAAAATGATTACTTCACACAAAAAGACTAAATATAAATTATGTAGACTAAAATAACTTTTGCGAATAATAGTGTCATGATGTCTAGAATATTAGTAATTTGTACTAACACCAAAATTAAGAACTATGAGTGCGTAGGCACTTAGATTCGAGGCATCATAATGCGTAGCACAAAACTTGACCAAAACAGCTTGTCTGCATCTGAAGAACTTAAGTGGCAGGTAAAGCTTGCAGAACTCGAAGGAGAAATTTAGCTGCTCGAGAAAGTGAAGAAACTCGTTCAAATCAGAAGAGCTTTGGAAACGCACGGAGCTCATGCAGATCAGGCAAACTTGTGCAGGTAAACCAGTGCATTCAGGTAATCCTGTGCACCCTCAATATAACATAACAAAATTATGTAATGACATGACAGAGCGTAGAGGGCTGGCTGGCCGTGTCGTCCAGGCTGGACGACCTCACCGGCCTTCTTCTAAGTACCTCCCTTTCGGAAGGTGGTGTCTGGTAGTGGGCTCTGGCGTTGTCCAACATTGGACCCGAGGTGGCCAATGGAGGCAGAGGCTCTTCGGTTTCCTCTGCCCCCTCGGCACGACTGGTGCTGGTAGGCTCGTCCTCTTGAGCCTCGCAAGAGGCCTCGGCGCCTTCCGGCACCAAGACTGGCAGGTTGCCGCATCGTCCAAGCTGGACGCAGCTGGGGGTGCAGATTGAGTCAGGGCCTCCAGGGTGGCCTCGACTACGCCGACACTTCTTCTGGGTGCCTCATTCTCGAAAGGCTGTGTTTCTGCGGAGTCTGCTGCATCGTTTGGCGTGGCAGCCTGCTGGTTGGATTGGCCCTCCAGGTCCGGTGTTCTCTAGGTGGCAGATCAAAGTAGAGGCTCTTGATGCTCCTCTACCTCATCGGACCGGGGCTCTTCCTCGTGTTCCCTCACTGGACTGCTGGCAGCTGCAGGTGGTGAGGTTCTCTGTCCAGTGGGCTGCGCTACGAGATTCCCATAATCGTTGGGAGACATCTGTGCATGTTGGGTGGCGGCACAGCGCAGGAAGCTGCTGGGCGTTGAAGGTAGAGTACACACTGAGGCGTTGCCTTGCAGATCAGGAAACTCTACTCTCACTGGAGTAGCTTGGCAGCTCACTGGGCGAATTTCATAGCCATCATGTGGCCTCTGAGGAGAAGGCGTCTCGGCAGTGGCTGGTTTGGGTGTGGGGTCATATTCACGTTCTTCTCATCCGTCAACTTCAGACCCCGGGGTGCTGGCTTTAGGTTTGGGTTCTTCCCCAGGAAAGAGGCGTATCTGCCCTCAGGTGACTTTTCTGATTCGTCCCAGTACGTCTTCAGCCAAGTAGACATTTTCTTGTCTGCCTACTATCTTATATGGGCCTTCCCACTCCTCAGCCAGTCCAGCACTGAACTAGCCGCCTTTACCTAAGGGATTATTCTGGAGGAGTACAGCCTCGCCCATTGTAAAGCTTTGTACCCCAGTATGGGCTGCGGGTACTTTTTCTGTATGTACAGAGTCTGCTCTTTTCGTTCTTGGTCCATCCAAGCCAAAGCCACCTTGCCTATCTCCTCCTCACTGGGTTGTTGTTCCCACTGCCAGTCTCCTGGGCGGCAGAGAGTTTGGCCCAGGTTGAGCTGGCTGGGGCTTTCGTTGACTGCCTCATTAGTTCTTCCTCATAGAGCGAAGAAGATCGTCAGAATGTGCTGGTCCGAGTCGCGGTGATCATTCCCACACTGAGTCGGAGGATTGTCTTGAGTTTCTGGTTCCTCCGCTAAGTGGGGTTTTGACTCCCCATATGGTGCACACCTTCTACCAGCGCTGGCCAGTGAACTGGGTGCTGTTGTCTGTTAAAATGCATTGTGGGTATCCCCAGAGTGGGGAAATCTCTGTTTCAAATTTCTTTGACTGGGAAGTGGGAATTCCTTTACCCAACGTGAGAAGAGGGTTAGTCACCACCAGTAAGTAGCGGTTTCCCCGGGTGCTTCTGGGGTAGGGCCTCATCAGGTCAGCCGCTATCTGCATCCAGACGATATACGGATGATGGGGCTGGCGGGAGCATGGGGTAGGCCTTGCCACGGCAATACGTCTTGCAGCTGTTGACGTACTGCCAGACGTCACAGCTTATCTCATCCCCTTATATAGCGTGTTCCCAGGTCATGCAGGGTTTCCTTAATTCCCGGGTGTCCAGTTTGTGGGTCATCATGCTAATGGCAGCAGATGTCTGCTCTTAGCTGTTTTGGCATACATATTTGCTAGTCTGCCCCAGGTTGTCCAGTCCGGGACCATACCATGTCTTCACGGAGCTCAAAGCGCTGAGGATTATCCTGAAAAAGTCTCTGGATATCCAGATCTTGCTGTTGCTGATAAGTAATGCTGTATTTGCTCAGTTGGAGCTGTAGTAGCAGGATGTGCTCCTGAGGGTTGCAGTCAGGCGCTGGGGGAACCATGTTTTCCCATTCCTCCTCTTCCTTTTCTTGTTCGTCAAGGTCCGGCTGGCGTGACAGGGCATCTAGCAAATTGTTTGTCTTCCTCGGGTAGTGCTGAACTTCAAAGTCGAACTAGGTGAGAAACATTTCCCACCGCCTGAGCTTGGCCTTTGAACTTCGTAAATTCCGGAACCAATGCAGTGCTTTACTGTCAGTGCGGAGAATGAATTTCTTGCTCTCTAAGTGATAATGGTATTTTCTCATAGCCCAAATGACTGTAAGGCATTCCTGCTCATTTGTATGGTACCTCTGTTCCATGGCGTTCAAGCAGGTGCTGGCGTACACAATTACTTGTGGGTGACCTTCAGCATCTTCTTGGTATAAGAGAGCCACAAGGCCGTTCTGAAGTATAAGAGGGCTGTCTCTCTGAGGTGCAATGCAACAACGTGATTTGGCGGAAGCTTCCCTATAAGACCTGCAAAGCTTGGCATTGTTGAGGTCTGTTTTTCCAGCAAGCTTCTTTTTCTAGGAGCGGATGTAAAGAGAATAGGAGGGGGGGGATTTGACATGCAATATCCAGTAAGAAGTCGCGTAGCCAGTTGCATAGTCTCAGAAAATTACGCAACTGTCTCTTCGTCGCCGGTTCTTCTGCCTCTTCAATGGATCATATTAATAAGAAGCTTGTCTGTAGTTTCCCTCTGGAGATACAAACGTGGCCCAAATAATCAACATCTTGCCAAAGTGACTCTTCTATAGCTTGCAAGTTAATCCATGTAGTTGAAAGCACTCCAGGACTCGTAAGTGCCCAAAGTGTTCTTCCCATGACTTGGAGTAAATTATCACGTCTAAGTAGACAAAACAGAATTGCTCGATGTAGCCAGTGAGGACCTTGGCTGACATTAGCCTCTGAAATGTGTGGGCGCATTCTTTAAACCAAACTGCATTATTCTGAACTGTAATGTCTCACCCTCAGGCGTGGTAAATGCAGTGTAGCTGTCTGGGTGGACCGCAATCTGCTAGTACCTTGATTGGATGTCTAGGGTACAGAAGATATTAGCCTCCCCTATATTTCTTAGCATGTGTGCTAGGCTTATGGCAGGTGGTGCTATAGGATGTGTGACGTAATTTAAGTCCTTATAATTTACGTAGAAGCATAGCTGACCATGCTTCTTGGGTACAAGTATGACTAGAGATATACGAGGTGAATCGGACGGCTTGACTATTCTTTGGTTTTTCATCTCTTCCACTTACATCGTGATTAAGTGGCACCTCATGGCAGACACTCTAAATGGATGGTTGCATACTGGGGTGTTGGTGGTTGTCCATATCTCATGCTGAATGGTCCGGGTGTGGTGCAATTGCCCTACTTTCCCAAATGCGCCAGCGTGTTCGTCTACTATTTGTCTCATCTAGTCGAACTCAGGCCCCTCCAGCTGGTGGTTTATTTCGTCTATGTTGATTGGCAGTGGAACAACCGCATTGGGACTGTGCTCCCAGTTTACGGTGACCCGGTTTTTGTCTCCCAGGTAGACTCTTCCCTCGCCATGATCTATGACACACTGTTGCTGGCATAGCCACAAGTGGCCTAGAATCATGGCTTCCGTGAGGTACGGCAAGACCACAAACTGTACTGTGCTAGTGTTTAGGCAGGCTAACTTCAAGTGTAGTACGCCCTTCTACACGAAGGGTTGCCTCATGCTCACCGATTCTGACTACGTGCTTCTGGGGGCGAAGTGATGCCCTTTGTTGTGCTGTCAGGACATCACTTCATATAAAATTATCGGTCATGGCAGAATCTAGTAGGACCTGAATTTGATTGTCATTGATCATAATTTAGATGTGTGATGCTTCTAGGGGTTCATGTTCTTCTCTTAATCTCTGGAGGCTGGGCCCATTGATCCTGGAGGCAATGGCCCGCTTTTTGCTCCGGTCACTGCGTTTCCCACCTGGCTAATTTTTGTGTCCTGTATGCACTGGGGGGGGGGGGGGGGGCTGGTAGCCCTGCTGTTTTTCCCTCCACCCTCTCTGGCCTGGCTGCCTGTCAGGGCAATCCCAGTTAAAGTTTCGGCCGGGACGGTACCAGCATTTAGGTAAAGGGGGTTGGGGGTGGAGTAGTTAACGTAGGAGGCGTGTTTACTTTCTTTTCTATTTGCTTTTTGGGCTCTGTTCACCTTTTGTGTGGCTTGTTGAGCACTGCCTGGGTTTTAAAATTCTTCTCACTTTCACACGCTCTTTTAACGAGTTCTATCGTTGTTGGCTTGGGGATTTGGAGAATATTACGTAATTTAGGTATGAGCATCCTGGCGATATTCCTCGTGCAACTTTCTTCTGTGGCAGCAGGGTAAATTCTCCAGTAGAGTTGGACTTTCCACCGGATAAATATTTCGGCCTCTTCCTCAGAGTGCTGGGTTCGTCTGTAGAATTTGTTTGTGAGGTTTTCTTGCCGGAAAACTGAGTTGACAGGCATGCACAGAGCTGTCCCCAGTATGTCATGAGCTCTCTGTATTTATTTCACCATTCTAATGTGCAACCAGGTGTTTATATGGCACTGGTTTTCACAGACTTCAGCCATGGTGGACTCATGTGTTTTGTGTTGGCTTAATTCGGTATCTGACATGCTGATCCGGGTAGTTGGGTGCCACGAGGTGATTTTGGCCTCCTCAAAGCCCATTTACAGGCTGGATCTGGGGGTCTGGCTAGCTTCTACAGTTATCAGGTCATGCTGGCCTGGTTCTGCTTTGCTACTGATTTCACCAAGGTGCTTAGGGCCCACGTTGGGTACCAAGAAAAAACCTACTCTACTGCTAGATGCTTGATTCTCTGGGGCTCAGGTTGAGTGATGTTATGGTAGAAACAGGTTTATATTATGCAGGCTAGTCACACAAGGGTTGAGGTGGCTAGTTCACAACTTACTTAATCACAGGAGATCTACCGATGTAAAGTATAGGGCGAGTCGCTTGTCTGCTGGGAACAAAGTCCATTTTTGGCTTGGCTGTTTGCCGGGCTGTATGACCTAAGATCGCTGGCTTACTCATTCCGATGCTGGATGGCTGGTTGAGGAGCAGTTGCTGGTTGGAGCTGGAAGGTCTCCAGGTGCTGCTGCAACTGGAGCTACTGCTGGTGGTTGCCCAGTCTAGGCTGTAGTAGCGGCGGATGTCAAACCAGGGCAGGCTAGACCTACTGGCACCTTCTCTTCCAGACGTATGGCGGCCACCACTGGATGTGACATACCTAGTACTTTCCAGTGTGCTGAGAACAGAGAAGGGGGGGTGAAGTCCCATCAACTTGTGGGTGGCTTGAGCTCGTTCCTGATGGTTGTCTTGGTAGACTGACTTATCAAACTGGGTGCAGTCCCAGGTAGCTTTGTAGGTAGTGGTTGTCTTCCTCTCCTGCAAGTCTTTTCCACCCATTTTGTTGTAAGGCATGGAGGTGCTAAACCTGGCCTCAGCAAAGGGAAGCAGGCAAAGATTAAGTCCATGGCTAAAGTATTCTGCCGCAGCGGCAGCTGGGCTGACACCAAGCTTAACCGTTACTTCAGTCGGCAACACAAACAATGCGGTAGTTGGAGAGCGGGTTTTCTCAGAGTTATTCCAACAACTGCAACAGGTGTAGGTCCTAGGGTGCACAGGCCCAACCCAGAGCCAGCCAAACACTCCCTCCAGCAACTCACGTGGTGCGGTGGACAGAGAGCATGCGGGTCTAGAGGTCTCTCCACCCTAGGGGAGAATGGCTGGTGGTTGGGGGCTGTACCATTTTAATGCACGGTGTGCACCAAATGGGTACCCATCAAACATGTGTGTACTCTGATGTAAGAGTCCCCGAGGAGGAGCCCACAGTCCTACACTAGTGGGTAAAATAGTGAGTTCAAAACCTGGTCTCCTGCTCCACTCTGGGTGTCTACTAGGAATTTCAAAGTCACCTAAAGAACTGAAAAATCAGAGTAGGTGAGGAACATGTTTATTCCAAGAAGAATAGAGTACGGTGGCCCGTACTACCTCCTGACTGCCTCGAGCTGACCGGAAGTATAGACTACGCAGCGATCCAGATGAGGGGACCAGGTTCTAAACTAAAGGTTGGTAGTTTCGACTAAGGTAGCTAAGTATCTTTCCATGTCTATGCTGTTCCGTGTCCTGAAGGGATTTATGGGACCGCTTCCTGAAGCGTCGTGAGGTAGCTGTTGCAGAGCGCAATCAACTGGGGAGGGTTGATGTTTTCAGGAAGGTCTGCTGAGGCAGAGCCTTTTGGAAGGTCTGGATGCTGGCGGTGAAGATGCTGAAGAACTTCTGGGTTATCTAGGTGATGAAGAGCGGTCTGAGAGTTCAAGCGCACAAGGCAGTGGAGCAAAATATCGGGGCTGAAGTGACTGTAAGAAGAGCCAACAAAGAACTCTGGTCGGCAGTGGGCTCTAGCACATGCGGTGGTAGAGCGAACTGTTAGAGCTTTGTGGCCCTGAAGAGGGCCGGCGAGGAACTGACTTTTCGGCCAGTGCACAGGTGCATATACTCCTGGCTGAGCCCTCCCCAGGGCTTGGAGTGGAGGTGCGACAGGCACTTGTCTGTATGCGGAGCTTGGCCTCTGTTGCTGGTTGGAGCGTGGGTTGTGCTATCCTTCGGTGCACCTTTCAACTATCTGCTTGCTCGAAGGTGCCAGCGGTGACTTGCCGGCTGGCATTCTCATACTTGACATCTTCTTGAGGGGGGTGGCTTGGCAATACTTACTAGCTATGGTCATGAAAAGCATAATTCTGTCATGTCTGTAATATTTACTGCAACCAGGGAATATCCTGTAGCTGCTGTGGTAGTGATTATACAGTTTAGACCCTGTCCACTGGGCTTAGGGAAATGATCATAGATGAAGCAAAGTGGTTTTCTTCTGGGCCAGTAAGAATCATGCATCAATATATTCTTATCCATAAAACACCTTCCTATAGAAATTGTCAAAATTTTGTACAAAAAGGCTGTGCTGTGCACAAATAAATATAAATTGAAGGCAGTTTTGGACAAGAATCTGTATTGAAATAAATGTTTGTATACAATATCCATCAAGATGGCAAAATACATATCATTCTCCATTCATTTGAATTCTTAATAGCTATGTTTCTGCAAACACTGGTTACAAACTTGTCTTATTCTAATACTAAGAGGTTTTGATGATTAGAGTTTTGCAAACACTGGTAAAATACAATTTCTTCAAATGTGATGGCTAGAGGTTTAAATGTTTACAATTCTGCAAAACACTAGTTATAAACACACATTTCTCAACAATAAGTACCCAGTTTAATGACTTAAGTTTCATTAAATATTGGTAACCAAAGCCGTAGGAGCATTTACCATGATATTTAGGATTCTTAATAGGCCCTCCGAATTAACAGTGGCCAAGAGCTTATAACATAATTGACTTCCCATTAATGTTGCTTAATCACACCTTTAACAACTGTAACATTATGTGAGGAAATGCAGCAATCAAACTGCTCAACCAAAATGTTAAAGTCACCACCTGTCAACAAATGCTTATACATAAACTCCTTTTAAAAACAATTAAATTAAGGAGTAAGATTGATAGCCGTGATCACAAAACCATAATTCAAAATTATGAGAGGACACACATTCAGCATGCCAAATTTCTGGCTCATTTAAAACCTACGTGAACCTAATTCACACAGCCACATGTTACAATAAGATTTATTAGCTAAATCAGTTACCTCAAGTGATTCATATTTGATGTAGTATTGATAAATTTATTGCATCGTGAACCTTATTCATGGAAACGCATATAAATTTCAGTGGAAACCTAAACATTTCTAAATTTGAAGGATATTAGCAATTCATGACATGATATTAATCATGTAACAGTGGGTAACTATTTATCAAGAATTGAATCCCTGAACTTCTAGCAACCAACTTGTTATGCACATGTTAAACGGTGATACGGAAAATTTCACTGGAATTTCCAAGTGACATTACTATCACTCTTTATTCCAATTAAGTTTACAGAAAAACATACTAAGACACAAGGCTGCATGATTGTAGATATTCATGTTACTAAACTTGCTAAGGAATTCTGCTTGTTCGGAATAGTTTTCAATTGTTTTGCTACTTCTTTAGTTTACTCCAAATACTATCAATAATGACCCAAAAACTTTAATAACATATAATTAGCGAAGACCAAGGGGACTAAGTCCGATCAAGGCTTGGTCACCATAAAATACAGCAGATGATACATATAAAAACTCAGTTTCCTACTACCTTGGTGAGTAGTGAATTGCAGCCGCACTCGACCACCATTTGACCATTTAAATGAACGAGCTACAAAACACGTTTGGAATACAAAAAACCATACAACTGAAACACTGAAAGTTTAATTCGTCTAAAGAGAATTTGGAAAGGCAGGCCAAAACACAATTTAGAAAAACTCCATGCACAGTTAAGGCCCAAACTTCGACACCATTATGCCATAAATTAATTACAAACTCTAGCTCAATTATATTTGCAACCTTGACTCACCGACTCCCTGTTCCTTCAGTCTCATAAAAACAACAATATCATGGTGAACACCCATACTCTCTTGTATACCATATACCACAATTAAAATTATCACACTTTCATGATTATTACTTTGTCCAGCTGGTGTCGTCGTCCCTTCGTATGTTCAAGGTGAGGTCTAGATTTTAAGAAAGAAGATTCACTAGGTAACTGTGAAACCTGCATAAATGGAAAGTTAATGAAACCTCCATTTCCTGTTAAAGAAAATCACAGAACTTTTAAAGTACTTAAAATTATTCATTTAGATGTTTGTGCTACAATACAATGTTAATCTCATGGGGGATCCAAATATTGTGTAATCTTTATAGATGAACATAGTCATTATTGTCCAGTATATTTTATAAAGCAGAAAAATGAAGTTTTCGAACATTTCAAGAACTACAAAAATTAAGTTGAAAATGTTTTAGGAAGGCCAATTACCTCTGCAACAGAACACAATCACTTATTCTTATAAATCAAACACGATTTCGAAAATGGGTTGGATATTTACCATCAGTCCATCACCTCCATATATTCTGCTTAATAACATTTGTTTTGAATATGGATAAAAAAAGAAAAAGGTTTGATGCGAAGGCAACTGAAGGAATCTTCATGGAATATTCTGAAACAATGAAAGATCATAGAATTTGGAATCCAAAGAATGATACTTTTATATATATATATCACAATGTTAAAATATTGGATGAAATGTATCAAACAAAAGAATCAAGCACTGATATTTTCACAAATCATTGTGAGAGCATCTCTAATGAAGAAGAACCAGTTGACATAAATATGAAGAAAAGGAAAGTACTTGATATAACATCTAGTAGAGAAGTTCTTCCAGAAACTGACGTAAATATGCAGGAAAGGGAATTGAAAAGTTTTTCCAGAAACTTAAGATGAAATAGAAAATAATATTAAAAAAACTGTAATGGAAGATAGTCTCTACAGTCATATCCAAGCGTAAAAGAAAATCTCCATTATGGACAAACAATTATGACGTGAGTTGTGATGTCGTCATGCTCTCTAAGGAAATTAATTAAGAATTTTCTGACAAATGGAATAAAGCAATTAAAGAAGAAATTAAGGCACACTTACTACATGAAACTTGGGTTTTAACAGAAAAAGAAGATACAAAAACATTGTTAGCTGCTAGATGATATTAAGAGAGAAATTCAACCCAGCAGATAAACTTGAAAGAAGAAAAGCTAAACTTGTAGGACAAGGATTTGATTGACATCCAGGAAGGGACTATTTGGAAACTTATGCTTCAGTTGTAAAACTTGAGTTTGATAAGAATTTCACATAGAATGGCAGCAAAAGAAAATTTTAAAATTTATTATTTATATGTATCAACAGCTTTCTTAAATGGTGAATTAGTTACTACAGTGCATGGAGAAACCAGCATTCCGCAAAACATACTTGTGTGAAGTAATTATTGAAGAGAGTGAAAATTATGACAAAGTCTTCGTCCTTAGAGCCAAGAAAATGATTCAATATCCAAAATATAATAAGGAAATGATATGTCTTCTGAAAAGGCTGTTTATGGTCTCAAACAAGCTGGAAGCTGGTTTGTGAAGCTTGATGTAAAATAGAAAGAACTTAACTTTGAACCACCTCTTGCTGGTCACACACCTCAACAGAGGGAGATGTAATAGAAGTTTATATGGATGATATTTTGATAGCATTTGCCAACTTATCAAAAGTCAGCAAGTTAAAACCGGATCTAATGTCAAGTTTCAAGATGAGAGACGTAGGAGAACTTGTAGTACTTCGGAATATAATTATTACATAATAATAACACTATCTTCGCATCTCAAAAGAAATACGTAAAAATTTATAAAAAAAATGTCAGAATGAGTGGCTGTAATCCTGCTAAAACACCAATGGAACCAGATTTGAAATCATCAACCACAGATTCAAATCAAGAAAACTTTCCATATCAGAATCTATACCACGCACAGAACTTCTTGGCTGCGCGCTGATAGGCTGGCACAGCCTATCGGCAAGCATTACCAAGCTCTGTTGTCACATCTATTAAGTATCCATTGCATCATAGTAAATGTGTCGTGAAATATTAATTGTAATAATATAAATTACATCTATATGCATAAAGAAACATTTGAATATAGTAGAAAGAGAAATTGATAAACCACATACAATGTATATTTGGGAGTTAATCTCTAGTATAAAACTCTTTCAGCAGACGAACACCTAACATTTTAAGTTTGTAGTATAAATGATCTGATACTTAAATTTACAGACTAGCAACAGCTATTAAATGTAATAATTGTCATTTATAGTTGATTCACAATAACTTCGGCCTTTTCTGAAGCCCTGCCAAAATTCTACTTTTGGTTGCTGATTACGTATCCTTCCTCTACACGTAAACATAAACACTGCCATGTGATTTCTACTTTTATAATTGTCAAATGCGTTGGTTGCTGTTTACAGCTGTTCAAAGAATGCTGTCATATTTCCTATGAATGTTCACATATTAGGCCTATAACAATATTTAGGTCAGCTTTATAACTATTTGTTACACACAATATAGCATGTTACACATAATACACATTAATATTTAGCCACGATGGTGTTTGTTACAACTGTGGCAGAAACAACAGTAGTATTTAACCTGTTGTTATTAATATGTGTTTGGAATAAAAATTAAAACAAAGGGACAACCAGTCCAAAGAAACAGCACAGTAAATTCAAGCATGCAACTTGTGTCGCTTATTTATTGTATGTAGCATCGACAAATGTAAAAGATAGTGGTGAACACGCAAACACATAGGCTTACTGTAACATTTTTTCCCGCTAATATTTACATACATTGGTACTTACTGGTTTGTAGGTTTATTTTATTATTTATTTTAATTTATCTGGTTGGACTTAGTATTTTTTTGGGGATTGTGGCAGACATTCAAATCACAGAAACGTAAGCTCGTTACACAACTGTGTTTCAAACACCTAGCGTGAAGGTACAACGTTGTGATAAACAGACATGAATATAAATAATTAACATCATCATAACATCAGTTCTTGGTTAAAACGTATAAACTTTGCACATATTTGAAATCCACACACATCTGGCTTGCACAATGATTACAACACAGCCACCATAGACGGAAATGGCGGCTACGCCCTTGCACACACGGCGATCACAACACTTGTTACAGTATATTAATTATCCCTGCCATGGAAAAACACATTTATCACAACATTGTAACTTCCCTAGGATGTTTCATAAACACGAGTACGAACTTGACGCTTTGTTCAGGAACACGCAGGGTCATTGACATGTCACCACACCACTGCAAATCGTAAGGCAAGGCACTATAAAAATGGGTATAATCGCCTGCCTCCCACCATATTGGGACAAGCGCATGGCTAGGGCATGCCACAGATTAGGGGAAAGTTGATCAAATTCTAGATTCTCCTTTTCACACCACGTCTGCCAACCTGCTAGATTGATTTGTAAGTGTCGCGCAACAAACTGTGTCGTGCCATCACATCTAAAATATGTTGTTGCATCTAAATAACATATAATATGTATTGAAACAATAACATCTGTTTTCAGTTGTAAATTACAATCTCAAACATCATTATTGTGGCTGTAATTAGTATGAAATGTGCTGAAATTAGAAATAACAAAATGTATACTTTTCCTGATACACAGGTGGTAGGATCTTCCCGAGAGAGAGCAGAGAGAGAGAGAAATAGAGAAAGCAACACTCTCTGCTTCACGCATTGAGCCTTTATTCTGGATGGGAAAAAAACACCAGTCTTCGCATGGGGATTTCCGCAGATATTTTTAACTGCAGCAATGAAATGTGTTTCCCTCAGTGCTACCTAACAATACAAATATATAAATTGGCAATGTTTAACTTACAAATAGTATACATAAAAACAAGGTTAAAAAAATATTGTAACTGTGAACTATTTCTTACCGGCCATTGCCAACACGTCGCTGCTCTCACTGTTGTTAATTCATATTTAATACGAAATAAACATTACAAGTAATATAAGATACTAAGGTAAAGTTTCATTTATTCAATAATACAGTACTCTAAAGTTAATCACAGTGTTAAATATTTGTGGAATACAAGTTATTGGAAAAACAGGTTGACATATTACGCCGAGGGTGGTTTTTCAAAGGTTCGATTCCAAAAGGCCAAAGAAAGCGTGAATGGACTATACTTATTATTGCATGTATCATAGAAAAATAATTCAACTTTGTTGATGTAACTTATAATGGCAGCACAAGCTCCTCCTCTCTGTCCATGAACATTATGTCATTCCTTTCCATTACACACATTACACTCCATTTCGTAAAATAAAATAAAAAATGATTTCAACAGTTTTGCAATGGAAGTTGTTGAAACTGTCACGCATAGCTGCCATAATTTTTGTTGTTGGAATTTTCTCCCTTATCATAAAATTCTAACAATTCTCCGAAGATATTCTTTGGTAGTCATCAAAAACCGTAACTCGTTTCCTGACTTTTTTTTTGTGACAAAAACATTGCCTTTTGCATAGATGCACTGCACTGTACATTCACCGGCATCACACGTCCTTGCTGTCAGACTGATATTTTGTTTAAAATGTCTACTTTTGATAATTCTTATATTAAAAATGTAGTTAAAAAATTAATGCACAGTTACAATTATAGATCAGCGTTGTTTATGAACCACTTTTGCAACTATCCCTGATAGCACAAGGTTTACTTAGTGTCATAATTTCAGTGAAAAATTTACATGTAAGCAACTGAAAAATGATCAGAAACGTTCAAAGCCCACCGTGGCACTGAAGCTACAGAAAAGGGCAGTCACTAACCCTGGATGGAATGAAGTAGCTGTGCTATATATTATCTTGTGTCGACTAAGCACGATTTAGACTTCGTTATCATGTGCTTTCAAAGCAAGGCAGGCACATTTAGATATACCTATGAAATATGGTTTCCTGTCAAGGGAAGTACAAAGAATATCCTCGATTCTGAAAAATAGTTGTGAGTTTATGCCAACTGTTATGTATGTTCCTTACTAATGTAAAACACAAATGGTTAAAATGACAGGTATTGGATTTTCACCTACTTATTCAGCAAAATGAGCCTCTTGCAAAAAGTGACCTAATTTTAATGAAATATTTCACGATTTTATGAGCGCATTTAAGAAACATGTTGCTCGACTCACTGCAGTTACTAGGACACAGCGCACAGCTGTAATAGGCTACTGGCACCAGCTAGTGGGAGGAGTGTTGTGCAGTTTTAAAATATGTTGCAATTATTTTATTGTTGCATCATTGCTAGTGAACTATTTTTAAACAGTTTTTGAAACTTCATTCCAGTTCTTTTTTCAGTAAAAAATGATTGCGAGTAATATTTAATGGTGTTATTACCTTTGGTATTTAATAAGTGGGATTATTAATTCTTTTATTATATGTTTGAGCATCTACAATTTATTTAATAATCTATATTTGTCCGGTTATGATATATTTTATTTATTTATCAAAGCTTATGTAATGTGTTATTTACGTATTTCTCTCGTAACTTTGATTTTGATTCATTTTTGATCTGAGCTTTAAAAGTTACCTTTTTAATCTTGTCTTGCCTGCAGACCCTTTCTTTCATGAGAGATTGTTTCTCTACCAACCAGAGATGCATTGCTGCAATTAATTTCTTTGTCTCAATCTGAAGCTACCCCTTCTACGCAATTCTCTGCAGCTGCATTTATGCACATTTTCTCTGTGTATCCCTGCCACTTGGCATGTGATTTCATATAAAAAATGCTCCTTTGTTTACGTGCTATGTTTGCCCACCTCTGTGCACTTCAGCACATTTTGCCTCTCCTTGACAGCCTGCAACATCTAGCATCGCAATTCTAAGCTTTTCGTTTGGCTTTTGTTTCTACCTTTTGTGTGCTCCACAGGTTTTTTCCTTATCACTTTCTGTTCAACCACAGAGTCAAGATGGCATATTTCCCGGCTTTGGTGGCTGTGCTCTTCGGAACTTGACATTCAGATTTCTAAAGTTATAGTTTCATTGCTGTAGTAGCAATGAAACTATAGGTGACACCAGGAGACATTAATAAACCCTTTCCAATTCCAATGCAATAATAAACAGTGCATCTATACTATAAGGCTAACAGTTAATATTTCTATTGGTTGAGCGCAATATTGATTGCCGGTCTCAGTTTAATTCAAGGTCTGTATAACTGTATTTTATTAGCTTAAGTCACTTAATCCTCACTTATCATTTACACGTACATGCTAAAAATTTCCACTGTTGTACATTAACATCATTGCCAATGTCTGCCGTTCACACATTCAATCACACAACTTAGTGGACACTAAAAGCGTGAAGAAAAATGCCAACTAATACAAACTGTTTAGACTCCAAGGAAAAATGGCCGTGTATTCCCTTGGAAAAAGTACTAGTATATTTTAGTGTGCTTTAAATAAACGAGTGCTTTAACGGGGATGATGTTCCACGAGGAATCTTGGGGAGGGGTATCACCCTCTCAGTGATACCCCTCCCCAAGATGTAAACTGGATATTTTCTATTTTCCCTCTTTGGCGAGTAACACTCCAGTTTTATAGTTGTTCTCTTTGTGTATGCGCTAACAATTTTCACTCACCAATTTTTCACTGTTATATTTGGTATAAGTGAGGGTGCAACTGGCCCGCTAGCTGTTTCTGCACATGCCAGTCTTAAGATTTACTGTACACTTTAGCTTAACATTTCTACATGTGCTGTCTAAATTTTCTTTTCATCATGGGAACCCTTCTGCACATTGCCTCCACTTTCTTTGTTAGTGGCAACATAGTCAAGTTATATTCCTCCTTCCTGATTGTTTGACAGAGAACTATGTAATCTTTTTGGCCAGGATGTAACTTCATTGTTCCAGTGGATTCAACGGTCGTCATACAGCTAAGTGACAGCGGGACTTATCTAAAAAGTAACGTGCTTCTGAAAATTAATATTTTTTTATAACATGCATATGTGACTTGAACAGTTTCGTATTGTCTATTTTGGTTTCAAACTATAATCATAAAGTACTTATTTGTTGTTAGTTGTTAATATATCTGTAAACAGTTGGTTTGTTCTTAATATACAATTTGTATTAACTTTAAGATTAATTCCCTTTTTTTTTATTTAAAACAAATTTGCATCATTAGTTGTTAGGGGTGCATCCCAGGGGCCTCATTTTAAATCAGCCCCATTAATTGGTATAAATTATATTTTGAAAAAGGGCGTCAATTTGTGTCATGAAAGACACTTCATTATTTTAATATTTTGTTTTAATGTCACTGAATCATAGTGTGATTTAAACTTATTTATGGTCAGGTTTTATTGCTTTAATTTTTTTGGGAACTGATCTTTAATGTTGTATTACATTCTCTCTTTTTATGGTTATTTAAACTGTCATCACTTTATTTTGAATGAAAGAAAAATAATTATTTGTTCTGATAACAGTCATTTGTTTACCTCTTTGTTTTTGAAAGAAAATAGATAATGAATAAATTAAAAAAACATGAATTACTACACAACCACAAGTCACATGTTATTATTTCATAGACAATAGGTTTTCCTTTGGGCCTATATGTTGTTTAATCATACAAATAAGTCTTATATTTATATTTATTTTATTTGTTCTATCTCTTTTAGGCCATGTATGGTCACCCAGCATGATTATTAAGTACAGCTTCCTAGTGTGTATGTTGTTTCCTTCCATATTTGTTTGTGCCAGGTCCTTTTAGTTAATTATTTCTTTATTATACCACTTTGTATGCTATGGTTTTGTGGCCTTATTTTTTGTTATTTGTGTCAAGGACTCGGGACATTTCTGTGTTTGTTGGAAGTCGATATAATATTTTATTAGTTTAATATCTTTCGGTCGTACATGGTCACAGCGTGGTCGATTGCCCTACCCTCAGCGGCTAAGAAGTTCTATGCCTGGTATAATAGGATCACTTGTGTACGTCAGTTACCACAAGACCAGACATTGCACATGCAGTAAGTTATTTCAGCCAGTTCAGTGTCAACCATCAAAGGAACATTGGATAGCCACATAAAAGTAATTAAAATCAAAGTATAAAAATAATCTTTATTTTGATACTTGAAAGGCACCAAAGACCTTGAACTCAACTTTGTCAAAACAGTTGAACCGATCACAGGATTCAGTGATGGTGACTGGGGATCTTGTAAGATGGATCATAAGTCATACATTGCCTACATATTTAAATATGTTAATGCACCAATCTGTTGCGCATAACAAAAACAGAGAACAGTAGCTCTGTCTGCAGCCAAAGCAGAGTACATGTCTTTGACTGAAGCTGCAAAAGAAAAAATACACTTGAAACAATTATCAAATGACCTGGGCTTGAAGTTAGATAGTGACAATTTACGACGACAATCCGGCAGTACAAAATCTCACGGCCAACCCAATTGTGGGTGCTCACTCAAAGCATATTGCAATAAAAGAACTTTTCATCAAAGAAGCTGTACAAAGTAGTAATGTAAAAGTAATGCATTGTTCTTCAGAAGAAATGGATGCAGACATTTTGACCAAGTACTTGCACCATCAAAATTCATATCATTTAGAGACAAGCTCAGAATAACTATCTGTTCATGATCGTGAGGGGAAGTGTTGTGTATTTGTTTCACTTACAAGGACTGTATTTCTCTATGAACTCCATGGACTGAATTTTCTATACAACTGTTTAAACATAAGGAAGAAAGAAATACTTTTCACGTAAAGAATATTTAAAGTAAGAAGTTATAATATACATTGATTAAAGGAAACACTGCACGTACAACTCCTTTCCATTGTTTTTATCATGAACAACAGCTTCCACCCATCTCGTGTATAGATTCATCACACTACTATAAAAAATTGCTTTCTGCATGCTGTAGTTTGGTTTGGTGCACTCCAGAATGCTGTGCTTGGTCATGATTGTGGAAGAACATAAACACAGTGTTTCTCGCTTTACTAGGTATGTACGTTCACGTTACACTAGCCCTCGTGTAGTCTGCAGCAGCATTGTCTCCCACTTTTCCACATTGTTGGCTATCTGCTCAGAGTCGGGGTCACGTAACAAGTTATCTGGGAGTTGGTTTGAATCTGCCAGCACGTGCTCTGCTGTGAACACAAGTGACTGCAGTAACAGTACCCTCCAGATAATTTTCCCTTATGGCCCTTATAGTTTGCTGCTTTCTTGCATAATTGGTAGAGTACCTCTCCAACCCTTATCTTGCACATGTTTTTCTACATACAGTCTCCTTTAGGGGTCCAATTGTATGAGGGTGTGGCATTGGATGAACACATGCTTAATAGCTGCAAAAGTCTGCTGCACATTAGGGTTCGACAGGTAGGCTCTTTGGGGGCAACAGTAGATCTTTCGGTGGTGCAATTGTACACATAAAGTTAGGTATGAAGTGTGTCAACCAGTTTATCAGTTCAAGGAACTTCTACTGATTTTTTCAGGTATTGGATTCAGGGGCAGAGGTGATTTTCTCCAATGTTCTAAGGTGTGGCTGGTTACCCCATTTACTTATCTTTATATGGCACTTCTGGGCCACGCCTGTAAGTCTTTCAAGCACCCACCTGTTTGACCAGGCAATGTTGTCTCTTAGGTAAGCTTTTAGGAACTGTCGAATACAGCCCTCAAATACTTTAACAGTCATCATCTGAAACATTCATTACAAGTGCATCATGTAGCTCAAACAGAATGGCCCTAAACTAGAACCACTGCCTGTTTAGTACTGTGAATGTGTTATTGTGGCAGTCTTGTGGTCATACCAGAATCTACCAGTATCCTGAATGGAGGTCAAACTTACTACCCATGCATTCCCTGACCCAACCATGACTTCCTCCACTCTAATGAACAGGGAGAGAGGAGTGATGGTAATGACATTCACTGGGTGAAAGTTCACACAAAATTCTTTTTGATCTAGCTTTCTTATTTGCTAGCACAATTTTGATGTTATATTCACTCTCTGAGGCTTCAATCAATATTTCCCTTAGTATGTGACATACCTGTTAACTTATTTCACACCGCTCTCTAAAGCCGTAGTCCTGAGGGTGAATCTAAATGGGGTGCTTGTTGACGTGGCTGTGATACATGATAATAGTGGTCTGGTGTAGGGCATCCATTGATGTAAACACCTCTCTTGCCATTTATTGGTAATGTGTTGCAATGCTAGACATTGTGCCTTTGGGATACCATGCTGGAAATCCTAAAGCTGTTGAGGGCTGCCGTTTCCACGAGGGGTGATTGATGGCGTAGGCGGTTTGCCATTTGTTCTATCCCATGTGGATCCTTGTTGCTCCTGCCATTATTAGTGTGTTCTGTTCTACCAACCTGGGTTGTCCCAGTACTATGTCTTCCCTTGATCCGTCAGCCTCTATTGTATCTGTCCGTCAGCCTGTATGTATCACCTGGTCATGGATCCTTTTTCCAACTCTGCCTGTCTGATGGCCTTCCCATGTTCTTATCATGTTGTCAGCTTTGTGGTGCTCTGCTATGAGTTCATGGCATCTGTCAGTACAATATGGAGATGTGTGTACAATATGGAGATGTGTGGTGCCATGAAAATGTGACTGGCTTCCATGTTAATCAATTCCACTATTGTTGAGCCATTCTCATCCACCATGTTCCGCATTAATCTTTGTTGTGCACCACAATTTTGTGTGTGATAAGGACTGCTTTGGGACCCCAGTCCATGGTCCCCGTCTGTTCTACTTGGCCCTGTCATGGGAGGAGGGTTGTCAGTTTCCCCCCCCCCCCCCCCCTTCACATACTTTGTTTCCCCAGCTGCTTGTTAGGGGTGTTATGGTTTAAGCAGTCTCTGTTTCAAGGGTAAGCAAGTTTCATGACCAGCCCTCTGGGTTCATGAATTTGGCTGGTATCATCTGGAGGTGTATCTCACATCTGACACTGGGGCCCACCTGTTATTCATTGGAACAACCTGCCCATGCTTCTTGGCAGTCACTTGTTTCATATATTCTGACAAAGGGATTTCGTGGAATGGTCTTATAAAGGGCTGTAATTCCTCTGGCACTAGTTCAATTATCATAGAGCAGCTTTTGAGAGAGTCCCAGGGCATCTGTGTTCAAATAGCAGAACCTTTTCTTGCCACAAAACATTCCACATTTTCAGTTTCCCACTGCATTTCGTCATATAATTTCACCCTGCATCTGGTGCCAGCCCTAATGTCGTTGAAGTAATGTTTTATATGTGCAAAGAACTCATAGTATAGTATGTTAAAGCACCTTCACAATCGCTACCACTCACGTGTTTCTCCCCTTAATTGCTTGCTCACCTGCTCTGTCCATTTTTACCTTGAAAGACATTTACCAACACTGTTTTTGCCAACCGAGTTTAGTGCATGTGCAACACATGGAACATACAACACAGAGTTGTTCATTGATTTAATTTGTAATTGTAGATCCTCATATTTGCCAGACATGTTAGCTACTCACACCCTGGACACCAATAGCTTAACTATCCACTTTGTGGCCACTGATAGCTCAATTGTGCATACTGTGGATATCACGTGCTCAACTTTTTGTTCTCCACATATCACTAATTCACTGGGAGCTTCTTTGCTCTTTTTATAGACAAGCAGGTGCTCTCTATGTCATTTTCTTTTGCCTGACATTCCAAGATATGCAGGTGGTGTCTTGACTACTTACATATTCAAGACTTCTTTAGTTTTACAGCATGCAACATGTTCCTTTCCTCTTCTGTCCCCATTCTTCATCAGGGCAGTTGTGTACTGCAGGCAAGCAGGTACTTTGGTATCATTTCTAAGAATACATATTATTTGTGCCCATTAGTTAATGTTTGTGTAACATTTATATATTTTTATTCCATATTATTTTACACTGTCATTGTTTTAGCTGAATGAACTTGCTGTGCATAAATTCCTTTGTGTCATTGTTACATATCTTCTGTCTGTTAATTGCAAAGTTCAAAGTGACTTATGTGGAGTTTCAACTTTTGTGTAGTAGTGAAAGAAGAAAAATTCTATTTAGTTTAACAATTAACAAACTTTCAGTCATTTGCTATACTACAATTATTTTGGCATTATTGTAATAATAATTACTTTGTAGCAAACATATTAATGTATTTTCAGGAGAAAGGGAGTAGGGACTTCTAAATTCAGTGGGAATTGAAAAATAGTGCATGATTTATTTTGTACAAAAACTTATGTTTTTAATATTTTATTGTTTTAGGTCCTCTTATTGGTGAAATATTATCTAACATGGTGAAGAAAATCAATGGTGATTTGGATCCAGATAGAAAAATGTTTATGTATTCATGTCATGACACAACTATTGCAAATTTGTTGAATACACTTGGTGTTTTTGAGTCTCATTCACCACCTTATGCAGCAACAGTGCTCATTGAACTCAGATTAGATGTATCAGGAAAATACTTTGTTCTGGTAAGTTGTTATTATAATATTGGTGCTTAATGGTATGAACCAGATATGATAATGTGATTGTCTATTGTAAGACATGGCACTATGATGCACATATTTTATATTTTATAATTAATGCATGCATCCAAGTGTTTAACATCTTAGTTTAATTACACATATTTTAGCAAATTTGATTTATATTTATACTTCCCAGGAAACAACACATATTTATTGCTGCTGATAGTTATATAATTTTCATTGCATTTTTTCTTTATTATGTGTATCTCTGTGAAAATGTAGAGAGAAGTCAATATCAAATAAAAATCCACTGAGAAAAAGAGCTTTGTAGAATGTTTAAAAGAATGGTTTTGTTGTATTAAGTTTTGATCTGTACCTGCTTTGACTTAGGGAATGAAAACTGTCATATGTACTCATTTTGCATTTTATATTATATTAATAATAATCATCGTAATAAGAAATACCACTAACATTAATTTTAAACAGCATAGGAAAGATATACTAACACTAATGCAGTAGAGATGAACGAACATCAGACATTCTATAGTCTGTCTCATTTAAGTAATGTGGCTTGGTTGCTAGCGATGGGCGGAGTATGCCGGATTTGAGAGAAACCCTGATACAGGCAATAAAATTTAGTAGAGATGTTGAAAGTTCTTAGGGCACCAGCTATAGTACATGAGTCAGCATATGTGAATGGTATTGCAGGGCAGTAGCCAGTCGACAGTAACGTGGCAGTTTCCCATCACAGCACACTTTTACAATTCAAAATCTGTGCACGTGGTTAGTGTCTGGAGTGGGCCAGATCCCGAGGGTACTTCAAACATTAAATGAGAGAATAAGACTAGGTTACATTCAATTACATATATTTTAAAACCGGTACACTCCTACAAAATACACAATACCTCGAATAAAATGAGTTTGGCGTACTTGGCCCGTCATAGGCCGACACAGAAAAAGACGCTGAAAAGCACATGGAATTATATGTAGAAAACTCTCTAGGGCTGCGAGTCTGATGGAGAAAGGGTTTCTACATGGGAGGAGCAAAATAATATAAAAAGGTTCCAGTTATTTAACACTTACTATTACAGCTACTGTAATGAATGCAAAACAATGAAGCTCCCACAGCATGCGCACGACACACGTTCACCCTGTTGGGCCCGCTGGTCAATACTAAAGATGGTGGCTTGGAGATGCCGTTAGCTAACGGAGATCTCCTGCCAACACCACGAGGGAAAAAAATCATAAATTTATGTATACTGAACAGTATACAAGCATGGACAAATAAATACACTAAAACACTCGGCAGATTAAAAGGAACATTTCAGACACTTCTATTTCCTTTTATAAAGTCTCCAGTTTCTATTGCTAAGTGACTTGTAGGAAATGCAATTTACCTGTGAAAATCAGGGGCGGCTCGTAGAACATATAAGAAACAGGACTAAAAACATGCAAGGTACTCAAGACCCAAAAACCCTTTTAAAACAACATTATTAAATTAAGTTGTTAATTTAATAAGTGAGCTTAAAATTAGAATTTGGTTGTTTGGCTTGGCGAGCGCCGGAACTGCCAAGGTCAATTTACTTTACATTTTACAGATTTAATTAAATGTAGGTACACCATTTAGAAATGAAATGAACATAACAAACATCTAAAAATTCAAAAATGATTTATGAGCGTCACAGTTCAATGGTTCGTAGATACACGTAGGCCATGTGGCCAGGCACTCTTTATTGAAAAGCACAACACTCGGGGGAAACAAACAGGAGATAACATTTCCTTGTGTTTACGTTAGACTTTTGGGGGAGCACAACACTTTAGCACTGTAAACACATATTACGTAGTTTAATCTTGGTGCTGCGGTTCATTCAGGTCACTGAACGGTTCAATGAATTGTTTGTGCATGAATGGTTCTGGAGACAGTGCATCAACGCACCTCGTGCATTTCCATGCACAAGCGGAGCAGCATTGGTCTGCCTCCTTAGCGGGTAGTGAGGATGACATCATAAGGTTTCTAGTTTTTAACAGCCAGTGTGTGATACCATAACGGAAACTAATTAATACCATATTATAAAGGAAACTAACAATGCCCTCTTTAAAAAAGCCTATACCAGTTGATGCATGAACGAGTCATAATGATAGTGACTATCAAGTCAGTGTCTATTCTGCATATTTTGGAACACTTTCATATAAGTTGTATCAAATATATGCTGAAAAGCTATAAAACCAAACATACTGACCTAATTCCATGTGGGTCCACCTATTGAATTTAAAAAATTCATAAACACAGTGGGGCATAGAAGCCACAAGCACTTTTAAATAACCTCTAGACAATGAACACTATGCCTTCTCAGGAATAATTCACAATTTTATGTGATTTTAAGAGAGTGGCCATGACGAGTGGGCACAACTTGAGGCAATTTTTAAATTTGAAACTAAGCCATAAACCTATCGACACTAAGGTGTCGATAGGAGAATCCATTTCCTTAATCAAGTAAGGTACTGAAATGTGAAGTGATACAATTATTATGGTATAAGTAGTTTTATGACTACTAGCAAAACTATCTTTCTTTTATAATATTACTGTGTACTGACAAGACATCCTTCCTTTTAAAGTAGTGTTATATAAATTATTTCATGCTTACTTACAAGTATACTTAGTTTTACAGTCACTTTTCAATAACACCAAACTTTTTTTCCAGGTGAAACTGTTTTATGATCTTTATATTTGAAAACCAATTGTTATTTTAAAACCCATTTAAAAAAACATCACCATTGTCAATTTGGTTAATGTAAATAAGTATCTCTATATTTATTAAATTTTTTGTCATAGTAAAAATACAAGTACCAGTTTTTAAATATTGCTTTACAAGTACTAGCTATGTTATATATACAGGAGGCAGTAAGTAAAACAGATTATTATACCAGATCTGTTGTTATATGTAACATAGTCACTCTTGTTTTTGTATAACGTGTTTTATATGTAGGCATCTATACAAATTTACCAAGCCATTGTAATATATGAGTAATATGTTATATACACTCATTTGCAATAAAATGATTAGCTTGAAGGTGCCAAATTGGGCTGATCTGACCACAGGGGTGGTCTTTCAGTTGAAGTGTTGGGCGAGGAGCCCTTCTGCTTATGCGGCAGTCGCGCAGTGGTTATAAGGACTTCCGCGGCAGGGAGAAAACAATTGATTGCTTGTCAGTAAGCACGAAATAGTAGTAAGAAAAGTTTATTTATTATAGTCCACTAATAGGCCTATTATCTTGTTCAACAAATAGGGACAATTCTATTGTTGGTTCGCGTTACCACAGGGTAGGCAAGGAATTGTGTGCAACACCACAGTTATGTTTTGCAAAAGTAAAATTGAGTTATTAAATATAAAAGGAAATTGTAAAATTTGAGACCCCACTAAATGTTGTACACTGGTTTTTGGGAGGGAGAGAGTTTTGCGCACGTGTGGATTGACACTCTGCAATTATATGCTAATTATAATTCATTCACCACTTTATTTAACATTAATATTTGGTAATAAGTTACTTTGCTTGACAAGGAGTGACTGGTTTAGTTTGTTTCTTAACATTATCAATATAGCTAATCTTAATACACTCGTTTGCTGTGTGGACGTTCAATAGTTGACAGCACTGCACAGTGATTGTCAACTTTCTCCTTTTTCGCCAGCCTTGCAAAACGGCCACGTTGGCAGGATGGATATGACGAGCTAGTGTGTGCCTCCACATCAGCTAGACAAATGCAATTAAAATTTACAACACTCGTAGGTGCGTTTGCAATAAAATAACCATATTGAAAGTGCATCGTCAGTCAGTTGCTACTGCACTTGTGGTGCTTAGTGTTGTGCTACGTAGTGTTATTACGTGGGAAATACTAAAATTTACAACATGGTAACAGTTGACTGTTTATCGCCATATAGACAGTAAGTAATTAACCTTTATAATGTCACAGAAATATACACATGCTTCGTTTGCGTGAATAATTTCCTAACAACATTGTCACAGAACCTCGTGTTTACCTATATACATTTAAAAACTTCATTATTATTAATAGGTAATTTTTCTTTTTTGTTTGATGACAACACAGAATTGTTTGTACCTGAATTTTGTGCATAAACAAATATTCACATTATACTCTTGTGCCCTTATTTGGCATCATAATTAACAATATTTACATTTGTTTTTCTCATACAAAATTTAAGTCCTTATCTTCCAGACTTCCTACGATTGGACCTGCAACCTATGTCCATACATCAAATAAGTCGCTTAATTCCAATATATGTGCGTTAGAATGGAACACAGTCCTTTTCCTGTTTGCACAATTATTTACAGAATAAAATAATGTAATAAAAATTTAAGTCTAAAATAGGCTGTTATACCTGTTTGCAGTTTATCATAATTTCAATATCATTTGAGCACTGCAACATACTATGCAACTTAATGTACTAAATCCTTAAGTAGTTTCACTGATATGTTTTATCAGTATGCTTTAGCTCGCTTGTCACATAGCTTCATTTACTCTAATGAGTAGGAGTGATATCTTTAACATTTTTATATAGAGACCAAGCATTAAAATTACTGTAAAAATACAGACAGTAACATAATTATATGACTCTGGGTCTAAATTATAATTTGCCTGCTGGCATGGATGGGCCATAATATCACGTGGGAATGTCGGCTAGCACTGGCTGGGTAGTATGCTTTATATGCCAGTGTTTATCGATAGCCGAACTTACATTAAGAAAATGTATACCTGTGGTCATGGCTAGTTGATCTAACTCAAATGAGTTCTGCTTTAACCAATAATTGTTTTATTGAAAAAGTACTATCAGACAAGCAAGTGAATTTGCAAGTATCGAATAGTCGTAACATTTGTTAATGTAATAGTTTCCTTATTCATTCATAAATACGACCTGTCACTGTTTGCTTAGGTGTGTAAAATATATTTCACATGAACCTCTGGAGAATCGTGGATTTCTTAAATGTGGTCAGTATTTCTGTCAATGGCAATTAACTAATGAGGGATTTCAATGGTATTTTATTGATTGAGAATTGGGTATGTTACCTGAATTACTTTGTAAATTCTCCATCCAATTTGAGCCTTTTTGATGGGTACTTGCAGTTTTATTACCATTTGACTAGCTGAAAAAGAGCATTCAGTTAACACATTACTAAAATATTTTACAATATTACTAGTAGAAATGCTTACTCTAAATTGATTTCTGCAATTGCTGGTTCAAGTTGCTAAGATCACTAGTTAGTTGTGATTTGTTTACTACGTGCAAAGGTAATTTATTCTACTGACAAATTTGAATATAACTGCTGATTTGCTCTCCAATTACTATATTTTTAAGAATGTGCAAAAGGGTGGCCATTAACATATTTTGCTGAGCATCAATATTGCCGACATTACTTACAGCTATGTTTTGTTCTTGTAGAATGCGAGAAAGAGCATTTATTGTGTTTGCTAACTCATTAACCTTGGATTCCACTTGTGTTGTTACCTTAGTACATGCGTGTGAATACGTTTACCATTTTGCATGAATTTGAGTCCTGTGTCATATGTGCAAGATATAGATATTCTTCTAAAGAAGAAGGGATTGTAGGTATTTACAAAGGTATAGAATAAAACATATGTACACTGTCTTCATAAAAATAATTTTTTCACGTCCGCCTGCCGCCAGTGACGCCGGCAAGCGTCCTGAAGTTGGCGGTTGCCGACAAGGTCATGGCTATGCAGTACCATACTGCCTCCTGGCATCACGATTGGTGACCTTGGCTAGTGATGTAGCTCTCGCCTCGCACTTCCCTTCCGTGCTCCGCGTGGCGTGACCAACGGTGACTCCACTGGTTGGCACGCTTGTCGCTGCGCCGAGAGGAGTGGCACTGGTCAGGCGTGCCACATGGTGGCGACTCTCTGTGCCGTGCATATCGCTGGCTCAGCAGCAACGTGCTGCATCCGCTCAACCTGCTTGCAGTTCCACTGCACCGCAGCTCACCTTGTCCTGCGCTGGCTGATGCAATGGTGGTGAATTTCTGTCTCTGTACCAGTCACATGTACACTCTACACTTCTGTAACACATTTTGAATACCATTAGCTGTCTTATCGTATACATGCATAAAATTAATATTGGTTTGTTGTTAGGATATGTGGTTCCTTATTTAGTGTACACAAGTATTTGGCATATCTAGTTACACAGTGTTGAATTTCGGCCCGCTGGTTTTGTTTACTTGTATTTTAAGGGTAGAGTCCCCCAAAATGTCTACGACTCTAAATTGACCCTTATAACTGTATGTGAGCACGGTTCTTAATCCAAATTAAGTAATTAATCTTTATTGTGTTTTATGTATGATGCCTTTCGAATTGGTGTTTTGTCTCTGCTGTGCCTGTAAAAGATTTAACTTCGCTTGTTCTCTTTCTTGTAAAAGTTGTTTGCACCAGTTATCGCCATGTTCGGAATAACCATTAGTTACCACTTACCCTGGTTGTGTGGCTTCTAAGCTATATAACAAGTAGAAGGGAGTGTATTTGGTGCTTGTATTAATTTTGGTATTATGATTAAATATTATGAACTCTAGATACAAATCCCAATTAGATGGGTCTGATTGCGCCAAAGCAGTCAATTGCGTAGAAAGGAATTTGTTGGCAGATTCAACCAAACCATTGCAGCATGGTTTTTAAGAGGTCGTGGTGAGCTTTTTAATCTTTAATTCGTTCAACTGTTGACGAATTTGTTCATTCTGAAAACTTGTGCCACGGTCAGTCAGTATTTGACTTCAACATCCAAAGAGTAAAATCACTTGTGTAATCAATTTGGCACATATGGTAGCATCAGTGCTAGGTACAGCCTGAGTATATATGTATCTACTTAAATACTCCATCATGACGAATGTATGCTTGTTTCCCTGTTCAGAGTTCGGTAAAGGCCTTTTAGCATCAAGACCCCAAATTTTAAAAAGAGGTTGAGGTAGAATCGGGGTAAGTGTGCATATCAGTTTAGCATTTGGAGATTTAATCTTTTGGCATATTTTGCAATTTTTTACATAATTCTTAATGTCAATATTAATAGGATCCCAGTAATACGCCTGCTTTATTTTTTTAAGCGTTTCGTAAGTTCTGAAATGCCCTCTGCCAAGAATTGCATCATGGTGTACTTTGATTATTTCCTGAACATAATATTTGGGAACCAAAATCAATTTCTGTTCGCCTTGCAGGGTGTGTACCCTTAAATAGATTTCCCCATTTGCGGTAATTCCATAACGTCTACTAAGCATTTTATATTTTGTTTCCGCACAATCTGGATCTGTTAGGCGATTTTCAGTTTCTGTATATGTGGATACCATTCATATTCTCCTTGAAATGGTGCTGTGTTTATGCCAACCACGCATAAATGTAATACTATGTCGTCAGTTTTGATATATTCCTGCTCATGATTGTAGACAGGCAAATAATACAACTTTTCGTGATCATTAATAATGAGAATTTGACAATTAAGCTGTGGGTCCACAGTAGTCGATTTGATTTTACTATTACAGCCTTGGGTAATAATTTCCACCTGTACCTGGAATACTTGGGAAATCATTTTGGTAATAGCTTGGGCTGGAATATACTCTCCTTTCAAAATACTTTTGCTTACTATCAATTTTTCTTTCAATTTAATTTCTGTCTTAATGTAATTTTTTATGTCGTCCCAATAATTTATAATGTGTTTTGAAATTATTTGCTGAATTTCACACTCTTTAGCAGGATTTTGAAAAATTGTTTCCGCCAGTGCCTTATATAATGAGGTGCATGTTAACATACTCTTTTTACTGGTAATTTTGTGTTGTTAACTTCGACCTTCAGTGTGTCTACTTGTGCTTGCGTAGGAATGCGGCTTAATGCATCTGGAAGTGTGTTCAATTTACATTTTACAATACGTGGTTCAAAGTTGTATTCAGCTAGCGCTATCACCATTTTCTGAATATGTACATTGTGTTCCGCCATAGTTGTTAAATATCGGAGGCTGGCATGGTCTGTCTCGGCGATAAAATGGCGTCTGTACAAATATTGATGAAAGTAATTACGAAAGTACCTAATTGCAGCAAGCGCTCTCTTGGTCACGCTCCAATGAATTTCATTCCAGGCTAACTTTTTAGACGCTAAAGCTATGACCGTTCTTTGTTTTGTAACAGGGTCTTTCTGAAGTAACACTATGCCTATAGCTTTCTGAATAGCATCGCACGCAAGGATATTCTTAATCTATTTGTCTTCGTCAAATCATTGTAAGATAGGTGCTGTACTTATCACCTTCTTTAACTTCAAAAACACCTTTTGTTCTAATTCTCCCCACTTATATACGGAGTTATTTTTCGTCAATTCTATCATTGGTTGCACAATCTTGGCATAATTAAGTAAATAGCGGCGCAAGTATGATGTCATACCTAAAAATGTGCAAAGTTGCTTAACATTCTCTGGAGGTGCCATTTGCTCTATAGCCTGTACATTTTCTGGGTCTGTAGATATACCGTTAGGTGTAATAAACTGTCAAAGAACTTTAATTTGCTGCTCTGCAAATGTACACTTCTTGGAATTTACTTTTACATTAAAAAGGTGCAATCTCTGAAAAACTTTTTCAATATTCACTAAATGTTCTTAAAATGTTTTCCCTATAATAAATATGTTGTCTATATAAGCTATAGCTGCTGTCCAGCAGAGAGGCCCTAATAACTTATTTATAAACATTTGAAAGTATTGGGGACTCTTTGATAACCCCATTGGGAGACGTTCGTACTGGAAAAGGCCAACTCCATTGATTGATAATGCTAACTTATAGCGATCTTGTTTCCTAACTGGAATGGAATAAAAACATGAAAACAGATCTAGGCTGATGATATATAGCGAGTGCTGAAGCGTATTTAATATATCCTCTGTCCGCGGTAGTGAGTATTGGACCCTAGTCAAATACTGGTTGTTTCCTAAAGTCTGTTAAAAATCTCACACTGCCATGTTTCTTGGCTATTACTAAACTCGGCGCAGAAAATGGAGAGGCACCAGCTTCTATAATTCCAACTTTTTCAATAGGCTTGTCTGTAGTTAATTCAAGTTTAAGTTCAAAATCCTTTGCCACAGTTAGCTCTAGAATGCTATTAGCAAACCTGTGTTTGTATTGCTTTATAAGTTCTGATATAGCCTATGTTTGACTCTCATTTAATGTACTATTAATTTTTGGTAAACACACTATGTTGTCTTAAATGACTTCTGACTGTTGTTACAGTATTGAATTGATGTTGCATTCTGGTTCTCTATCGCCGAAGAGTAGATTGGTATTTAGAGAATTTGGTCGAAGTCATTTGCATTTATGAATAAAATATTATGTTCTAAAAGTGATGATGTCATACCACATGATAAAATCAACTCCTAGAATTTCTATTTTTAAATGGTCGACAACAAGGAATTCCTGAAATACATAGGTTGATTTTTATTTCAAACCGTGATGTTTCAAGATTATTTGTTGCGCAGATGAGTGTAAACTTTTCCGTCACAGGTTCTAATGTTTGTTTAAATATTAACATGCTGGCTACGCAACTACGGGAGCATCCTGTATCCAGTAAGGCATGGTATTCTCTTCCGTGTATTTTAACAACAATACTGGGAGTGGAAGTACGCACAGCTGCTTGCATACAGTGAAATTCATGTCCGTCCGTCCCCCCCCCCCCCCCGAGTCTGTTTACTCGTCCTAATTGTGGGCACAGGCTGGCTCAGTTTGTTTGACAGCACGTCTTCATCATTGCCAGCCTTGCACAACCCATGTTGTGATAATAAGCTTTTCGGTTTCTCTTGTCGGAATGCGCTTCTTTGTGTACATGAATTTTAATTGCGCGAGCCCAATTTTGTTTTCGAAGCGGCTAAAGCAGTCGCTGATGTTTGTGTCTGAAAATCAAACTTTTGCCACGGAAATAATGTGCAATGCCTGGTTTTATGTCCTACATAGAGGCATAGGGCACATATGTCCTGAGCCAAACTTTGTGGACCTCTAAACCCATTATTGTGTTTTTCAAAATTCAGCAATTTGACAATGCCGTGTTCTTTCGCTCGTGCTGGCAGCGGTTTGGCAATGTTGCGAGTTGTTCCGTGGTATGGCCAATGTGGTGTTTGTTTAGTGTACGTTATCGGGGTTGGCAAGAGCTGTTTTCGCTGACCGGCGACTTTGTGAGGCGTGACCGCTTTACCTGTGTTTGGCCCTGACGTGAAATGAATTATTGACATAGCCTCTTTTACGACAGGACACGTGTTTCCTTATTTCTATGCACAGCTATCTGCTTGCTCTTTGAGTTAAACCTAGTGATATCTGCATAAGTTCTGTTGGGCACCACTTTGTTAAAGATTGCTTGACAAGCGTCTGAAACACAATGTTTTTCAACGGGGGAGGCACATCTTTTCCCCTCATTTAGAAGTTTTTTGAATATCTGGTGTTGTCCGGTTTTGACTTGGTTTAATTACGTCCCTGCGTGTCGTATTGTCTGAGTAAACTCTTGTCATCTAATGTTTTGCTGTCGTAATTATTCCGTCTGTCACGGTTGTGCCACTGATTAACATTTTGACGGCCCCTGTATGACTGAACGTGGTTTCCCTGACGATGTGCAGTATGCAAACTTTCTTTAATAATTACTATCGGCTGAGTGCCTTTTTGTGTATTTTGGTATGTGTGAGACACACATCTCGATTGGCGATCTCGGCGATTGTAACTATTTCTGGGTGGTCCTGTATAACGCAGTGGCGACCTGTATGGCCTAGCGCCATGATGAAATTTGCTCTCATTACCTGTCGGGCATGTGTTTTATTGCGCCTGAATCGTAAGCTTTGCAATCTCCTGTTTTAAATTTACTATCTCCGTATTGAACTGTTCTGTGTCGGGGTTCTGTGGTGTTTGTGCAAGAGTTTGGTTATACCGGTACATGACTAGTTCAACCTGTTTCAAATTCTGTACCATTTCCTCGTACGTGTCATTACAGAGTCCAATAATCTTGTCCGGCATTGACGGTAACAGTGACTGCCACAGAATATTCAGAAATTCGTTATCTGTTACCTGAGGGTTGTACTTATGATGGTAATATTTCATAGTCTCAACATGTTGTTGCGTACTTTCCCCTAGTTTTGGCATTTGGTGCAGAGCAAGTGTTTAAATTGTTCTGTTTCTTCTGTGATGCTGAAAACGTCTTTAGTGTTCACTCGATCAATGGCCACGTGACTGCGCCTGGGGTGGTTGCAAGTAAGTTTGCGAGTGCGTGTTTGACAATTTTCATTTGGAATTTTATTCTACAACGTTTCTTCTTGTCATTCCAGCCATTGATGTCTACTACGGCATGAAAATTTTCCAAGAATTCGTGAACGTTTTTGCCGTTCTCACCTGAAAATGACAGCGGTTTTTCCATCTGGTTAACTATTATTTGAAGTGAGTTTTGCTCTGCCATGTTTGCTAGTGTGTTCGGAGGTAGTGTATTTGCAGTGTTTATGTAAGTGTGGTGTGTGTGAAGAGATGGGAATAATTCTTTAAGTCTTAAGTACCTTGACTGTAATTCGGCGTTGTCGTGTGTGTGTACTAATTCCTCATTTGGATGGTTTTCCAGACTGAAAAATCTAATGGCTGATAGTATTCTTCAGTTACAGAATTATTTTGTTCATTTTTACTTAGCAACTGCCTTTGCTTATCGCGAATGTTAAAAGCATGTTTTACTTCGTGGTGTCTAGAAAACCACGTTTGAGAATTTTAGTGAATGATGATTGTGTCTATTTGCTCCTAGTTTCCATAAATTAATGAGTACTTGTTGTGAGGTATAGTGTTGTACGTGTACTTGTGTGTAAACACTGTCGTGCTTGTGTAACTTAAAATTAATTTGTTAACTACAAGCACAAAAGAAAGATCTCCTTTTAAGCACACATACTCTAAGCTGGAGACCTTCTGCGTTTACCTATTGAATCGAAAGATTCCCACATGCATTATTCTAATTGAAAGCAACTACGATACTACTGAAAGAAAGGTTTAGGCTAGTAGTCTCTGGCTGATGTTTGAAAGTGCGGTGGTTGCAAGGTTGCCCGCCGCACAATGACATAGAAATCCTTACTACTATGCGGACTGAATGAAACTGCTGGCGCATGCAACCATATGTTACATTGTTCTGCGTGATTCAAGCACTGTACAATCTGGTTACCGCCATTGATTTGACACTGCACAGCTGACCTGTTGCTATCGCTACTAAGGGTTTTCTATTACAATTTAAAACAGCATGATATCTACTTCGCATCTAACTCGCTTATGCAAAAGGTGGAACCTTAAAGCACTTCCACCAATGTAACACTCGTCCCTTGGGTGCAATACTTAATCCTGAATCAAGCTAGTCTACTTGAATACAATGCACTTATCACTCAAGGTTGATTATGTAGGGGTTTCTATAGCTCAGTAATTAAGTAAGGTAGGTGACACAGTTTGTTATAAAACACTGCAGAATTTACTAAGCTCAAGGTACACAACAATCTTGTTACTGGAAGCTTTATCAACAGATTAACACGATACGAAATTCTATAAATTACTTTACTATAATTACATATCAATAACTAAATCCTTCTCTATGGAGTCACTAGCGTTAAGTGCAATGATTGTGCTAGTGACGTTAATTATCGAGTTGGATTCTCCCAGCCTAGACCTGCACTGAAGTGTATCAGTCATCTTACCAATTTTTTATGAGACGGACGGGCAGAGCTCCTCTAGCCCAAGTCTGGAAGACGGTAGTCGCACAGTCTTTCTTGATCTCGCCCCTGGATTGCAGACCTCTGCTTTCTGCGCCACGGCACCTCCATTGAGCGACTGCAACCTCGTATGCAGAGCTGTGGCTCGTCGTCGGTATGTGGGAGAGTGGTGGGGCGATGCCCTGCCAGCTCCCTTATATATGCATGAGGTTTAGTAAACTACCTTGCCACAGGTTTACTGGAATGTTTTAGCAATGTGGGGCGGCTGTATGCAGTATAATGTGTGCTTATCTTGGCCACTAACACCTTATCGTTGGGACATGTCCCCGAACCACGTGATATGTGGTGACGGTCAATACACATAGCGGGTTAGGACGGGAAATAAATACGCCATACAAAAATACATAAATATCACTTGATGAACATGGGGCACGACATGAACAGTCAGAATAAACACACAGATACATGAAAGTAGCTTTATATGGCGCAGATGTAGCTGGATGGAGTTCTTAGCGAACCACGTGTACAGATGTAAAATGTATGATTTCACTTGAAAATTGGTGAATTGTTACCGGATAAAACAATGACGGTATTCAGAAAAACATTCCTGTTAATAAACAAACATACAAAAGCTTGTAGCATGCTGGAAAATTCAAACATATTAACTGACCGCGTTGTCATATACAAAAAGCATCAATCATGAAAAATACACAAATCCAGAATGAAAACAATACATATTACCCTGAGATCAATTGCGGCGAACAAGATAAAACAAGAATTAGCCCTCTAAACGCGGTGTTGGCACAGATACGGACTTGGCGGTAGCTAACCATGTGGTCGTGGGCGATGTGGCCGTAACACAATTAAACATGACAAAAACCCTGAAATACATACATACAAATATTACCCTTGAGATTGCTAGCCACAGTTAAGCAGAAATTACATGAAAGGCCCTTAACATGTGCGGATGGCGTCTGATATACAAGTTGCGCGGGCCATGTGGCCTCTCCGACATTATTTCTCCTCGTCTCTCATCTCGTTTATGATGAAAAAGCTACAAGGACTGCAAATTATTAAGTTAAGCGAATAGCATTGTGCTGGGGATGTCTGGAAAACTGTACACAAAGCAAAGGTTAGCCGGTAAACTAAAGTGAAACTATAGAGATCTAACTCAGTGCAAAAGTATGAAGTGCGTATGTGACAGCATCTTACATCACCAGTTCTCCTTGAACGACTGCCCAGAAGCAGGGGTCACACGGTTCTACCATGGCTGCTTACGGGGTTCACACAAGCGGAAGTGATATGCACGCCGAGTAAAATTATTATTCTTATTTTTAAATGGCACACAAAGCATTTTAATACATAATTGCAAACAGGCTGTTAATACAGAATTTATGTTATTATTTCATTGTCTTTTAAAAGGGTTCTTAACCCAAAGAATATTGTCTTTCTTTTTAGCGCCGGCTGCACTTTGAATTTGAAAAGTAAACACTACATTGCACAATACCTGGAAATGAACGTATTACACTTTATAACATATTTTGACACTGAAAAGATATACATATTACACTGAAAATAATAAGTATCCCATTTTGGGAAAGTCCTTGGTCGTGGCGGGCTCAACGCATATGCTTACCCACGTTTTACTGCGAGCTGCGAGTACCATCATCGTCTGACTGCCACTGGCTCTCAGCCGGTGTCAGTTGTTAGTTTTGTTTGGATTTGAATACTATATTATTACGTGTTAATGAAGCATTATCTAGTGCGAGAATGGATCTGTTTGACCTAAAACATGCAATTGGAACTAGCGTTCATGGTAGATTAAGGTTCACCTTGTTGCATATGAATTCTTTTATTTACTTTTTGGGCAATTTTCAACACATAACATTTCCTTTATTTATGATTGCTCCTGTAACTTTAGAAAATCTAAACATGTATTATGGGTTTAGTAGTGTTCAGGCTGTAGTTTTTGGCTCTGCATTAAATGCAGTGGTAAATATACCTTTGGATAACAAGGATAGTCTGTTCCCATTTTCCAAAGATAACTAAGTAAGTATTTAATTTTACAAGTTTCTAATGCTTAACTGTTAGTCTTGCTAGGAACCGTTTTGCCTCCATAAATTCTGAGTTGACTGACTAGAAAACACTGTATTACCGTATGTCCTTCATGTTTTCCCTTCTTTGATGCACATGTACACAATTGTAAATTCAGTCTGTTTTTAGGTAAACCTAACCGTGAATTTTGTGATATATCTCTTGTAAGCTTAGATTTACCTTTTTTTTTTGAGGAAAATAACTTACTTTAGTTATTTGCTGCCAAATCTCTAATTGATGTGACATTTCTGTGCAGAATTGCTGTTGAAATACTGCCACCATTTACTCTTACGCTCTCAGGTAGTGTATATATCAGCAATGCTTCACATTGTGATATTGTGGACACTTTTTTCAAAAAATTTGTATCCGTGCTCTCTCTTCTACATCTAAATTACTCTTTACCTAACATTCGTATTCCTAAACCTCATTCCAACCTTTCTAAGTTTCATCTCTCGACATTACCTGATCTTTCCTTAAATGATTCCTTGAATGAAGAAATTGACTCTCTTCTAGCATCCAGACCACATGGTACTGATTTTCATGATTTCCTTCACCTTCTCTACCCATTCCTATTCCATGCAACGTGATGTCCTCTCTGGACTTACCTCTAACACTGTTTCTTGTGTTGTTGCTGAACTTCTCATCCTGTTTGTAATCTGTTGGTACCTTAAATGTCATGGCTCTCCTAACCCACCTGCTGCAGCCACCCCTTCCTTAGCTGAAATAGCAGTTATAGTGACATTACCTACTTCCTCTCTTGAATCAGTTGGGTGATATTTTGTATTTTGGGATGTGAGTGGTAGGATAATGGATTTTGGTGTGCAACGGATACTGGAAGTAGGAGCCAGGAGTCACCATGTTGATACATTGCCGTCCGCCATCTAAGATGTCATTGACCTTTGACCCATGACCTCGACCCCAAAAACCACAAGAACCCTTAAAAAAAAAAGTTCCAAAAATATTCTAAAACATTTATTGTTCAAAATTGTTAAAATCTATTTTAAACATTTTTTAAATATCCTCAGAAATAACCCATTTTTTCCCACAGAGGCGAGGGAGATTAGCGACCCAGGGTCAGGGATCAGCGACCATGGACCAGGAGAGCAGAACCTTTGACCTTGACCTTTCACTTGTTCCTATAAACCCGAACATTTTTTTTTTAATTCAAAAAAATTATAATAAAAGTTTATTTAAAAAATATTTTTAAAAAAATTATTGGAAAAATTAAAAAAAAATTATCAAAAAATTTTATTTTAAAAATTTACCAGAGGTCTCCTCTAGCTCATACCCATTATGCTATCTTAGTAGGCGACCACCATCATGGTAGTCATCACCCATCCACCATATTAGATGCATACTAACTCGACCTTAGCCCCATGACCTGGAAAATGAAAAATTCCCAAAATTTTTTTTAAAAAATCCTTAAATATCCCAAAAATACATTAAATTTTATTTTTACAATAAAAAATTTATTTTAAAAAAATTGCATTTCCTGAGGTTCCCACAGCTCCGCCATTAGTCACATTTGTTCCATCCCCAGCAGGTGACTGTTGCCAATTGCTATTAGCTCTTTAGTCGCCAGGCCTCCATCCCTTTACTCCCATTCCCCCTATCTATACCCATTCAGCCATATTTGTATTTTCGTTTTTCATTTGCTTATATGTTACTATAGGGGGCCATATTTGTTTTTTTTTTGTTTGTGATTAGTTTATACATGTGATGCCGTTGGGTGAGACATGAGACAAACGATGACACAAACACTTACTGGTAATTTGGGCGCCAATGGTGCTTCCCAATCACAGCACTATTGAGACTCTGAGTTCTCAGGGATGTTGTGGGTTCTGTGTGTCTGTCTCACCCGTACGTACTTACAAACACGTTGGCAATACTAAACTTTAAATAAACATCACTGAAATAAACAATAAATAAAACATATATGGCTACGACACTGTCACTACTGAATAAAAAATTGAGTTCACTGTAGACTTGTTTTTATTGATATTATTCATACACATCAACATGCCAATGAAATGATTATCTCGGTCATTACTAGCCAATTCCGCTTGGGTGCTCCCCAGCCCGTAATTAATCTAGCGCACGCCTAAATGGATGATCTCACCGAGGTGTATGAAAGCACAGCCTTCACAAGTGAAGAGGGCCAACAGCCTCTAGGGTAGACTGACGGTAGGGTAGACAGGACACTGTGAATTACAAATGAAAACCCTTAATACACATTAACACGCGTGATTACTCTGCATCACTAATGTAAACTCGCCACCGCTCGCCCTCCAGCACATGGGTAGTGTGGTGATGGCCTATACACAGAACCGGCTAGGACGGGAATAATTGCACCGGACACTAATTACAAAATTACATAGACCCTTGAATGATACATGAAATAAGATGGGACATGAGATGAATATTCACAATAAACACATGTGTGAAAACAAGCTTAGGTAGTGCGGATGCCGCTGGATGAAGTTCCTAGCGGACCACGTGGTGCAGGTGAAATTGCAATATTTCTGCATGGAAACTGCATACTTAATTCAAATATAATATTATTTGTGTTGAGAGAGTGATTCTCTTTACGATTAGAGGGGTTACAAGCTTCTAACATGCCTGTTGGTGGTAAAATCAAACATTAACGTGACAGCGTGATCAAAAACAAAAAGCATCAATTTACATGAAAAATACATTGAACCCTGAATAAAATTGACATAGAACCCTGAAATAAATGATTGCACATACAATGTTACATAAATAAGCTCTTAAAATGCAGTGATGGCGTATACAAAGATTTGGTTTCGGTCGGCCACGTGGTTATACTTCATGTTGCCGTAAAATATTCAAACACGAAAACTACCCTCAAATACATTCATAAAAATAAAGCTCTTAAAATTGTGTGTAGCAATTATGCAGAAGTTACCATGAAATGCCATAAACGTAGGCAGATGGCGCCTGATTCAAAATGTGCGGGTTGCGTGACCTCTCCGACATCTTTCTCCTCCTCCTCTTCGATTAAGTTAAAAATGCCGCAAGGGCGCAAGAAATTAATAAAGCAGAAGCATGATGGTGGGGAAAATGTCTGGCAAAACGTATGCAAGCAAAGGTTAACCATAAACTAAATTTTTAGACTAGGGAAACCTAAATCAGTGAACAAAAGTTGTAGTGCATACGTGACAGTGTCTTACGTCGCCAGCTCTCCTCGACAGGCTGTCCAGAGACAAGCGTCACACGGACCTACCATGGCTGCCTACAGGGTTTACATAAGCGGAAGTGCTATGCACGCTGAGTGAAATATTTTTAATTGAAAATAAAATGGCGCAGATTAAATAAAATATTGTTTTACATTTCTATTATTTTCTTATGAATTTCAATATTATTTTAGTGTCTCTTTGTGATGGTGTTCATGCCAGAATATTAAGTGTTGTTAAGCTCAATATCGCGGGCATTTTGAATTTTCATAACCAAACAATTAAAATTAGTACAAACACTTTAAAACATTTTAAGACATATTAAACACTGCAAAGACAAGATAACACTTTTAACACTGAAAATAACATTTATACGAAAGTTCAAAATTATTGGCCTCTTTGCGCACGTGCGGAACACGTGACACATGAGCTCTGTCATGGGCTCTAGCGCCACTGGCTGTTAGCCGGCATCACATGTTACTGGAGGCTGCCCTGTTGGTAGGGGCCATTTTTTTTATATATTTGACTGGAGGCTACCATGTTGGGAGGCAAGCATCTTGCAAGGTGCAGTCCTCCATATTGGTAAGAATAATTTGTTTTAGAGTTTGTCTCTCTTTTTCATTCGACTACCATATTATATTTCATATATTTTCATCACCTGTGTACCACCAGACAACAGCCATATTTGTTTATGTGTTTAAAGTATAGGTTGAACTGATTATCTCCAACAACATTTTTCATTGGCTAATTATTGTTTAGTTGGTGAGCCTCCATTGTGTCAGTGCTTCCTATTGGCTAATTACTCACATTCGCTTCACTGTTGACATGCCTCCACCACCTTCATTTCTATCAATGACTCACTTAAGTTCGACTTCCTCCATACTGGTTTATATTTCTAAACACATTGGTAGTATCATTAGACAACCTGCTATCGACATGTACCGAATGGTGACTTTGTCCATTCCTGCAAAGCACTTAAACTACCTTATTTTATTTTTTATTTGTTTGATTCTTAAAGCAGTACCTTTTTATTTGCAATAAATTTTTATAAAAAGCAAAAGTGTTTTTTTATTTTAAAAAAATAAGATGCAACTTATTTGTTATATATCTTTTAGATTAGACTCTCGATTATCTGCGAGCGGATTATCCACTTTGCAGCTTAACCACGGCATATTCTGAAAGATAAATATAAATTTTCAAAATTAAATGAAATACTGCCAGAATGAAGTTATTTAATAAAACGCCCATCTTAACTAATGAAATTCGTAACAGGTACTCTCTGAAAATAACTGTGAAATGAAATATGTTTGTTTTTCGATGCAAATTTACGTCAAAATGTGTTCCCGATGGTGTGATGAGATTAGTTACATCCCAAGACAGCAAGCTGACAACACTGCACAACTCGCTAGCCTAGCTGCCGCCTGCCAGGTATAGCCGGTCCCAGTGCAACCGCTGCATTACTCCCGCATATCGCATTCCCACGGTCAGTGTCATGTTTATCTCACCAGTCAGTAGTTACGTTCGGTTTTGTTTTTGCTCATTTTCTGCCAAAAAATGTCTGCAGAACATAAACGTGTGGTTTTAAATTTACAGCAGAAGCTAGAAATTATTAATAAACTTGAAGGAAGAAGTGTAATAAAACAGCTTTCTTTTATGTATGGAGTGGGAGAAACAACAATTTTGGATATACAAAACAATAAATCCAAATTTATTTGAGTTTGCGAGCAGTGCGGACGCGACAAATGGATTGACGAATAGGAAAACGATGAATCTAACGACGTATGCGGAACTAGATAAGGCTGCAATTGTCTGGCTTAGTGTGTGTGAAACAAGCCCAATATTTTTTTGAAAAACTGGGAATGGAAGGCAAAACTTGTTTCCTACACTAAAAACTGTTTTCCACACGCTGAAACAGCCGGCTGTATGCCGCATGTACTGGACAGTGTGGGAGGTGTGTGTGTGTGACACGGGTGACATGCAGTTTGCTTTGCGTGTCTTTGTTTCCCCTCTCCAGGGGAGGGGGGTGGCCTGTTGCCTAGCAACCGAGTGATGTCAGCCTGCCTTTCCTCTTACGCAACTTCAGATTGCAGTATCACTCTGCAATAAACACCATACACATCGCGCTGCTTTGTTTGTATTAACTGTAGCTGCGCATTTCTTGTAATGTTTGTGAGAACTACCATGATACCTGAATATTTTACATACTTTATATTCCGGTTTTGTAGGTTAGAAATCAGGGGTGCATAAATTACACATTTTTTTAAATTTCTTGGTTTGTTAATAAATAATAGGTTACGGAAATTATGCGAGGCCGTAAAATATGCGGGTAAATACAGTAGTATGTCAATGATGGGTTATGTTTCACACTGAAACACCAAGTATTCAGTTAAGACCGTACAAAACGTAGTGTTGGAAAAATTGTATTTTTCTCTTAGTATGTGGAATATCCGCAATTTAGTATTATCCGCGGAAATCGCCCCGTCCATTATCACGGATAATCGAGATTCGACAGTATTTACAAAATTTTTCATACAAACATTTCTTTGCAATAATTTCTTCAAAGACAAGAGGAGGGAATCACATTATTTTGTAAGAGGTTGGTATGCAATCGTTCTTAGCTTCAGATGATTTACTGAATCGAGTGTCCAGCCCGAACCCTTCATCAACATTTCTTCTTCTTCACGACATACCATTTGTATTTTATCTTCTGCACTCTTTTCAATGTCGTATACATTATAGACAGGTACATTAGAAGTCTTGAATGCTCTCTTGTTGATACCTTCGTCCAACGGTTCCGGTTGTGTGTAATTGCATTCTAGCCATATATTATTTTTTAGAGGCCCATTTTTTCAATTACTTCTGTAAGTTGGTATTTTTAATTTAGTTTCACACTTGTCAGGAATGAGCAAACATCTTTCAACATGCCCCTGAATGCAGATTGCTTCAGAAGAAATCCATTGGCATTAGGTTTGCCTAGAACATGAACAGATTCCTGGACACGAGGTTTACACTGTTTGACATGTATGTCATAAGATTCATAATATTGTTTTCTCTGACAGTTATGTATTTCAAGACGCACATTGTCTGGAACATCTTTTACTCCATAACACATTAACTTACATCCACACTTGTGACAGTTTATAGTCATATAAGTCCATTGTGTCTTCGTATATTTTCCACTCTTCTTGTACCTACGTGTATTACAGCTTTAACAGTACGTCATAGCACAGTAGCGGCACCATCGCCCTGATATCGACAGTGAATTGGTCATACCACTCACATGCCCATCCCCACTTACTGATGGTAGCATCATTGCATCATCACTTACTGTACAAGGTAGCGATGGCATGTTTACATCATCATTGCACAAAGCAGTACTTGTAAGTCCGTCACAGGTTTGTTGCGGTGACAATACAACTTTTTGTTATGCTGACAGAGGAACAAGTCCTTTACATATTTTCGAATGTTGGACTAGATTGTCAGTATGAGCAAACAGACGAAGGCACTTCTCACACTTATATTCCATGAGGAGCAGGTTCATCTTACATTGATGCTTTTTGTGTAGTCTAACATTGCTACTGTTCGCAAAGGCTTCATCACAGTACATGCTTCGAAGTCTTGACACTGTTAGCTTGAGTCGCGATGCCAATGGCTGAACTGCTCTAGGCGGCCCACCCAAAGAAGACAACGGTGCTGTCTGCACCATGCCTGAAGAAGTCGATGGCACTGCTGGTACCACTCCTGAAGAAGTTGATGGCACTGCCGTAGCTACAATTAACTCTGGAGTACCCAAAGACTGAGCAGATGCAGATTAAGACTTAGTTGTGAAGATGTGGAAGCTATCCGAGACGATCCACCTTTCATGGGAGCTTCTTTCAAAATATACCTCTCAGCTGACCTCCCTACTGCTTACATATGAGTATGCAAGTCCTATGATGTCATATTGTCTTTGAACTAATCATATTGCACCATTAATACATTGTTCGGACACCGACCAGCCAATCACCGAGTTGTCACGTGATTGCGGTGCTGACCCTTAAGGAGTCAGTCTCTGGGTTCTACCAGACAGACCCCCCTCACAAGACAGACCCCCACTCACACACACCAGGGTGGCCACTCTTCTGGAAAACAGGAAAAATCTAGAAAAGTCTGGGAATTATATTGGTCAGGAAAAGTCAGGGAAATTTGGAACCTTTTTTAAAACATTAGGGAAAAATTTTTAAACAAACCTTTGAACTGTGTATTTTGTATTTTAAATTATTGAAATTGTTTTCAAAGAAAGTAATTTGTTTGAAAAGTTTAATAAAAAAATTTCAATTATTAAGGTTGATTTTAGTATTTATCATTAATATGAATGTGAATAAACTATTACTCTCTCAATGCACTTCTTTGTGAAGTTGTTAACATTCTGCTTTGTATTTTCATATGTAGTTGAACAACTTAAATTTTTTTGAACCAGTCATGTGGGAAAATACAAATAAGCTCTGCATGTATCCAGTCACAATATTTTAAAATATTACATATATTTATTGGACAATTTTTTTTAAATTTAAAAGCAGTCAGAATAGATTTTTTGAGTTTATATTAAATTCTCGTGCCCAAATCTGTGTTTCAAAACGTTATCACGTATTTTTAACTTCATAGACACAAGCTTCAGTGTAAAAGAATTTTTATCCAATTTTGTTTACAAATCACAGTGATTGTAAGTGTAATTTGCGCTTTTCTCAGGAAATGTATTTATAAGTTAGATACTTTACAAATAAGAAATGTCTGAATCTCACAATTTATTTGGGATGAAACTGTATCACAAACTCTTTTTATGTCATATCCATTGTTAAGCTTAACATTGTGTACATAAATTTTTGGCTTGAGTGTTTTTCACCAAACAGCATTACAGTATTATTTAGTGAAAATTAGAAAACTGACTGTAGAATTAAATTATTTTGGCTGCTGCACCAAGGTAACACTTCTGCTATTCTCACCGTATTATACAATAATTGTATAAACTATTTATGTGATAAATTTTATCGTAAACAAAGATAAAGCCAAAATGATCAGTCAGGGAAAAACAAAATTTTGGTCTGGGAACCTGGAAAAGTCAGGGAATTTTGAAAAAGATATTGAGTGGCCACCCTGTCTACAAATACGCAACCGAGCGAGGTGATGCAGTGGGAACTCACTGGACTTGTGTTCGTGAGGTCGCGGGTTCAATTCCCAGTCTGGCCATCCTTATTTCAGTTTTCCATGATTTTCCTAAACCATTCCAAGCGAATGCTGGGATGGGTCCCAAACAAAAGCCACGGCCAATTCCTTCCCGTCCTTCTTCCCTGTGCAAATTGCATTGTCTCTAATGACATTTCTGTCAACGAGATGTTAAGCCCACTTATCTACCTACACATACCCAATTACATACACACCGAAACACATATACACACACTGAAACACATCTACATACACCAAAACACATCTACACACATCCAAACACATCTTACACACACACAAACACATACCCAAACACATACATCCAAACACATATACACACACCCAAAGAGTCTGAAATATTCCAATTTGCCAAAGGTCTCCAAAATAACTCCACCACCTCCACCATCAGGGGTTATTTTTGGGTCAGCACCGCAATCACGTGACAACTCAGTGATTGGCTGGTCGGTGTCCAAACAATGTATTAATGTTGCAATATTGTTGGTTCAAAGTCGATATGATGTCATAGAGCTTGCATACTCTTATATAAGCAATAGGTAGGTCAGCTGAGAGGTATAATTTGACAGCAGCTCCCGTGAAAGGTGGATCGTCTCAGCTAGCTTCCACATCTTCGCATCTAAGTCTTATTCTGCATCTGCAATGTCTTCGGTTACTCCAAAGCTAATGGTAGCTACGACAGTGCCATCAACTTCTTCGGGAGTGGTTCCAGCATTGCCATTGACTTCTTCAAGCATGGTGCCAACAGCACCGTTGACTTCTTCGGGTGGGCCACCTACAGCATTTCAGCCATCGGCATTGCGACCCAATCTAACAGGATCAAGACTTCAATGCATGTACTTTAATGAAGCCTTTGCAAATATCACCAATGTTAGACTACACGAAAAGCATCAATGTAAGATGAAGTCACTCCACATGGCATGTAAGTGTGAGAAGTGTCTTCGTCTGTTTGCTCGTACTGACAAACGAGATCAACATTTGAAAATAAGTAAAGGGCTATCTCTGTCAGCAAAACAAAAATACGTTTTGTAGCAGCCACAAACCTGTGATGGACTTACAAGTACTGCTTTGTGCAATGACGATATAAACATACCTTTGCTACCTTGTTCAGTAAGTGATGATGCAATGATGCTACCATTGGTAAGTGGGGATGTTCATGTAGAAATATGGTCAATTCGCTGTCGATATCGGGCGATGGTGCCGTTATTGCAGTCAGGCATACAAGAAAAGATATAATGCATATAGGCACAAAAAGAGTGGTAAATGATGTACGAAGAAGACACAATGGACTTATATGACTATAAGCTGTCACAAGTGCGGACGTAAGTTCATGTGTTATGGAGTAAAATATGTTCCAGACAATGTGCGACTTGAAATACATAACCGTCAGGGAAAACAATATTATGAATCTTATAACAAACATGCCAAACAGTGTTAACTCTGTGTCCGAGAACCTGTTCATGTTCTTGGCAAACCTAATGCCAATGGATTTCTTCTGAAGCAATCTACATTCAGGGGTGTGTTGAAAGATTACATTGCTCTGAATCTGACAGTTTCGTCAAAAGACATTTGCTCGTTCCTGACAAGTATGAAACTAAATTTAATAAACCAAACTTATGGAAGAGATTGAAAAAATGGGCCTCTAAAATATAATATATGCCTTGAATATAATTATACACAACAGGAACCGTTGGACAAAGGTATCAACACGAGAGCATTCAAGACTTCTAATGTACCTGTTTATAATGTATATAACATCAAAAAGATTGTAGAAGATAATATACAAAAGGTATGTCACAAGGAAGAAGAAACGATGATTATGAAGGGTTCGGGCTGGACACTAGATTAGGAAAATAATCTGGAGCGAAGAACGAATGCATTTCAACCTCTTACAAAATAATGTGATTCCCTCCTCTTGTCTTTGAAGAAATTATTGTAAAGAAATGTTTATATCCAAAATTTTGTAAATAAAAAGATATTTATCAAATATGTTGTATTTGTTTTATAAAAAACCTTTCTTTTTTATATAAAAAATTATTTCAAATAAAAAAAGTACTTGCATTTAAGCATAAAACAAACTTTAAAATTAAATATGGTAGTTTACGTGCTTTGCAGGAATGGTCAACGTCACCATTCAGTACATGTCGATAGCAGGTGCCTCCTATATGGTTAGAAATATAAACCAGTATGGAAGGAGTCAAACTAAATTGAGTTATTGATGGAACAAAGGTGGTGAAGGCTTGTCGATAGTTGAGCGAATGTAATTAGCCAATGGGAAGCATTGATGGGATGGAGGCTCACCAACTAAACAGTAATTAGCCAATGAAAAACATTGTCGGGGGTAATCAGTGCAACATATACTTTAAACACATAAACAAATATGGCTATCGTCTGGTGGTACTCAGGTGATGAAAATATATTAAATCTAATATGGTAGTCAAACAAAAGTCAGAGAAAAACTCTAAAACAAATTATGCTTACCAACATGGAGGACTGCACCTTGCAAGATGGTTGCCTCCCAACATGGCAGCCTCCAGTCAAATATATAAACAAATAATGAACAAAGTAAATAAATATGGCAGAATAAGTATAGGTGGGGGGAGTGAGTAAAGGGATGGAGGCCTGCCAACTGAACAGCTAATAGCATTTGGCAACAGTCGTCTGCTGAAGATGGAACAAATGTGTAATGGCAGAGCTATGGGGGCCTCTGGAATTGCAAGTTTTTTAGTATTTTTTTATGGTTTAAAAATATACTTTTTTAAATTAATTTTTGGGATTTTTAAGGATTATTTTTATTTTTTGGGAATTTCTTGTTTTCAAGGTCATGGGGTCAAGGTCGGTTCTGCATCTAATATGGTTGTGGTAGTCTGTAATGTATTATGCTTATTGACGTTAGTGTATTTTTTCTCAAGTTTTTTTTAAGGTATTTCAAGGTCTTGGGGTCATGGTCAATTTAGTCTGAATCTAATATGGTGGGTGGGTGATGCCTATCAAGATGGTGGTTGCCTACCAAGCTGGCCTAGTGGATATGGCCCAGGGGTGACCTCTGGTAAATTTTTTTTATAAAATTGTTTAGTAATAAATTTTTTTAGAAATTTTTTACAAATTTTTGTGTTTTTGGGTTCAGTGTTCAAAGGTCATAGATCTTGCTCTCCTGGCTCATTGGTCACTGATGCTGGTCACCTGGGTCACTAATCTCCCCTCGCCTGTCTGGGAAAAAATGGGTCATTTCTGAAAATAATTTTCTAATATTTTTAATGAAATTTTAATAAGTTTTAATAATACATTTTTTTGGATTTTTTATATTTTTTTATGATTATTTTGGGTTTTTTAAATGGTTTTTAGAGGTCGTAGGTCGTTGAGGGCAAGGTTATGTTCAAAGGTCATGGGTGAGGGTTAAAATGTCAATGACATCCATGATGGCGGACGGTGATGTAAAAACATGGCGGCTCCTGGCTCCTACTTCCAGTATTTGTTTCGCGTCAAACCCCTAAATCCTACTACTGATGTGTAAATTGTTGTTTTTTTTTTGGGGTGTGTAATGGTTATAACTTGTATGCTGATTGCCACCTGTGCTTCTGTCGCCCAGTGGCTGGTTCTAGAAGGGGGAGTATGTGCCACTGTGTGACACTTTTTTTTTAATTGTTTGTTTGTGTCCTCCTTTGAGGACATTTATTATGTTGCTTCATGGCAAAGCTTGCCTTTTCTCAATTCCTTGTTAATTAAATTTGAAGGTAAAATAAATGTAAGGTAGAGAATCAAAGAAAAAAATAATGAAGCAAATGTAATTGTTTAATAGTAAAGGTAATTATTTGTTTGTTGCTTTGAAAGTCATATTGGCATTAATATTGGTGACTGTATCATCTATGTGTACTCGTTTCTGCTTCCTTTGAAATTAACAATAATTTATAAAGATTTAATTTATTAAAAACTATTACATAATTACTACTTTCTAAAATTAATTGTTCTCGTGCTAACATCTGTGTAATTGTAAGTGTCTCTAAAGAAATATTTTGTATGCTAGTTGATATTGATACTATCAATTCGTCCGACTATATCGAGAGCTCCATTGCACTCATGTGGAAAGCACCCGTCTTCCTTGTGAGAAGCTCAATCATGGCATAATGTATCTGAATTTCTTCGTGTGCTCTCAAATCCCATTAATATGATATAATCATATTGTCTTACTGTTCAGGGTAATTGTATTTTATATTATAAATTTGATGCCTATCGGGGTATCGGCACTGTTAAACCCAACTGCGGGTATGCCCATTTGCTGCTAGCGGGGTGGTCACAGGGTCTCGAACGTAAGTTATTACATCCTGTGGGTGGCAGCTAACCAAACGAGAGGGAATCTGCTCAGGTTAACACGAGACTCTTGATGTGGGCCATAGTCGAAAAGCCTGGGCTAAAGGACCGTGTCCCCTGATGTCTGAATATGAAGATGTTATGTGATTGCTGCAGATTTTCATTAATTACCAAAAATATACCCGAGCTTGGCTATTATGGCTTCCCAACACGTCTTTCATATACTGCAATAAACTTTCAACATAAACACACATTAGATATTCCAAGACTTAGGTGATTGTACACACGTGGCAGGTATCTAGCGGAATAAAGATATGGCGGTGTCAAGTCTTTACACAACAAATACATTGAATAAAAATACTGATTATTCAAGATTAACTATGAGACGGTACAAGATTTAAAGTAGACTTGAATGCGGCTTGAAGACCCGCACTGGCTGAAGCTGCAAAATGGCGTAGGTGCCGTGAAATAAAAATTAAAGTATTTGATAAACTGGAGAGGCAGTGAGACTGCTCCGGACAGGATCTATACTTGGAGGTGCACAAAGTAAAAGAAATGTTCCAGGTAAAATTAGAGTCTATTGTAAACTGTCCATCACACGGAAATGCTTCACCTCCGAGCCGCAAGACACGCAACCTGCCCTGACATCCGTCAAACCAAGACTAACGAGGTTGCGTGGCGTCGGTGATGCCTTGGTACCGACGCCGCGCCCTAATGGAAAATCCCTTACAAAAATACTTACATGAATGATATGTACCACAACACTGGATGAAACATAAATCAAATTGTACTGTGTGTTATACCCTTAAAATTACAATACACAAAAATATATAAAATTTACGTGCAGTGTAATTTTATATGAAATACTATTTTTGTTAAATATGTCTCTCTGTTTCCTGGAAAGGCAAAAGATACATAACACACTGATAAAGTGAAAAGGAAACACATTGCATTAATTTGTGTCACTACAAATTAAGATTTAAGTTATGAAAAATATTTCAGGTAAATTTTGTGTTGCGTGGTTGTCTGCGTTGTACTGTAAGCATCAACATGACAATGTTAACACTTCATTATTTTACTTTATAAAAAGGGCTCACTACGTGTCAAGTAATGATTTTAATTCTGTTTCTAAGATGCACTAAACACTTTTGTGAAATATTAACGGATGGCTAAGATCCACGTGCCCACATGGTTGCTACTTGGCTTTGTAATAGCTACGTGAATACACTTGGGATTTTGCTACATCCATTTGCAGGTTGTTACTTTATTATGGGCCTAATTTTAAAATACGTGTCACTGCATAAAACACTTTTTAAAACAAGTTACGCCTTGTGGCATTAAAAAGCACTACACAGACCCATGTGTCTTCAATGTGGATGTTGGCCTGCGGTAGAGCGCGGCGTAGCCAGCGCTCTGCATCATATAGATCTCTCTGGTCCCACTAGATAGCATGCGGGTTGACAAGGGCTTGTGTGCGAACTGTGTCAAATATTAGGGCATTATGAAGCAGTAGTATTTGTGCACTAACTTGTCAGAATTTTGTTGTTTAGCAGTTGAACTGCAATGATAGTGTGATTCTTGCGATGGTAACTTACTAATTTTCATTACAGACGTACTAATTTCCATTGCCGATGGGATGGTGACATTCCCAGACTTGCTTCCCTTCTGAAATTGCCAATAATCGCTTCCGGCGGTAATGTCAACTAAGAATTTAATATTTCTCTGATTATCTTCTTTGCATGATTGAAATGGAGCACATCATCAAATTTTTGTGTTAAAAACTGAAAACTGCAATGTACAACTAACATTGAGAAAGTAATTTGAACTAAAGCCTATTCATATATATATATATATATATATATATATATATATATATATAAAATTAGTGTCAGATGTTGTTTTGTTTATGTCCAGGGGTACCCAAAAATACCAATGACCAAATTACTTAAGCACGCCTAACAATAACTGTCAATTTTTTTAATGTCATGTCGCATGCCCTTTTTTTATATTGTGTTTTTCATTTGTAACTATATGGTCCCATTAATACTCGACTGATATTGATATTACCTGTCATATAGAGAGTCTTTAAAATATTAAAGTAACCCCTTCAGTTTTGGAAGTTAGTGAACAGAATAAAATTCTTTTTTTAATTAAGATTCCTTCACTGTGAAATTATCTTGTAAAAAAACCAAATATTCTGAAAACTATGTTTGTCCATACATTTTGCTTTAGAGGAGAAACCTTTGGAATTTATCTAAGAATTTAATTTGTAAAGGGATTGGGAAAGAGGCGTTTCAGCTAAGCCTCATATTGCTGATATTGTCTTTTTGTTGCTTGTATTAACCTCTTTACACTTTAACTTTTCTATTCAAGTTGTACCCTGTTTCCTATGTAACCAATTGCAGCCATACACAAAAGTTATCGTAGTGTAGCTAGTTCCTGTGGTTTCATGAGATGGGGCAGTGCAAGTCATATTCCTGAAATTCAAAATTTACAATTTCCTTACACAAGTTGATTCTCTACACAAATTAAGTGAGATCAGACATCAAGAGTATTGGTTTAAATTTCCATACAAGGTAAGGGGGCCGTTCCCTCACATAACATATCTGCACAACTATCTCTGTGTGGTTTAGGCATGCATCTGTGGGGATTGAGAACATTTATTTAATTTACTTCACATAAATCAGTAATCTACATTTCAATATTATAAATTCTTTCCTACTTTGGCATTTTAAGATGATCAGGGCCTAACAATTCAGCCAGTTTATCTTCCGAATTTCTCTGCAGCCTTTTGGCCATATGGTTACTAGAACAGGTTTCTAGTGACAGTTCCTCTTTTGCAAGTAACTTTAGTGGACTTAACTTTTGTAGATGTATATTTGTGTGTGTATTCTTGAGTGTATTCACATAATTACAAGTATATAATTATGTAAATAAATGAAGTAGAATCAGAAAATATAATAATGCATTTTGAATTTTTTGTATTCAGTTATATATAATACATTTTTTTTTAATCTTCTTTAACATGGGTAATTTTGATTATTTTGTGTAGGAGACCAATTTATAGTATCATACTGAACACAATTTGGTGAAGATTAAGCAGGAACATCTGGTGAAGAATGTAGGATTATTACACATTCGTACGTTGTTCATTATAAATTTCAATTTGTATGATAGGAAGAGTGAAAAGTAAGATTTGGGCAGAGTGATGGTGCACACAGAAATGTGATAGAATCTTGGTGTGCCACTATTACTACCATTCTACCAACTAGGCCCCTTCCTTTCACTTGTATTTATTTATTCCTTGAAACTGCTCTAAAAGAACTAAATATTCATAACTGTATAATATGTACATAACTTAACATATAATTTTCATGATTAGATATTTATTTTTTTATTTTGTTTATCTTCAAGTTATGTGTGGGAAGGGGTGGTAAGTATGAACTAAGAAAAATAAAATATTTAATTTGTAATGTAGCCATATTTTAATAGTTTACATGTTATTTATATCTGTACTAATATATAAGATCTATAGCTAAAGTATTGTTAAACCATATTCTCCATTTTTTTCTTATAATATTATATCTGCAAAATAAATCATAGAATCCCTTTGGTGAGATTGAGTCTGTGGTGTAATAGATATAAGAAATTGATGTATTTCCCAATGAAGTGTGGAAATTCTAAATAGCACTATATTTTCATAACACTCAATTACTTTTTTTATAGGTGAAATATCGTAACACAACAGGTGATCCTTATGTGTTGAAAGTTCCTGGCTGTGAAAAGTATTGCCCATTAGAAACATTTTTTCAGTTGACGGAAGAGTATATTCCAAAGAACTGGGAAAAGGAATGTCGCAGTTCAGAAGAGTTGAAGATCTACTCTAATAATCGTGTTTTCAGCATTGGTATGTTTTAAGTTTTCAGTGATTTTAATTAGGTAATATTAAACCAAATATTACACTGTGTTAGATGTAAACATTTGTGAGGATTTATATTGACAAAATTCACATTAGGTGTCACTGGTTAACTTGAGTTCATAACAACATTAACTTTTCAAATAACCTTTAAGTAATAAAACTAGGCAAGAGAGGAAAGGATTTTAAAACCTTGCAGTGTTATAACATGTGGTACTAGAGTATTTGTAAAGACCGTTCACGATAAAGTGAGCACTTTTGAAATCAACCTTAGAAATATGTCATTATTCATACCTGCATATATTTTAACGGTGGTACTGAGTGACATGCGCCCAGTAAAGTTGGTAACGATGGAAGGGAAAGTAGTTCCATATCATAACGTCAAATAAAAAGTGTTAAATAACCATTTTTGATACCTTAAATGATTTCTACAGCTTTCTTTTTCTTTAATCCGTCGAAGTTTAGAAATTAATCAGATTTTTTTTAATACTTACTTTTTTAATACTTACTTTTTTAATAATCTTACAGTTTCACTTCCGATGCATGAAGAAAGCAATGAGGCCCATCGCAATAGCAATTTTACATAAGGCGGAAGAACACACAATGTGCATACAAGTAGATCTTAAGCAGGGCTTTCAAAAGTGCTTATTTTACTGTGAACAGCCTATATATAAGTATATTTTATGCATATAATCTGTTTCATATAACTTCAATAAAATTTAACATGCTGTGACTAACCTTCACAGCTTGTAAACAGTAAATGTCCCCATTTGCAGAGTACTGAGTCAGTTGATGGTTGTGGCAGGATGCTGTTATTATGTTGACGGTTTTTTGTGATGATTGTAGAAGAAAATAGTACTCTGCATTACAAATTATAATGTAGAAATTTAATGACAGTTACAACATTTGTGGTTAAAATTATGCTCATAGACTAATGTACAATTTTTCTGAGTTATAGAGCAAGGGTTTTAAAAACATTTTGAAATATTATAGTAGAACTTGCAAACATTACAGTTATTGTGAAAGGTCTCCACCAATCACCCTTGTATATGGTATCCACCCACCCGGTGAAATGCAGTTGCCCGGTTGCCATTGTTTTCTCTTCCGTCAAAATTTATCTATATGCAAGAATTCCTTGCTGGTGAATATATGCATTTCATTATTTTTGTATTTGCGTAGTTCATTAAATGTATATCGTCGTAGGTACCTTTTTAGAACAGTCGCCTCAGTGAAATGAAATGACATGTATCTGCCACTATGTAAAAGTGTTTGTTGTGTGCTGCAGTCCGCCATTTTCTGTGACCTTCACGAAACGTTAGCGGAAAAGTATTTACATTTGGAAGTTTAAATTTGTTGCTTTTAAGAAATAGCTCAAGTGTTGTGTTAAAAGAATAAGTCAGGAAATAAATTATTTCGTATCAGGCCGACAAAAGTGATTTTACTGAAGTAAATCATCCAAAGTTTGGCACGTGTTTTGTAACTACGAAGTGAACAGTAAGTTTGCGTGTTTTATAAATATTTTCTTAAATTGTTGTTAGAACATTTGAAAAATACTTGGACTTTAATGAAACCTTGTTTTACCCTAATTTATTTTATTGAATTTCTAACAGTTTTTACGTGAAAAGTTAAATTTGCTGAACATGTTTACATTGTGCATTTCGTACATCGGTATTACTAGCAACCTAATTATTGCGTTTTGTCCTTGCGGGATGTTTTCAAATGTATGCAGCCTAAATAAACACCCTTTCAGTATAGTTCATCATTAAAAAAATGCAATGATATTAGTGTTGAGTATTTCTTGTATCATTACTAACAGCAACACATTTATCTATTTAGTTCTTTCGATGAAGTTAAAACTTTAGAGGTTATAGTTAACTGAATGTTACTTCCTTACGAACAAAATTTTCCACTGCATCATCAAAACAATGTAAGTTCTAATCGGTACTCTCTCATAAGAAACGTAAAACAATCACGTCTCACGAAAGACATTAAACTATAGTTTCCTACCCCATCAATAAAATAAACAGAACCCTAACTAATATTTTATGTGATTATAACAAAAATAAAATAGTAGGAAATGGCAACCAGTTATAGTAGCCTAAGTACTGGACAGAAGTTGTCAGTCTTTTAATGCCTGCCATTGGATTCGTAGTTGGTTTTCAAAGATCTTTTTCTTCACCGACAGAACATCTGTGGCGGAGGGATACATCGTAGCCACACATTTTTCCAGAACTGTCAAAATTTACTGAAGGTATATGAAACTGACTCTATGTAAATTCATTAATTTATTGTATCCAGTTTTTAATTCCATATGTTTTACGTCTTGAAAACATACTTCTGCACAAAATTATTACAAGTAACTAAATTATTTGAAGTTATTAAAATAATTCACAAGCTTGTTTTGAAGGATAACATTCTGAAATGGAACTACACGACACATGCTCAAAGATTCATTCAAACAGTAATTGATTACCCACAATCATATAAGTTAAATGAGCCTCGTTGATGATTGTCACGGTGGGTTGAGACATTCTAAAATAAATGATCCTCCCTGCTGATGGTTTGCCAGGGTTGACAGTGATCCACCACCTCAGGTGTTACAAGTCATATGTCGGGTGGTCCAGTAGACCTAAACAACACATAACCTACAAGACCAAAGATAGTGGATATAAAAGGGGTGGATCTGGTTGTGCTTACCTGTGTTTTGTGAAAAGAGTGTTACAAGTTAGGCAGAGTCCCAAAACCCTATCATTAATATGCAATCAATCATCTTACACTAAATAAATATAAATATTTATATGCTTTTGCACCAATTAAACTTTTCCCATAAAAAATTTAACAGGGGAAATCAAATTATGAGAGAACAACGCAGTGCACAATTTAGAAACCAATAATTTAATAGCTCCTGTTATATATAGTTGTTAAATATTTTCATAAGATTTTCATTTGCAGAGTATTCTTTATAGTAATAATATCATAGTTGTAACTCAGAATTGTAATTTGCTTATAATCTTAGTTTCTTTAAAGAAAAAAAAACCTTACATTGCCTAGTAATTGCCATGATGGCCACAAAATGGACTCAAAAGAAATAAAAGTAGGCCTAGTTGAGTTGAGTTGAATTGAGTCGAGTTGAGTTGCTCCTTTCAAGAACATGTGAATTATTAAATTAAATACCTGTAGATAACCTCATGTTACATAATTACTGTTTTAATTGATACAAAGTGTTGTTTTGATATTGATTTTAATGGGAGAGAAAAGTGTTCATGCTTGGAAAATACAAAGGGTGATAGCTACATCTGCGTTCATCTCATACTTCAATAAATTTTTTTTATGAAAAATGCTTTTCTTTTCTGATTTAGACAGTGAAGATGCGAGCCATTTTTGCCTTCTCCCGAAGATGGGCCCACCGTTATAGGTGACTGGAAAGCATCGCCACACTCATTCACGAAGGGAACATGGCAGCAATTACATAGGCTCCATGGAACACCCAACAGCCAATTGCTACATCAAAAAAAAAAATAAAAATAAAAAAAAAAAATTCTGTGGGTCTAAAATGTACATAAAAACATTGCCAGAAAAATAATTAACACATTAAACTTACCAATGGCGGCGGGAACAGTACTTTTAAAACATCTTAAAGAAGATATTCAGCAGCTAAAAATTATTATGTCACGCTAATATCATCTTGAGAAGGAGAAGCAAGCACACTGTGTCAGCATGTCTATACAACTATTGATACATATATGGTTACACTTATACTCAGATGGTCATGTGCTCAAAAAATTATTATTATTTAAAGTATCGGGATTCTGAAATTTTTTTGTTAGCGAATTTTATGGCAGCTGATATAGACAATAATAGGGACATAATTAATAAAGAAATAATATTATTTACAAAAAGTGCTGCCTTCTATAACACTAAATTGAATCCAAATATAAATTAAACACACATTACTCACAAGTGATGCCATCTATAATGAATAGAACTCCAGAAATACGAATTAACAGATCTACTCTTTAAATACCTTTATCAAAATTAGTGGCATATAAAGTTAAAACATTTACACATGTTAATTCTTCTTCCTACATTAATAGCACTTATTAGACACAATAAAATTGATGACACAAACATTATATGAATAACAGAGTTATTTAAGCACCAAATAGAGATAATTGATTGCAAGGAAAATTCAATGAAAGACTTTGCAATAAAAATGATTTACCTACAAAGGTAAATACACAAAAAACATTAAAATAACTAAATCACGTAAGCAAAACGCTTACAGTGCCACAAAAATGGCACAGTAAACACATCATTGCACTTATCACAGAGGAACGACTGGTTTACTGGAGTGAACAAAATATGACTACATTCATGTCAACATGCATGAACCCTTGTATAAAAGTATTTCCACAATAACAACATTGTTTCTGTAATGCTTCTAGAGATTCTTTTGAGACACCTTATTTCAGTACCTGGTGCTGATGCACAGTATGCACTGAAAATTAGGCCTCACCGTATTGTGTTACAGCACATGGGTGTTGGCCTAGCTGAGTCTTCCCAACTCGGGGAATGGCAGTTTTTCCTGGTACAAAGGTGTAGTGGAAAAGGAGCAAGCATCGAGCCGACAAGCTGGTCTAGGAGCAGTGTACCTGTGTGGGCTTCACCGTTCTACCTACGATGTAGATAGAAAGGTTGGCCATGCTAGGTGCTTGTGGGTTGGCAACACTGTGTACTGGCTCGTCTGAGTAAATTCCCGGGATCACCTGTTTATCCCTTCACGTGTGGAGTTGTCTGGGAACTAAGGGCTAAGTCTACAGGAAGTGTGGTTACTCAATGGTCCAGTTGGCACATGTTTTAGTCTGTATAATTGGAAATACACGCAGTGACGTACTCTCACTCTTACGTCAGCATGAGCTATTGTTGGGAAGCTAGAGTTATGTAGATACTGGTAGAGGCGACTGGTGTAGAATGAGCAGAGGATGGGTGTGCATAGCGTTGTGAGAACAACTTGTAACAAGGTGAGCACCCTTACCATTGTTGCCCATATGGGGCCGCTGGATTTAGTGTTACGACATCATAATGGCTGAGCAACTGGCACTGTGTTTATGTTATTAAGCAGGGTGTGGCAGGATAAGGAATGGAGTTTCCTTCTGGAATGTACATGCAGTGAAGGAAGGAGGGTAAGAGCGAGGAAATAATCTAAGAGAGAACTCTAACGCGGTTGGTATCTGATCGGTCCTTCGCAGGAAGTGTAGAATCTTTAGCGGCTAGCGCAACGAGACAGGAGGTCAGAATGTTCAGTGTTTCCTGGCGGCTAGTGTGGTGGATAGCTGAAGACTGCTCAATGAAAGACTGGCATCAGAAAACTGGCCAAGAGTCTAAACTGACACTCCTTTTATACTCCTTCGGGCCGCTGCCCAACACTTATTGGCTGGTGTCTTGAAGATGAGTGGTCACAGAGCAGGGGGTGGTGAAGGCATGACTCGCTGATGTTACGCCACTGACCGTCTGGAGAATGAGAAGCAAACACTAACGAAAATCGTACTAGAGGTGCTATCTAGCAGCTGATAAAAAGTACTTCTTGACTGAGATGCATAGTTACGGTGGGCTGGTGAATAAAACAATCTGCATTATCTAGAATGTCAATTCTAAGCAGTAAACAGATCAATTTCTTCACGTGTTAGAATTAATGGTAATGCAAACTTCGAGGACTCAGCTGCAAGGCTGTCCATAGGACTGAGCTGAAGTCGTCAAATCATCATTGTTAAAAAAAGCATCATGCATCAATTAAGTCATCAGTATCTTAACAGAATGAACAAAATGTGGACATTATATTATTATGTAGCCAGTAGTTTTTGTGAAGTTCACTGCAAAGTTATATTAACATCATAAGTACGCAACTTGGTTTACACAAGGCTCTGGTAGTAAATCTTCATGATAGACATAAACCATGTTTAGTAGACTTTTCATCCCAACACACCTCAATCTTCCGGAGGCTCCTTTCTCTACAATGCATCTTTACCAAGTCCATGCAAGCAGCAGCCAACATCAAAACAACTGTATGCTGCCATGCCTAAGGGGTTAACAGGTGCTGCACCTAAGTTATGCTCTTCAATATGTAATCTGAATGATGACAACCAGCAAGTAGTAGGTGGTGAAGAAATGCTTTTAGAGAGGTGGCATTGCCAGTGTGTCACACAATTGTTCATTGAAAATATTTGCCAGTGAATCATCTGGTCATGGTACAGGGTTTACATACTTGCAGTGCTTCCTTTGGGTAGGAAATAGCTATGATCCAGTATATAGTAATATTTATATTTATAAAATTGATAACATTTAAATCAAAATTAATATTTTTTTTTTTTTAACCTATTGTTACGTCGAGTGTGACAGATGTGTGGGGCACTTAACAGCTGTCTTGAACTGATAAGAGTGAAACAGGATGGAAGAATAGTAAGTGTAATGATGATAGAAACTGAAGTACTTTAAGAAAACCCATTGACCAGTGGTAGTGTCCACATTTTCCTTATGCACAAAATTGTGGGTTTGACCCCACTGGGAATTGTACCTGGTTAATCATGATGAGAGGTCCATGACCTGACCACTAAACCATCCTGACATTATGTTAATATCGTGTTTTGTTTGTTGTTTCAGTTATAATAGTTTCTGCAATGCTGGGGACAGGTCTGTTGTTGTTGTTACTGGGCAGTTTGATTTACCGGTGCCTACATTACCCAGAGAAGACAAGGTACCAAAGATTGCACCAAGATGCTTAATGCAAAGAGGAGCCGTTTCTCAGCAGAAATGTATATACTATTTTATGTGTAACAAAATTGGATTTTGACCAAACTGTATTTTATTATGAATATATTTTTAACTTTTACATAAGAAATGAATACTGGAAAAAAAATTGAAATCTAGAGCATTATTTTGTTGTTTTGCTCAAAAAAGTTTGGCGAGTGCTTTTATATATTTCATGTTCAACAGGTTAATAACTGAGCATTGGGTGTGAAACATCACATCATGGATGTAGAAATTTTAAGATGTTTCAATCTCTTGCTCTTAGATCTCATTATATTGTATTTTCAAAACATATTTTTGCTTTACTAGCAACTGGTTTGGTATCTAATATGCCATGTAATTGGAAGTACGCTGTAGCTTGTCACTTTGTTATACCCCAAACAACCAAGGTCCTATGTAACTATGTGAGTAAACTATGTTATTTACATCAAAATGTCACAAGAGTATAGGTGTAGATTTTTGTGGATTGTAGGGGAGGCAGGGTGACTTGTTGCAGTTTGCAAGGCTAGTGAGAGGAGCTAACTGAGGAGACTTGGCGCTGATATCCCTGGACATTTTTTTTTGTATGGCGTAGAATGCTGGTGTGTAGCCTTACTTTATAAAATCCTACTAGTGCCAGGTTTTCCTGCCTCATGGAATCTCCATCTGCTTACTTTAAATTCAATCTTTTCTGTTAGCATCATATTTAAATACTTCTTATATTGAATCAACAGCGGTACTTTATCAAATTTTAAAACTGCTTTTCATAACATATACATCATCCTTTGCTGTGTCATATTGTATAATATTGATTAAATATTCAGAAAATATTGAAATTATTGTCTTGTTGTTGTGTTCTTAGTATAAATAAATTTGCACACTGTTAAAAGAACTTTTTTTTTTACGTTATTATCAAACTATTACCCTATAGCTCTTCTTGGTTTTAATTTGGATATGATTATTTCAGTAATAAAATTACATTTATAACAAAAAGTTTTCTTAATGCTATGAATAATTGTTTTCTCAGTGTGTCTGTGTATGTGTACATAGGCTGTTAAAAAAGCCATCAACAGTGCACAGTATATGACACAGGACAACAAACTCATATTTTACAAGATTCGACCCATGTCCAAAAATGTGTGGTTTGGTCACTCTGGGGCATCAAAATATTACAGCGTTTCAGAGGTAAGATGTGGTGCCAACTACAAATTTAATCAGTAAGACACCTTCACCAACCCAACAAAGAGCATAACTTCATGGTATACAAACGAGGTTTGAATTGTCAGCCTCCAGCGCCGTTATTAAGCATGCATCAGTGATGCAGAGATCAGCACACAGTCAAAACGCTTAGTTGTGTACTAGGTAATTCAGCCATGGCATGGATTTTTGTGATAAGATCTTCCTAGAATATAACTGAAGTCTTGTATACCATATTCTTTGTAGTATCCCAAACAAAAGTTAAGGGTTTAAGGTCTGGTGACCACATGAGCCATGTTTGAGGCCCCCTTTTGCCAATTCATTTGTTTGTTTGGAATTGTGGCATCCAGCTGGTCCTGCACATTTTTGTTAAAGTGCTAAAGCTCTGGCATTTGCAGCCACATTACCTGTCAAACCCACTGTGGCAGCTCATCCAGTTGTGTCCCAAAATATCCTTTAGGTGTATGTGGTATCGCAGTTGGTTTACTTTGTTTGACAGTCCAATCTTGTGTTGATGGCTGATGGGTTCCACTTCTTTAGGAACCTACAAACAATTCCAATTTGTGCCTAACTTGTCTCATAGCAGCCAAACCATTCAGTTCTGAATGTGAGTTCCCGCTCATAAAATGGTTTGAATTTTGGTCGTTTATTGCATACTGTGCATTGTCGTATGTATTTTTCTAAAACTCCTGTATATTCACGTACACATACTCACAAAATACCTTCGAAGATTGGTGTTATGCTACTATGATGCATTGGAAACTTTTGAAATAAATGTAAAATGTGATAATGTCAGTATTTTGCTTTTTATACCTATGAGTTTTTTTTAATACATATGTAAAATCACAGTACAAACATAAATAACAAATAATTTCATATAAAATATATTAAGGTAAAGTGTTTCATGTTTGATGCTGGCATTTCTTTACTATGTACATTTTAATCAGTGTTTTCTAAATTTTTAACCGTGGTGAATCTTGTAGGAGAACTTCCTGTACTAATGTGTGTATTCAGTTTGTTTTATATGTGTGTGTTTGTGGCAAGTACTGTGGTAATTCCTAAATATAAGTGTTACTATATTGCAGTCATGTGTAATTGTAGCACAGAGATAATGTTGGTAGTTATAGAGCATGATTTTCATTTATGTGTACATACACTTTGAATTGCATAAAATGTCTTGTTTATTTCATGTATAGCAAACTCACAATATTTCGAACTTCAGATAACTCAGATAGGCAAAAAAATACTCTCTTTTCATTTAGCAAACTATAGATGTTCAAGAAAATATATTATATATAATCTCTTATACAGCACTTAATTTACTGTAATGTGTATATATATTTGCACAAGAAAAAATCTGTGTGGAATACAACGGGAGAAAACTTTGGTAAAACAAAGTGGCTGGCAGACAGAGACGTGGCAACATAGCCCACTGTCATCTTGGCTGTGGTCCCTCCCAACCCCCTTGCTAAGCCGAGAACACAAGTCAGTGTAAACACATTGTGATGCACTATATACCAAGACAGTTGCTTGTTAAGGACATTCACAATGGCACCTGAAAGAAAGTGCACAACTTTGAGTGTTGCAGAGTAATTAAAATTAATTTAAAAACTTTAATATGGTGTTTCTGAGATAAATCTGTGTATGGAATATGTAGACACAAAACAAATATTGACATAAAGAAAAAGGCAAGTGACAGTGGAGCTCCGATTTTACAAAGCATTACAGTTTCCAGGAATGACTTCATAAAGTTGGTGACTTAGTATACTTGAGATGCTGAATTTAACAGTCTATAACCCAAAAATTGTGGCAATAATATAGTTTTTTGTATGAAGTCAATGTTTCTTCATCGCTGGTTAGAAAAAAAAAACATGTTTTTAAATTAAACACTTATTTGATTCAATAGGAAGACATTTTCCAAATTAAATGAAATCCAAGAAAGGGATATATATCGCCCCTTACAGCCAAAAAATGTTTAAAACTTGAGGACTGTGTAACTTTTAACAATTACGAAGTCTATTTGTAAAAGCATTTCAGGGAAAAACCAGAGGTTTTAATACAAAAGTATAAATTTATTTCAATATGCAAACATTTTTAGAATAAAATAATGCAGAAGGATGTATGTGAACTTTCATTAATGCCAAAATAAATAAATTTAAACAGAGCAATGTGTAGATTTCAGCAAATGTAAAATCAATTTTTCATTGCTTATTGCTGGAAAATCAATGATTTTATATACATATATTTCAATATTCAAACATCTTCAGAGCAAAATGGATATGTGTAGACACCAAAAAAATTTATTATATAGAACATAGCGTAACTTTAACCTGTAAACCACTTCCACGGGGCTGGAAAATCCCACTAAGCATTCCACGACATCTGTTTTATTAAATTTGACCCAGTTTGACACCACATTTAACCACTGAGAGAGAGGGAGGAGATTTAACAAATGTAGATTGTCTTTTTTTGTTCAATAGATTATAAATAGAGTGAAACTATGCACATATTGTATACAGAGCATGTTTTATTTTAGAGTGCAGACCACTGGAAAGTAACTGCTGTAATTTACACCATTGTCTCTGACGTTTCAAACAGCCTGCCCTGTTATCATCCAGTTAAGATTTACTGTGGCATCTCGTACTCTTTAGTTAAACTATTTAAGCAATACAAATGTATGTAATAAGTTAGGTCTTGGTTTTGCTGTACTTTAAATTGTAATTTTTTTTTTTTTTAATTTATAGCTTTCAACACAATGTAGTTCAACAGTGAGGAACCAGTTTTACAGTATGCTGCACCCACAACACAAATGGCAATTGACCTTCACCTAATCTCTGACCTTGCTGGCGGCCAGTTACGGCAATGGGCTGAGCCTCTCGGCAGAATGTTTGCTGTGCCTCTACTAAGAAACGGTGCTTGATTAGTTTTATAGAATTTCTGCAAAGGTTTTTAAACCAAACTGTGTGCTTTTTTATTGCCACACTTATTAATATTTAGCCCACAATACAGAATATGTTTTAATAAATAAATGCAGATGTCTTTGTTTATAACTACAGCTTATAATTATCCCTTCAGTAAAGTGGACAAATCGCAACTTACGCAACCCCCCCCCCCCCCTCCATTTGGTCGGTCCAATTGAGAATTTACTGTACCTCTGTCTCTCTTCACAGAGTAAAATTTCATGAGTGCATTGCAATTTGATATGCAACTGCTAAGATTCAATTGTAGTGTAAATCTCAAATCAAAAATGATAGTTTATTAACACTTTTACATAATTTAAATAATGAATTAAACAAAATGTTTGATAAAATTAAACACATGATAAATTAAAAAATTAGTTTTCAGTTCTCTTCAAAAGTAACATTTTTTAAGTGAAATAATTTTTGCGAAAGCATTATCACATGTTTAAAGATTTGGCTACCTTGGGCCATCATGATGTGCTTTGGGGCTACAAGAACTGTGTAGTTGTTCACAGACTACTAAAATTTAGTTGTTAAATCTTTATAACTATTATTTTTTATTCTTTATGTAAATGCCAATTTTAAATAATGTGATAAACGAACATGCTGATGTAGTATTATTACAAATATATGTTGATACAAAATCAGACAATAGCTGTAGCATGAGATGATAATATATTATTTTCTTGGCTGTGACACCATAATTTACAACAGGCTTAAAAAAAAACATACATTGTTACTCATATTTTGCAGTTTGAAGTATTAGTATCTAAAGTAGACATGAAAACAGTACAATAGGCTTAAACACTGGGGATTTTTAATATTATTTACTGTAGCTCAAAATTAGAAAGAAAAAAGAAGTATTATTATCTAAAGTAGACATGAAAACAATACAAAAGGCTTAAACACTGGTGATTTTAGATATTATTTGCTGCGGTAGCTCAAAATTTGAAAGAAAAAATATCTTCATCCCCAAAATTAAACATTTGGTATAAAATGTAATTCAGAGGGTGATAAAGGGCAACATTTTGAGCTGTTTTAGAGGACAATGAGACAGTAAATAGACACTTAACTAGTTAAAGCAGAAAAATGAGATTTTTCCATGCTGTTGAGTAAAGTTGCAATGAGAAATGCAGGTTTCTAAAATTTCACTAACATAATTTTAAATTATAATGGTTAAATAAATAAATTTTCAATTTTGAGTAAGTTTTATAGTTCACAGGAAAATATATAATGGAAATATCGAGAAATTATTAACAAGCATAGTGTTAAACATTAGTATTTGAAATGCATACCCCCATCCTGACTAGTCATTATTGAGACTTGTAATTTTACAGTGGAGGTACCTCTTGCTTACAGAGATGCTTCTATGCACTCACAGAGGACATTATTAATGCAAAGAAAGTATTTCTTTATGCGACCTCAATTAAGATATCTACCACATATACCATAACTCTGCAGGGAGTCTCTGTTTAAGGTCCTGTAACAAGTAGGTAGCAAGGTAAAGAGAGTATCCTCCCACTTCTGGTAGAACTGGGCCCACCCACGTGACTTGTGGGCACTTTGAGTCTGTGATAAACTTGATCTCTGGCCTTCAAACCTGTATTTTCCCCCCCATATTTTTGCTTCAGCCTTGATAGGAGTGCAGAGACTCCTTTACAAAAGAAGAGGGTGGTTCAAGTTATTTCCTTGGCTGCTAGCTGTGAGAGTTTAGCATCTGTTAAGTTCTCTGAAAGGTCCTTGTGTATATGAGTACGTACCCAAAATTATAGCTATAGTCCATTTCCCAATGGAAGCTACTTTCTCGGAGCCCTGCTAAATATCTACTTGCAGGCCCATTTCGTATCTTTCCACCAAATGTAAACAAACATTGCCATGTGACTGCCATGTAGCATCTTTCAAAATCATTGTTTACATGCCATTGTGTGTACATGTGTTCGTATACTTTCGCTACAACTAAACATGAACATTTAAATGTGACTTCTACTTTTATACCTGTCAAATATGTTTTTTACAGTTTGCAGATTTTCAAAGAATTCTGTCATATTCCAAAAACCATTCCGTACGAATATTCACAGTTTAGGCCTCTAACATTATTTAGGTCAACTTTATGATGTTTTAAAAATTCCTGAATTGACAACAGTTCTTACGGTTATTTTACATTAACGTATTTGTTTTCCACGACATAGCACGATACATGTAATGCACGTTAATATTTTGCCACAACTGTGTTTAATACTGTTACAACTGCGAGGTAAAGAATTGTAGTATTTATACTTCTGTTATAGATATGTGTTGAGTCATTTCTTTAAAAGGACGGCCTCAGTTGGAATATATATTAAAACAAAGGAACAACCAGTCAAACGAAAAAGGCACATTAAATTCAAACACGCAACTCGTGTTGCTCATTTTTGTTATACAAACTTAAAAGATAGCGATGAACATGCACACAAATAAGTTTAAGGTAACTTTTATTCCGCTCATATTTCTATGTATTGCTACATACTGTTTATTAGATTTGCTGAAATTGATCGGGCTGGGCTTAGTTTTTTTTTTCTGGGATTGTGGCAAATTATGTTACACGACTGTGTTTCAATCCCCTTAGAGCAAAGGTACAATGTTGTGATAAATAAACAGACGTGGATGTAAATAATTAACTTCGTCATAAAAACAGTTCACAGTTAAAACGTATAAATAGTGCTAACCAAATATTTGAAATCATGCACACACAGGGCCAGTGTATCAACCACGATGCACAAAGGCACGCCATTTCACACGCAATGATTAACGACACACATCACAGTATATTTATTACTGCAGTGGAAAAACTGATTTATCACAACATTGGAACTTGCCTAGGTAGGTTTAAAAACACGTCTACAGACGAGATGTGGTAATTTGAAGTATTTTTCAGAGTAAGTATAATTTACACTTCGTTTGGTAAAAAGCCCTTCTCTAATCTCTGGGGAAAAGCAACATGCCATATCATGGCTCGCCACGTCAGCCAACTTCTCACTTTGTTTCTGCCCCGCCATCATATCTAAATATATTAAAATAAGTATTCAAACATAAAATCTCTTTTCAGTTGTAAATTACAGATTCAAAAATCATTATTTCGCTGTAATAAGTATGAAATATGCTACAATTGAAAAAAAAATAAAAATTCTGCTTACTAGCGAAGTGAAACTTCCCAAGTGTGAAAGAGGAAAGAGAACGATCAACAAGCCTTGCCCAGCAGACAGTTGCTTACGTTTCAGTTGCTTTCTCACTCGATAAAACAACACCGTACCATTACGGCCTACTCACAATATTTTCCGGTGTTATTTTAAACTGTAAAAATGAGATATGTTGCCATCGGGTCTACCTAAATATTTAAATATTTCATAGACACCATTTAATTTACAAATAGTATACTAAAAATCTAAGTTAAAATAATATTTTAACTGTGAACTATTTCTTACCGACCGTTGCCAATACGTCGCTGCTCTGGCTGTTAATTCATATTTAAAAATAAATAAATATTACAAGTTATAGAAGATATCAAGGTAAAGTTTCATTTATTCAATAATACAGTACTGTAAAGCTAACTACAGTGTTATATATTTGTGGAATACAGATTATTGAAAAAACGGGTTGACATGTTTTGCCTAGAGTGTTTTTTCAAAGGTTGATTTTCATAAGTCGCTTCCAGTCGGGAATGGACTATAGATGAAGTCTTGCACTCCACTCATTCCAAATCTATGTGGGGCAAGATACCCAGTGCAACTGCTTGACTTGTCTGATGTATTTCCTGTGGTGCCTTGCTATCATCACCATTGGTCCTCCCTACAAGACATAATTGTAAATTTACCAAGAGCCTAGGTTCTTCTGCAGTGGCACTGCATACTGTATCCCCTCTTCACTCCCTCCACCTGCATATTTCCCCTATCGTATTAATTTCATTCATTGCTTGAAGCATGTGTGAATGAATGGCTAGAGCTGTGAACCATTCTTGGTAGTTTAAAGCGTAGTGTTGTGTGTTATTTTATGTCCTCTCTCCCATCTACCCCTCCATCACCCGAACCAAGCACACCCCATGTAGTTTACAAAGTGGAAAATCTGGTGACTTGCTGTGTGGTAGTGCTATCACCAGCCTGAGCCATACACAGGAATTCCAGAAGCCTACAAATTTTGAGATGCTCTTTTTGCAGTCAGAAATGTGAAAGGGAGCAGAAAATAGTCTTGATAGTCATTTTTGGCTGATGTGAGATTATGTTGTATATTTACAACATGTGAAGCTGGCAGATAATTTCAGTTTATTTTTTGATTGTGACAATGAAGCTGTTGTTTAAAGCTGCAGATATCAATTATTCAGTGAACAAAAATAATTTTCAAGTGAATACAATAAAATTTTCTTAAGATTTTTAAACCAGTGAAACTGTTCTGGTTGTCCTTGAAAATATACCCATTCATTATATCTTGGATAAGTATTCTTTAGTTAGGAAAAATAATATTTCACAATTGCATGAAGATATTTTTGGTTATGGTAGCTGTACATAGTGTTTCAATGTGATATCCTTGGCTGTAGATACAAAGAGAGAAGTATTTGTTATAATTATTTTGAAAATTAACACTCCACGGACTATAGCAAAAATCTACCTATACAATTTGTTTTGGTGTCTATGAATGATGGCTGAATCAACATAAAAAATGGGTTTCAAACAGCATGGAATAACTAGGTTAGCAATTCTAAAAGTGTTCATGTTTTGGGAGCATTTACTACATTGACCTTGCATAATCTGGTGTTGTATTTGTGTTCCAGTGTTGTCGATAATTTGCATAAGTTTTTACGGAAGGACTCAAGTTTCCTAATCAAAATTGTTTATTAGCAGCGCTTCCATCGATAGTTTAAAATGTACTTGATTTAACCAGTACTCACGAACAACCACCACCTCACATCAGCCAATTGTAAGCTTAAAAGTAACTGCATGGTTGCCAGATTTAACTCTACCAGCACTTAACTAACCAACAATTTCTTAACCAGAAAAGATGTATTTAGAAATATTTTGTTACTAACCACCAATTAAATATTATCTTTATGTAGTCTGGACAACCAATATTTTAAATGAACATTGTGTAACCAGCCCTTAGTAATTTAGTTTTTAGTTCATATTGTTTTTATTGAAATAGCTCCATAGATCAATGTCTAAATTTTCGGGGCAGGAGTAGGGGGGTTAATTATTTTATTAATTTTTCTTTAATATTTTTTATTATACAGTGGACGCTATGTACCAAAAAAAAAATATCCACAAGAAATTTTCAGAAGTATATGCAAAATTCCTGCATAAATAATTATAAAATTATCTGCTTTTATTGTTTATTTAATTGCGTTGCGCTGTCTACATAGTGGCGCCATCTATATGTGTGTTCGCTGGCATGCTCGTGTGCACTTGGCTTCCTTCTCCTATTTCCTCTCTGTCTCTCGCACATACACGTTTAGCTTCTGTTGGGTGGCGCTGCAATTTTTAATGTGAGGCTTCAGCTCGGGGAATTATCTTATCGACTTCTACTCCCTTGCTAAGCTTATTGTGATGTAGCTGAGTGATCGTCTTCTTGGGAAATTTAGCTATTTCATGGTGAGTCATGGGTGTATGTGTCAGCAGTTGGCCATTTTAGCGTGTTTACCATTTTAATTTGTTGTGGCATAGTGTATTTTGTTTTTTTTAGGTGTGCTTTAGTGTAAGTAGGGTTTTTCAAAATTATTTTGTAGTCATTCAAAATTCAGTTTGGTGTAACTAAAGCCGCTTGACAGCAGTGTTGTTAACCATTTTAATTTGTTGTGTTTGTGATTTGTGGCTGCCGTGTTGCTTATTAACAGTTTACTTGTTTTAGACACTACAATCACAGCCCATTTGTTTTGCAATGTTGGGTGCTGTTTAAATTACTTATATTAATCTGTTTTAATGCCATTTGCTTAGGACATGTATTTTATTGTGATGTGTGCAAGTTTTAATAATGAGAGCTTTGGGTAGGCTCCATCAGACCACCCCTCTTTTTTGACATTTGTATTACCAGAAATCCTCCGTAGAGTTGTTCTACAAGATTTGTAGCCTTTTCAAATGTTGTTTACATATTTTCCAGAGGGTTTGGATCTATACTAATGTTGTCAATGTTTAGTGAAAACTATTTTGTGTTAAAATGTTCACGTCAGGTAAACTTTGTATCCATTTATTTTAAACAAATTATGAATTCAGATTTTATTTGTTTAGAATTATTTGTGTACGGCACAGAATATTGCATTGATCAAAAAGACTTGTGGTCTCACCACTTAGAATTGTGTTCCCATCACTTAAAATTTCACGCAAACATCTAATAACTGGTTGTGAAATATGTTAAGCACAGTGCTCTCCAGTCCGGCAGTTAGGTATAACATTGCTCCCTCTCTGTACATGCATGATGGGAGGGAAAGTGGTTACCTAACAACCTGTGTAGTATCCTTGCCTTCTCACTCTCTCTCTTCACTCTTTCTGTCTCACTTTCAGCTGAACACCTTTCTTCCTTCCCTTACATACTGGCGAGAGGGGGAGCTGTTATCTAGCAAAAAAAAAAAAAAAAAACCTGCATCCTCTCTCGGTCACATGTGATTGCTTCTTCCCCTTACATGCCTGGTGAGAGGGGAATATGTAGAGTATGTGAAGCATTAAATAAGACTAATAATGTAATCTTGGTTCTTAATAAGGCTGCCAGTGCAGGACCAACCTAGTGAAGGAATAGGGTTTTACATGATAAATGATTGTTAAAGGCTGTTCACGATAAAGTGAGCACTTTTTAAATCAACCTTAGGAAAAAGTCACTACCCGTGCCTGCATATAGGTTCAACGGGTGCAGTGTGACATGCGCTCGGCAAAGTTGGTAACGTTAGATGGAAAGTAGTTCCCTAACATCAAATAAAAAGTTTTAGGTAACCATTTGTGATATTTTTAATTATTTATTTCAATTTCTGTTCTTTTAATGCATCTGATGCGTAAAAATTAGCAAATTTATAAAATGTTTGCTTTTCTAATAATTTCACAGTTTCACTTGACCAATGCACGAGTAAAGTGATGAGACCCATGGCAACGATTATATTACATAAAGCGGAAGAAAACACAACGTGCATACAAGTAGATCTTAAGCAGGGCTTTCAAAAGTGCTCAATTTACAGCCTACAGGTATGTGTCTGCCAACTTTGACAATATAATTTTCATACACCACACATTTTCTCCATCTTTACCTGGGCCACATTTTTACAAAAAAGTTTATTTTGCAAAATTTTTAATACTTTGAAAATTGTGAGTAAATTAAGATTTATAGACTCAATAAAAACATAAAAACACTTAACTCTGATTAATTTAATCTCTTGTAGCAGTGTTCTTCTCTTCAAAGTGCACAAAGTGTTATTTGTTTAAAAATATTATTGTGAAAGGTGGCTGAGCCACATCTAAAATCATTTTATATGTAAAAGCCTATCTTTTGCTTGGCTGCTCCCGCACTAGGTTATCCTGCCAAATGCATCGCACCACAGAGCTGCCAAGTACTCCGCCAATATTACCAAGCATGAAGTTCATTTTCAGTGTACCATGTTCGATACAGACAGCAAAATGTGAATTAATCTACTGTACTTCATCATAGTGTATTGCTAGATTCTGCATATCAAATTATGTAAGATGTAATTTTGTAATAACATTTTTCAGTGCCATTTTTATCCAGGATTAGGATGGTGTAGCTCACAATTGTGAACTTTTGGACATTATATGTTAAGCTCTGCTTACTGTTGAGATGAAAGTCATGAGTTTGAAATCCCAGATTTAGAAGTGTACAGACTTTGAAAATGTGTCAGCGAGCCAAAGTAACATTATATAATGATTTGAAGAGAAATGTTTGAAAGGGTCAATTACCAAGCGAAAACTACTTTTTTGCTAAATACTTATTGCTAAATTTTAGTCCACAAGATAGAAGTATACAACTTGCAGCCTAAAGTGAGACTGCAAGGTGCATACAAGGCCATTCAGTGTGTACAGTGCTTTTTATTACCCCAGTCCATATCTTTGAGTTCATGTGAGGACGCTCGCAAGGAAACATATTTCACAATACTTTAATTTTTGGAACTCCACTATTTAGTACTCAGGCCATAACCTGATTTTATGGATTTATGAAGTCTAGTTTAGATAGTAGAATGTGGTTGTCATTTCCTTAGTTACCTACATACATTAAGAACCTTTTTGTCTTTTTTAATTACATTGAATCATGAATAAAATATATGAGAGTTAAACCAAAAATTACAAACTGTAGATATTATAGCAATTTTTTCTCTTAAGATGTATGATATTTTATGCACTTCCTAGTTTATGTGATACGTAAAAAAAGTTTGATCTCAGTTATGCCTCTAGTAAATGAATGTTGAATAGTATCACTGTAACATTTGTAGTAGAAGGAAGTTTGTGGCAGTGTTAGTTTAATAACTATCTCTTCCGGGTCAGATGTATATTTCATGTGTAACAAATTATTGATACAATTGGTAGACAAATTTTGTGTTATTCGCATATTTTGTATGTAAAGTATTTTTTATTGTTGCATGGTTTTGTAGTATCTTAATGTCAATTGAAGTTTTTGAGAATGGTAAGTGATGGATATTTAGGTGCAAGTTGAGAATTGTTCCTGGCAGAAACAGGGTGTTATGATGGTAATTGTTTCAATTGCCTTTGAAAATTGTTCACATATACAATACTTTATTTTGGTTTATGCTGTTGAGATTATAGTGTGTTCCTAATTATTTAAGCAGTTTTGAAATCAAACTATGGAAAAAATCTTTGCATGTAATTGCCTAATTTTTTTAATGCACAGTTATTATAAAGTAATATATTGGTGGCAAGTAAAGAAAATTAGGTCTATGTTTTAATGTAATAATTATATTGGTGGCAAATGAAAATTATTTCCTTTACTACTCCAATGATGTTTTATCAAATCATAGGGCACAACTGAGTACGTTCATGGAAATTTCAATTTTGATATTGGGTATACAGTGGAGGAAAGGGCTTTCTAATCTGGTCAGTTAACTGGGAATGTAAAATAGTAAACATGTTACGTTTCATAGTAGCTTATCTGAGCAAGTACAGTGAGGCATTGTTTCGCAGTGTTTTCAAGTGATACAGATCAGAACTATTTTTCCTTTGGAGCACAGTAATGACATCTATGCAGTCCATAAATTGACAGTAATGATTTTTATTTAACATTAGGGGTCAACATTCAACACTGTATAGAAACATCATTTTTGTGGTCATTGAAGTATTTCCATATTTCATTGTACTGTTATTACAGATTGAACAAGACTCATGTCTTTTCAGGCAACCGTTAACTGGATGTTTCCTAGCTTGTGATAATTAAACAGTTTTAGTTAAAGTGGCAAAACAGTGTTTTCATATTTTTTCTAATGAAATCTTATTTTTTATGGTTGTAACTTATTCTAACTATGATATTTTCATTAAAAAAATTTTGTATAGTATTAAGTTTTTGATGTGTTTTAGTGCTATAATCAGTCACTTTATATTTATACTTTTTGAAACAAACTTTACAAAAATGACCCCTGGCATAACACGTTTTTTTTTAAGTAAATTATACACCACAAACATTTAATACTGTTTGTGGTGTATAATTTATTTCTATTTTTTTATTGCTATGATGTGCTTCTATTTATTCTATTTTTTTATTAAATTAAACATTTGCACAGTGTTACAAAAAACTCCTTTTGGCCTTAATTGTAATTAAGGGCTAGGGGGGGTTTATGATTGAGATACATCATCATGGGGGGCTGTAGCCAGAGGTAGAGCTAATGGGTAGATTGACGGAAGACTATCTGGAATAAAGCCGGGTTATTATTGTGTTAACAGAATATTACAATTACAAGAAGCTATACATCATCAGCGGAGCACTCTGTATATATTTATGATAACCTAATGAGACCCTGAAAGTAACTGGGCTTGTCCCACCTTGTGTTGAGTTCCGGGGCTGTTTTACTGATGCGATTATTTACGGCAAATGGTACAGCAAGCTCCTGGGGTCCTCCATTCTGGTCGGCATTAGTACAGAGAAAAACGCCGCCTGCCACTCTGTAATCCCAGATATTAGCGTCATATGTTGCAATTCGTCCTGCTTCCTAGTTGGTAGTGGGGGCTCTCGCTTATCAGCATTTGGTGAGGCACATCCCGTTTGCAGCAACCACCTTCCTGGTTTGTACTTAGTTATAGGGCGGGCTCAGATGATATCTGGTTTGTACTTAGTTATAGGGCGGGCTCAGATGATATAATTGAAGGCACGTTCACTGCAACATAGCAGTACCCCCAATGCCACGAAGGCGAGAAGTCTCTATCTCGCTAGGAGTCCTGGTTGTTTGTTTTTGATTTTGAGATTGTACAGTTGTGTCTGGGCATCTTAGTGGTTCTTCGTTTACTGACAGTAGAAATAAGGATTGGCTTCAATACAGGAGGAATTTTGTGGGAAGGAATGGAAAGACTCGCAAACGATAACTGGGGTAGGGAACTGTCAATTTCTTTGGTTGTGCAGTGTGGCTTTTACGAGTGGTACTTAAGTAGTGCCGTAAAGTGTAAGATTGGCCGCTAGGCCTTGAACGTGAGTGTAGAGCTGTGCTAAGCAGTCTTGATTGCGAACACGGCAGACATCAAAGCGGTTTTGCAATACCAACAGCCTGTTCTTGACGGAGGTGTAATCACTGTTGAGCTATAAACTGTCTGAAAATCTCTGTGGCTGAGACTAGAAGTGTACACTGTATTCAGTTAAAGCTATTGTAACGTAAACAAATGAATTCAAAGAAATGAATGCACAATTAGGTGAAATTAAAATGAATTAAATGAAAAGTATTTGAAAAACTATGCTCATGCCATTACAAAAGTTAGGCATGATTACAAAATTACAAGGAACCTCAAAAAAAAATTGACATATTAAACATGCAACAAATTTACAGGAAAAAAAATTGAAGATGGTTATTCTGCTTAACTGCTATTACTACATGTATGTGAGCTCACCAGAGGGGAACTGGATGGGAGGGAATTTAAACATAGGAGGTTATTTTATGATATTTACGTTATGTTAAAATGCAAATTTTCAATGCAAACAACAAAAGACCCCCACCTATGAATCAATTAAATAAGGGAGGGGGAGAGATATAAATGCAAAATCAGCTTAATTCTAATGTAAAGGTTTGGTACTATTGTTTACATATAGGAATACACAGATTTTTATTTAAAATCTGCACTCCAATATATATATTCTTAAATTATGATTATGTTTTTGTTTTGTTATGTGATGTATTGATATAAACATTGAAACAATTTGATGCTAAGAATTACATAAATACTTGGGTTTGTATTTGTGTTATCATTGTGAAAGAACCATCTCAATTTGTATTCTTAATTGGTTTACAAAATAAGAAATTGAATATTAATGTTGAAAACAGTTTTTCTTTTGTAATAGGTATTTATTATATATGTAATATAACTGAACCATTATTTTGAATAATAAATCTTTTCAGCAAAGAAAATGGAAAACTGCTAATTGGAATATATAAAATAATCTGTAATTATCCCTTTAATTATTATTATCCTGTAGTGTACAATGAAGTTTATAACTTTTTTTTTTCAGACTGGTACTATTTTTGTTAAGAATATTTTTTCTTTTTGCATCTTGACTAATAATTTAAAACAGTCGTGCAAAACACACATTTTTTTTTTAAATATATTTATTTCATAGTACAATTATGTAAGAGTGTTTTTTGATTAATATAAACAAGAAGAAAAATTCTATATTGCTTTTGTGGAGTATAAAAATATTAAATGTATTTTGTGCAGTATAAAATAAGATGAACAAGGTTTTGAATATGGAGGCCTCCTTTAAAATGTAAAAATAATTTATATTTTATTCGCCAAAATATTGTGCACAATATAGCATTAAATTAAGTAGAACTTTCCTGACATTCCTTAAATCAGATTTTTCTCTGATTATGTGCACAGTAAAACCTAGGTATACCAACTCATTACTGTGGGCGCAGGTAATTAAAATATTGATGTGCAAATGTGTGTAATGTGTGTGGCCGGCCAGCTGCAGTGTTTGTGTTAGGGAAGTAATTGGACTTGGGTTACCTTGTGTGAAATATTAATACTGCGCTCGCGAGCAGGAAAAAACTGGAACTCGGGTAACTGTGGCTGACTCTGTGTGTAACTCTGAGGTTGCGATCGTTTGATGGCAGGTCGGTCAGCTGGGTTGTGCTAGTGCTGCTACGGGCGTTGCGTGTGTGCGGGGCTGCTACATCGGCATGACACTGGACGTCACCAAGCTTGTTGCTGGGTTGAATATGATGTTGCCTGCATTTACAACTAAATCATTAAAGAAAATTCCGTGACTTATTTTAGATAGCCTCGTGTGAGTTACTTAACAACTAAGTACAGCATTAACTGTAATCACTTTAATGGAAGTATATTTAAGATTTCTTTGGGGAAAATAAAATTTTGTGTAACACCTACTTATAGAAACATGAAAAATGTGGTCTTCTCCGACTGTGATGATAGGAATCTTAAGTTGGAAAAATCTTGCGTAACATTTAAATGTGATAATAATATTAATCTAATCAGTACAAATAATTAAACATAAAATTGTCTGCAATGAAATGTAACATACTGAGTGTATACAGGTACTATAAATTGTACAGAAAATGGGAAACTGGAAATGAAAAAGTGGAGGGGAGGGGTTCACATGGAATGGTAAAATGGCATAACATACGCTATTAACAACATATTGGATTCTTACACATTGCACGGGAATGCACTGCGAAACAAGGAAAACTGCACTTGTGTAACACTGCCAAAGGGACATTACTGTGTTGCAATTGGGACCCCGCAGCAAAAAGGTTGAAACCCTCCGCTGCCTGGGGCTCCTTCAAGGCAAGCAGAGAAAAGGGAAAAAATTCCTCCCTGACACGGGTTACCAAACTGTCCAGAGGCAAGGGGAAAGTTGTGCGTCTCACGCGAAAAAAAGGGGTTGACCTACTGGAGTAAGACTACACTCTACTGTGGCAGATTCTGGGAGAAAAGGGTCAGCAAGATCAACATTCCCAATTCGGAAAATTCCTTGAGCATCATACTCAGCTACTATTTCACATCAGGTTCAGCAGTCTGCAAAAGAACGAGAGAAAAGGGATCACAGAACAGCATGAACCCAACAAAATACATTCTGTCCTGTGGTCGTACGGCAATACAGTGTAAGAGCAAAACAAGCCAGAGTGAAGCTAAAACTAGAGCAGTAAAGTGCAGAGAATGTTTGCGACGCATGCATTGGCGCGCAGTTTCACACCCACAACGTGCTGCATCAGGATGAAATGCTGCTGATGATGGAGTAATGACCGGGCCACCTGTTGGAAAAGGGGGGGGGGGGGGTTTTCTCCATCCACCTGCCATTAGACGATGCGCTGACATGAGGAAGAAGTTCCACGTCTCTGTGGATGGTGGGAGAGAGGGGCATTGCACGGCCTGTCGTCCATCGCCAGGCAAAACGCTGACACTAGGAAGAATCCAGCAATCTTGGACGACGGAAAAGTCGGGAGGAAGGAGAGGAGTGGTAAAGCACTCTACAGAACTAGGTCGTGCTGCTCCGAACATGCAGCGACAGAGTTCTGAACTGTATGAAATCAAACTAGCCCATAATATGTACTAATGTAATGGGTGACTTATGAAAAGTATATTAATTCTTATACAATACCATATAGTGACTACTATAATACTCTTATAATATACTATACTACTAGCCTTTACTTTTAACAATTTGTCGCGATAATATTTTATCGGCAATACTCATTATGTACTGCAACTGTCAATGCATTGCAATTGTCTATAAATACCAGACATAATTATATGTATTAATGAGACTGGAATTCTTGTAAAGAAAAATCATATAAGAATGTGTGAACCAAACGGAATTAAATCATGACCAACGCGCAGAGGTATTTGCAAGAAAGTTACATTAGACATAAAAAACTGATGATTCCTATAACTAAATTATTATATTAGACCTGTTGATATTTTACAGCTACAATAATTTAAGTGTAAAAGTAATTGGATAACTTGATATGGGGCATCAAATTATCATTACTGGATATACCAAATTGAAGTGTGGGTGGGTGGGTGGGGAATTTGATGAAATGAGGGGGTGGATGGCAGATAAACTAACGCAAGGCAGCGAGAGGTAGGAAAGTAACCGGCGCTTCCATCAGTGTTACAAAGTATACCTACTTGGCCATACTTGCTATTGGGGGGGGGGGGGGGTTATAGTTGAGATACATGTTGGCAGGCGGGGCTGTAGCCAGGGGTAGATCAAATGGGTGGATTGACGGAAGACTATCTGGAATAAAGCCGGGATGACATTGTGTTAACAGAACATTACAATTGCAAGATGCTATATATTATCGGTGGAGCACTCTGTATATATTTCTGATAACCTAATGAGAGCCTGAAAGTACCTGGGCTTGTCCCACATTGCATTGAGTTCCAAGGCTGTTTTACTGATGCGGTTGTCTATGGCACAGCGAGCTCCTGGGGTCCTCCATTCTGGTCAGAGTCATTACAGAAAAAGATGCCGCCTGCCACTCTGTAATCCCAGATAGTCGCGATGCATGTTGCAATCTGCTTTGCTTCGTGGTTGGTAGTGGGAGTTCTCGTTTACCAGCGTTTGGCGAGGTACATCCTGTTTGCAGCAACCACCTTCCTGGTTTGTACTTTAGTGATAGGGTGGGCTCAGGCAACTATGTAATTGAAGGCACGTCCATGCCAACATAACAGAGCAGTACTGTGTTGGCAGTGGCCAGGAAGAAAAATTTTACATGTAAAATGTTACGAAATCAAGTTTTAGTGTGCTATTTGCAAGGGCACCTGTATTTCGCGAAAAAATTTCAGAACAAGTTGTTCCAAAACACTATACTTAAGAACCACATTTGTGATTGGATCAATTGAATTGATACACGTCTTATCTGTTTGCTCGTGAATCATGGGCTGTCAGTAACAGTGAAACTTAATTCTGATTTGCCCACTATGTAACAGACACACTTCACACAATGGCAAGTGGCCAATATATATATATATATAATATATATATATATATATATATATAATATATATATATATATATATATATATATATATATATATATATATATATATATATATATATATATATATATATTATATTATATATACTCTCTCTCTCTCTCTCTCTCTCTCTCTCTCTCTCTTCTCTCTCTCTCTCTCTCTCTCTCTCTCTCTTCTCTCTCTCTCTCTCTCCTCTCTCTCTCTCTCTCTCTCTCTCTCTCTCTCTCTCTCTCTCTCTCTCTCTCTCTCTCTCTCTCTCTCTCTCTCTCTCTCTCTTCTCTCTCTCTCTCTCTCTCTCTCTCTCTCTCTCTCTCTCTCTCTCTCATCTCCTCTCTCTCTCTTCTCTCTCTTCTTCTCTCTCTCTCTCTCTCTCTCGTTATGGTTTTTTCCCCCAGTAAGATACTTTTATCAGCAACGTCTATCACTGGGTTTTTTTGTTTGGATTTTCTTAAACTTATAATTAATTAACATAGCAAATAAACTTATAAAAGTATATAGATCACCAATTAATGTAAGTGTTATATTACTAGTAATATATCTACTGTTCACTATAATTACAGCATTTAATATCACCAACTCAAACAAATTACCATTAAGAATAACTTGTAACTAATGTATATACCCATTCATAAATACCAATCATTAATAAAGTAATTTAATAACTCATTAAATTTTGGTTCCTTATTAGGCTTAAGTCTAACAAGAATATTTTTGACAATACATTATGCACCCTATATCAAATTAGCATTTTATAGTGTTAGACATATTTTCCAAGACATAATTAATGATTGACTAATACTAACCTTACATGCTATTGAAGCATAAATTTTCTTTTAATGTATATACCTGCATGTAGGGTGTGGTTTATATTATGATTCATATAACTATTGAAAAACGATCCTAAAAGATAATATTTTATTTGATCTGAATCAAGAAGTTGTAAGAATACTACACAGTAAAAATAGTCCCCCCCCCCCCCCCTTTTAAAATCCTGATTTTTCCATTATAAACCTCCGTTTTGGCTTTTTTAAAATTAAAAAAAAATGATTTGATATTTTATCAAATTGAACAACAAAAATCACCATAGGTTATTAACATGAACTTGATCCAGCGCAAAAAAAAACTTATATTAAAATACAATAAATACAAATAGAACAGCGATGCCATGTATGTCTATCACTATGCCTTGTACATCTATCACTGTTCCTCGTGAGTGAATATTGTCATAGTGAAAATGATGTATAATTGTACACAGTGTGTGTAAAAATATGTAACTTTGGTAATACATTGGGCTGACTTAATATAACCTAACCTAATTAGTTTGCTTTCGAAGTCATAATTTTTGAGTATTACAATGATGATTTCAATTGTGATTCATTTATTAAAAGGTTATGTGAAGGTCTTTCAGTCTGTCCATGAAACGTTGACTGGAGTCAGCAATTAGTTGTAAAAAAAACCTATTTGGTTTATCTCCAATAATCCTCCCCCAAGTTGTCATTCTTTGCCCTTAACTGTGTAGAACCGATATGGTTGAATTCCAATCAATGTGCTGTTCCCCCACCACCAACATGACATTTGCATCCAAATAGCATATTTTGCTAACTGGGTACATGAAGTCATGTTTAGAGACATGAAAAATTTGCAGATTCATTTTGGGACAACCTATAATTCAAAACATGTGGGTTTATTTAACTTTAGCCATTGGTCCACACTGTGTTTGACACCTGCTGGAAAATGCTGGCATATTTGTACATAAAACTGTAGAGTCTAGCTTGTAGGTCATTGAACGCGTGAATTTTTCAGGTGTCTAGTCATATTCACACATCTGTGATGAAAAATTATTTTTTTTATTGATAATATGTAAATTTATATATTGAGGGTAATGTATTCAGAGTAAAATGATAACCCAATTATGCAGAAAAGACTTCTGAGTGAGTTGAAATTAACAAAACGGATTAAAACACCATGCTTGTGCCTAACAACTACAGCTGTGATACGGCTCGTGTTTACATTTCCCATGAGAAACTGAGACATTTTAGATTGTTTTCTAAATGAAATATAAATTAATTAATAGAGTGATGTATTCTGAGCAAAACAGTACCCCACTTATGCAAAAAAGGACTGCTGACAGATAAAATTTTTGAAAAAGCTGACAGATGAAATTTTCGAAAAAGCAGACAGAAATATTCTGCATATGCCAAACACAACAGCTGTAATACGGCCTGTGTTTACATTTTCCACTAGAAAATGAGACATTTTATGTTATTTTCATTGATGAAATATAAATTAACTCAATAGAGTTATGTATTCCGAGTAAAACTGTACCCCATTTATGCAGAAAATATTACTGAACGAGCTAAAATTAACGAAAAAAACAAAGTGTCATCGGCAGGTACTTAACCTTTTTATAATGTATCTCTATCGGATATGGTATCAGGCCGATACATTTGTATCGCTTATAGACAGTGAAATTGGGTTATAACTTTCTTTGGACACAAAAATTTTATGGTGTGGCTGTACGTTTTACAGTATTGATCACTTGTGCAATAATTTGTTCTCTCACGTTCATAAACAAAATAATCATCATGCGCACGTAAAATACTGTACAAGAGAAAGATTTCATACGTAGTTCACATGCCCGCTGCAGCATCAAAATTGCACAATAATAGACACTATTTTGTGTAACATGTTGCCTTGGTTTTGCTTTCTCAAGTCATGTTATCATCTGTGGAATAGTAACAGTGCGAAATATATTTGTAAACATTGCAACATAATACGAATTTTCGGTCACAAATGTTTTGTAGCGAAGAAATTAAGTCGTGATTAATCATGTTTGTATGGAATCATGATTTAACAATATTTACAGGAATACAAAAGTGTAATGTGGCCTATAATTGAAATATTAATTATCACTAATTTTTCACCAAAAAATTCTGGTGCGGCCTACACACGCCAAAATACGTATATCACGGACGCAAGTGGAGAATTTTCATCTCGCTGTGCTCTTGGTGGTAATATTGAGAAAATCTCTTTTTAATTTTTATTATTTCTCATATTTTTGCACAATAATTGTGAGCTGGAACAACAAACAAAATTGAAGGGCATTGGTATCAGGCTATCAGTATCAGAAAACATGGTATTGGAACAACTCTAGAAAAAACCAGACCGCAATGTCATGCACATGCCTAACAACAGCTGCGATGCAGCCTGTGTTTACATTCTTGCAAGGAAATGAGATGTTTTACATTAATAAAATTATAATATTTTGACATGCAGACAGCTTTACTTCAGAAATGTACTTGTCTGTGTATACCTAACATGTGCAAAAAATATTTCCTTTAATATTTTGTTAACATGCAGTTTGGAAATGCATGTCAACTGTAAACAGTTTGTTAACTTTTAAAAAACAGCAGTAGAATTATTAAATCAAGCATTTTCCTTTTATTGGCATATGGAAAAGGAGAGGACATTCAGAAAAACATTGCAAGCATGTGCCTGCATCCATCTCCTGTATAATTTCATATTTTTGCACGGGTGTGGCTTGCCTCTTGCTTCCATTCGTGTTAGAATCACAATCCAGAAAACATGTCCAACATCAACTGTCTAAATCCAAGTGAAATAATTCAATTAAGTTATCAATAGGTAGACATCCAAACAAATCCAATCATACCGTCAACTGGGATGACTATGGTCACATTTTTCACACTTTTGTCAATATTTCATACATTTTAAATGATATTTTAATAAATTTTACGTGTGATTTAGTACATAGTACTTGCTGTCTTTAAGCTGCAAAATAAATTTTTTTAGAAGGCATTTGTCTTGTATACACTATTCATGGTAAAGTGAGCACTTTTGAAAGCCCTTTTATTTGGAATAACACTCAATAAATATATTTTATTTTATCCTTAGACGTTAACTTCCGAGTGCAGTGAATATACTTACATGCCAGTATTTATTTTAAAAAGTGGTTGAAGGATTAAATATGGCTTAAATGTAAAAGTAACTAGGCCCTCAAAAGTGCTCACTTTATCGTGAATGGCCTATAGCTTAAAAACTGGTGACCATAGTCACCCTTGGGGTGGGGTAACTATGGTCACATAGTAAAATCCCTCACTAATAGGTACTGTATGGGCAGAAATAGATGGGGTGTCTATGGGTGAAAAGATAATACTTTCCCTGGTAGATTTATATATAAAACATGTATTTAACATCATTCTGAAGTAAAAATACGTACAGTTTTATCACAAGGAAGCGCACAAATTTCCATATAATTTTTCAAAAGCAAATTAAGTGACATTCATTGAATATAAGCAAAAACTTTTAGATTTGAAATATTATTTCAAGTTGAAGCCAGAAAATGTTTACATAGAAGCTCAGTTTGCGTCGGCTATGCTCAGCAGGTTGGGGAAGTATTTTAACAATTTCATCCACATTAACAACAGAAATGTCAGCCTCTTTTGGCCACACAAAATATCCATAACATTTTATCCCAAACTATCACTCTATTTTCTTCTTTAGCAATAGTGTCATCGTGAATCACGTTACCAATGTAATGAACTTTTTTTTTGTGCAAAACTGAACCAGTACATAGTCATCTACCATTGGCTCCCTTCTAGATCCAGCACTATCTTCTGCCATTTTATTTTTTCAACTCCTCCCAAGTTTCTTCATCGCTTTCATTGAAATTTCAGAGTCAGATGAATCTTCTTTTGCACACCTTTTGTGCTTCTTTCTGGTTGTTTCACCACTTGTTCCAGCCTGAGACTGATCTTGAAGTAACAGACTAGGTTGGGCATCCTCAACACACATACTTTTTCCTGGCTCTACAAGCACTCTCTTCTTTCTTGTTGGGCCATTTCTGTGCTTGTTTGGATAGGGCATTTCTTTTAACAAACTTAGAACTGACTCGGCAATGTCACTACCAACTGAAGAATTATTTTCTGTTTGCTCCATAGTGTTTTCTTTGGGTAGACAGTTCAGCACTTCATTGCAGTTTAGTGGGAAAATTCCACAGTTATAAAAACCTGACTATAAACTTTTCTGCAGTTGAAGCAAGTTTTGTAACATAAGATTTTAACAAATATGGAAACTGTACTTTTGGCACAGAAAAAAATTTTTCGCTGTTGCTTCTTTTGAATTCCATCAAAATATCCTGCCAGTATCTTTTTAAAAGAGCAAAGAATGCCACATCCAGATGTTGGCAGATGTGAGTTGAGTTGGCAGGTAAACACTTGAAATGTATGTTGTTAATTTTGCATGCCTCTAAAACTTTGGGTGAAAAATGAGAACAGAGGTTATCACCAATTAACACAAACATCTCTCCATTTTTCCCCTTTCTTACATATGGCAGGACAATAGAGAAAAACCATTCCTCAAAGTTTCTGCTTTCGAACCACCCACTTTTCCCATTTCCCACAGATTGTACACACATTCCACTTTATAGACTACAAATGGTGGCAAAAGAATATCAGATGCAGTGGCAGCAAACATTACACTCGTAGAGGACTTTGTACTGGTCATTACTCTCTCAATGTGTTTCATTCCTCTCTTTGCTAAACATTTTGCTCTTCCTGAGTCGTCTGAGGAGTTAGTCTCATCAAAGTTTATGATGTTTTCAGGAGTATACCCTCAATATCATGTAAATTATCAAAATAATTGCTGATTTAACTTGGACCAACCTGACCTCGTTTGGGATTTATGTTAGAAACCAGTCTGAAGCTAATTTTCTCTTTGTTTCACATTATGAAACTATGTGCCCACTCAATTCCAGGTGTGCTACCAACAGAAAATTTCTTTACTACTCTACCCTGTCTCTGTAGATAGCCACGGACTAATAAGCGAAGTTCGAAAGTTGTAACAGGAAAACCCCAGTCAGCCATTTGAATGATGTAAGAGCAAAGTAATGCCTTTTCATCTTCGCTTAGTGCTGTCTGCCCACATGGCCTTTTCATGTCAACAAACTAGTTTCCTTTTCCACAGCACCTTTTACGTAAAGCTTCCCTCTTAACAGAATACTTAGCTGCTGCGGCCCTTAGAGCCATCCCTCTTCTAACAGCTGCAACTGCCTCTGCCATTTGCTGTGGTGAGTAATCCATGTATGATCTGGAACCAGGCCTTCTCTTATAATTTCTTACTATTCTGTAGCAAACACTAAAACAAAAAGCAAACAGAAATAGAAATATAGAACAGATGAGCTAATACAATATACCAGTACCACAAAAAGTAAGTAACAATACTTTGACTTTTAATACCATAACCTATAAGACAACTTTACAATGAAAATATAGTCATGACCATAGTAACACCAAAAGGAGGGGGCAATTGCATAAAAATGTATTAATTTGCTTTTTAAAGTACTTAACCATTTCATAAAATGTTATTACTGCATACGTACCTTCCAAGTGAAGTAATGAAAGTTCTAACACATCTAATTGACGAATACAAACAGGAGTGTACGGACAACAATAAACAGTGTAGTTAACTTTGGTTTTTAATTTTTAAAAAACGTGCTGAAACAAATGAATGCGGCAAAAACATGTTGATTACTAGCTTCACCCAATTTAACATTTTGAAAAATAAAAGTAGGCCAGCACTTTAAAAAAAAAATATGATCAGAATTTTTTATTAAATGTAATTGCGAAAATAGTCCTAACTACATTTTATCAATTTTTTGACCATAGTCACCCCGGGTGACGGTAATCCAAATCTTAGAAGTGAAGAAAAGCCAAAAAAACTTAATTGTTATAGTGCTAGACAGCCAAAAAATGTATGTAACAAGTAAACTCGTGAGGAATAGTAATGGGAACAAGACAGGTGGGAGATGAGAGGTAGAAAAAAGGGTAAAAGGCTTAGTTATAATTTCTTTTTTGCTGTTTATGGTACATTTCAGAGTTGACAATGGCTGGCACAGCTGCCATGGAGTGGAGCATGAAATGTCCCATGCTGTACGTGTGTATTTTGGCAGATAATTACAGCGTGGAAAAAAGAACTGCACCAGCAATGGCGGCACTGTAGAACAGCTGACAGTTTAATGACCATGCTTGCACATTGCATGCTAGCAACAGTAAATTTTTAATTAATTTCTTTTGGGTTTGAAGGTAGAGTCTGTAAAACCCATATTGCTTTTGAATGTTGCAGCTTTCAGTAATGTTTTAATAAATGTTTGCAGTAATGATTTTGTTTTCCTAATTTCTTGACTTTTTTTTTTTCAATGGTTCCCGAAAATGTGTCCTTACAAACGATGTGTCCATATGAATTGATGGCCATACACACGAGGTTTGAGGGTTTACACAAATACAGTACCCACTCATTTATCAAGGTACTTTACCTCGCACCGTGATAAGGTAATACTGTAACGTGTGTCAGTGTCGTGAGAAGTGGTGCTATGTACGTCTATTGCTGTGACTTGTAAGCGGATATTTGTTACTTTTAACTGTTAGCCTGTCCCACAGAGCTATACAAGTTATCCTTTCTACTTCTTAATTTTATCTCTGGTTGCACATATCTTAGGTTCCACCCCAACCCCAGTTGTAAGTTAACCACTTGCTTGGATATGAGCAACACAGAATAATTCATACAATTTTGTTTAAGTCAACTATTTATTTTACAATGTTTCATGGCTTGTGGGAAAAGTGTAGTTATTTTTAAGGGGTCATTATTGGAATTTGGACTGATTTTGACACACCCTAATCCCTGTATGCAAAAATTGCATTAAAATTATACTTGTGCCATATTTGAATGAGTCTTGCAGCAGAATCATGCCTTATTGTATATTGCCAATATTATATGAAGTGTCATGGTTCCCAAGAATGACTTCATAAAATTGCTACCTTTGTAAATTAAAAACTGACCAATTTTGACCCCTAAAAATACCAGAAAATTGAACTTTGTCTGTTTTTTTCCATAGAGCCTGTGTTTATCTCTGGCATAAAATAATAAAAAAAATTGTATATAACATATTAATTTAATTCAATAGGCAGATGTCTTCGAAATAAAATGGTACCTCAGAAATGTTTTCTTGAACTCCCCTTGTTGCCAAAACTGTTTTTAAACATGGAAGTAAACATGGATGTAACTGTTTTACTGAGTACAACATCTATTTTCAATGGCTTCTTGCAGGGTGATCAGAAGATTTGTTATTAAAATATTAATTTATTTCAATTCCCATGCATGGCATACAATAAGGGGAGTGGTTGCCTAGCAACAAGCTTGGCATCCTCACACAACCCCTTTCATGGCCAATGAGATGGGAGTAAAGTGAGTCTGAGGAGGGGTGGTCACTACGACTGGACTGTTTCAGAATGTCAGTTTACCTCTCTCTGTCCTCATACGTTGTGTTATAAAAATGATCAGTAAGCTTGGCCACAATTTTTACCAACTATGGCCAAATATTTTTAGTTTTTCATATTTTGGCATTGCACTACGTGCAACACCATTAACCTATGTAACCTCCACCACCATTGTGCCTCCAAGCAAGAGCTGTAATGCAGTTACACACCATATGTGCTGCTGCTGCCTGTATCCAGGCAACCTGCAAAGTAGCACGTCTGAGCCTGGCAGGTATAATTTCCACTCTTCCTGCTATCCACTGCCGGGAGGTCAAAAGCACACCACCTGGCCATGCAAATGTGGCTTGCTCTCGCTCACTCTCCATGCATATCCTCTCCCACTCATCCCCAGATGTACCCTAATATAAGGAGTTGTGTGTCCCCATAACAGGGTGGTAGTTGTTATCTAGGCTACTAGTCTTAACTCAGCACTCCTGCTGCACTAGCTGGCCTAGTTTTCTCCAAATACTTTGTGCTGCTATTGCAATGCCTTGTTACTTTTCTCCCTATGTTGGCTCATATTAAATGGTCATCCATTGTTGCTAAAGAAGTTACTCTCGCCCGCCATAAGCCTGCACCATCCGTGTTATTCCCTTAATGGTTTAGGGTCTACACTTTAGGCGACTACTTGGGTACAGGCTGGAGTGTGAGCTCTACCTGAAAACTAGAGTAGGTGTGAACTTACCAGGGCATTGGCACTGGAGAGAGGTCGGTTATCTAGAAGATTTACCCAGCCATTCACATGTTATTCCTCATTTTACTTAGCCTACCAGCTGTTCATCATCATTGGACTGGAGGGCAGAAGGCAGCCCAGAGTGCCTTTGCTGAAGCTGATCGATAAGAGAAGAAAGGTCCTGGGAAAACTTAAGTGTGAGAAAGGTGCAAAAAACGGGGATACTCTCAGCTGGAGGACCCTGAACTGCAGCCACCAGTTTGGGCCGGGATTAACAACTGGGTACCCCCTGGGAAGCGCCTTAGTTCACAGAGCCACATTTCCTGTACCTCCTACCCTGTCAAAGCCAAGACCATGTGCATCACGCCCAACCACTCCAACCCAAGTGGCCAGACAACTTCAGTTCTGCCCTTCCATCCTAAATTCTTTATCATTCACTCCTGCCTGTGCCAATACCAGGCCCACCATAGTGTCAGCTCCTCCTAAAGCATCCTGGAATGTGAATGACCTTTCTGGCTAGACAGGTCAGCTGCTTCAATACAACCCACTAAATGTCCTTAATAATAAGGTCAGTGATTCCCAGCCCTAGAAGGGTTGGGGAATGATCAGATATTGGTGCCCATTACACTCCAAACAAGTGAGATGTCAATGTATCAATCAAGAGAGACAATTGTAAAATGTGTAAATTTTATGGTTTGCAAAATTATTTTTAATCAATTTTTGATTGTGGTGACACCGCAGTTATACATGGAGAAAATCTGACAGTCTTGGGGGAGGGGTTAATTGGAGACAGACAAGTGTGTGCATTAATGGTGCCTATTTTTAGAGGCTATTTTTAGATTATGACCCATTTGCAAGTATTTTGGTGCTCACAAAGAACATCACAATGCGTAGTGACCAAAATAAATGCCATAAACTTATTTCTCATTGTATAGCCTTCAAATTTTTAACCTTTTTAAGAAAATGTTATCTTGGTTCCCAAAAATTAAAGTCCTCTCAGTAGGGTAGCTGTTCCTTGAGAACTGACTGTTAAGTTTGCTGTTTGTAGTATTTTGTTTTCCCTAGTGTTTCAATAAAGTGTAAAATGACATGACGCCATTGGGTGAGACACGAGACGAACTATAACACAATTTACTTATGGGAGGTGGGCACCAGCGGTGCTTCCCTGTCACCGCACTTCCAGACCCAGTGTTCCCAGGGATGCTGTGGGTTCTGTGTGTCCGTCTTCTCACCCGAGTGTCTTTACAAAACACTGATCAATACTAAACATTTTATCTCTGAAAATGGCGGGAGTTGGCTGTTCTGGTGCTACAAATAAACACACATATTTTACACTGAGCAACATACCATTTATTGATTCGCAAATACAATTTCATGCCAGGAAGGTGAATTAATTATTGAAACTTGGACGTGTCTAGCTAATTCAGTTGGGTTCTTCCCCCAGCTCGCAATTATTCTAGCACACTCTTAGATGAATGATTTTCTCCAGGGTGTTTGAGAACACAGCCCCCGCAAGGAAAGATGTCTACAACTGCTAGGATGGACTGTAGATTTTTCCTGGAGAGAGGACACGGAGAATTACAAGATGAACACTGAACACGTGTGATTATTTTACGTCACTAACGCGGACTCATCAGAACGTGTCTCCCAACACGTGGTGAGTGTGGTGACTGTCTTTACACATAGCCCACTAGGACGGAAATAATGTCACCGTACAAAATAACACAAATAATGATACAATATGGGACACTATGAATAGGCACAATAAATACGCAGGGGCGTGAAAGGCACCATCCGCCTATGCTGAAGGTGTTTCTTTGTAATTTCTGTATTATTGCTGCATGCGATTTTGAGGGCTTGATTTTTATGTATGTATTCAAGGGTATTTCTCATGTTTAATTATTTTATAGCCACATCTTTTGCGACCACATGGTTCATAGCCACCAAGTCTATATCTGCGCCATCCATGCAGTTTGAGGGTTTATTTATGTAATATCATGTGTGCCACAATTTTATTCAGGATTCTATGTCAATAGTATCAGAGTTCAATATATTTTTGTGTAATTGATGATTTGTATGTCTGACCACGCGGTCATTTCTCAATGTTTGATTTTCTTGCCATCCGGTATGCAAGAGAATCAAAACCGATTCAATCTACAACAGAATAATTTTTCCAACCAGAATAATATTTTATCTGACCAGAATCCGCCATCTTTGCGGAGAAATACACCATTTTCATCTGCACCACGTTCTCCGCTGCAACACTTATCCAGCGGCATCCGCGCCATCTAATACTGCTTTCATGTGCTTGCGTGTTTATTGTGACCACTCATGCCGTGCCCCATCATTTTCCAAGTGTATTTATGTGATTGTGTGTAATTTTGTACAGTGACATTATTTCCGTCCTAGCCGGCTATGTGTATAGGCTGTCACCTCACTAACCACGTGCGGCAAGACGAGTCTGCGTTAGTGATGGCAATTAATCACACGTGTTTATGTAACTTATTCATTTTTGTCTCATTTCATTATTCTCTGCACCCTATCTTCAGGGAAAATCGTTAGTCCACCGTAGCGGCTGGCAACCCCCTTCACTTGTGAAGATTGTATTTTCAAACACCACAGAGAAGTCATCCACTTAGGAAGTGCGCTAGAGTAATAAAAGGAAATAGTACAGTGCAACAAGTGTTTCTCTTTTTGTAATGACAGCTACCTCTTGTCATTGTTTTCTAATAGTTTAGTAATGATATTTACTATTGAAAAGTGTATAGTACGTACGCTTGGGTGAGATGGACACACAGAACCCACAGCATCCCTGATAACCCTGAGTCTCAACAGTGTGGTGACTGGGAAACACAGCTGGCACCCTTATCAGTAAGTAACTTGTGTCTTCATTTGTCTCGTGTCTCACCCGACGGCGTCAATATATAAACCAATACGTTTTTGCAACCATAAGAGACACCAAACTCTTGTTCATACAATGCTGATTTTACCTCCATACATCAAATTTATTTGACTCTATAAACACAATTCTTTTTGCAACAAATGACTGCCATATAAGAAATACGTATAAATAAAGGGTGTGCTTCAATTCCCACTCGTTTATTTCTATTATTTGCATGTGCAATATAATCACAAACATAAAAAGTAAAGAAATGTTTCTCCACAGATGTGTGTGCATACACTACGAACAAAATGGCTGTCCAACTGGTTTTCACAACTCGAGCGCTAGTAGTAAATACTCAGAAAATGTGCATGAGCAGCCATAAACTTTTTTTATAATTTTTATTTATATATTTCTGATGTCACTAATAAAAATATTTAAAAAGTGCCATATTATTATGATAAAATATTTTGTTGCTTTCAATGTAAGTTATTTTAACGGGTATATTTTTTAATATATTCGGCGGTTGTTTGAAATCGGAGTTGGCAACACTACTTTGTTGATATTTATGTTTCTGCTGTGGCGAATATGTTAGTGTTACTGTAGAATAAACAAACTTATAATGATGCATCAAAAATATTAATGTGATCACTGTCTGAATTTGTGCGTGTAAAATGAGTTCTCGTTCAAACCATTAAATTCACTTTTTATTTTCACTATTATAATGTATTAAAAATGAGTGCCTATGTAACCTACATGTGTATTTAGGCTACTTAAAACAAAGTATAGGAATGACTTCTGACCCGGCATTAGTATCGAATCTGTTTTGTATCAGTTATCGGATCGGATTATGAAGTGTATCGGAAGGTATATTGGTATCTGTTTTTGTCTGTATCGCCCATCACACTATAGGAAGAGCTTAGCACAGCGAAATTGCTGTTCTTTAAAATGCTTTTTCATCAGCCTGATGGAAATTGTGTTTAGGTTAATGGTTCTAGTAACTCGCTGTTTATCGAGACAGGTTATGAGTTTTGGTTCACATTGCTGGTTATGATGAAAGGAATTCTATTTCTTGTAAGTTACAACATAAGTGGCAACCAGGTGAGGTACAGCAAGGAGTAGTATTATTTTTAATTGTTTGAGGTGTTTAATCGGGCAAAGCCTTATAGGCAGTTAGTGTTGCGTCTTCGCTCGAATTATCTTTTATTAAATTTTTACTATATTGTTTTAGTCTGTTGGTTATAGCAGGGCTGCAGCCTTTTTCGGGCTTTACTGTCGCCCGTCGGCTCCTTTTAAATTATTAATGGTTTGTACGGGTCTAGAAGACCCGTGGATTGGTTTGTAAATTTTAATGTTTTGGTGCCAAATAGATGCTAGTCTTTTACGCTTAAAGTAGAATGATGCCTCATTTTAATATTTTTGCCCTTGTTGTGATTGCCAATTGTGGCATCAGTAAGTAGTAGGACTGGGCACATTCTGATCACGCCATGAATTTGTACCTGATATCTGATATTTTTTTTAGGTATTATATCTTTTTTCCTTATGGTTAATCATATTGGCTTCTCCTTGTACATTATTAAATATGAAGATTTATACTTAAAGAAAGAAATGAAGTTATACTTTGAATGAATATTGCAGGAAAAACATTTTGGGGTGAATATATCACATCTTGTGCACTAAGTTTAGGCTGGAATATTGAGTCTAATTGCATGCTCACCTTGTTGGATAAGACTATTTAAACTAGTTGTGACTATTTTAAAAATTTCACACACAGGCTGCCTACCTAGATGATGTTGGTAGGCAGCAATAATAATGCCTTGTGAGCATGGGCAATGTGTTTATGAAACAAAAATATAATTGTAATTATTCTATAAAAGGTTTATTTTTGAAGGTTGATTGAGGAGTGTGCATAATTGAACAGTTGGTTTGTACTGAGGATTGTAATAAATATTGTTGTGCCCTTGAAGTGTTTGTGCGTATTTGTCCTTCGGTACAAAATCTGCGCAACTCTGCTACTGTGCAATACTGATATTTATGTTTCTCTTTTCATATTCATTGTAGGGGATGTAGGCTTTATGAACCACCTTTCCAAGGAGGATCTCGTCAATTTTCTGGCAGATTGGGACCAAGAGGTTGAGGAAGCCACAACAGTCGCAAAGCTGAGGAAGAGAGTGGTGAGTATTTGGCGTGGACAGTAGGGTCTGTCTGGGTCTTCCTTTGCCGGGCAAACGGAACCAGTGAGGGTCGTTTCAGGCTCATCCACTCAGTTATCCATACTATTGTATGGTGGTTACAACAGATCCCTCCTTTGACTTCCCTGGATCTTGCAGTGGTCTTACAGTTTATCATTGCCATTAGTAACTTGGTTAGTTTGGATTTGAATCCTGAGGATGTGGTTTTAAAAGCCATTGCTGTTAAGTGTCAGGATCAGATACTGCAACTACCTGAGGAGGAAATTACCTCCATTTGGGAAGATAATTTTTCCGGTTTTAAGGGACGGGTTATTAAGGCTATATTTCTGCCTCATATATTTTATGCCAGTGTGAACGGGATATGGTATTTATTGAGATACCAAAGACCAGGAGAGAGCATTAGTGAGTTTGTAGATTGTCTTTGCCCACCATGTTCTCCTGTCTACACATGAACAAAGAAGAATTAATTGAAATTGTCATTGATATTCTTGTACCTCATGTATGGGCTCAATGTAGCACGAGTACCCATCTACGCATGTTGCATGAACTAAGGCAGTTTGCCTTTGGAATTCAGGGTCACCTTGCTGCCTCTTCTGGATATAGGGCTCAATTTTCGTCTCCTGGAGGTGCATGTAAGGGTTGTGATGTTGCCTCCGCTAGTCACCTGGCAGTCGTTGAGGAAACTCGGCAGTTTCGTTCCACACAGTGATGTTACAATTGTTCTGCATTTGGCCATGCAGCCAGGGATTGCTGGAAAAAAAAAGGTGTGTGTTTGAAAAGCGTGAATGTTTTCGTTGTGGGCAAGCAGGCCACCTGCATAGAGATTTCCAGCATACAGGAAATGGGGATTGACTGACCGGAGGCGTGGTCGTTTCAGTCCCCTGTCAGCGAATAGCCCACGCCTGATGCAAATTTGTTCTGTTGTAATTACTATAAGTAAGCATAACTTCCCTGCCTTGATCGATAACGGGGCCACCCACTATGTGGTTAGCGCATTCGTTTTAGTTATTAGATATTAAACTGATTTCCGAAGGTAATGTGAGATGTAGGGGAGAGACTTCCATGTGTGACAAAAGGAGATCTTGTATCCAGCAATCAAAGTTGCGGACCTTCACTTTAAAGTTGGTCGCTTCTCGTGGTCATTTGAGTTATGGGTTTTCACTCGTGTCTCTCGCCATCTCATTTTGGGATTGGAATTCCTTAGGAAAACCAGGGCTACAGTCAACCTTGATGAAGGGTCTCTTTCATTTGGGTTTGCTCCTAGTATCAGGATTGGCTTGATTGATGCTCCTGGTGAGTGATAGTCAGGAGGGACTTCAGGCAACATTTAGAACATCTGAAGGTGGATTTTCAAAATGTGATCACCTAACACATATCGCGAAGTGATGTTCTTCCCTTCAGATTGTCCCTTACCGACAATATTCCAGTCAGGGATCGGCACTGTACGTGTTCTCCACCTAAGTTGCAAGCATTTAGGGAGATCATAAACCAGCTTCTTGATGCAGGTGTAATAGTACCATCTACTTCAGATTGTTCTCCAGGCTTCCTTGTTAGGAAGGACAGCGATAAATATTGTTTGGTGGTAAACCATTCGTTAGTGAACCGTGAAATACATAAGATCATTTCCCCTTTCCAACAATAATCTGCGCTCTCTAATATCTTGGTAAGGCTCGGGTAATATCAGTTTTAGATCTTAATATTAGCTTCCACCAGCTTCCACAGCTTTTAGCGCCCCATGGAACCAATATGAGTTTACTCATGTTCCGATGGGTTCTAACTTCGGTAGTCAGGCACTGTCCTGGGTTTTGGACTTTTTTTTTTTTTTAAGAATTTAAATTTAAATTTGTTTTTAACTATATAGATGACATCATTTACAGTGAAGGTTATGACACTCATCCTATTCATTTGCGGCAAGTTCTTCTCAAATTAGAGAGGTCTGACTCACCGTCAATCCTGAGAAAGTTACCTTGGGGTCTCGCCAGGTTAAATTCCTGGGATATTTGTTGTCGGAAGGATGGTTAATGATTGATCCTGACCGTGTTGCTCCGGTCTTGCAGTTTCCCTGTCCCAAGAACCTTAAAGGAGTTCAAAGGTTTTTGGGGATTTTTGGTTATTATTCCAGGTTCATCAGTGATGTTTCTGAGATAGCCATGCCCCTTAATTACCTCAAAAAGAAGGGCATTGAATTTCAATGGAGTCCTGCACAGGAATCAGCATTCTGTAGGCTTAAGGAGATTCTATCTACCCCACTGGTCCTTCACCTTCCGGTCTTTGACAGGAGATTGTAGTTCAGGTTGACGCATCATCACTGGCTCTTGGCATCTTGACACTGTGCTGAGCCAGCATACTGAGAAGGGGCTTGCTCCTTTGGCTTTTGCCAATATAAGTCTCGCTGAAACCATTTTGGAAGCATTAAGTGACCAGGTGTGGAAGGTCTTCAGTGCCCCCTTTGAAATAGTTACAGATAATGCCAAGTATTTATCTTCTTCTGTGTTTAAAGATATGTGCTTTTTTTTGGGTCGTTAAACATTACACATCTAGTCCATATTTCTTAAATGGTAAATCAGGGGGAATTATTCAATAAGAATCTGAAGGCTTGCCTGTCTATATTTTATAATCAGGATCATACCATTGGAGATAAGGATTTAGACTTCATCAACGTGGGTTTGAATTCCACTTCCTATGATTCCACTGAGGTTCCTCCTCCTCATGCCTTCTTGGTCCGTCGATTAACCCATCCTCTTTTAAATATCTGGTCAATTCCTTCCCCCTGAGCAACACTGATCGGGACAGTTTGCTGGGAGAGGTCCACTGGCATCTTGCTCGTGCAAAACAACTTGTCGCAGCAAAGTTAAATTAGAATCACATCCCTGTAGTTTTTCAGCCAGAAGATCTTGTTCTGTACCGATATCATGTCTTGCCAGATTTTCAGAATGTTAGTTCTAAACTCATCCCAAAATATACAGGGCCTTATTGTATTACAAAGTTTCTGGCCCCGAATATAGTGTCCATTGTATTTCCTGGATCAAGAAGTTTTATGCGTAAATCCCATGTGTCACATTTGATGCCCTATGTGGCTAGACATTAGCTTTAGTTTTTTTTTGTAATTACTGTTTCATTTTGGTAATTCTTTGTATTCATTATATTTAGGTTTAGTTCTCCTCTCCTCTTTTCCCTAATCCCTTCCCTTCCTGGAGTGATTCTCTTGTAAGCCCTTTGTTTTTTCTTTCGTGGTGGTCCCCCCGAGTGAGTTGAGTGTAGCTGGAGCTTCCGCTGATTGCTGCTCTTTTGGAAGGATGTTGTCCTCGATGCACCCTCACCTTGGAAGTGTACCCACTGTCCCCAGGGACTTACTTGCCTCTCTGCTGGAATTGTTTTGAGCGGCTGGTTGTACCGCCTACTTGTGACTGGACTGTGTATCATCTTGCGAACTTTCCTTTTCACTTTCTATGAAGAAGAGTGTGTTCATCATTTTTTTTCAGGATCTACTGCTTATCTATGTTTCTTCTGATCTATTTCTATTGTTAATTCTGTAGACACTTTTACCTTTGTGAACGTAAGTGTAGTTGTTGGCAGTGTGGGTTGCCTGGGTCAGGGACACTTAACAGGTGGGAGTTGAGATGATTTTTTGTGATTGACATTGTCTTGCCGGCCGTTTACCAGCTTATGTCTTCCCTTCTCCTTCTCTTCCTTTCCTCCCTCTCCCTCCGCCCAGAGCTAAGTCTGGCTTGTGTGCCTGATCGACTCACTTCCTGGCTAGCCTCCAGCCTGTCACCATTGCTTGTCTATGCTCATAATGTGGGGCCTAGTTTACGCCTGTTTGTAACTGCTCATCGATCATCGCAGATAGCGGGTTGGGCTAACGACTCACCATGGGCGATCTTCAGTTTTTGCAGTCACAGCAATTGATTAGTGTTATTGATGTCTTGTAACCTTGTAAATGGTGGGTCACACCAGTCGAAAGTTAATGAGTGGTATTAGTTTGTCATAAGATCATGTTTGACTATAAGAAGGGCTTAATTAGCACAACGAGATTGCTGTTCTTTAAAATTCCTTTTTGTCAGCCCGATGGAAATTGTGTTTAGGTTAATGGTTCTAGTAACTCGCTATTTGTTGAGACAGGTTATGAGTGTTAGTTCACATTGCTGGTTACAATTAGAGGAATTGTATTTCTTGTAAGTTACAACTGAAGTGGCAACTAGGTGAGGTGCGGTAAGGGGTAGTATTACTTTTAATTGTCCAGAGGTGTTTTATCGGGTGAAGCCTTAATAGGCAGTTAGTATTGCACCTTCCCTCAAAGTATCTTTTATTAAAGTTTTACATGCTGTATCACACCTCTGCACTGCTTAATCTCTTCACAGTATGAAGAGGTTTGTAGGGTGGTGTCTACTTTTAAAAATGGTGTGTAATACCATCTCATTTTTGCAGTATGTATGGGGCAGATGCTGATAAGGATGATAGTGATGTTTTCATTTACCTACTTACGAGCATTGTATTGCACACACAGTGAATTTAGTGTGTTAAAGTGATGCAACAAAAGCTGCAGAAGAAGCAGCTTACAAAAAGATTACATGCAGTGAATTAGCTGGCTGTTAAATCCTCTGGAATAACCAGGGTTCAATCTCTTTTTCTGCAAAAATAATCAAAGATAAACTAGAGATATATTTTGTAACACCCACTGATAGAAGATGGAATTCTCATTACAATTTGCCGCCTTGTGCATAATGTCTACTGAGAGAAAAATCTCAGTAGATGTCTGTGATGTTGCTGGGTTGCCTCACTTTCATGAAACAGATGTTACATCCATTCATAAATATTGCAAGGTAGACCTAAAGATTTAATATATATATATATACCTACAGTCTGTGCATGGTAGCATAGGTAGAAATTTCTCAGGTGGTGAGGGGCCGTGGTGGTTGAGCGGTTATCCCCCCCTCCCCCCCCCCGGTGAATCGGGTTCAATCCCCGACTAGGTCACTCCTAGATTTCTGCATGTGGGAATTGTGCCAGGCCGCTTGTCAGCAGGTTTTCTCGGGGATCTCCCATTTCTTTCACCCTTAAATTCCGGTGCTGTTCCATACTCACCTCAACCACCCTCATCAACTCTCAAGACCTCACTGTTAAGAGCCACCCAAATCTCTTCACTTACTCAGGTGGTTTATTGTTTCTCTTAATCCACAGGTTCTTACGATCCTATTTTAATATAATCCTATTTTAATTGAAGTATACATAATTTGTCTTTCTTCAAAGCACCTTCCATAGAAACTCCTTCCTACATGGTTTTGTCAAGGTGTCCACTGAGCGGGAAATACAATAAAAGTGGGAAATGAATATAAATTTTTCCAAATAGTTAGAATTATATTTTTGTTTATTAAATCTGCATTATAACTTCAGAAATGGTGCCACTGTAACTTTAGCAGTAAAGAATTTGCACCACCTTTAAAAGTTGCAACACCACGGTGTCAAGGTCATGGAGAAAGAAAGAAATTAAAGGATGTCTGCAATCCCCTGCTGTGGCGGATGAGAGTAGCAGGAGTTGGTTTATTGCTTCAGAGAGGGAGAAGATGGTAAAAGAATGTCTGTCTTCTTCGCACCATGGCTGGAGTCCGACTGCCTTTACTGGTCTAGTTATATACTGCAAACATTTTTGCAAAGAATGTTTGTGCTTGTGCGTTGTCTTGGCTGTATAATAGCATAATTTGGCTGTTTATACGAGTTTACATCTTGATAACTGACATGCTGAAGAATTGAAGCAGAGGTTTCCGTCATAATTATACAATGCAATGAATTGTATTAATGGCTGTTCATAATAAAGTGAACACTGCTGAAATCATCCTTAGAAAAAGTCACTGCTCCTACCTGCATATATTTTAACAGGCGCACTGAGTGATATGCTCCCAGTAAAGTTGGTAATGATGGAGGGAAAATAGTTCCAGATCTTAAAGTTGAATAAAAAGTGTTAGGTAACCATTTGTGATAACTTAAATTATTTCTTTTAACGTCAGTTTTTTTTGTACACCAAAGTGTAAAAATGAGCAGATTTGTAAAAAAAAAAAAAAAAAAAAAAAAAAAAAAAAAAAAAAAAAAAAACTTTTCTAATAATTTGACAGTTTCATGTGACCGATGCATGAATAAAGTGATGAGGCACATGGCACTGTTAATGTTACATAAGGCAGAAGAATACACAATGGACACACAAGTAGATCTTAGCAGGGCTTTCAAAAGTGCTCAGTTTACCGTGAACAGTTTAAATTTGGTGTTATATGTAGGTATCTATTTTAAACACAACTGAAAATGTTTCCCCAATTTCTATTATAAATACCCCCCTTATCTACCTTTTGCACCATAATTGGCTGCACATTTTCATATTAATCATATGTAAATTGTCAACTTGAACCACAACTATTTCATAGGGGCATTAGAAACATTTACATTCCTCGTGGAAGGAAGACTTAAAAAGTGAAGAGGGGAGTGGGTAGCATCATTCAGTTTTCTGGGAACAAAATATTTAGTTTTGGAAGTACATAGACTAATTTGTGACATCTGAGAATTGTTATTGCTTCCTGTAAATAAGCGTATGAACATGTGTGTCTTTGTCGTGAGTAGAATCCATTTTATGTGGCTATCATCAAGTTTCATTGCAGCATTCATCATCACATTTTAAATATGAAATTTCAATAAATTTATTGTCAGTTTTTTTTCTCCCTTAGTTTCATCTCTCGTTTTCTCGCTCCTCCTCTCCACAGATGATTGGCCTTCAGCCATAAAGTAACCAATCATAAAAGTTTATAGCTGACTATGACATTGTGGCTGGCATAGCATGCTTCACAAAATTGGTTCAAAATAAAGAAATAATTTTCAAACAGTTTAGCTATAAAATAAAATTCAAAATGAGTTGATATGGAAAGCCAGCTGTGTATTCGGATATTCACTGACGGATCCACCAGGTGTTGCTCACTTGTTGAGGCATTCTTCAAATAACAAGTTAATTTTCAGTTCTATTTTGGTCTGCTTCCAGATGCAATTAATTCCATTATGCACTAATTCTAAAGTTTTGATTGCCAATTTTTCAAAGTTAACATTCAAATTACTTTTGTATAATTTGGAATGCTTGTATAATTTGGAATGCTTATAAATTAAGAGAAGAGGGTGTGTTCATTTATATTTTACAGAGGAAGTATTTGAAAATTCATAGGTTGATGTTTAGGTGCATATCGACCAGATCTATAGAATTTTCAGGCTGGTTGAACTGGTGGATCAAACAGTTTAACCAGACTCACCTGAAACAGTAGTTTTCCAATGTCTGGCATATATCAGTGATTATTCAAATACAGGACAGGTATGCATGGCACAAGGCTCAGTATAATTGTTGGACATCTGTGAGGGCTGATTCGGAAGTCATAGCAACCTTCACAGTAGTCTCCGAGGTTATTCTGGGTTCGTTGCCAGCGATGTGGCAGACATCATTACTGCATTTTGATGGAAGGTGGCACACATTGGTGGATCTTGTGCAGCCGATGGTATTTCCTGTATGCCTCATCACCACAGTATGCTACGTGAAACAGCAGGTTTACTATTCATTAATAGGAATTTTCACAATAGCATGATGAGCTGTAGGCACAGTGAGACTGATTAGCTGTTGCCTGCCAACTACGATAAATACATTGCAGACAGACATCAGACAGCAATGGAGAAGAAAAAGTAATGTAAAAAAAAAAGATGCAGAAATATGTTATGAAACATGAAAAAACACTTGATACTATTATTTGTATACACAACAGAAGTAAACTAGAATATGTTGAAGTGGTTTTTATCAAGAATATATTCACAAAATATTTACGTTTATAATATCTGTTGTATTGTTTGCGCTTCCTGTTAAGTTTTTTAAGAGTGGGTTTTCTTGGGTATGGTCTAAAACTGCACTCTCCTCGTCTGTAATAATGTATTCACTCTAAAATATGTGACAACATGGTCTGAGATAGATTTTGTCACAACCTTGATATTGAAACTGCGTTGAATTTTGTCTGCATCGGACATTTTGTGCCGCATTGTGACACCAGTTTTACATACAACAGATATTTTCACAAATGAGATGCAGGACTTATTATGCTATTTGATAGTTTCTCATAAAATATTTTTCGTGTTAAGGAATTTTGGGGACAAAACCAGAAATGTATGGGAATTTAGACTTTTGGTCTCGCTGGACACCCTGTTTAATACAACCTGACAGGTCAGTAACTGTAGCCCTCAATACCCTACTGAATTAAAAGAGTGCTTTCATGGGTATCTTACTGCCAATTCTTCATCCACTTAGAAGGGAAATGGTTAATCTAAGGGATGCTATGGAGCCTTGGAAAAACCTCTTTCTAATCCTCTGTTTCAGGCTCTCATTTATGAACCCAATAAGAGATGTGGAAGCATTTTGTTAATTAAGTTATCAAAATAGCATAAGCTTCTTATGAAAAAATACAAATGTATTTACTACAGCAGTTTATCAAACAGAAAGTGACTGTTTCAGGTTTGCTGAATAATGGTGGAGAAAGAACTATACTTTGTCCTCAGTTCCATCTCCCTGAAAATCGATGCTAAATTGTGGCTTGCAGAGGCAGTAGTGAATCTACTCCAAAATATAGGGAATGGGACTGCACTTGGCAAAGAGCAGTCAGAAACTGTAGCCGAGGTAGTTCAGAGAGAATAAATGTTGTAACATGCGAGGAATGGTGGCAAGGGGAAATGCTGAAACAGCCCATCACACCCATATGGTCAATCACAAAGGGAAGGTGTGAGGATGCTTCTCTGTTTGCTACGAAACCATCCCCCTTCTCCACTAGCTATGTAAGGGGAAGAAATGAGGTTACCTGACGACAGCCTAAACTTATCCTTTCAAGCCATATATTTACTTGTATGTTGGCACCATAGCAATGGAAGGTTTATTTAGTAGATGCCTGCTATTTGAAATAATTTTTTAAATTTAAAAACGCATAACAGTGGCAAGTAAATATGGTCATTATGATTTGTTTCTTTATAGCCATGAATCATTCAGAACTACAACCTCCAATTTCCCCCTTAAGATTTCCTTGTGCTTGCCAAGAACTAAGCAGTGCTCAAATGTGGTGCTTCTGGAATTTGAAGACAAGTAGTGTCATATGCCCGCCCATCCATGACATCAGTTTATTCAGAAGACTCATACCAAGTGTAATACATTTCCAATTTCTCCACATGAATTTTTTCTTACTCAGCAAAACTTATGTGCCACTTGACGTTTTTTAAATTTTTTGTGACAAGGGAAGGTCAATGATATAATATTCTGGTATTTTAATTGTAAGATGTCCGCCTATTTAATTAAATTAATATATCGTTCAAAGATTTTATTGGTTTTACACCAGAAATGAAACACCAACTCCACTGCAAAAACTATACTTCATGCAATGTTTGGATTTATAGGAGTTAAAACTGGTCACTACGATTTTATGGTATTCTCAGGAACTGGCGCACCACATGAAATAGGGGGGCCTACTATATGATGTGTGACTTTTCCGTGTGACCCGTTCAGAAATGGCTTGCATAATTCTTGCGTGTAATGGATGAGGTGAGTCAAAATTGCCCCGAGATTCAATAACGACTCTTTCCCAGGAAACTGGTACAGAAATCTAAATTCACTTATAATTTTTTATACATCCCACCTACCAAACACAGCTATTTAAAAGACTTTTATTTGTAAACAAATATAGCTGGGCCTCTTTAGAGATGTTACTGGTAATCAGAAGTCGGTAATATAAAATGTTTAATACAGTTAGCATGGCAATAGCTTCATGTGCAACACATAATAGTTGTTTGTGATCTTGGAATGATTCCTGCAATTGGGACTAAGTGATTATCTGAACCATTAATTCGAACTTGCACAAAGTGTTGCAATTGTGTAAGTTGCCAAAAACTCACAATAAAGCAAAAAACAATCAAATAAAAAGAAATAACATTCCAGTGTTGGCTGTCTGTAACAGTTATGTGAATAACATACAATACGTTGAATGAATCTTGTCAGTTATCACATGGGAAAAGATATATACTGGAATGTTTTAGTCAACACTGGCTCATTATTTAGTTTTACATTATCTTTGTGTCCAAATTTTTATATTACAGTATCTGTTTTCTGCAACTTGCAATAAAGTGCTGCAATTGTGTATGTCCAAATTAATGATACGTTTAATAATTGCTATTCGTCACCACAGGCAGAATAAATTTGGAATGGATCTTGAGTAATTTATTCCCCTCCCCATAATAATGTATAAAAACCTGTGGAATAAAATACAATCTGAATAAAATATAGTCAAGTTGGCTTCATTGCCCCCCTGTCAGCAGAGCAGGTAATTGCAGTATGTGGTTTGAAAACTTTCAAAAAAAAAAAAAAAAACAAATTTACAATACTGCTTTACTACATGAACACCATTCTTTAAATACATTCAAAAATATATTCACATCCTGAGAGTTGTGAATTGCTAAAGAGATACCAAGAATGGTAACACATCAATCTAACAATAATGGAAAATATGTAAAAATGAATGTGCAGCAATACTTATTGGACGGCTAGTAAAAATATAATTAACAAAGTACATAAATCTCATATCACAAGAGCATTACTTTATAGAAATAATCTTCATTTGGAATATCTTTCTTAATGTTACATATAATCTATTGGAATGTTATGTTAGTTCACAATGTTAGACTCTCTTTAGTACAGGAACTATTTCATCAAGACTTTCATGCACAGAAAATAATTTAAGGGGAAAAAATTATCACCCTAGTCTTTGACACAGCCTTGAAGAATATTTCAAACCTAGCAATCTTCCCCTAAATTTCAAAAGCAACAAAAATGTTACAAATAAAATTTTAACAGATAAAAAAAAAAAAACAAATAACTTTAGCAATCAATAGACAACATTACAATTATTGTTTACGTACAAAAATTGTAGATAAACATAGCACCAATTTTGTACCACGAATTTACATAAACGCTTAAATTTTTTTCGAATTTCTGAATCAGTTACATACATCCAATTGCAACTTCATTGTGAACCATATTTATTTAAATACATTTAAAAATAAGTAATTTTTTTTAAAAGTAAGACTACTTCACCACACTGTCGAGACAAATGTGTGTCTGCCCAAAGAAACAGTATTTTATACAAACATCATGTTTAAATTCATAAATGCAAACATCCCTATTTTTGTGTAGTTAAGTATCTTCAACCATACAAATTTTTTTGTGATCAAGGGATCCACCTACCTGGAGATATTTTCCATGTCTGAAGCTAAGAAGTGCGGGAGTAATAAGGGACAAAACACAAGGGGCTCTGAATTTACATGTAATGTTCTCATCATGCAGTGTGTACCTATTTTACTACTGGAAATTCTGTAGCAAGGTTCAATGTAGCTGATGCATAAATTTTGATAAACAGCTAAACAGCACTTTAAAAGCAGTTTTGTTTTTGGCTATGTTGGGAGTGCTCTGAACTGATGTTTCTAATGTGTATGATAGCTTTTAATAGCTCAACAGGCCTCATCCAGTTTGTTTGTAACTGTTATTTTTTTATAGGTAGCACATTGGATGCACATGTTATAGTTTCATGGAAAAATGCAGTTCAAACACACACTTCAGCACAGTTCGAGTACGAGGTAGGCAGGCTCCTTAAAAGTACCAAATTATCTAAAACCCAAAAAATTTAATAAGAATTTTTGTTATCTAGTACAGTGATGTTACACATCCAACATAGTTATCAGAAACTAACAGATAATGATGTCACTTGAATTTTTGCATGTATGAAACATGGCAGATGATGCTGTTGGCCAAATAGTTTTCTTGGCACACTCCCATTCTCCCCACCCTTGCACTCTGCCACAGCTTCATCTTCACCTCATTTCACTCTTACTGGCACTGAAGACCTCCCTGTTAAGTGCCAAAACCTCTCAACTCAAATCTCACTTACCTTTGTGAGAGCTGGAAGTTTTAAAATCTGCCTGGTGCATCTGGTCACTTGTGGACACACTATTTAAGATAATAAGAGAACTTTGGTCGACGTTTGTAGTTTGCCTATAAATTATGATGTAAAATACCTCGCTTAAATATTTTCAAACCAAACTCTCTAAAAGGGTCATGTACAAAGGGTTTTCTGTTATGACAAAAAAAATTAGGTTCTGCAAACATTTAATAAACTGATAGTAAAAGTTGTTTAAATTTTGCCACACATCTAAAGAGTTGATGGGAATATGACGAATAAAATAGTTTTTCAGGATACACCTAACAGCCGCCATGCTTATTTACTAAGTGGTCAAATAACAACCATACCCTGGTTGAATAATGATATCAGTTGAGTGAAATTGCAATTAAAACATTCATTCCATTTTACAACTAGTGTAATTATACAATAATTTTCAACATAAGGCAATAGCAGAAAACCCTATTGAGGTCTGGAATTAATAATAAATCTTGTCAACCTAAAGAAGGTTGGCAATATTGTAGCTATGCTTGTTTAGACACAAATTGTGGTAATGTATACAATGTAGTTTTAATATTATTGATACTAATGTATCCTTAAATTATTTTTTAAGTGCTCTAAAATAAATTACTTCCTATGTATGATCAGCAATATTTTCCATAATGTAAATTGTTATACACTACGTAGTTTTAAAGACAACAATAAGAATTTTATAAAAATAATATACTGTAAGTAGTTACAGGTCCCTAATAATATTCAATATTCTAAACTTTGTTCAGTAAAAACACTTCTTTTTTGAATGTGTTGCTTCACTGTACTCACAACTTTAAAAAACCAATTTTCTCTTATTCTTTTAGACATAGCTTCTGTCAATTAAGTCCTGTAATATTTAGTGTGTCTAAAAGATACATCCAGATTCATTGGATGAGACTTTTACTACACAAGAAAAATTGTACACAATTAATTTAATGATATGTTTTTCAAAAGTATACTCTAGCTGCAACACATATATGAATACGAATAATGCTGGGGAAAATTTTCAACTACACAATTTCAATAAATAAAACATCAAGCACAAAAATACTTCATTTCACTATAAAATATGCAGCCAACATTTTTAACCCACGTATCATAACAATTATTTTTAAAAATAAATATAAGCAAAAATGTGATACTTTAAAAATAAATGCAGTCTTCATATGAAATGCTGTGGTCATCCCAGTTTGTTGCAGGCCATTGTGGAAAAGAGTATCAGGTCAGGGTAGAAACCTGCAAAAGTTTTCATGATTTCTAATTAAAAGGTCAATATAAATTATATGGAATTAGCGCAAAATAAACTCAGAAGTTAATTTTTATTCCCTCATACAAGCAATAAAAACACTAAAATAATAATTTTCTTTATGTTAGAGAGTTTTCTTAGATGAAATAAATAGGAAAAATAATATTGTGTGCCAAATTATGGAAGTTTTAAGGCAGTAGCATTATATTTTATTCTCAATAACAACACTGAAACAATAAACCACTATTTAAAGTTAAAACTAATTACTTCTCAATCTGAACATATTCAATTTTCAAAATAATTTGACCAATTATGTGTCTACAACTACTATATAATTGCTGTGTGTGTGTGTGTTTATTACCAACACAAGTGGTCATAATATAATTCACAAAGAAATTTATATCGCGGCACTCGCCACTATAAAACATTCCTGTTATGCCTAAAAAAAGTAATTTAAATTTGTATCTTTTTTCTGAGACTTGAGTAAATTCTGTCGACAAAAATACCCTAGTATAGGATTATGTAAATACTTCCATATTTAGGCTGTTTATGGTAAAGTGAGCACTTTTTAGGCACTAGTTTCATGCTCCTATCAATATTTTTTTTTTTTTAATCCTTCCACCAATTTTTAAAATAAATATTTTCATACAAGTAATAAAAACAGTTTATAAATTTCATCACACTTTAAAGATAACATCTAAGGCTACAATAAAGAATATTTATTTACTATTATTCAAAATGAGAGGACTTCAAAAATGCTCACTTTACTGTGAATAGCCTATAAGTTGCATGCCTGAGAGAAAAATGTAAATTGATTGATCTCTCATCCTCAAAGTAGGTAGTTTCAACTATTTGCCATGGGAGCTAATGCCAACCATTCCCTGATGGTGTGGGTAGGGTCAGCCTTACAAGTTAAATGCCCAATTTCTGGTATGAGTAAGCTATTTTTAAATGTGAGTCATAAATATACCAGTCATTATCACTGTATACGTCTATAATTTGGCACTGAGTAAAATTCATTAATAAAACAATGATATTTAATAAATTTTAAAATTTAAAACATATTTTGGAATCAATAAATTTACAGACAGGATGCAGGATACAAACATGCTGCAATTGCCTTAAACCATATGAAACAAATATCACAGCAAAATTATGGAAACATATTTAACTCTTACATAATTGTGATGAAAGCATCACAAGTTGATTAAAATTTCCCAACACTTCCTTGTGTCTTGGCTTCAGAAGGTAAGTCTTCCTGTATTGTAAATGTTGACACAGCACTGAAATGAACACACACAATTCAGTATACTGATCAATTTACATTATGACATAATTAATAACAGAAGTTAATAATTCCACAAATAAAATAGGTTCGCTATGTTTCCAGTTTACTTTTTACATAAAACAATACAAACACACACCATAACTTGTGCAGAAAATTATTTTGATAAAACTTTTGCAGTTAAATTATTTTTGTATATGTGCAGAAAGGGTGAGTAGTTCACAACAAGAAGTTACTAAGATAACTAAGGAGTTTACTTCCCTCTACATAAGTGAAAATAATTTTTAATGAAGTTCTTAAAGGTTTATGGTAGGTAGGTCGTGACATCTGGTTGAAAGCAATATCATTAGAGATGAAACCAGAAATATAAGCAAATAAAATGAAAAAATTACAAATATATGCATGCTTTACCCAGGACTTAAACCTGGTTACAGGGCAGTCATTTTGAAAATAAGTGTCTGACCCCACTTAAATCATGTACGTGTACATGACTTTATGTAGCACTATTGGTATGAAATTGGTTGAATTGTTACAGAATATAGTAAGGCTGGCAACGGAGGATCTCTGTACACATAATTGGTGCTTTAAATGAAGACTATTAATGTACACACAATGTAATTAAATTTTTTTAATAGCTGTTACATACTGTTTATAATTTTGATTTATATTAATGCCATTAAAAGGCCTCCTGCACATAAAACATGTTAGTTTACATACCCTACTGTAGCACTACTTTAATGTACAATTTGATGGCAATTGGTTCTCGAGATATGATGAAAAAGCTCTCCATTTTTAGTCTAACAATCTTCAAATGGAGGACAAAACTACCATTTTCAAAATAAGTGTCTGACTTACATAGAACATACCAGGTTACTTTACCTGCCACAGTACTACTTGCTTGCCAAAATTGGTACAGATGTCAATTGGTTCCAGATATATTATATAAAAATGTTTATTAGTGTGGCAAAATCATACAAAATGGTAAACAAAATTGGCTATGCATTGGCATATATAATGCTTGTAATATACACTTTTAGTATGCAAAATTTGGTCGAAATTAGTCAAATGGCATGGCAGATACACCAAATAGACCTATTGTATTTGTATGGCTGCCATTTTGAAAATAAGCACCTAATAAATTTATATAATGTGCATTTACATGGCCTATAATAGTATTACTTACTTGCCCAATTTGGTGAGTATATATTGATTAGTTTTCTAGATATGTCAGTATACAACATTTGATTTAAATCTGTTGAATGGTTCCCAAAATATATCATCCCGAATATTAAAATGGTTTGCTACAGGCTCCAGCCAACAGTAGGTCTATGCATAGTTAATTTGTATTAAATACTACTCTTTCAAACAACTTTTTCAAACTGTAGAAAATTAAGTATATATGTATTTTGATACAGAGATAGGCTACATTTTAAACAACCTGATGGTCATAACACGTGTAAAAAGAAAGTAGTTTCAAATTCTTTAAATAGGCCTACCAAACAAGTTCAATTGTGTTTGCCAACATTAAAACCAGATACGAAGACAAGTAATTTTCATCCTCGTGAATTTTGCAGTTACTACCGTTAATTAGAACTTCCTATTTATATAGGATTGTATGGCATTCGCTGGTTTTCAAGAACTCAAGGGTAATAATGTTTGCGCTTATAGCAAATATATTCTGTGTACCAAATCCTAAGAAACGTATCTGCACATTACATGTTTTAAGAGAGACAATTTTTTTTTTTTTTTTTTTTTTTTTAACTCTTGGTTGTGAATTTTGTTACCCTATCATAATTCACAATATCCATTTTCAATCAATTCATCAGCATACAAGCCACATAACATAAAAACATGCTATTTCAACATCTCGACTATTGACGTTTCGTTTAATACTCTCAAATTTTGCTAGTCCAAAAACTGATTCGGCTACAACTACTGCAATCGATTTCTCAAAACAAAGACTTTTTCCACTGCTGCACATGGTTAAATATTACATTTCTTTACCACGTTTGCTGAACATTGACTTACTTAACACAAATATGATAAATTACACAAATATTTATAATTTTTTGCACTGCCAAGAATCTTATTTAAACACTTGTTATCCCAAGTATACTTTAGAAAACACATATGCAGGAAAACAAATTTTTTAAAACTGAAAATTTAAAAATCTGTAGTATTTTAGTAGCCATCTGTAATTCTGTAGTGAGTTGTACAAACTACGGTCAATCTGTAGTACTTGGCACCTCTGCGCAGTGCATATCCAGTTGAACAACGTTGAGTTGCTGACTGATTTCATATAGCAGTCCTGTAAACATCATCTGGATTACTTTGTCCAAGATTAATCGTGCTGGATGATGAAGTTGGTCAGCTAGTTTTCTCTGGGATCTCCTGTACCCCCTGCCCTTTCTTGCTGGCTCTGCTCCATACTCACCTCAACCACCCTCATTGGCTCGCTAGACCTCTATGTTAAGAGCAGCCCAAATCTGTTCACTCACTCACTCTACCCAAGGTTGAATGATTGGAAAGTTAGGAGGTTGAAGTGTGGCTAATGTGACTGAGGAGTCGTAAGAGTGCACACATCATTATGTCACAGGCATGGATGGCATTTCAAATGACAGGAACAACTTCATGAAGATTTAGTAATGATCATCCACGAGCAATCATGGCAACAGAGGACAGGTATATGTCCTACAGGCGAGGAGAGCGAGAAGTGAAAAATAGCAGGGAGTAAAGGTCCTTTGCATCCTCTGAATATTTGTTCTTGATCATTTCTGTTCACTTTGACGCCGTTGGGTGATACATAAATACTTACTGGTAATATGGGCACCAGCGGTGCTTCCCAATCACCGCACTATTGAGACTCGGGGATGCCAACAAACACTTAATAAAATAGATGTGGCTAGGACGTCACTTAATAAAAGTGATAAGTCCAATGTACACTTGCTTTTATTTTTATTATACATAAACATCAATGTGGCAATGAAACGTTGCAGGGGCACACTTTAAACCATATGACATGGCTACAAACCGAAATCTACATCCATCTGGGGTAGTAGAGGCCATTTTCTTTCTGTCCTGCGGGTGGATAGGCACTTGCCAATATCCAGACATTAAATCAAGTTACGTGAATACTGGAGCTGGTCCTAATGTTGACAAAGTGTCCATGTTTATGACTGGTGGCGGCATGTTTATGGTTATTTTGTTAAGTGGTCTGAAGTCGACATAGAATCGCCATTTGCCATCTTTTTTTGGAGCAAGAGTAATACCTGAATTATAGAGACTTTGTGTAGATTCAATAACATTATCGTTGAGCATCTCACATACCTGTTGGTGGTTGACACGGCAAAAGAAAATACCTGGGTCTTGTGGCTTGGAGTACACCGGGTTCTCGTGCATGGTGACGATCGTGTGCTCCATGACATCGGTGCGCTGCAGCTTCCCCTCAGTGTGGAACACACTGGCATGCTGGTCTTGCAGACGTTGCTGATGTGTGGTAGGCACCTCGTGCTCGAAGTCAGCAAGCGGCACAGCAGTTGTTGTTATTGGTGGTGTTGTTCCCACGGCATAAACAGTCCATTGGCCACGAGTCCCGACGTGCAGACGATTCAGGTGCGGTTCTATCACGGCATGTTTGTCAACGAGCCATGGCAGTCCCAAAATCACTTCTTCACACAAGTCGGGCACAATGTATACATCGCACTTGGTACGCAGCTCTCTCCTACCGTTACATGCATCACACTTTTCGCTTCTCCTTGGTAGTGGGTGGTAGCAAATTGCAGACGTCTCAGTGGCACCCAAGTCGTTATTTCTTGTACTAAACCCTCACGCACAGAGTTGTGACTAGTGGCAGTGTCAATAACAGCTGTGACATTTTTCCCTTCAAGTTCAACACATACTCCCAGTGCTTTGATGATACTGTCAGTTACCTGGAACACACTTGTATGCATAGCGGGTGGGTTTTCCTGCTACAGCGGCAACTGTGTAATCTGCCTCACAGGAGGCGGCGGTCGAGTGACATGGGTAACCAGCTTGGGGGGGGGGACAGGCGGCGGGGGTTCAATTTGTCGGTCCGGCACTTGTTCGTAGGCACGTGCCTCCCTTGTAAACAATTCCACGCTCTCCCGGCTGATTCCGTGCAACAACAGCCTAATGTCCGGTTTTGACATCACAATGATTTCTAAAACGCAGCATGTCGGCTGACCTGGAATCACTCTCTTGAACAAGCCTAGCTTACATTGTATAAATTCCTCAATGCCTCCACATTCACGTTGCTGTTCATGGTACAGCCATGCGTGTGCCTGTATAGCATCTCTGTCGGTGTCAAATCGACCTAGCACTCTCTCACAGAACTCCTCCCACGTGACTTGATATTCCCTTACCAAGTTCCACAATGTGGCAGCGGTTCCCCTTAACCTGTTGGCAGTTACCTCAGTCCAGTCATCCCTATGCACATGATGCCTAAGCAATTTCTCTTTGCACACTGCAAGAAACTTACCCGGATCTTCTGAATCGTGTCCTCCGAAAGTTGGCAGTAACACATTGCGATCTGGTACGGTTAAGCCCTGTGGCATGTAGTAACAACTACTGGCGGCGTGGTTTTCACCTCTGGTGTTGGTGGTGGCGTGATCTCAGCACAGTTCATCTTACAGCTCTCGTCACAGTTTATAACACCATCGCGGTAGGTGGTAAACTCCGCAAGCCCTATGCAACATAAATGTGAGTCTTTCCTACACTGTTGGCACTGCGCCCACTTGGTTCTCATCTGTCACAGCCGTGCGCGTGCACAGGCATTGCTCTGATGGCATAGAGACATTGTCGGACGTGCATTGACACAATGGTTGTTCCCACATACTTCCCTCAAACAAGATAATTGCACTCAATATCCCACAATGCACGCATCGATCTATCGGCATATCAAAGTAACTCACGTCCGCGGTTGCAGATGCGGATGTCTTGAGGGCTTATCGCGGTCGATCAGGTGTCCGCCATCTTCTTGGGGTTGACGCAACGCGGATGAACACACTTGGCCCCATGTTGGGTGCCAATTGATGCCGTCGGGTGAGACACGAGACGAACAATGACACAAATACTTACTGGTAATTTGGGGGTCAGCGATGCTTCCCAATCACCACACTATTGAGACTCAGGGATGTTGTGGGTTCTGTATGTCCGTCTCACCCGTGCGTACTTACAAACACCTAGGCAATACTAAACTTTTTACTAAACATCACTGGAAATAAAGGCTTAATAAAATATATGTGGCTAGGACACTGTCACTACTGAATAAAAAATTGAGTTCACTGTAGACTTGTTTTTATTGATATTGTTTATACACATCAACGTGCCAATGAAATGGTTATCTCGGTCATGACTAGCCAATTCCACTTGGGTGCTCCCCAACCCGTAATTAATCTAGCGAATGCCTAAATGGATGATCTCACCGAGTAGTGTGAAAGTACAGCCCTCACCAGTGAAGAGGACCAACAGCCGCTAGGGTACACTGATGGTTTTCCCTGAAGACAGGACATGGCAAATTACAAATGAATACCCTTAATACACATTAACATGAGTGATTACTCTGCATTACTAACGCAAACTCATCGGGGCTCGCCCTCCAGCACATGGTTAGTGTGGTGACGGCCTATACACAGAGCCGGCTAGGACGGGAGTAATTGCACCGTACACTAAATACATAATTACATAGACCCTTGAATGATGCATGAAATAAGATGGGACACGAGATGAATATTCACAATAAACATACACATGTGTGAAAACAAGCTTAGGTGGTGCAGGTGCTGCTGGATGAAGTGCGTGGCAGACCACGTGGTGCAGGTGAAATGGCAATCTTTCTGCGTGGAAACTGCAAACTTCATTCAGATAAAATATTATTCGTGTTTGGCAAATGGTTCTCTTTACGATTAGCGTTTTTACAGCTACAGGCTTGTAACATGCCTGATGGCGGTAAAATCAAACATTACTGTGACCGCATGGTCAAGTACAAAAGCATCAATTTACATGAAAAATACATAGAAACCTGAAATAAATGATTGCACATACGATGTTATACAAATAAGCTCTTAAAACGCAATGATGGTGTATACAAAGACTTGGCTTCAGTCAGCCACGTGGTTATATGTGATGTTGCCATAAAATATTCAAACACGAAAATTACCCTCAAATACGTACATAAAAATAAAACTCTTAAAATTGCATGTAGCAATTATGCAGAAGTTACACTGAAATGCCATAAAAATAGGCAGATGGTGTCTGATTCAAAATGTGCGGGTCGCGTGACCTCTCCGACATTTTTCTCCTCGATTAAGATAAAAATTCCACTAGGTCATAAGAATTAGTAAAGCAGAAACATAATGCTGGGGAAAATGTCTGGCAAAAACGTACGCAAGCAAAGATTAACCGGTAAACTACATTGACTATGAAAACCTAAATCACTGAACAAAAGTTGTAGTGCGCACGTGACAGTGTCTTACCTCGCCAGCTCTCCTCGGCAGACTGTCCAGATACAAGCATCGCACGGACCTATCATGGCCGCCTACGGGGTTCACATAAGCGGAAGTGCTATGCACGCCAAGTGAAATATTTTAAAGTGAAAATAAAATGGCACAATTTAAATTATTTAAATTTTGTTACGAATTTCAATATTATTTTAATGTCTTTTTGTAATGGCGTTCATGACAGAATATTAAGTGTTCTCAAACTCGACGCCACAGGCACTTTGAATATTCATAACCAAACAATTAAAATTAATACAAGCACTTTAAAACATTTTAAGACACATTAAACACTGTAAAGACAATATAACACATTTTACCCTGAAATTAACATTTATAGGAAAGTTCAAAATTGTCGGCCTCTTTGCGCACGTGCAGTACACGTAACCACAGTCATGGGCTCTAGCGCCGCTGGCTGTTAGCCGGCATCACCGTTACATGTGAAAACCTGTCCTGTAATTAATTTTTGCATACCAGTGTACATGTGTGGTTTCAAACTGCAATCAACTGTAAAACAAATTGACTTTTTTGGTCAATTCAAGTATAAATGTAGAGGTTTTTTTTTTACACAATTGTAACTGAAAAATAATTTTTCCAACATGTTTTACTGCTATTTTATTTTGAGATGGAAATTGACATTTTCATGCTCAAAATCTCTAGCATTATATTTTTATACTGCTTCACCTAAGCTAAACGCAAAAAAAAAAAAAAAAAATTATATTTAAAATTTATATTAGTCAATTTTTTAAAACTTGATATGCAAAATCCTAGATACCAATAATGGAAAAACCTAACAGGCATTGCTACAAATTAACAGGCTTCCCAATGTGGTACAAATTTGATGACAGCTTATAAAATCATAATTTCCATTTTTTAACTTTCTGCTATATATCCAAACTAGCAAGCTGCCAACCTTATCAAATTGAATGCTCACATAACACATACAATATCCACAACACCTCAGAACACTACACGTCCATCTCTACTACTTATGCTGTTAGCACCCCAGTGGTCATTAGGATGTACCACAGGGAGGCTACTGCCGAGATAAACAGTATTCTGAAACACTCCCATTTTCAATTAGCTCCTCATTGGATTCCCAAACCAGAGTTTAAATTATCATCAGTATTACACTCTCGCTCACATTCTCTTTGTAATTCAACTTTACAAAAATCTAATTTTTTTCCTTTTTAAACATAATTTATTATCATTATAATATTAGATGGCTACACAAGCACGAGTTTCAATAAAAAATAATTTTCTATTCATGAGTAAGTAAATAATAATTATATGCCAAAATAGATAAATTTACTATCAAACAGAGCTGCCATTGTGACTGACATTACTGTTTCATAAAATAACAACAAATTGTTTGGATGTTCAAGGTAGCAAACAAGATGGTTTTGGTATGGATCTGTTATGTCAGCTGATAAGCATTCGTTACTCATAATCTGTACTTGAAATTTTATTCAAGTGTTGCTAGCATTAATGTGATAAGGGAGTGGTCGACAATGTTTCTATTCAGTCAAACACAGCTTGCTGACTGGACTAAGTGTGGACTGGAGGAGGACAGCACTGGGCTTCATTTTTTTTTACCTGTATCTCATAGGCAGATGGTTTTCAGCTTGTTCGATAACATAAGAGTAGAATCACATTGTAACAACACATTTGCTGTGGTAACAATTTTTTTATGTAGCACCATGATTTATTTTAAATTATTCTCTTAATAGTGCATTAAATATAGATGTTGTTTTGTGTACATTGCTGTAACAATGATATGCTCTTTCTTAGAGTTGAAATATGTGTAAATGTTTTTTTTTTTCTGTAAACACGTCTGGTTGAAGTCGAAAGAATGCCAATGACTTATTTCCCTGTGCACATGAAATAAATGATCAGTAACAAGGAGCATCTCTTTCTTCCCTTCAGTACTATACAACATATTCACTTACCCTCTTGACCTTGGATGGCTGTTGTCCTGTTGACAGGCAGAGCTGCTGTGTTTAAATGTACTGAGATGTTTCTCTTTATAGATAAGCAAAGAACACCTACGGAGGAGGAAGTGGTGTCCTGCGCAACCATCAGGTGTGGCAGGTTGCGGTATTGTTTCCGAGTGTTCAAGAGCGGAAAAGTGTGACAAAAGCAGGGAATTTGCCAAGAGACCAGTACCTTAGTGGGGAATTTTATTTTCCTTATATTTTTAGTGTGGTTTTCATCGAAATGGTAACTGTAATTGCCCTATGAGGGGAGGTGAGGAAAGTGAGAGAAATAGTTTAATTGTGTTATTATGTTTACTGCATCCTTCGGGCAGAAGTAAAGTGGGTTTGTATGAGCACCTGAGAAAATGGTAATAAAAAGGAGTTGTTTTAGCAAACTTTTCTTATCGAGATAATTCAAAGGGGCCATTTTAGGTTTAGTTGGTGGTTCCTCTTTACAGAAAGTGATTTTGGAAAAACTCCAGACATAGGGAGTTTAGTATAAATCCTACAATATTTATTTTGAATTAGTGTCAAGTATTTTCGTGTTAGCACCATCAAGGTGTATGGTTTTTTTTTACTTCCATGTTAAATTCTATGTTTTAACTCCATGTTATGCTCATTTTAATTGCTTTAAAATTCAAGTATGTTAATTCTGCAAGGTTAAGGCATGTTGAGTGTGATTCAAGCAGTGTTTCCTTATTGTTAAAAGTGTTTCATAGAATTTTTTTAATTCAATGCTCAAGGTGCTGGAATTTGAGTTGAAGGGGCATTTTAATGATTCTAGAAATGCATCTAAATGGAGAGATTATGAATTGTCAAATCTATGTGGGGAAAAATATTGTAAAAAAAAAAAAAGAAATTAAAGAGCTTATATTGAATGTTATTAAACCGAATTATTAAGGATTTAATGGTAGTAGTCCCCTCCTCTCCAGAAAGCGTGTGTGAACAAGGTCCACTGATGAATTATCAACATCATTTTTGCTGGCATTATTTCACTTAACTCTACCTGCCATTCCTTGAAACTTAGCTGGAAAGGCAGGTTGGGTGGTTCAAAGTTGTCTCCCAGGAACTGCGGCGACAGGGCCATAATGCATTCATGGGAACACAAGAGGGGTAGAAAAAAGTACTGATTTTGTAAGTAGCTACGAGAATGGAGGTAGAGAACAAGAAGGGAGCATGTTTGAACTACAATGAGGTGAAGATAGGGAAATGTAGAATGAAAGTCAATTTTAATCTCAAAAGTCGGGGTCACCTGCCTGCTATATACAGCTTTCAACATTGTTTATGATTCAAGCAATGGCAAATAAAAGACTGTTACTGGTCATGAAAATAGAAGTATGTGCAGTTAAACAGTGAGATCAGATTTAGCTTATCAATATTGTGCAAAATACTATTTATATTGAATTCTGCAAAGAATACAATCTTGCAACACAAACAAGGTGAACTGCACAATTCTTACTACAGCATTCTCTTCCAGTTTGAACCAAGATTCTATTTTATACTGTAAATGTCGTAAAAATAATAGTTAACCTGTCAGCAAAGCAAAACAAATCTTTGGCAGTGATTTGTGGTGCCAGGTTAGGTTGTCTGTTACTTACCCATTAATGATGGACCTTAGAAAAGGAAACTATTATGGTTCTAGAACAATTAGATTATGTCTAGTTTCTAGTAGTCTGACTCTGACTTCCTCACAGATGCTTTAGATTAAAAGTTTGTGGTTTTAATAATAACGCACATTTGAGAAACTGTCTATATTTGAAACAATTTTCTCTGTTGTTTGTGTAGGAAAAAAAAAAAAACACACACACACACCCATACAAGATGAAAAATATCAAAAAACTACACTAATTTTGTTCTACTAATCTAAGCAATGACAAATTTCATTACAGACATAAAAAAAACCTACAGCAAATGAAATGACATTAAAAGAAAAACTGAAACACTTATTGCAGTTAGTGGGGTGAAGAAATGAAGCGAGCAATACTTTTTCAACAAACAGTAAGAAATTACTACAGCAAAAACAGTATTGTACAAAGAGTAACATGAATTAGAAAGAATCTAGCACAGATTCAAGATTCCAGTTTTATATATATAAATATATACCCCCCTTACTTCTAAACCAGTTTCCTTCAACCTGCATCTCAGTCTACCTCTGGCAGGCGGCGAGCGAAGACAAACACCACCTCCAATCAACTGGTTATTGCATCGTTCCCAAAAAAATCCTTACCCACCTTGAACAAATGCCTCATTCCCAAAAATAAAAAAATTGTCAATGACCTCTGGTCACATGCACTTCCAGCTGCATATGAATTCTCGGATGCACATGCACCACCTTGAGGTCGTTGACCCAGGGATTCATTCCAAAGTTGCACTGGTTGCCATTTTTAATCAATTATGTTGCAGTACCATCCACTCAGTTCTACTCATAGTGACAGACAACTTGCATGCGTGTGTGTGTGAATTATATATATATATATATATATATATATATATACACACACACACACACACACACACACACACATGCGCACACACCCACCCCCACCCACAAGGATAATAAATGAAATTAATAAAATGTAACTTGTATAGATATGATACTTAAGAAATATTAAATGAAAACAAACAATAAATTGGAAAAGCAATCATTAAAAATTCAAAAGAAAATGAAAGTATATTTTACTCCTAAATAATCAGTGTGCACATTCTGATTTTCCCTTGGCACAGTAAACCTTTGCACATTGTTAGATAATTTCTAGTAATAGAGTCACTTGTAAATTCATTATTTGTGTCGCATACAATTTTTTCTCCTTTTTTTTAATATATCACCAGATGTATCAAAATACTTTCATCTCTAATGAGTACAGCCAAGATAATAAGGTGAAAGCAAAATTCAAGGTACTATACTGCTTTAGACAGAAATTAAGTTAAGACACAAAAAAAATTTAATTTAACCAAAATACACTATTTCATCTGCAAAACGATGACCAACAATTTGTATCCAAAAATGTATAAACCACGTGATAATGAGAATAATTTAAGTTTTCAGATAATTCGAAGAAAAATTATAATTTTACATTATTTAGGTTGAGTGAACAACAGCAGTTTCTGATACCATGTGTGTAGGTAAGATTAAAATACTAATTTAATGAAAATAGTAACATTTTAAAAGCAAATATAAAATTTTTTTCATTTACAGGATTCATTATAAAACATATCCAAACTGTTCATGTAAGAGTGCTGCAAAAAAAAATCCAAAATTTGATAATACAACATATGGGAAGCTCAACATAGTTAGAAAAAACTTAACATCCTAAAAAGCGATACTTTTTTTTTTTTTTTTTTTTACCTACAGTAATGCTTGCTCTTGTTTATGCATATCTGCATATAAGTGAAGGGTAAATTATTTACTGATCCACAATTCTTATAGAATTTGTGTTAAGATATGCAATTTATGAGACAGCTGTAAATAAATAATGTTATTAATTTTTGTTTCTTTATGACCTTTAATAATTAATTGTTCAAAACCACATCCTTTGATTTCCCATAAAATTACTCTTGGCTCCCGGCACATATTATGGCGCACTTGGACACAGTGCTTGTGCATATTTTGGCGATAAAGGGGTGCCATATATGCACCTTCCATGATATCAGTCAATTCAGAAGACTTGTGTACATTTAAAAATAAATTTAAAATTTTAGTAACACGTCCTTAAATTTTTCCACAAGAAGCAACTATAACTGGATTTCGCACTCAGAAAAAATTATGCACTGCTTAGTGTTTGTAAACATTTTTGAAATCACAGAATCGGGGTCAAGTGTATGAGTTCAGGACATCATTTTATTCATAAGATGTCTGAATATTAAATTTAATAAATAGTTTCATAACAAATTCTTTGATTTTCCCAAACGGAGCCACTGAAATTGGGTTTCACACTCAGTAAAACTTGTGCTGCTCAACGTTTGTAACAATTTTGGTAACAAGAGTAGGTTCAATATGCCCTGCTATGGTATAATTTTTTCAGAAGATGTTTGCCTATTAAAATTAATTTATATTTATTTGGCATATTTGCATCAAAAATAGTTGAACACAGACTTCATGATGGAACGAAATAGAGTACATAACAGGCTCATGACTCATCTCTGAAAAACACTATGAATGCATTTGGTAGTATTCCACTGTGCAAGTGTTTACTGTACTAATTGGAAAATTAAGCAACTACAAACAATAAGAACAAACTTTCATTTTATACACATATACAGGATGTTCAGAAATTAAATGGCCAGAACTACGATACGTGATTCCTTATGAAATATTAAGTTGAAAGTATGCTGTATACCTAAACTGAATACTAAAGGAGATATGAGCCTATGAAAATTGTGTTTTGAAAAAGTATTTTTGCAAAATGCCTTGTACAATGCCTACAAAGTTCACAGCAAAAAGGTGATTTATGCTTCCCATGTTGCAGAGACACAAGCGTAATGCTGGCCATCCTCAGTCTGTGCACACTGTGCGACTTGAGGAAGTGTTACATCAGCACATCAACGACAGCCCTCCACTAGTACATGCTCCACAGCACGCCAAATAGGCATATCCCATTCAACCATGTGGGACATAACGTGGGTAAATCGCTATCATCCCTACCACTGGCAGAAAATACAAGGCATTCAGCAAAAAACGTTTTCAAAATCCAATTTTCACAGGCTCGTATCTCCTTTAATATTCTGTATAGGTATATGGTATTTTATATATTTTTTACTTTATTTTTCACAAGGAATCACCTCCAGCAGTTTGGGCATTTCATTTACAAACATCCTGTATATGTAAAACTACAACACATGGAAATACACAAAGCTTATTAACTACACAAGCTACATGTTTTTATAACACATGACCCATTCTCTACTAGTGCACAAGAAAAATTGTGAAACACATTATGTCTTTAATTAGACTAAAAAATTGTGCGTGACAATTACTAAAAAATTAAAAATACAATAATTTGCCAATTTTCATGACTGCCTAGTACAGTAGAACCACGCCATAACAAGTATGTGCCATGACATATTTGCAATAGCAAACTTTTTTCTTTTTTCGTACAGCGCCATGTTCTATATTAAATACACTGTTTATTTATACTTGTTTAAAATAAATGCCTTTTTGTGTTTTCACTCACTGTAATGACAGTATTTGTCCTTTCTTACAGAACTGAAACATGTGTAAATGTTTTCTTTTCTGTCTACTAACATACTGTGTAGAGGTGCCAAAAGAATGGCAACAACTTCTCCTTCCTCATAGACACAAAAGAAAGGAATAGCAATGAGCAGCATCCTATTCACTCTTGCCAGGCAAGCTGCAGTCTTGGAAACAAAGTGGAGTGGAAGTATTGATCACAGGACTAGCAGGAGGGGGGGGGGGCAGTGAAGAGAAGGGAGGGTGCACCCTCCCCTTCCTTTTCTACATGAGGCAAGATTAAGCAACAGAAAGAGAAGTGGATTTTACACTGAGCAGTCTGTTCATCTGCAGTCTATATTTAGCATTCAGCCTTCAACATTATATCAAACAACGGTCACTGCTACTCTCTTGGAAACAAAAGTGCCTGCAATTATGCAGAGAGATCGAATTGAGAAGCAGTACAATTCAAATGGTTCAGGACGATGTAACTTGTATTTAATTTCTATCTTCGATTCATGTGTTTAGAGATGATGGACAAAAAAAATGTTTCTCTTGTCTGTGAGTAGCTGTTATTCTAATTTTAATTAACTTTATGTGAATGATGATCATGTGTGGAAGATGCTGCTATCTTATGTGCTACATTGTGTTTCACTGTCAACTTGTCTGCTTCTGTGCAAATTACTGCATTCAGAAAACACAGGATGCCCAGGAAAAGTGTGTTTGTAATGGTAATTCACTGTAGCAATAATTTATCTCACAATAATCATTATAGTGTGGTTTCACTGTTTATGTAGCCATGAATTTATAACATGTTATATAATTCACAATTTAATATGACTATTATTTTATTCACATATTTTTTATTTATGTTTAAATAATAAAATTAATATTTTGATTCAGTGCAGTTTGCAGTACAAAATGTAAAATTCTTGGATTTTACGCTCTAAGATGACTGACATTGCCCCCATCACCATAAATATCATGTGTAGAATCAAAACTGGAAGAAAAACCACACAGTATGTCAATTATAAAAAAAAAAAAAAAAAAAAGCAACACTTGCTAAAACTAAATTTGTAAAGTTAACTTGAACTATCAGGTGGGGGAATAACAAGGTGGACAATAAATCAATTTCTTAAAATTTAATAACAGAGCTGTGTATGTTTCCAAAGCATTACTTTGAGCACTAAGGAGACCATCATTTCTTGACAGACCAGAACAATGATACAATTTAACAAGTGCCTTAAAACTTAGTTTGACCACAAGAGGGGCAAAATTTTAGGAGAGAGGGCAGGAGAGGCTAAAGAATTTCTTGCTCAATTTTAATAAGTAATGGGAAGTCAAACGAACCACCTCGATTATTTCTTATAATGCTTATGCTATACCTAAATGATGAGTTATAATGTTAAATCAGGTTATTAAAGGTTAAAGATTTTTTTTTTTGCTGAAACTGGGCAAAGATTAAATTTCCATTTGTATAGGTGAACATATTAATAATTTTATTCTTTCATCTGGTATTGCAAAATTTGTTTTTATCCTGCAAGAAATAATAGGCCTGCTAGTGTAAGGTGGCAAACCATCTTAAGTTTTGCCATCTAAAATGTTGCCTTGACTGCTTATTTCAGGGTTATTTTGCTTTGTTTGGTTCAAACTACTAACTCAACTTTGTCCGTTTTATGTTAAGTTTGTGTGAAATGTTAAAACAACAAAAAACTTAATTTGCCTTATTTTTTCTTTAATTGAAGTATCAGAAATTACATACTTTTTAAAATATCACTGTTTTTATAACACTACCTTGTACGCACTGTGATGTGACTGTGGGTAGCGATTCAACCTGATAATTTATAAACTTGTAGCACAAGAAACGTATTACATTTTGCCTTGTTGGGACTGCTGTACAAATATACCTAGTGTAATTGGTGACATTTATGGATCTGAATCTCCCGCCTCCAACTTGTTGCTGTTGATAGCGCCACTGAAGTAGGCCTCATGGGAGTTCACCATTTTTAGTCAGTTCCACTCAAAATCGTGCCGAGGTGAGCACCGTTTAACAAGTATGGTGTTTAACTTGTATGCTTTTGATAATACAGTCCAAAATCAAAACCAAATATTGTTCCTTTTGGATCAGAGATACCGGTTCCATCAACATTGTTAGTTAATAGTACTTTCATAATGCACAACCATTAGTGAACTCTTTTGTGCGCCTGACATGTGGTTGCAACGGTGACTTGGAAGCGAGTGTGTGTTCTACGATAGAAGTTTTGAAGTTTCACCTTTGTCGTGTCTATTTTATGGCAGCTTGTAACGTAATGTGCACTCATGAGCTTTAGCCCTTGTTTATCCTACTGGGGGATTGTTTAAGCTGAGGTTAGGTTTCAGCAATGGAGTGTTTTGTATATTTGGTGCCAAACAGCAACTGCAATTCTATTCTACCTTTTGTGTTTGGCAATGTTCCTAATTTTCTTTACACTTTTTGTGGCCTTACATCATGGTAGAGATGAAGGTAGGCTTGTTACATTGCCATTTGTCCAAGGGCCGACACACGAGCACAAAATCTTTCAAAATGTATCGTTAGTGATCCTATGCAACTGAATCTATTTCATGCTACTGTATGTGATATTCCTGCTGTCAAATCAAACTTCAAAGCTATTATCTGATGTTCGGAGTTTCTGGCAAAGGCACAGGTGACTATGATGCAGAGGCGCATGCAGCTCGCCTCAAGAACTTTAATAACAGGTATTACGTCATCATGGCACTCCTGAGTTGCTAGATTAGAAAACACCCAACTGTAAGTCACATGTTCCACTTCCAAAAATAGCGCATCCAACATTTGCTGTAGACCCCAAGCAGTGGGTAAATTTCTCAAACCTGTTCTCCACACTCTTTTCCACCCACCCCAATTTAACAGCAGTTGAAAAGCTTTCATATCTGAAGTCTACCTTTTGAGGGGAACCCCTTAGTATGATTCAGGCCCTCCCAATAGCTGATGCAAACTTTGAAATTCCATGGAAGTTATGTCATGCTTATTGATCAGTTTGAAAACAAAAGGTTGATTGTTTCTCTTCATGTAGTCTTTGTTGGATACTCCCTTAGTTTCAAGTGACTCTCCCACATCATTTCGAAAGTTGTTGACTATAATCACCGAAAATATAGAATGTAGCAGCACTTGAGATACCTGTACATTAACGGGAGTTGATACTGCTGCTTACCCTTTGCAAGAAGTTAGATGTACCACTCCAGACACAGTAGGAAATGACCTTGAACAGCAGCTCTCCGCTTACTTTGTCAAGAGTTTGTCAGCTTCATGCAGAAATATTACCAGGCCCAGGAAACTGTTTCATAATCTTATAATCACATCTCTCTGATTCAGTTGTCAAAATCAAAGTCTGCTTTGTATGCAGTTGGTTGCAGGTCAATGCATAGCACACATCAACCAAATCAAAAAATATTTATGTCCAGCTCTCTGCACCAAGTGGTCAGTGTGGTGGTGGTGGCAAACACAGGCTATATCAGTGCCCATAGATTCTAACCTTGGCCCCTATGATGTGCTATCAGGTTGTCAAGTTATATCTTCTATGCATAAATTGTTTACAATCATACCATCAGTCAAAGACATGTTCCTCAAAATCAAGTTGTCATGTTTGTGGTGCCAGACATCACACCACAATTCATTTTCCTCAAGAAGCACCTTCACCACTGTGTGATGATGTGTTGTTTGCATCACTTGCACCACAGCAAATATCTCAGTCAATGGTATTTCCCCCAGAATGTGTTGCACGTAATCCTACTGTGCTGTTGTCAAAGGCTCTGATCAACATACCAAATGTTATGGGGAGCTCTCAGATTGTCTGACCCCTCTTGGACTCTGCCAGTTAGTCTAATTTCATCACAGACGAATGTTCTCAGCACATTAGACTGGCTTGACGTAAAACTTAATTGCCTGTGTATGGATCTCACAGGCACCTGTGCAAGTAGCTACAGATGTTGTAGAGTGTATAATCACACCAGTCAGTGCAGACAACTCTCAACTGGCTTTGACAGCATTTATGCTGCTTACATCTCTGCCTACAGCTCTCCTTGATGTTAGCAGCTGGAGTCATCTGGCCAACCTACATCTTGCAGATCCTCAACTTGGTATTTCAGTAATGATTGACATTTTGATTGGGGGAGACCTGTTTCCTTAAATGTTTAGTGGACAGACTATCTGTCAAGACGAAAACCTACCAGTGGCTATTTCCTTCATTTTTGGTTGGGTGATAATGGCAAAAATCCTTCTCCTGTCTCTGAGAGTAATATTTCTTTGTTCACCTGTAAGCCCACACTTGATCATGTTGTTTGCCAGTTTTGGGATTTTGAGAAGATTAGTGTGCTTTCGCCTTGCAACCCTGATGATCTCATGTGTGAAGAAGCCTTTGTAAGCACATGTAGAGACAATACTGGTCGTTATAGTGTAACCCCACCTTTCAAGGACCTCAGCCCAACTTTTGCAGAATCCAGTGTTCAGGCACTTCATAGATTAAACAGTCTGGAACGCAGACTGCTCAGGGATCCACCACTGCAGGTAGCATAGGCAGTATTTATGGATGACCATGTTGAACAGGGCCACATATCTTTGGTTCCAGAGAGTCCCAGCTGAGCACAACTTCTTACTACATCCCACACCATGCTGTGCATAAGCATGACAGCACAACTACAAAGTTACGAGTAGTTTTTAATGCCTCTGCTGTTGACAGTAGTGGACTCTCTTTGGATGACAGGTTGTACACTGGACCGAAACTACATACTGATATTGACATTCTACTTCACTTTATATTAAAGTCCATAGCCTTCACTGCAGATATACAGCAAATGTATAAGCAAATTCTAGTCCAGGAAGAGGATTGTGATTATCAACATGTGTTATGGAGACCATCCCTCCATCATCATGCTCGTTAATTCAGGCAGAATACAGTCATATATGGGAGTCCACAGCTCTATACCTGGTAATTCAAGTACTGCAGTAGTTGGCAAGAGATGAGAGTGTTAATTTAAAAAGGCAGCTGCAGTGCTCATGTCTGATACTTGTGTTATGAGCTTCCAGAGTAGAAGAAGCTAACTTGACTAAGGCAAGTGGATTACATTTACCAAAATTTGCGAGTAATGAGCCTGGCTTTTTTTTCATGTCTTTCATCAGAAATGTGAGTGAAGAGACTTGGGTGGCTCTTAACAACGAGGTCTTGAGAGTCAATCCATCAGAAATTATTCAGACTAATGCACCCCTCACTTTGAGCAATAATGGTGGATTGCCTACTATCGATACTGGGACTGCAATGGCATGAGGCTCCTGACACTTTCTCATATACTGCAGAGCCTCTCTTTTCCACCCCAACCAAATGGATTATTCTGTCGGAGCTTGCTCTGATATTTGACCCTCTTGGTTGGCTGTCCTTCATTGTCTTATTTGCCAAGTTTCTGATACAGCATTTGTGGACTATGGATCTGGGTTGGGATGACACACCTCCTTCTGATGTGCTACATACTTGGGAACAGTTTCACACCAGACTTTCAGCTGTCACTGCCCTGACAATTCCTCAATTTGTTCCTGGGTGTGAAAAGGGAGCTAACCTCCAGTTGCACGGCTTCTGCAATAGCTTCATGTCATTCATCAAGATGGCAAAGTATCAGTTCACCTTCTGATGGCCAAATCCAAGGTTGCTCCTAACCCTGGCTGGAGTTGTGTTGTGCCCTGCTTCTAGCGAAAGTGCACAAGATCTTACTGATGCTCCCTGACTAGTTGTCTTGATGCAAGTGTATGCCTGGACTGACTCAACTGTGGCTCATCATTGAATCTCGTCCTCACCCCATTGTTGGAAAACCTTTATTGCCAATAGGGCGACCCAGATTCAAGACTTCGTTCTTGTGGCCCTATGGAATCATGTGCTGACTGTGCTCACGTGACTTAGTTACCCTAGATCTGATTGAACATCATCTGTGGAGGTCAGGACAACTGTAGTTGCACGAGTCAGCTGAGCAGTGGCCTCCCCTTCTTCTTGCTGTTTTGTTGCAAACACAAGAAAAGCAGAAGATGGTGGTGCTTCATGTAACTGCGTAAGACTGACCGTTCAGTGATCCGCTGAAAAGCAAGCTTAAAGAAAGTGCAGCGAATCACTGCCTTGGGCATAAAATTTAGACAGATCTGCCGCTCAGATGAAAAATCTGTTGTACTTTTCAGGCCAGTAGAAGTGTCAAAGGCCTTGACGGTACTCATCACTCAGCAAACTTCCTTTAGAAATGAACTTGGCAGATTAGTTTGCAACCAAACTGTGTTCCTCTTCAGTTCGGAAACTAACTCCTTTTATTGATACCCATGGTTTTTTCAAGGTGCGGGGTCAATTTCATCAGTCTGACTTGTAATTTCAGGAGAAACATCCTGTTCTTCTCCCAAAGAACTGTCACCTTGCTGAGTTGTTGATAGATCAAATTCATCATGAATTACTACATCCTGGACCACGTACCCTCCAATCCTTGTTTTTGAAAGAGTTCTGGATTATTGGTGCCCAGAACTTGAGACAATACAGACTCTGTAGGTGTATGAAAGTTTCAGAGTCCAGCCCAAAATTATCACACCAATGATGGCCAGCAGGGTGCATGAGACCAAACTTTGCATACATACTGGAGCTGATAATGGAGGCCATCACCATGGCCAAACTTAGTCAATCTCGTGTTACAAGCATACATCTGCTTGCTTGTTTCACCACAAAGGCAGTTCACCTATAACTTGCACTGGATCTTTCCACTGAAGCCTTCTTAGCTGCCTTTCATAGGTTTTCTCATGATATGGACATTGTGCCCACCTTTATAGTGATTGCAGCACCAATTTTGTAGGTGCTAGCCATCACTTGTCTGAGGTACAGGAATTCCTAACCAATTCTGACAGACTACAATCACTTGAAAATCAGTTGGCACACCTCAATGTGTCTTGGCACTACAACTCTCCCTCTGACCCTCACTTTTGGTGGACATTGGGAGGCTGGCACTAAGTCCACTGTCCCTGCTCATCTATGAGGTGCTGTACACTGTGCTGATTCAGATCAAGGCCACTTTGAACTCTTGACCCCTAAGCGCTCTGTCAAGTGACCCAAACGATTTGGTAGCTCTCACTACAAGCCACTTTTCAATGTTTAACTTGTGTACTTTTAAATATTACAGTCCATCAAGCCCAAACGTGCCTTAACGTCTCAAACTCCTTCAAATGGTTTTACATTTTGTTTTAGGAGTCCTGTATACTATTTTTATAATAACCTGTAATGAATTCAGTCCCAGTTGGCCATTTCCTTGTAGCTGTGGTTAATTACAACTTAACAAAAAAATTTTGGAAGCGGTAAATGGCTGACTAATTTGGCATTTACATTAAAAAAAACTATATACTGTTACATTTTTATTGCCCAACAGGCTTGTGGTCTTTATTACTTCCTCCACCACCACCTCACTCACACATCTACAAGTACCCACTTCCCAACCAAGAAGTAGTTTCCAGCTCCACCATTATGCGCACCCTAGCAGCCAACGTCAACATTACAAGGGCCATACATCAATTATTAGAAAAACATACACTTGATGATGGAAAAATAAACATAATCAGTGAAATAAAACTAAGCAGAGTACCCATTAATTGGTAAAGATAATTTTCTATGTATGACAAACTTAGCACCAAGGATTGCTAAAAAATTCTATTCATCACTATGGCAAATGAATCTTATGCAACATGATTATGGGTTACAGGTTTTTTGGAACATTCTAATACAAAGATGATTCAATGTAAATTTCATCCCCAATAATATGAACATGATGAGTTCAAAGCCTTCTGATAGATTTTAAAGTTTACAATAATACATAAGAAATTAAAACCCATTTTCAATTACGTTACCCACTGCCACTAAAATGGATCACTGCAGGCCACAACACTGCCTGCTACAAAATACTTTAGCCAGAACACATAAATCTACTTTAAAGATAGATTCAAACCTGAATTAATGTACCAAAATTCTGAGGGTTATGGATGCTTCTGCAGCTCAATGTTAATTTTAAATATATTAAACTAAGTTATTCAATGGACCTAAATGAAAACAAAATAAACAACACCTAGGTTAAACCACACATATTATGTCTTTACAGATATTTATCACTATCAGTCCACGGATTCTAAAGACCCTTTCATTTATCTACAGCATTTTTCACTCAAGACCTATGAACTCCTAAAGAGAAAAAAACAGGTCGGAAAGGAAAAAAATATAATGCTAAATTTATATATATATATATATATATATATATATATATATATATATATATATATATATATATATATATATGGGTAGGCAGATAAGTCACCTCAAACTAACTTAATGCTAATGAATGAACAGAAAGGGCAAATTTCACCAACAAAGATTAACTTTTTGGAATACCAAGATAATTTTTTCCAGATGAGAGGTTTAACTTTGATTTTAATCTCGATAATGTTGAGCGTGTTTCACCAGGTTTAATCGCCGTAAAGAATATCTCTTTTAAATTATCTCGATATTCTGACATAATTGTGATTTTCTCTTGGTAAACATTAGTGATTTTGGTTTGAGCTTGTATGGAGAAATATTTTTAAAAAATGATGGCAAGTCGTGAAGGTGTTTAGGTCGTAAGGAAACAACGAAACAGGAATTTTTCATCCCATGAAAAACACATTTTGTTAAGAGTTTGTTTTATTGTGCAATGCTAATAAAAACAAAATACTTAGAAAAAATATAAATTATTTTTTTTCTTTATATGAAATAGTACCTTTATTTCAAGAATGCCCCTTATACTAAGTAACATGTAATTGTATGTCTGCATTTTATGGCACAAATTATTTCCATTCACACATCAACAATCATTTTCTTCCTGTGCATTGTTTGCAAACCATCACATTTATTCAATGAGAGTTGGTTGGCTAAAGCACCGTGTTCCAAAAATTATTTGAGATGCATAGAAATATGTGCACATTCCCTGGTAATGGTAATTATAGGAGTTAATATGGCTCATAAAAAATAGAATCTCAGCCATAAGCTGAGTTTTGTCCATGTTTATTAAAGCACAGAAAAATGCACATTGACTAACCTTACATCAAACATGAAATAGTTAGTAAATTATACATACCTGTATGAAATGTTCTGAATAACTGTATCATATATGAATTACGATCATGATATTTTCACTTTGTAAATTATAAGACATAGTTTGTTTATAAACATTTATTTTCATGCAATCAACTACTTTATGCAACTTTAATTGACTCATTTTTTGGTAGATGACTTAGTATTAAACTGCAATGTGATGTTTTTATTTAAGGATATTAAGATTTAAACAAAAATAACTTATTACAGTATAACATATTTCTATTGAGTGTCAAATCATGTCATGTAAAATGTCTTAAAAACGAATAAAATACTTGTAAAATTATTTTACCTTCCATAGTTTTGATTGGTGAGTCCAAAGTCAGTTGATGGTGAACACGTTATATATCTGGATACGAGCTGTAAAAACAATTTTCACCCAATTAAAGAAATTGTCAGCTTCATATGCAGGTTTCATGACAAATAAATTAAATGAAATGAATTAATTATACCAGTATTTTACCTGCTGTGGTATCACAGCAAAATATTAGTTAAAATTCATGTAATAAAGACTTCATCTTGCATACTATTGTCTCTTTACATTGGCACAAAAGCTCATTGGATGAAATATCTACATGTATTTCATTATTCAAAAGATGCTCTTGAAAAATTATTGGATAATTAATTACAAAAATTATGAACAAGTTACAGATAAGTGTAATTCAGTATATAGAAATTATTTCCTTGCACGACTTAAATGTGACAAAATATCAGAACTGACACTCAAACTCTTTGAAAATAATCACAACACTGTAATTATTGTATAAAAATTATATTTCTATGTTTGCAAGTGATTTCACAAATATGCTGTAGTCCTGATTTTAAAAATATATAAAAAAAACTATGTTAATTAATTATACTCTTGCACATACCAGTAAAATCGCTCAGTAGTAAATCCAAAGAATGGATTTTGTGTGATCCTCATGACCAGCTTGTAAAAAATTAATAATACTCGTTACCTTTGAACATTAGCACTAGGTAATAAACAGCTTAAAGTTAATGTAAACTCTACATTCTAATACCATTTATGGTTCATAGAAAAGGCTTGTTATTTCAAAGGGGTCTTTATTGGAAAAACTTTTTCAATTAATTTCTTTCTCATGGTTCCCAAAAAAAAAAAAGTTATTTCGAGAGGGTTTCTATTCCAGGGGTCTTGGAATAGACAGATGTAGTGACGTGTTCTTCGATAGAAAAAAATTAAACATGTTTCATTGCTCTTTTTTTATACAAATCTCCAAAATAAATTTAAAAAAAAAATCTGAATAATGTTGTGATGGACACTCATGGTATGGTTTTCCCCTCTTACAGTGCTCCACTTTCTCCTCAATTGACAATGTACCATCATTCTAACCCATATTATCTAACCTCATCCATTTTCCAGACTGGTTCAGAATAACAATTCAATACTTTTGGTACAGTACCAACTTCACACAGCACCAACTTTTGCTCATCACATCCATGTCTATCCTGTGTAAGGTGGAATAAATATGCACATGGTTTTGTAAATGAAAGTGCTATTAAACGTTAAATACTAGCAACATATACATTTCAGAAGCTTCACTATATTATAGACTGTACCTTTTTTTTTGTGGATCTACAATGAGCTGCACTTCTTAAAAATCATTTCTGTAATTAAATTAATTTTGTTTTCCATAGTTCTACTATAACTAAAAAACAAATCATTCCGTTGTTGATATATTTACAACTACATAATCTGCAGTGACTAAAATGTCAAAGAAATCTTACTGTGCCAATTTTCAACTCTATTTCATAATATTATATCAATCTGCTAAATACAATACCATTAAGATATTCCATTTAAAACAAATGTTCATGTATGAATAAATTATAATCACAAATTCTGATATAAAGGTTACTTACATAATTATCTGCAAGCGAGGTGAATCCCATACAAATCATCATATGTATGACCAGATAGATACAGAACAGCAAATAGGCTATTGACAGAACAGAAATGCCGAGTATTGGTAAAACTCCCATTGATGGTGACAAGTTGACTGCTACGAAGTAAATGTTTATGGAAATTACAACTGCAGATAATGCAACTGAAATGACCTGGTTCACTCTGTAAAAATAAACAAGCAAAACACATGAAGTCTTGTTGTGATTACAACTGCAGTTTAAAGCAGCTCTGAAAGAAGAATAAGTTACAGGAACTTCATAAGCACATATAGTAACATAATGGCACCATTTAAAATGTTTTCCCAACTAAATTGAAAAAACATTTGGTGTATCTTTCTAACCTATAAATTTTTCCCATTTAAGAAGAGCAAAGCAACAATAAACTCATCCTTCAACCAACTTATGACATTTTCTTATTGTTTGCAGCAGTAAATACTTTTGCTGATATAACTTTACATTCATTTAAACAATAGAGTTTACCATTCTCATTCCAGCCATCATACTCCTAGATTAACGCACATTATTCAGATGTGAGTACGGTTTTAATTTTGACTACTCTAATTAGCAATTTTAGTGGTAGCTCGAAAAATGTACATATTTGTCAAAAATTGCAATTTAAGTATTATGTATACTTTAGCTAATCCATTCCTGGAAGAGCAGATGTATATATTTCTTTACTTTTGCTTATTCATTTTATTTTTAGTTGTACATACAGTATTTCAGATAATTTACATGTTATGACAGTAAAAGATGCAAGCAAATACAGTAATTATGTTTGTTCTTTAAAATAATTTGTTGAAGTGGATGTTTTGATACTTCATGACAAAAAATGAAAGCATGCACCATCAGGATATGTCCACATCTGCAAAAATGGGAATTAAGTGAAAGCCAATTTCATTCTCAGAAAAACTGAACTTGATTAACATGGTGAATAACCAGCATAAATGTATCGTGTGTAAAAACTGTTTTGGAACAATCTGATATTGACTATTTTAAAAACATACAAACAATCAACACTACACAAATATGTTAAGATTAAATTACAGTCTTATCTATTTTTAAATTCTAGCAGATGTAAATAAGTGTTTTTAAAAAATGTACCAAATAACACTTTTAAAAGATATTTTAAGAAAGTGTCAGTTAAATTTTTTTTCTATATTTTCAAATTATGATTATGCTTTCTGGTTACGATGACATAATATGTATAAATATTTAAACTAGAGGATAGTTGTAAATAGCATGTACTGCTGTTACTTAAGTCTTTCCTGCTAAAGGAAACAATGTTAACTTCAAATTCATTATTAGGTGTAACTTAAATAAAATGTAACATGGTTAAGAAGTGCCTCTGAAATTGCTTCTATAGGGGTCAAATTTTAAACTGTCTACTTTTATTTTAACTAAACTTAAATATTTTATTAATGTACCTTAAATTACTTGTTTTGGTGCAAAATTTACTGGATGGTGACCTGTAGATCATTATCATGTTATACAGGAACCCTTTGAGAATTTTCCCTGCTTAATAAACCTAAATAAGTCAGTTTAAAAATATATAGCTATGCCAAAGGCAAGCCATTTAAACTCTAATCAAAAGGGCAAAACAACATTTCTCATGAAAAAAAATTTATTCACAATTACATAAAATGAGAAACTAAAATTTAAAAAAAATATATTCCATTTATATTTTTGAATTATTTATTCAAAAAGAAAGCTAGTTCCTTTAATACAACTTCACTTGTTACACCTTTGTAAAAAAAAAATGTACAATTCAGTAAAGTCATACAAAGGATAGATATGACTTTCGAAACAATTATTTTACAGCAACATGGCATGGTAATGAACTGTGTTAAAATAGGCAGCAACATCTACATAAATGGTTACAATATACTTATTCAGAACATTTCTGAGGGTGCACATTTCAAATCTGTCTATTCATACATTTTAAAAATTAAATCAAAATTGATATGGAAATAATAACAAACTTACATTCCATTTTTGAACTCCCCCATGATATGAGCACTACTTGTAAATGCAATAGTTGGTATGGTAGCAAATGGTAACTGAAGACTCATCAGAGCATTCAGAATATCATTCATTCCAGTAAGTTTATCAATATCACTATAGAATGCTACCATGAATGTGGGAATAATAGCAAGAGTTCGAGTGGCTAACACTCTTTTCCAACGAGCCCACTGGAGATTCAAAAAGCCCTGAAAACAAAAAGCAAAACTTTGAAGTAATAAATGCTGCGTAACATTTATGAATACAATATATCAAAATCAGATATAAATTTTGCTTGTTCTATGTGTTAAGACTACATAAAAATTCTAAAATTAAGAGATCAATGAATGTCTTGCCAACTGTTTAAGAGGTAACAGAAGAAGCTCATCATAATATTATGTCAGTGGTTTCATGGCATCCATTAATAGTAGCCTTTTAATGATTAGTAATTAATTTCAGCATTAAATAGAATTTTACCAAACACAAATAATGAACGAAGCCATAAAATGGAGGGTACTACACTGGTGTGCAAAAGTTATGGACAAAGTGAAGAAACTAACACAACAGAATGAATTGGCAAAAGCAATCAAAAGACCTATCAGGAAATTGCCTAGGGACCAGTAAAGTAGAGTATACAAATATATGTAGCATGTAGTACCGCAGGCATGTGCACAGTATATAAAGCAAGAACGTAGTTTATGCGCTGCATCGCAGTGGAGGAAACTGTAGCACAGTACACACCAAGTTGGATGATGTTGAGTTAGTCTGATGTGGCTAACAGAAGAGTCACTTAGACAGCATCTGGAAAACTTTACCCACGGTCAAGTATTATTGTAAAGTTATGGCAGGAATAGGCCGCTAGGCTAATAATTGCATTATAAAAAGGAGGCAGAATACACAAGTACTCACAAGGTGGTACTTTTGGACAAACACACACAAAAGTCAGAAGAAGACATTTACACACGAGAATGCAGAGTTGCAATGTTTTGCTGGCTAGGCCAACTTCATCAACCTGTGAGTGGTGGCACACTGCAGTCTGTTGTGTGGCAGTTGGCAAACAGTGAACCTAGCAGCCAGGAGGCGAACTAGGGTAAGGTAGCAAATTTTTAATGTGACAGAGAGGTTATCTTATGTTTAAGTTTGGTGCCTGTCTGGATTTGGTGATGTATTGGTTGGCCAGTTCCTAACATTACAGTTCTGCACTATTATTAGAAGGTGGTAGGCCCATCACTAATCTGTTTGCATAACAAAAGTCAAATTTCTGGTTGAGAAATGCTGCATGTTTTGCAACTGACAACTTCTGTAAATTTACATTCTTTCTAGCTATGGCTTGTTTTGTGTCCATTTTGTAGCCATTCATTCTCTGTCTGAGAGTGTTGGTAGTAATTCCAATGTACTCTGCATTGCGGTGAATGCACTGTAGTTGGTAGATGAGATTTTCTGTTACACAGTTGCAGCAACCCTGGATATGATAAGTCTAGTTGGTGATCCTGCTGTTGAAGGAGGTGGAAGATTGGTGCATAGCACAAGAGTTATTGCAATGATGATACCCCTGGGGGTAGTGATAATACTTACTTTAGCATTGGGTGGCAATTTGGGGTGCACCAGTTTGTTTTGAAGGTTAGGAGGTCGTTTGAAGACCAATGTAGGTGATTTAGAGTGGAGAGTTTTGGATGGCTCTTAAAATCAAGGTCTTAAGAGCAGATGAGAGTGAACCAATGAAAGCATGGAGCAGCAGTTGAATGCAAAGGTGAGATAAATAGAATATCACCAAGAAATTCCGCTGAACAGCAGCATCGTCCGGCACAATTCCCACACACGAAAATCTGGGAGCGACCCCACCAGGAATCGAACCCGGTTTGACTAGGTGGAAGGTGAGTAATCTAACCACTACACCACCATGGCCCTATGAGTGGTGATGAGGCCAGAATTGTGTGTCTGCAGCTGAGAATGGTTCCAAGTTTGTTTATTCCCTTGTGGTAAGGGACAACCAAAGGGATATCTAAGTTGCCGATATTTGTTTGAGGAACTGTAGTTGAAATGGCATGCTAACTCTGTTTGTAAACCAGGGCTCTGGGATAACTTCTATCGAGGAATGCCTTGGCTATTATATTGCACAGCTAGATTAAGTAAGTTTGCATGGAGCAAATGTATTTAGCTCTGGTGGCAAAACTGTACAGCAGAGATTTCTTGGCATGAATGGATGATAGCTGTAGCCAAAGCATTCCTTGATAGAGGTTACCCCAGATCCCTGGTTTACAAACAGATTCAGCATGCCACTTCAACTACAGATCCACAAATAAAGTACAGTACGGTAACTAAGAGCTCCCTCTGGTTGTCCCTTACCACAAGAGCATAGACACACTCAGAACCATTTACAACTGCAGACACAAAATTCTGGCATCATCACCACACACTCAAAACTTGATCTCCAATCCTCCCAGGTTGGTCTTCAAACCTTTTAAACAAACTGGCACACCCCAAATTGCCACACAATACTAACGTCAGTAATATCACCACCCCCAAGGAGTCTCACCCTTGCAATAGCCCATGTTGTAGCTCTTGTGCTATGCACTAATCTTCCACCTCTTTCAACCGCAGGTTCACCACAAGACTTATCCTATCCAGGGCAGCTACATCAGTGAGACAGAAAATCTCATCTATTAGCTACACTACGTCCACTGCAATGCAGAGTACAATGACCTTGTTAACAACACACTCAGACAGAGAATGAACGACTAAAAAATGGACACAAAACAAGCCATAGCTATGGTGAATGTAAATTTACAGTAGATGTCAGTTGCAACACACGCAGATTTTCTCAACTAGAAATTTGACTCCTGTTATGCAAACAAAGTAGTGGTGGACCTACCACCTTCTATTCATTGTGCAGAACTGCAACACCGTGAACTGGCCCACCAATAAATCCCCAAATACACACATACACCTAATCTCAGCATAAGATAACCCCTCCAACACATTTCAAATTTACCCCCTCTCTCTAATTTGCCTCCTAGCTGCTACGTTCCCTGTTTGTCAACCACCATGCAACAGATAGCAGTGTGTCACCACTCAGCGCCTGATGAAACTGGCCTAGCCAGTGAAACATTGTGACCCTGCAACTGTATAGGGAGATGTTTTCGTCTCCCTTTTGTGTGTGTGTCTATCCATGAGTACCCATAAGTGAGTACTTCTATATTCTGCCTCCTTTTTATAATATAAACACTGTAAAGTTCAAATAAGTTTGAAGTGTGGCTATTGTGGCCAAGGAGTTTGGTATTGCACATAGCATCCTACCACAAGCTTATACAGTATTTCGAATAACAGTCACAGCTTAATGCAGGTTTAGTAGTGGACATCCATGAACAATCACTGCGACAGAGGACTGGTACAGTCGACTCTCGATGTATCGTTATCGCACCCACAAACAATTTTTTGTGGCCCTGGCTAAATCCCTATATGAAAAATGTTAAAATAAACCGCTTGTATTGTTTATTGCATGGTGCGTCAATCTAAGTATATTTCGGGTCCCTTCACCTAATATTTCTCGCACCTATCATTTTTAAGCTGGTGGTTTATGAAAAGTCTAGTAACCGGATGTGAAATATGTCATGCGGGTTGTCGTTTATCATTGCTCTGCAGCACTTTGTCTCGTGTCTTGTCTTCCCAACATGTCTGTCGACACTGCAGCGTGGTGCAATGTACGAGACTGGCTGTAAGTGAAATCGCAAGACACATGCAATGCACCACTGGACACCCAATATTGCAGTTTAGCATGGCCAGGAGACTACACACAGGTGATTTGTTTACTTGGTGATCAGTATGGGTGTGCTATTGATGCCTAAGCATTGTAAATTGTATTTTCTGTTGTGGTGAGAACACAAGAACTGGAGAGCTCAGCAATGGAGTCGATCAAGTGCTATTTAAGAACAAGTGCTCTTAAGGATGAGCAAATTTAATCTCACCAGCAATTCTGGATGTCTATACATCTGGAGAGAGTGGGGAACATGCAGTCATCACCTCTCCAACAATATCTAAAGGCACTGGTTTTCAGGTGGCAGAGTTCTCTTTTGGGTAGACATAATGCTTAGTTGCTGTACAGAGCTCTACATCTTCCAGGGAGCTTCAGTTACTGATGACAGCTATTGTACCATGTTGTCTTTCGTCACATGTGTCATGGTGCTGCAGGCCTCGAGCTTCACTTCATGGATGACAATGTTACACCTCATCGTACAGCAGCTTTTGCTGAACTGTTGGAGAGTAAAGATTTTTTGCCACATCAATTGGCCCACATTATACACAGACCTAAATCAAATTGATCATGAATGGGACATTTGTTGGGAGATGCCCGACACATCATCAGCCACCAGCAACAACTCCACAGCTGCAATTGGTGCTATAAGAGGAATGTGTCATATTCCTCAAGAGATCATTAACAGCTCATACTGAGCATGAACAAATAGTGCTCATCTTGCATCCAGTGAGGGTGATGTCATGCCCTACTGAGGACTGCATTTTTCTTGCCTGCTGCCTGTCGCATGGACATTTATGCCTTCTCTCCTGCTTTGCTCAGAACTCACTTTAGATAAAAGGTCTTCTGACTCCTTTGGATTCCTTTCTTGTTCAGTATTGTTCACCTTTTCCATACTCTTACATCTCAATGATTTTATTGTATGCTTTGTACATATTGAAACACTGAAATGCAACATTACATGTAAAAAACCTGTTCTGTTGTAAATTTTTTCACAACAGTGTATCTGTCATGGTTTGTAAATTTACTTACAAGATAATTCTCTCTGCTCAAAATCTTACACTTCACACAATACAGTAATGCCTCTGTATTTACCGCAAAGAAATTTATGCATTTTTGTCAATTGTTGTCTTTGATGTTCATTTTCAACAGAATCGTACTTAACTATACCTAAATTGTAACATTTTCCTTAATGTGAGTTTATTTTTAAAATGTATTCTTGCATTGTTCTTGGAAATCACCAAGAAGTACATGCTGGGATTTTATTCAACAATGTAAATGGTTTTTATCTTTGTATCTACTTGTTGCTTGTAGGATGTGAAATGCGTAATTACTGTACACTGGCTAGTTAAGTGTGTGCACTTGAAAGGCAGGGGAAAGGAAGTAATCTTTAGGATTGTGCAATAGCATGGTTACAGGTGTTGCTCATGTGTAACATAGTCTACTTTTTTTGGGAAATATTACTTGTGACTTATTATATTACAATGATGCTTGCATTCTGTTAAAGATTGTGGATGTTTGTTGTTGTGTTGAATGGCTTCCGCCTCAAGAGAAAAAAAACTAAAACTAGAAGCAGGTTATTCAGTGAAAATGCTACATGCCACGTCGGCCACTCAAAGTCCAAATGCCATAATTTATTTAAAAGTGGCAAACAAGCTTAAAAAGAATTTTAAGGAGAGTGATGATGCAGACAGATTGTCTGCCTGTTGCAATGCATCATTTTTAATGCATGGCAACTGTGCATGTGAGGCATGAGAAAGAAATAGCAGGAAGGCAATCAATAACACAACTGGTAATTGTCAAAGTCAGCATGTACAGTCTGAGCCTAATGCTTGGTGAAGTGTGACATGGCCCAGTACACGGCAAACGGTACAGCTTTTCATACCATGTACATGGGTAAATACTGAATTTAACTGTCACACATTCATATTCAACAGAGGATAGGGAGGATATGCCGTCTGTTTCCATATCCAGATTTATCATCTAAGCACGAAGAAGTTATAAAAAATAGAAAAGAACGGCACAGAAATGGAAATACAGGTCAGGAGGATGCAAAATAATTTTAAAAATGTCACAACGTACGTCAACGTGCTTGCCACAAACACTACTCAGCTGAGACTGCACATTGAGGTACTAAAATATTTTTAACCATACAATTTTTCAGTACTTTGCCTTTTATCGAACTTTCTGGTTTACTGGACTATACCTCACCCCAATTAATACAGTAAACAGAAGATTTACTGTATCTAAACATAATACTTTGACGTTGTTTATAAAATAAAAATGCCCACTGTCAAAGTTTTTATAAATTGCTTTCAAAGGATTCAAGGATTACTCAAGAAAACAATTTTTTAAGGACTGGAAAATGTGTCTGCAGTCAGGCTTTACACAATCTCCTAAAGTATTGAAAGAAAATTATTACAGTTTCTAGTCACATATTTTATTTTCACCTTACAAAGATAAACCACTGACTATAAATTCTACTGTTAAAACAAACCAACAATAACATGCAGAAAACCAAAAATAAAATGCAACTAGAGTAATTTAAAATACATTTTCTCAAATAAGAGGCTTTGTAGGTGACTATGACCTTAAATCTAGTGGCTTAACTTAAGGCTGTGGTATTTCTAACACGTGAACTGCATTGAAGTGGGTTTGAACTCCATAATTCCATACACTCTTTTACATGAGAAAGGAGTTTTAAACTACACTGACAATATGTTGGTGGTGACAGACACAAATGATGAATAGCATTTTTAAAATATGGATGAAGTTTTGCATAGATTTCAAGAGGCAGGGTGACCTAGAATAAACTAGAGAGCATGTTTAAGGATGGTTAGTTGAGAAATAAGTCTCATTTGATTAGAATTTTGAATGCATGACTTGGAACCTACTGTCATCAGATCACAGTCTTTCATTAAATAACAAAGCTATGCAAACTTGTAACTCAATACATATTATTCAAAATTTTAAAGTTCTTAGAAAAATATTCACTTTAGTAAAATTTTTAACTATTAGTTGGAAAATGTGTTTTTACTAATTCAGTATTCCTATAGCTAAGTAAAATAGGTTTGACAAAAACAGTAAACCATACTACATGTGCATTACAAAACTTACCTCCATGGCAAACTGTCCAGAATATGTACCAGTCATTGTACTTGACTGCCCAGCAGCCAAAATACCTACTGCCCAAATATACATTGCAGCAATACCAAATGCACAGCCTAAAAATACACCACCTTTGTATATATCAGCTTCTACTATTTCTGTATTATTCTGTAACAGAGAGAACCATTAGTTATATTTTCGATTTAAAAAATAAACTGGAAATTTTTAGAGGAATTTGCATTAAAAACTCACCGGAAATACTGAAATCAGAGGATTTTCTGGATTCTGTTTATAACACATTTCTCTCTGTAACACAGTCACAGACAACATTATATTAATGTAATAAAAACTAATTTACAAACAACAATGCATTCTGACAATTGTATATTCAGATATGTAACATGTTCTGACAAAATGAACTTTTACTCATTTAACACTGTGTACCACAAGATTTTATAACTGTATCAGAATCATTAATAATTGCTATGACAACCTGAAAATGTACAAATTCATTTAATTTTCACAATCAGTAACTATCCACAAAAGTGGTTTTGAACTAGTAAAGAAGTTGTACATGTTGTAATGACATTTTAAGTCTAAATCTAAAATAATGTATCAATAGAGACAACTGATTTTCATGAAAACATTTACATGTATGCTATATTTCATCATCATACATACACATGTGCAATGGGACAGCATTGGGACAAGCATGGGACAAATCTTGTTTTTGACCAAATCCATTGTTGAATAATTTAAAGCATCCTTAAATTTCAAACCCGAATTGGAATCCTTACTACCAAAAGTATTGGTCTCTTTAAAAATATTTTTTTCTCCAGTGGGAATAAACTGGGAACACCGCTACAGATAATTCTAATAGTAAATGCACAGGCTAAACAAACAGCAAATCATGCAACAGGTAAAATAATACTGATATGAAAAAAAAATTACAGAAATTTTAACATTGCAGAGTAAAAATTTTCCCTGAGTAACGTTTTTATAATCCTGCACATAATATATGGTTTTTTTTTACTAAAATAAAATTTGCTTCAAAACTTAAAATTACAGTATTTACACAATAAAAGAGACAAAGTGCTTGAATTCAATTATTTATTAATATTAAACAAAAATAATACATGTTTCTGTTTACTTTGCATGTATATAGCTGTCATTGCAAATTCATACATCCACAGTCGTAAAACCATTGATCGCAAGTTACCGGTAGCTAATGGACACATTTTCAGAAGCTTGCAAAATGTTAGATCACAAAATGTTGCCCAGTTGGCTACACTGCACTAGCTCAACTCTCCATTTCCCTTGCCTCCATATCGCCAGTGTTCTCAGTCTGCACTGTACTTTTTTGTAGAAATGTTGTCAGTTATAAATTTTATGCATTAAGTAAAGTTAAATTTTTAATAATGTCAAGTACGAACAAGAAACAGAAGACCTATCATTATCACAGTAAGTGGGAGGAGAATTATTTCTTTGTAGAGGTAAAGGGAAAATGTGTCTGTTGTGTAATGCAAGTATAGCCGTAGGAAAGAAAGGGAACATTGAATGACACTACAAGACTGTTCATGTGGCAGTTGAAAAGTCTTTCCCTCCACATATGTCTATGAGAAAAGAAAGAGTTTGTCAGTTAAAATGTCAGTTACAATCTTCCAAAGCAAACTGACAATAAAGCAGCAGTTGAGGCTTCACACAGTGTCTCACAGATCATCACCCAAAAAAGAAACCGTACTAGAATACTGAAATGAATAAAGAAGCATTTTTATAATCTAGCGATGCATTGTTTGAAATTTTTAAGAAAAGACTGAAATAATAAATCCCATACAATTTATTTTGTTTTCAGCCAGCACAGTGATAAGACAAGTTGAGGTTATGACTAGTAATGTTATTTCACAACTTAAGCAAGATCTGAATAGCTGTTGTTATTTTTCACTTCACCTACTGGGAATGTTGGATGTGTAAGGAAGACAAGAAAAGAGCATGAAATACACACAGTAATGTATGATATGGCCACTTATATCCACGGAAAAGTACCCCATTCTGGTTCGTATTGCACTGCTAGTCCAGGTATTTGTTCAGCTCTACCTACCTGTGCAAGGTCATGTTTTCAAATATAACTGTGATAAAGAACAAATGCAGAACCAGTCTAATAGATGAACATTTGGACAATTACATTTGAATGGTGGTGACTAACTACACACCAAACATTTAAAAAAATTGTGTCAGAAAATGAGTCCCATCCTTCTCATTCACAAGTGATGTTAAAATGAATGTTGTACCTTGTCTCATTTTAACCTTTTATTTCATATAAATTCATTTACACTGCTAAATTTATAGTAAAATTAAACCATATGTTGTAAGAAAACAAAATCTATTTTAATATGATTACACTTTAGTTTTATAAAGCCTGGCAGCTCACCGCCTATTTTCAAATCTCGGAAGTATCTCTTTGCCACACTGAGTTTGGAAACCCCTGCCATAGATAATGCTGTATCTGCATAAAGTAAAAATGGTTAAACAAAATTGATGACAGATCTAGTGTACATCTTCGAGATATCACAGCTGTTCTACTTGATTTCTATTTCAAGACTTTGATTAGAGTTCTACTTCAAGATATCGCTACTGTAATGGAATTTGTGTTAAACTGTACATACACTCAAATGCTTAATTATATGGGCATCATCTTCATCCAATCATTGTTTAACATTTTCATTTGGCATGTAATTTGGAGAAAATGGAAGTTAAGCAGGAGTCGATTTAATAAAAAAACTTTTTACCATTTTAAAACTAAGCACAAATAAAACTGAAAGAACAGCAATGTTATTAAATATCCCAAGAAGAACAGTTTCTTTAACCTAAAAGTTGAAAATAATTTATCATATTGGCAAAAAACAGTAAAAGAATGGTGGCAGAACTTAACACAATTGTTAGTAATAAAACATTCCCCTAAACAGAATTTCCATGTTTACTTTTAATTTTTTGTGTAAGAACGCATAAGTTGTCTGTCTGTAAACATCAATAATCTTTGTATGTAGCACACAATTCTCTCTAAAAAAATTTCTTGCTTATAAGATTTAATTTTTTATGTCCCTTGAAAAATACTATAACAGGGTTTCACTGTTATTTAAAAATACTATAAAAAGAAAAAAAGTAACCTCAAACTGAGTCATTGAATCTTTTATTCAAATCCTTTCTTTAATACTAGTATCCTTGAATGCTGCGGATTCAAGAAATTCAACAAAACCTAGTTTCAACCAACCCACGCTGGTTATTAGTCACATGTTTTAGTGAAAAGAAAGTTTTTTTATCTGAGTGGGCTATTTAGAATTTTATTACTCTCACAATGAACATATGTATTCCACAAGCACACACCTTAGATGCATAAGAGTTAATATCTTCCAATCACAAAGATAGGTCTGAACTTTAACTAAAAATGTTCTGTAATGCATAGAATATTTTCATGAAAATCATGCATCAGTTCATATCAATTTCGAACTGGCCAAGACAAAATTATTCTGTTCCTGTAAATCTTTTGTAACTGGTAGAGTGATGCATTTCTTGCAAAGTGATCAAACTTTACATGCTGCACACATAACAGTCCTTGCAGACTAAATATCTGTACAGTAATGTAAGCAATCATTAAAAATGCTTTTAACTTAACCAATACCATTTTAATGACATATGTTACATGACTGTTATGTACGAAATATACTTACCACATCCATATTTGTCTTCCCATAGAGTCCATGGGCAAAAACCGCCACAACAAAAACATTAATGATGAAAGACACAAAGAGTGCTATGCAAGCTTCAATAAAGAAGTACATATTGGCTTCTCTTACTCGTTCGGGTTTACGCCTATCTATATCACGAGACTGAAATGAAATAAAAACCATAGCTGAAAATACGTTCACATTTTAAAATAATAACAAATACAATGAAATCAATTATAAAATCATGTTAGTAAAATTTATTAGTTGCACAAGAGTGCTGTTACTTAAGCTAAAGCAGTTATTCCTTAGACATTGTGTTGTGTTTCTAAAAATTACAACTTTATTGAAAACAATTTTTTTTAAATTCATATTTTCTGAAAAAAAAATTTTCTCAGGGAAAGGGTGATACCCTGTTGAATGGGTGCCCTACCTACTCCACATCTTTTTGTATCCCTTCATTACAAGTAAGGCATGACAGTGTAATTCAGTGTGCTCTTTACTTATTATAGCTCTGTAACTACAGAGTGGTAATATTTCTTTGTATTGAAAGAATTTTAAGGTGTTTATGCTGGTTTTTCTCTCTCTTCGTGGATAATTGGTACACTAAAGGAGGCAGCCATGGCTGCCCAATTCCTCCCTGCTACTATTCTGTCTCCCTTGCAAACATTTTCCTTCCTTGTAGGTGTATTGCACTCACCCCCAAGATATACCTTGGACATTAACCATAATACACTAGATTAAGTTATGAAAATAATTGGTTCAGCATGCTCCAGTCTTCCAGCATCACACTTTGTGTGACCTGGCTTATGATCCCGAGCAAAACATTAATTTTTTCCCAACAAGGTTTTCTTCAGGCACTGAAGTGGTGAGCATCAGTAACGTGAGTTGCCAGCAACCAGGCATTCACTGTTAAGTGGAGTATGTGGAAGTGTTCGCCATATTATTCTGGTAGGGCCCATGCAGAGTGTAAGATCTGTGAGAGCTTAGTTAGGTAGCATGACAGCTTCATTAATATCCTGTAAGACTTTGACACAACTTCCCTACTAGAATGCTGTACACAGCTGTTTCACAGAAATTTTTGGGCCAACAGAAATTGGGATTTCTCATGGCACCATGAGGTTTGTCAGAATGCTGTATACAGCTACCTGTACTAGTCCAGCTAAATTCAGCCTAAAAGCAAGTGCTATTTCTCAATGCAGTGGTGGCTCCAGACCACAGCTAAGGGGACAAAATATATTTAAATGAGGAGTAACTGTATAGCTGCATACTGGAAAGAGTAAAGTGAGTGAAGAGATTTGGAAGGCTCTTAACATTGAGGTCTTGGGAGCCAATAGGGGTGAAGTGAGGTGAGGTATGTATGAAACAGAGCTGAAATAAAAAGGAGGGAGGGTCTGGATATCACCAAGAAAACCCGGCTGACCAGCGGCATTATCCGGCACGATTTCCACATGTGAAACTCCGGGATCAACCCCAAGCTTCATACTGGAGAAATTTTAAGATCAGCAGGCTACCTGATTTCATTTACGGATGTTATTTGGGTTTGTTAATACCTGTGGCATCTGTGGAGCAGAATACCGGGCATAGCCATGTATAGCCTTAGATTGGGGGGTGGGAGGGTGCGAACATGCGCGCGCACGTGTGAGAGAGAGAGAGCAAAGGAAGTTTAGTATGTGTCCTTCAATCACCAGAGCATTCAGGTTCATATGATCATTCACCTTATTCAATCACTGATATGCCAACCATTAGACAGTGCAATCCCAGCCATCCCACCACTCCACAAGGAGCACAAAAGCAAACAGAAAAGAGTTTTAGGAATCACCTAGTTGTTCAGGGTTCCCAGACCTGACAATCTCCATTTAGCAAGTTTCAACATTCTTTACACAATATATTACTTGAAAAATATTTACAACATTATCAACATAATAAATTAGTTTTACATTATAACAACACTATGTATGTGGGGACAGCCTCTGTCTGAAATATTAAGTTTTTTAACTTAGTTTTTGACAACTATTTACAGAACTGGAATTGTGTGCAAAAAAAAATTGAGTATGGATTGTTCTGTAGAAAACCAATGTAGGTTGTACTAGTTACTTCACCATGACAAGATTGTGAAGTGATTTTAAATTAATTTGCATAAACTACTTCAAACAACTTAATTTGCAATAATTATTTTTTTATGTTATGTTCTTTGTGATTCTTGGTCAAAAATTTCCAAAAAAGTACTTTTGAATCAGAACTGTGTCAGTTTTTGTTTTGTAGAAGAAACCTAAAAACTTACAAGTTACTATACTAAATGTCTAGAAACCTCATGAATGAAGATAAAATTTACAAGGTAGAACACAAAATAATTTTGGAACTGCACAGTGGCAGTCAAATCATATAAACTAAAAATGTTCTTACAAATGTGTCTAAACTAAAGTAAATATTATACTTAAAATTTATTTTTTTGTACAGACTTCAATTTAGAGTCTATCATTCTTTCAATTCATAGTTATAGTTAATAAGCAACAGCTTGTGAAAGCCATTTAAAATAGTAAGCACTACATTTTTTAAATATAATTAACTATTTTACTAACAGTAGTAGTGTCTTTAACTGAGCTCGGATTTAAATGGGCATTGAATTTTTCAAGACAAGCTTTCGCCAGAAAAAGAAAATTAATCAATGGCAATTTTGAAAGCTACTACTTATTTAACTTTAAAATATGAGTCATAAAATTACAGCACAATGCCTTAAACCAGTTTCAGTTAAAAACAAAAATTAATTAATTTTCACTACAAATTACTTTTTTGTCTACTTACCTTGACCAATGCAGAATGTAAGTACAAGTTGTGAGGCATTATGACAGCACCCACAATGCCCACTGCTTGAAGTAGAGCAGAACTACTGCAGTTTTCACACCATGGGAAAAACATGCCTTTTACAACTTGGGCTTGATCTGGTGATGCCACTACATACTGTCATAACATAAGAACACACACACTTTCAATTTAACATTTTCCAGTAAATTTCAAGCATTTAAATAAATTAAAAATTACAACTGCATTTCTAAGTATTCAAATGTATGTCGATATACACTAATATTCCCACAGAAACCATTTATTGCTAACAATAATTTTCCCTGTTCAGAAACTAACCATTTTTTGTGCAGTGGCCAGAAAAGAATTTCATGTTACAAGAATTTATATTTGTGCAATAAAATAAATCCTAACAAAAACAATAACAACTGAACTACTACATTATACATTATTACAGCAAAGCACTACAATTTGCACCTAAATACTCTGTTCAATTCATTAATACATCACTTTATTTTGACAGTTCTATTATATAGCTGTACAGTAAAGCCTCTGTTTACCAGACTAATTGGGGGAGGTATAGTCCAGTAAACCAGAAAGTCTGGTAAATGGTCAAATACAAAAAAAATTTACAAGTAAAAATATTTTGGTGGCTCACTTTAGTATTAATGTTTTCAACATGGTGAAGATGTTTGTGCAGTTAGAAGGGACAATGAGGTGCAAGTACTTCTGGTAATTTATGACCAACTGTTAGCTGTCCAAAGGAAAGAAACGAGAGCTTATTTAGTTAACATATTTTCTGGATCTTGACTGAGTACTACTTACTTGCTACGAGCATATTAACTTTCACCGTGATGTTCTTTTTGTTTTATTTTGCACCCTGATTTGTCAACATTTCCACTTCTGTGCCTTTCTTTTATATTTTTTGTAACATCTTCAGATTTAAATGATAATCCGAAAATGGAAACAGGCAGCATACCATCCCTTCTCTTGTGAACATGAGAGTGTGCAAGCTAAATTCTGTATTTTTCCATGTACCACTTGCAAATTTTTTTCTCAGAAATGAGAAAAGTACAGGTCCTGGTCACCCTTTGGTGGAAAAATATGATAATAGACATATATGTACGTGATGTGAATAGTGGGACCATCAGCAGTGTATCGGGCAGTGCCACATTTGACCACGCTCTCTGTATGTACTAGCCTTGATGTTTCTGGTCATGTTATCGATCACCCAGCTGCTACAATTTGTTTTTCTCATGCCTCACACAGCTGCCAGATGACTTAAAATGATGCATCACAACAGGCAGACATTCCGTTTAACGCTCTCTTTAAAATTAATTTTAAGCACTTATTCTACTGTTCAATAAATTGTGGTGGCATTTCAAGTGATGTAATACGTAGCCTTGCCACAAACACCTGCTCCTAGTTTTTCTCCTGAGGGAGAAGCCATTTCACACAACGAACATGCACAATCTTTAACTTAATTTGCCGGATTGATTATAATAAGTCACAACTTATATTTTGCAAAAAAAAACCTGAGTAACACCATGATCAATGACCACATAACTACGCTGTTGCACGACTCTTAAAAAAACTCACTCCCCACTCCCATTTACTTAAGTACTTCGTTTTATTACTATAATACTAATGCTTGATGGTTTTTTAATTTTAGTACAATTTAACATGCAATTTTTGATCTTAAATGAACCTTAAAAAAGAATCCCTGCCAGAAGATACACGTGTTTTAACATAAACAACTCAAGTACTCTCTGTAATGCTCGCAGTGAATTTGTAAACATAATTGTATGCCTATGTTACATAAGAAGATGGGGACCACTAAAGTTTTACTAGTTATATACACATTTGAGTAAAAACTGACAAAACAGTACCATATTTATTATTGTCACAGGTGGCTCACTTCATCATTGTTTAGAATCTTCCTCTTCAAATGCATGCATAGAACAATACCATACTTTATAAATCACTATCACATAGCAGAAAACGTTCTAAACCAATTTACAAGCATAATAAAAAAATTTTTGCATGTTTAAATGTGTTGAATTTATGTGCATTATTGTTTAATTCCAGTAAAATGTTACATAATCCTATCTGCCAATAGTATTCACTGCAAATGTAACAATATAAAAAATGCCCACTGATATGGTGTATGCCTTAATGTACAAAAAGAAATAACAAATAATACCTGAATACACATACTATGCACAAGCACATGTCTATATAAATGCATACTAATTATGAATGAGAAAAATATTTGTAAAATTCAATGGCTGTACCATATTGATCGAAATTTTTATAGCACACTTCTTCTATGGTTAATTGTTACCAGTCCATGAAATTTTTGTATAAATCCATTCAGATATAGTTTTACTGCATGTACACCATACAAATCATAATAGCTTGAAAGTTTAAAAAAAATTACAACAAACATGCACAACAATATAGTAAAATCTTGTTATAACGTACACCAATAAATCTTCCACTTTTATACTTAGTAATAAATGTACTTTATACTAAAAGTCTTATTTGTAAACATTTATCACAAGGCCTTCATGCAATTATGGGAGTCATTTAAGTAAATAAAATTAATATGTATTTGCAAGGAAATATTTTAAAAGTAAAGATAAAAATATGAAAATGCAAAAATTACATCCTGCAAACATAATGTAATGTGTGGTTTGCAAATATATACTGCTTACTTATTGATGAAATTTCCTTTGAAAAAATCACACCACTTACCCTTAACAAACAACATTGAAAGTTTGTTCAAAAGACATTTATCTATTGAAATAAGTTCATATTTCAGTACTAAATCCTCTTAATTTTTCTCGCAAGAAGCATTTCAATATTGACATGACACTTGGTGAAATGTGCAGCTCAATATTAATACATATATTTGGCTGCAAGGGAGTACAAAGTTTACACTTCTGATGTATAATTTCATATGTAATAAATCTACATATTGATTTACATTAATATTTCATAGATTTTGATTTTACATGGGAGATGTTTAAACTGGCTTCACTGTGAAAAAATGCATTTTGATAAGCAATTTCTAGATATATTTGGGGTTAAAATTTATCAGTTTTGATTTCTATGAGCATATTGATTTTACAAAGTCATTCTCGTAAGGAAGTTTAAGGTATGTTACGAGATGAGGTACCAAAACACGTATATATGGATTTTCCTTTATACATTAACATTTCTATGTACAAAAGAATTCAAGATGGTGTTGCATTTCAACACTGTTAAACTAGGGTTGAAAAATGAAAATCAATGGTGTTGCGAGTTGACAACGAGAATCAATTGTTTGCAGTGTATACATAAATGATATACTGAACACAACTCTATAATCCCACGATTTTTTTTGCGTTGGTAAAAAAAAGACCAATTCAGGTTGGAAATTGTTTAAAAAAAATTAACGTCTTCATGTAAAGCCAGTATATGGGCATTTAATTAATCCTATTTTGGAAGAGACACAGTAAAATATTCTTTGTTGTACTGAAAGTATACCTAAATTTTGTAAGTTAAAGTGAAATTCACGTTAATGTGAAGTACGTTATAACAGAATTTTTCTGTAAATATTTTATACTGCCAATTAGTTAAAAGCACATAAGTATACTTACTTCATACCCAAATGTCACAGCCATCACTGAATAAGGAACGCAAAGAAGAATTCAAGTTTTCGCAAGCCATACTTGTCCAGGCCAAGAAATGTAAATGTATCTATAATGGTGATAAGCACTCCACCATAAAGTGGAATTCTGAAAGAGAAATACACCAATATGATTATATGTATACACACACATATGAGTACTTCTTCACATTAAAATATACAGGTAGAACATGGATGCTAACATAACCTGTACTTTCTTTTATTTAATCAGTAAAGTTTCCCATTATCACTTTCTACTTCTATTCCATTACCATCTCCGTCACTCACAAATTGGATGAAAATGATAGGCCTGTTTCTTACGTAAGGCAGTCAGCTCCACTTAAGCAATAAATTTCACTCACTTCAATCACGTATACCTCAGGCAAAATATGCATGATGAGTGTTAATGAGCATAATAATTCAATGTCCAAATCTGTGTGTGCAGAAATTATAAGAGCCAGACATAAGATTATGATGAAAATTAAAATGAATCATACTTGCTTCAGTCACAACTTACTATCTTCAACAAGAAAAAAACTACTTTGAAAGGAAAATTCTTTCGTTGTTAAATCACTGTACATCACAGTCATCACCTGGGCTGCAAAATATGTAATTTTAAAGGAAGTTTTGAGAAAGCTTTACAACGATGTGTGTACCAAATACAAAAGGTTACAAGAATTTAATAACATTATCATAATTGTTTTCATTGCCTTAATTATTGAAATAATGTCACAGTATATGACAGTACCACTGAGGAAGGAGATTTGATGATAAAATAAAAACATCACGAGTCAAAAATAAGAAACTTCACATTTACAACATAGATTTAAACTTCAAAAATAAATACTTCAAAACAAACATGTCAATTTCACTAGCTGATACATCTATTATGACTAGCAAAATCTTCCTTATAGCAAATAGGAACTTGCAAAAAATGAACAGCATTGTGGCTTACAAGTTTTTTTATCATTCATCTCAAACGTAGTACATTATCACCAACTCTAGAATAATTAATATTTTTGCTAGAATTCCTTGTTCATTCTTGAACTGATTTCTAAATTTTCATGTTAAAAACTGTATTCAGTTAATTTTATTGCACCCTTATATTTTCAGCACTAATATTATCTTTATGCAGTACATCACTATTGAATCTAAAAGATTATTCAGATAAGCAGCATGCAACATATCTGACAGTATGGTGTAATGATTTAAAATACTTCTACATGTTTGCTGTGTTACATTATATTTTACCAAACACAACCAAACAAACTGATTTTGGTGTTTAGGTGGTTCAAATAAAACTAATGAACATTAAATGTTCCCTAATTACAACTGTACTAGGATAGGTCTATCAAAAATATGTACTAATTGTTTAGGCAAAAAACAAAAAAATAACAATACTTACGCTTTGTTTGATAGGATTGATATTGCAATGGCAGTTCCTATGACTTCTTGCATATCTGAACCAATGATAGCAATCTCAATCATGATCCACAGGAGAAGTCTAGGAACTGTGCGATACTGACGATAGCAAAGTTCAGCAAGATGGAGACCAGTTACGACTCCCAAACGAGCAGCGAGCCTCTGCATCACCAGTCCCAGCAAAGTGGCAGACAGCAGCACCCACAGTAGCTACAGCATATCACACACATGTGAGCATAAACACAGATTGATGCTGCAAGCTGGAAACAGTAGCCCTTACCCTACTTCTTAGTAGTTGCAACAGATTTTTTGTTTTAATTCTCCAACTCATTCAGCTTATATTTGTCTTTCAAATAATTACAGATTGCAACAGACAGTTTTAGGTACACTAGTTTATGCTGTTCTATCAATAGACTGTAGGGCACTAGGCAGGGGCAAATCCAGCTAAACTATTTTATTGCATAATGTTGACACATTTTACATTTAAAATTCCCCTTGAAAATTTGGGTGCGACTATTATCGGTTAGATGCTTGACAAAAAAAACGTCAAGGGTACCTGTTCAGGGAACTTGATATATCCGGTTGGCATTTGACGTCCATTCTCTATAAAAAGCAAAGTGTTCCCTTAAATTGTTTTTACGCAAACATCCATAACTGGAGTGTACTGCACTCTAACTTCAAAATACCCAAATCATTCTTTATAGTGCTATTGGCAGAAAAGTAGTCAAATGATGGAAAATAGAGAGTGGCAAACGTGCAGCTCACATGAGCACTACACACTTGCTTCCACCCTTCACTATGGAAGCATTGAGGAAGCTGTTGCTCTCGCCTTCAGCTATCTTCTGGTATACTCGGCTGTTGCTCAGCACAGTATAGCCTCTTTACCTTACATGCCTGATGGGAGACTGGTTGTCTAGCAACTAACACAGCATTCTCTCTTTCTCTCCTATCATGCATGGCAAAGAGGATGTTGTTGCCTAGCAACCACCAATGCATTATTATGTCCTCTCTCTCTGCCATCTGGTGGGAGGTGGATAGCCTCTACACAGGGTCAAATTGCATCCTTTGTGAGGAGTGCTAAAACCGCTTGGTCATTGTCAGCTAGCTTCTGCTGCAATTTCACTCGGCCTGAACCGCTTGGACTCGTATCTCCTTCAGATTTGTGAAGGGCATGCTGATGAAATCACCCTCCTCAAAATTTGTGGAGAGGTATCTGTAGCAGATCATGTTCCTACATTTTCTTGCTTGGCTGCAGTGCCAAAGACCACAACATTGAGGCAGCCAAATTTATTTTACACTTTTCAGCACTTACAAATTATGATGTGACTTATGTGATGGCGACCATTATACAATGAAATATGATATTTAATAAGAGAGGTAGAACTTTCTCAGTCATTTCACAAACATACATGCATGAGTATTTATATATATACACTGCCGGACAATAAAAATTGTGCATGCAGAAGACTGCACCAGATGGTACTGAAACATTATAGAGATAATGATACAGATGAGTAATACATATGATTACAAAAACAGAGCAGCAAGACAATTTATTATGGAGCTATTGTATGCATTCAGTCACATTCAATAGTGTGTTGCACCCTCTCAACTGCAATACACACTACAACAGTTTGGCATGCAGTCCAGCAGATGCCAGATGTTGTCCTGAGGCAAACGGGCTCAAAATGATTGGATAGTGTGTTCCACATTCCAGATACTGTGACATGGTGGCAGCTGGCATTTCAACTGGTGTGGCCCACACATGCTCGAATGGGAACATGTCAAGGGAATAGGTGGGTCATAGTAGTGTATTTCACCCACATACCACTGGGTCGTCAATGTTCCAAGTAACACAATGAGAATGGATCAGCTATCATAGGTTATGACTCCCCACACCATAATACCTGCTGTGGGAGAAGTGTGCCACTCGATAGCCAGATTAGGATTGTGGTGTTCACCACAGGCCCTCCATACCCGGGCACAATGATTATCTGTCCCCATAACGAAGCAGCACTCATCACTAAACACCACACATCGTCAGTCTGTGGCATTCCACTTTGCTCTGGCTTGACACCACTGCAAACGAAGCTGCCACTGTTGCAGAGTTAATGGCAGTACATGTAATTGATACTGGGATCACAGATTCACCTCTGCGAAGTATCTGAAAATGATTTGTGGGCACACAGGAGCCCCAACATTGCCCAGTATAGTGGACCAGGTCGCCATAGGATCCCTGTATGCCTAGCGCATGATCCATCCATCCTCTCGACTGGTAGGTGATCTCGTATGTCCTGAGCTGGTCCTCCTGTGTGTATGTGTGCCTTCATGTATTCACTCCTCCTATAGGTGTTCGAAAATCCTTCCACATATTGCAACAAGCATCTTGCAATGTTGCACCATGGGCTGGCAAAAATGTGCACACACACCAAGCATGTGTTAAATCTCTAGGGTAGCAGCTGAAATTATGGTGACCAGCTTTTCTTTTGAGTTGACAGGGGTCTCAAAAACAAAAGACTTCATCTTGCCCCATAGAAAGAAGTGAAGCGGAGATAGGTCTGGTGACCTGCTGGCCATGGCCATGGACCACCTCGTCTTATCCATATATGTCCAAATATAGCATTAAGGTACTATCATGCATTGATGCAAAAGTGTGCTGTTAATGAGTGTACATGCTTGCTGCTCTACATCGCCACCCTTGCCCTGTCCCTCTTGAACGAGTTAAACAGTGTGCAAGGGCAAAGTGGTAATGCAAGAAGTACATGGTGAATTACAGAGGCAAGCTGCCCCGTGAGCCAGGTACGCCTATCAGGACTTGTTTGCTCCTGACGTCCAGCGGGTTGAATTTCTGGGGTTATCTTTGAAAGAATTTTCTGGTCATTGCCCTTGTCTCTCTCTCAGTGAGACTCAGAGTGAAGGGAACTTTTATATCAGGCCAGCAAGACGACTTATGCCACAACATGCCTCAGAGTCGAGAGTCTAGAGTTTGGAGGATTGTGCAACCTTAAATGCCAGGTATGCAAAGACAGCAAAGCAACGAGCCAGCAGAGCGACAAGTCATGGCGAGAGTGACCAGCAGGACTTAAATCTGCAGTTTGTGAGCATTTGTAAAGTTGAGAGCAAAGCTGACAGATAGGGCTATTTAACTGGATGTGTGAGAGACAGACATTTGGAATGAAGGCAATATACACAATGATAATGTATAATGAGTGTGAACTAAGTGACTGTAATCAATATAAACATTGATAAGGACTTTAATTAGAATTCAGATAGACGATAAATATCACACTCACTGGAATGTGCAGGAGTAACAGTGGAGATAGATAATTTAATGTTGGGCTAGTAAATAATAGCTGTGTGAATAATTTAAAAATGAAATTAAGTTCTTTTATTGTATTAATACCTCCATCCCTCAAGATACTCTCCCTGACATTTTGTTAACAGTACTACCATGGGATGATAGTTGATGCCAACAAGTTGCACAGTCTGATGGTCATTGCTTCCCAATCATGTTGATGTGTGTAGGAATGTTGAACGTGACTAGTTTGGCTGTGTGCACTGCACTAGTGCAACTTTTTATGTGATACTACACCCAGCACTCATGATACAGCCACTGGATGAACTACTTATCTGGATGCACTACTTATCCCGCATGACTTTTTGCTTGCATCCACATGCCAAATTACAGACTTCTATGCCATATAGCACCAAACTGAAACATCGCAGACCATTCATCGCTTAATGAAATATGCTTAGTTTTACATCTTTTTTAAGGCCAAACCATTTGTAGATTTTGTTCCCAGTCATCCTGCATATCCCTATTACAAACATATGAGTATACTATAAGTGATTGAGAAAATATTTTGAACAGAAAAACACATTTAGAATTATACCCCGCTACTAGTAAATTTGGGATCACATTAAGACTCAATACATTTACAAGGTCCCTGTACAGAAGAAAGATCTGCTTGTACAAGTTCTGGTCACAGCAGAAGAGAAATACACATACCAAGTAATACTAAGCACATGTACTGCAAGATACTTTGTAGGTACAACATTTGCAAAGAATTAGATGGTCACCACATCAAACAGCTCCTTTGATGGGCCACAATGCAATGGAGAACAAACAACTGACTATACAAACTCATAAGAGGAAAATTAAATAACTTAAAAAAAAATTCTGTACTGGAACTGGAATTCATGTCAGTAACTCTCTTTCACTCATTGGAAGTGGGATATGTAGACACTTGTTAAGAATTTATCTTTAGCTGACACATGGTTGTGTTTTCTGAAGATATGGTATCTTATTCAAAAGCATTAACAACTCACTCTCCTGTAGCTGTCCCCGACATTAAATCGTCAACAAGTAATAAAAGCACTAAGCACACAATGTGCAATAAGACAGTCATTATAAATTACTTGTAATACTATACACATAATATTTAGATAAATAAAACATCTGAGAGGTACATAGAATTTTAAGGAAAAGAATTAGTTAATATTAGATGTGTCTACATTACCTTATATTGAGCAGATTTCCCAGATTGCAAATCAGATTCAATATTGCCAGGATCAAGATAAGCTATGCTCATTAAGAATCCTGGACCTGTGAAAGCCCACAAAGTTCGGAAACTGAATTTTACCTGAAATAAAATAATGTGAAAAAATTGTTAGCGAAACCATTATTTCAAAGCAAAAAGATGCACTACTTGTAATACAGCAACTTATAGTGTAATTAAAAAATTAATAAAAGTGACTTATTACACATTTATTTTCAAAGGTAATATATTTTAAAATGAAGGCAAGTGCATGTTTATATTGTGCACATTGAGCAGTGCAATGCAAAGCCCTTAACAAAATTTAAAACTTTAAAATGAAATTTTTTTACTGAGTTTGTTCTTTTAAAAATTAATGATCACACTAAATCTGACAAAACATAATGCAGTGCTGGGTTACATTTCTTGTTTGGGGGGGGGGGGGGGGGGGATTCTTTTTTAAGGTAGATAATACATGCCATTCTTTTCCAACAGTCCTACATTGTACATTTACTTTCCATGGGGGCCAAAATCGCTTGTTAATTATGGCCCATATGAGTAGCATGCTTGCATTTTATTACATTCTGCTTATTAATACCACTGCTTTATGTGATAAGACTTACCAGAGGACAGCTTGCATATTGTGTTAATCTAGACTTGTAAATGAAAACTGCACACACACTCAAGCATTCAAATTAAAAACCTTGCAGCCACCAGCTTTAGCATGTAAGCATTTTGTCATTTCACAAATGTAAGATTCACTGAATGTGAATGACTGAGAATATTACTTTTTTCATATAGCTTCCACGTTTTCTTCTGTAGCTCTATTTATTACAGATGTTAAAAGTAAACATGTGTCCCATATCTAAATCCTGCACTTATATTTTTCATTTGTAGTCTCCAATTTTCTTCATACTTACATTAATATCAAATTAATAATACAGTATACTGATGTACTTATACATTCAGCATTTACACACATGGTACTTTACGGATAGAGAAACAATTCTTTTTAATTGCCCAGCTACCTGGTAAAAAAAAAAGTTTGTAGAGTTTAGTTATATGTAGATATTTGTCGAACACTGACACTTTATCTGTTGCATGTAGGAAGTAATGTTAACAATACGTGAATAGGCTGCACAATATTATAATGTTTAATTTTATTTGTGTACCAAAGCTAACCAGGATTTTGGTCTACTAAGAAAGAAAATGGGATGAAAAGCACTAAAGAAATATTTGCCAGAAATGGGGATGGAAAATTTACTGAGAACAAATGGAAATGTAAATATTAAAGAACTATTTTCCTGAGGGATGGAAAATCCACTGGAAAAAACACTGTATCAAAATCAGCTGAATGGGATCACATGCAAAATTTACGACCTTTTAATACAAGCCAAGACACATTACAAAAATACACACTTGCTTTCACACCATGTAGGTGGCATATTCCTAAAAGAGGTGATTGTATGAAACTGTCATGTGGAACAGCAGCAGTTTCATTTGGCTATTTCATTATTAAAATATACAGCAATATTATATTTTAAGGCAAATAAACCATCAACCAAAGTATTGGCATGACTACAGGCTGAGATATAAGTGGAGTGAAAGTATCTTTATGCCCCAAGTAGTAGTTTTAGAATGCAGCAAAATGGCTGATTAATTATTTTTAATTTTAAAATGTACATAAATCTGTTCATTCCACATTATTTCCAAAACAAAGGTATAACATTAACATAAATTAAATAGTATATAGCACATCACACCATACCATAGCCCTTAATTGTATTGTAAAGGGCTTTTTAACATCCCCCGGTTCTATGCTCGAAAGCTTAGCAGGGGACGGCTTACAAACTAACTTACAACCTAACTTAAATTAACACCCATGCCTTACCCGGGATTCGAACCCAGAGCCTCCCGCACCCCAGATCGGCGGTGCACCAACCGACTGGCCACGGGAGGTTGGCCATAACCCTTAACATAACAGTGGAAAATGCTCAAACAGAGTAAACAATGCAAAATATAAGCATAGCACAGGAAATAGCAAAAATCAGAGGAGTCTCATAATGTGTGCTCGAAATGCCCACTGTGAGCATAGATATAGATACATGTGTCTACACATTATCCCACATATACATATGGTGGGTTGTGTACAGTGCACACAATCGCTGATGGCATTCCACATGACAGGAATCCAGTGTCTCTCATTGTATATGATTGTGAGTAAATTAAGAGATTTTGGCAGCTCCAATCATTGAGGTTTTTAAAGTCGATGAGGGTGAAGCGCAGTGAGTATGGAGCACCACCGGAAAGAAAGGGCGGGAGAAACTGGAAATACCCGAGAATACCCACCAACCAGTGGCATCGTCCAACATGATTTCCACATGCAAAAATCTGGGGGTAACCCCACCAGGAATCAAACCCGGCTTGCCTTGGTGGAAGGCCAGTAGTCTAACCACTACACCACCACAGTCCCTTACATGATTGTGGCTGTAGAATTGAACTGAAGCATTAAAGAACCTATGTTCATTGACATTTCTGCCTCCTCTATATGTCCTGAATATGTATCCACAGTTTTGACGTGTATTTTAGATAAACCCAATATAAAAGAAGTTTCAGAACAATAAAAATGTAAACTGCTAAAGAACTATTCAAGGAAATTCATAAAAAGGAATTATTTATGAGCATGGTAATCACCTAAAACAAAAATTGCATAAAACTATTTATATAGGTGTTATAAAGAGTTTAGCAAACGATCAAAGAGAGAATGATGAGTTAAAACATATTATAGGCTGTTCATGATCAACTAAACACTTTTAAGGTCCTAGTTACTTTCCTTTTAAGCCATTTCTTATCTGTTAATCACCTTTTTAAATAAATATTGGCACACTGAAATTTACGTCTAAGGCTAAAATAAAATATATTTATTGACAAGTATTCCAAATGAGAGGGTTTTCAAAAGTGCTCACTTCACCGTAAATGTCCTATATTGATCCATCATGTTACTTGTAAATTATGCTTTATGTTTTGTAACATAATTTTCCTGTACCTTTATTCAAACATTATATATATATATATATATATATATATATATATATATATATATATATATATATATATATATATATATAAAAATAAAAACACAAAAAAAGTTTTGCACCACCAGTAATTTTTTTGCTGACACAGTTGGTACATTACAAAAATACATTTGGCAATTCTAATGCAATATTCTGTATAGACTGTGTAAACTACATCCCATACTTTTTTTGTATACATAAAAAATAAATACCTGAACATTTCACAGCTTCCAGAAATAAAAGCAAGAATCACACAAGTCACCATTACTGAAAATTGTTCAATTTTATGTTATTACTACCAGTGGCTTCCATACTTCAAAATTACAATTTTTTCTAAGTACCTAGGCTAAAATACGCTCTTGCCTTCTTCCCAATATAATATTTAGATGTGCACTGAGTGAATAGCAATGATCACAAATTTAAAAAAAGAAAAATTGTAACATTAAAGCAGACTAACACAGAATCAAAATATAGTGGTTACTTGGAAAGAAAAAATGAGGAATATTTCCTTTCAATGTATGAACTATAGCAAATATTTTACAAAATTTAATTTCTCACAACTGCATACTAAGCAATATTTTTTTAAATAAATCTGTACATAGCACCTCATAAAAATTAACACATTTCTAATTCTCATTTTCTGGTAAATTATGGATTAGTTCCAGCAGAAAAAGAATATTACTACTGTGCTAATCAATAAGCCATTATAATACAGTATGTAACATTCAAAAGAAATAAGAAATAAAAAATTGTTATATTAATGTTTTAAATACCAGTAGTCAAACACTGCTTTTTTTGCTAGGTGTACAAGTACAATAAATTAAATTAATGCTGATACACTAAAACAAAAAAAAATTATTAAAAATATTTTAATGGAATAAAATTTCGCTACTACTTTCTGCATAAAAAAGTCTAAGTTTACAGGTCATTATCATGCTTAACATACATTTACAATTCACAGTTACTGAAAGAACAGTTAGAAAAAACTTGAGACTGCCCCACTATTTACTCTTTTTTTTTCTTTCAATAAAATACAGAGTGGCAGAATGCATTCATGGATGGAGTGGCACCTACCCAATCAACAACCCTTGAATGTGCAGAGGTGCTAGGTGCACACTACATTATGTATATCTATCACACTATTTATTTACATAAAGACTTTGGAAACCTTTTACTGACCCAAAAACTGATTTGAAAAATTTTTTCACTAAAAAAATTTGTCTAGTAATAAAAATACCAAAACAAAAACAAAACCATGCACCAGCCAACTTGAATGTTACGTAAGAAAGGTGATGGATTTTGTGAAAGCGTTAGAACACATGAGTGTTAGAATCACACCACATTTTATTCCTATTTGCACACAGCAAAAAGAATCTGAATTGCATGTGACAACCATTTTTAACTTTACATCTAGTAAGATGTTAAAAACATGGAACTAGAATAGAATCCTGTTTTTGCATTACCGCATTTTACATTTTCCCGCAAATTACACCATTTATTTTTGGTCCCATTTTATCTCCATTTGATTCTGTGTATATCTTTCCCGCTAATTACAACATACAATTTTTTAGTTTCTCGCTATTTACACTTTTTCTTTACATTATTAACAGTGGACAAAATCCACATGACAAGAAGATAAGCTATGTTGGATGCAGTCCACATCATTTCTCATGCATGGAAGGAAGTTACACAGAAAACAATTGCGAACTGCTTCAGGAAAGGTGGTTTTCAATGTTCAGTGGTTAGCAATGAAGATGAAGCCAATTGAGCCAAATGTATCATTAACATACTTAGTCAAAATTGACTCCGGCATGATTATTACTGAAGAACAGTCAGTTGAAGATATTGTAAGTTCCCATGTGATGGAAAGTCAAGACCAAGAAGACGACAAAGCTTGTGAAGAAGAGGGAGAAGGAAGTACGTATGCCCACCAAGCATGAGGCATTACAAGCTGTATCAACTGTGAGGACCTACTGTTCGAGATTCGAATGTGAGGACTGTATTTTCAGTCAGATGAATGCCCTTAACAAAAAAATTGAACATGTTAGCAGTCAGCAGCTGAAGCAGGCGAAAATCTCAGACTTCTTTTCAAAGTCTAATTAGTTGGAAAGTGTAAACTGTTGTAGTATTCTAAATTTGTATTACCTTGATTCTTATTTTTACGTCCTTCATTATGAAAATTCCAAACGTGACAGAAGTTTTTAAGTAAGTTCTAGGCAAAGTTTGTAATTATGCCTATATTTGTCAGTTTATTTGTTCTATCTTCAATATTTGCCAATTTTACATACATTTTCTTTCTATGCATATTCAATTTGTAAATGTACTATATTATATTTTGGTAGAGCTTTCCATGTTCGGCAATTTTATTTGTAAAAAGATTTTTGAATTGTGTTAATGGTATGTCAATGTTGATTTATTACAATTTCATTCAATTTGAAACAATATACTGAATTTCCCACATTTTACATCATTTTTGCTGGATCCCTAGAATGGTGTAAAAAAGGGGTTCTACTGTATTTCTTGTAGTTTTCTGCCAACTTAACTGTGAGTATTGCAGTCATTACTTATGTTAAAATATATGCAGTTATGGGCAGTGATTTTTTTCATAGGTTGGTTTTAAGAGTGCTCACTTTATAGTAAACCACATACAATTACATGCATACTATATTTGTACAGGATTTGCCACTGTGAATAACTTAAGTGTATCCAGCCCACTTGTTTGGATGACATGATATGATAACCATAATAGAGACTAAATATAGGTTGTGATTGATGAAGGAAACAAAATAACCCCCTGAGAAAATGAACAAAATATTGTCAGTAAAAGTCTACACTTTTCCTACCTGTTAAAAACTTGTGTTTGGACTCACAACCTGCCTGAACCTGGATGAGAGCAGTAGGAGGCAGAAATGCTTATTACCAGTATGTAAAATTCCATATGAAATAGGCCCTAACAGATAAACTGTACTAACTGAATGTTTGGTGCCAGCCACCCCTCTACTGCTTGTTTGGTTTTGTTTATACAACACAAAATTTTTGTTACACACCCAGTTCCCTTTCATACAGTTTTCCACTTGGTAACACAAACAAAGAAAGATGCCAACAGTTTGGAGTCTTGAATGGCAAAGTGGTTTAGCTCTTTCCTTCACAAGTCAGAATTAAGTAATGACTGCCTTGCCAAGGGGACAGTTTTCCTCTTTGGTGTATGATAGCACCATTTACTATGTATTCAGTAACTGTAATACTGTAACTTACGTGCAATTTGTAAAATAATATCCAAAGTCAGGGCCGGTGAAATCAGGAGATCAGGGGGGTCATATGATCCCCTAATAATCTGCTGCAAGGGTCAGATTCCCATAAGGAATAATAAACTCACACTTAAACTATGACTTTTGATGTTAAATTAATACGTAAAGGCAAATTAGAGTATTATCTGCAAACACGTTTCTTTAAATTCAAATGCTTCTAGTTGAATGGTGCAGTAAATCTAGAATTTGTATCATTTATTAGTTTATAGATGATATCAGTTATGTTAAAATCAGTGGTGGCTCCAGGAAGAATTTCAAAGGAGAGCACAAAGTTAAAAATTAATATAATACTTAATTGAAGATGCAACGAACTAACCTCTACACACACCGGGTTTCCACTTTTAGCAGTTTCATCATGATCTAAAAGATTCAACTCAAAAAATCCACAAAATATACTGCATTCTTTTACTGTATAAATTATGTCTCTGTTATTTCTACTAGATCATTGGGTATTTTAACTAAACTTCTGCATATTTCATTTAACTTATTTCTTATATCTACCTTCCCCAGCATTACAATTTTCATTTCATTTTGCTCACGTTTCGTCAGAACCAAAAACAGCACAACACAAGCAATAAAACATAGTTTTATCATAGTATCCTACAAACCAAATAGTTTATGATTTTTTAAAATTAAAATTACATGTATAATTTCTCTTTTGGGTGCGATAGGTTCGCGTTAGAATACGTTGTAGTCATGCAGGGCAAAGATTTTTAATTGAATGGGTATTGTGATACACTGCTTCCCTAAAAAAAATTTGATTCTGTTCACTTTTTTTTTAATGCATAGGGCATGCTATATGTAAGTTCAGAAAAGGCCTGTCAACATTTGCGCTATCCCAACCTGTGTCTTAGGACAAGGATACACTAATTGGTGCACTTGATCGTATTAACATCATGGTGCTGTCCAAACCTCCTGTGCCCCAAATCAACCTGTGTTCCAAGTCAAAGCAATCAGAAAACTGGACTTTTGTCCCAAGTTGTGTCCTAAGATGATAGAAAAATAAGACTACAGATACTTTAGCATGCATTCATGGAATGTTCACGTTGCAAATATAAACAATAGATGTGCACGGTGGATTTCTTGAGACGAACATAACAAAATGGTAATTAGTGCAGTCTGCATTATGTGTGAACTATATAATATGAAGGACGAATATTTTAAAAATATAAAGTTCAAATAAACTTCTTGGATATCAGTTGCAGAGCTTATTTAAACTAAACAGTTAGGGCCTATATCATAGAGAGAAATAAATTCTATTTAAATAACACATCTCGCAAACATAATATAATCAACAATTCAGCAATATAAAAATCATTATGTAACAACAATTTATGTGCCGAATTTACTGTGAGTGCAATCTAATGTCATATTCTGAAAGCTCACTTTCAGACAACGCATTTGTAGACCATATTCAGACTGTGTGAATGTGACATCACTTGACATCAAGATTCAGACAGCTCCACAGGTACCCCGATTGTCGATGGGCCTTAACACAGCAACAAAAATGCTGTGTATAAACATTAAATACTGAATAATATGCAAGCTTGAAAAACTATATCATGCACTCCTATTTTCAAAATATTCACAAATTCTCAAACCTTGAATATAATACTGCAACAGTAACAGTATGTAATGCATTACAGCATCAAAAAACAAATAGATGAGACACACCTGCCATCTATCGAGCTATTACAGAACTACCTGAACCACGTGGGCAGAGGCGGCTTGTGCCCCGATCTTATCGCACTTCGGGTATTTTCAAGACATCTTGTGTGCCTCCGATAAGGAAAAAAATATACAGCGAGGGCACAGACCGTCTGTGCGGCAAGGAAAAATTTTGTCCGCACCTAAAGTAAGGAGACACTATTCTCAGCCCAGTGATACAGAACTTAATGATCAAATACACTACTTTTAACTTTAAATATGAAAGAAAGATCTATAAAAAAGCATTTATTTGCTATACGGGATGTCAAATTTTATTTGGGAGGGCACATGCCCCTGCGCCCATTGACAAAAGTCACCCCTGGTGAAAATTAAAATAAATGTACATTTACTATGTAAATTTCAGTAAGTCCTAATATTAAACACATTAGTAATAATTATTACTCAAAAAGATTTTTTGTGTGTTTATATTACTCTTGACCCTTGACCCCCTAATGACGAACACCTTCCACTACCCCTGTCCACCCTATCTGTGCCCTACAACTAACATGGAACTCTGTCAGTACAAGAATGAGCATAGCTTCAGGCTGCTCATGGTTAAAAGAGCACTTTCGAAGGCCCCACAAAGTTTCTTTTTCCAGTCCACTGTCACAGACACATCAAGCATGGTTCTCATTTTCCCCCATCGTAAACATATAAATACAACATGTTGCCAGTTACCAGATTTCGTCTTAAATGTTTGCATGGTTTAAATTTTTTGCCAAGTGTAGGAATCATAGGTATGGCAAGCTTCTGGTTAATTCAGAACATTTCAACCTTCTTACAACACTTGTGACTTAACCAACATCAAATGACATAAAAATCCTTTAATATAAATAACATTTACAAGCATATGTATCGTAGGTTTACAACTGTTCCCGAAGTTATATATTCCCATTTTATTTTAAAAGAATAATACAATTCCCTACTTGCTCACGATTTTCATTATAATCAACACATGAATGAGTCAAAATGTTTACTGAAACGATGTATGCCCTAATGTACAAACAGACCAACTTTACACAACATATAAGCAAGTGGATGGCCCTACAGTTACATAACACATTAAGGAATCACTTGTCATGAAACTCAAGAAGCTCACAATATTGCCACAGTAATAGAAACCCAACCCAAGTTTCTTTCCGGCTTCAATTGCATGTATGAACAATTTCCATCTACATATTTTACACTGAATATTAGCATTTCACATTTTGGCTACTATTATAAAATACAAACCATGAAAAAATATTACACTTCCCTAAGAACCAACACAGAAACATTTTAACTATGGTATATTATTATAACATTATTTTATCTTTGTAATTCCATATTGGCGCAAAAATTACATTTCCCAACAAGCAAGGGGAGGTAAAAAATAAACAATCACCCTATTTTCTTAAAAGATGTGTTAATCAGTTTTTAGAAAGTTTTATCACAAACCAATTTCTATTATGCCAAGTCGTACTCTTGTAGGTAGAAAACAGAAATGGAATTTCAGGTACCAATCATTTAACACGTCACTTGTAGTAAAAGATTAAGTGATGGAACTGCATTTATCAATTTGCTGCTAACCATACTTAAAGTGATCCAGTTTATGTTCATATTAAAATTTATGTGGTCAGCAAATTTTTTTTTTTTAAGTTTGACTTCAAAAGGGTTTTAATACTATGAACATCCTCTCCTTGCACAAGAACTAAAAAATTTAAAAGAAAACTGGCATAGTTTAACACAAAGTCTTTGTTCCAAAATTATTGGGAATAAAACTGATAATATTTATGGCCAACTACTGAGGATGTTAGGACACATAGCAGTGTGTCTGAATAACGTAAGTGAAGTCATGGATTCAATCCCATATGTACTGGGGGTGGCTTTTCCAATGCACTTTTTCATACCATTTCAGAAAAATGTAGGTGCAGTTGTAGCATTGCAGGTTATGTAAATTTTAATTGTTTTTATAATTATTTTCATCTGACTTTTAGTTAAATTCCCCTAATTATTTTGTCAGTAGGTGTAATATTCTAAATTTCTCTTTTATGCCATGTGGAAAAGTAAGGGCTTTCTCAGTTTTAATGCAAGGCTGTATTTCAGTTGTTATCTGTAGTACTTTTGAGATTAGGTATTTTTTCAACTTCTTTTAACTTTCCTCTTCCATCAGCAGTATTTGTTTTGAAGCCCTCACAGTGACATAGTTGTTATCCAATAGGAGGTCGCGAGCCCCGACCAAATGTTATTTTTATATTTTAGTTTGAGGAGAGAGGGTAGTCACGAGCCGAGCTGCGATGCTATTGTACTTGTTAGTTAACCATTGTTCTGCAGGCCTGGGAGCAGGCTACATGGCTGCTGACATATTTGTTAAAATCTACTGTGATGCTGTTACGTGTGAAAGTCATCAATTGAGAAAGGATGTTTCTGTACGTGTTTGTGTGTTTGTAACTGTTGTGAAAACCAAATAAATCTAAGACATATTCCAAAATGGGAGTACATTCTTTTCATACTCTTTAAACAGGGTGTCAGAGTCTCGTGAGTAACCCGACTGAGCTAGTGTGAACTGTGTTTGTGGCAGGGCAAATAACTTACTTTTGCCACGGCACACAATTTCTTAACACTCTGAACACTAAGCTTGAGTGTAGCTTGGGCTAAGATAGTATTGGTTGTTCACTTTAAAGTGAGCACTTTCAAAAGCCCTGATTAATTTATATTTTCAGCCAATTTGTACCTTTTCACTTTGTGCAAGTATAAATATTGTCATGTGCTCTTCTCAAACAAAATGTTGAAAAATGGGATTATAAGTATTAAAAATACAAATGTCTTTTTTATATTAGTTCAAGTACATTGGTTGTTTATTTTTGTACAACATACTTCCTTCGTATTCTACTCTCCTGAGGCACTGAAATGTGGAATTGTTGACAATTATGCCATCAGCTTAAATGGTCACAGCCGTATATTACCACGGTGGACATTTTTTCTCGTGAACACATATCACTGAAAAGTCTGTGAGTAGACTGAATTTTGTCTCGTCGTAAGCACAAGACATTCATAGATAAAATGTTGAATTATTTCATTATTTAACATGTCAAAAAGCAGGCATATGCATGAAATGATGGAAAACTTCCTCAAAACACATGTAAATAACTTCTACATAAATATTTTAATTATGAAACACTTTCAAAATTATGTGAATATATAACTAATTTTGGTATAAATCGAAGTAACACTCTTCACTGAGTGCTCATTTGAAGAAACAACATATCAAATAGAGTATAATCTGATGTATCACAGACAGGAATACAACAAACGCTCTTTTCATCCAGTGGATTTTATCATTTCCATGTACATGACAAAGGACAATTTGCTTGCTCCGCCTGTCTGTTACATTGGACAAATATGATACTGCACTGTATTATGAAACAAATAACTGTAGCCTTTACTCACCAACCGCTCATTTCTTTCACTGCCTACATACAATTTGTGCTTAACTCAAAGAGTAAAATGATCAATTACGTGCACATAACATTTTCTCACTTACACCAGCATGTCAGCGTGGAGCTCTCAAGGGAAATTCCAGAAGATTTCAAGGACACCTGCACTCTCAAGCACCCATACCTCAAATTGTCCAATGATCATGACATCACTGACTAGTCATCATGTGAGTGTGGAAGTTCTGTGCTTTCAAAGGAAGCACTGTTCTCAACAACATATCCATGCTTTTCGCAATACATATTGATAAACATGGACACTACTTTACAGTGCACAATGATAAGTGAAAGTGCGGGTTCATCATCAAATGCTGGGAAAATTCAGCAGAAACACTTCAGTTTGGAATTTAAATTCTAAAAAAACTGAAAAGGATTGATTCTGATGAGCAGCATATTGATGTAGCTAACATGCCAAGGTTTATAGGATCAACAGTGAGGACAATAATAAAAACAGGAATGATATTTTAGAGGCTGGGAAGTTAAGTGTTCCATCCCAAGCAACACAGCTTACAAAAGTATATCTGAGTATAATGGTGAAAATTGAGAAATTGCTTACAAATATTTTCCAGGACAACACATAGTGTACAATACCTTTGAGAGCAGACATAATCAAAGAAAAAGCACGTCGCTTATATGAAGACTTTAAAAAAAAAACATTCCTTTAGAGAAACATAATACAGCCATTCAAGGCCAGCAATGGATGGTTTCCTATTATTAGAAATTGTGAGAATCTTCACAGCATAACCAAAATAAAATAAAAAGAGAGAGAGACTGTTAGTGCAGATGCTGTAGTTTTGCAAAATTGCAAGGCAGAACTAAAATTGCTTATGGAAAATGGAGGCTACACAGATCACCAGGTAATGAACATTGATGAAGCTGGTCTTTTCTGGAAACATCTTAAAAGGAGAACCTCCATCTACACAAAAAAAAATTGCCATGGGTTTCCACATGTTTAAAAGTTGACATTGCTTTTGGATAGTAATGCTACAGGAAACTTCAAGCTCAAGCCCAGTGAGGGTTCCTGCTACAGGGCTGCAGCACCCCCCCCCCCCTCGCGACCCTGAATTTGTGAATTACAGTATACAATATTTTGTGTCTCAGTTGCTCTCAATTTAAAAGAAAATTTATTATGATTGCTTTGAGCTTTATACTTTGTAAACAATAGTACGCCAATCCCCTCGACTGAGCAACGCATGTCTGCATAGCTTGTAGAGCACTAGGCTGAGCGGAGTGGTTGCACTGTGGCAGTGGCAGCCCGCCCGGCCTTACTAGTGCATGTGCACACAGGTGGCAGGAACACAGAGTGGGGCTAGCAGGTGAAGGGGGGGGGGGGGGGGGGGTTCTTGCCCTTCGCACGCATGTGGGCTGCAAGCCCTTACAGGCTGTCGTGAAACAGGCAACTGGCACGTGCATTTATATGTTTGTAGCTATGATATTTACAATATACTTTAATTTATTTAACATGAACAGAATAAATGTGATGGGTTTGGAAGCTATTGCTTTTTCTCAATTATCACTAGAGGAGAAAAAAAAACAAAGGCCAACCTATTCCTCACTTAATAATTAATCAGGCTTCATTAAGTAGGCAGCAGACAAATAAAATAAAATTGAATCGTGATGTGTATGAGAAACAGAAATGGCTGTGTGGATGTGTATAAAAAAATTATCTGTTTTGTTTTCATGAAAAGTATGTTAAAAATATTTTTAACTCATTTAATTAATTTGCGTATTTGTAGCATTGCAAATATCTGGGGTTTAGAAATCACAAAATAAAATGGTGGAAATGTTTTATTGCTACAGCATAAAATAGGGAGTGAGAAAGGAAATTACCAAGGTAAAATTATTTTTTTATCAATAAATATTTTTGGACAAAAAATTTTTGATACATGATTATTGAAAAAAGGATGGTGCAAAAGTAAAGCTGATTTATCCATGCACCATCCTTTTTTAATAATCCTGTATACTGAAGTGATAAAGAAAAATGAGATCTTTTATTTTCGATTTAGTTACGTAATCTAAGTACCTAATGAAAATCTAAGCAAAATGAAAATTTGAAATTCACTGAATATTCAGTGCTTGTCAAATGCTGGTTTACGTGAATAACAATGAAAATTTCTGTTCGTCCATTTTTCTATGTTTATTACTAAAATTTTACTGACATAATTATGTAAAACTTGACCTGAAATGTTGTTAAGAGCTATTCACGAATTTTATTACAACATTTATTCCTTCCTTATGCAATCCATTCATGTATATTATATTTTACAAGTACTTTAAGAAAATATTTAGGAGCATATTGCTGTATTGTATTGCCACTAATGACACTAGGCAAGTTTTATTTCACAATTTTAATTGAATCCAGGTGATTTTCTTTCATTTTTTGTTTTTATTTTTTACTCCTGAGATCCCATCTAGTGCCTCATGGACAGCAGGGACATGAAGCATGTCAATACAGTTATAAAAGTTTTTAAAAAAGATTTACATGTGACACTTTAAACAGGATAGAAGATATACCAACAAAATAAAACAATATATAATTAAGTGCAAGTTTTAAGTTGACATCACATGTTAATGAAAAACATTCGGTAAAATGTCAGCTTCCAATCATGTGGAAGATAAACAAGACAGTTTGGGTAACACAAGCTCTGTTCCTTGATTGGCATGAGAACTTTGGTCCAGCCACAGGAAAATGTCTCACAGAAATTTTTTTTTGCAAAGAAAAACATTTATGGATAATACTCCAGGTCACACAAGCAAAGAAACATTAGAAAATGCTTAGTTTCATGGAAGTTGTTATCATACCCTCCAACGTATAGAAATTAGTGAACAAGTTGTCAGCCTAGGAAACAAAATGGGGCTAAACATAGTCATTGATGATACCAAAGAAATCCTTATCTAATGACACTGATGACCAAAATAATCAAAGAATCAATAGCAGGTGCAGAGCATTAAGAACATGTGTAAAGTGAAGATGAAGCCAGTGACATTCAGACCAAGATTGTAGCAACATTAACACCCTACACCCTTAGTGAAGCATTCCAAGTTTTTGAGAAGGGTTGTGGGATATTACAGCAAAATGACCCCAACATCGACAGAAGTGCTACCATAATCTGAATCATGGAGAATAGCTTAAATTGTTACAAAGTTTTGTACCACGACGGGAAAAAGGGCAGCAAAATAGTGTTTAATTTACTTTTTTTTTAAAGAAACCAAAAGGGGACAGTGACAATAGCAGTGCAAGACCTTCACATATGCAAGACTAAAACTTTTGTGTGTTGAGTATTGTGGTAGGCAGGAAAGAAACAAGAAACAAATGATGCCATGATTATGTTGTTAGGTTCATTAAGTTTTATGATCATTGAAGAAATTATTTTTACAATTCTAATATTTTATATTACATTTTCAAACAAGACATCTAGGCCTATGTTAAGAATATTATTTTTATCTCTAGAAATGTGTGGTAGTGTACTGCTATAAAAGGAAATGTTAGACCTACAACAAATCAACTATTCAGCAGCGTACTGCAAGGTAATCCTGAGAACTATTTATCTCATTTGCCTTGTAGAATGTTTATTCTTGAAAAGTAATTCTGATGTTGTTGAATGTCTATTTATATATATTATTATCAATTGTTTTTATTAGTGACAACAACATTCATAGTAGTACATACAGTAAACATGCACTTTTACATGGTCAGAAAATAAATATATCTATTATCATGCACTTTAATGGCCATAACAAATTTGATGAGCATTGTTTTACTAAGCACTCTATTTTCTTGGAATGCATTATGACTAATATGTACATGTTAATTACACTTTAAAATATTCCATGTTAAATATGAAATTTACCAGTTTAACACAGTTTTATTCCTTCCAAAATTGTGGCATACAAGTTTCACTGTTTGTAATAGGTTTATGTTTACCGATTTGGTGTATATAAATAAGCATGAACACTTTCAACTGCACAGAATTATAACACAATACAACAACTGTAAAATACTCAATTATAGTTTCATCAAGTTATATAATGATTTTCTTACTAAATAAAAATAAATTTCATGAATAAAAACAATTTCTGTATAGTTACTAAAATTTACATGATGGATTGTATAGTCTGTTACAAATAAAAGGGCATGATTGGTAGATACTCAACTTGCCATTCTATTGCCTGAAAGCCAGCCAATAATGAATGCTGTACAGTATAGTTACTGTGTTGTGTGAACCAATAGGATGGCGGTAAGGAGGAGTGCAGATTGCCAACTGTCCTGTTTTTCTGCAGTGATGGATATAGCCAACCCCCTTCTATCTTGTCGTGAATGTCATTACATGCATACAGAGTGCAAAATGTTAATATGCACACTCCCAAACCCACACTTATTATACAAGATGTTCGGAAACTACCTGTTGAAATTCAAACCACAGCATCTGTGGGTGAACAGAAACAAGAAACTTTTGTCACACAAAGATCAGAAAGGCCATTAAGTATGTTTAAATTGAAGTTGAATTTCGGCAAACAACGCCGGGTGTCCACAGCCGTATGTGTGTGCATGCACAACAAGTTGCATGACACAAGGGCAAACTGATCCACAGCAGCAGTGCTGCACGCAGCAATCGGCGGTGCCTATCGGTCAAATGAGTTACAACAGTCTCACACGCAGGCGTCACAGTGGCAGGTGAGCTTGCATATGTCATGGTTGCCTATGTACAGGCGCTGACCGCATGCCGCACCACCGCCATTCGCCTTCGTGTCACGCAACTTGTTGTGCACGCAGGTAAATACGGCTGCTGACACCCGGCGTAGTTTGCCGAAATTTAACTTCAATTTGAAAATACTTAGTGGCCTTTCTGAACATTTTGCGACTAGTTTCTTGTTTCTGTTCACCCACAGATGCTGTGGTTTGAATTTCGACATGCAGCTTTCAAACATCTTGTATACTGGGATCAATTAGCCTGTAGTCAAAAAATTTAATGTTTACATATTACACAAATGCACATGGGCCTTAAAGTGCTATTTTGGTCACTTGGATTTATCATACCTATGAGGACACTAAGTTGCTTGACTCTTGTAATAATTCAGGCAATAAAAATGTTTTATACAGCTTTTATAAAATATATATAGACCTTTACAATAATAAACCATATTAATGTGGCTTAAAAACACAACATTCAAAACTGAAGTAATTTAGTGAAATACATGCATGATGAAAAATTATTAATAATCTTTTCTTCATTATGCTTGTTTTAAATATAAAAATTATGAGGCTTTCATTTATCTTATATACTTAAAGGGGCTGTTCTCTCATAATACATAAAAAATATATTACAATTACTACTAAGTAAGAAGTTATAAAAAACCTTGCAGAATACCTCCCTCAGTAAAAAGTGTAGGTATATTTGCCTCACAGTCAGTACATAAACAAAAATATACAGTGTATTACAACTCCAACTGTGAATATATGAAAATTTTCCACGAAATCTGTAGCTTATTATATAACAGTATTTAATTGATAAATAATATTTACAATATTGTATTGCAGTTTGCATATTATATCTCATATTACTGATGTTTATGTTTTTAAAAGAATTAAGAGGTTGAGAATATATATCATGGAAAGAATATAAATTGACAGCCACATCAGAAAAATAATTATTTTCTAATCAAACAGAAAAAAATTGCCCCATATGTACAAGGGAAACATTTATTTCCCCATTTTTGTATAGTATATTCTGCAAGGCTTTGAAAATATCTAATCATTACTCGAAAGTGTTTACAATACAATGAATTTAATCTTATCTAGAAAAGTTCAGATTTTATGTTTTGCGGAAGTTTCCAACTATTACTGTATTTGCTACATAAATCAGATATATCTGCTCCCAGAAGTAATAATTACATCACCACCTAGAAAATAAACTTAACAAATATACCTAATGGTTTTTTACGTGTATTGCATTTTTTAGATATAAATGCAAGTATTAAGTTTTTCCACTGAAGGCAGTAGCTATGAATGTTTATTGATGCCATTGTTTTACTATCTAATTTTAAAATATGCAATTTTCACTGTTTAAGCTGTGCTCTTTGTTACCGACGAGATCACAGGAACACAAAAATTGTAGGCCTAAATACAAACCACATTGGACAATGTACTTTAGTGGAAATTATTTATAGAAGATGGATTGCAGAACATAATTTGTGAAAGTATAAGTTGAATGTTATGGACATTTGTCTTCTATAAGAGCAACATCTATACACAATTCATAAAAACTACTAATTGCACAGGTCAAGTATTGACTGCTGATTGATGCAACATGCATAATTCCATCCGATTTTCCACTTTTTGTAAACAAAAAGCCATGCCAAAAATGGAAACATTTTTATCACAATTGTTAAGGTGTGCTAAGTATCAAAAATGATTTATAAGTAAGGCATAAAATTTTAAAACTTAGGTACAGTGATGGTGACAGCTGGAAGTGTTAAGTCACACTAAATGTTTCCCAGAAATAAATTAACAAATGGAAAATCATGAAGGTAAGTTGTTAGTAGGTTCAGCTATCTGTACTATACTCAGGTGTAATGGCTAACCCAATTGTTTTTCTGAGATCTTGCTTAAGCAAGTGTTTTGAAAATTCAAAAATGTTTTCTTTTATTACTTAAATATTTATTAATAGCTACTGTTCGACATTGTTTATTTTTTGCCTATAAAAAAAATTCTGTTTGCAGTTCTTTCCTTGAAAAAAAATTTCAAAACCAAACATTAAAAACAAGATATTTTTCTAAGACATATGGCTAGATTTGGTTTTATATTCATTATTTGATTACAGTATGCAGCTTTGTTTTTAATTTTTTTCTTTCAATATTTTGCTTCAACTTTTTTTTTCCAACTTCTTAATTTTTGTCACTGATTTCTAGTAAGTGATTTTGTGTGCATGCCTAATAAAAGAGGGGAAGGTGGTGCACGTGTGACTGGGTAGGAGGTGGTAGGGTCGTTACTTGCATTAGAGTGTCTTAGGGGTGGCAGGCACCCCTGCGTAATATGCAATTTCTAGGGTTTGTTTTCTTCTGACAAAAATTGTGAATATAATACTCACATCACTACTTTCTGGAATTGGTATTTTCTCCTCACTGAAGTATGCATGCTTAGTTGTAGACAAAGTTGTATTCTCAGTAAGAACGGAATTGACACTTCCACTAACTGATGAAGGTATCCCTGCTGGCGTGAAGTCAGATTGTTCAGTCTTTCTGGAAGCAGCCATTGTGAATCTGCAGCAAACAAAAAAAAGTTGTTTACCTGCAAGAATTCGTAAGAACATTTTTACTTTGGAATATCAACAGAACTAACATTATACATATATGTAATCACTACAACTTAGTGTACTTCCAGCTTTCAAACTAAGTTACAGCCTGTCAAATCAGGGGACATGGCAGCAACCCCCCCCCCCCCCCCAAAAAAAAAAAATAACACAGACATTAAACAATCATATGAATGTTTTAAAACTGAAGTGAAATGTTATCTGGGTTGTTTAAAATATTGATTTTAAGTCATTAATTTAATATTGTTCCCTAAAATTATGATAAGACATTGCCCCTTCCCATGACATGACTCGAAAAATATAGACCTGCACCTGCATGTAAAAAAAAATACCCCATTTCCAAAACAAAAGTCTAGATACGCTTCTGTACCAAATGCACACAACATGATCATATGTTGTACTTCCAATTCACTCTGGTGTTTGGTGACGGTTAACCTCTATAGAATAGGAAGTTCTCAAACAGCTGTAAGTATCATTAAAACTTTCCTACAACTGCCTCCGCACTGTGGTGCTTGTACATGAAAGGATCATCACCTAATAGTGCCATACCGTAGAAGTGAATACAGACAACAGTTTTTTAAGAGCACCAAACAAGCTTTACTGTGTTGTAAAGGAAGTTAAGCTATTGTACCTAGACATCCTTGGAAAAATATGTTATTATCCTGTGTGTGCAGGGCACTCTACTGTCACTATGGCACAATCCTTTTAAATAAACAAGGGCTCGCTTACATAAAATGTCAAACTGCCAGAAGTTAATTGTAACCACTCCTTACATAAAAAATAATGGAAAAGTCTAAATGCCGTATAAAACATATGCCACATCGAATTAAACACATGATCTGCCCAATCATCAGCATTATATAAATTAACTTGTTATGCAAACATCATGAAATTTTAATACGAAACTAATGTTCAACACAGATAAGCAAAATTCAGGCCATAAATCTGCAACACAAATTAGTCTAGCTCTTTTATGTCCAGACATCAATCACAATGTGTCATGTTCGCAGATAACTTCAATTTCAAAAAACCTGTTAGTGAAGATAAAGTGGTCAACACAAATAAGATAGTAGAGAGTTTGCTGATGAGTCTGCATCTACAAAGATCTTATCTATCATTATGTTACAGACTTTTTATGAATATTTTCTATTATAAGTTGACTTGTTTTCTACTACTACCAAACATGTACACTACTGTACCGCCAAACCTTGCTTGATGTCTAGAAATTATATTCATCAGAATCGGTAGTTATAGGCTATTTACTGCAAGTGAGTACTTTTGAATAATAGTCACAAAATATATTTTATTTTGGCCTTAGACGTTAACTTCTGAGTACAGTGGAATATAACACTGTGTTTATACTTGCATGGCAACTTTTATTTTGATAAGGTGGTTAACGGATAAAAAATGGCTGAAAGGAAAAAGTAACTGGGGCCTTAAAAGTGCTCACTTTACAGTTAACAGCCTATAGTAATTAAGTTTCCAAAAAATAAAATAAAATGTTTTATCATCACTAGAACTGGACAAAAAAAAGTGGAATTTTGTATCACTACATTCCAAAGTTTCAGAAAATGGAATACATTACGTTATATGTCTGTGTGATTATATGTATGTATGTGTGATACTGTAGCTCGGATTCTGACAGGGTTTAAGTATGCAATCCCATACATAAAAAGGGAAACATAAATCTTCTTTAAATTATTATAAAAAGTAGGACTTAACATTTAACTAGCTTGGGAAGCATGATATGACATTTAACAGAATCATATTAGGCCTAAACCATTCAATATCAGTTTCTTAAGTTATGAACAGAAATGACCAGCTTAAAACATTTAAATAATTTATCATAAAACTGAGTGAAATGTGTTGTGTAAGAATTATAAGATGCTTAAGCAAGCCCCAGATTCCTAATAAGCTGATAAAACAGAACGTGAATTTGTAAAATTAAAAAAACATGCAACACTATTACTGTAGTGCCTACCAAGCTTGTGCCTAACACTGCATACAATACATGCAGAGGCAGAGGCATGAGGTCATAAAAAATAATTCAGCACTGTTTGGTGGTTAGCAAATAATGTGGCCAGAGATCACTTATTGAAAAAAAGTGTGTAGAAAATTTTACGTTTTCTCCATTCAGCCTAGCTCTTTTTAACTTTTTGTCTCTTGTGTTCCATTCACACAGGACCCACCCATTAGGTATGACAGCATTAAAAAAAAACACTCAACTTCCTGTTTCTACAAGCACTGGATAGAACTTACTTTCATTCCACAAGAAAAAGATAAAGTCCAGTGTTTTTCAACGAGCCATCACCAATAAATTTATATTAGAAATTGACCACATAATATGCACATGTGAATAGCCATTTAGCATATGGTACTCCCTTTTGTAGCAACCATGTTTTAGCACATAAGCTACTATTGTTACAGAAAAATGCAGTTTGCTTAAGAGTTGGAACTACAATTAGTTCCCACGCTAAACCTTTTTTTAACCAACTAAAAATTTTAACTTTGCCATCTATGTATGGACTTCATATACATACACTCGCAATTAGGCTACCGCCCGGTGGCGAGCTCTCTCACCTCTCCTTCACCCAACCAACTCCTTTTCTACTCCCTTCCTGAATTTACCAACCCCTTTCACAGATACCAATTCCTCCCTCACAGACCTTACAAGCTCCGTTCTCCTCCACACCCTCTGAAGCTTATCACTGTTGTTTCCTTTTCCTCTAAATACCCCCTTACTTAGCTTGCAGTGTAGCCCTCCCCATCCTCCCTCTTCATTCACCAACCTGTACATCCTGACTAGCTGTTCAACTTTCCTCCTGTCCCACAATGAGCTCCACCCCATTTCTTTCATCATCACTGATGGCCTATAGTTCTCTTCTTCCTCACCATCATGCCCCTGCCTTCTCCGCACCTTTTTCAGTTCTCGCACCTCCACCTCCACATACAGGTCCCATACTGCTGCAGCATATTCTAACATTGGCCGTACCATTGTGTCATATGCCTTCTCCTTCACCTCACAGCTGACTACATTTAGCACCCTTCCCAGAATACCCAGAGCCCTTCTTCCTTTTGCAACCACCCTCTCTACCTGTTTTTTTCCACCTGAGGTCTCCCTGCAGTACAATCCCTAGATACTTATATTCTGCTGCTTCTTCTATCTCTTGTCCCTCCCATCTGTACATGTCCCTGCTTATCATCTTCTTCCTTGTGAACCTCACTACCTTAGTTTTTCTTACTTTTATCTTCATTTTATTTTTTCTGGTCCACAACCATATCTTATCATTGTCCGCCTGCAAAAGTATCCCCTCCTGAAACCATGCTGGGACTCCTCCAACCAATTCCTATTTTTCATAACCCTCGCTACATACTGCACCGCCAGCCTCTCCATTACTTTTCCTGTACTTGATGTGAGACTCACCGGTCTGTAGCTGCCAGGCCTCCCCCTATCCTCTCCCTGCTTGTGCATAGGTACCACCATAGCATCCTTCCAATCTTGTGGTAACTTACCCTCTCCTAAGAACTTTTTAAACAGCACTTCTAAATATTTTGCCCACTCCCTGCCACCAAACTTTAATGCTGCGTTTCCTATCCCATCTAGACCTCCTGCCTTACTGCTCTCCAAACCCCTAATTACCTTACCTATCTCCCACTCCCTCATCTCAAATATATATTGTAATGTGAAAAGATATTGGGCAGATTTTATTGTGTGTAATAACGTACAAAATCATAACAAACTGCAAAATTATAATCTCTTTATTAAGTTAAACATTATAAATATTAATGTTCTCATAAGAGTTTTGAATTAATTGCACCTAAATTATTTAATGTGTTGACTTACTGCTTATTTTTAGAAAAATTTCTTTCAATCCAACTAAAACGGGTGAAAACATTTTTTATTCAACAATCCTTTGTATAGAGTTAAGTAATTGTTTTATTTACAGCTAAGCAAATTGTAATGTTTATTTTTTATATTGGCCTAAGTATTTGTTCCCCCATTTTTATAAATAAATTGTTATACGACTATGTATTAAATGATCACCACTTTATCATGAATAGCCTATACCTAAATATACCTGTATGCAAATAATAACAAATAACACTAACACCAAATATAACTTCCCAGCAAACTTGGTTGTGTTGTGTTTTGTATGTGCTTATCGCTATAACTATGAATGTGTTAGGTATAATTATGTCAATTGTAACCCGGCCTTTATTTCCAATTTGCAATTGGGCTATGCCCGGTGGTGCATCCTTCCCTCATCCCTTTTCACTCTCCAGTCCCTTCCTGAATGGCCCAACACCCTTCACCAACGCATCCTGCAAAACATCGTACTACCCATAACCTCTGAAACTTTATACTGTTCGAACTCTCCCCCTGTACAGTCTCTTGGCTAAATGTCTACATAACTTTGCTCATCCTCTCACTTCATTCCCTATCGTATACATCCTGACCAACTTCTCTACTCTTCCTTCGCATGTCCCTTAGAGAGCACCACCGCAATTCCTTCATCCTTATTCTAGGCTGTAAGAAGGCCTACTGTTCACAACTTTGGTGAGTAAGTGTAGATGGCTCTTAACAGCAAGGTCTTGAGAAGCGATGAGGGTGAAATGAGGCGAGTATGGAGCAGCACCAGGATGCAAGAACAGGGGAAATGGGAGATCCCTGAGAAAACCAGCCAACAGCGGAATTGTGCGGCACAATTCCTGCATGCAAAAATCGGGGGAGGGAGGGAGGGCAACCTTACTGGGAATTAAACCCGGTTCACCTTGGTTGGAGGCAAGCAGTCGAACCACTACACCACTGTAGCCCCAACAACTTTGGTGAAGTATCTACCCACATATTATGTAAAAGAAGAAAGTAGCCTAAAAATGTTTGGTAGGTACAGTTGACAACCATAATACACAGAATTATTAAATAGTGCCATTGAAAAGGGTTTCTCTTAACACTGTGGTGAATGCTGACCTGTATTGTTGGCGTACTTAAATTGTCATAACCACATTTTGTTTATTTAAAAGTTAGTGTACAGTCCTTAGGTCAAAAATAATTCAAACAAACATGAAACATGGCATGGCTAGCAACACACAACAGAAAATAGTTTAATTTGATAGTGGCCAATTTAACCTCGTATGTTGTCAAAACTCAACTAAGTGATGGGTTGTAAAAGGCAATAAGCAACAAATGTTAAGGAAAGTGAGATTCATTACTGCCACAAAAAAAATCAAGCTCAGCAAGCATAATAAAAATACATAAAAATTGAGTAGCGTAAAAACAGTAATTTTTTCATTGTGTACGCTGTACTGGAGACAAACTGACACAAAAGCAGTAAATGTATTTTATATGCAACATAAAAGTTGATAAAGGGCAAGAGATGATAGAATGTTTATTTTTATGGCAGACAACTTATCCGAATGCTGCTAATTCATTCCAGCAAAACCAAACAAAACAGCATTGTCCAAAATTATAGGATAATGCTATAGTACATAGTTTGGAATGTTCGGTGGTTATAAGGCTCTCAAGTTACTGTAATAAATAACATGAGCTAATTGGAGGGCTGTCATATTGCTTACTACAGCAAAATAGAAAGGATCTATTGCCGAAGTCACACAGCACTACAAATACACATTTGTGGTACAGCATATTCGACGCCTACATTAGATAAACACATCGTGCGGTATTTTTAAAAATTCTTTTGGGACTCAGTTTGACACAAAAAATATCGCTTCCACGTACACATGCCTACACTGTTTTTTATGCAGTTAATTTATTTGTATAGTCGTAAAATAATACTAGCCATCGTTCATACAAAGCCAATACGAATATCCAGTATGGAAACACAATTTATTTGTAAAAATCTAGACAAGTGCTAAGTCGAAACCTTAGTTTTAACCAAGAAGGTTGGGGGGAAAACATCAAAACTACTAGGTCTTTCAATAATAACAATACTTATCATTTAATTAAAACAGTTTAAAATGTTACCTGGTGCCTGAAGTTAGTTTTTAATCTCAATAGAGTATTGCACTGCCTTAATTAAAAACACTAAAAACATCACAACATACGAGACGGGACGAGTTAGTTCATGCTGCAGAGGAAACACTACATACACACGTAAACGGCCACACGCGAAGTATCACCACAGCCCGTTTGTAAACATATATACACCACGTGCGACTGTTCTCGATCGTCTTGTCGCCACGCTCGTCGCTTAGTCTTTTATCCTCCTTCCCCCCTCCAGCCGACCAAACAGCTACTCAACCTAACCACCAACGTTCCTATTTTCCTGTCGTCGATACTGTTTTCAAGTGCTTAAGTGCCCACATATTTCCATTTTTTTCATCCCGCCTGACAACACGAGATGTATGTATCTACCTCTCATGCATGTTAATCACACACGCGAAACGAGTGCAGACCCAACGTCATCACAATCGCATCTTCCCATCAGCCGACTGGAAGGGGAACACACGAGCCAGCACACATCGACTCGGCACTCGAGACCGACTGTTACGTTTACACGATATGTCCGACGTCGAAATATTGCGCAATGCCGCGAGCGTGTTATGTGCATTTTTATTGTTCTCTTTTTTACTTCCGTGGCTTTCTGTGCGCGCGCACATTTTAGCTCCGTGCGCAATAGAAAACTTTAGCATTTGACTTTACGTTTCATTTCCTCTGACGAAACCACCAATACACAATACAATTGAACATCGGTTCTGCGAGCTTCGTAAAAATATGTATCTTGTTATGTAAATAATTATATTATCCAGGAATGCATTTTACGAGCCTTTTTTTTTAAATAGGCATAAAATTTTCATTAAAAGTTTATTTCAAAACAGAAAACTCATTTGTTTACTTTACTAAAATATGTCAATTTATATATTTCCTCTTCACATTATATTTGTTTGCCATTTATTTAATTTATGACGAGCTTTGTTAATATACCGAGATTAAAATCGACCTACAATAAAATAACACACTTTCCACATAACCTCTGTTAGATTCTTGGCAAAATAGCTGCTTGACTTTGAATTTAAATTTCAACTTTTCGAAACCGCTAAGTCAAGAGTGCTTGACTTTACCTTTGACAGTTCCATTGTGTCAAGCTCCATAAGAAACAACATGTCGAAAGCAATCGTAAAGTCAAATGGTAAACTCAAATTTTAAAGTTTTCATTTGTGTAAGGGCCTTTATTATGCACATTACAATACCGAGTGTTCTTGTTGGGAGGAAAATTGTGTTACATAGTTTTTTAAATAACGACATGTTAAAATGTGCCGTTTTCATCACGCAGGTTTAAAAAAACAGACAAAAAACATAGAACACTTACAGAAATAAGTTAATCGTCATTGGAAAAAATTGTCATGAGCTATAGTAATTACACCATGAAAACATTGATCAGAGGTTTTCATTTTTTGTTTTATAACTGGTCTTTCAATTTTTGTAAACGTGGCTTAAAATTAATCAACTCAATACCGTTCAGTTGCATTTATTTTTTCGTTGCTCACTTTGCTTATTTTCTAACCAGAAAGAAAAATGATAACTGCGATTTCGACCAATTAAGCAGAAAATATCGAACCCAATTTCTTAACGTGGCAGTAATTGTGCGGCCAGAAGATCAATCGCCGCCTATCGCTGACATCCGGCGCCGCCTATCGCTGCGATCCTGGTTCGATTTTCAGCGGTACACTTCCTTTTTCCCCCACTTCAGCGCGCTGCAACATCTCCACGCCCCACTACCACCCAGTGGCATAGGCAAAAATGTATTTTGGGGAAATTTTCTTCGTTGATAAGTCAGTTCCCGTACAAATTTTTTGAACTGAAGAACAACAGTAGATGTACAAACCTGTATTTTTTTTATTGTCTAATTATAACGTTTTGTTTACCTAATTACTCATTTTACAAATAACTAACTATATATATATTTTTTAATGTGTCCATCAGATTTCGGGTGAAAGGTGAGGGTGTTTTAACCAATCAATCAATTTTATTCATCCAAAAGACCTCGCATAATGATATATGACATGTTAAATTTGCTCACAATAAAACTAATAACTTACATAAAATTTAATGAGTTGCTGAACTATGAAAATTATGAATAATTAACAGGATAATTTATATATATATATATATATATATATATATATATATATATATATATATATATATATATAAAACTTATACAAGCTAAACAAGCTATATAAATATTACTAAACTATAAAAATTATGAAAAATGACAGGACAATTTCTATATATAAGGACAGCTAGCAGTGAAAATATATCAACCCCGTCTATGACCCTGTCCCAATCGTCACTAAAGGCCTTAGGCTTTTCGCCGCCTAAATTTACCCCTCGTACAGCTGTAACTATAATTAATTACTTTATTTATATATATTCTTTCCTTCGACTCCACGAGTCAAGTGACTGTGGGATCGGTAAGGATTTTGTCAAGATTATTTACAAGGTCATAAAATACAGGATACATCGGTACAAGCTTAGTTACAAAAATATTCTATAGTTATAGGTCTATACAAACAAAACCATCTTATAAGGCCGTGCCTGAACTGACAAATTTCGTTATTTCGAAAATTTGTAATTTGGTAGGTATCAATTCGGACGTTGTCACAGTCACTTGTTTAGCACTCGCGGCAACATATAACAGTGCAAAATATTTCTATCTAAATTTAATGCTTAAAACAGACGTCATATTTCTGCAATTATTACTGGAATGGTACGAACTTGTTAATAAATAAGAAAATAAATTATGCAGCAATAACGACTTTTAAAAATTATTTTTTCCGGTGTGTGTGTGTGTGTGTGTGTGTGTCTATATATATATATATATATAATATATATATATATATATATATATATATATATATATATATATATATATATATATATATATATATATATATATATAGACATATATATATATATATATATATATATATATATATATATATATATATATATATATATATATATATATATATATAGACATATATATATATATATATATATATATATATATATATATATATATATATATATATATAACTACATAAAATACACTAGGCATGTTTTAAAAGCAAGTAAGTGTTGTGCTGTATGTGTGTGTGTGTATATATATATATAATATATATATATATATATATATATATATATATATATATACACACACATACAGCACAACACTTACTTGCTTTTAAAACATGCCTAGTGTATTTTATGTAGTTATTTATTTTAAACGTCATTTTATTTACGCATTCGCCCATGTGTTTTTAAACTAAAAACAAACATGGGGCTGATTTTGTCATTTTGTATTCTTGCTAACACCGCTAGATAAAAAATACGAAATACCAAATTACCAAATACCTCACAATTTCTGTATACAAAAATCGGGTCATGTGATCATTTTGTCAACAAAATCTGCAAATTCGGACACGGCCTTAAGATAAAAAAATTATTTAAAAAGTTTTAATTACTGAAAAGCCTTTAAAATGCAGTTTTATAATAAGACTGATATAAGCATCACAAATTGAGCGAATCGAATTACAGTAAAGTACAGGCAATACAGTCTTGGAAATTATAAATAATTAGATAATAATTTAGAGAAATGGAACTACAGTAAATTATAAACAATACAGTCTTACAAAGAATAAAATAAACATCATAAAATTAATAAATTGAATATTGAATTACATCACATCCAGGACTTATCTTATGGGCACGAATATAAATAGGTAGTTTGTATCCGACGTTTGTATTGCTTGGATATAGTGACCACAATTTAATAAGGAAAAGGGTATGGAGAGAATAGTAAAAACAAAGGTTTCTAAAAGTAGTGTGTAAAAGAATACATACCTTTATGTGTGTGTTATTTGTAGGCTTGCATATTTGAAATAAATTTGGCGGTCGAATGGAGTTAGCCGGGTTTGGGTCTTTGCAGATGAGTAAAGCGCATTCGGTTGCAATAGCTCATGAAACTATCGTGCGTTATATGTATCACTCCCAACGGCATAGGCCCGCGCACAGGATTTGGAAATGGGAGGTTTTGTTCTAGCGAAGGCTGTTTACGATAAAGTAAGCACTTTTGAAATCAACCTTCAAAAGAAGTCACTGCTCCCACCTGCATATATATTAACGGACGCACCGAGTGACTTGCTCCCAGAAAAGTTCGTAACGATGGAGTGAAAAATAGTTCCATATCTTAACGTCGAATAAAAAGTGTTAGGTAACCATAGCTTAAATTATTTCTATCGCTCTCTGTTTTTTTTTTTAATGCGTCGAAGTGTAAAGATTAGCAGATTTTTAAATACTTATTTTTCTAATAATTTTACAGTTCAACTTGGCCGACACATGAAGAAAGTGATGAGACCCATGGCAATGATAATTTTAAATAACATCCAACGTGCATACAAATAGATTGTAAGCAGGGCTTTCAAAAGTGCTCACTTTACTGTGAACAGCCTATAGGGACAAAGTTATATCATATTTGCCTTCACTTTCACAATCTACATAATTTTTATGTTGCAGCCCAGTTATAAAAATATTCAAGAAATAACCAAATAACATCAATGATTATATAAAGGATGATTTTTAAAAAATTGCCACACTTAGCTTATAGTTTTAAAATGCGTTAAATCAGACGACAAGTAGCTTGTAGACGGCCCTGCGGAGAAGTGCCGTATTGAGGATGAAGATGGTGATGATGATGGTGAGGAACAACGATGTGTTAGTGTGTTACAGGCTATCCTGGAGTCGTTTGTGAATTTGAATTACTAGCAATCGTTAGATAGTGAGTACCGACGTTATTTGGATGATGTTCAATAGGGTAATCCTAGTATATGCTATTCACGGTAAAGTGAGCAATTTTTAAAGCCCTATTATTTGGAATAATAGTCAATAAATATATTTTATTTTACCATTAGACGTTAACTTCCTAGGGCGGTGGAATATAAACACTTTATGTATCATCTGCATTGCAATATTGTTTCAAAAAGGTAGTGAAATCATAAAAAATTGCTGAAATACAAAAGTAACTCAAAGTGCTCATTTGCCATGAACAGCCTATAGCTATGAGATACAAAGACCGTTTTGGGTAAACATTCTCCTAAAGGAAAAATTTTGGCTTATATGCCATCCAAATAGAGGGATATGGTTTTTGTGTACTACCATCGTATGCCCTACTTATTTCGGTGCCCATATTGGAGAAAACCTTGCGGAGTATTTCTGTGTATTTATACTGGCCTGGAATGGATGCGGGCATCAGAGATCGTGTTCGCTGGTGTTTGGTGTGTCAACAATGCAAGTCAAAGAATGCGAAGGATCTTGGTCTGTTTTTCAGCACTCCACCTAAGTTCGCATGGGAAAGATTATATGTAGACGGTTTTGGCCTCCTTCCGAGATTAAAGAATTGAAATACTAGTTTGTTGCTCATGGTGGACGCTTTTTCAAAGTTTTTGTTGGTATACGGCATGCGTGATCAAAGTCCTGTGGGTACTATTGTGCGAATTTTACCGGAGTCAATCTTTCCGTACTTTGGTTCTCCTGCATGTATAATTACGGACAATGCCAAGAATTTTACTTTTAATGAGATGTGCAATTTAGCTTTTTTCGTGGGGTATCCATTTAGTTAAAACAAATCCACACCATCCTGAAGGTAATATGTTAGAGAGATACAGCCATGTTATCAAGGTTGCATTGAATGCTTTCCAACACGACTCACATCATGATTGGAACCAAGCTATCTACTTTCTTTTACTAGCAATTAACTTTAACCTAATGTGACAGTAAACAACACACATAGTCGCTTGTTTTTGCTACAGATATTTTACATCTATTGATTAATTCATGGAATTTGCATTTTGATGCCGATTTAGTCGACCCTATTGTCATTACTAGGAAGTTTTGGGCCGAGGCCAGTGAGAACTTGAAGAAATACTATCAAAATATGCGAAGACCACATAATAGAGTTCATGATGAGTGCAGCTATCAAGTCGGCGATAAGGATATGGTTAAAACACATTTTTTGAGTAAGGCTGCGGAAAATTTTTCAGCTAAGTTGGGTATCAATTACAACGGCCAGTATGAAATTGTTAAATTCCTCACCCCTGTCACTTTGCTAGTTTGTGATACGTAGTGTAACTATAATGCGGTACTTAAGGTGCATGTTGCTAATACAAAGCCATTTGTACAAGATGGCAGTGTTGATGATATGGTACTTAGGTGCCCATTTTTAAGTAAGTGTTGTAATGAATTTTTATTGTGTTTTGCTCTATTGCTGTGTATTGTGCTCCTCGCTAAAATCTTAATACTGAGTATTCCTTGGTTTCGTTCCGGTCCGTGGGAAGTGCCCTTAATGCGCGTCTTTGCCATCCCGCCGCTCCTGCTGGCAATTCGTTGAGGATGGGGTGTGTCGTCGGTGAAGAAGAAGGGCCGAACTGTACGTCTGGGTGCGCCTTGGAGTGTTGAACTGTTCTTTTGCTTCGTGCTCTCGACGATCTTTGTGGTGGCCTTGCCTCTTGAGCTGTGTTTCCTCCTGGACTGTCCATCTAGGAGGAGACTTCGGTGTCAGCAGTGGCGGACATCTTTGGGCAGCGCAGGACGTAACGTGGCGTACTCACTTATTATCCGCCTACATCTGCGTCGAGAACTGGGACTGTGGTTGTGCGAAAGCTGAAGCAAGCATGTTTGAATAATGTAATAAAATACTGTGTAGTATTTGCTCCGAGGACTGTAGTATATTGTGTGACAACACAATATACTACATCATTTATACATTTCTATCATAGCTATTGATTTACTTGTCTACTACGTATTTCTCACTGCCCATAATCCCGCTACACTTTCACTTAAAGTGGTTGTTGCTTGGCCATCTTATTAACACTTTTATTGACACGATTTACCTTCTAAGGCCCCACTCACCTAATTTTATTTTATTTTCAATGCCATTTAGTTTACTGTCTAGTCAATCGTTGACATTACTTCTTTCTTTAAATTCACTTTAAATCACAGTACTTTTATTTTTCTTCTGCGTGTATTTTTAATATCACTCGCTTACTTAGCCCATCAGCATTTTATTCAGGATATAAATAGATTCCACTTCCAAAACAGTCACTAGGGCGAGGATCCTGACCTTGTACTAAACACAATTCACTAGAAAGTTATACTCGTAGTAATTTAAAACCTTACCGTAAAATTATAGGCTCGAAATCTGTTAGCGAATAAATATGTTCGTCCCACAATTGGCACAAAGTTTATAAGCTTTAATAAATCAGGAACGTGGAAATATAACATTTTATAAAATGTTAAATAACTAGTTTTGAATAGAAGTTCGGTATTAAATAAAACATTATGTTGATGTATTTGCGAATTGCAGAGTTATATATATATATGTGTGTGTGTGTGTGTGTGTGTGTGTGTGTGTGTGTGTGTGTTTATTATAGGAAGGAATTTTGTTAGAGGACGAGTGACTGCTATTTGGGAAACAGTGCCACACTGGCCGAACGAAACTATTCTGGTATAAAACTAGTTGTTCGATGGTATCACAAACTAGCTGGGTTTTAACTTTCTGCAGAAGTTGTAAATTACACTGAGAAACTTCGCAATGGCAATATTTTTTTCCTTTAACTTGTGAAAATCCATCAACTAACGATAGTACATATTAACGATATAAAAATCAGTAGTATTTATGAGAATACATTTATGTTATTTTTTCGTATAGCAGTTAGTATTCAATATTTTAAATAAAGTATTTTTACGGTATAATAGGTAATAAAATTGAAAGTAAAAAATTTAGTTACAATGAAGATTTTAACAGGCGCCATAAGGATAAACACATCAGAAGGCACACTGAATCAACAAATGTTAAATCTTTATTTCCCTGAAATATTTAGATAAACGTATTCATGGTAGGCGTAGAATTTCACACCTGCAAACAAAATAAAACACAAAACAAAAATTAATTAAAATGGCGCAGTCCATTTATTTGCATTTTCAAATTTGTTAAAAAATATTTAGTATTATTTGTCAAAACATCTGTATTTCAAAGGTAAAATTAGTTTTATTCGGGACAAATATATTTCCCGTTGTATCTGCGTCGCACAGAGCGAATAATATTATATAATCACATTAATTCAATAACATCACAGATATTCTTTTGCAGAGTGTGTTTGTTAAATTCTTTCTCTTTGCATGCACTGAGCGAGGGAAGTATTGGTTGTCGGTCACATTGCGAAATGCGGGGTTAGCAGTAGTTATCGCACATAACTATTGCAGTAGTCAGCTGGCTTCGGCCTCGCAGATCACGAGTTTCGTCACAGTGGCTATTGTCTTGGATTATCTCCAAGCAAAGACGAGAGATTTAATTCTCCCACACAATTATGCGTTTTCTCACAGGTCCACATGACAACACTTAATGCTATCAAGTGAATATTCCAGTGTTAATTATTGTTACACCTGCCTTATCCGAAGCCATTGTTATGAGAATCCCTGGTCTTTTTGCAGTTATCCGTAGCTCCACGTGCTTTACAACCAGTCAAACTGTCAAATCTTTCCGTCCAACTGCTTCCAGTAAGTATGGTCAAATGAAGTTTGACGTCATCGAAACGTCATTACCGCGGCCATGTTTGTCTGGAAAAGTTGGATGGCTCAAGTTTCCATCTAACAAACAGTCCTCATTTTATATATATATTTGACGGGCTCGATCAGAATCGTGCATGACGAAGATTACCGCTTCCAGCATTACGAATTATTAAAATGGTAAACAACTGGTAGAAACTAAATAAGATTATGAAGATAATTAATTTATATAGAAGCTCTATGAGCATGAATGCATGAATGCTATATTAAGTAATTAATTCACAATAATATTAAAAACGCAGGGGCATTAAGTTTCACTACAAGAAAATATCTGTGATAAATAAAAGTCAAATTTAGTAAAGAAGAGAATATAAATATTCGTTAAATTTCTTCCTTTAGCAGTTAGCAGACTGCATGGGAACAAATAGCACTATCTCAATTTTAAAATAAGTTTTCAATGAAAATTCAGATTAGATCAGCATAGCAAAAATACTTGACAGTGGGAAACAACTTCAATTATAGGCTGTTCACGGTAAAGTGAGCACTCTTTAAGACCCTCTCAACAAGTTTTAACCACTAATAATTATATCGTATTGCAGTTTCAGGCATTAAATTTTGAAGGGTGGTGAAATATATACACTGTGTTTATTGGTCGCATTGCAATGTTTATATTAAAAAGCAGCAGGAAGATGGAAATTTGATGAAAGGAAAAATTTATAAGGGCCTTAAAAAGTGCTCACTTTACCGTGAACAGCCTATACATTCAAGATTGTTTGATCCAATTTGTTGAATGGAAAAAACTTTATAGTCGTATTTCGTCTTCAAATTTTATTGTCAAATATATTTGAAGGCGAAAATTTGACAGCGTGACAGGAGCTTAACCCTCCAATGAGATGTGCTTTATTCAAACGTCGCGTGTTTTCCATCCACATTGCCACGAGCGGAGAGCCACTTTAAAATTTCTCCTCTAGGTACATTGAAAATGCCATACCTCACACCAAACCTCGTAATATCACCGTTAAAATGTTCAACGAAATAACAGGCTTGTACAGGAATGCACAGTCCATATATAGCTTCAGGGATCGGGACGAGTAATGCCCCGAATACTCAAAGCTCTCTTCGTAGCTGTAACCCGAAATGTATCGTTCCTCTGGCAGCTAGAACATCCACGCCAGTTACATATAAACACTTAGACGCAAAATTTTACCACAAATTCCCCCCCCCCCCCCGGCCCCGACAGAAGTCACTTCTTCAAACACTTCAAGCAGGGGTGTATCCAGAATATTTTTGGTAAGGGGGGGGGGCTGATGAGTATTAATATTGTCACTAGTAGTACATCGTTCACAAATCACAGTGGAAGGATAGAAAAGGAAAATAGGAAAGAAACTATTTATGCGAACTCGCTCACATTTTTAGGAACTATGTACTTGACTACCACCCCCACCCCCCCCCCCCCGGTTTATTCGGAAAACGGAGTTTTGGTGTATAATATGTAATTATATGTGTGGTTAATAACAAATAAATAAGTAGAATGATTGCCATTTTAATACAGGATGTTAAAATGTGCCTTGTGGGTAATAACAAATATATAAATACAATGATTGAAATTTTGATAATAGGGTTTTAAAAAAGAGTGTTCTTTTGGGAGGGGGGCTGCAGCCCCCTCAGCCACCCCCCCCCCCCCCCCCCGATACGCCCCTGACTTCAAGAATACTGGAAATTGAAAACATTCGAATATCACTTGGTTTCACATATTCAGCTCCGTCTCTAGAGAGAGAGAGGGGGGAGAGAGAGAGAGAGAGAGAGAGAGAGAGAGAGAGAGAGAGAGAGAGAGAGAGAGAGAGAGAGAGAGAGAGGGGGGGGGGGGGAGAGAAGTTGCAATAACTTCAGCGAGGCCCTTACCTTACAAACTAGTTCTTTCCTCCTTCCCACAACGCAATCACCTTTCGAACAATATGCTCTGCTCTCGAGCGCCCACGCCTAACATTTTATTGATATAATATTTTACATTTTATAAATACATATATTATAACAGGTTTGCCACAGGTATGGGAACCTGGAAAACAGGTAAATGTCAGGTAATTTCAAACAAGTTAGCTAAATGTCAGGGAATTCTGTGATATGCATGATACATTTCGTAGTTCTGTCATCAATCGTGCATCTATGCCAGAATCATATAAAATTGTTTTAATGATTGTGGAATATATGCCTAGGCATTTTTCTTTGCAATCTGTGTATTAAGCAATTTTGTAAGAGCTGAAGTATTTTGGTGTAAAAGTGTGTTATAATGCAAAGGGGCCAATCCTTACAGAAAAAAAATGTTAATAGTAAGGGAAAAAAGATTATTTTTGTCTGGAAATCAGGGAAATGTCAGGGAATTTTCCCATGTAAAAATGTGGCAACCCTGTATAAAAATATTAATTTTCTTGTAAAACATATAACTCACTAAACTATATAATTAAATATTTTTATTAAATAAAAATAATTTTGGGCACGAGGCTTTCCCATGCGCAGGCCCTATGATGCCGCGCCTTTAACACACAACTAAGGACAGCACTACGGATATTACATGCATAAGTAAGCAGGGGCCACAGTGGCTCGCCTCCCACCAAGGCGAACTGGGTTCAATCCCCGGCCGGCTCACTCCGGATTTTCGCAGGTGGGTATCGCGCCGGACGATGCCACTGTTCGGCGGGGTTTACTCTGGGATCTCCCGTTACCCCTGCCCTTTCATTCCGGCGCTGCTCCATGCTCGCCTCACTTCGCCCACATCGGCTCTCAAGACCTCGCTGTCAAGTGCCACCCAAATCTTTTAACTCACATAAGTAGGTATGGTATCACGCAAGTCTCTAAACATCGGCTTCACGGTTTCTATTCTTGGAGCACAACTTACAACATATATTTTTTTTCACAAATACATATACAACCTAGACCAAACAAATATAAAGATGTAAATGTGACTAATTATATACCAGGTTCGATGCTCAAAACTGTGAGTTGTATATTACTATTGCATGTAAAATTTGAACAGTATTATTGTTTTTCCCTTTAGATGTTCATTTGTTTATTTAGAGCATGGTTCGTGAAAATTAGAGCTGCAATACCTATAGTAATTCATCTATATGCATCACGACTGTTTATTCACGAGACGTTTACGTACAAAAAAAAGAGGACAATTTTACATAAGCAAAAATTCCAAAATAACTATCTGTAAAAAGTTCCCATTTTAAAGCGAAATCCTATTGGCCGATAAACGAAAACATGAGGTTTTATTATGCAACTGTAGCACAGGATATTTATTATGGCAATTGTTATGCGCTTGGATATGGTTATGGTAAAGTTTATTTTAGATTGTACAGCAGCTAAACGTTTACGATTCTATCAATTTCACAGCGCCTCAGTATCCGTGCGCCTGCGAATACTGTACGTTAGTAGAGATACGTAAATTTTGTGGTCTTCAAAGACGCATACTTCAGTGTTGTGGCTGGAAAAAAGCTGTTTCGGCACGCCTTGAATGACGCCGAAAATGCGATGAAAGGAAAGAAACACAGGTGGCTATAGCACGTGGAAAACACCTTAACACTTTGTAGACTATACTCGAGTGTAGCTCGAGCAAAGCTAATTTGAAAATTACTTTGTTGTTCAGAGCAAGTCGCGCATGGATGTGCGGTCTTTGTTCGGATAGTGTTTAACATGACCTCACAAGAACACGACAGCGCAATAACAATGATATTACTAACGACAGAATTTCTTTTTTTTTATAGCCTCTCGAAGGGGCATGATTGATTTCAAATCCTTTTATACGATGAAGGACATTTGATTGGGTCAGTATCAGCTCGGCTCTACGTTGGTTGATGACCGGCCAATAATGAACGCTGTAAAGTACAGAGTAGTGCCCGGTGTGGTATGGACCAATAGGACGATAGTGAGTTCTAACACAGACACCAACAGAACTGGTGCTCTTGCAGTAATGGATATTGATTACTCACTTCTAATTGGTCATTAGTACCAGTGGATGTGTACAGACAGCAATGTGTTAAAGAATGAAACATTTCTCGTCGTGCCAGCAGTCAACGAATAAATGACTATGGATCGAGTGTCCTAGAAGTCGGTGAAATACAGGCAAATTCACGGATCGTGAAAATTTTATTTGTAAACGAGGAGGAAGGATAGTCAATGGGACATAAGAATAAACTAAACAAGTTTTTAAAAAAATCCTTGCTAAAACTTTTAACTCTTATACGCTGACCTCTCTGATTTCCATGCTGTGCCCCCTGAAAAAATTGTACAGGTGGTGCCAGCGCTAAGGATGTCATTGTAACATAAATCTTATGCTCTATCTTACTTTACGTGCATGCCACCTAAATGACGCAGAGGGACTTTATTCAAGCAGATTTTAGCCATGGGACTGTGACCCCTGTTATTTTAATGGCGGGAAGTACCGAAAACTTTAGTGGACCAGCATATATAAATGTATGATGCATTCAGTCAAAAAAATTAGTTGAATTGAAAAAAGTTAGAAAATTGCATTTCTGGCTATTTTAGAGGTTTCAGAATAATGTTTTCTTTAATCAAGGTGTCGTAAACTTCGTATTCATGATTCGTGTCAAGAGTGTGTGGTAAGAAAAAATGCGCTGTTACTTGAGAAAGAGTTTCTAGATATTAGTCAGGGTTTTCTCATCAATAGTGAGACGATCGTAAAGAGCGTATCTGACTTTTTTAATAGCATCCATTTGGTCTTTTTTCTAGTTCAAGTTTGTACAAAGACGTCGGACAAGTCAGAACATGAACACATTATGTACAGAACATGAACACATTATTTACAGAACACTATCAAAACATCAAAGTATTAAAATATTATCGAATTTTAAAACACATATAAAATAAAATACAAATAGTCTTGAATTTTTTATATTTAATCTTCATTCTTCAATTTCTTATGCACATCTGTGCAGCGTCCCGGGCCACTCCGATCTATAAAGAAATAAAAACCAAAACAGAGGCACACATTCCATTGGTTTTACACAATACCTCACACTGAATATCCACGGGGGTTTCTAGTCTTGATTAAAATAACGTAGTGGTCAGTATGTTTTGTGTTTATGATAAATATTCGTCTACGGAATAAGAAATTTTGCTTATTAAGAACTCTTTTAGTTCTTTTTTGAAGAGTTTCGTATTTGTAAAGCATAATTTATGCAAGTAATGGGGTAGGTTGTTGAACAGCTGATTTGAAGAGTAAGAAAGCCCCTTTTGGGACATTGTTATGTTGACAACAGGTAAATGCATTAGTTCTTTATTTCTTGTGTTATGTTTGTGGATAGTATTATTTTTCTGGAATAAACTGTGGTTTTTGGAAATGAACATAACTGAAGCATAAATATATTCACATGCTAATGGTAAGATTCTAGCACTTTTAAACAAAGGCCAACAGGAATCAGATGTTTTTTTTTTTTTTTTCCAAATAATATCCTTAAAGCCCTTTTTTGTATACGAAACACTTTAGTGTTGTCAGTTGAGTTTCCCCAGAAAATTATGCCATGTCATGATTGATTGAAAGTATGCAAAGTAAACCATTACAGCAGTCTCTCTGCAAGTTTCAGTGATATGCTAATCTGCTGCAAGGAGCCCTACTGATAATGTTTGGTAAACTTTGGATTTGTTTGTTGAGTTCGGTCAAGTATTCACAAAAAAAACCTGCTGAAATCGAGATATTAAAGATACAACGTGACTAGAGGCAGGTAGTTATTCTGAACAATGAGAAAAGCTGGTATAAGATAGTGGCGTCAGATATCTCCCTGGTTAAGGACACCCACTTTGTGTAGCTCTTCATATATAGAGAGGCGCCATTTGAAAATAAAAGCAGTGTAACTAACAACCCACCTGAGAATACAAAAGAAATGTTTAGTTTTTTTCAACATTTAGGCACAAAAAAATTGCTACTAATCTTATTCACACCTGCGACAAGAAAGTTTTCTTGCGTTGTGTGTTAAGAACTCGGAACAGAGTAGGTGGAATTATCTTTTTAATCAACTGTACTGGGATTTATTAATATTCTTTCACGTTAGGTTATTGCATCCTCCTATCAAATGGAGACTGCATCCCACGGTCACATACTAAATAAGTACACTCAGAATAATGCGCGTATATTCTGTTCGCGGTTTCTTCAGACTTTTTAAATCAAACTTTTGAAAAATCAACCCTTGTATGAAATTTATAGCTGTTTCCTAAATATGTAATTTTTCACAAGTTTTTTATACGTGCTTTGACACAAAAATACCTTATTTTTGGTTAAACTGAACATTTACTTGTATTCCATTTATAAATTATAACATTTCATCTATAATTAATTTGGATGATAACAGGGAGAGTATCAGTGCGTTAGCAATGCCTAGTAAGAAAAAGTTCTTACGCAAAATATTTTTGCACCGAGTGCTTACGAATGCAGTGCATTGTCCCTTTGGTGTAATTTTGTAGACTTGGTTAATCTTTGTTTGCACGAAGTGGAGGAATATCATGGAAATAGAACTTTAGCAGGGTTTCAGGAAACGTGGAAGTAACCGTGGATGGACTATAGCTTGAGACCCAGAAATTCCGGAAAATTTTTAAAAAGTTAAGCTTCAACCGCATGCACGCCAGAGTTCCTGCTTTTATTGGGCCAAGGTTTGGTGGGCGCGCTGCGGACGAATACCGACCAATAACGAAACTACAAGGTAATCAAGGATCGAATCACGTGCTGCCTGCTCTGGAGAAACAGCTAATGAACAACAAACTGAGGCTCGAGTACACAAATAACTGTAGAGTCTAGCTTGTTGCCGAATACATTCCGCGAAATCCCCTGGTCTCTAACTATAGCAGTAACTTTATTGTGTGCGTACCCATTCTCGGCTTGGGTGCGCTAGGCCCTTGGAATGGGCCTTGTGTCTGATTGGCTACTGCAGACTACGAAAGTATCCCTATTGGCGGGACTGCCGGTTGGTGAGTAGGTTAAAGTCCATTCACGGTTACTTCACATTCTTCCTGAAGTCCTGCTAAAGTTCTACTTCCAGGATATTCCTCCACCTCGTGCAAAATAAGCTTAACCAAGTATATAAAATTACACCTAAGGACAAACACACCGAATCCGCGCGCAATAAATTGTTATAAAATTTTGCATGTGAACTATTTTTTTACTAGGCGCTACCAATACAGATGTGTTCTCATTGTTTTTATTCATGTTTATTATAAATGAAATATTATCATTTATAAAGAACATATAGGTAAAACTTCAATTGAATGACGAACAAGATATTTATATGTTAACAGAGGTATTAAACGCTTGGGATACATGGTATATTTAGGGAATAACTAAATATGTCTTACATGGGGTGATTTTTTAAAGTTGGATTTAAATAAAGTTAGCAAACCGCTAAAAGACTATACAGGATGCTGAACGGCGAACGGCGTTCCAACACTATGTTGGCCATCGTCGCCATTTTGCTGGCGTGTGCAGCTGGAGTTCGCGGCAAATGTGGTTGTTTCTCCTCTGCATTATTAAGTTCTCTCTCTGTACTACTGTGTACAAAATGCAAAGCGAATGAGCGCAGCGATGGACATGCATGTGTGTGTGTGTGTACATGAGTGCCGTAACGAGGAGCAGTTCTGAGTATAGACACAAGCTCTTTGCGTCCGGTGGCGTGATGGAGGGGGATGTTACTGGTTACCGGACATCCCCCAAAACTAAGTCCTGCACAACCCGGGCGCACTGAGCGAGATGGCAGTTATGGGAATACCGTCATGCTTAAATTTAATCGAGGAAGGATATGCGCAGTCGCGGAATGTAGTTAGTCTGTGTGAGTGAGTAGATTAGTGTAGTATTCATTTTCAATTTCGGACAGCATGGCTGTGTCAAAATTGCAAAGTTCCCGGTGGTACCTGAGATCAAAAGAGCCGATTTTAGCTTTTTGTTTGTGGGGGCTAAAGTAGCTTGGATAGAAAGTAGCGCTTCAGGTATGACCTTTTAATAGGTATCGGCCACCTGGAGAGGAGGTTTGGAGAGGCCAAAGCCGGTTCCACAGGAACTTTGTACTACTGTGGCGTGTTTTGCAAATGATAGGGCGTAACTGTAATTCCTGTCTCGAACATGTATGTTTGCGACCTTTATTAAAGTTCTTATGCAAGTCACTCACTGGCATCTTTCTAAAATATATTTAAGCAGGGGACTTCATTAAACAACGGTACGTAAATGACATACTAAATTTCTTTTCTAACATGATATAATTTTTATATGGTTAAAGCGGTATCAGAAGAATGATTGTCAATTTCTGAAACTGTGTAATTTATAAAACACTTTTAGTCCATGGCTAGGTAATAGCTCGTCCATGAAACATTCTGAACGTGCCATAAAGTGCCTAGTACTAAATACTGATAATGACGTTTGTTCCATGTTTTAAAAGTTGTGATGAATGATTCGCCATGTTCATTTACGATTTTTGATATAATAAGATAACCTCAAGTTTTAAAATTAAATAATATAAATACGAAGCTTCTGTGCTGAAAATGCACATTAAAGAGTTTTTAAATCATTACTCGAACCTTTTAATACCAAAAATGGAAGAGGAATCGAGGTAGGTGGTCCGAGTTAGGTTGGCATTGCTGGTCCGTGGAAAGAAAAGTTCGAGAACCACTGCATTTAGTTAAACTCTAAAACGTATAGTACGTGAAGTTTTTAACGCCTTGTATATGGCAAGGTCATTATAGGCCTGTATAAAAGAACTATCCTAGCACTCGCTTTAAGTTATTGCAGAAAACACTGAAGAAACGAAATCTTGCATGGTCGGGCCAGGAATAGAACATGGGTCTTTCCTGATGCAAGTATGATGAGGCAACATTACGCGACTTCACTCGAATTAAAAAATGACGGGAAAGTCCAGAATGAGCATAGATTCATATTTACGAGTGGCAAAAGCAATTTAACAGGCGTGTAATAATTTTGCTAGATTTGAAGCATTTCCTCTTGATTTAATCCCAAGAATTGTATCTGAAGCTTTCATTTACTAGGGGCAAACATAGTAACCACCGTAGAGCGAATAGGGTACAGTAATCACGCTGCCTGCCTCCTGCGCAAAACCAATTTCCGTGTCCCAACATCGAGCTGCTTTTTCTGGTAATGCCTGGTTCACATGTGGGCCGGTCAAGCAGAACAGACAGAGCGGAAGACTAGAACAGCCAATGAGAAGCCGTCCTCAGTTTCCGCGCGAGTCACGCAGAAACTTTGAGCTCACGCCGATATTTTCTGCTCGCGGAAAGAGCAGACATCGCATGATATTTCCCACAAGTCAGCTCGTTCTCATATTCCATGCTACTAATTTCTTGACTAATCGACGTGTATTGATGTAAACGTATAGAATTGTTTAATGTACGTATTTATAATGAAATACATGAATAAAAATGTTAGTTTTATTCAACACTTGTATTAAATAAACGTAGTTAGAAAATGAACCGAAAGATAGCGCTAAAGTGTAAACTATTTTTCGATCTTAAAATAAAATTGCACTCTCATGAAAATCATGTAGTAAATAAATCACACTATAATGGAATTAATAAACTAGAGTAGAAAGACGACAGCTTCTAGTTTGTTATCTATAAGTCGTTTTAGAATCTTGGCGTTAAAAATTATGAATTCAACAGTAAAATGACTACACAGAAAATCTGCTTACCTGAGAACAACCATCGGTTCTGCCTGCTCTGTCTGGCATGATAGGCGTACATGTGAACTAGGCATAATACGACTGTCGTAAACGACGCGGAGAGAATTTGAGGTTAGAAGACTGTTCAGTAAACAAGTGCTTTGAGATGTCCGAGAAATAAAGACATACTAAGGGAAAATATTTAATTGTCTAACTGTTGTACTGGAACCACAATAGCACGATAGACACGACGCGATGGGCGCAACGCGAATAAAATAATTTCCCATCCAATCAGGATCGAGACTTCTGTGACGTCAACTCGACGAAAATCGCTCGTGCGACAAGATTTACGAATAGTAAATATTTCTGATTTATTCGCGTCGCGGGCACGGCAGGTCTGTAAATCTGTCTTAGCCGCCATATTTTTTGGCGTTAAAGTTTTACGTGCGCTATTATCTACCGCGTTAATAAGCAAAGCAACCCATTTTAATGGCTAGATGTAATTACATCCATATTTTCATGCTCAAAGTACCAGCGGATATGGAAAAATATTTTTCAAAGGATTGCAAAATAAGAAAATAATAGAAACAGTAATGGTCATCATAAAAGAGGTTAGTATGTAGTAGCAAGAATCCATTTTTTTTTTTAATAATTTTAAAATATTGATCGCGATACGGTTAAATCTAGTGTTCACATTAACGCTAATTTTTGTTGTCGCGTCATGCCCTTCGCGTCGCAAATGTCGGGCTATATTGATTCCATCATTATGCGTTACTTTTTTTTTTAACGACTTTATACATGGAACTACTTTCCCCAAATCGCAGCCAAATTAATTGGGAGCGTACCAATCAGTGTTAAAATGCGTGCAATTATGACAAGGCACTTTTTTGTTTGAATTTAGATTTCAAAAGTGCTTAGTTAACCGCGAAACCGCTATAGGCTATTATTACTTTCCGTTCCCTCAAAAACTGAATCAACCATTTCCCCGGCTTTCTTCTGTTCATCCTAATACACGTCTATCCATCATTCACGTACTGCATTCACTCCAATCCCGTACTCATCCAGGGGGACTTGAAAGTGTTTAACGTAAATTATCCTCGGGGAAATGAGGAAGTGGGGGAAATGAGGAAGTGGTCGGTATATAGGATGAGACACGGCAATTTCGTCTTATCTCTCGTACTGTGGTACGGCATAATTGCCGCGCTTATTAAGCAGATAAAAAATGTAAGAGAACTACTTAAAGGTTTTCAAAAACACAGTAGCAAGGGAGAGAGGGGATGCGAATTTGTGGAATATGTTGACAAGCGTACTGTAAAATTATTCTATCTCATTTAATTCAGCAGATAGTCAGAATGTTTTTTTTTTCCTTTGTATTATCAACACACGTTCATCTAATATTAATTTAACTAGTAGTAAAGTTGAGTTGAGAGATTTGGACGGCGGCTCTTAACAACGAGATCTTGAGAGCCGATGAGGGTGCTTGAGGTGAGAATGGAGCAGTGCCGGAATTAAAGGGCATGGGAAACGAGAGAGTCAGAGAAAACCCGCCGACCATAGCGGCATAGTCCGGCACGATTCCCACATGCGAAAATCCGGGAGTGGCCCGGCCGGGGATTGAACCCGGTTCGCCTTAGTTGGAGGCGAGAAGGCTAACCGCCCAGCCACCGCGGACTGTGTAAACGTTTCGTTCAAACCTATATGCATAGATCTCCAGCATGACTTAAACTACTATTTGTATATCTCTCTAAACATCATGGCAGTCATCACATGACCTCCCTAAAATTTGTTTCTTCACAATGTTTACTAACATGCCTTGAACATCAATATACTATGAAGGGAATAGTTGTCAGGACACATCACCTGGGGCTGTAAACAATGGAATTTCTACATTACAATCCTCTTCTCTGCTTTCCACCTTCCAACTCGGAAAACGTTTTAGTTAGATTTTTTTTTAAATTTATATTGGCCTATTCTTCCAGTGATCATAGGTGCAACATTTGACAATCGTTGCACAGCGGTTCAGACTTCACGAAGTAGACGATCAAGGCTTCTTTAGTGCTGGCATAAGTAAAAGGCGCAGTTTACATCATATAACGTGTTGGAGAAGGAAGGGTTGGAAGCTTTGCTGCATTGTAAATTTAACCGCCCGCATGCAACAAAATGTTTGTCTGTGAACACCAGCTGGCCATTTAGATGATAAGCTGCCTGGCTCACAAGGATGGGGTAGCCATTTTTTCCTTCGTGCAACGTTTTTGAGCGATGCCATTAACAATCAATACTCAATTACACACAGAAAAAAAGTCTAATGTGCTTGCAACTAAAAAATTACTATTGAGGCATTTATTTAAACGTATATTGTGTAGGAAAATGAATAACGTTGTGACAAGCTTAATAATATTAACAATTTACAAAGTCTTACATTACTATAATGTTAACGTACTGTTGAAGTGTTAATTTTAATAAAGCCTCTAAGTGATGATGCTGCAAAAAAAATGTTGTAGTACTCTAAAAATAACAGGAAAACAAATATGTTTTGTTACTTCAACATTAAAGTAATGTCTAGCCAACATAAGTTTACAAATGTCTAGCCAACATAAGTTTACACTGACTTGACGTAAAATGGCGGCTACTAGTGAGCAGAGTTAACCTCGTGAAATGAAATCACCTTCCCGGTCGTAATTTTTTTCTTTGTTGGTAATATTCCTTTTTGTGACAAAATAATTGTATTTAATTTATTTTTCACTGTAATATTTTTTTTTAATCAAAGGTAATACAAGATAAATTTTAACTCAAATATATCATCAGTTCAAAACAAAATTTGTTTTCCTGCAACATAAACACTGCCTTCATGTTGCCAGTAGATCTACTGTAAAGAGGTAACGTTTTTACGAATGTACTTAAATGTTACATTTACAGTAATATCTTAACCTTATATTACATTAACAGCAAAATTAATTACTAACGGCTCACAGATTTTAAAAAAATGTCTGTAGTATAGGCTGTTCACGGTAGAATGAGCACTTCTGAAAGCCCTGCCTAAGATCTACTTGTATGCACGTTATGTATTCTTCGGTCTTATGTAAAATTAATATTGCCAAGGGCCTCATCAATTTTTTCATACGTCAATCAAGTGAAACTGTAAATTATTAGAAAAGTAAGTATTTTATAAATATGCAAATTTTTACACACTGATGCATAAAAAAAGATAAACCGAAATAAATAATTTAATTTATTACAAATGATTACCTAACACTTTTTATTCGGCGTTAAATTATGGAACTACTTTCAATACATCATTACCAACTTAACTGGGCGCATGCCATTCAGTGCGCCCGTTAAAAATGTATGTAGGCAGGAGCAGTGACTTTTTTATAAGGTCGATTTCAAAAATGCTCACTTTATCGTGAACAGTATTTAGTAACATTAATACTATTGGCCCAACATTAGACGTTTATCTTTGCAGTTAGTAACAGTATTTTCAGGCAGTAGTAAATTTCTGTAGGCAGTGAGACGTGACACTCATCACAGCTCTCAAGACGGTTATCTTGGAAACGAACACGTGTAAGTTCGAGTAGCTTTTCCGTTACCTGCAAAACAGTTTCAAACAAATATTTTTACATTCGTTTTCAAATAACAATCATTATATTCCGGAGATGCGGTATGTCCTGTAGTCTTCGACTTGAATAATTTTAGTGCCGAGATCCAATTGCTATTAAATCTTTCTTTATGGTCTCTAATGTTTATCAGAGTAATTCAGTACGTGCTGTAACACCGAATTATAGTAGCCCATTCTTTTTTACTTATATCTTGTGCATCAGCTCCAAATCATTATAATTTTGAGCAATACATTCTTGTTGTTGCTATACTTTGTGGGTTCCGCCTTCTCCTTCATTTTTATAGCGTGCGAACGGACCCTATCGCATGTTGTGAGTCACCAGCAATGTCTGAAATAGCTGTAAACAAAATACCATAGATAGATTTTTTTTAATGTTAACTTACAAGTCCGCTATTTCGGAATATTGTTTTAAATTTTCTATGCTGATTCCCTACTTACGCCCATAAATCCAATATGCTATTACTGTGTTTTAACGAGTCTGTCTTTTTAGCCATCAGAAAAATCTCGAAGTGTTTATCTTACTCATTACAAATCTATCCAGCATTTCAAATTATAATTTTGCCATATGGCTACCACAATCAATCTGCCATTCAACTATTTTTGTGTGGTTATATATTACTGCAATAATCAAATCAGATACGATATTTGTCAGTACATATTCCATCAGAGGGAGTAGTATTAATAATATAAAATTGGGAGAAAGCGATCCTTTTATCTGAGGTTTTGGAGCAGCGTAATGCCATAGCATCAGAGAACGGTAACATATAATTAAGTAATCTACTTCCCGAATGCAAGATCATACTTAGCCTCTCTCTGGTAGGGAAACCCTCCTACCCTTTGAATACTACCTGTAAATATAAACATAAAATACTGAACTTGTGGATGACTCTCATGCACCCTGAATTCTCGCTACTGGAAAGTGTTAGTTGTCTACTATTTTTGGGAAGAAAGTGACACCTAGGTCAGACCACCAGAAATGTTGTTGGACTACTGAGCACTTAGGTCATTGAGCCCGTTGCCTGAATTTTAATATAAACAAATTCAAAGGGCACTACGATATACGTAAAACCACATTTGCCAACAAGGAAACAAATTTAGCTCCAGGAGACGATCTGCTAGCATCAGTTCGAGTATTCTCTAATATCCAATGACTTGAAGTTTAACTTGTGGTTGTTTTCCGCAAACAGGGGGAGACTTTGAAGGAAAATCCCCTCCAAATTATGGGTCGACACAGCTCTAGTACTCTTCTGGATAGATGGTAGGGTTGAGAAAAACATGCCATTGCAACCATGTTTCTGACAGCAGAGGGTCTAAGAACGATGTGGCGGAGCACTATATGCACTGCTGCACCTAACTGGAGCTTTGTTTTCTAGTCAAATGTTGTGTTTGCTGTATATATACTGTGCTTATTGAGTACATTTTCATCCCTAACTAATGAGAGCTATGCTATTTTAAATCCTATGAGAACTGTTTCTGGCACTGAAAACACCATGCTTTCTGGATAGACGAAAATTGTACACCTACCAACTTGAACTCTTTGTGTTATAAGACGAAATTTCATATATCGGAGGATATAAGGAGAGATAAACCCATCCTAAAGAGGGATCGGCATAGTGAGCATTGACACAAATCTGGCTCTGTCCTGGATAGACAATAGGGGCGAGGATAACACTCTGGCCAAGTTATAGCTGTTTCTGAGAACTGAGCATCTCACTCCAATTCGGATGGTCACTGCAGATACAAAATAGTATCAGCTTGGAGTTGATTTCTGGTCAACTCGCACGTAAGCTTGATATTTATTGCAATGACCGAGCATATATCGTTCCCTAGTCCATGGAGATCAAGCCATATTTTAGATTTCGTTACCAGTTGCTAGATATGGCAATCCTGTCCATCCTGTATAGGCATTAAATTGTGCACCCCGAAATTAATATTTACATTCGTTGTATGTTAATAACAGAGAAGTTATTACAGATAACCTGATTGAACTGTGTGTATTTGACAATATAAGGACAAAGTTGGGTGTAAGCGAGCGCATGTAGCATTCTGCTGTTTTCAGTTCCATTTGCAGCCACGAAAGGAAGTTTTACAATTGAAAAGGAAATAGTGGATGTGACAAGGTTATCTTCCGAGCAAGCTTAATTCATTTTAAAGTGTTATCGGGAATGTGAGATTATGATGGAGGGACGATGGAGGGCATAATTCGATACTGCACTACCATCACATAAAACAATGACAAGTTTGAGAGAGGTGGAACCCTGTGGGGTATAACGAAAGGATGCAGTGACAGGAAGAGGATGATAACGGACGTCGGAAGTGGCGGTGGAGAGGAGGAACTGTGTTGCGTTGTTGTACACATTCACATATACCCTTGGGAAGTTGAAGTCCATATATCAAGCTGCCCCTGAATCAGGCATCAGTAAAGAAAATCTTCATTGTATTTTAAAGCAATTAAAGTGGAGGCCATATGTTCTCATGTTACTTCACAAAATGAACGTAGCTACACAGGTAAATGTATCGTAATTTTGCGGGTGGGTTGTGAACATATGCAATGATAATGGAAATTTTTCTGGCGTGATTGTTTTGTCCGATAATACAATCTTTAAGTTGAATGGAACTGTCATCCACCACAACTGTGTGTACTGGGGCGATGGAAATCCTCACATTGTGGTAAAACGAGCAGTTAATCTTTCTGGATTAACATTATGGTATGGTATGTCTGCCACAGAACCTGTCTGGGCCATTATTCCTTGAGCGAACCATGACAGGTGAAAGTTGTCATGCCATGTTGCAGGAAAACATTGTTCCAGCTGCTCACCAACTCTACCCAGATGACGACTTCTTTTTCCAAAAATATGATGCACCACCACCTTACCATCGGGATGTATGGTCGCTCGTGGATGAAACATTTGTTAGGAGGTGGCTAGGCCGACGAAGAATTCTTGAGTATACACCCAGATTTCCAAATTTAATGCAGTTTTATTCTTATCTGTGGGAAAATCTGAAGAACGCCGTGAATGCCACAAAGTCATGGACACTGGATGCCATGAGAGACAGGATTGCGACAGCATGTGAATCCACTCCGATGGAAACTATAGATTATATTGATCGTTAATTTCACCATCGTTGCAGACAATGTCTGGCGGCTGATGGTGGAAATTTTGAATATGAGATAATGTTATTAACATTCGCACACACCCATGTTGTCCTTATAGCATTAAATACACGCAGCCCTATCAGATTGTCTTAAATAGTTTGTTATTGGTGTAAAAAGAGTGCAAACATTAATTTGGGACATCCATTATGCACACTATGTCATCCCACATCGTCGTGCCAGGATTCATGTCAATGTTGTCTCTCAACAACAATGAAAGGATATATCCTTAACTGAATTATTAATTTCGACATACTTCATTGCATCACTTATCTGTCGCAGAAAAAAACACAATATGACAAAAGCTAGGACTCAAAATAATGTGTTGACAAGGCCAACCATGGCTCGTTTTTTATAGTATTTCTTTTGGGTTCAAATTTCTATGTCATATTGTGGATTTTTTACGACTTACAACGAAGTGTTGCAATGGGGCATGTCAATTTTAATGGTTAAATGAATCACATACATCCATTGCAAGAATCACTCACTAATCATAAGATACATACTCTCTATCGGAGTCACATTACTTGCAAACGATTGTCATGTATTTTAATGTATAGCCAAGATTTTTTCCTGAATATAAAACAGCGCTATTAGTTATCATTCCATACCTCCTGGTTATGCAACTACTCCAAACGCTGTCCCTCTCTGTTGTTAATGACAGCCTATGCTTGGGATGGTAAACGTACAGCCCAGCTTATGCTAGATATCTAGATATAGTGCTGGATGACATGGGGCACTACAGAGCTACCAGTAACTGCGTCTGAATGGCATACGCCGATGTTATGAGGTTGCAATGTGCTTGGCGCACTATTCGGCGATCCTCCATTAGTATGTTCTGTCTTAGTCGAGGGAATATTTACTGCACGTATAGTAGGGTTTCACATGTTAATTGCAACATCGGCTCTATGTGAGCTTGGCAAAGTCCACATGCCTGACAGTTGCACGATACTCCCACCCAGCCTTGTGGAAACCCCACAATGTGGTCAGTCAGGCAATGATCCCAAATGCATCTGCCAGGCATAGCGTGTGTCCGGCAAATTTCCCTCTCCATGTTGACTGACTGATGTTTCGCACAAGCTTTACAACACTATCGCTATAATGCACTCTAGTGGACGTCCCAAACATTACATGGAATTGAAATTCTAATAATTGACACCCAGCGATGATATGCACATGTACAAAATTTGGACCCTTTGGATGGTTCCTCTTGGATGCCTTACTTTTTGCCATTCATTCTACTGACGCCAATATCACTACTTCATCCATGTGTAGAGATACAATTGTTTGAGAAAATTGCAACACCCAGAAAGAATGGCCAGAATGAAACCAAACTCGGAGGATGTGTAGAACAGTGTACCAGCAATAAGTGATTACGATTGCAGAGAGATTGCGTACACGTAGGCCCAGCAGCGCCCTCTATTCTGCGACTGGAAAGGTCCGTATTACGCCAAGCGCAGTCAGTGAAGAGCCATCAAATGAAGTGAAAGCAAGTGCTAGTATGCCTCGTCGACGTTAAAGGACGCCATAATAGCACGCGAGTGAGTTCGAACGGAGCAGAATGATCGGTCTCCAGAAAACAGGTTTGTCATACTGTAACATTTCAGCTCGTACAGGGCATGCTGCTACGACAGTGATGCGTGTGTGTCACCAGTGGATAGAAAAGGGTCATGCACAGCGACGAGCAAATACTGGACCAAGCAGTGTCATCACAGCATGGGATGACTATCATATTCTCCGCATGGCTGTAACAGACCATACGATTTCGTCCACAGTGTTGGCTCGACACAGGAGCACTGCAAATGGTGTGGACATGTCTGCGTCGACGGTTCGATGCACACAGCTGCAGGCAAGACTGGTGGTACACATGCCAATGCGTCGGCTTCCATTGTCGAGAAACCACAAACGCCTTAGACTACAATGGACACATAAACGCCGTCGCTGGCGTGTTGAATGACAAAACGTAGTGTTTTCGGACGAGTCCCGCTTCAACCTCTCCTACAGAGATAGCCACATATGTGTCAGATACCGTGGTGACCACAATCTGGCGGCCTGCATTGTGAAGAGGCATAGTGGACAAACACCAAGTGCAATGGTTTGGAGCGCCATCGGATACAACATGCGATCTATATTCATATTTATTTAGGGCGAACTGAACAACAACTGCTATACCAGGGAGGTTTTAGAGCAAGAGGTACTGCCCCTCTTTCTGGCAACCCCGCATGCCATATTTCAGCAGGACAATGCCTAGCCACATGTGGCGAGGAATGTGCAAACCTTCTTTAATGAATGACAGGTACCACTGCTTCCCTGGCCTGCATGTTCGCCTGACATGTTGCCCACCGAACATTTCTGGAATATGGTTGGTCGACTTGTTCGTCATGGACCTCCAGCAACCACTGTTAATATTTGTGGACTCACATACAAACCACTTGGAGGGAGATTCCTCCGGATCATATTCAGGTACTCTTTGATTCCATGCCACGATGTAAGGGGCTCTGATTGCAGCATTTGGGGCTTCACACTGTACTGAATTCTCATCGACAGATAACATGTACAGTTCTGCAATCCTAATCAATTGTGTATTGTCATGTACTTAATGTGTGGTATAAAGTTTATATCATTCATATGTATCCTTCTTGGTGTTGCATTTTTCACAAATATTAGTGTATGTGCAAATGCTGCAAATAATACCCATCTAAACTTGCAAAATACATTTGATGAATCACGCCTGACATGTCTCTTGCATTTAACAATGTCGGTGTTAAAACTCGCAGCTTTCAGTTTTTTATTGTGTTACAAAAATACAAGAAAATAGAATAAATGACAATGGAATATGCATATATTGCCATAAAAATTTGCGCATCAAGAAGAAGCCATTAGTTTACAACCAAATTGTATGAGTGTGGAGGTACGGATGAAAGGAGTGATTTCAATATCATTACAACAGGAAATGTTCTGTTTCTATACGGCAAAGAAGAGAAGGGAACGTTAGTACCTCGTAAGACTGCATTATGCTGTAAACATGCGTAGATATGATTGAGCATTGGAATCAAACAAACGCCTTATGTTATCCTATGGCACATTTACCACAGTTGTTGTAAATTTTACTCCTAATCATGTTAAATTCGAACTGGAGAAAGCTGATATACGGTAAAGTGTCACAAATAAATCATGCGACTGAAGAGGACACAGAAGTATTAAAACTTTCCTGGGAAACCATGGCTGTGTGCGAGTGAGCATTATCTCACTGGAATCTGTCTCCTGATTTGTTACTACGAGAATACGTATTCAATCCTTAACATTCCGTTCTATTATCTGCCGATACTATTGCATGTTAATGGCAGAACATCTAAAGTTTATCGGAACCGCAGATTTGCCCCTGTTAAGCAACTTGAAACGTTTCTGGTAAGCTGTCACATGTCGCTGGATGGTGAACAAGAAAGTGGCTGGCTTTGTTCGTACCTGTTGGAAATTGAATTGACCTCCCTCCTAGTGTTCTGTCGGGATCGTCGAGAACTGGTCCGCAGTGTGAACAATAAACCCTAGATAAATGAATTAGCAGCATAACTGTGAATAGTCCATATCAGTTCCATCATATGGCTCGACTGTAGGATATGTGGCTAAAGGTAGCACCTTTCGCATCACGGTCTGTGACCAATCGCAGACAGTCTCCGATACATCAGCAAACATTTCTTTGTCGTTTTTCAAACACATTTGTGCTATTATCCTAAGATTTGTCTGTAGTAAGTTTATATAATTTTGCAGCAGTTTGTAAAATTTCTTTTTAATCCATCCATGCTCGCTGAATTTTCTCGTTTCATCCTGACCCGGTTCTTGTTTCTCATTGGCCAGATGGCCAAAACTCTTACATTTACAAGACTGACTAACATGTTCCCAATGAAGTAGGCAGTGGTGCAAGATAAATAGTTTATTGTCTTATCGTCGTGTTCAAACGTTTCAATTTTTTTTGCACATAGGATTAGTAACTATCATATTGGCAACATATTTGGGTTACTTTCCTAACAATTTATCAGTTGCACTTTCTCGGCGCAGGAACAAAGTGATAGTGTAAACACCCATGTCCATTTAGCATATAACAGAAGAATTCAAAATGGATAGAAAAGAATATTCTAAGTAGGATTATCTAAAGTGCCCAATTAAGTGCAAAAAGCTTATAGTCAGATATCTTAAGCTTGCCGTCATTGCTGTGTAATTTCGTCACAAACTTTTGTCTGCTCGAGCACAAATACGTACTTGTATGGAAGGGTAGGTTCTGTGATGAAGAAAAGTGGCTTGATAAAGTCTAAATCATGAAATATCATAAGGGAAATTAATAAAATGGTTCAAATGTAAGTTACTGCCATTAATTATTTCATTGGCCGGGATTTTGTTATTTTGACGGCTATTTATGTTGAATTCCATAGGTTTTTGCTACTTCGATATGTGATTTCCAAATTAGACCAATTCCCTAGTTGGTCGGGTCTACTAGTGTTTAACTCACTTTCTATGACTAATAGTTTACTTATTTTTGTCGCTTATTCGCGTTTCGATTGTAGTCGGACTGCGCAAGTGCCTGACAACACCAAGTGAACGACGTTCGAGTGAAAGCTGGCACCATCCTACCATGTGGTTCTTTTCCTTCTGCACGCCGGCACTTTCAGAAATTCAAAACAGCCTGTTGAAGTGCGTTGTCTAGCCTTAGCCTTCTGTTCTTTCGGAGGCGTAACTAATCATGCCATCCTTGTCTCTTCGGCTTCGTGTTAAAAGGGGCTAACTGCCCTTGTTTACTTCCTTTCCTTAAAATATTAATTTCAACGGCACGGGTAACGTTCCTCTACGCACAAGGTTCGTCGAAGGCGATATCGTTATCGTACAGGCTTCCTGGGATATTCCCAGGCTACAAAAAAAATATATCTGTTCTACTACGCTTTCTTCAGGGTATTCGAGAAATTTACATCTACATGTTTGTGTTCAGATGTACAGTGGCTTCCACCACTGTAGCTGACTGTACAACATGCAGAGATCATTAAAAAGTAGTACGCGCGCTGCCAAAATTGTCAGAAAAGCACGAGCTATGTTCCATATTAAAGAAGAATGCATATGGTTTGCAACATTAAAAAATACTTCGTAAATGTACTTATTTAAGTGTCATAAAAATTAATTTGTTAGTAAATTCGTAGTCAAGATTTTAGCGCAATTCCATTCTGTATGCTTCAGAAAGCAGGTTTTTAAAGGAAGAAAATTTTGCGTCAAGTAGGGCAACTGTAATAACTACCATGGATGTATGTAATATTTTTATCAATCGATATTATATTCGTTTATTCCAGTTATAAAAAGAAGTAACTCATATAACTAATAAGCCTACTTTCCTTAACATGAGTTCAATTAATTTTTAAATAAGTTCTTAAAAGCTAAGTTGGTAAGTAAGAATTTGCTTCTCTTTGAAAGCAATATTATTAGAAACGAAACCATAAACTTATGCAACAGTAGTAAAACAATTACAAATACACACGTGCCTTACAAGGGAGTTGAACACAGATAAACTCGTACAATAAACTAATGTGCTATGAAATGCATTACAGAGGTCGGATTCGGAACATGATAGGGTTTACTAAACTAAAATATTTTTAGGGCTGTCATTTTGAAAATAAGTGACCTAGCCACTTAAAACATGCAAGTTTACTTGGCCTATTGTAGTGCTACTTGTGTGAAGAATTCGGTGGAAATCGGTTCTTTTGCCCCTGACATATGGCATAAAAACATTATTTTATAATTTCGTGCTATCTTACAAAACTGCCAAAAAGAGGCTATGTATAAGATGCTTCAAATATATACTGTCAACACACAAATGTTGTTTGAATTTGGTTAAATTGTTTAATATACATGACGACAAAGTTGCCGAAATTTTTTATAAAACCACCATTTTGACCATCGTTATCTGACCCACTTAAATAATGAAAGTTTACATGTCCTTCTGTATCATTTATGGTGTACACAATTTGGTTAAAATTATATGAACTCTTCCAGAATTATGGCAAAATGTTCACACACAAAACTAAATGATTTTATAACTGCCATTCAGAATATAAGTGTGTCATGCTTTAAAAATACATACATTAATATGGCCTACCACAGTACAACTTTTTCGCCAAAATTGGTTAGAAAGGGTTGATTTTTTCCCGAGATATAAGATAAAAACTTTTTTTTTTAATTGGCGAGGCTACCTTACAAATCGGCAGAGAAATTAGGCTCTGTATAGACAAATTTGATGGTTGTAATAGGTACTGCCATCATACAAAGCTAAGTGGGAAATTATTTCGTTAGTAAAATATAATGAGCTAAAATATTTATGAAGTAACCATTTTGAAAATAAGTGCCTGACCTAATTAAAACAAACAAGTTTATGCCACCTAATTTATACCTACTTCTTTGTTAAATTTTGTAGGATTGTGTGTAAATTGTTTCCCAAGATATGACAGAAAAACTTTATTTATTTGCATAGCGCTATCTTATAATATGGATTACAAAAGATGCTCCATGTAGATACATTTGATAGTTGTAATATTTAGTGCCAGCATACAAAGTTATGTTGGAATAAATTACATGGTTTCAACGATATAGCATTCTAAGTTAAAACTGGCTATATGACCGGACCGCCATTTTGCATATAAGTGTCTGACGTGCTTAAACATACGACTTAACATCATTTGCGTCAGTACTACTTGATTGCAACATTTGGTAGGAATCGGTTAAATGGCTACCGATATATGACCTAAACACCTTATTTATTCGTATGGTGCTATATTACAAAATGACCGAACAAAAGTGGTTATGTGTTTTGTTGTATATGATGCTAGTGATAAGTACTTTTAGTACACAAAATCTGGTCAAAAGTGGTTAAATGGTATGGTAGATATACCAAATGAACTTAAAATATTTATTTGGTCACCATTTTGAAAATAAGTACCTAATATAGTTTAATCACTTACGTTTACTTCAACTATCATACTTTTACTTACGTGTCAAATTGGGAGAGAACAGTTTTAATAGTATTCGTGATATAATGTAAACATTCATTTTTTCATTTGGCACTATCTTCCAAATGGCCGACCAAATTCAATATCCATCTCAAAATGTAATGTTTTCTCGATGCTCTGCCTGCGTACATAACTTTGGTAAAATCGGTTAAAGGTTTCCCGAGATACGACCTATTATCCTAAACTTTAAAATGACCACCATTTGAAAAGTAAGTAAACTTTAAAATGACCGCCATTTGAAAAGTAAGTGCCAGGCGTAGTTGAAAATTATAAAAGTCAGGTTTCCGTACTGGGAACTATATGTGTAGTGAATTTGGTGAAATTCGTTTTGATACGTTCAATAATAGAAAGGGAGTGACACACACACACCTACACACCCATACACACATACCCAAAGACAGGAAAGTGAACTTACAATCCTTTGCTTCCTTCGGAAAGTAGTCTAAAAACGGTAACTTTCGTGACTAAAATGGATGTGAAACAAATCAAGAACTAAATATATTTGTAAACAATGTTACTATAGTCCATTCATGGTTACTTCTAACTGTTCTGAAGTCCTGCTTAATGTTCTTCTTCAAGGATATTCCTCCGCCTTGTTAATGTAAGTATTTTTTCTTGTTCTGTATTTTTACGTATGTGTACACTTTGTTATACCTAGTTAAGTGTAAGAGAAGGCATTGAAGCCTTAACTTCGCCAGTATAAATAAAGTCGAAACAAATAAATACATAAATAAATAAATAAATCGAGACTACAAAATCACACCAAAGGGACAGCGGAGCGCATTCGTGCGCACCCAGTGCAATAATATTTTGCATTAGAACTATTTATTACTAGGTATTATCAACACGTTTATTTTATCCCTGTTTTATTTATATTGTTCATAAATGTAATATTATAATTTATAGATAAAATTAGTAGTTCATTTTAATAAAAAATAAAATATTTTATGTTAACAGAAGTACAAGACGCTTGTATTACATGACATACTTAGGAAACAACCGGGCGCGTCATATATGGCGTGAATTTTAAGAGGTTTAATCCAAAATGTGTACAGAAACCGCAAATAGACTATTTTGTTCATTAAATAAAACCGAAGTTATTACGTATCATGATGATCGTGCTCAATGAAGGTTTTCTACCTTCAAAATGTGCTTTCTGAAACATCTTATATGGGAAAATGCATACATGTTGAATAAAAATATCCTCTTATTGTTGATTTAAAAAAAAAACACGTAAACAAGTTAATTATATCAAGTATTTTACATTGTTATAAAATAAATGCATTCTTCTTTCACATGAAACGTAAATAGGGCTAACACTTTTCTGACAGTATTTGGTGTCTTTCGTTCTATTATATTTTCACGTTGGGTACAGCTGGGTGCTACTTTACTTCTACCTTATGGTCAGCTTTCAGTTTTGGGGCACTGGCTACCATTCCCGTTCCTAAAATATTCCGTCCCACTCAAACATCGCTCGCTGTGATTTGCAACCCAGCTGAATTATATATAAAACGGCACTTTCACCCAGCGCCTTTCCGGCATTCTAACCCAAAAATTCGTGGCCCAAAAGTGCGACATATGCTAAGTTGGACGCCTGAGTGCACATGACAAAATGCAGTAGTCACACACCGGGAAATGTGCTCTACACAATATTTACGCATTCAGACACACACTCGAGTAGTTTTTTGTTCTAATGTTGTGTCATTCAGATTTCCTTATCCTCGGACATATGTGTGTTTCAGTTATTCCAGATTAAAAATAATCAGTCTGCTTTAATTTTGCTACTGGCACGCAATACTTCAGCACTGATAATAAGGAAATCAGTGTGAGATAATCCTGCATTGCATTTCCATTTCCTCATCGGTTAAAGCGGAGCACCAAATCAGTGCATTTGCAAAATTAAAATATAAAGTTTTAGAAGCAAGAAAGCTTACTCGAAAAAATATCTATAATTGAATTGCGAAATAGAATGAATGTTAACGACTGGTTATGACAATTGTAAATCTTTTATTCTCAAATTGACATTTGCGTAGGGCTATCCTTTTGAAGTCATGAATTTATATTGTTTTTAGCTGAATGTATCATTGGGAATTTTGACACGTCGTTTAACAAAACTTCACTTTACAGTTTTTTTTAGGGCAGTTTATACAACTATATGCACATTTCCTTACGTTTGTGGTCAATAGTTTTGGTGGCACACTTTGTAATTCACTTTCTCATCAGTATGCATTTGATATTAACATATAATTAAGCACACTGCACCAAATTACACAAAAAAGATAATTTCAACTGAAAAATTATCACGAGTTATTTCAAAATGTCTGTGTAATCGCAAAGAGGAAAAAAACTTTACGTTTTGAAAAACAATTTCATATAAGGAACTATCCGCATATTTTTGACGTGTGAATGCCCCTGAGTTAGGATAAAATATATTTTGCGAAGAACGTCTTTAAACGAATCAAGACAATGGTTCACGTTGTTTATTTCTATCTGAATTGTTTGGGTTATTTTATTTGCGTGTTCTAAAGAAGTAAAATTATACATTTGTTACATTATATGCAAAAAATGAAATCACGTAATGTCTACAAGTCAAGTGTTTTGCTAACCATTAAATTTTGTTTAAGTATATTATGAATGAAAAGTTTTTTTTTTATTTATTCCTCATTATAAATACGGCATTTGAGATATTAATTTTGTTTGTTCTGTTGTATTCATAATTTATAAACAGTAACTATGAAAATGTGAGCCACGTTAGTGTGTTTGGGGTATAATTATACTTTCTTCCGCCTATAAAATTGCGTCCTCCATCCTTACATTTTTAGCAATAGTGACGTAGGCTATAAGGCCATACTTGCACGCAATATACTGCAACAAAAAAGTGGTACTTTCGTTGTATTGCTTGCAACAGTGGAACTTAAAACCAGTCTCCTTATTATGAAATTGGTGAGAATTAATGCTATGCAAAATATTTCGTGTAAGCTTCGCACGTCTCCTGATATGAACATCTGAAAACTGAAAGTATATTTTGGGTTATGTTGCGAGAGCTTTCAAAAAATGTCTACAAAGTGGTTCATACCTTGCGCAGTGTTTATTTTGTAAGAAAAGCAGTTTTATTGTGTTTCCCTCGCTACGTTATTGAACTATTTATGTGTTGTGGAGAAAGAAGCATGAAAAACCCCAAGGAGCATATGCGACATTGGTCCTTGTTCTACTGTAGGAGCCACTGACATCCATAATGCGAAAAAAAAAAAAAAAAAAAAAAAAAAAAAAAAAAAAAAAAAAAAAAAAAAAGGAGAGTCGGTAAAGACAAGCGATATGCTTGAGTCACGTAAGACCGCTGTCAGCGAGACAGCCGAGTGACCTTGGCAGGAGAATCAACAAACTGCTGCGTTTTGCTCAAGAGTCTAGAGAAGCGAGCAAGTTGTAGACCCGCTGCGCTTATGGATGTTTTGTCACTGAATTCTGGGCGTGGCCAGATTTATTTATTTTTATTCTTTTATTGCAGCCATTCGGTCTTTTTTCGAGTACAAATTTGTACAATGACAGCGGACAAGTCAGAACATGAACATATTATGTACAGAACATTAACACATTATTTACAGAACAATATCAAAACATTAAAGTATTATAATATTATTGAATTATAAAACAAATATAAAATAAAATGCAAATAGACTTGAATTTTCGATATTTAATTTTCATTATTCAATTTCTTCTGCACGTCTGCACTGCGTCCCAGGCCACTCCGATCTATAAAGAAATAAAAACCAAAACAGAGGCACACATTCCATTGGTTTTACACAATACCTCACACTGAATATCCATGGGGGTTTCTAGTCTCGATTATAATAACGTAGTGAGTCTTGATTAAAATAACATAGTGAGTCTTGATTAAAATAACGTAGTGGTATAAGGGTTGCCATGTTTTGAAGAGCAAAAAAGAGGGCACATTTGTTGACTCTGTAACCAGGGATATCTGTGATAAATGTGGTTTTAAAGACCCTTACACATAGACTATGGGAGCGGTGATAAAATTCTAGTAACAGAGTTATTAACTTCCAGTAACACAGTATTATATATGTAAGTAAACTGGTTAAATTTAATAATACATAATAAAATTAAAGTAATTATTGTGCCAAAATCACAAAATAATAAAACATGGCGCGTTTCAGTACATTCAGTACACGTGCAACAAATCGTTATTTTCGAAGCAGAAGACGCTCGCCATGCTGAAGACTTGTTACCACATGTAAAGAATTGAAATTCGATAACGCCCATTAATTGCATCCGACTAGAAAACTCGGATCTTTTGCCAAATTTTTAAATTCGTCTCGGATAGAAATTGTGATCCTAAAAAAGAGGACACATCTGGAAAAAATCATTTAACGTGTTTAAAAAATTTAGTAAAAAGAAAACAGCTTCAACTTCTACAACATAACTGTATGTATGGACTATTCACGGTAAAGTGAGCACTTATTTAAGTCCTCTCATTTGGAATAATAATTAATAAAGATATATTTTTGTAGCCTTTTGACGTAACTTTTAGAGTCCGGTGAAATATATACACGGTCTTTATTACTTATATGGCAATATTTTTTTAAAAGGTGGTGGAAGGATAAAAAACGGCTGGCAGGAAAAAAGTAACTTGGGAATTAAAGAGGTGGGAATTAATTGTAAAACAACAAAAAAAAAAAAAAACATCTTCCCAGAACCTATACAACAACAAAATATTATTTCGAACTACTCGCGTTTTCGATTACTCCAGAGCGCAGCACCATATCGACTAAAATGGCAGATGTAGAGGGTATAACAATATGGTAGTTACATTGAACGTTCCAATAAAATATGAGTTTTTGTATTTTTTTGCTAAATATGTATGTATATTTGACCAAGAAACAGCCAGGTTTGAGCCTGTATTTGAACTGCATTACATAATATATTATATCGGAAATGTTTATTGTCATTTGTGGAATTTTTGCTAATTATTAAGGTCACATTTGATGAATTGTCACAGTGTTTAGCAAAGTGACAATGAAACTAATAAGAGTAGTATGATAAAGAGAAATCGGGCACATACCATAAATCGAAGCCTGGCGTTTCCAGCCACCTGGGACGGCCATGTTATTGACCAAATTGCCTGTTTCTCCCCAAAAATCACTTCCGAAATTAATTATTTTTCCCAAAAATTAATTTTTTCACCAAAAAAAAATTCCACAAAATGAGGAAAGCGGATCCGAAGCTCCTCGAAGCAAGAGACTAAAAATCCTCAGTCGAACAATAGGTTAAGAGATTCTTAGAGGAAATATTCACTTATTCCTGAGAGCAAAAAAGGAGGATTCGAGACTCATATCATGGTCCAGCAGACCAGGGAGATCAGCGGACCTACCCCCCCCCCCTTCCCAGGTCACCTATCTGCACCTAACCACCACACCCCACTACCACCCCGACCATCACCAAACACCCTTATGCACCCTCAACTTTCCCCTCCCCTAGCTATTGTTATAAAAATCTAAAAAATGAAGGAAAAAAGCTCTAAAAATTGAAATAATTAAATAATCTTCCACCTCACCCCCCCCGCTCCGCCCACCCCCGGCCAATTATAAAAAAATCGCAAAAAACCGAGGAAACATTCTAATAATCGAAGAACAAACAATTGTAAAAATCCAAAGACACTAATAAAAGTATATGAATATATTAGAACACCTACTCCCACCCCCACGTTGGATGTTGGTGACCTTGACCCCAATGACCTTGATCTCTAAAAAATTAGAAAAAATTGCAAAAAAATCTAACGACCTCTTGTAAAAACCGTCGAACATGATAAGTTACTGACTCAAACCACTATGTTGAATTTTGGTGACCATAACCTCGAGCACAAGGCACCCTCCGAATTCATAAAAATCTAGAAAAAAATTAAAATCCATGATTATGAAACATTAACCTCACACTCACCCTAACCACCAATTCTCCCCATGTACCTCATCTACATTTAAAAAATCTATAAAATCGAAAAAAAAAATTGTTCAAAATCGAGTAACATTTAACATTAGACCCTCTTTCCTTCCCACACCTCACCCCCTCCACGTCAAAAATTAACAATTGTCTTTACATAACAACTATCCCTCCAGCCATACCAATAAACTGTATCTTCCCAATGGCTACGAAATAGCACCCTTAATTTTTTTTCAGAATTGGACACTATAGTGTGTGCTAGTTATTTTTTTCATTTACCGCCAGAGAGCTCCATGTCGTACATTTCCAAACCTATGACCTCAGTGACAACACATGCATTCTTCGTCTTGACTGGCCTGGCGGTGAGGCGAGGGTGAAGAAGGGTGTTTAGTGATGGCCAGGGGTTGTAGCGGGGTGCGGACGTGGTAGGTGCAGGATAGTGATCGTGGGAAGGTCCAAGTCCGCTGATCCTTCCCGGTCTGCTGGACTTAGCTAGGAGTCTCGAATCCTCTTCTCTTGCTCTGAGGATTAAGTAACTCATTCCGCTAAGAGTAATCCTCTTGTTCGACTTAGGATGTTTAGGCTCTTGCTTCGAGGAGCTTCGGATCCGCTTTCCTGATTTTTTCCATTTATTTGGAAATTTTTTGGTAAAAAAAATTGATTTTTGGGCAAAATAATTAATTTTGGAAGTAATTTTTGGGATGAAACAGGCAATTTTGTCGATAATATGGCCGTTCCAAGCCGCCGGCCGCCGGACTGAGGTGGCTGGTTGTTCCGGGCTCCGATGCATGATATCTCTATATGCCCAGTCTCTCTTTATCCTACTACTAATAAGGTTTAGCATTGAGCGTATTAAAATTAGAGCGTATTAAAATTACGTGTTTCATTGTCAGATCCATATGCAGCTAGGTAATGACAAAGAATAGCAAATTCTCGGGAATGGCGAGAAAAAAAAACTGGATTATGAATATGAAAAAAAATGCTAAGTTTATACATGCATATATTTAAAATAAACATACACACATACAGTTGTTATAATATATAAATCATTTTCCCTTCGTGTCAAGAATAACCTCATCTCTCACGTAAATTGGCACCAATTTGCACCTAAATATATTCTTTAGTCTCTTAATTGATTAAATAGTCAATTGGTTTATCATTAAAATTTAAGAACAAAAACGAAAAAAAAAATGTCCCTTGAATTTCATTGTTCCAAATATACGTTACCTTTGCATTATGTTGAATTTGGGTCAACTTCTCAAATGGAAAATTTACTATTGCGCCGCTCTTAATTCAATGTGAATATTCTGTAACAATATACATACATACTTGAACATATCTACAACGCAAAGTTAACTCAACGAGCTCGATGGTTACTTCAATGTGAATCTGCCTTTATCCTTAATGAGGAACAGAGGATCTATTTTACATTGAAAAGTTGGTATACGAGCGACTAGCCTAAGATGAGTAGGGTGTTGTAGGTTGTCACTTTGTATGTGTGCAGGAGGGAATTTCTCCATCTCACTCTGCATGGGTTTTCAGTCAAGAGCTATTGTTATCTCCGCCACCCAGGCCACACTCAAATGCCTGGTCTCGATCCGACATTGCCTAGCAGCATGTGTGATAGTAGCCTAAAGGTTTCAGATGGCGATGGGCGCCAACCCTGATGACTCGCTCTCTCTTATCTGTCTGCCGTCACTGTGTGGTTTTCTGTGGTCGCTCGCATGACGTCGCGGTCTTAGCGTCGCAACGTCCACGTGTTACGGGCTTGCGAGTCTTACTGTGAACAGCAGTTCCTACATCGATGCACTGCTTACATTTTTCGTCCAACATGTTGCGCAACTTCGGTATGACCATCGAAGTGACGAGACCTACTATACGGCATCGCTCAAACTCGTCAATTTCGCAAATTGCCTGTCCCTACGTCGTTGTAAAACGTCAGCGATGCGACGTTCAACATACTTTCTAAGTACGGTACTGAATTATCAACTGAAGCCTACTTCCCCAGCATGTTTGCGACTGTTGTTAATCCTCAGATATTCAGAGGACATTGCTTGTTTCCTGATTCTTCCACAGCACTTCACGCTTATTTTTTGCATGTGCAAATATGGTATTCTCAATCTCGTTCTCCAAGACATTTTCTCCCCATTTCCCAGCTGTGTATCTTGTGTATTTGAGTCGTCCAGGTCACAACTCGAGAAATCCGTTTTCGGGCGAAAATTAGTTATCACCTCCGTTTTATTCTTTGAATGGCCCTCTGTGGGTTAGTAAAATAAAACCGGCTTCAAACCCCCTCTATCCTATGTTAAATTGGCACCAAAATTTCTGTACAGAAGCAGAACTGTGTGTATCCATCACCCTTATGGAAGCAAAACCGTGTACATCCAAACCTTTCACAGTGTTGCGAAACCGGATGGACCCACAACGAAAATATACCTGCGGAATCATTAAAGTAGCAAAACTAGGTAAATCCGTATTGCAACAGTTGCGTAACTTGATATACCACGAATATATTGCAGAGAATTTTCTCGTGCATGCAAGATATTATCAGGAAACTAACGTTTTCAGTTTTTTTGGGTTATTTTCAAAGAGTGAATGATGTAGTTGGCATTATTGCACGAAAGTGTAAATTTATTCCCGGCAAAATAATCATCTGTAAATTTACTGTTGACCACTTTGTACTAGGTGTTGTTTTTTCTCTGATTTATTTAGTTTAATTTCAGTTTAAATATTAAATGATGGGAAAATGTAGTATATTGCGTGCTGAAGCATCAGATGATGATCCAAAAACAATACGAAACAAAACAAAAAACAAGGACGGGAAGCCAAACTTGCTTTGTACAAAGCAAATGCCAAATCTTTCTATAGCATGTAACATAATAGTTCTCCATTACGTTGATATTCATATTCCTGTTTTGTGTTGTAGTAATAGATACTGCGTGAACCAATGTTACCGTGGAAGAAACTATCTCAGTTGTTAAACAGTGTTTCGGATAATCTGAAAATTCAGATTTTCGTTTGTGTGAGTATTGTGTACGCAGGTGATTAAATTAGGTGACAGATTGTGGACTGGGAAATTACCTCTCTTTGAAACTAGCTAAAACAGCTGATTGTTTACTATGTATTTAATAGTAATGGTTACCTTATATTTCTGGTCAAATTTGAATAAGTTTTCAGTAAAATTTAATGTACATTTTGGCATAGATAATTCTTACACAATATCTACGGTATGTGTTGGTTTAGTTGTTTCTTATTAAATAGATTTCTGGAACCATACAAGAAAAACTCTTCTTAACATATTACAGATGCAACACTCGTTTATAACTGATTTCAGATGCAAAACTCGTTAAGTGTAATCTTATTTTTACAACAACCCCGAATATCTGCGAAATATGCATACCTTTTTTTTTTTTTTTTGGCCATCAGATAAAGCCACCGCCAAATCACCAGCTTCTTTAACATAAATTTTAATGTAGTGCATGTTTTAGTAATTTCTTAAACATTTTTTTATCATGTATGTACGTACCCAATTTTGCAATTGGACCAAGTGCAACAGTGTGAGGAATATCAATGCGCTTATGTTGGAAGTGATATAGGAAATAAAGTAGTCATCTTCTCTCTGTTAGTATCGTGCAAACACAAAATTATCTTAACGGAGAAACTGCCGTTTAGCAGCTAAATTTTCGTTGGTTGTGTGCAATGCCCTTAAACTTACTAACACATCATCATTTAATACCGATCTCATGGTTCACAGTTATTTTCACAATTAAATTTTTCCCTTGAGGTACTAAAATGCCCATTTTCTTCTGTATTGACGTCACGATGTAAATTAGCTTCGCGATATCCAAAATGCTTGTCACCTCCAGTGACGAAAATGAACTAATTTGGGGACCAGTCTCCAGGAAAGTTATTATAATGATATATTGCATGCATTTATTTAAACCCGGCAGCAAAAAAAAGTATATTCATAAATATTAATATAGACTCTATAAAGTACATGCCGGTTTGCCGTTGCTGTCATCTTCCCTGATACATTAACCATTCTCCCAGCTTTGGTAAAAAAATATTCGAATCTCTCGACTGTAAGTATTAGAGGATAATATAGGATACGATCTACAAATATAACCACATCTGCAAAAATGCACTCATAAAATAAATTAATATTAACTTAAAAAATAATATTTGTTTCATAACACTTACCTTCTGTGTGGTTTTTTTTTTTTTTTTCACTCTAAGTCATGGAAATTTCTTAATTGATAGAACCCCATATATTCTTAAACATCAGACCATATTCTTCGAAAAGAGAAATGAGTAGTAGAAAAAGGGGAAGTTTGGCGCAAGGGCGTAGGGACGCGAAGCATCGGAGCTGTTCATGATCTATCATTCCGGTCGCCTGACAGCCATAATGTCCACCGTGCTGGATGTCGGTGACCTTAACCTATGGCCTTGACGTCCTGGTTACCTTTGACCCCAATAACACAAAAATCCCTAAAATTTTAAATAAAGTTTTTAAATATTTATAAAATAATAAAAAAATGTATTTAAATGTCAAAAATTATTATGAAAATACCATTTTTAAATAAATAATAATTAAAAATTATTAAAAACTATTATATAAAATTTAGTAATAAAATTACTACATAAATTGTTTTAAAATACTTTCATTTCCGGAGGCCGCCCAGCATCATGCCCAGTAGACGACTGTCACCCCTTCAATCAATTACATTGTCTTAACATTCTCCTCCCCTTCCCCTAATCATTGCTTATTCTATTGTATGCAGCTATATTGGTTTTTTCGTTTGTCATTTTTTATACATTGCTGGAGGCCGCCATCTTGTATTTCATGTTTTTACTTTTACATCACCTAGGTGGCACTAGTGATTAATAATTGATATCACCACTAGGTGAGCTGTCGATTTAGCAACCAGGTAGCAGCCATATTTGTTCATATTTTTTAAAATATAGGTGGTACTGTCAGTGCCCTCCATAATGCCAAATTAATACACAGGGTCCGAAGTAAGATCTGACCATCAGCCATCTTGGTTATATCATCCATCTTAGTCATCATATTGAATACAAGAGACCTTGAACTTATTTTTTGACCTTAACCCCAGTGATATTTTGACCTTAAACCCAATAAATCGCCAAAGTTCTAAGAATTTCCAGATCATTGTAATAACTTCCTTAAAAATAATTTTAGAACATTAATAAATCATAAAGAATTTATAAAATATCGTATAAAAATTTATTTAAAAAGTGTATAGAAAAGCTTATAAGCTTATTAAAAAAAATTACATCTACAGATGTTTCCTCAGCACCACGTCCAGCAGACGACAGACCCTCTTCAATGTTTCTCATTGGTAAATTCGTCAGTTCCCCTACACTCCCTCCACCAATGTTTCCGTTTCTTTGATTCCGTGTGTTCGCTTTACCCCCCGCCCCCAACAGCATTTTTTATTGGTTGATTACTCTCACTCATTCGACCCGCCACCAATGTTTCTCATTGTATTAGCATTCCCTCCTCTACCCCCTCACTTTTGCCCATTATGTTTGTTTTTGGTTTTATATGGTATATTTTGAATATTAGCTTATGATCCTATGTCATCATCTTATGACATCAACCAATAAACTGGTTGATACTTGAGTTTCCTCAGTGTGTTCCTAATCGCGAAGGTTTCATGTTTTTTTTTCTGTAAAATTACAATTTTGCTAAAAAATTATGTTTCTTTTTGTTTTATACAGTAGATTTTGAACACTATCTTAAGATCCTATGCCATCATCTTACGATATTAACCAAGGAAAAGGTCAACACTTTTCATTATAATAAAACATTTTCTACAAATGTCTGTTAGGATGAGTGGTTCAAGGTGTTAGATTTAAGCCTTGCTTCCCTGTATGGGAGCATGGGTTCGAGTTGCACACCTGATAAAAAATTTTTGAAGACATATATTAAGATAGTGTAAATGTTGACTCTTTTTCTGACCGAGTTTGAATGATACATAGACCAATTGTTCTGTTGTGAAAATTTTCACTTCTTCGACGGCTGTGATGGAATTCAGATCGTTATGAGTGGAATCATATAGTGATATTGTACACTTTTGTAATATGAAGATGATAACAATGGTTGAAGACTTGCCATCTGTAACACCTTCAGCAATGGTTTCTGATGAGTCTCTAGAAGCAATATAGAAACAATGTTGTTATTGTGGAAAATACTTTTACTATAAGTTGTCATGTATGTTGACATTAATGTAGTTATGGTTTGTACAGTTCAGCATAGTGGTAGTTCCACTGTGATAAGTGTGATACTGTGTTTACTCGTAGTGATAGCCTATATAGACATAAGAAGGAGTGTAAAGGTAATGTTCGTCGATCATCGGGAAGTGAATGCAAGTATTGCAGCTAGATATTTGCGATTAGTTTAGCACTAGACACCATGAAGATAATAACTGTCCATTTGAAATTAATTATAAGGCCTATACATGTGTTAATTGTAATGTTGTCTATGGGAATAGGAAAACCTTGAGTGGTTACTGCAGGAAATGTATAAATTTAGAGTAAAGCATAAATACTTTGGTCGAAATGAGAATATAATTGAGCGTATGTAAGTATTACTACATATTGTTTTATAATTGTGTGAAATAAAGATAAAGTTTATGAAAAACTATTGTTTTTATTAATTTTATCCCTTCCAATTTTTAAGTGTTGCTATGAGTAACGGCTTATAAAAGTTAAGCGAATGATAATAACGACTTCAATATAAAAATGTATGGGTAGATGAATGTCTATATAAACATCCATTCTACCGATATGTATACATTTTTGTAGCAATAGGTGAAACATTTTTCTTATATGTATGAATAGAGAGGGCTTATAAACCCTTGGATTGGTAAATATTGTTGAAGACTGTTTGAAAGATTGTTAATGATTGGTAAGGATTGATGGCAAGATCGTTAAAGATTGGTGTGTGTGTGCGTGTGTGTGTGGCTTGATGATATGATGAGCTCTCTGGTTTTGTAAATTAAGCTTTGACAAAAGATATGTAAAATGAAAGAAATTATTATAAATATAAGTCTAAAAAAATAACTGAGTGTATCAAACAATTACAATGCAATGTGAACTTTAAATTTAAAATTTATAAGTGAATATTGTGTAGGAGATGAGATGAATGTAACATTAGTATTTATTATAGAAAATGTTCTCTACTAAATGGAATATAATGTGTGTGAGGGTGTGTGATGGAATATATATATATATATATATATTATATATATATATATATATATATATATATATATATATCTCTGTGTGTGTGTGTGTATGTTTTGTTGTAATGTGTTAGCTTGTTAGATGTGTTCTTTGAAGAATAGGGAACAATTATTGAGGAATAAGGAATTATTTTTGAGGAATAAGGAACAATTTTGGAGGCATAAGGAATGATTTTGATACTGAGGATTGAGGAATGAGGAATGATATGTAGAGTAGTAATTTCATACATGCTTGTATGAATTTTTGAAAAAAAATTATTCCTAGATAAAGCACTCACTTGCATCTTTTCCGCGAGACTGTTGTTCTCCTACCAGAGATGACGTTTGACTGATTGGACCTGTGTGTGTATGTGGTCAACTCTTCCAATGTAAGCCTAACCTAACATCCCCGATACAATTTTTGTTGAGTTTCTCAAAATGTTAAGCTGTATATATAGCAATTAAACATGGTGTTCTTCGGAAGTTTGCGAGAATTTGTCAGCCTATCAGAAATAGTCTTCCTGCAATAATCAAAAATATTAAAATGTTTTTGGTTATAATAGGGCGTGTAAGGTAATGCATAGACTTGCACTATGTAAAATCTATGTTTGTTGTGTAATGAGTACTTAGTGTTTGTGTTATGACACTATATTAAATTAGCATGTCTTAAGACAAATAAAAGGAACTATAATTTAAAATGATTATTTAATATTTAATGTTTAAAATGAGTGGGTTTAAACAAATATCGTGTACAGTATTTCATATGTGCGTACTTACCTCTTTCGGAATTGAAATAAATAATAGGTCAGTATAACTGTCCATGCCTGGGTTTAGGTTGAAGTTTTGACTTAATCAGTATGTATGCTTGGATTTTGACGCTTTTCGAAGTAGATAAATATAGTTACATATAAACAACATTTAAGCTTCTTGTGTGATAAAAAAAGGTTTAATCGTGTAAATACTTGCTATGCAGATAAGAGCTAAGTATCCTAGAAGGATTGAATCAAGTGTTAAAAAGAGCAGATCTTAAGAAAATTCTTCATTAAGGGGTTTTTATGTAATAAACAAGTTTTGATTGCTGTATGTAATATGGGATAGCATGATTTGAGTGTGATAAGTGGCAAGTTTGGATCTTAATTTGGTTTAAATTGATGTTATATATATTAAATTAGAAAAGTGGAATTTTGGTGAGACTTTTTTCTTTTTGTATATCATTATACTTATGATTAAATATGTGTGGTAATGTGCAGTGGAAGACAGATGATGGAGATTTGTTCATTTGTGTTGTATGATATGTTGATATATTTGTCAAGTATTTAATTTTGATTGTGATGATTGATGTTAGGGGTTTTGCAAATGGGTGTTATGTTGATAGTATTATAGTTTGAAGTGGTTTCATATTATGATAGTGCCTGTTTTTGTATGTTTTGTTCATTATAGTTGTATGATATAATAATATAGTTTTCAAGTATTTAGTTTTGCTTATAAAGTTTGATGTTATGGGGTTTTACAATTGCCTCTTATGGTATGTGCGAACGACTTGTGTGAGTGTGTGTGTTTATGCATGGATGTGTAGATTGTTGTGTGTGTGTTTTGCTATTACATGATGCAATGGTTTATCAGAGTAAATCATTTAAATATTCTGTCTGTGGTTGTTGGTATACGTTGAAACCACATACACGATTGTTTTTCCTGATAGGGTTCGTTGCCCTGATAGGAATAAAGAAGGATCTGTTTTCGCTTAAAAATATCCTATGGACACTATGTTTACGTAGGGTTTTAGTCTTGAGCTGACATTCGTCGGGAGCAGACATGTCTCTCTACATATAATGTGTATACCTTATAAGTGTGCACAGTGAATGCTAGCATAGTGTAATACTTCCCACACCTAATAATAATAAAAATAGTACTAATTGTAAATTCTGAAACAAATGAAAAGGTATATGATAAATGAAGTTTGGGTGTTTTGCTGAGATGATACATTACTTTAGTGAATGTTTATTTGTTAATTATCCATGTGTGTAAGTGCATACCTAGTAAATATTCATTGCATGTTTATGCGAATATGGATTCTCACGATTATTTTAATTACACGATTACATCATATAACTGCATTAACCTCCACTATTCTCGACCTTCGAAAGACGACATCGAACATATAACACTTTGGTTGAGCAGTATACACCGACCAGGTAATATGATAGACAGCGATCGTAAGTGAATGCGTAAGAATGCATTTCCCAGAATTTTTTTTAACTATTAAGTGAGTCCCCTGGAAATCGATCCCGGTAATCCAAAAATATTACATAAATTACTATAAGCAGGAATATAAAAAAAAAACTAAATCTTTGTTAAATTCGAATATACAATAATATTAGGTGTTCTGGCCGAGACTCGAACTCGATAATCCGAAATTAGAATTACGTCAAGTACGCCTAGCACGTACACATCACATAAATAAAATTCGGTTTGAATCGGAAATGAAATAATATTACATACCCTGACCAAGGATAGAACACAAATCCGACAATAACATTAAATTAATTTCCCTAGCACCTACCCAAGTCATAAATAAAATTTAGTTTAAGTCGGAAATGAAATATTATTACGTGCCCCGAGCGAGGATCGGACCCTCAAATCAAAGTATAACATAACATGAATTACCCATAGCACCTACACAACTCACAAATAAAATTCCTTTGAAATTGGAAATGAATTAATATTAAATGTCCTGACCGAGGATCGAACCCCTAAATCCAATATTAGCATTATATTAACTACCCCTAGCATCTAGCCAAGTCATAAATAAAATTTGGTTAAAATCGGAAATGAAATAATAATACGAGCCCTGAGCGAGGGTCGAACATAAATCCGAAAATTACGTTAAATTAATTACCCTAGCACCCACGCAAGTCATAAATAAAATTGAATGAAAATCGGAAACGAAATAATATTATGTGTCCTGACCAAGGATCGAACTCTAAAATCCAATATTAACTTTACATTAATTACCCCTAGTACCTACTCAACTCAGACATAAAATTTCTTTAAAATCGGAAATGAATTAATATTACATACCCTGACCAAGGATCGGACCCCTAAATCCAATATTAGCATTATACGAATATTTTGATATGTTACTCGGTTATGATTGTTTTGTAAAATAATAATAATAAATGAATTTTTAATTGAAAACTTTTTTTATAAAATAATTACATTCTGAATATTTGGCTGTTGTGAGTCTCTAAACTTAATCTGCTTTAAAATACGAGTTCGTGAATATATCGCTTCATACAGGTACAATTGAAAATTTTAGAATTAAATATACATATATTACTGTAAATTCCTGTCTTTTTATAAAATTACGATTTATTATTTTATTATGGCTCCATTTTGAATTTGCGAGTTAGTCTGTGTGATTATTTTATATCTACAACATTAAAAATGCTATTGGGATCTAAGTGCTTGTGGTCAATATGACAAAGATGTCGTGCAATGGAACTGGGGTTCCCTGGTTCAAAACCACCCAAAATCAAAGTTTTTTAATATGTACTAATTGTCTTAAGCTTCCAGCTGATCTCAGAGTTCATAATAACATTTAATAGCATTACCAAGCTTGGGTCATGGAGCGTGAGCGATTCGCCCGCTCTCTGGCAGGCAATGTGAGAACTTGTACGCTACCTACTGGCCAATGACGGCATCAAGAGACATCAGTGCTCCTGGTGTTCAACTCTACAACTAATATGGTGCTGCCTATCTGTCAAGTTTGGAGCTGAAGACAGCCTATCTCGTTGGGAAGGAGAGTATGGGGAAGGTGTGGGGAGGGTATTAAGCATGTCTGGGGAGGATGATGAGGGGAGGAGGTGTAGGTATGTGAAAGGGTGGAGAGGTGTGTTACTGTATCAGACCTCAGGTGTAGAGAACCCCTGTGTAGCTTGTTGTGAAGGATGATGGGTGGAGAGGGGGTAGAGATGTACGTTAGTGAAGGGTTGGAACATGCAGAGCCGAGTGCGGAGCTGACTGCGGAGCTAGGTGTGGCCCAAACACAGTGCAGGATTAACTCCGCAATTGCAGTGCTAAGTTAAGAGGAAATAAGGAGGAGGAAATTGAAGTGAAAATCCCTCCCTGACTCTTATCGACATTGGGTGTGTGATTCCTAGCAAAATTTCCTATACTGAGCGAAACCTCTCCCAGGTTATTTACATATGCCCGATGTCGATAAGGGTGAAAGTGGGGTAGGACCGGCCCGCCCCTACTACTAGAGTCTGTTACATTTATTTCGCCGCCATAATAAAGATTTAAAATAAATAAATATATGTTACAGTGTAACGAAATAAATTTATGTGTGGGTATCAATATATTAACAATATGTGGGAATGTGTGTGTTATTTCTTTGAAAATAAAATTACACAGCGATATCATGTTAGTTACAGAGTTTCTTGGCATTAAAAATAATTAGTAAACATTTATGATTAAAAAAAAGAACTGTATTTCCATTAGTCCTGCAAAGTTCAGATACTATATTAAACATACCAATGCTACCAGAGTATCATTGTTATTTTAAGTATATACTACTTGGATTCTGTAAGGATATCTGTGGTATATAGGCCGCAAATCACGGAATCCTAAGAGAGACATGCATGCCAAACACAGTTTTCACATTCCTTCAGTATGATACAATTATAAATTATATTTATACTTGAATATACGAGTTAAAGATATTTATTACATAAATTATAAATCTTGAATTGTATTTTAAAATTCGAGAAGTTTAATATCCTATTATAAAAATGCCAAATTGTTAAAACGCCAGTGTGGTATAGGGATGGTCTGAGGATCAGCATTACTGTGAGTTCCTGCAATTTCAAGGTACGTATTTTTCCTTTATTTACTAGTATTAGTCATGCACATATGACACACTGTACTTTTCCTAGCTCCTGTAGTAATAATCTGCACTGATTTTAGTTTTACTGTAGACGTTAAGGCAGGACCTAAAAATAATGGGGCAAAAGAGACACTCGCCCTATTTATTACAAATAATATTACATTGATCGCGTTTTATGTAACATTACATAGCAGAATACAGAAAAAACGATGTTAAGCTTTTAAAGTTTATTTTAATAATGCTGCCTTTAAAAGGTTTAATTTATAGCTCCACGTCTTTTGTTTCCTGAAAGCGTCCCTGTGCAGATTAAAGTGCAGAACTACAGGGTTAGTAATCTGTTAGTCTCAAGTTACGTATGTAAACGTGTGCGTGTGAATTTTAAATGTGCTCCAAAACGATCGCTAGCAATCAGAATTTATGAAGTGATAACACTTTACATCAGAGATAACGGGAACTAAGCTGGCACTTTTTAACACGTACACAGTGACAAGAAATTTTTTCCCTCTTAAGTTATCTGGTCATTTACGTCGATTTGTTATCAAAAAGCCAGTAGAATAAAACTGCCTAAAAGCAGTCGTTATTTATGTACGAGTTACAAGACGATGAGAATTGAATATTCTGTTTGAAACTTAAATTCCGCAGTCACAAAAACCATTAGCTGCAGTTACGAATAAAATATTTAACAGACAGATTTCAATACTAAGTTTTCCTATCCGTCTCTTTAAAATTCTCCCAGAATTTTACAATATCGCCATCTGTTTGACGAGTACGATTAAATAATTTTATACTGTGTTTTTTGTGTGCTTCAAAATTTACAAAATATTTTTCTTAATAATGACTTTTAATTACTAAATTTTCATAAGAATTAAATAATAGCATGAAAATTAGTTTTATATTTTTGTTAAAATGGCGCCCATTGTTGCATATATGAAGGAATTGACATTGTTAATGCTCAGTCATTCTTTCATACCCACTTAATTTACGATTTCAGGTGTTACCAACAAAACTTTTTTATGCACGCTGTACTTAAGGGCGCTGCCTACTGGCTGGCAGCTGCGAACTTTAAATACGTAGGAAATCCCATGTTAACGAAATTTTGACTTAGTGTGTTCATTTTAATGATAGACGTTTCAAACAATACATTTTCTTAGCGAATTTTTTAGAAGATCCGTACGAATGTATATTTTCAATATAGATAGGTAGTATGTCCTGTTTTTGTAAAACATATATTTTAAAAATTTCTTGCAAACAGGTTATACATGTTATTGAAACAAATCCGCTGTAGGGAACTTTTCCTAAACAATTTGAATCGCCTATCTTTAAAATTAACGCACTAAGGTGAAATTTCCTTAACATGAGATTTCATATTTAAATTTCGCAGCTGCCAGGCGGTAGGCAGTGCCCTTGAGTGACACAACACTTATTTTCAATCTTATAACCAATTAATTCTAGTAGCAAAAAATTAGGTGTGGCTGTGTTGGGGACACGGCCGTTTGTTTTGCGTGAATACGTCTACGTTGACGCTTTCGGGCGCCTTGGCGTATTTCTTTACGTTCCCGGCACCGCTTCACTCGATCATATGGGGTTTTATGGGTATCACAGGATTGCTTTTGAGATGCTCTTTCCAACCGTATACGATTTCTGTATTTCGACTTGGCTTTTTGACGAGTATAGGCCGACATTGTGTTACGTTTTCTTAATTTTTTACATTAAACTCATACAATTTCACCATAACCACGCCACGCAAATTTTTTTTTACACAAGCAATCGATTGATCGTGATGAGAGCTGTCGATTGAAACTCTAACGATCGTCGTAGCTTTTCCTAGTCAAAAGTTATACTACGCATAAATTATGAATGAGACGTGGCGAAACGAACTCAAAATTGCGGTGCCCCCCTCCTCTTCACAGTCCTCACCAAACGTAACATATTCTTTGATCCTTTGGAAATCGAGTAGTGTAATTTAACTTTGAGTGTAGACTATATAATCGGAGCTGCAATACCAAACTGTATCCCTCGACTTTGTTTTCATCGAATTTTATGGATTGCATCCCACTATGGTTGCAAATTTAAAGACGTAATCACATCAAAATATGCTTTTAGGAAGAATTTGTATGGAGCATGAACTGTGCTGGAGAGTGTTTGAAATATTTATTCTTATTCCAAGTTGCTGTACGCGTGTCGAGGGGCCCGGACCTATTTCCGGCTTGTGCAGTTCAGGGGTAGGATTGATCGAGTGAGCTTCAGGCCTGTACTTTATGCAGGCCAGCGCCCAAAGGAACAGAGGCAGCCCGCCTCTGTTCCTTTGGGCGCTGGCCACAGGTCGAACAGTCGGTTTATGGAAACCAACACTCTAAGAAACTATCTCTCAATTTACCTTATCGGTGTATACGCACAGTGATAATGCATCCATACATCCATGGTAACGTTTCTACAGTTCCACAGGAAAGAGTCAAATGCGTAGGGAAGTTCCCATCTTTGTATGGCAGTGATGCTAAACATTTTCCGTATTTTCAGACTGATACGTAGTATTATTTCCATACACTGTATAGGTTTAAAACTTCCATTACTGTTAAGGAAGTTTACCAGAATTTTTTTTTACAGTGAACAAGCGTCACGTAGAATAAGTGGGAGGACGGGCTTATTAGCCGAGCCCCATCAAGAGGTTCTCTCTGGTGCACATCTCGGGTTGGACTCGTGTTGGCAGTGGTTGACTCCGTATGCTGGAGATGTTATGGAGAAATTCCCCCTCACGAAGAAACGTCGGGCTGTTAGCGGCACACTACTCCGGTTGTGACCTGGAAAGACGCTAGCCGGCCCTACACGAAGCCCATTTTCGTAGCAGTTTTCCTACCTATTTTCGGCTAGCGTTAACATCACTCACACTACACAGATCAAATGATACGTTTACACTGCTCGTTTGTAGCTTGTGTGTGCAGCTCAGTATGTAACGGAATTTAAAAAAAATGTTTTTATTGCATTTGTAACCTTGCCAACTGTGGAATGTCTGCCATTTGCGAGTTGTTTTGTGACTGCCATTTACAATATTCTGTTAGCACTTTAGGTAACGTGTGGGTATGAACTGGTGGATTCTTTCTTCTCGTCTGCTACAGAAACTTTTATGCCTTCTGTTGTGCTAATGGGTATAACAGAAGGTATCAGAAATTGGGTATCGTGTAGGGACAGCTTTAGTGCTGGGTACGAGAGTATCGGTATACTTGTGGAATGGCGCGCCTTTGATGTAATTGTGACTCGGGCTGAGGTTTTTGTATCTGACCAACTCAGGTGTTAAGCTGGGACACCTGCGATGACCCCGTTTTCCCGCTGATTGGGCGGTCGTGGCGCGGTAGGGCCGAATGGCTAAGAGCGCCACGTAAAAATACAAAAGCGTAGCGGCATAGTCAGTCATGTTATAGGCGATTCACGGTAAAATAAGCACTTTCGAAAGCCCAACTTAAGATCTACTTGTATGCACGTTGTGTATTCCTCCTCCTTATGAAATATTAACATTTTCATGAGCCTACTACTTAACTCATGCGTCGGTCAAGTAAAACTGTGAAATGATTAGAAAAGGAAATTTTTTACAAATCTGCTCATTTTTACACGTCAATGCACTAAAAAAACAGAAAGCGAAAGAAGTGATTAAAATGATCAGAAATGGTTACCTAACACTTTATTTAGACGTTAAGATACAGAACTACTTCCCATACATCGTTACCAACTTTACTGGACGCATGTCACTCAGGGCGCCCGTTAAAATATATGCAGGTAAGGGCAATGATAGTTTTCTAAGGTTGATTTCAAAAGTGCTCACTTTTTCGTGAACTGCCTTTACACACATATACGATATGTACGTGCGTCGTTTGCACTGATGTACAAAATTAAAATACACTTATGACGAGGTACGAACAGCTCTCCAACCTAGCTTGAAACTGCCTTTTCGCACTGCATTATTGCGAAATGTACTGATCGGAAACGCCCAGAACTGGCATAGGGACGCATACTGAACTTTGCTACAGACTTTGCACTAATAAAGTGATAGTGTCACTGACGTGGGTCAGTACCGCCTTATCACTCACTCGTTTCTGTGCCTCGATTTGATAAAACAGCTCCAAGAACATAGAACTCTTAGTCTCCTTGGATAAAGAACAAAAGTAAAGTTTAGTACAACCTCTTATAAGAAGAGAGCCATGAGTTTAGTGACTTTTCAGCTATCTAAAACGATGTATACGACAATTATCTACAAACCATCCTGTCTCAAAAAAATAGATAAAAAGATAATTATTTTGGTACTATGATAAGAACTTCGTATCTGAAAACACCAGTTTATCGAAGCGAAGTATAAACCGAGCTTAACTATACCAGAGAACCGCGATTCTACTTTTAATCCCTAATCTGAATAAAACCTTTGCCATTTTTTATTCGGATTTTTTATTTCAAGACAATAGAAAGGTACACATGCCCATATGATCAACAGACATTAATCTCAGTTGTTTGCCTCGAGAGTTTAAAAAACCTACGCTTTACTCAGGAAAGTGAGCGTTGACTTGTGCTCAACGTGACTTATAAAAATGTTTTTAATAAACTGTTTCGTACAATATGGTAAATTTTACGTGAGTGTTTTTGATTACTGCCTTTCAACATTTCCTATTTTCGGCGTGAGGCTAATCGGAAATGACTTACATACTGAAATAACGTAAATTTACGACAAAAATGACACATCGATTGCTAGATCGGTATTCGATCTCTAAGACCGGTATTCCAAAACGTTCAGATTGGCATTACATGTGTACTGCCATCTTGGGCGATTGAAAAGCGATGACAGAACTTAACTCGCGAACTGTTCCTATATGCCTTCAGATGGTGTCAGGTAAGTCACCATTTGTTATTCGCCGCCCCGTGTGAGGCTATAAACAAGTAGAAATGACGCTGTAAAGTGTTTATTTATAGTATATTTTGCAAAAAAATGTGATTGTTTCATACGTAACTTTATCAGTAATGATGGAAGTTATTATAGACTTGAAATATTTGCGCATACAAAAATAGAACATGATTATTGTCCTAATTATTGCCGGACGTAATGTATTTATTTTGCTCTTTCTTGCACAACAATTTGTAGATTAAATTTTTGCACGGTGCCACTCGCCGACTTATTTTCATAATTTTTCCTCAGCATAGAGCTACTTGTAATTTTTTTTTCAATGTGATTTCACACATCTCTTTTGGTAATATTTTTGATGATTTTATAATTTGTATTTTTACGTCCTTTTTTTCGTAACGTGGAAAATAGAGACGTGCCTGTACATTGCAAATGGCGAACTTGTGTGCGAACGGTGGAACTGCAACTTTATGGTTATCAATTGTTGCTGTATATTTTCATACAAATATATGTCTACAATATTTAGCTGTCCTGCAAATATGGGCTGTACCGTATTGTTTGAAACAGAGCAGATAGTCTGTGCTAAGGGATAAAATATCACTGTGATCAAGTTCATAACCCTAACGCAAAAATACTGAAAAATAATGCAGCCTTTCATTTGTGCAGTGTGCAATAATGGGACTGAATACCATAAACTTATTTTATGCAGCGATAATAAAAATGTGCTACCCACTCTTACATTTCAATTTAATTTCTTAAGTGATACCGGGGTCAAACGACCGCCGGGGCAAAATGGCCACTAACGTGAATTTTTTTCCTACGGTTGGCACAGCTGTGTCTAGCGGCTGTCTGACCTTCAGTGCGCAGCGCAAGGTCAGGCGAAGCTGTTACACTAGCCAGCAGCCAGTATCTGATGTTCTGTTTATTGGAGTGGGCGTGTTTCGCAGATCACTGATTTTCCACGTCATTTCTGCAATGAAGAGCTAAGAGAAAGGTAAATATTTACAAGCCTGTAATATTTGGATTGCTGTAGTTCTCGTCTGACGAATTATTGTTACATATTGTTTGTCATGTATAGAATAAAAAAAAAATACAGATAAGTTATATAATATATCCACGTAGTTTAGAACAGGGGGATTTGGAATCACTGCACATAAGTGGCCATTTTACCCCGAAATGGACGATTTTCTTCCGAAGTTAAATTCAAACTCATTCTTTCCATTAGTATGGTAGTGCTTATTTTATTTTGGTTTTACATCATATTGGTATTTGATACGCGTGTATAAACATATGAGAAAGCAAATCGAGAACTCAATAGTCCCTTAGCTATTTGTTTTAAACGATTTAAATAAAAAATGCTAACTAATATTTATTAGGCTAATTTGGTTACATCTACTGAAGACATCAATTAAATAATTTTAATGGAAACGTAATTATACATCACTAATTAAAATTTTATGTCTGCGTATCAAGGTAAAATAAATTACTTAAGGTCTATTGAAATGGTAGGTACTTTTGAAAATTTTCTTCTTAAAATCCTAATAAGTAGTAAATATAAAAATCCCATACAGTATGGAATGTGAGATTTAGACTAAGTAGTACTGTACTGTATAATACAGACCAAACATGTTCTTAAAAATAATAATTTCTTGTAATGACCATATTTCTGATTAAATAAATTATTTGTTTACATAATCAGGGTTCGAACATACGTAAGGACAACTGATCGGTCTCACTGGAGTGAAAAATCCTTGCAAAAGGCAATAAAAGCAGTTAAAGAAGACGAACTTCATATTAAGGCAGCGGCAGTTCGTTTTGATGTTCCAATAACAACTCTACGCCGTCGTTTGACTGAAAGTGTGTCCAGACCAGGACTGAAGTGTTTTGGAAGGAATAAAGTCCTAGGAAATCATGAATGGGCTTTAGTGAACCACCTCCACAATTTGGAGAAAATGGGGTTTGGTATGACTCCGAAAGAAGTGAGAGAGGTCGCATTTGACTTCTATAAAGAAAATGGAGTACCAAACAATTTTGATAACGAAAGCAAATTAGCCGGTGAAGATTGGTTTTCTGGATTCCGTAAAAGGTAACCAGATATCACATTAAGAATTCCAACAGGCCTCTATTTGGCAAGAGCAAACGCCATGAACAGAGCATGTGTCAAACGTTATTTTCAACATCTGAATAGTGCATTAAAAATCACAGGTGCCGATAGAGATGTTTCTCGTGAGTACAATTGTGACGAATCTGGTTTATCTATGGTGCTGGGAACAAAATTAGTTGTTGAAAAAACTGGAAGACGAGTTACCTACCAGATACAGAGTTCAGAGAGGGGGGTCTTGACAACTATTGTGCCATGTTCATCTGCTAGTGGACACTATATCCCACCTTTTGTAATTTTTAAGGGAAAAAGATTTCTTGATAAGCTGAAGACTGTGTTTCCCCATGTAACTTTTGTAACTGTTACTAAGCGTGGGTTCATGGACGAGGAAACTTTCCTAATGTCGATGTAGCGCTTTCAGAAACATCGTCCAAACAATGAAGAGCCTGCATATCTGGTGCTAGATGGTCATGGATCCCATTGAAAATCTATAAAAACGCTTGAGTATGCTGTTAAACATAAAATTGAAATTGTGTGCCTTCCTCCGCACACTACCCATTGGACACAGGCATTGGATAGAACATTTTTCAGGCCACTCAAGAGTTTTCATAAAGAAAACTTCAGAAAGTTAATGAGAATTCATCCTGGGAGAGCTCTTACCAGAGATGATTTTTCAGCAATGTTTACCCCAGAATATCTGTAAGCAGCAACATACACAATGCCATAAAGGGATTCAGAATCACAGGTATCTGTCCCTTTGATGAAAATGTGTTTCCCGAAGAAAGTTTTGCTCCATGTGAAGTAACCAGTGAGCCTCAAACGAATAACACGTTTATAAATCAGGCAACACTGCTGCACACGAATACATAGATGACCAAGACGATACAGACGACCCAAAGACTTCTCGAAGTCATAGTGAGAATGAAGAAACTGATACAATTGTCATTGGTTATGAGATAGGGTACACTGGAGTCACTGACGATAGCCATAAAGATACTGGAGTAAACACAGAACTAGGTTCACTGATTCTCATTGAATATTCCCATGAACTAGTTGCAAAAACAAATGAGACATTGGCTAAAGAAAACTGTGAAGGAAAAACAGATAGCAACAAATCAATGACAATGTTCAAAGACTTAATGCTTTTACCAAGAAAGGTGAATTCAACTCCAAAATGGAAACCAAAAACAACAGTTGCACGTCGATTAACTAGCCCAGAAAATATCAAACTAGTTAAGCAAGCCGAGTGGTTATCAAAGAAGAAAGAACAGTCGAAAATGGCAAAAGTATGTGCCTTGCGAGGAAAAAAAGAAGATAGGCTCTCAAATAAAAAATTACAATGAAGCAGTCCTGTCTACGGAAGTGAAAAGTAAACAAATCCCAGCATTGCGCAAGTTACAACCATTAGCAACGCTCCATGGACCCTCTACAAGCGGAGTTCATGCAAGAACCCAACCACAGAAGAGTCTGCAAGAACAGAGCAACTGTGGCAAATGTGAAGGAGACTTTTTCAACGATGAAGGAGAGCCATGGCTTCAATGCCGAGGCTGTGACATATGGTTCCACGAAATATGTGCGGGAGTTTATGGGAAGGCCAAATATGATTTTATTTGTGATGCATGTGCAGGTTAAAATACATAACATGTGTTTTTAGCTTTAAATTAAAAGTGGCCGTTTTGCCCCACTTATGGGGTAAAATGGCCGCATCACATCATTGGCTGAAAACTTTTATAAACTCTATGCGATCTATATTATAAGTAAAATAATAACCTTATGTCATTATTTACATGTGTATTAATTATAATAAATATCAGTGAGTATAATATTTTCAATTATGTTGATTCCAAACATAAAAACTTCTTAAGGGGTACATGTTTCCCTACTGAAATACTGAAATACAGATCTCGACGAATTTGTACTACATACAGCAGTTTTATTGTATTATTATTAGTTTATGAGTTATACTGGCTAGACTTCAGCATTTCTTCCAATTGATGACCCGTGGCAAATGTAAGGTAACTTCCAATTCATAACTCTTCCCGCTACCGAGGATACAGTTTTACAGTTGTAGCAGGCGGGCTCACAAATATAATAATTTTTGTACACACTTTATATACATTCTTATTTCCTAATGTAAGGTCTATAAATAAAAAAAACTTAAATCAAAATATTTTTCGTACATGAATAGTGGGCTTTGTTGAATAACTTTAGAGATATGTAATTATTGCTAATAAAATACCCATATTTTCAAATATTACCTATTATATCTTAGCGTTAACAATCGATGTTGGCATATTTTAATACTTAGCGAAGTTATTAAAAAAATAGACATTATTCAACATAACACGCGTAGTAATACTTAACTTCAGTTAATTTTAAAACTATAAATAATTATTGGGTCCACCTGGACTTCAGCCCATAACCTTTCGTTTGTAGCTTAATGTTCCACCAGTTACGTTAACAGGGCAGATACCAAATACTTTGGCGATTATGTTGTTTTGCTTTGCTCTAAGGGCGGATGTTCTTGAAACATGTCATACATATTACGTAGTATTTTTGCCGAAATTAACTTTTATTTACAAAATAACTGAAGTTTTCTTATCTATTCAAAAGATTCTTGCAATGGGGGTGAATGATTAAGAGTAGGTTCCACCAACAAAGATTAAGTTTGCCTCTAAGCAAGATTAATAAAACTAGATTAGTTTTAAATTTGTCTTTAAAGTCGCGCTCTGTTTCACCAGTGTACTCTTGAGTTTAAGTTAAACAAGGTTAATTAAACTTGGCTTTTCTATGTTTGGTTGCTACACATAGGCCTTAATTGCGGCGAAAATACTCGATCAATAGCCGAAGACTACCGAATGCTGTTTTCTTCTCTCGTTTAACTGCTTTTTCGCAGTGATTGAGAATATTGCTGATAATGACATTATGCCGAAAATAGTGACAACTGTGAAAACTAGATAGAAAGTGCCAATTTCCTCAGAAAAATCATTAAAATTGTTGTTTCAGTTTTTTCTTGTTACTAAAACATGTCATGGAAATTAAATTAAAGGCAGATTAGGTTAGCCGATAAACCTGGTAATTTAAGGTTTCTTTCATAATAAGTGAAACTACTATTGCAATGTTATGTTGCATTATATTCTTTACACTTGTAATGCAAGCACAACCACTTTAGACTGGATTAATATCTTGAACACTTTTTTACGTGCAGCTTTTTAGGTTAGCTGATTCTTGCAAGTTGAGTGTAACTGTGTATGTTGGCTTGGGTGAACCGTATATTAATTTAGGTGATATTGGATGATTTATTTTAGGTTATAACATAATAGTAGGAAACAATTCGGCTGTTATGTTATTAAAGTTTTGTTTGGTATAGACCGTTCACGTTAAAGTGAGCACTTTTGAAGCCATAGTTACTTTTTTCTTTCAACTAATTTATATACTTTACTACTTGTTAATGTAAACCCAGCCATTTGAGTAATAATCACAGTGTATACATTCACAATACCCAAGACTAAAAGTGCGAGCCCTCAGTGGAATTTGTTTATTGGTTATTATGTCTGATGAAACAGCTTCAAAAAATGCTCACTTTACTGTGAACGACCCATAGAAAGAAACTGTGCACCACTATGGTATCAACGATTTTATTTGCGAATAGCCCTTACTGTTGAAAATCTAAATTATGTCTACTTAAAATACCATGAAAATCACAGTTTGTAGATTACATTTATGTGTGCAATCAAGGAAGTATGAGAGAGGATTTCTCAGAATCGTATCGCACAATGAAGAGTTCTATACCCACAAAGTCATGTCATTTTGTCATTAGCGAACAATTTCTCAAAAGTAAAACATATACAAATAATAAACTCCAAAATACAGGGTTACACTACCTATGTGAAGGTAAAACATGTTTTCCACTTGAAATCGTACGAACATTGGCAATATAATATCCAGATGCTATGCAGTATACGCCAACTGCATTTTATTTTCGCTTTTTAGTGAGATTATAGGTGCTTAACTGGCCGAAAATGGACAGTTAATATTTATCTCGCTAAATTCGAAAATCGGGCTTGAGTGCATGGTGGAAAGCACATTATGCTTAATCGAATTTATGTAGCGACTAATCAAGATAAAATCGTTTGAACATCGTTGGTGAAATCGGTTCTAAGTGCAATGTTTTGAACTTCCGCCACTGCTTTACGATGTCACAGGAAACCAAGTCTGAGACATGGAATAATCACGGAGAAATGAGCCGAGTAGCTGAAGTCAAAAGATATGTATATGTGTGTATATATATATATATATAACTTCCTATAAATACCACAAGTAATTTTGTCAGATTAATAACAAAATAGAGAAAACTAAAATAAAAATTACAGAACAAATTATGAAACTGGAAAAACCAAGGACAACCCAAACTAAGACAACACAGACGAGCACTGAGACGAAGAGGAAACATTTCACACAAGACTGGATGACGCAACGATGACGACACAGAAGAGAGCACAGTAGCTTTCTTTAGGCGAGTTTGTCGCTACGTTTCGGGACCTCCCATCTTCAGGCGGACTAAAAGTGAGCATTGGAAATAAATAAGGACAACAAGTACACTCAGCTCGTTTTTCCGTGATTGTTTTGTGTCTTAGACTTACTTATCTGTGACGACATAGTGAATCAATGGCGTATGATCAAAATATTGCGCTTAATAATTTGTGCTGGTTTGCTACTTTTTTTAAAATAAATAAATACATCGCGACATATAACAATCTGGACGTGTCATATTGTATATTGATGTTCGCCACGCTGCTGGCAAATGATATGTGTTATGCGGAAGCATAGGGTTTAGGTCACAGTATAATCAAAATAATCTGTATTCTAAAATTTAAGGACAGGCCATGGCTTAACTAATTAATGAGTTTTCATTTCAACGTTCTGGAATACAGATAATTGATAAATATGACACACGCTGCGCCAAAACTCTTAAATAAAAAGGTTTAAAAATTCCAGCCTAAATATTTAAGGAATATGGGTCACAAAGATTACAAATATGACACGATGGTGATGTAATTTGACTGGGCCAAGTAGTTAAGTGGGAAACCCTTAAAAGTTTTTTTCTTTTTTTTTAGAAGCTTGTAGTTGTGGCATTACCACAGGGTAAGAGCCAAAATTATTTTATGTTTTGCTAACATTTCGTTCAGAAAATATATATTGTTAATGTGACGTAAAGATTACTTCACATTTTCAGCTACCCCAACTTGAATTGATACGCTATTGTGACGTTTTGTCATTTTATCATTATATAAAGTAGGCAGATTTTCGTATTTCGCGCATAGCTCCAACACTGAATCACCAGTTTGCTGTACAATTGTCAAAGTCACATGGTCAACAACGATGAACGTATTTGTTTACTCGACCCTTTTATATGAATAAAACCCTTAGACTAACTTGGATACATCTTGTTGATTTAAAACTAGGTCAGAGGTAATATACAATCATCTCAAAGCACTTTCATAAAAAGTGTTATAACCTCAAATTTTATCCACGTTGTTTCTATAGTATAATTTTGGCAAAAATTTGCAGACCAATGCTGCGACACGGAGAGTGATCTACACAATTTGCATGCGCCCTATATTCCATATTCCTTCTACACTCCATTTGTTGTGAATGTGACATAAAGTCCCTGTCACACTATCAATTTTTTTCTGTCAAACTGCTTCTAAGTTCGGTCAAATAAAGTTGGACAGTTATGACGTCATCGAAACGTCATAAACGCCGCCATTTTTGTCAGTGAAAGTTGGATGGCTTCAGTTTCCATCAAACATTTGAAAATTTGACCGTTTCCAAAATTTATTTGATGTTTGACGGTCTCAGCCAATCAGAATCGTGCACGACAAAAATGGGCATCAAGAATCGAAATAACGAACAATTGCTGGAAACGAAGTAAGTTATGAAAGTTATTAATTTACGTAGAATCTGTCTGGGCATGAATGCTATTTTAAGTGAATATTGCACATAATATTACGAACTCAGAGGCATTTATTTCATTGTACAGGAAACATGTCTTATAGCTAAAATTTTAATATATATCGAGGGACCTGGATACATACTGTTTAAAGCAGCTTATTAATTAAAATGACCACCTTTCAGCATAAGAGGTAATACTACATAATTTTATTTTTAAATACGGGGAATTAATTTTAACTTGGGACCTACACATACACACCGCAATTAGTACCGCAATCAGCACCACAGTCAGCACCGCAATCAGAACTGCAATTGCAATCCGCACTGCAGTCAGTACCGCAATCAGCACTGCAATCGCAATTCTGCACCACAATCAGGAGTCATTTTGGAGTCATTATGTGTAATTTGTAGTCATTTCGGAGTCATGAGTCGTTATGAGCCTTTTGAGGTGATTATTAGTCATTATGTCATTTTGGAGTCAGTTGTCTGCTTTAAGTGTGGCCATGATTTAAAGCAGAGCGAAGAACTTGTCTGGAAGAAACTGTTGAAGATATAACTTTATGGTAATGCGATCAAGGAACTAGCATCTCAAGCCTTCCTACCTGCCTGTGGGACATATCTCAATGGCTTCACACAGCCGTTCAGCAACAATCACGTGGCAACTGGGTGATTGGCTGGTTGGTGTACGAACAATATATTAATGGTGTAATACGATTGGTTCAAAGTCAATATGACGCCATAAGGCTTACATGCTTCTATATTATAAGAAATATGGAGGTCAGCTGAGATGCTTAGTTTGACAACGGCTGCCGTGAAAGATACATAGTCTCGGCTAGCTTCCGCCTCTTCGCACATAAGTCTTATTTTGCATCTGTGATGTCTTCGGGCTCCCCAGAGCTAATTTTAGGCACGGCAGTGTTAACGACGTCTTCAGGAGTGGTACCAACAATGCCATCGACTTCTTCGAGTGGCATGCCTATAGTAGCATCGCCATCGACCTCTTCAGCTGAGGTACCTAAAACACCATTGCTGGCGTAATCTGCTCGTTTAGTTCCAGCACTTACATCTCCAACAGATCCGCCCAAGTTTTTGCCTGAACCACTACGTCGTCATCAGTGTCACTTTTGTGATAAGACTTTTACTTTCGGCCACAATGTACAACGACATGGGTATTTTAATTGTGTCAAGAATCCTTTGTGAATGTCACATTTGTGAGATAGGTGTGGTAAGCAGATCAGCCGTAGCGACCATTTACTTAGAAATATCAAAGAATGTTATATTTTTTCGAGTTTTGGTTTTCAGGGTCACTCAAGGTCACATGGTAAGGTCAAGGTCAATTGATCGAAGATGCTGGTAGTAGTCAGACACATAATATTCTTGCTGGTTTTATGCATATTTATCGAGTTTTTGTTTTCAAGGTCATTCAAGGTCACGGGGTCAAGATCATGGTCATATAGATCCAAGATGCTGGTAGTAGTTAGTAAAATAACATGCTTGCTGACTTTTTATGAATTTTTCTCGAGTTTTGGTTATCAAGGTCATTCAAGGTCAGTGTCAAGGTCACCAGTATCCAGTATGGTAGTAGTCAGTAACATAATATGGTTGCTGACTTTTGTTAATTTTTCTCGAGTTTTTGATTTCAAAATCATGGGGCCAAGGTCAATGTCACCTTCATTTAATATGGCAGCAGTAGTCAGTAACATAATATGTTTCCTAATTTTTATGAATAGTTTCTCAAGTTTTTGTTTTGAAGGTCATTCAAGGTGATGAGGTCAATTTCAAGGTCACCTGCATCCACTATAGCGTTAGTAGTCAGTAATGTAATATCTTGCTGACAGCATTTTTTCTCGAGTTTTAGTTTTCAAGGTCATTCGAGGTTACAGGTTTCAAGATCAAGGTCAGCAGTTACCAAGATGGCGGTGATAGTAAGGAATGTAATAGGCTTGCTGATTTGTTTGATTTTTTTTGCGATTTTTTGGATTTTTATCGAAAAAAGAGAAATATTACAGAAAGGAAAATATTTAGGAAAAAATGGGTAATTGTTATGGAAAATTGCCTGCATATGTGTGTAATTTTTTAATGATGTTTAAATAATTTAAAGCTAATGTTAAAATAACTTTCTGATAATTTTAAATAATTTTTAAATAATTTTTTACAAAAAATTTTGTTTTGTTTGGATTTTTTAATTTTTTGGATTAATTGATTTTTTATTTTTAATGTCAAAGGTCACCGGAGCAAGGTAAATTGTCAAGGTCAAAGTTTTAGGTCAAGGTCAGATGGATACACATATGGCGGACGGCTATCAGGAATGACAGACTAGAACAGCTCCTACGCTCCTGTGCCGGGCGCCGATGGCCCCGACTTATATTTTGTTTACTACTATCGCCGTTCGTAAATCAGCGCCTGGTAACCTACTCTCCAGCTGTCAACCTGGCCAATAGGGATCCTTTCGCAGAATGCAGTAGTCACCCCTTCCCAGAGGCTCGCAAAACCAATCAGAGAATGGCTACGCCCATACATCGAAGGAATTGCCACGCCATTTTTATTTCTATGTACTTATCTCTTCTGTGCATATAATAAGAGTATAACTATCTCACTGCACAGTAGTTGATGAACAAATGACGCCGTTTGGAGTCCTCAAGGCTTTTTAAGTCTAGTATATCGACAGATAACGTGAATTTCGCAAGTCGCTGTGTATTACCTAACTTTACCCAGTGGCACAACAGCGCGAGCAGTACCAGTCTGAAGTTCGTGCCTGTTATCTACTTCAAATCAGCAGTTTGTATCTTGTAGCCTTGCGTGATTATTTTTACTCTACCGATACTGAATCTCATGCTATATTTAGGGACAGTGTTTTTCAGCATTACAGAACAATGCACATTTTTAGCAGACTTAGCATGCGGTCACGCGAGTGGTCTAAACGTCTTTACTGTAAATTCGTTCGGCAGCCATATTTAAACGTGTTTGCGAATATAACTAGTTTCATTGGTTAAGAATCTATGACTTAATGCAAACAAAAGGAAACCCTTACCTCGAAAACACACTCCCATGATTGCTTATAATCGCTTCCACCACTCACTAAGGTTGAGTATTTTATTAATTTTAATACAACGTACCTTTCTTTTTTAACAGTATAACTAATATATGTTTTGACCTGGCTTACTATTTATTTTCACGGCTGCAGAAATTACCGCCATATTCAGCCATTTCAATCACACTTTATGTTTTCTTCTCAGCAGACAATGAGAGTGCAACACAGAAGAGAAGTCGTTCCGATGTACTTACACTAAATGTTTACTTTGAACAAGAAGTGACTGCGATCGGAACATGTTCGGATCCAGTGTGACCGTGTGCAATGCTGAACATGATTGAAGTCAAGTAGTTCTGTCTCTCGTGCGACCGTGGCCTTCGGAGTCCACATTCCTGCGTGCGCTGTGTCTCCTAGACATATTTGAAACTTTACAACAAATGTCGCCCAAAAGTCATACACACATAGCAGCAAGGACACTCGAAGTAAGAAGTTTATAGCCACATGGAATGCTTATTTTCAAAAATATATAATATCTCAGGAACTACTTTACTTACTTGAACCAAAACCATTGTATGCTGGCTGTATCTAATTTGAGAATTAAGTAATAATAAATGCCCAATTTTGTCCATTAGTTTGAAAAAAAATATTAAAAATAAGCTGACACGCGGAAATTCGCATAATGGAGCAATAGTCGAAATTCTATATTCCCTTATTTAAAATTCGTTTCAGATAAATACAAGATGTATCATTATTAAATGTATGTTTGTACAACAGATGATATCAGATTTTCAAAAAATGCATACATTTTGCAGGGAATATCGTTTCCATAACCCTAAACTGGTTGATTCAGTTCAACAATTAAAATTTTGGTATGTTTAAAGCATTTAAAAATTATTATAATGTATAAAACTATAATTAAACACTCTTATTTTTTCAAATACTTCTTACTCACTTATTAAAATAATCACAATTCTAATGTACTTTGACATACTGACATTTCATAACCTGTATCATGTCTTCAGTGATTTAATTGAAATGCAAATTCTACTCTTCTTCTTTCAGTATTTTGATATTTTACACAAATATAATTGTAATGACTCACCATAATTTTCAATTTAAATTGTACTTTCATTTAAAACATGTATTTCAATAAAGAGTTTCCGTAACTGGACAAGTTCAACGTTGGTAAAAGAGAAGTGTTACAAGTTAGGAAACTTAGTCAAGTGTATGACTTCGTTTCCTGAACAGTTAGCTGGCACCAATTTAACATAAAATTGCTCGAGAGACAAGATAAATTAACTATGATTATAGAGATATATACGCATCATGCTGATATCCTCCGTTAAGTAGGAGTATTTTGTTACGCACATTCACAAGATATAACATTAAATGTGCAGAAAAATCTTATATCAACACACATGGTAAAACACATCATGTTTTGGGAATGCACAGATAAATAGTCTGGGTTAACAGTCTAACAAATGAAACCTCATTACTAGAGATCATTTCGCTGCACGATGCAACACGACTACATCCTTCACTTTACGGTTCTTTACATTCATCCGAGAGGAGGTCATTTGGTAACTGTCTCTTGCCACAGTCAGGAACAGGGAGTGGTCACCGAATAGAGCTGAACTGGTCCAGTTATAGGTGCCATCATTGACCGGCAAAATTACAAACAGAATTTTTTTGAGGTAAAGTAATTGTTGTTCATTGTATATAACATACATGGCACGAGTACATATATAATATATTGATACAGGCAATCAACGGTTACTTAACACTTATCTGAAGCCCTACTAAAGTTCTACATTTAGTTACCGATTACATATCCTTCCGCTACATGTAAAAAGGAACACCACCGTGCGACTTCTACGTTTAACTGTCAAATGCTTAGTTTACTGTTTTCAACTGTTCAAATAATTTTGCCGTAATAAAAAACCCATTGTGTATGAATGCTCACAATTTAGGCCTATATTCATATTGAGGTCCGTTTGATCATATTTTAACAATGTCTATATCGACAATAGTTCTTATGGTTATTATTTTACATTGTTAACATATTTGTGCTAAATGCGATACAGCACATTATAGGCCGTTCACGAAAAAGTGAGCACTTTTGAAAGCCCTGCTAAAATTATACTTTCTTGCCCATTATGTATCCTTCCACCACATGTAAACAAACATTGCCATGTGACTGCCATGTGATTGCCACATGTTAATAAACTCAATGTTTACATTTTAAGACTGCTAAAAGTAACACGTATATTATATATAAAACATGTAACATATATGATGTATATAACACATGATATATAATTTATATATATGCCTGTATATGTATATATGTATGCATGTATATGTCCATATATCATGTAAAATATACTATATATATATATAATACGCAACATATATAATTGTTTGGGTCATCTCACATATCCAATAGAAAAAACTTTACACAACAAACAATTGAAAAATGAACGCCCTAGCAATGAAGTCATGGAAACTGCGAAAAAAGCAAACATTAAACTTTGGCGGTGAACAAGGACCAATACGACAAGTTAAAAAAGGACACACATTAGTTAAGCCGAAAAATAATTTGGAAGGGCAGCCAAATCCATATTTTGAAATAGACTAGCACTACTGCACACCCAAGGTACAACACCACTTGTCACACAAATTACCAAACATTTAAAAACTGTACCGCAAACTTAACGTTTCCCATGACTCACCGTTTTCTAAGTGCCCCATCGCTCTGTAGTGTGACAAGTAAAACGTCAGCTCTAAAACATGGTAGCTGTGTTTGGCCTCAGCTGACTGAAGTTAGGTGCAACTAAGCCATCAGGAAAAAAGCATACATCCTGCAGGCATAAGGTAGCGGCGTAACGTAGCAGATGTCTGAAGCGTATAAGGTATACAGAGCGAGGTCGTGCAAAGACTTAAATAAAAAATGACAAATCAAGACATAATGACGCACGAAGGGTAAAGGGGAAGACAGGGAGGCAAGGAAAGACGAGGGGATCTGAGCCGAGTAAAGAGTACACCACTGCACAGAAGTAGATGGTGTTAATAAACTTAACGTGACTGCGCAAACGTGGCAGTATATAAAAATATGCAATACATAAAAAATAAAAATATATAAAATATGTGCATGTATATGTACATTTTAAGAATAGTTTTATATGCACCTTTATAAATGGAGATACATATAGTTCCACATAGGCGTATTATATATATAATAATAAAAATAATTTACACACTAAAAATATAAACATATCAACAAATGCAATTGTGTATATGTACATATAGTTTTTTTTTTTTTTTTACACTGTTACTCTGTGTTCGTACCCTTCTGAGATCGTCCAAAAAAGAACTGAACATTTATACTGTGAATTGAAGTGGTAAAAGAAGGTTATACCAGGCTTGCAACTGGTACCACTTTCATTTGTACAAAATAATTCTAAAAATAATGTATATTATTTATTGCTAAGTGAAATGCCGATCCGGTGATGGCCACATTTCCTGTGTCTCTTGTGACCCAAATGGGTGCAACATTTACTTTTTGTCAAACCCACACAGACCTCAACAAACCAATTTTACAGGTAAAGTGCATGGACTCTCATCATTGTTGTGGTTCCTTAATTGCAATGACTGCAGCAAAACTAAAATCTTAAATGAGAAAAGTATTAACAGAGAATTACTATACTTACAAAAATGGCTCACCGTGCACACACAAAGCTGAAATAAATGTCTTATTATTATTGTAAAACTAATACATATCCACAATTGATAGCAAAATGATAATGTAAAGGACAAATTATAAAAGTAATACTTATAGGCAAGTTACTGTGCATAGCGATAAGCACTTGGTTTAACTTCCCTTGTTACTATAGTTGTGCTTCAATAAACAGCCAATCAGAAGCCCCGACACTTATACTATGTTATCAATTGAAAAATTTATTTACAAATCAAGAAAGTGTGTATTTTGACTTCATTCATCAGGAAGATATTTTCTTTTGTTTACTTATGGATAATCACAACCATGGAAGTTTTGTAACGCTTTTAGGAAATGTTTAAAGTAAAAATTGAAATGTAAATAATTTACTATTTTAAAAATGTCTCAGATCAATTGAAAATATTTATTTTTGAAAAAACCCACTGCCAACTATATGTACAGACCTTAATTTATTCGGTACAAATGTAGCAACATAAACAAACTAATATTATTATCGTCATATCAATTGTAGCCAGGCCACTGTGCTTTTGTTTTTTTGTATGTGCTTACCGCTATAAATGTGAATGTGTTTGGTATGACAGTTGTAGCCCTGCCCTTATTGAAAGCTAGCTTTCTTTAGAAATACTTAATTTAACACATACACTGCGTAATGTAATCTAACCTTTACAAAACATGCACTCGCAAGTAAACAGTAGCTCTGGAAGTCTGGGGTGTTGACTATGACGTGTAATTTACAGTTACATTAAATTTCAATAACTACAATATTTTTGCGGCCTAAGTGGCATTTATTACAAACAAGTATGCCTACTCAATAACGCATACTATCTTTGTTGATACTTCTCAAAAGGTAGCAAGTTGTCTTGTCGAACATCAATTTCGAAATTTAAACATGGAATTGTTCTACAGGCCTAACTAACTGTTGACAATTAGTCGTAAATACTTTCCAATTCTTATTACGGCAAGCATTACCAAATAAAACAATTAGGCCTACACTTGCATCACGAAAGAATATCGGCAACGAGCACAACTATAGGTCTATAGTTAACAAAACCAGCTTCAAGATTTTATAGTTTATATGTTGGAACACCTATGGTGTAGCATCAAACTGCGACGTTTATGTTACGTTAACAATAGTAAAATTTAACACTGTAACTTGGGATGGACAACTACATGAACACAAGTTTTAGGTTAGGCCTACATTACAAAAAAACACAGTCATTTCAAAACGTGTCAAATTAATGTATAATTATTGACAGGCACATTTGCACTTGTTATCAAGGCAGATTTAATAAAGGTTACATGGCTGGGCGTAAATAGATACGTACAGATGTATTTGAGGTTAGGCCTACATTACAAAACTACACAGCGATATAAAAACGTGTAAATTTAACGTACAATTATTGACTGCCAAATTTGCACTTATTATAATGGCAGATTTGAAAGAAAGGTTAAACAGATGAGCGCAGGTAGATAAGTACAGATAACTTTTAATATTATTTGTCAAACTTAGGATATAACATGTACTTCGCAAAATCACACGAATATATTAATGTTGCGTTTCTGCTGTCGTTTATTTACTTTATAATTGTTATTTAACTTTCCGTTTATAATATCAGGTTTCCAACTGTCGATTTATAATTGTACTTTTTCACTTTATGTTACTGGGGATGAGCGACGAAAATACGTCGTAAAACACATTTACATATACCTCCGGACAGTTGCCGTTGAAATTTTCATCATTTCTGCGACTCGTTCGATCACCTTGCATGGCTTCATCTCTCCTCGACGAATTAAAGAATAAATACTTTCGGCGAGATTTATAACGTCCTCCTGGCGTTGGATATTTGTACGTAGTTTGCTGGAATTCGTAACTTTACACAAAATCACTACAACACATTTAAACACTATACGACCCATAATAAAACAATGGTGATTGCAGATAAGCTGAAAAATAAATGAGAAATATTAAAACACAACTTCCAGATTCCAAATTAGTAGTTTGCCTCACAAGCAAAGCCAAGCAACAACCATGAAGGAACCACAACAACGGACCGTTGGTTTTGACCGTTGCGCCGATCACGTGACACAATATAATTATGAGTTACAGTAAATACATTATCTTTACGCCAGTAATTATTTTAAAGTGTATAAAATAAACTTCAAACAGCTTAAGTAGCCATAAATTTAAACATTACACTTGCAATACCGCGTTATTTCGTAGAACTACTTTTTACATTTAACTGCCAACATAATTGGGTGTGTTCATCCCCAGCCTGTGTGGTGACATACGCAGTTGCGGGTGGTGGTTTTTTTTCCAAAGGTTGATTTCCAGAGTGCCCATTTTAAAGTGAACGGTCTTTACACATAACGCAGGTTAATATTTTTCTGCGACTGTGTTTAACCCTGTTAAAACTACGGGTTGGGGGAGGGGGGGGGGGGGGGAGAACTGCAGTATTTAAACTCTTGTTATTTATACGTATTGGGTTATTTAGACAAAAGGACGGCTTCAGTTGGAATACATTTGAAAACAAAGGAGAAACCATTTAAACGAAAAATACAGTAAATTCAAGCACGCAACTCGTGCCACGAATTCTTTTTGTATGTAGCAGTGACGAACATAACAGACAGTGATGGACATGCACACAAATAGATCTACCGTAACTTTTATTCCGCTCATATTTCTTTGCATAGGTACATAGTTTTTTTAGGTTTGTTTAATTATTTGTAATTTTTCTGGCTGTGCTGAGTAGGTAATTTGTTGGAACTGTAGAAAACATTCACATCACAAAAAAATAAGTACGTTACACAATTGTGTTTAAAACACCTAGGGCGAAGTTACAAAGTAGTGCTAAATAAACGGGGTTGACTTTCAAATAATTTAGTCATAAAAACAGTTTACGCGTAAAACGTATAGATTTCATACGTCCAATATTTGCAATCATAAAAATACACGCCCAGCGTAACGACCACGACGCAGACACAACAATGTCCTTTCACATGTAGCGATTGCGACACACGTTAGCGTATATTTATTCCTGCCATGGAAACACAGAATTTTCACAACACTGTAACTTTCCTAGGTATGTTTATGAAACACAACGTTTCAAATTTAATGTAATTTTACGTATTTTTCGCAGGGAAAAAAATTAACACTTGAAACCAACGCGCCATGTCATGTCGCCACTTCGCCAGCGCCACTTCTGCCAACTTCGGATTTGTAAACGTCCCGCTATCACGTCTATACAGATTATAATGAGTAATCAAGCATTAAAATCTGATTTCAGTTGTAAATTACAAATTCAAAACTAGTTATATATGCTGTAATAAGTATGAAATATGCTGAAATTGAAATCATGTATAATTTTCCCGTTACTATTAACAGTGGGTCTCTTCCAGAGAGAGAGAGAGAGAGAGAGAGAGAGAGAGAGAGAGAGAGAGAGAGAGAGAGAGAGAGGAGAGAGTGTGTGTGTGTGTGACAAGCTCCGCTCCACTTATACAAGTTTTTTCCTCGGATGTAAAAAGCACCAAGTCATTAAACCTACGCACTATAATTTGTGCTGATATCTTTTAATGTAACAATGTAATATGTTTCCATCAGACCTACGTGAAAGTTTCAATATTGCAATAGGTATTTTTTTAATTTACAAATAGCGTACCAAAAATCTAGGTTAAAAAAATCTTTTAAAGTTGAACTATTTCTTACTAGTCGGTGCCAAAACATCACTGCTCTCACTGTTTTTAATTCGTATTGAATACGAAATAAGTATTACAAGTTAAAGAAAATACTAAGTTGAAGTTTCGTTTATTCAACAATATATACTTTGAAGTTAATCACAGTGTTATACATTTGTGGTATTCAAGTTATTAAAAAAACAGGTAGACATGTTACTCCTAGAGTGGTTTTTCAAAGGTTTTTTTTTTTTTTTTCAAAATATTCGAAGAAACAGTGAATGTACTATTAAACATTTGCTAATTAATATTAATTTAAAATTTTGACAATGCACAACTGAAGTTGTCAGCAAGAACAATAAACGGTTGTACGAAATGGAGAGCTCATAGTTTTTATAACTCGTGTTGTTAATTCTTAAATTTTCTTAGGATATTGGCCTCTAATTGACAAATCCCGGATATATCTCTGTTGTGGAAACATTGTGAATATGTTTATTTCTCTGCAGAAGGTGGCAAGAAAATATTTCGATAAGATAGTCAGACGCAATGGAGGTGGATTTTTTTGGCGAAGGAGGGGAGGGAGGGGGACAGAGAGCAGTTGCCCGATTTCCACATTTGTATATTAATTATTTCAGTTTAGCCTTTGGAAAGTAGGACATTTTTTCAAAATTATTATATAAACTTCTTACTTATGTTTAATTAAAGAGCGAATAAGTAGAGAGGCGACATTCCCACGCACTGGGCTGAAGGTGCGACTTGTTCTTTACTGTTTGAACATGCACCCTGGTTTACCGCGGATTCGAGGGAGCCATGCTATGGCAGCTGTACAGTTTGCGCTCGGTTTTGTAAACTCCGTCTTGTGAAATTGGGGTGTCATGCGTCTGGCCAACCCGCAATTGATTGATCGATAAATGTTTTATTCAGATAACATGATTAATTACAAAAACGGAAATTGAGATCACTAACGTAGGAACGAGACAAGTCGACATGTCAGATTACAAACAATACTCTTTTGTTGAAACGGGAGTAGCAGAAAATTGCACCGACAAGTAACTGATACAGTTGGGGAACGTAATAGGAAAAAAGTATATTTGTGTGCAAGGGCGTGGGGCGGCGGAGCCGGAGCCGCCCAGCCCATATGTTATGTCACCCGTCCGCCATCTTTAACCAATATGACCTTGACCTTGACCTCGGTGACATCTGACCCCAAGAACACTAATAATTTCGGAAAAATTATTAAAAAATTATAAAAAAAATGTACTACATAAAATTTAATAAAAAATCATTTAAAATGTATAAAAATGTATTATTTAGAGTGTTTAAAAATTATTTAAAATTATGAAAAAAGATCTAAAAATTATTTTAAAAAATAATTAATAATAATTTTTAAAAAACGGTATTAAAAATAATTAAAAAATTATATTCCCCTCGGCAGCCATATTCTCTGACAATTTTCTTCTTTCCCTTAAAATTCTCCTTTTCCCCTAGAATTTACCTTTTAAAAAAAAAAATTAAAAATACCGAAAAATAAAAAAAAAACTTTTTTAAAACTTCATTTAAAAGCCTTACATTTCCGTAGCTCCTCCAAAATCCACAAATTACTCACCTCCGTTCGACTCCAGCAAACTACTGACCACCTCACTCTCCCCCCTTTTTTTCTCATACTCATTCTATCGTATGCCACCATAATTATATTTTCGTACATCTATGTTACTGGAGGCAGCCATGTTGGGATTCGCCATTTATTTATATATGTTACTGATGGCATCCATCTTGCTAGGTGCAGTTATCCATGTTTGTTTTTTATTGTTATTTGTTTTAGAGTTTGTGTCCCACCTTCGTTCGATTGCCATATTAGATTTCATATATTTACATCACCTATTGTTACCTACATCACCTATTACAGCCACCTTTGTTTTTATGTGTTTAAAGTAATAGGTTGCGCTGCTTACCCCCGATAATATTTTTCATTGGCTAATTAGTGTTAAGTCGACAAGCCTCCACCCCCTTAGTTCCATCCCCTCTATGTTAGATTATATTTTTCAACACATAGGTATTATCGATTATACCGCCTGCTATCGGCCTGTATCAAACAGGGCTTTGCGAAGCCAATCGGCAAATGGGTTCGCCCACATCAAAGTGAGTTAAGATATTTGGACGGCTCTTAGCATTGAGGTCTTGAGAGCCGATGAAGGTGATTGAGGTGAGTATGGAGCAGCGCCGGAATGAAAGGGTGGGGGAAACGGGAGATCCCCGAGAAAACCCGCCGACCAACGGCATCGTCTGGCATGATTCCCATATGCTAAAATCCGGACTGACCAGGCCAGGGATTGAATCCAAATCGCCTACGTGGGAGGCGAGCAGACTAACCGCTCAGCTACCGTGGAGAATTTTAAGGCATTTGTGGACTGAAACGTTCGATTTTGAGTGATAATGAACGATTATGGGAGGACAAACGGGAAAAACTTCAGGATGAGGTAATTCAAGGTCGAGCCTCCGAACCTCAGCATGAAGCATATGCTTTGGAAGGAACGTTAGCTATCCTAATACTCATAATAATATTTACACACTAAAACTCATTCTTCATTCGACAAATCAATTATGATTTTGTCCTGTTGCAGATAGGCAGGTAGGTGATAGATTTTATTCCGTGTCGTGTATATGCGAGAAAGAATTCTTTAGGCAGGTATGCAAGTGATTTAATATTTCCCTATGTAAAGACAGATAACATTTTCTGACCTCTAGAACAGCATCCCGTCATTTTCACTATGTTCCCTCGACGTGAGAAAGAAGTTCTGTATTATTTGTATTGGTATAAGCAGCTTTCATAGGCCGAAAATGGGTTAGCCATGGTGCTGGGTTTCGCAGAGGATTACATGCACGTAATTATTAATTCCGAAAAAAGAATTGATCATTCTCTTAACCAACGCACGGGTAGTCGATAACAACGAAGTCTTAAGAGTCGCTTTACAGGAAAAATTAACTAAAGTGTGTACATGATCTGATTTACTTACATTATGGACGAATTGCGATGTACAGTATATCACGATCACGAAAAAATATGTCGTGCAGCAAGCTAAGAGAGTAATTTTTTTTTCTCGTATCCATGTTTTATTTCCCCCGTCATACTTAAATATTTCAGTTTTTTTACTTATTTGCGAATTGACATAGTGCGAAAAGCTAGTCTCGGCAGGAGTCAGTCTCGGCAGGAGTCCAAGTTCGTGTATGCTTGAAGATGATACAAGCCAATGGCGATGTGAAATCGAGTATGTTGAGTACATAAACATGCACACCTTCACAGACTGCCCAAAGACTACTGTGCCAAGATATTTAGTAATAGTCCACACTGAGACCTATACCCTAGATGGTTGCCAGAGACAATATGGTGGGCAGAAACAACATGGTGGAGAGTTGAAAATACGAACCAGTAAGCATGCTGCTCGATAAACTAATTTAAAAGATAAATAAAACTGTATTTATTTAAATACATGTCTTTTATTTATAAAATTATGATTTTCATAATATATGGTTGCGGCATCATATACTACAAATCTGTCTGATAAACATACTGGAATTCGCTTTCGGGGAGGTTCGATGTTCGAATATGTCCGATATACGTATCCCTGATTTTTAATCCTTTAAGAATAGTTAAATTGTAATTTGGTAGTTTGAACGTATAGTGGATGGATTCAATTTGTTTGTGTGTGCATGCAGGTTGGATTTTTGACTGATGGGAAATGTTGCATATATACTCCCTGGGAGCTGAGTTATGCTATTGCGAAATGGGGAAAAGTTTATTAGAACTATACTATATTTAATGAATCATGTATGTATGCTGAATTTTATTACTACTGGCTTCCGAAAAAAAAGAGGCGTTGTGTACCCTAACTTGTCGAGAGAGAAATCTGAAAAGTTCATTGGAGAGCAGTAACTAATGTTTATTTGAGCAGAACGCTTGAGAAAATATATATGCGACAACAAAGTCAAGCCAGTAACAAACTGTGCATTGTAGCCGGGCGAACAACACTACGAATCATAGTAAACGAAAATACTATATAATATTATGAAAATATTTATAAAAGAGAATTGTGTCGGAGCACGTAGGACAGAATATTTTTTCGGTTTACACGTGTGACTTAATGTGACAATGAATGTGAACTCGTCTACGGAAAATAAACCCACGGTTTTGCAAGTTCTCCGTTGCTTCGCTAGAAAAGTAATATATTGAGGTTTCTATTATAAAATACATTATTTTATGTAAGATATTTCTGCACAAGATTTGAACTCGGAAGTTTTAATGCGCGGAGGGTACGATAAGTTGTCTCTCAGGCAGATGACTAGCAGGTCTTGTTACGCAGACAGTGCAGGCTGTGAGATTGTAAGCAGTCCAGGAGGAGAGAAGGACGAAGGCGGTGATTCTACATAACTTACGTCTTGCAATCGGTTTTGGAAGACTCAATTCATTGAAAAACTTGGGGTTTGGCTGTGTTGGGGACACGGCCGTTTGTTTTGCGTGAATACGTCTACGTTGACACGCTCGGGCGCCTTGATGTTTATTTTACGTTCCCGGCACCGCTTAACTCGGTCATATGGGGTTTTATGGGTACCGCTGGGTTGATTTTGAGATGCTCTTTCCCACCGTATACTATTTCTGTATTTCGACTTGGCTATTTGGCGAGTATAGGCCGAAATTGAGTTAAGTTTTCTTAATTTTTTTACATTAAACGACTACAATTTCTCCATAACCACGCCACATAAATGTTTTTATACACGCAGTCGACTGATCTTGATGAGAGCTGTCGATTTAAATCTAAACGAGCGTCGTAGCTTCTCCTAGTCAAAAGTTATACTACGCGTAAGTTATGAGCCGCGGCGAAACGAACTCAAACTTGCCCCCCCCCCCCCCCCTCCCAAACAATGAGGCACGCGATGCTTTGCAGTCCTCACTCAACGTAACGAATTGTTTTATCCTTTGGCAATCGAGTGGCGTAATTGAATTTTGAATGTAGACCATAGATTCGGAACTGCAATGCCAAACTTTATCCCCCGATTTTGTTAATATCGGATTTTTTGGATTGTCTCCCACTATGGTTGCAAATTTAAAGACGAATTCACGTCAAAAAATAATCAACGGGACCACATTATTAAAAAAAAATAAAAAAGCTAATTAGGATTTATTGTAAGCTTTTACTTACCTTTTTCACGAAGGTCCTTTGTTTGCTCCAGCTTCTGGTTGCTAGTAAAGGACACTGCGTATAGAAAGTTCCGGGGTTAAAACAGTGTGTGTGCGAACTGTTTACAACGTAACGGACTAAAATTATCACGAGCGCAGTCGCCAACTTAAAAACATTTTCGCCTGAGATGCCGGGAAGGAAAGAAGTGTACGTGCGTACTGCCTGCTGCTAAACTGTTTTAATCTGTGAGCAGTAATATATTATTTAACTTTATCGCGTCTAGACTAATATAGCTGTATGTATTATATGCCGCGGCGACGAGTTGCGTATTTTCCCCCCGACTCGTTTCGAACACCCAGACTACTGACAATTCTATATGTATTGTTAAATAAAACATACTTTCTAATTGGATTTTGACCCTTATGTCAACGTGTGTAAGCCATCCAATATGCTGGCTGCCGAATTTGGTTCGTGGTCACTTAACTTGATGAAACACTCTTGACTATCATATTTTATTAGTCTAAAACGCTGTAGAAATAAATATTACACTAAGGAATTTATATATACGCGAATTAGTTTTTGCAAGATGAATTCATAGATATGCTGCAGCCCTTCATAATCTTAAATAAATTATTTAATATACATTTAAAAAAATTATAATATGTCATCACTAAAAGCATGAGTTATCGGCATATCTGACGCAAAATCCAAATTATACCCGAAAAGACGTGGCTGTAAATATGCTACTCGCCATTATTACATTTTTAAACATCATAATGCATAGCTATATCTATAAAAATCTGATTTTACATGAATAGAGTGGGAGATGTGGCGGGAGGTTTCGGTCACCACTTAACTGGGAAATAATGCGCGCCGGTGAAAGTGAACTGAAGGAAAATGGAGAAGTGGTGGAATGCAATGGTGCGGGAAACAGGAATGCCCGAGAAAACCCTCTGCCGATGGCAACGTCCACCACGTTTCTCACATAAGTAATTCTGGGTGACCTCGTCGGAAATCGAACCTAGTGGTGTTTGGCAGGAGCAGATGACTGAATTGGCAATGAACGACGTATTCGAACTTGTAAAAATATGGTACTGCTACCATTATATTTTTAAAACCCTTAACGCATATGTAAATCTTATATGGTGATGATGTAATCGCTGGATCTAATGTCATATTTCAATTGATTTTAAACACAAGACTCCACAGACATGTCGCTCGATACACTAATGCATTTGTTCACCTTGGTCAGACTTGTACAGGTCTAGTATGTTTCAAATTTCATGGACCTAACTCCAACCCATGATGAATGACGAATAACTATGCCTTTAGGTTCGTAGGTGTCCGACATAAACATACTTCGCTTAAAATGTTACTTGAGATAAGGCCCTGTATTCGTGACCCAGGCTGGCTATATAATTACTATAAAAATCTTAATATAATGACTGTGACTATTCAATTCAATATGTCGTCTAACAAATGAAAACAATCCAAGTTCGCATTCTACACTAGCACTCGACTTGAAAATATGGGTCCAACAATATTTAACACTTGAAATACTTACTAACACAATTCTATGTACAGTATATAAAATCCAATACGGCGCTGGTTACTGTCATATAATCACATATTCTAACATATTCGAATTATTCTTGAAATACGAATCCACAAGTTAAAAAAAAATTATATACACGAAGTGTATATAATAATCATATTAGTACTTAACATCGTATTAGAATTTTTTTAAACATGCAAAGGTAAACATGTTCTGTGCCGCAGAAACATTAAAAAAAAAACCTTAATGCACAGATATTACTATAAAATCCACATGGCAGCGGATAAATGCATGCAATCGTTGACTATTATTTTATATTTCAATTTGTCTTTAAAATTCGAGTCCTCACATATTACACACAATAATTTTGTCTGTATATTTTAAAAATTAAATAAAATTATAGTTAATTAAATACACAACTTTTATTCATAAAATTATGCTTTGCATAATCAATATTTGTGACGTCACAATATAATTCTCCTTGGAAATACGGATCCATAGACATATCGCTTAGTACATACCTTAAAAGTCAAATAAAAATATTTTAAGCTAAACATATTACTTTAGTTATAAAACTATGTTTGTACATAATAGTTGGTATCGTTGGTTGCAGCATCAGATAATAATCCATGATGGCGGATTTTTGTGACACCAGGTGCCTCAATTTTTTTGGTTTTAAGGTATTTTGGCGAGATTTTTACAGCAACTGTCTGCAAGTCGTAAGAAGATGGAAAAAACATATCCTACACTTCAGCATGGAACTGGTGAGCAGACAGATGATTCTGTGAAAAAAAAGGTACTGGAAGAAATAATTATCCTGTAGAAACAACAATTTTATTTAATAATTTTTCTTTCTAAATATTAATGTTTTATTTCTAAGATTATTACCTACTCATGGCTGCCCACTGACAACCTGATCTGTGGTAAATGTGTCATTGGAATGTATTGTTGCTACAGAAATGGAAGTGGGCTAATGGAGTTGAGCAGCATGTAGGCAAGTATTTGCTCAGACTTCCTGGTCAGTGGCAAATGAGTCAAGCTGCCATTATTGGAATGTGTTGTTGTCAAGACTGAAATAGAGAATGCTAATGGTATTACTTGCCACAGCATGAAGCACACAGCTTTTAATGTAGGTGTGGAAAGCACTTATCATTTGCTATGCTACAGAGAGAAAAACAAAACCATATTTATGTGTACAAGTATACAGAAAAATAATATCAGCAAAATTTAAGAGTACTTGCCATGCTTGGAAACAGTTCATTATTGATATGATACATTGATACTGGTATACTGATTTCAAGGACCGAATATTAATCGGTTGCAAATGTAAGCTAACTATGGCTATAAAAGTACTTGGGGACTTAACATATGAATACTTGCCATGCCTATGCACATGAAACATCGCAGTATTGATAAGGCACATTGGTGCAGGGATACTGATTTTCAAGGACCTTACACTAATCGTTTGCAAATGTAAGTTAAATAACTAACAATGCCTATAAAAGTTCTTGGGGGGCTTAACATATATACATTATCAGTATGCACAATGGTGCATACATACAGAATTTCGAGGACCTAGCCTGAATGGTTAGGGATTTATGCATAACTATGACTATAAATTTACGACATCTCGTACTTTATATTTTTCATTACCTCTCGAATAGACATATCCCAATGGTTATTTTCATATATACGCAATTTAGACCTCTGCTGGCATCTATGTCCTGGTGGCTTAATCGACTAGGGTGTCTGTCTACCAATCCAAGATCCAGCAGTTCGCCGCTCCTCACCTCCACAGCTTTTTACACTCTATTAAACTTTACCACATCGATAGAGCCGAGTGTCTGCATACAGCAACTGGAACATGGCAGTTAGCTTTAGGCCGACAACAGAGCACCTAGCAGCCAATGAAGACATCAAGCAACACTAGCACTGCCTAGCAGACAGTGGGGGAACTAAGATAGTGCCCTGGTAGGCAACAGGGTGGCGGCCGATACTAGCACCACCCAGCAGATGATATGGAAACCAAGAGGGCAACAGATGAAACAAAATGGTGGCCTAGAGACATCCAAGAGGGCGGTCAACATCAGACGATATCTGTTTTGAGAGATGCGAGAAGGAATGACAGAGCAGGAGATACCAAGGGGGAATGAAAGAGCAGAAAAATGGAAAATTCTAAAACAAGATGGCTGCATGGAATGAAGATGGTGGCTAGTCCTCTGGTCCTCTGCAATATGCCATGTAAAGGAATGACAGAGCAGGAGGTATCAAGGTGGAATGACAGAGGATGAACACAGAAAATTCTAAAAAACAGATGTCTACATGGATTGAAAATGGCGGCTAGTTAGCTGGTTCTCTGCCAGATGCCATGTGAATAAATGACAGGGTAGGAGGTACCAAGGTGAAATGACAGAGCAACAAAATGGAAAACTATAAAAAAATATGATGCCTAGTCCTCTGTTTTTTTGCCATATGCCATGTGAATGAATGGCAGCGCAGGAGGTACCATGGTTAAATGACAGAATAGGAACTGAATTTTTTTAGATTCAAGATGTGGCATGGAATGACAATGAAGTACCACATCAGAATAATAGAGCATGAACTGGAAAATTCTAGAAAAAATGTGGCAGCATGGAATGATTGAGCATGAGGTGACATTCAAGTTAGTGGCATACTGGCTCCCAAGATGGCAGTCGTGATGTAATACAATATGGCGGATTGAGGTCGAGGTCAAGGTAATTTAATATGGCGGATCCAAGATGCTACTAATTTGCTCCAAGCAAACAAATTAATACTAATGCGGGTGCCAAAATGTGGGATGTAAAAGTAAGAGGTGAGACAGCATACCTTGTTGACACAAACATGTCCATGTTCATTACAAAGAAAAACTGCTCCATGTCTGAAATAAAACCCATGGAAATATGTGCTAACATCGTGCGGAACATTCCAGAGGCTAAACCTAGATACATTGCGAAGCTTTTTTCATCCCATTTTGGTGAAAATTGGAAAACACTTTCCGAGCTTCTATACTATGTGGATGTGTTGCAAAGAGCTGAAACTTAAGATGAAGGTGGCGAGAATATGCAAGATGATTTCTTGTGTGAAAAGGTTGATGATGGTCAATTATTTTTGATCGTTTAATTCATTTGTGAATTTCGTACACTGTTCTTCATTAGCTTTGGCACTGTAATCCAAATAAATTATTCTTGTGTGTAGTTCGATAATTATATTTCAGTGTTGTTTAATATTGAGCATTTTTGTTAAACAGCTCCGAAATTACAGGGAACTATACTATAACAGAAAAGTGTTGTTTCTTTGTGTGGAACGTTCTTATTTTTGTTTTGTTTTAATGACTTTCTGGAGGATAAATTTTTTTGTTAATTACAGAGTAGTTATATTGTTTTAATGTCATTGAACCCCGTAATGAATTATTGGTAATCTGAAAGTATGTAAATCTCAAAACTAATATATTTCATGTTGTCATGTCTTCTGTTTTGTGCTGTATAGATAATTTTTTCGGTAATTTTTGTAATGCCCTATTAAAGATATTTACCTTATACTGCCGTCCTTGACGTGTTGTTTTATATTCTATTAACAGAAAGAGCAATCTCCACGCATGCTGGTATCACATAGAGAAATATCCACGTAAATCGTATAGTGTGTATCAAAAGAACGATTTCCCAAATAAAAGTTAAAATATCTAATAAACTGTTACTCATATGTTCGGTTTCCTTGGTTACTCGCATATACAACATTTGTTGTATATGTAAGACAAAAACCACCCCGATAGTGTTGGTAGAAATGCATAAGATAAATGTCACTCCTACTGTACTCTTTAGGACAGTGGAGATAGCTCCTTTTGATACCAATAGCCTCGTATTGTATTCGTTAGTCGCAGAAAAAAATGTTAAGTTGATAGCAGCAACACTGATTTGTAAGGCTCACAAAAGTGTATTGCGGATTGTGGTCTTTTGTAGGTAATTATGGTCTAAAGACCATTAATACCTAAATTCAACGTCATCAGAAGTGGTATTCGAACCTTGGAACGCTCAAATGCGAACCCAGCGTGTTAACATTGCTCCGCCTTTCTCCACATTAAAGTATTGTCTTGAGCATGAACATAACAATCCTAATAAGTGGTACACACTACAAGGCTTGCAAACTTCACATCATGGCAAGTTAATTTTCTGGAGTCATTTATGTGTAACACTTACTTACTTAGAATAAAGTATGATATGATACGTTCATAAGTTGTTAAGAATATCCCTCATGAATGAGTTTGTAATCTTATTCAGGAAAAACCACACGAACAAATATGGGGTTGTAGCCAGACACAAGGTGGCCACTTCGAATATACCACAGCAATTGCGTAGACTATAACGGATGATGCGGTTTTGCAGTCGCAGCAAGTATTTAACTGTGGATGACATGAATTCTATTGCTACCAACTTCACATTTGGTGGCAGCCAATAAACGTTTTTTCAATCAACAAATATGTTAGTGAGAACTAAATCGCTTTAGCACTATCCCGACTACGTGTTACTGGGCGCCACAATCTGATTTTTACCGGCAGCAAAATTGCGCCTTGGAAATCATCAACCAAACAGTTTTTGTTGCCACAAACAAATCTTTTTATCAGAGTATATTTTTAAAAAGAACACTCCGAAGGTACCCCTATACTGAGGGATAGGAACATTTGATGAGTTCAATTACCTATTTTTAGTTTTCGCCAACCCTCTATTTTCGATATTAATATCCTTAGGAATTACAGAAAACAATGTATTGGATTTAGAAAAATATGTTTCTCCAGCTTTAATATAACATTTGGGGTTAATAGATACAATATTTGCATTCTCCATATATTCTCTAATTTCTATGTACTTAATTGGCAGATAATTAAAACTAATTGCACATAGAACGTACTTAATTAATCTGTCTGTCATTTTTGTGCAGGATTTGTGTGCAATTTTTTCGTGCAGGATTTGTGTATTTTTATTTGTGCAGAATTTGTAAGTCATTTTTATTGTGCTGGATTTGTGTATCATTTTTTTTTGTGCAGGATTTGTGTGTCTTTTTTGTGCAGGAATTGAGTGTCACATTTGTGCAGCTTTTTTATTTGTATAGCATTTGTGTGTCATTTTTTATTTACAATCTACTTTTCTTCTTAATAAATTTCTTATTTTAAAAAGAAGAAGAAAAGGCCTTTGTTTCCGTGCAGAATGACTAACATTTTTAAGGGAGGTTGCCGTTGTGACCCACCTTCCTATAGATTAGATATTAATGCATTTGACGAAATAAGAGAATTAGTTTAATGATTCCATTCAAATTTAAAAGACTTAAAATTAACACTCTTAGAAATCATTGACGATAAATATGAACTTCGAGATATAGGTGAAAATCTAGCGCAAATAGAAGACTTTTTAAAAAAATTAGTAGAGTTTCGAATATAAACTGTAAAGAATAATAAGATAATATTTCATTTGATTTTTAGCTTATTTTGCTGGTTTTGGGCATAAATTAGTTTGTTATATTACTCGCTTGCAAATGGGCATTTCTAGAAAACATGAAAATTTGCTTGATTTTGGGGTAAAATTGCTTGATTTAGGTTAAAGATGTTTGATCTTAGGTGTAAATCTCACGTTCACTATTCGTGTGGATAAAAAGCCGGTTTAAAAATGTTTGTTTTAAGCAGTTTTTAAGGCATTTTTGTGCTTTTTTGAGTGTTTTTGGTGTTATTTAAAGGTATATTTGATCCTTCTATGGTATTTTTGGATTATTTCAAAATTAAATAATGCAATTATAACAAATAGATATTGCTTCATTTTTGGGTAAAAGTGCTTGATTTTGGGGTAAAATTCGAGAAATTTGGGGGAAAAATGCATTGTCCTCAATGTACCCATATACTACAATACTGGTAAGGATACTTCTACACAGGTTGGGAAGATCAATGTTAAACGTTTGAAAACCAAAAATTTTCGCCACTAGTTAAGCTCTGTTGTTGCATGTGTACCAGGTGTACTCTATTTCCTAAGTTAAAATTCAAGATAATTGCAATAATCATAAATGAAGTGATAACTTCGTAACGATGTAAAATCTTTCTCTTTGATTATTCACGTAGCTTATAATTTTAATTAAAATCTACTTTGTGAAAAACTGCGCACCTAGCGGTGGAGATTTTCCCTATTCCAAACCCTCCAAGTCTCGTTTTTTCCTAACTTGAGTAGAATTATCCTTAATATAGGATACTCCCGGAATTTTCTTTTTTTTTTTTTAATATAAACAAACTTGAATAAACCGTAATTTAGTACGGTAGGCAAACGTTCGTTTTTCTCCTTTTTTTTTTTTTTTGACGAGAAGAGCGGGAGTTGTGCGAATGTGACTTTTTTTTTCTCACGAAACGAGAACGAAATATATGTTATGAAATTTCGCGAAACTGTAACGAAAATGAAAGATTATGTCATTAAATATCAGCCATAACGAAATATTGACGATTTTCATCACATTTCAACAAGTTATTCATTATAACGAATTTCTAGCGAAAAAAAACTTAAAAAATGATGGGTATTGAGAATTTATCACAGAGGGTCTTGCCTACATTTAAATCGTCAGTTTATGTAGTTATTTCAGTTATGAAATAATGAAAACTAACAAAAAGGTTTACAGGCAAAAATTGTCCTTGCTGGTACACCAACTGACCATTCATTTAACACTCGAAAACTCATCGAAATCGAGAGTTATAGATTCGTTACAACCTTCGGTAACCAAATTTCTCACCGAAACGAAAATGAAAGTTGCCATTTTTTATTTTCGTTTCGGTATACTGAATAATCGCACAAGGGTTAAAGGCTCTCCACGATAAAGTGAGCACTTTTGAAATCAACCTTAGAAAAAAAATCACTGCTTCTACCTGCATATATTTTAACGGGCACACTGAGTGACATGCGCCTATTAAAGTTGGTAACGATGGAGGGAAAGTAGTTCCGTACCTTAACGTCGAATAAAAATTGTTTGGTAATCATGTGTGATAACGTAAATTATTTCTTTAGCTTTTATTTTTTTTTCTAATGCATCGAAGTTTAAAATGAGCAGATTTTAAAATATTTAATTTTCTAATAATATCTCATTTTCACTTGACCGACTCATGAATAAGGTGATGAGGCCCATGGTAATGTTAATTTTACATAAGGCATAAGAATACACAACGTATATACAAGTAGATCTTCAGCAGGGCTTTCAGAAGTGCTCAGTTTACCGTGAACAGCATATATACAGTTGGGTGAACCAAATATTTTGTTAAAAGTCTCATTTATTTTGGTCCAACATCGAGGTTTTGGTAATTCAAGCATGTATTTTGTTAGATGAGCAAAATCAATTTGGTTGTTTTTCAGGTTTTGTTTACTCGACGAAAGATTTTGTTGGGGTAACTAAACACATTTTTGGCCTACAAAGAAATATTTTGTTGGTGGTTCTCTCAGTGCCCCGTGTTTCTGTACGGGACGTTTAGTGTTTCTTCTTTATCCCGGCGTCATTTCGTGTGTACTTTTCACATACCTTTTGTGTATATTACTACTCAAGTAAGTGATAGAGTATTCCAGGGTTTGCCTCCCTGTTAGTAAAGGTCACCCAACGTGACAATATTCTGTAATTTGAATTTGTCTAGGTCACATTATTTTTGTTAGCACTATGAATATAAAGGAAGTGTTATATATTTTAATGTTACGATTCAAGTAGCTTCGCGACTTTACGGTGGTTTTGCGATTTTGCGCGGAGACCTATTTTTCGTATTTTCCAATTAAATCCGCGTGAATTTTCGCATCCCTTGTTATTATCGTGCCTGTGCTGTTGTGGACGTGACAGTGATTTGGACTTATCGTTCAATTGTCTGCACCACGAGTGACGAAAACGACGAAAGGTTCATAAGAAACAAATCCTGTCCCCCCTCCCACCATTTTGGAGAAACTTGTTCGATATAATACGCCATATATACGCCTAAATAAGATTTAAAGTCCCATTACGTAGCAAGAATTCGTAGCTAAAGATACAGTTTTTCATATATCCTTTGTAGTACATAAATGATGTAGTTGCTAAACTTGACATTTCGTGCTGGAGGTTATGGCGACGTCATAGTTTTCAAAGTTTTTATAAATCATGAACGCTGCATTTCTCTACCTTTTCTAGCCACATCAATGTTAAGACACAAAAACGTCCTTACAACTTCAATTCCCAGAGTTTTTTAAACTGAAAAGCAACAGTACATATCCCCGATATTTTTGAGTACACAAAAGTTACGTGCTTACTTTTAAGCATCATTTTATTCCACCCAAAATGACCACATTTTACGTATAGTCTATTAGCTGTATCTACACTCATTTGGAATCAAACGTTTGAACTATAATCCCATTTTTCACGCGTTTCGTTGTTTCCTACATATGTCATGACTTGCTAGCTTCTTATACGTCTGTTAATCTTAAAATATCTTATTTATGGTTAAATTAAGCTCATGCTTATATTTTATCGATAAATTATCATATTTAATTAAAATTACTTAGAAAAAACCGAGCGAAAATAGGCGTGTTGGCAATGCCTAGTAAGAAATAGTTCTCACGTATGATAACATTAAATGAGTGCGCACGAATGCGGCCCGTTCTCTTCTTGGTGAAATTTTCTCGATTTAGGCCGTGTCTCAATTGGCCCAGAGAGCGCTCTCTCGTGCTCTCGCTCTCACGACGACGTCATTATGACGTCAGAGAGAACGCTCTCTGGCCGTTTCAATTCATCGGAGAGAGCGTGAAAGAGCGAGAGCACACACACACACACACACACACACAGAGAGAGAGAGAGAGAGAGAGAGCACGAAGTTGTATACTCGTTGGCGCTCTCTCGCAGGCGCCATATTTGTTTACATTATATCCGTGTATGAATAAGATTATAGTAGCTTTCTGGGCCAAAACCACGTTGCATTTTAACTGTAAGTGAATAATTTCAACTGTTTTAAAACAGTGAAATGACATACACAACATGTATTTATAAAAATATAAATACGGATTTCTGACTAAGTCTAGTTTTTCTTTTCACTTTGCTGTAACATGATTGTAAAATATAAAACAAAAATAATAGTATTTTATGTGCTACTGATTATTCTGGTAGTGTTATAACAATTTGTGAATTATTTTGAACAAACCTAAATTACTTACAATAGATATGACCGCGATTTTAGTTTAACACGATTTCCCGCCTTTTGGCATCAGCTGTTTGCCTGACGTCGGAGAGAAACGAGAGAGTGGTTGTCTCAATTCCCAGAGCGAGAGCACGAGAGAGCGCGAAGCAGTGCTCTCGCCAGGTTGTGCGAAAGAGTGCTCTCTCGAGGGAGTATTCTTTAAATTGAGACACGGCAGTTAAGCTATGTTTGCATGAAGAGGAGGAATAGCATGAAAGTAGAACTTAAGAGGCCCGCCTCCCTATAGTCTAAATTACCCTTCGAGCCAAATAGTTGCAGTTTTTCCTCCAAGTGCGGTGACAGGACATAGAAACACACTGCGCCTACTCTCCCTCCACGCGACCAGACATTTACAACAGTTAGGTCGAAGGGGGGCGGGGAGAAGGGTGTGGCTGTGGTCGAATTCTCCACCCCACCCCCTACACCATGTCCATGGCCTCGACCGTCTCCCGTCGTGTCCTTTTGGCTACTTCCATTAGCTCCTTACAAAATAGCAAACTTTAGCATTTGACTTTACGTTTCCTTTCCTCTGACGAAACCACCAATACACAATACAATATCGTAAAGTCAGAGTTCAGACAATTGAACATCGGTTCAGCGAGCTTCGTAAAAATGTGTATCTTGCTATCTAAATAATGATACTATCCAGGAATGCATTTTATGTACCATTTTTTAAAAAATGGGCTTAAAATTTACATTAAAAGTTTATTTCAATACAAAAAACTCATTGTTTACTTTATTAAAATATGTCACTTTATATATTTCCTCTTCACATTATATTTGTTTGCAATTTATTTATTTTAAGACGAGCTTTGTTTAATGTACCGCGATTAAAATCACCCTAAAATAAATATAACACACTTTTCACATTACATCTGTTAGATTCTCGGCAAAATGGCTCTTTGACTTTGACTTTAATTTCAACTTTTCGAAATCATAAAATTAAGAGTGTTTGACTTTACCTTTGAAAGTTCCGTTGTGTCAAGTTTCATAAGAAACAACATGTCGGAAAGCAAACGTAAAGTCAAATGGAAAAAGTCAAATGTTAAAAGTTTTCAATTGTGTAAGGGCGTTTATCCTACACTCGTCCTCACTGTGGAGGAAAACGAAAGCTGAGAGGAGTGGTAGCTGGTGGTCGCTCGCATCTGCGGAAGTTCTTGTCTTCCCAGCGGTGCACATTTTTGGCATGCAGAATGTACGCAAAATGTGGCGTTCGAGGTACAGAATATTACCCCTGTATTGCTACGAAGCGTATCTTCCCGGGGGGAGGGGGGATCATGAACCAGAAAAATCATAAATTAAAGAAATATAAATTAGTGTTGCTGCTTGTTGAAATGTTCTAATACTACTTAGCATCATAAACACAGTGCTAAGATTGATCCAGTTTTCTATATGTAAACTGATGCGTGCGTGATATTTCCTCGTCATTCGGTTCAAAATGCTATACACGGAGCTTATGTGATAGTAGGTTAAATATTATTGTTTAGGTTGTTACATAATTATTGGTTACTATACAAAGTATCCTCACAATGAGCTATATTTAAACCAAATTTGGTATGCTAAAAGTACCAGTTTGAAGTACTGAACAGGCTAATGCCTGGTCTATTTTTTAGCCATTTTGAAAAATAAACGCCATCTAAAATTTGTACTGTAGTTACTGATACCAAACACAAATCTAGCATAGAGATTGTAATTACAAGCCACATGAACACAGAAATATAAAATTATTTTTAATATATATTTGTTTAATCTCAGCAGTATTGTATCCAAGGATTCACTAAACCCATTTAAACAAACTTTGTATATCAGAAGTAGTCATTATTGTTGTTAAATACACGATAAAAAAATATCTTCTGTGTGTCGTGTTTGAAAAGTCATTAAAAAATGTGTCGAAAATAATTTTTCAAGTTGATGAATAATTCCGTTTATGGAAAAACATTGGAGAATGTCCGCCGGAAAGGGGACATCAGAGTTGTTTCGAGGTACGACACGATATATGGGGCTGCAGAGCTGATAGGACGTCCAACATTCCAGGTGCGGCAAATCATCGATAAAAACTTAGTCCTTATTGAAATGTCAAAAAGTTCTGTTGCGTTCAACTAACCTTTGTACACCGGTGTTGCCATTCTCGACCTTTCTAAATTAACACTCTATGAATTTCACTATCAGTACATGTGTACAAAATTTTCCGCCGGCTTTGCACCTCCTGTATTGTGACACCAATTCCTTGGTATGTTCTATTGCTTGTGATGACGTATATAAAGTAATTACCCCAGATTTAAAGGTGCGGTTTGATACATCCAACTATGCGCTCGATAATCCGCAAGGATTCCCTTAGAGGAACAAAGACCGTACCGGGGTGATGAAAGATGAATGTGCTGGGTGCATAATCACATACTTTATGGGTTTGTTTCCTAAGCTTTGTGCATACGTTGCTGCGAATGAGCAGTGTATTCGTAAGGCGAAGGGTGTAAAACCCAATGTGTTCCAATCACTCAGGTACGAGGTTTATAGAGTTTTCTGTGAAAATTGCGCATGAGTAATGGGGACCCAATATCAGTTCCGTTCACGTGCTCATCAAGTCTACACCGAATGCGTAACAAAGGTAGAGGTATGGATGATAAGCAGTACATTGAGGTAGATGGGATATCAAATTTACCTCGGTGGCACTATATAATACCTGATTTTTTTTATTTTCCTCAATATAACAGTTTCAACGCCACAATAAATTTATAGACCTCCCAGCACCACACAACGCCAAGTACACCCTTCTGCCGACACCGCACGCACCTCCTGTTCCACAGTCATCGTAGCTGGCTACAAACATCATCACAGCTAACTAGAATCATCATCGCAGCTGACTACACCAACTATAAATATTTACACCTGTTGAATCATTATCAATGTTGTTGCTCCCTGTTTGCCTGCCATAAAGTATTACATAACTTCAATACCACCTCTCTTAACACAAGTTGTCTTCGATCCAATTTCCCTTGTCAAAAAAGAAAATCAAATTCCCAGGGTAAACTGCGTGCGTGTGAGTGATTTGCCTTAGTCACTTGGCGTGTGTGTGTGCTTGGCCAAATCAATACCCAGATGTGACAAAAGAACGCCCCTTTGTGGATCTTTACGAACACACTTTACGAACCAGTGTGTTGTTAAATGTACATAATAAATGTACATAGGTAGGAAAGATACAACCAACAGTTGCTCTTGTATATATTATGTAAAGAAAATTGTTTGTTGTACATACATCTCTTCAATTGTGTTTTAGTTTGTTTAAATAATTTTTAAAATCTCGTAATATATGTCAAACACTTTTTGTACCTGTAGTAATAGTAACAGTAATGTGGCAATAGTAATAATAGTTTTAGGAACAGTAGTTGTAGTGTTAAGTTCCAGTTGTAAAAAAATGTCGTTCATGAATTGTTACTGATGACGTCCCAATTAGTTTATAAGTTATAAAAATTATATTGATGAAATATCTTGTTTTTCCAAAATGACTTGTTTTTGTAAAAAAAAAAATGTTTTATTAGTTAGAATATTGCTTGTTGTACATCAATTCTCTTAAATTGTATTTTATTATGTGTAAATAATAACTTGATTTAATGGAAAATAATGTCTTTTTTGAAAAAAGAGAAAATTGTGTAAACTCAATTGTTGTTCTAATTAGTTCTAGCTTTTTAGTATATAAATGAGAAAATGTGTTTTAGTCTTTGTAAAAAGTGATTGTTTGGTTCCTTTACATCTGAAGAATGAATTGTTTGTTGTAAATTCAATTTTCTTGTGTGATATTGTAAATACATAGGTTTAAGGAAAATTTTTTTAAAACGAATATTATCTAATAAAATATTAAAAATGAATAGTATATGTCTTTTTATTTATTTTTTAATACCTTATGTCACTAAATTTTTTTCCAATAATATCTTATGTAAAATTATAAAACAATGCTATGAGTTTATGTCTATCAGTATTAGTAAACTGACGACTTGTATTTAAATTTGTTGATTTTTTGCTTGCTTTCACAAAGAAGAAAATATACTTTTCTTAATTTACAATACTTGCATAGACTTTGAAGGGCTGAGGGGGAATTTCGAAAAAAAAAAAAAAAAAAAAAAAAAAACAAATCATGGAGAAAATCATACATAGCTGAATGAATGAGGAAGCAAGTTAGTACCTTGAGAGGACCTTGTTCCACTACGACTATTCAACTTGAAAGTTGGAGCAGGACACAACGATCTGCTGTCCAACTTTAGCGACACCTCAGGGGAATCTATTGAAAGCAAAGCCCCGCATACCTTCACAGAGGTAGGTAGCAAAAACCTCTGTCCCTCCTTGCCTAAATCTATGTCTGAACCGAACACACTCCAGCAACATTTCAAATATTAAATTTTACACATACACAGATTACAAGAGTTCCTGTTCAAGATACAGCACGACGATGTCTGGAGAAGAAGATAAACATAATACATGTAATCTAGTTTGTCAATAAAATTCAACTCAAGTTATGTAATAATACCAATATATTTTCCTGTAAATTTACAAGAGTATGACCTACCTTCATCTCTACTGATAGCCGCAATCTATGTAGTATTTTATCAGGAAAATATACATTTTCGTGTGTTAAGACCGGATCGATATACTGTTTTTTGCGATAAGATTATCAATTTCCGTATTCGGTAGACGAAAATACAGTTTGCGTTAACAAGTGCAGTGAATTTCATTAAACAATTACTATAATTTAAACACAGTTGCCTATCGGACGTAAGTGCTACTCATTCATACTTAGAACGGATTAATTTTAATATTTCAGGTACGTGATTGTGTCTGGTTTAAATAATATTCACAGGCTGAATTGTGTAAAATTTTTATTTATTCATACTGACTAGCTGGATTTCGTTTAGTGAGTTTGCACTTGTCTCTCGTGCTATTATTTGTTAATTAATTCATTTAGGAGAGACATGCAATTTTTTTTACGTGTGGATTATATTTCTAAAATTCCTCCTCGCCAGTCTCACAGGCAGGCGGACGTGTAAGGTATGTGTCAGAGGCATCATATATATCTTGTTCGCTTAATTTATAGAAACATTTTGATGTAGATCGTTAATTCCACACTGACATAATTACCATCATCTAGTACTTGTCGACACCAGGTGTTATTCACGTAGTTAGAATTCTCTCTTGTGTAAATTATTTTTCCAAGCTCGGGACTCACGTAATTGCTCTTATTATTCACGTAGTCGATTGAAATTTCCGATTCTATGCGTGTAATTTATTCATATGTACAATGAATATCTGTAATTCTCAAAAGTTTAATTTCATTCCGAAAACAGATTGTTTAACACGTAAATCACATCTTTCAAAGTCGCCTATATATGAGCTATATCCACCCAAAAAACATAACATTTAAACCCTTAAAAATCGTTTAAACACTCTGAAACTCTCACGTGTGTTAAATATATTCGTAAAAATCGCTTATGTACTACCAACATCCCTACAAAAACCTCAAAAGAAAAAAATATATAAAAAATTTGCCTTAGCCCACTCTTGCACTCAACTCTACATCTATGTAAGACAGTGCAACCCACCACTTACTAACAGTCCGTAATAAATTTTCGTATATGATTTATGCAAATAAATGTTATTCCAAATGCAACGTTTATTAAGAGAAAATAAGTTCGCTATTATGAAACAAAACATGTGCAAATATGTAGTCGTATTTGAAAAGCATTAAAAACTAAAACATTAACACTTTAAAATTATATGCCTGCCAAATTAGTAGACAAACAGTTTCGAAACTAACGCTATTGTTATGTAGATTTGCTTATTGGGGGTGAAGTTAAGTTCACACGTATTTGATCGAGAAGGTGCAGGTTCAATTTCGCGTTGTAGCCTATTTGTTTTAGATATAATAAAAATGATAATCTCTGTATTACAGTAATGGTACAAATAAAGATATTTCCGATAGCATATTACAATTTTACATTCGCTATTTACCAACGTAATTGAAATACAAGTGTAACTCTAATATAATATATATATATATATATTTCAAGTCCACTTAGTAGGCTAATGTACTTATTACAAATAAAAGCAAGTATTCAGTTGGGTACTATTATCCAAGGTTTTACAAGATAAAATGCAAATATCTTTCCAGATGTACAGCACACACTTATTTAATTCCGTGACAACTGTGTTCTCGCAGCTTACGTATTGGAAATGATTTTTTTCCAATGAAAGGGTGACCATACGGACAAGCATAAATCAAAGCTATGCCCTACCCGGGATTCTAAACTGGAACTACTCACGCTCAACACTCAACCGACTGCGTCACAGAGGGCACCCAATAGGTCACCAGAACACTTGTCAGTGGTAATATGAACTTATTTAGAGTGAACAACAAACTGCTTATTTCATTTGAGATAATTTGTAAGTTATAATTTACGTAATACATTCGGTGATTGTTCCACATTTTATGATTTTCTACAGTGTATGTTGCCTGCCTATATTTGGGCTAAATTAAATGTAATTATTGGGAGAAGAGTTTTGAACGTTGTTTTAAAACATGTATAGTTTAACTTGAACTTAATAGATCACGTTACTCGTTGTAATATAAATAACAATTTGTTTTTTCTTTTGTTAGTTCTATTTTGTGTTACTCTATAGCACTGATTATTCTAAACATTCGGGTGTCATTTCATTTAATATAATTATATTTAAATATGTTTTATATTTATTATTCTTTATTACACATTTATTCACTGCCCCAAAACTAAAGGTTGTATTGCGATTGATTTCGACAAGAAAGTAATATGAGACACAATTTACGAATTCTATACCATCAAAAAGATCGTGCCAACACCTATGAATATGCTAGGACATTACATTCGGCATTGGTTAGATAGACGACATCTCTGTACAAATTTATGTGTTATTATTTGCATGATTTTTGTATTTTTGTTAGACGTAACACTGCTGTGCTGTAACACGTGTTTACGTTGACTCGACATTATGCTGTCTCAAACCCTTCAATGTTGGTATATTGTGTGAACATATATTGTATTCTGAGTAATACATTCTCCTCAAAATATTTCCTACGCCACGCCGTAAATCGTCACATCCAATGTTTATATCCCCCCGCCCCACTTCTCCATTTTCACTGTGCAAGTGTTTGTAATACATTTATTTTGTCTTCATGTTATGCAAATGTGGAGACGAAACACCTCATCTGCTGAAGCATCAAGCCACATAATACATTCCACCTCCGTCGTTGCTGCTTTTATCTAACGTGATTGTAATTCGATACTGGTGAGTATTTTAACAGAGCATTTGCACTCAATAACAGAAAAGCAATTGACTTCTGTCGAACAGCGCACGCAGACGGTAACGAAATTATCCAGCACACACTGTCTCAAGAGCACTGCTGTCTGTTCTCGCCAGTCAAACTTCTCCGTGTCCGATTTCGCCGAATGTTTTTATGTCCGCGCGTATACTGCCGGGCCGCTGTCTTGCCGCTCCGCTACAGACCGGTCCGTGCCGAGCCGTAGTCTAAGGAGTAGGAGAGGATTCGGATGCCAAGTCTTCTCCCAGCTACTATAACGTGCAATCATCATAATCACAGACTTAATTCTTTAACTTACATAACAAAATACTGACCATTCAAGACATGTTGGTAGCGTGGCCGAGCGGTCTAAGGTACCATTCTCTTCGGAGAGTGTGTTCGAATCCTACCGTTACAAGTTTAATTTTTTCAAGGCGATAGTGCGTAGTAAAATCCAGTCTGAATAAGCTGCGAACTGGTTTTATCGCTTTTTAAATGCATACTTATGTTTACTTTATGCGCATTTACCGCGTGTATGAGCCAGAGCGCCAGATTTATCAGCGGCGAGACGGCTCTCAGGGAAGGAGGGTGTTGATGAAGGGCGCTCATCAGCCTGACATCTAGCGGGCAACTGTGGAACGTCGTATCTGTGAGCCCTCCGGCATGCATGTCAGTAGCTAAGACGGTTGGAAAATGTGATGCGTGTCAGGGCAAGCCTTTTACTCCTGCGGTCGGGTTTATTATGTTTAAAAGGTAAGCATGCATCGCGGCTATAGCAGCGCTGTCTGGTGCCATGGCCGCAATTATAGCCATGAATACACCCCGAACAAGGAAGGGTCTAGATGGAAGTGCACAGAAAATCAGGCAAAGCAGAGATGGCCTGGGAAAATCTGTGCCACAATCGCGGGAGATAAACGTAATTTCCTTTGACTGGATTGGGACTGGAGAAAGTAGGGTTAGTTGTTAGTTAGCGAAGATAGACTTGTGTGGGTTTTGCGCGGGGCGATATTAAATGAGTGCGCAGCTGGAATGTAACCAGGGTTTCGCTATGCAGCCCTGGTGGTGAAGTACAGAACTGAGCCACCCACCCGACAAATGCCAGTAATCTCCCTGTAACACAGAAAAAAGTGTTAAGTGTGTTACAGAATGTTATAAGGAGTACAAGCATATGGGATGTGCATATAATTTTACTTCGATATTAAATTCACGGTTTTAAGCATTATAACTTTCTTGCGTTCGGCTTGTATGTCTTACAGCACAGTCCACGCTAGCGCACATTTAGTGAATATAACAAATTGAATTATTGAAATTAATGACTATCGCGGAAAAACTGCTGGGAATTTTGATTATCCTAATGTAACTAACGTTATAAATGGAAATTATTTTTTAGTACATGGTTCATAAGATTTTAAATTATGCATACGTGTGTTTATTTTACTTAGTATTTCCATTGTTAAAGTGGAAATACATGAGCACAAATAAATTGAAATTATTTATGTAATTCGCCAAAAATGTAATATATCCATTGACAACATACACCACTGTTATTCATACGTCCTTTAGTGATGATTGATTGCAACAATTTTTAGCAGCAGAGAAATTCGAAAGGTTTATTACTTATAAAATTTAATTTCACATATTTATACTTACCAAATAAATTACTACGCAGCTTAATGAGTGATAACATAAACACATTTGCTTGTGGTGTAACCCATAAAAATACATTTATTTATTTTTCCGCAACGATTTACTACATTAAGTGCAACACATAAAGACATAAGATACTTTTCTTGACGCAATTAATTTGCTCCTAATATTTTGTGTACTACAGTAAACACAAGCTAACCGTAAACACGCTTCATAGAATCCATAAATCTACAGTTATTTTTTATTGTTTTAAATAGTTTTAACATCATATTTAACACGATTTTCTTTGGATTCATGCCACTTAAAAAAATTCTTTAACAGAAGTGTGGTTTAATTTTTTCCGGGAATAAATCCTAGCGAATAAAAATCTTAAGATATTTTAATCTTCTTGACTTATGGAACCAGATGGGAAAATAAATAGAGTCAAGCATATTTTGTAACTACTAATTTCGTGTGTATGTTTATGGTCAACTGTCTTTGAAATGTATTCATTCGCAGATAAAAATATTTAATTACTTTGGACATTAGTTGAAGATGTAATAAAAAAGCATTTACTGTCTGTTACTTACAGGACAAATGTTTGTTGCATGAATATTTTGAAAGAAATATTCATTACTGTTTGTGAAAATATGACTCTCAATAATAAAATGAATACCGAAGTTTTTCATACATATTACAAAACGAATATTTTAAAATTGCAATGGTTGTATAAAATAGCTTAAAAAAGAAGAGAGGGAGACCATTGGAAGAATTGCATTAAATGCAAAGTGTTTTCTAGATGTTGATGTGAACGCTGGAAAACGTAATGTTACAAGGGTGCAACATAGTTTATAATGTGGGTAGCTGTGGTTTTCTTCGTTATTTGTCTGTTCCTGGTGCATATGTTTTATCATGACTTTGAATCCTACGAATTGTAATTTTTTTTTTTCTGCATCTTTCACGTATTCCGCATCTCTGCACTATAGACCGTGACTGTGCCTGGGATCTGCTATTTCAGGCAGTACACGATCAAGGCAATATCTTTTCAGCTTGGAAAACATTTCGTTACACCGGAATTCAGAGTCTCATTTCCACAGAGATTAATTATGTCAAAATTAATTAAAACAAGATTCTCATGGTTTACTCCAGAAATGTTTTAACTGTCCTTGCAGACAATATTAATAAGAACTATTCTTGCCCAAGGCTATATCAGTCTGACTATTAAAATATACAAAATGCTGCATGGTTAGTTGCTATTAATGGATTTTATCGCTTCAACTGATTAAGCAAAGGTTTACTTCAACAATCCCATCATGACTTGCTCCTAGGTAAGGGTGATATGGATCAGCAAAAATTTATAATCTTGCTATGACACGAGGTGCCATCGCACATTTAAAAAATTTTCCAGAACATTGCTGCAGTATGCTGGTAAAATCTTTCTTCTCTCCATATAACATTGCCATTCTGCCTTACTGTCTTCCTCTCTAATTTTTAACGCCGTGCATGAAGCTGGATTAACAGTAAACCCAGAATAAGTTACTTGGGCTAACACCAATGTAAAATATTTGGGATTTGTAATCACTGACGAGCAGTTATTGATGGACTCAGAGAAAATCCGCCCAATAGTAAACTTTCCCTCGCCAAAGAACTTAAGAGGCGTTCGTATGCAATTGGAAGGTGAGTTTTTATTCAAAGTTCATTCCCGATTTTGCCAAAATAACTGAAACTCTTAATGCCCTAATGAGGAGAGAAGTCGAGTTTGTGTGGGGCATTGAGAAACAAAATGCTTTTAGTCTGCTGAAAGAAAAGTTTGAAACCCTGCCTGTGTTAAATCATCCTCAATTTGATAAACACTTCACTTTTCAGGTATATGCCAGTTCGAAAGCGCTTGGTGCTGTGCTCTGTCAGTCTGAAAATTAGAATTTGGTCCCAGAAGCCTATGCTAATAGGCTTTCATCACCCACTGAAAAAAATTCTCTGTTTATGAGAAAGAGGTTTTAGCAGCAATATTGAGATGGAGAAGTTTTCAGATTACTTAGAGACAGATCAATTTGAGTTGCACACGGAAAACCAGGTATTGAGTTGGTTTTTGTCAACAAATAAGCCAGCGGGTAGGTTAGCGAGACGCCTAGTGTATCTCACTAAGTTTAAGTTCACGGTGAAACACATAAAGGGAGTAGAGAATGGTGTGGCTTACTGTCTGTCCCGCATGTTCGATGAAGACGAATTTTGCGATGTATCTCTACCTGCTCCACCCTGTGTTTTGGCGATTTAAACGGTTGACTTTACTGAGGTAAGGATGAACGATGTTGTACTCCCAGAAAACACTAAACCAGAAGAACAGGTGGAAGTTTTACAGGAGTTCCCACAGGCGTATTTTACACTCCAACAACATCAGGAGATTGTACTCGAATATGTGGTTATTAAAGTGGATATTAGTGCGGGGAAGGCTCGACCGTACGATATCTTCAAAGGATTGCTAGGATACATGGATTCCAAGATTCGCTGCTTTAATTTTATGTGCCCAAGGTGTTAAGAAGCCAATATTTCATTATTACCACGACATGTATTTAGGAGGTCACTTGGGGCAAGATAAAACCGTTTCCCACATAAAGGAAATATTTTATTGTCCTGGTTTGGCCAAGGAGGTTGAAAATCGAGCCCGACAGTGTGAGTCGTACCAAAAGGCTAAATCCCGGAACGTTAAGGTGGTAAGTCGCTATAGTGCGGCTGTAGCGAAGTTCCCTTGGAAAAGTGTTTACTTGGATGTGTTTGGCCCTTTACCTAGAACCACAGTAGGGTTAACGTCCATTTTGGCGGCTGTAGATAGTTTTATTAGCAAATTCGTGTTTTTATTCCCATTACGGTCAGTAAAACCAGTAAACGGTGTAATACCCTGTAAGTATAATTTTAGCAGGGCTTCAGCAAACTTTAAAGTAACTGTGAATTGACTATACCACAGAATGCAGAGGTGAAATACTTGCTCATTCATTCCGCGTATTCCAGCTGCCCACGCCAGCAATATGGCGCCACTGACCAGCAGCATATTCGCCAATCAGCACCTGGCAACCAACTTGCCAGTCGGCAGCCCAGCCATTAGACATCCGTTCATAGCACGCAGTACCCAATCAGACAAAAGGCCCGTTTCCAGAGTCTCACAGCCAATCAGAGAATTCGTACGCTGATATCAAAGAGGCCGCCACGCCAATTCGTCTTTGTGTATTAATCTACTCCGTGTTTCTACCTTAACCTGTTCAGCCCATAGCTAATATTAGAGCTCAAGTGTTGAGATTGTTTTTCATTTTGTGGTTTCCGCTGTAATTGCGTCAAGCGTGCTTCTTAAAAGCAATGAACAGCGTACTCCGCTCTCGGCGTTATCACCATTAACAAATCATAAACGTGAGGTGTACAAACTTCAAGGAATCAGCCGTTTCACTGCTGTAACGCTCAAAACACCGGCCAGAGATTCCTTGTTGTGTACAGCGCCAATCATAACTTAATAGGGCAAAGTTGAACCTATTTTCCAATCGCTATCCCCTCAATCCAGCTTAACAAGCCTGACTCTTTTGCAACACAACTTTCGCTTGGCACTTATTCATTCGGTATTATTCTTATGCATGTACTAGTGTACTTAATCAGTGGCAAACGTTTTATTTTACAATTTTAGGAACAAGTGCTTTTTATTTGCTATTAGATGTGTGCTCTATTGTTTTCTTAAAATAATACTGTGTCTGACGTAATTCATTGGCGTGGAGCTTCTGCATTGTATTAGATCCTGCAAGATGGCGTTGCATCGTTTTCGTACATGTTTTCATATCAAATTTGTCAAGGAATTTCGTTTAAATGTTTTACGCATACATATCTGTATTTGGACAATTATTTTGCCAAATAACATGGGCAAATATTGACTGAATCAATGATATGTTACGTAGCGCGTAGTCTGTCTTGTGTTGCGTTTGCTAAAGGCGGTTCGCCCCATGGCTAGAGACTCGGCACTTCGCATATGGTTTGTTTTTATTTTCAACACTTAAGGACAGTCCCGTTTATCTGTGTTTGGGTTTCTATTTGTATTTTATTGACTTCTCGCGGGACGCTAAAGGCTGAATACACAGTTAATTGCAATTGAATTAAACTACTTGCTACAAAATAAGCAGCGTTAGAGATTCCAGCAAGGCCTAGAGCTGGTGAAAATAGCATTTGATAAGAAGAGTTAAAATTAAAAAATACAAAGCACACAAGGAAAGACTAATATATGAATTCCATTAAAATAATCATAAAAATACTCGTATTTATATTCACAAGCATGAGAAAAAGCAGCATTATGGATCCGAATGGCTTGAAAACAAAACATTTCCCATATTTTCCAAAATTTATATAATTTTAATTCACATATTTCGTGTTAAAACGTATGTCATGAATGTATAAATGATTTTAAATACATTTATCTCACATAATTCGGCTTACAATAATTACATTTTATTTTTATGCTTTGAAGAACTCGTCAAGTTTGTCACGTTTGCACCTTTGCATTGCAATCGTTACGAAAAAAAAAGTGCTAATTCAATGGCATTGAGTGTCCACTCTTTACTAGTACCTTATTTATAGTCCATTCAGGGTTACTTCCAACTTTTTTGAAGCCCTGGTAAATTTCTAATTTATGGCTATTCCTCCGCCTCGTGCAAACAAAGCTTAGCCAAGTCGAGAAAATTACACCACAGGGAAAACACATCACATTCCTGCGCACTCACTGTAACGATATTTTACATGAGAACTATTTCTTACTAGGCATTACCAACACACCTGTTTTCTCGCTGTTTTTGTTAATATTATAAATAAAATACATATTGTAATTTATAGGTTGAATCTAGGTAAATATTGAATTTAACCAAAAATACGATACATTCATGGTAACAGAAGTCTTAGACGATTATGATACATGACATATTTAGGAAAGAACCTAGCACGTCGTACTGTGTGGGACTCAGCTCTCTCTCAAACCTAGACGTGACGCTTGCGGTGGAGTGATTAGGGGTGGCGCCAGAAGGGTGACTGATGAGGTGGGGAAGGGGAGGGGGCTGGCGACAGAGGAATTGTCTCGCTTCTAATGGACTCTGTGTCGTGTTGTGTCCCTCCTGAAAGAATCGATCTCGCAAGTGCATTGTGAGCTTTTAGTGACAGTTATCGGTACAAGTCTCTTGTAATTATTCTTCTAATTTCGTAGTTTTAAAACAATTAGAAATATAAAATGTCGCCTCCATTGAACAAAATTATTCGTATTATAGGATATGCGGCAATAAGTAACGTAATCGAAAAATACGATGAATAGGAAAATAACAAATCTTTTCCCTTTTTTTTTTTTTTTTTTTTTTGGCAAACAGGCAAACCGCAGCACAGCGTTTTATACTGGTATTGGTGAAACAACCATAAAATAAATACGTAAGAGAAACATAAGACCTAATGAATCAGACCCAAACGAAACGTTATCCACTCCGAGGAAGAAACGAGCACGCATACCACAGTACACTAATTTCTGTTCATGATATTTATATATGTTCAATTCTAAACCATTTCTGCGATATTTTAATGTATGCAAAAAAAGTGTTATCCATAACGAATTTATTACCAGTCGGAAAAAATATAATACATTTTCCACTGGAACAAATTTGCACAACAGATGATTAAAAAGCATGGATTTCAGGTGGAGAAAGTGTCAAAACAGCCGTAAGATGCTTGTAGAAAGTGCGGCTATTGTGATATAGTAACAAGACTATTTTTTTAAATAAGACTTTTCCACAACTGGACGCTAGTCTTCGTTGACGAAATCGGGGTTGATAGCAACTTAACATTTTCAAAGTGTTGGCAACATAACAAAGATTATAGCGTGCATGTTAACAATGATGCGGGTAAAACGTGTTTCAGTTAAAATATTTTAAATAGTAAATATGTCTTTAAAATGGAGGAATGAAATCCAAGTCCCAAAATAAGATAATCGTGGCTGTTATGTTCGGATTTATTTGTAATCGGCCGTGTCAACATGTAAGTTAGTCTTCTTACAACGCTTCTTTGTAAGAAATGTTCTTTACCATTTTAGAGCAGGGCACGAATACAACCAGGCTGAGGGTTGAGCTTACACGCCAGCACACCACGTAGATGTGGGTTTACGATTAAAGCCTGAAGAATTAAGAATTGTACTTAATGACTCGATAAGCACACGGAAAATACCTATAAAAAGATTTTTAGTTTATGATTGAATTAGCAGCTGTTAAATCTAGCCAATCAAAATCGTAGGAGACGTAAGCAACCAAAATAACCTGGAAAAGTGCACAATTTACATCTATTTAATTATTTGTGGTTACTGCTTGTGTAATTGCTTTTAAAAAAACTCGTGAAATCTCACAGAAGGGGAGGCCGATGCCAACATTAGGCATTTACAGCAATAAATCTGAAAAGGTTCCTCAAAGAGATTTCAATAACCTCTTCCACGAAATAAAACATGACAATGAACTATTCTTTAAATTAAGAGGACACTGTCTCTCGATTAAAAGAATTACTTTATACGATTTCACAATTGGACGTAACCTAAATGCAAGTTGTAAATACAGTTTCCCGCCAACAACAACTGTCGCTGTGCTCTGATTGACTCGTTTTGACTTGTACTTAAGATGTAAAATATAACCATCTCTTAAGTCACGCGAAGAACGCACACGACCTGTCAATACCCGCACACGACAGTTATAAACTAGTACCCTTAAACACATTGACTAATATCTTGAGAAACAGTCCTACCTTAAGTCAACTCCTGTAAATTCGAGAGTATGCCTCTGCGACTTATTTATCGTTATCGCGAAGCACACTTTTAGAGGAAACTGTTGTCTTAGAAACATAACAGGTGTGCTCAATCGCAGTATAAACCTATGGTATGGGAGACCCGGTGGGGATTTTAGAGTTTTCAAAAATTCCGCTAGGTAATGAACCGTTTCGTCTATATTTACCACCGTGTTTATCAAATTGTATACCATTTCTTCTCCTTGGAATGAGTTCAGCAACATGTCATGATAGCAGCTGCTTGGTCGTTGTCACACACCATTTGCCTTTTAACAGCTATAATTTAAAAAACACGTTTTAAAAATAAGAATATATATGCGTGTGTGTACAAACAAAAACGAATCGGATCAACAAACAGTAAATCGATCCAAACAAAAATAAAAGTTAAAAAAAAATATACTAATAGCGTTCTAAATTTAATTATATATTTCTGAGAATACTTTTACGAAGTTTTTAGTTAGTAGAACGGTCTAATACGGGTTTATTTCTTAGAAACGGTCAAATATGAGTTTAATAATGTATTTTTTAACAGAAATTTCACGAAGTTTCGAGTTAATAGGATCATCTAATATTTATCTTTCTATTTTTATATTAACAGACATGACCTTACAACAGTTTACATCAGCGCTTGCTTGAATTGATTAAAAGGGAAATTCTAACGCGGGGCAGGAGAGGGGCCCTAACTACGGACACACTATCACCACCAGAAAGAGTCCCCATTGGGCTGCATACATGAGGCAGAGCGGAACACTCACCGGGCGGTGTCGCCTTACACCGGGTCGACAACTCCTTTATAGGCTGTTCACGGTAAAGTGAGAACTTTTGAAGTCCTAGATACTTTTCTCTTTAAGCCAGTTTTTACCCTTTGACCACCTCTATAAAATAAATATTGCCATGTGAGTAATAAACACAGTGTATATATTCCACAGCAATCGTAAGTTAAAGTCTAAGGCTACAATAAAATATATTTACTGACTATTATTCCAAATTAAAGGACTTTCAAACGTGCTCACTTTACCGTGAATAGCCGATAGTCGCAGTGATGCCGAGCTCGCTCCAACCGAACCGGGTGCAGGGGGCACCAAGGCCCTCTGGAAGGCCGCCCATCCCCATGACCTGGTGGCATTTAAGGCCATTTCTACAGCTTTTGCGAGAATTAATTTTTTTAAACCCAAACGGGAGCGGATATTATAAATTCTCTTACAATTTTGATACAAATTGTTTTTACTATGTAGTCTATTTTTTGTACGCAAAAATCTGTATGCTTTTTTCCAATTTAATAATTAACGAAAATTACGTTTATTTGATAATTAATTAAAGTTATACAGTAATTTGTGTTTAAAAAATTAGACTACATAACAAAAACAATTTGTAACAAAATTGTAAGTTGATTTTACAATATTGGCCCCCGTTTGGGTTCAAAAAATTGATTCTCGCAAAAGCTGTAGAAATGGAGATCGTGACCTTAAGCCATGCCAGCTGCACGCATCGAGGTACTCCGAAAGATGCGCCAGGCTAATCCTTGCAAACAGCTGTCTAGTCTAGACTCGCATCTCCGTCAACACCAGGGGTCTACAAAAACAATCCTGGCACCCAACGCTATGACATCCATGCCCACATTCGCGGCTGTGCTGAATCCTCTGACTGGGGCGGCCATTACGCTCAGGGATTCCACCTCATAATAAGGGCCATTGTGCCCTCACCAGAAGGTCTGCCCAGTACTTTTTTGGTGTTGAATTTTGAACAATCCTGCCTTAGCAGGTGCCTACATTACATAATGATGTTTCCTCCTAATTTTATGCTTCTAGGACCAATGGTTGAGGCTGGGCGTTGATATGTCAGTCAGTCAATTAGTTTTTCCCTTTTATATTATATTAAAGGCTACAGAATAGAGTTGTAGCTTGTAATTAATATATACACAAAGTTGACATTGTAAACTCGTTGAAATGAAAACATTAAGTCAGAAATCATTAAACGTAGATGCATAATCAGCAGCCCACTGTAACACGGTTCTCAGAATACCACCATACATGTGCGATCTGAATGCGATTGAGCTAGCATGAGTGAAAATAAAGAGATTAGTTAAAGAAAGAAACGTACCGGGTGACTTATCACTTTAAATGCTTGCAGAACTTTCAGAATCAACTTTTTCATCATTCACCATACAAAACTAGAACGGGTATTGAAAAGGTGTACAAAAATAGAGCAACAGTACTAGCAAACAGACTGCATTCTTCCGAACACAGTGGACGATATAATCATCAATTTAGGAGCCGATAACAGTGATATTGATGGTGAGAGTGGCAGCAATAAGAATAATTCAGAATCTGACAGCAGAACTTCTCCATGCGAAGAGTCTGGGTCAGAGGAAGACTTAGCGCAACCACTTTTAATGGCGAGTAAATGTTTTTGCTTCGGAGAATAGTCTGTTACAACACCATTGCCTCTCTCCGTCACCGCTTGCTGCATTTGAAAAGGTTGACAAAGGAATGGTGGGGGGGGGGGGAGGGGTCCACACTCGCCACCCTCTTTTGCATTCCTTCCAGGGTCGAAGAGCTGGGACCCACACATTACATGGGGTGATTTTTCAAAGGTTTGATTTGATAAGTGTGAAGGAACAGCGAATAGAGTATATTTAGAGATAATGGTTTATCGAGGAAAAGGTTTACTGTTTACTAGGATTCAACGTATTGTGCACATGGCCGACAGTTTTCTTTCCTTACTGGCTTTCATGCATGTATGAATCTACCACCCCAATTCAATGGGCCAATGAGGATTCTGATACTATAAGGCAGAACGTTCGTGATTGGCCTGAATCCAATCGTGAAAGTATAAACTAGTTAGAGTGTTATATAAGATATTATTATACGCTGCATCTGGCACCAGGCTGCTGTCCGGCACAGGGGGGTGGGGGTGACTCACCTCGACCCTCCTCTTCCCCCGGACCGACACGCTCGCTGCCTTGTCGCTAGCCTTCTTCTGGGAAGCCCGTGGATTACTGACAGCGGTGGTCAAGCTGTCGCTCCGCTCGGCTCCTGGCTGGCATCACAGCCCCTCCTCCTGCTGGAGATGCGACAAATGTAGCGAAGATGCAAGAATATTCTGGGGTTTTGGACACTCGGCGTAACTCGGGAATGTGCGAAATTTCTGGATGACGGCCTACAACTGTATAAATACCGCCGCGGTCCAGCGACCAGCAGTCTTGGCGGAGACCATCTGGCCGAGTGCGAGAGCGGGCGAGGTGTTCGTGGTGTGAATGGACGAGAGGGCGTGGAACCCGACGAGTGACGTCTAATGTGTGCGAGGGTATCTGGAGAACTCTAGAACATTGCAGACTGGTGGGACATGGACTAAACTGAGGTGGGACTGAGTGGATATGTATTACGGATTTTATTGTAAATATTGGAACTGTCAAACATGGACACGTAATTTATAACATAATTGAATAGGTTGATACACTCTCTATTGGGACTGATTTTTAATTATTTAATTTCATTGGTTTCTTTGAGGTAGTTACAAAATGTATTAATTAAAATCAATCATTGTAAACAGTAAATGAGATATCGATTTGTGAGATGTTGAGTCGAGAGAATTTTGTTTGTATAGGCTATTCACGGTAAAGTAAGGACTTTTAAAAGCACTCTCGTTTGGAATAATAGTCAATAAATGTATTTAATTTTAGCTTTAGAAGTTTACTTCCGAGTTTGGTGGAATAAACGTGTTGTGTTTATTACTTACATGGCAATATTTATTTAAAAAGTTGGCTAAAGAATAAAAAATGGTCGAAAGAAAATTGTTACTAGAGCTTCAAAAGTGCTCACTTCATCGTGAACAGCTTATAGTTATTGTAAATAAAATTAGGAAATTATAATTAACACATATATTTATTTAAAACCTCCACCCCTTAAAGAACTTGGTTTAGCCCACTGTATTTCGAGTGAGCAATTGTAACCATATGTTTTCTCAAAAGATTTTCGCGATTTTCCTTCATCTCTAAGTAAACTGTATGACCATAAGTATCCTCGAGTTACATATCTTCGATCACAGACTCGGCGACTAGACGGGTGAACGGAATTATTTTATGGTGTCGCAAGGTGGACAGGAGGGGGGGGGGGTGTGCTGGCGTCGCCCGAGAGGGGAAGCACAATGGCACGGCCCCCGGGGAAGCACCGCGACCTACTTGTATGCACGGCACGGCGCGGTGTCGTTTTCCCCGAACGTGGTCGCGCCAGTTGGAGCCACACCCCCCCCCCCCCCCCTTCACCGGTGAACGACCGTGCGCCGTGCCAAGGACGCGCGCCGCTCTTGCTAAACGCTGTACACTGTAAAGTGAGCACTTTTGAAAGCCCTGCTTAAGATCTACTTGTATGCACGTTGTGTATTCTTCCGCATCGTGTAAAATTAACATTGCCATGTGTCTCATCACTTTATTCATCCGTCGGTCAGGTGAAACTGTGAAATTATTACAAAATAAAATATTTCACAAATATGATCATTTTTACACTTATATGCATTTAAATAAAACAGAAAGCGAAAGAAATAATTTAAGTTATCACAAATGGTTACCTAACAGTTTTTATTCGACATTAAGATATGGAACTTCTTTCCATCCATCGTTACCAACTTTACTGAGCGTAAGTCAGTCAGTGCGCCCGTTAAAATATATGCAGGTAGGAGGAGTGACTTTCTCTAAGGTTGATTTTAAAAGTGCTCACTTTATCGTGAACAGCCTTTACATAGCCAACCTCTCGTCCACCGCCGCTCACACCCGCTGAACTAGATATGGCTTGAGGTTGAGATGATGGAAAATTGTGAACGTTTTTTGAGGCAACATATCTTCTATACCACTCTAACTAGTTTATTCTTTCACGATTGGACGAACAACGTTTTGACTCGGCCACGTTGTTTGCAGACCAATCACGAACGTTCTGCCTTTTAGTATCAGAATTCTCATTGGCCCATTGAAATGGAGTGGTGGCTTCATACATGCATAGCATGACAGCTAGTAAGGAAAGAAAAAAAGAAAACTGTCAGACATGTGAACAGTACGTGGAATCCTAGCAAACAGTCAAATTTTCCCTCAGTAAATCATCATCTCTACTTATGGCTAGAGTAAAGACATGAAAATATCGCGGGTTCATTTCTAGACAAGTTGGTATTCACGCGCATGTACGTTCATGTTACATTTGTAATTAGTCGACTTTTTTCTACACCTCCTGGAAATAACATGCAAGAAATTGCGCGCCCAACCACTGCATTTTGGTGCCACAACAATCAACCAATAAACAGTTGATATCTTTATGAGAGTATATACGACTGTGAATTTTAGTCTACAGGTAATTGAACTTCGCCAATTCATTTGGAAACAAGCTAGACTCCATAGCTCTTTGTGTACTCGAGCCTAAGTAAGTTGTTCACAGGCTGATTCTCCAGTTTTACTGCAGATCAGGCAGCACGGGATTCCGTCGTGGTTTTCTTGCTTGTTAGTTATTGGCTTAAATTTGTCCAGGGCTTGGCTAACAAACGGCGATCCAATTGAAAAGGAAGTCAAATGTATATGTGTTTGAAGTCTAGCTTGTCCTCAAATGAATGCGCGAAATTTCTGGGTCTCTAGTGATTGCGAGGGGCACCTGCTTTCCGCGAAAAGTTTTCAGGACAAGTTAAGTTCCGAAACATTTTTGTTCAGAACCACTTTCGTGATTGGATCACTCGCCTTATCTGTATTCCCGCGAATCACGGACGGTCATTATCAGAAAAACTTAATTCTGACACTTTCGCTCACATAACACTCTCTTCACAGAAAGCCAAGCGGCCAATAGTCGAATGAATGAGCGAGTAAAGAGATATAGGCGGCCCTTGACGTCGAGGTCTTGATAGCAAGTGAAGTTGAAGCGAGGTGAGTATGGAGCAGCGTCGGAATGAAGTAACGGGTGAAACGGGAGATCCCCGAGAAAAACCGCCAACCAGCGGCATCGTCCGGTACGATCCCCAAATGCGAAAATCTCGGAGTGACCCTGCCAGGAATCGAACCCGGCTCGCCTAGGTGGAGCAATAGGACATACGAAGCAATGCTGTGATGTAAACCGATGTTAACGATATTAACGATATTAATTTAGTCAGTTATTTGTAGGAAACATGGTTACACACGCAACGGGACCAAAAATCAGGGCTGGCTTCAAGGTTTCTAAACTATATTCTTACATAAATATAATGCGAATTGTCATGCCTACAGTTTGCGACGGACCTCATAAAAGCGTGGCAAGTGGGACGTATATACAGCCCTTCAAGAACCAACCCACAAGAGGATAAGAAAAAGATCAAATCTATTTGAAGATTTCTGGTTAAAAAGACAGACAAACACACGACTTCCTTGGCATAACATGTATGATTTATTTGTATAAATTTTTCAAAGTTTTCACGGGATTATGGAAAATATTATAAATTATTATTTATCTATAATCCCAGTCTTCCAAAAAAAATTGACACTGATTAAATATCAGATGGGCTCAGAAATGTATACAATGGTAACATTTTCAAATATAAACTACAAATGCCAAATAAACACTGTGCTAGAATTCCACATAAAAGTGGTGTTTGAAACAATTCCAAGTTAAATCTTTTGTCTCTCTGGTGTCCCTTAACACAAATCCATGTGACCACTGTACTCCTACTCCAGGTTTAAGGGTATCATCATAAAATATTAACGATAAAAATTCCTGGATGATATGTTGCTTTCAGGATAACTAGAAAAACATGCTCTCAACTACTTTAAAAGTCCACACGGCTATATTTTCATGTTTAGCATTTTCTTGGCAATTTTCTGAATACTTACATTTTTCTTTAATACTGGCTAGATACAAAGTCAAAAATTGGAGTATTTCCTGATCCTAATGTAAGTTTACTTTTTTTGTACTGTACTCGCAATACTGACATTGACAATTGAGTCAATATTTTAGTAAATTATAACAAAGACACGAATTACTCAAATTTTCTCATTTTATTACACTTCAAGAATTATCGGCTGTCTTTAAAAACATGGATGATAACTTTAATCAGCCGATAGTTCATACAGAAATTTTCTGTCTTGGAATTCGGAAATTCCTAAGTTTTTCCTACCTGCCATGGCGCAAAAGACGTCATCCTGACAATGGCCGGACGGGCCAGAAATATAATTTCTGTTACGACATTATTTTTGTACTTAACTGTGAGCTGAACGTCCAGGAATGTTGGTCTTTGCCCACACGACCAAACTCCTGGCATTATATAGAAAACTTTAACCCCTCCCAGGGAGGAAGCAACGAGAGACCACGCAACCATTCCGACTGCAGCACAGTCTGGTGCGGGCGGATAAAACTATCCCCTACACTCAGCGGCCAGTCTACCTCGGGTGCACGCTGCAGCTGGAAGCTACGTCTGATTGCTGGGAGACACCTTGCTGTCACACGTATGTACGTAGGCCTGTTGGGGAAGGCTTTTCGTCGCAGACCATCACATGCGTTTATAATTTGAGTATGTAAAGTCACCAAGTAAGTTATATTAATAATTGTAGATAGATAGCAACATACATATTTATCATGTAAAAGTTCGTATTATGCTGGCTATAGGCCCCACGCTCCACATATTGTCTTCCTTGTCGCGCCGGTGTCGAAGCGGGCAGGCATAACGGGAGTGGAAGAACGTCGTTTTATGAGGCGCGTGCCACAATCCTCCCCGCTCAAGCGATACTCCCATAGAAGGAGCCTAAGAAGAAGTTGGGAACTCCATCGAATTTGGCCAGAATTCGCTGCAGGTGCAGGTCCACCAATATCAGGAAGAAGTACCAGGAGGATGGAATCTTCACCCATGCAGCCTCCAGCTCCACCGTCCAGACCATACCGGACAGACCCAAAAGACAAATGCGACCATCAAAGTGTCAAACAACACTTCCACGTTTTTCTCTCAAAAGGGGGGTGGATTAGTCCTAAAGCCTTATACTTCTGGTTTTCCCTATTTTGGAATTAATCGACAGAACGTTTTTGTATAACACGACTAAAATAATAAAATGCCCTCTTAATTCTTAAATGCTGGTGAAACATAATGATCAATATGATGATGACTTACAACTTATAATCGAAATGAAGATGAAAACATTAATGAAATGAGCATGAACCTTTGAGAAAACACTTCTCCTGGAAGTTCCTCCCAAAATACTAACACTACTAAAATACATGCCCATATATGATGAATAACAAGAATGAATATAAATTCCAGAACAACAAAAAACTCTAACCCTAACTTAAACCCTAACAATCCCAAGTCAGTGGTTTTAGGAAATCCTGTTGCTCTACGAAGAGGTGATTACTTTAACATGTGAGATATGAGCCTTAGTAAAGCTCCTGGGATTACTATCATCCTCTAACAACAAAGTTACAGGAGTAAGAAACCTACAAATTCTGAACAGACCGAAAAAGTTTGGGGCTAACTTTGAGGTAAATGAGCTGCCTTATTGCTCAAAAAATGTGTCTCAATATACACCTGATCACCTACTTTAACAGGATATAGTGCCACTTTGATAATCTTTCCTATAAGATAACTGTAAGTGATATTTTTTAAATTTTTTAGAATCCTCCTCCAAAACTTCCTTAAGATCTTTAGCATTAATGGTATCCCAATACAATTCTTGAAGTCCCCAGGAATTTATCAATGGTTGAAACAACTTTCTCCCGAAAAATACTTCTGATGGCAGCTTCGTCGATGAACTACTTGTGACATTATTAAATGCCATTGAAATCTGATACAAAACTTGGTCCCAGTCCTTATGGGTACGGGTTTGGAATGCCCTTAAGGCAGCTTTCAAATTCCGGTAATACCATTCTACCAGATTGACCCGTGGAAAGTAAGGGGTAGTCTGTACTAATTTAATTGCCCATGAAAATGCCCGTGGAAATGAAGCAGGTGGCATTATCAGTCACCAGTTGCACAGGTAACCCAAAGATAGGGAAGAGTCATTGACTAAGCAACTTACAAATTTCTACGGATTTCATTGTTCTTAAGGGGGAAAAGGAATACAAATTCAGTGAAACTGTCTACTGCAACAAAAATAGAAGAAACTCCTGATTTAGTTTTAGGTAAAGGTCCAAAAACATCAACATAAAGATGTTCCCAGGGGTACCGAGCTACAGTTTTGCTATAAGGTCTTATTATTGTAGTGTTTCGATGTTTTACCCTTTGGCAATCCTCACATTTTTTAACAAGCTGTTCACCTTCTTTCATTAACCCTGGTTAAAAGAACATGTCCCTAATCCGGCAAATCATCTTATCTTGACCTAAATGGCCACCAAAATAAGTGTTGTGATAGTAGTGGAACAGTGGTCCACGCAACACTTGAGGAACAAAAAATTTAAATGCACAAATCTTGGGATCAACGTGACCAATGAGGTCCTTCCTAACCTCATAGGGTCCTTTATATCCAGCCTCAAAGTCTGCTTTGATGCTGACACATTCAGGGTCAGTTCCCTGATGATGATGATGGAGTTTAAGGTAAACTTGGGGAAATTCATTCGAAACATGGACTTGATCAACATTGGGATCAGTAATTACTCTTACTGAATCTATATTAACATTAGAAACTAAAGTTAAAGCATCTTTTTTTCTATTTCCGAAATCTGTCTATCTAGAACCTCAGTGTTCATTTTCTGCACCATAGCTACCTCATCCGGAATGTCTTTACTCATCACCTCTTGCACCATATTCCCCTCATCCGAAGTAATTACACAAAATTCTTCCGCATCAAACATCCTGGACAAGGGATTGGTTACTCCATCGTCCACTCCTTTGATGTGTTTGACATGAAAGTGGAAACGAGTCAAACACACTAACCATCTTGCCAACCTGCCTGCATGTTTATTTGTGGTCATAAATCAGCTTAATGACTGGTTATCAGCATGTAGTTCAAACTCGTTAGTTTCAAGATAGTCACAAGATTTTTCCATGCCAAAAATTGCCACGAGTACTTCCTTCTCATATGCCGATAATTTCTGCTCAACAGCAGTGAGCAGTCTACTAGCATATGGAATGGAACCAGTTGATCATTATCCTATTGGCAAAGTACTGCTCCTAATGCCTTTGAACTACCATCAACTTGCAAATGAAAAGGTTGTTCAGACTGAGGCAACTACAAAACAGGGTTCGTTGACAATATATCCTTTAGCTGGCCAAAGGCATGGTCCTGGTCATCTCCCCAAACAAAATCTACTCCTTTACGTTTTTAAAGCATTCAAATGTTCAGACATGTGAGCAAAGTCGGGAATAAACTTAGAATAAAATCCGACCATACCTAAAAATCTCCTAAACCCCTTCAGGTTTTTAGGCATAGGGAAGATTACAATTGGTCGGATCTTTTCCGGATCCATGATCAACTTCTCGTCAGAGATAACAAATCCTAAGTATCTTACATAACTGGATGCCCAGGTAACTTTACCAGGGTTTCCTGTGAGACCTGCTCCCCTCAGGGCGGATAAGAAAAGCCTCAGATGTTTTATGTGATCCTTGAATGTGTTACTGTAGTCACATACGTCATCTATATAGGTAAACAGGAAGTAGTATTGAAACTCTTCTAGAACTTGATATAAAACCCTTGACATGGCTTGTGGTCCACAATTTACGGCCATGGGCAACCTACACTTCTGACACTGCCCCCAAGGTGTTATAAAGGCTAAAATTTCCCGAGAATAAGGATGCAGTTCACACTGCAGGAATGCAGAATTCAAATCAAACACCGAAAAGTACTTCACTTGTCCTACATGCTGAAATACCGATTCGATAGTGGGTAATGGATAGGGGTCTACACATATTTTTTAAATAACTTTGCCGTAATCGCAAATTACCCAATACTGTCCCTGAGTCCGTTTTGGCAACGAAAAAGCTGGACTAGAATACACACTTACAGATGGCTCTACAATTTTTTCCTTTTGTAAGTCTTGAATAATATTTTTTAAAAATTCTAATTTTGGAGGAGAGACTCGATAGCGTACAGAAGAAACAGGCTCATCATCCTTTACCCGCAACACAATAGGATTTTGATTATAATATTCTAATTTCGTGGTAACCACATCCACAAACTCTTCCTGTAACTGAGCTAACTGATTATCCTGGCCCGAATCAGAAGGGCGAATGTTTAAAATTTGACAATTTAATCTCTTTAAAAGTATTGGCACTGGCTGATTTTTACTAAAAGCAAAACCTAGTTCTCTTTTGGCAAAATCAATACACGCTTGTGTTCTCCCCAGAAAATCTATGCCTAATAGCAAATTATGACTCAGACTTGGGAGAATTCTAAATTCATATTTCCAAGAAAATCTCTAAATTTTGATTTTGATAATAGCAACACCCCAAGAATTTATCACACCACCATTAGCTAGAGAAAAACCCAACTTCTTCTATTTTCTGAACTTGAATGAGTCCCTTGGGCAAATTTCTCAAAAGGTAAATGCAAAAATCGTGACTTATCAAAGAACAAGTGGCCTCTGAATCCAATAAAGCTGCTACAATCACTTGATCGGAAATAATAACTGGAATGTACAGGAACCAATATTTACGTTCAAAACTCAAACTATTTATTGAATGATTCCCAACTGCCTGTACCCTCTGGGGGCACTTAGTCTTCATATGTCCCATTTACTTGCAAAAATAACAAACATTTTCCTGTGTCTTCCCTTCGACAACCATTTTCCCTATTACCGGTCTGAGTATACCAAGTACGAGTTCGTACTGGCGGAATCCTCATGGGTTATAGAAAAAACAGCTTTCCTATGAAAACATTCTTTTGCTAGATGATTCATTTTCCCACAAATAATGCTATACTTTGATATTCTCCATTTTCCATCTTCCTTCCTCCCTATTTTCTGCTCACTCCCAGAATCAGAAGTAAAGTCCGGCAAGGTATGTTCTACTTCAGTTACTAAAGCTGTTTCAAGGTAGTGGGTTTTTCGGAAAAGGCCAAAAATTGGCTGGTTTTGGGAAGTAAATTGTAAAACATTATTTGAGTAAGATAATCTTCTTCATAGCAGTAACCAAGAACCCCTACTAACCCCATAAATTTCTGGACAAAATCTTGCATTCTCTGTGAGGAAAGTTGTTTCCGATATGTTAATTTCATCCACATTTTCATGACTGATACATCACTCGAAACCTGGTTAACACATGTTTTTATAAAAATTTCTCAATCCCCCAATTTTCCTCCCTAGCCTGACAGAAAATTGGTTGTAAAACATCTGGTACCTTAAATGTCACATCTGCATATATACCTGCCTTTGAGCAAAAATTTAGGGAAATAATTGATTTTAATACTACAAAAATCTTATTACTGACTCAAGTTTCAAATTCTCTAACTTAGGTAATATAACAAACAGTTCAGACGGAACATGTCTCAATGATTTAAGAACTGGGTTTGACTCACCCACTGGTGCAGCGTGGCTGCAGCAGTGGTCCACGTTCTTATCATATGTGCGGCGATGCCTCCTGACTCATCCACGGCCTCCCCAGCCTCCAATAGCAACTGTGCCAGAGCCGGCTTGGCCCCATCATGTGGTTCTCTCTGGTTTCCGATCATAGGGTTGGACTCGTGCTGGTAATGGCTGACTCCGTATGCTGAAGGAGGTCTGGAGAGATTCCCACTCTCGATGACAGACCGGGCGGTGTGTGACAAACTGCTCTGGTTGTGCCCTGGAAAGGCACTAGGGGTATGGATAGAGCACCGGCCAGATGACAGGCTTGATTTCTGAGGGTTAGCATCTCAGAACCTTTGTGGTAGAGGGGGCGAGGATGTGCGGACGTGCCATGTTTGAGCTTTGGATCTGGCCACCGGTCGCATTAAACTTGGCCTTCTTGCGTTGAGAGGATGTGATTCCTCTGTCCCGTCTATTGGGAGGCCGAAGCGCAGTAAGGCCGTAAGGCTAATAGTGCTGTGTTAAAATACAAAATACAAGACTGAGAGGTCCAACTGTAACTGTCGCCATTGTTAAAATAATTAAAAACAATGCAACATACACAACAAAGGACAACACCCCAAACCACTGCCCAGATATTTGATGTTTCCTAACTATTTTCTTAGATGCAAAACCAGTCATGTGTCTTTGCAACTTTACAGAAATTACAACCAAAAATCAGAAAAAAATATGAAATAGCAGAGTGCGCAGCATTGCGATGCCCTTCCTAGTGGTGTGACAAGCAGGACATTACACAGCCCTTCAAGAACCAACCCACAAGAGGATAAAAAAAAAGACCAAATCTATTTAAAGATTTCTGGTTAAAAAGATTGCCAAACACATGACTTCCTTGGCATAACATGTATGATTTATTTATATAAATGTTTCAAAGTTTACACAAGATTATGGGAAATATTATAATTTATTATTTATCTATAATCCCAGTCTTCCAAAAAAAATTGACACTGATTAAATATCAGATGGGCTCAGAAATGTATACAATGGTAAATTTTCAAATATAAAATACAAATGCCAAATAAAAACTGTGCTAGAATTCCACATAAAAGTGGTGTTTGAAACAATTCCAAGTTAAATCTTATGTCTCTCTGGTGCCCCTTAACACAAATCCATGTGACCACTGTACTCCTACTCCAGGTTTAAGGGTATCATCATAAAATATTAACGATAAAAATTCCTGGATGATATGTTGCTTTCAGGATAACTAGAAAAACATGCTCTCAACTACTTTAAAATCCACACGGCTATATTTTCATGTTTAGCATTTTCTTGGCAATTTTCTGAATACTTACATTTTTCTTTAATACTGGCTAGATACAAAGTCAAAAATTGGAGTATTTCCTGATCCTAATGTAAGTTTACTTTTTTTGTACTGTACTCGCAATACTGACATTGACAATTGAGTCAATATTTTAGTAAATTATAACAAAGACACGAATTACTCAAATTTTCTCATTTTATTACACTTCAAGAATTATCGGCTGTCTTTAAAAACATGGATGATAACTTTAATCAGCCGATAGTTCATACATAAATTTTCTGTCTTGGAATTCGGAAATTCCTAAGTTTTTCCTACCTGCCATGGCGCAAAAGACGTCATCCTGACAATGGCCGGACGGGCCAGAAATATAATTTCTGTTACGACATTATTTTTGTACTTAACTGTGAGCTGAACGTCCAGGAATGTTGGTCTTTGCCCACACGACCAAACTCCTGGCATTATATAGAAAACTCTAACCCCTCCCAGGGAGGAAGCAACGAGAGTTCGGCCAATCAGAGCCCAAGAAACTCTCGGAAAGCTCCTATACAATTCCAAATTACTTGTGAATAGCCACTTCCGGAGCCACAGTTCCATGCCACGTGGTTTTCCATCTGACCACGCAACCATTCCGACTGCAGCACAGTCTGGTGCGGGCGGTTAAAACTATCCCCTACACTCAGCGGCCAGTCTACCTCTGGTGCGCGCTGCAGCTGGAAGCTACGTCTGATTGCTGGGAGACACCTTGCTGTCACACGTATGTACGTAGGCCTGTTGGGGAAGGCTTTTCTTCGCAGACCATCACATGCGTTTATAATTTGAGTATGTAAAGTCACCAAGTAAGTTATATTAATAATTGTAGATAGATAGCAACATACATATTTATCATGTAAAAGTTCGTATTATGCTGGCTATAGGCCCCACGCTCCACATATTGTCTTCCTTGTCGAGCCGGTGTCGAAGCGGGCAGGCATAACGGGAGTGGAAGAACGTCGTTTTATGAGGCGCGTGCCACAATCCTCCCCGCTCAAGCGATACTCCCATAGAAGGAGCCTAAGAAGAAGTTGGGAACTCCATCGAATTTGGCCAGAATTCGCTGCACCAGGAGGATGGAATCTTCACCCATGCAGCCTCCAGCTCCACCGTCCAGACCATACCGGACAGACCCAAAAGACAAATGCGACCATCAAAGTGTCAAACAACACTTCCACGTTTTTCTCTCAAAAGGGGGGTGGATTAGTCCTAAAGCCTTATACTTCTGGTTTTCCCTATTTTGGAATTAATCGACAGAACGTTTTTGTATAACACGACTAAAATAATAAAATGCCCTCTTAATTCTTAAATGCTGGTGAAACATAATGATCAATATGATGATGACTTACAACTTATAATCGAAATGAAGAGTATGTAAAGAAATGTAAAGTCACCAAGTAAGTTATTTTAATAATTGTAGATAGATAGCAACATACATATTTATCATGTAAAAGTTCGTATTATGCTGGCTATAGGCCCCGCGCTCCACATATTATCTTCCTTGTCGTGCCAGTGTCGAAGCGGGCTGTCATAACGGGAGTGGAGGAGTGTAATTTTATGAGGCTCGTGCCTCAAGTTTACTGGTATTTTTCTGTCGTCTGCGAATTGCCAGCAACTTTCCCGAAAGCGTACGGTCTGAGAATTTTTACTAAGGACGTTGGGGTGTAAACACTAGTTAAAACACGGCGAAACATTGACAACACGATTACTGATCACATTCATGGGAACATACTAATACAGTAGTCATCCTTGTGACATGTCAACTACTGCAGCTTGATATATAATAGGAAGCTTGCTTGACCTTCTGTTGCAACACTTGAGAGAAAATAAAATACAGAGGGAAAATAACAACAGAGTAAATAAATACTCAAAGGCAGAATGACGTGACTGTTCGTTTGATGTAGTCATACCAATTCTCTGATTGGTGTCACGAGACGCGATAAGTGGAGCGTTTCTTTTGATTGCATCATAGGTTGGACCAACGTTTGACATTTGGTTGTAAAGGTTGGCAATATGTTTTTTTAGAAAACATACATAGATACATTTTTGGCACTACATTATTTGTCAACCGAACAGTTTTACTCAAAAATTAATGAGGTACCTTAGAAAAACATACATCAACACCTCACTATATCAAAAAAATGTCAGAACATGTCGCAAGAGAAATTTATGGAAACTTATAATGGTTGGCTAAATGTTGGCAACAAGTTGGTAGACATATTGTTGGCAATGTTTATGTATATTTATGTGGGGTCAACGTTGTAAAACCAACATTTTATTGCAAAGATAGGGAATATTTATTCTCAATTGAAACAATGCCCCTTTAATGCATTTTATGTAATACAAATGGTTTTCACGATATTTACCATTTTTCTTTTAAATTTGTGCTGTTGGTTTTATGTTGAAAAATGTTCGAAACCAAACAGTTGGTGATTAGTACTTTTTTTAAATTTGGGCCAACATTGTGTAACTAAAATATTTCCATCAAAGCAAAATTGTCTTTTTGGAATGAAAAATAAATATAACTTTTAATATTTACTAAACATTTAGGTTTTTTAATACATAAATGCTTTTGTTTCAATTTGAATTTTATAGTCAAGATTTGCTGAACGTTGGCAACAAGTTGATAGATATACAGTTGGTAATTGGTATTAATGTTTATATTTGCTAACATTGTACAACCAATATCTAATGTCGAAGTAAGGGAATAGTTATTCTTAATGAAAACAATGCCTAGTTCCTGTACTGTATGAGAAACAAATGTTGTTCATGATACTGAACATTTTTCTGAGAGATATGTTCAGTTGGTTTTATGCTGGAACAATGTTGGGAACCAAATGGTTGTTGTTTGCTACTTTTATGTTAGTTGGGTTAACATTGTGTAACTAACATAATTTCAACAATAATTCATAGAAAGTTTTTATGAGAAAATACATAACTTTCCCTGTTTACTTGAACATTTTTTTTTTTAAAACATAAACTAATTGTATTAAAAATATTGATGGTCATGGTTTGCTGTCTGATTGCAACTAGTTGGTAGACATACAGTTGGCGATTGATATGTATTTTTATCTAGGGCCAACTCTGTATAGCCAACATTTTAAGTCAAAATTAGGGAATAGGATTTCTTAATGAAAACAATGCCCCTCTATTCCTGTATTCAAAGAAGTACAAATGTTGTTCACATAACTTAACATTTTTCTTTGAAATATGTTTTATGGTCTTATGTTGATATAATGTTGGAAACCAAACAGTTGGTAATTAGTACTTCTTCTTTAGTTTATTGGCCAGTTTGGCTAATGTTATTTAACTAACCTACTTCCAACAATACTCAATAGTATGCATGGGATGAAAAAATTATCTATAATTGTTCATGTTTGCTTACTAGTTAAGATTTTAATACATAACTTTTCTTTCTAATATATTATTATGGTCATGGTTGGATGATTGTTGGCAGCCTGTTGGTAGACATACAGTTGTTAATTGGCATGCATTTTGTATGTTGGGCCTTACATAAGATACACATAGCCAGGATTATGTTTATATGTATACCTAATACTCGGCTAAGATTATTAAGATATGAATTGTGGATACATAATGTACAGTAGTATTATAAATAATTTATTCAACTAATCACACACACAAATATTCTGTATTTTAAAATGTTTTTATAATATACATACCGTTGCTGAACATGCACATTTGCATTTGTTCTCTGTTAATCGATATCCTCCATGCCTTCATGCATACCGCCATTCCCGCTTTAATAACATGTATTCTGGGCGCTACTGCTGTTACGATTAGCAAGGACACATTTGCGAGAATTTTGCTGTAAACTATTTTGGAGTACAAATTTATATTTGGTGAGTATGTAATTTTTCTATTTTTTGTTTCAGAAAGAAAAAATTTAAATATATCTTACAAGGGCCGTTCAGCAATAATATTGTTCATTTAACCTATGGGATCATAAGAGAGTATTGATTTTTTATAAATAAACATGTATATAATTCATTTCATTTGCTTAATGTTAAAATTTTTTAGCAGAGAGTTTCATTATAAATCAATTGACTGTCTTTGGTTGTGTATTTGTTATTAATTGGAAAATGTATTCGTACAATTGCCAGTTTTTAAAATCAGTTTCAGAGAAGTAAAATCGGAATTAAATATATAACAGACTAGCGACCCGCCCCATACTCGCTCGGGTGCGATTTACAAATATAGTGTTGTTTAGGTTTACAGCACATACATACACTAATTGCTTAAGGTAACAACATAGGATTAGTAATGTGTTGTTCAAAAAGTCTTCATAAGTGACATTAAAAGACAAAAATGGTTACTACGGGTCATCCTTAAAATATAAATATATGCTGTCGCGGAATTTTTTGTTGACCATTTTGTGATCTACAATTCTTTAGTACATTAATTTGGCGTAGACTATCTGTTATGGTTTAGTCAGCGTAAGCCATATAAGGGCCCGAAAAGTTGCTTTTTTTTCAGAATAGATCAGAAAACGTCGACATTTCTCTACTAGTCTTACAATAAGTATTAATGTTTTATGTATCTAAACCTTTCTCAAGAAATTCTATAAATGATGGTGAAAACCACAGCAAAATCCATCGAGTAGTTAGAAGCCTTAGCCGAATACACAGACACACGCGGCCGGGCGACTTTGTTTTATACTATGTAGCCTATATGTATCACAAATCGAACTTGAATATAAGATACATGCCTATTATCTGCACCGGCGATAATAAGTGTCAATAGTCTATTGTATAAGGTGTCGAGCTGCTACTCCAAAGGGCGTTGGTTCGAAACAGCTATTTCCCAATGAAGTTTTCAGCTCATAATATAAAGTGGTATGTGATGAGTAATAATAGTGCTAATGCATCCTTTAAATTCTTTTCGTAATTGGGTAAAATTTATTTTAAAAACTGATAACTAACATTGGCAGAACATTGTTTATTAGTTGGAATTATGTATGCAATAACGCGTCTTCGCAAAATATTGCTAACTGTAGATAAATGACTGTGTTAATGCCTTTCTGAAAGAGAAAAGGATATTATTTAGTAAATGATCAAAATACTTCGAATAACCAACGAAATACCAACGTTAGTTAGTGTTTGGGTTTCTGTCATATTAGATTGGTAATCTGTAATATACACACGATAAACCAACGTGCAGCCAACCAACAGCATTTTGGTTTTTTGATTGATATGGCACATGTTTCAAAGAAAGGGAATTTAGGAAAGCGTGCCTGAAAACATAAATTTTCATTGACCCAATAACGTAAGTTGAGCGTCATTATTTCAGTTGACAGTCAACGCAAAAATATATTGGGCCAATGTCGCCCTGAGACACATTTTGACGTTGGGCCAACTTACATTTTCCAACGTTGGCCGAGCGCCAGAACCAAATGTTGGGCCAACAAAAAGTTGCTACTGCGGTGGTTTTTGCATGCTGAAAAAAATAATTCATATTAGTTGTGCTGTCGCTGGCGAGTAGGTTACCAGGCGCTGATTGGCGAACGGCGATCTAACGTTTTTATGGCCAGTGACACCTATTTGCTGGGGCGTGCAGCTGGAGATCTCGTTATAAGCTACTGTTCCACATCTGTATTCTTAAAAGTGGGATAGACCCCCGCGTCTTTTTGTGAAATAGTTGTTTTGTGCGAATACGCGTATCTCGGTAAATATATGTTCTCCAAATACAATTTTTTGTAAGAGAAAAGATAAAAACAATTATCTATGGACCTATTTTTTACTTTTGTCATATAAAGTGTATTCTTGCAGAAAACAATGCGTGAAAATGGTCAAACATCGTATTTTTAAAGCTTGGCTATGCAGTTCCCTTAAGCGGCAAAAAAAAGTGCAAAGATACGGGCGTAGTTTAATCTGTGGGCTTTCATCGCTTGTAATAAAACCCCACTGTTACTGATCTAATTTGCACAGTACAGCGTCGCGACAGAAACACTGCACGCCTTGCGCGTGTGAGCGATGAGGCGCTAGAAGTGCGTGTTAGTGTCGCTCGTATCGCTCCCTCGCTTATTGACCTTGGCCGAGTAGGTCTATCCCACTCTCAAGTTCTTTGTGGCAGGCACAACAGTTATGTTGGTCTCTACAGTACCACCTACCGCTGTCCTATTGTTCTAAAAACATCGGACGCGACTACTGTACTGCAGAAAGTTCTTTACCGACTAGCTCTCGGCCAACCCAGTTGCGAGCTCATTTTCTTCCAGTCACATGTGTTCTCATGTGCAGAAAAATAATTACAACTGCTGGACTACAGTGTCGCAGTTCGTCGTGTTTAACAAATTTTTTATTATTTTACGTATAAACTTATTACGAAATAATACTTCCCTGTTTGTGGCTATTATCTACGTCTTGTTTTCTTTCTTATAGTCACACTGCATCTTCTGAAATTAGGTATTTGTTCGTATCAATTTTACATTGTGTAGTTTCTCAATTTTTTTGTTGGATTTAGTTTTTTTTTAGATTATTTTACTCCACCAGTTTGTTGCCTTTCGCGCGTTAGTACATGTTTGGTTGACTTCTAGGTTTTTCTGTAGTTCCTAGTTTCTTGTCTTTCATGTTCTGATATTTATTTTGATATTTACTTTCTTTTATGCTTCATCTCAAACACTTACAGAAATTTTATAATACCATTGCCATTAAACTTTAAACATAATGCAGTGTTTTTATAATATACTTAATAACTTTGGCGAAAAAAAAGCATATCGGTACAATTTTGATCAAAAAGGGCAGAGAGAATTTTTGTATTAATGTTGCTCGAGTCACATTCGTGAATACTCCTTAAAATGTTAAGGTGCTCGAGTATATGTCACCATAATCGCGTCGCAGAGAGTTCGATATACTTTTTTTCCCGCAAAACTAAGACTTGATCTTAAAATATTAGTCTTCATAAAGAACATACAATTCAGACGATAAAGAAATTACACTCCAAACGAAATGCACATTGATTACACAATTTAGAATCTCTCAAACGTAGCTAAAAACAGTATTTTCAGACTAGAGTCTCAAAATATTCTAATCGTATACACTCGAAATTAGGGTAAACAACTTACTTTCACTTTACCGCCAATAAAATGAAAGGATTGCAACTTAAAATCCCATAATTATACTGCAGTGTGAGGAAAAGTCTGCATGCGGGTTGTGCTTTATCTATAACGGCAATGGGGTACGTGAAGGGCGTGACATTGTTGCCCTTATAGCTACCTTACTGTTGTGCCTCATACGAGTTGCCCGTGCATGTCTGGCATCATCGTGAACCATAACATCTCTAGGAAGAAGATATTGCCTCTTCCTCACATTTACAGCTGTAAAATGTGGTATAGGCTATTCACGGTAAAATGAGCACTTTTGAAAGCCCTAATTAAGATCTACTTGTATGCGTTGTGTATTATTCCGCCTTATGCGATATTAACATTTCCATGGGCCACATCACTTTATTCATACGCCGGTGAAGTGAAACTGAAATTATTAGAAAAGTAAATGTGTCACAAATTTTGCTAATTTTTACATTTCGATGCATAAAAAACAGAAAGCGAAAGAAATAATTTAGGCTATAACAAATTGTTACCTAACACTTTTTATTCGACGTTAACTTATGGAACTATTTTCCATCAATTCTTATCAACTTTACAGGGCGAATGTCACTCATTGCGCCCGTTAAAATATGTCACTGCCCCAGTGACTTTTTCTAAAGTTCATTTAAAAAGTGCTCCCTTTGTCGTGAACAGCCTACAGTGCATGTTGGCTGCGATGGTTTGTCCCCTTTGCAGAAACTCAGGGTAAAACATACCTTCCGCAATGCAAAATATAATGACCACGACCTTGCTGACTAAATCTCCAGCGTGTACACATGAAACAACTAAGTTCCCCTAACTTTCAAGAAACTATTTCCATGCATATTTACTTATTGATCTAGCCCATCAGATTTCAGCTTTACGAGCTCTATTTTCTTCTTCCATTTTGCTGCTTCATGTCATTAGACACTATTTACATAATTGACTAGACTTCTGAGAATCCGATAACCTCGACAACGAGCATCCACGATTCGCGATCTAAAAGATATTACGTGAAAAAATGAACTCATCAAGTTATGAAATACTAATTACACAGTGTCTTGAACGGTATCTTATCTCAAAATCGTGTTTGCGAGATATCACCGACCCTAATCAAAAGCACAAGGAGACACGTTGTACACAAACGAGTTTTACTGCTGAGGTTAGTGAAACAGTTATCAGCACTTTTGTGGAACTTGTTGCGCACAGTCAGCGTTTCTTCCAATGCAACTGTTGATTGTCCAGTAGCGTCGTTTACGTGATAGCTGGTATCGCCTGGCAAAGAAACCAACCAGAACTAACTTCCTCTGCCCCTACTGATTAAGAATGCAAATAGTGAATATCAGTTCACCTTATAGCCACTGTTACAACAGTCTGGGCGTGACCGGTCTCGTAAAAGATGGAGGCCTTAACCAAAAATTAACTGACTTAAATCTTTAATTTTATTTGCGTTAATGCAATAAACTATACATTTATTTGTTCCACAATATTCTGTAGTTCAACACATTAAAATATTATGCGTAAATTAGTAAACTATTACTTAACATCTACGTATGTACACCGTACGTCTGAATCAATGATTTCAAAAAGGAAAATTATTTTAATTCATCTTCTGTTAACGAGATATTATCAACTAGCGAATCAGTGGAATGCACTGAGGTTTAACTTCCAGGCCAGTGCTAGTGCAATTCACTACGATTCACTATAGGAACCACTGTTTAATCAGTGTATACCAGGAATTAAAATAATCAGTAAAATTTTACTGATTCCAATGGAACAGTTTCAACAGATCTGCAGTCAAATTCTCTGAGTTGTTTCGATTTTAGAGAGTACTTAAATTAATCAATTAAAATAAATAATTAGACCTACTAACAAAAAAGGATACGGTCTAACTATTTAATAAGTGCAAAAGCAGCAATTGTCCAGTCTCTCTTGCTCCATCACCTTCATTTCGACACCCGTTTAAACCACAAACACGCAAAGACAGAAAGGTTTGTTCAGACAACAAAATATTTGGTTTTTATAGGACGAAATTTCAGTGGTGAAATTTGGGCGGCTTTTAACGACGAGGTCCTCAGAGCCGATGAGGGTGAAATGAGGTGGGAATGGAGCAGCGCCGGAATGCAAGGGGGGGAGCGGGAGATTCCCGAGGAAGCCCGCCGAACAGCGGCATCGTCCGGCACGATTCCCACTTGCGAAAATCCGGGAGTGACCCGGCCGGGGATCGAGCCCGGTTCGCCATAATGGGAGACGAGCAGTTTAACCGCTCAGCCACCGCGGCACCACAAAACTTAAAAAAGCCACAAATTCAATTTTGTTCATCTAACAAAATACACGTTTAAGTTAACAAAACTTCTGTGTTGGGCCAAAAGAAATTAGACTGTCGACAAAATGTTTAGTTGACTCATATATATATATATATATATTTGTTTGGCCATTCATTCGATTGTCTTCGTTCAAAAATACAGCTCGATAGTTTGTATTTTTGACAATCATGATAGTAACAGTTTTTGTTAGTGCATTTCTTAATGCTTAATAATGGCATAGGCCCCTAAACATCCTAATAAAACGAGTGCAACAGGAAACTTAAAAAGCAAAGCTGTAAATATTGAAATATGTATTTGCGCACGGGTGTCCGGTCTCCATATTTCATCAGTAATCAGTTTAGAGACTGTTCGTGATAAAGAGAGCACTTTTGAAATCAACTTTTTGGAAAAAAAAATCACAGCTCTTAACTGCATATATTTAAATCGGGTGCAGTGATTGATATGCGTCCAGTAAAGTTGGTAATGCTAGAAGGAAATTAGTTCCTTGTCTTAACGTCGAATGTGAAGTGTTAGGTGACCGTTTGTGACAATTGAAATTATTTCTTTCGTTATCAATATTTATAATTAATCGAAGTGTGAGAATGAGCAGATTTGTAACACATATACTTTTCTAATAATTGTACAGTTTCACTTGACCGACGCATGAATAAAAATATGAGGCCGATGGGAATGTCAATTTTTCATAAGGCAGAAGAATACACCACGTGAATACAAGTAGATCTTAAGCAGGGCTTTCAAAAGTGCTTATTTTACCGTGAACAGCCTATAGCTGAGGTTTGCTAAGGGGGTAGCGCTCGGGCGCGAATTGTCTAGGTTCGAATCTCGGTCGTGCTTCCAGCTTTTTATGTAAACCGAAACTGTTCAATGTACGCAGAGCCAAACAAATAATTAGTGCACCAACTAAATTTCTGTTTGGGGCAACCAAGTATGAACGATATAATTTGGCTTTAAAATGTATATAGTTGTCCCCATGCAAACAATTAATTTGTTTGCGTCATACAAACTTTGTTGATTCAAGAAAACGTTTTTCTCAGTGCGGCAGCTGTCATTCGCGAGCGATACTACTTCTGCTTGTAGTTCGCTTCGACTCAGGTCGCCGTCTCCTCGGAGCCAATCACCGCCCTCGCTCGCTGTACCCGAACTAGGGATGTTGGTATCGGCAAAAAATTTGGATGTTATTTATATTGGTTATTTATAAGAAAGTATCGTTCTACGAAACGATATATCGAAATAAAAATATTGATTTTCGTTACATCGGAATTTGATATTTTATGTATTAAATGACTTGACAAATGTAAAATTGTTTGGAATATTACATTATGAGGATACTAAGCGTTGTAGAAAGATGTGGAGCCTGTTTTGGCGCATGTTGCCAAAGTAAACATAGCAATTTTTGATAAAACTTATTTATTCAAAACAGAGCCTATTAAAAGAGCGACTTAGAAATATTTATTTCTGATACCAGAAAAATATATTGATTTCGATAAAATATCATTGAAATATATCGACGATTTGTATTTGTATCGATATATAGTTGATATAATTTGATCATTTCGATTTATCGATTTTTTCAACATCCCTACTCGAATATTTGTCAGGAACCATAGTCCACACACTCGCAACAACTCCCATCCGCGGGGCGAGGGCTGTAGTCATACCGGCAGCTGATCAAATTCTGGATAATTTCGCATGCATGTCCCTTACGACCCAGTTCAGTATTCAGACGTTTCTTGATCGGAGCGGGCATTCCCCGACCTTCTGGAAGGTGTTGGTAGCCACCAGAAGCGTGAGCTGTTAAGCACAGGTGCATCATACCTACCCTCCTTGCACCCCGTACTACGTCATCCAATCCTACAAGCCCACAAGTCTACAACTTGTTGACGTATAGACTTGTATGGGCTGTCCACGGTGAATTGAGTGCTTTGAAAACCCATGCGTTAGATCTATTTTCCTTCCAGTCTTGTATATTTCCGCTACATGTACAATTAACATTAGTAGTAGGAAAATAAGCATTCACGGCCATCGGTGCCGGAGCCGGAGGAACCGCCATGTTGTTACATCACCCGACCGCACCATATTGGATTTCATTTACATTTTACCCCTGACCCATGACATTGACCCCGATGACCTTTGACCCCAAAAATACCGCAAAAACCCTCAAATATTTTAAAAAATCCTCAAAAATTCCGATGTAATTTATTATTAAAATTATTGAAAATTATAAATAGTTATTAAAAATTATTAAAAGGGTTCTCAGAAATTACACATTTTTTCCCAGACAGACTAGGGGTCTTGTGACTCCGGTGACCTTGGAGCCAGGTGACCAGGATCAGTGACTCAGGACCTATGACCTTTGAAGGTCCTCCCAGCACCAACACCCAGCAGACGACTGACTCCCTCACCCCCATTCCCCTCACTTATACTCATTCCGCAATCTTGATTTTTCGTTCGTCATTTGTTTATCCATTACTGGAGGCCACCATCTTGGTAGGCCACCATCATCTCGGTAGGCGACCACCATCTTAGACATCACCCATCCGCCATATTGGAAGCCAATGACCATGACCGTGACCCCATGACCATGAGTGACCTTGAAAAATAAAACCAGATAAAAACATAAAGTTCTGCAAGCATAATACATTACAGACTACTGCTGTCATATTAGAAGCAGACTATCTCGACCTTGACCCCATGACCTTGAATGACCTTGAAAACCAAAACACTATAAAATACATGTCAGCAAGCATAATGCATTTCAGACCATCACTACATATTAGATGCAGACTACCGCAACCTTGACCCCATAACCCTGATTGACCTTGAAAACAAAAATTCGAGAAAAACATAAAAGTCAGCAAGCATATTACATTAGAGTATACCATCGCCATATTGGATGCAGACTAACTCGACCATGACCCCATAACATTGAATGACCTTGAAAACAAATACTCGAAAAAAATATATGTAGCCAAGACGATCCTCCTTCCGTGCAGCTGCTGAAAAACTAAACCTCTCAGCTTACTCCCCTTCTGCGTATATTATACGAGTGTGCAAGCCTTATGGCGTCATACTGACTTTGAATCAATCGTACTGCACCATTAATACATTGTGCAAATACCTACCAGCCAATCACCGAGCTGCCACATGATTGCAGGTGGCCAATCACATGCAGGTACTGAAATATCGCATAAGGAAGCCAGTCTCCGACGCCAACATGACTCATATTGACTCCAAAATGACCCTTAAATGACCCGTCACCACCACCACAACCAACTTGACTCCTATATGACCCCTAATTACTCATTGACCCATAATGACCCCTGATTGTGGTACTAGCTGCGGTGCTGCGCTGCTAATTGTGGTGCTGCGGTGCTAACTGTTGGCCATGCGGTGCTAACTGTCGGCTATACGGTGCTAACTTCGGTGTTGCAGTGCTAACTATGGAGCGTGCGGTGCTCATTGTGGTGCTGATTGCATTGCTGCGATGCTGATTAGGGTGCTGGTGTTGATTGCAGTGCTAATTATTGTGCCGTGGTACCAATTGATGTACTGATTGCGGTGCTGATTGCGATTGCGGTGCTAAGTGCAGTGTTGATTGTGATTGTGGTGCTAAGTGCGGTGGTAAGTGCGGTGTGTGTGTGGGTCACAAGTGAAAAACAATTCCCTGTAATTTAAAGATAAAATGATATAGTCCTATCTCCAAAAGCATAAATACAAACATCTTATTTAATAATCTTGCTTTAAATATATATATGTATATATATGCTGGTCACTCGGTATATTTCATAGCAACACGACAGACCACCACAATGCTTCCAAATTGGTTGTCATCGTGTGAAAAGGACTCTTCTTACGGACTGCCCTCTCATACCGATATGGATTTTTGAACAAAGGTGAAAACTCGATCGCATGATCGGCACTGGCGACAACCAGTTAGCAATGATGTACATTCACGGCTCCATGATCGTCGAGGTCAATAGGCAGCCCTTCATGTTTGCCATTAATTTTCGTGGTATGGGAGCACTCTGAGGAAACCCAAATACTTCTTCATCCCGGAAGGAAACATGCAGGACCTATTATATATAATAGGACTATACATAATTATGTATAGTTATATAAATATATAAAAAAATCAACCTTAATTTATGTATATAGTTATTTATATATATAAGTCTGTAAATGTCAAATTATTTTCAATTGAATATATATATATATATAGTTATATATAGTTATGTACATATAGCTATGTAAATATAAAATTATTTTCAATTTTATTTATATAAATAGAGTTATGTACATATAACTATGTAAATATAAAGTTATTTTGAATTTAATTTATATGTTTAGGTATAGTTATATAAGTTTGTGTATATAAAATTATTTTCAATACAATTTATATATAGTTATGTACATATAACTATGATAATATAAAAGCTTATTAAAACATAATTTTGTAAAGGTATATCTAAGTAACTATGTATATTTATAAGTATATAAGTATGTAACTATAAAATTATTTTCAATATAATTTATACATATAGTGATGTACATATAAGTATGCAAATATAAAAATATTTATACATAATTATGTATAGGCATATAAATATGTTAGTATAAAATTAATTCAAATTTCTATATTTTGAATATACATATGCCTACATGCATATTTAAATAACATATTGTTATGTAAGTATCTGCATGTTTTCTTCCAGGGTGAACTAGTGTTTGGGTTTTCTCAGAGTGCTCCCATACTGCGAAGATGAATTGCGAATATGAAAGGCTGCCTATTGACCTCTACGATCATGGAGCCGTGAACCTGTATCATCGCTAACTGGTTTTCGCCAGTACCGATTCTGCGAACAAGTTTTCACCTATGTTCAAAAATCCATATCGGCATGAGAGGGCAGTCCGTAAGAAGAGTCCTTTTCACACGATGACAACCAATTTGGAAGCATTGTGGTGGTCTGTCGTGTTGCGGCATTGTTCAGTACAAAGTCCATGTTGCGCATCGACCAATGGCGAAGCATGGTGGGAGCCTTCTGTAGCTCTGAGCACTTTAAATGCAAAGTGTAAATACAGTTTACCCAGGAAGCGATGAAATATACTGAGTGACCTGGATATATACTTTTTTAAAGCAAGATTATTAAATAAAATGTTCGCAGTTCAGCTTTTGGAGACAGGAAAATATAATTTTATTTTAAAATACATGGAATTTTTTTTCACCTACGACACACACACATACACACACACACACACGCCTCACTTACCACCGCAATCACAATCAGTACTGCACTTAACACCACACTTAGCACATCAATCGCAATCAGCACTGCTATTAGTACCGCATTCACAATGAGCACCCCAATCAGCACCACGATCGGCACCATAATTAGCACCGCAATCGAAACCGCAATTAGCATCACAGCACCACAATCAGCACTGCAATTAGCACCACATCACCGTAGTTAGCACTGCAATCAGGGGTCCTTATGGGTCAATGGGACAATGTGTCATTGGGGTCATGTAGGGGTCAAGGTGGAGGTGGTAGTGGTGGTGAGGGGGTCATTTGTGTTATGGGTGCCTCGCCACTCTCTCGTGAGTGGCCGCAATACGGTCTGTTTCACCCGGCTCCTCTCTGGGCGTTTATTCCAAGTATCTGGGGAAATATATCGGCGGATCTCGATGTCGATCTCTACAGTCAGCTTCCTGCCGATCAAGACAAGCCGTTTGAAACGATCGGGAGCAAAATAGGCCCAAATAGCTATTCTAAGCGCACTATCGGTTCAAGACCTCCCTACCTCGGCAATCCTCGGGTTTTACCAACCACTCCGCCACAACTCGCTTCCCCTCCCTGCTGGTGTTCAGGCATGCAACGTGACCAATGCAAACATACGCTGTACCTGCAATAATGTATGATTAAAGTAAATATATTCTTATAAACTATGCGTTTAAAGTGGTTAGTTAACATATTAAAGTGCACATACATATATCTATTATTTATAAATTGTCTTATTTAAAACAAATACTATTCCATTTATTAAAGCGTAAAGCGGGATATTTAGAATGAAATTTCTCGATATGGCTGCGATCTCATCGTAGACGCTTGGAGAGGAAAATGGCGACACAGTCAATGGTTATTTGTTATACACACAGGTTGACTGTTGAAAATATTACTCGTTTTAAAGGAACGTATTGTTTCAAGTATAAACACGACTGTTGAAAGATGAGATAATTCGTTACATAGTATTCCCCCTTCCCTCTAACAGTCCTTTTAAATAACGTTCACTGTGATGTATGTAACGAAATATATAAAGGCGATACGTAAAACGTCATTTTAATAAATACAACTGTAAAGTTAGCTTAGAAAATTACGTTAGCCCTAAACAACAAATCTTACATAATACAGTGTGTAATTGATTTGTTGTAGGAATGCAGAAATTCCCATTACTAGTGAAGTGACGTGCGTCGTACACAAAGATTGTAACCTACATAGTTATTCATTTAATTAGTTTTATTATTGCACGTAGGTATGTGGTGTTGAAGGGGGGGGGGGGGGCTTTAGTTTATAACGTCTTTCATGAGACGACATTATTTTGATACTCTTACAAGTGTGTGGCATTTTGAGTTGCATATTGTTTCGATGGAGCAGTGGTAAATTTTGCTCGTATGGAAATAGCATTTACATTATAGTAACTTTAGTGAAAAACAAAACGCGATACATATGTCGCTGTTCGTATTTGTACAGATGCAGAAGTATACATACACACACACTATACAAAGTTAACCTTACACTCGTTGCATTTACGATATAGACAAATAAATATTATTCACGCACTACAAAAGTGTGGCTCTTTCAGGCCACGTGCATTGCAATAATTATGGTAATGTTTTACAAATACGTTATTTACAAAACACGAAAACTTACTGCTTGTAAACACCGCAACCTCTTGAACACGTGTTTTTCTAGGTAATCCTTGCATGTGTACTTTACTAAAATCACGTTTGTTCGTCGCTAGCATTAAATAAATTATTTACAGAATTATGCAATAAAATTATCACTGTGCACGTTTCCTGAAACTAACAAACTTAACTACGTAAATTATATTCGTCAATTCATTGCAGACGGCTTTTAAGAAAAATAACTAGCAGTTTTACGAAGCGGTGTACATGCACCGATTACTATTACACATTTCACTCAAGAAAATACACTACGACCAACTATGCTTGAAGAAAGCAAATACACAAATAATTATTCACAGATTCATTATTTCGACAACACCAACACGATGCTCGTATAAACACATAACCTCTCTGCCATTGCTACACTACATAATTAACTCACAATACAGAAATATAACTTCAGACTCCCGAACATGTGTGGACACAATAAGAGGCATATAATAATGTTCCACATAATTGTAACCTTTTGTATGTTATGTATTATGTTTAAGAAGTACGAAACCATAAGATATGCGATAAATACGGCCACCACGCTTCTCACCCGCCATGTTGAATTTCCGCTTCCCGATCGGGACGCGGCTTTCGACAACAAATAGCTGTCGAGTACTCTCGATCGTTTTCTCACGAGAATCGAGAAGTCGTCTTTAACTTAGAATACCAATACCCGGAAATATGATGTAAATTGTTAATTCACGATCGGGAGTTCCGTTTCGACAAACCTAGAATAAACGCCCTGGTTCCTGGTACCTGGTGCGTGCCCAAGATTATACAGCACTGAGCAAACACCAGCTTACCTCGCAACACTTAAACAACACGCCACTATATACTAATAATGTACGGAAAACTCGTCCATGTGTGTGTAGCGGTTGGTCGATGCGACATTCTGGGTACGGGACACCGTTCAACCACAGTGTCCACGATAGTAGACACGTTGCACATGAATCACGTTTATGACCGGTAGTGTACACAGCAAGGCATCAGTGCCCAGTCTACCATGTAGCTAATCTGATTTGTGTAATTTTTTTACACCTCTTCGACATTACTTGTTAATGCCAATATCATCAAGAGGTTATAGGCTGTTCACGGTAAAATGAACACTTTTGAAAGCCCTGCTTACGATCTGCTTGTATGCACGTTGTGTATTCTTCCGAATTATGTAAAACTAACGCTACCATGGACTTCATAACTTTATTCATGCGTCGGCCAAGTGAAACTGTGCAATTATAAGAAAAGTAAATATGTTACAAAACTGCGCATTTTTACACGCCGATGAATTAAAAAGAAACTGAAAACGGAAGAAATAATTTCAGATGTCACAACTTGTTACCTAACACTTTTAATTCGACGTTAAATCATGGAACTAGTTTCCCTCCATCATTATCATTATTACTAGGCGCACAACACTCAATGTACCCGATTAAAATATAACTTATGCAGGTAGGAGCAGTGAATTTTTTTCTAAAAAGTGCCCACTTTATCGTTAGCATCCATTAATATGTAGTGGCAAGCAACTATTTACATGTGAAAATTGTTTTGTGTTAGTCGCGAGTTTTTATTTCCTCGTCGCAACTTTGGCGCTAGTGTTATCCCAGCAATAACTGCCGTCCCACAAGGCAGGATGGCGAAACGTACGTGAGCCAACTGTGATGTTCCCCGTCCTTGGCAGCGCAGCTAAGCTATTCAGTCGGACACACTTAGTACACCAGATAGCAGAGCCTTGCTCAGGGCCGTGGCTGAAAGGGACTCCCCCCTTCTTTCTCCGTTCAAGGCAACGAGTCTTCACAAGCACCTAGTCGCGGCATTAAAGGCAGACTCACACTGGAGTTATCATGGAATTCGATATGTTGTAGGTTCTTCACGACAAAGGCAGCACTATTGAAATCAACCACTGCAAAAAAAAAAATCATTGCGGTACACACTGGCACATAGGGCCATATGCACAGACTCACCTAGAAATGAAGCACCACTACCACTTCCTGTAGTGGAGATTCCAAGCGTCGCTAGATTTCGTATGCTCAGACAGCTCTAGTTTTAGTACTAGTGCGGATTCATGAAGTTTTGTATGGATGGTCACTAAATACGAGGATACACGAGTTTGCCCAAAATTAATGACGTCAGTTGATCTCAGCCAATAGGAAGCCGCGGAAACTATGACGTCTGAGTCTTCTCCTAAGAAATAAAATGGAGAGGTTTGTTCCTCGAAATGCGCATATTATTCTTATACTATTTTTAAATGTCGTTTATATTCTGGGACCAACAGAAAACGCATGTAGAATTATAAATAGTGCCAGTCAACTAATAATATAAACGGAATTGATATTTCCAAAATGTTGTTAAACAAAGTTGATGAAATAATGCTATTACGAGATTTTTTGAAGGGATGTATGAGGCAAGGCATTAATTAATTAATTACTAGCAATACTTAACACACAGGTGCCACAGCTCCAGTGCTGAACAGAAGTTATTTCATTGGTATTTAAACTAATTGGCGAAGAAAAAAACATACAAGTACGATTTTATAAATATATTTTATATAATATTTATTATACTCCCCTAATATGCTTGATGTTATAGAAACGTAGTTTATTTCATAAATGTAGACATTGTGTAAACTTTCCTACGTCTTGAGAATTAAAGTGTACTCATCTCGGGTGCGATTTACAAATATGTCGTACAGCAAGTAAATACACTAAATGCTTAAGGTGACACTAACATGGGATTACTAATGTGTTGTTCACAAAGTCTTCGTAAGGACACCCCTCGTCTTAAAAAGAAAAAAATAGTTACTGTGGGTATTACTTAAAAGATAAACATATGCCGTCGCGGACTTTATTGTAGACCTTATTGAAATATACAATTCTGTAGTGCTTTAATTTGGTGTATCTCTTATGGTTTAGTCAGCGTAAGCCTTGTAACGAAAAGCGGCTTTTTCCGACTTGATTAGAAAGCGTCGACATTTTTCTACTATACTTACATTAAATATTAATGTTTTATACACGTAAACATTCCTCAAGAAGTTCTCTAAATGATGGTTAAAACCGCATAAAAATCCAGCAAGTAGTTTAGAAGCATTATCGGAATACACAGACACATTCGGACGGGCGACTTTTTAAAAATAATGTGTATAGATTTTAAATGACTAGCAATGTTATATTAAAAATATACCTTTATCAATTTGATTTTAATCAAACGGAATTACAAATTGACTAGAGGAAATATGAAAACATCCCAAAGCACTTGTTACTAAACAGTGGTCTAACCTCAAATCCAATCCACGTCGTTCTTGCAAGTCGTATTGGCAGAAAAGCAGTTCAGTTTTGGGACAAGGAGATTGGTTGTGCGCAGCCAGCGAGATTGGTCCATCTCATCTTTAGTCTATGCACTGACACGCGAACTTCCACTTAAGTTGACAGCTTATTAATAAAGGTAGTTCTAAGACCTGACGTTGTATTGAGACTGGTATATATACACTTATGCTTACTGAACTGTAAGGATTCTTGTTTTATACACATAAGGGGATGAATTCGCATGTGATATCACATTTAACTTCTTAAAATAAACTTGTTTTCCAATTGAATGCTGCATGAACAAAGTAAAACTGTCCATGTGAATGTAAATATTACATACAGAGGAAGGATACAAATTAGATAGAAAGTAGATTCTAAACAGGGCTTTAGAAAGTGCTTAACTAACCGTGAATAAACTATAAATTTGCGTTTTATAAAATATTTTCTTTGTTCACATTGGAGTAAAGAATGCCTCGTCTTTGGTAAACCGTGCTGCCGATACATGAATGTTTGCAGATATAAACAAATGGTAAATATTTATATGAAAAATTGCTATAATATTATTTCAAACCGTGGCATCTAAGTGCCAACAAAAACCATACCAGTCACCTAAATTGGTGCCGATTTGAGGTAAAGTTTTCTTTCAATTTGAATTTCTTATCTATGCTAATATTATAAAGAGGTAGTGTTTATAACGTTGTGTGTGTGTTTGGATGTAGGAGGTAATCTTCGAAACTACTCATCCGATTTTAAAAATTCTTTCACCAGTAGAATGCTACGTTATCACTGAGTGTCATAGGCTATAATTTATTTTAAAAATCAGTAGGGATCCCTACTAAAACTCCAATAATGTAACCCAAAGTGTAAATAAATGACCTATAAAATTCCTTACATTGCGTGCGCTGCGAAAACTATTGATGATAGAACAAAATAATGTACTAAGGCTTTGCAGAACACATCATTATCTACAAAAAGTGTCGTAACACCATATGTCTAACTATTATAGTTATGTCACAATAACTATTTTTTTATTTTAAAAACTGAATTAAAACGCCGCCGCTAGAAAAGGCACTTTATTTGTACCTTGGTATTAATCCTTATCAAAATTAATTACTTCGCATTCAAGACTGGTTCAGTACCTGTATATTACTTTTTGAATTATTCAATTCGGACATTCCATTCAAAAGATGTCATGAGTTTAAAAATGTATCATTTAATAAAAATAATTAAAATCGTTAGATGATGTTTAACTGGTCATATTATCAACAATTTATTAATCCTTATAAAAATAAGCACGTTTATCGGCACAATTACTAAATACATGTGATTTTTGCTTTTTACTGCAATATTATTTGGACGTATGGTTAAAGAGATAATACGATATCAATAAAGCACGCCGCGCAGCAAGGCCACGCCGTGTCACCCTTCTGAACCTTTAAAATTGTGGGATAGCTTCAAAGATGATTTTTGTGAAGACATCAGACACAGAATACGACAGCAAAATCAGGATTTAACTTTGCAATTTAATGACGACATGTACAATGAAAGCTTGATACATATAGAAAATAAGCCTTTGGAATTAAATGGAAAAAGTTTAAGTGATTTCGGATTACCGTCTCCTATTCGCTCACGAAATGATTCAATAGATACAATGCTGGTACGTCAGTACAATGTCAGTGATTTGAATGATTTTGTCAACGAAAATTTGACAAAATTAGTCTCAGATCAATTGCAAGCGTTTAATACAATAATTGATAGTGTGATGAATAACAAAGGCAAAAATTTTTTGGATGCCCCAGGAGGCACAGGAAAGACATTCCTGTCCAATTTATTACTGGCAAAGGTTAGACAGTCTGGAAAAATAGCTCTGGTAGTCGCTTCTTCAGGAATCGCTGCTACTCTATTAAGTAATGGGAAAACTGCACATTCCACGTTCAAACTCCCATTATCAGTATCTCTGGACCAACAATCCGTATGTTCTATACGCAAAAACGGCCCTCTTGGCAAATTGTTACAGGACGCGGCACTGATAATGTGGGATGAATGTACGATGAGTCACAGAGCCCATGTTGAAGCTGTGGATCGAACGTTAAAGGACCTTAGAAGCTCTACTGCCATTATGGGAGGAGTTACTTTTGTATTTGCTGGGGATTTTCGGCAGACACTCCCTGTAGTTACAAAAGGGACGCGTGCAGATATCATCAAAGCATGTCTTAAATCATCTCCCTTATGGACTTCTATTCAAAACCTAAATTTGCGAACGAATATGAGAACCTATCTTGGTGGAGAAACGCATAAAGATTTCCCACAACAATTGCTCAGACTTGGAGAAGGAGTTTTTCCTTCTCTAAATTTGGGCATTAATTCTGCTGAAATCATTTTAAATGAGACATTAGGTCAGATAGTCCACAGTCTGCAGAATCTTATAGAAGCAGTATATCCGGGCCTCAAAAATTTACTAGAAAGAGATTTTCACTGGTTGTGTTCCAGGGCAATAGTATCGCCTAGGAACGACACTGTCAATGAAATCAACAATCTCATTATACAAAGAGTTCCCTGCCAAGTCAAAACCTATAAGTCGATTGACACAGTCACCAATGTTGACGATGTCGTCCACTTTCCTCAAGATTTTCTAAACTCGCTTAATCCTTCTGGCTTGCCACCTCACGAACAATCATTAAAAGTCGGTACTCCTATAATGCGTTTAAGTAATATAAGCCCTCCTAACATGTTTAATGGCACAAGATTGCTCATTAAAGACTTGAAAGAAAATTTGATTGTCGCGACCATCCTCACCGGTCCAGCAGCCGGCCAGCTGGCAAACATCCCGAGGATTCCCATGATTCCCACGGATTTGCCAATGTCTTTCAAACGGTTGCTATTTCCCGTAAAAACATCGTTCGCGATTACTATTAATAAGTCCCAGGGTCAAACATTCGCTTTGGTTGGAATCGACCTACGAAAAGAGTGTTTTTCCCATGGCCAACTAACTATATGTTGGTTTATCACGAGTTGGAAGTCCCGAGAAACAGTACATTGTGCTACCAAACAATAACAGGACGTCAAACATTGTCTACAGAGAATGTCTTAGCCAATAACATATTAAATACTTCTATCTCAGATAAATTGCATTGTAATATAATGTATATTAATATGAAAAATTATAAAAAAGTAAAAAAATGTCAAATTAAAATAGCAAAAAAACTTAAAATTATAAATTATTTAATTAATTATTAAATTATAATGAACTTTTTAAAATGTTTTAGGAGAGTTTACCCAACCTAATTAACGCCGGATTAAGCAGTTTTTTTTATCTTAATTTCATCCGTGCGAAGCCGGGAAGGGTCGCTAGTACAATATAAACGGAAATTAGTAATAGGAATAAAAATTTATGCAAAAAAAGTAAAACATAAAATATTTTATTTATTCTAATTGGCTGACACTAAGTTAGTTTTACGTTATGTTGAAGTTGGGTCAACTTCTCACACGCCGCCACTCCCGTGGCGCAGTCGGTTGGCGCGCCGACGGTCTAGGGTGCGGGAGGCTCTGGGCTCGAATCCCAGGCAAGGCGTGGGTGTCAAAGTCAGGTCACGTGTTAACTTGTAAGCCGTCCCCTGATAAACCATCAGGAATAACAGCGGGGGACGTCAATAAGCTATATACAATACAATGCAATAGAGCTTCTCAAATAGAAATATTAAATTTACGTCACCCTCAATTCAATGTGAATACATTGCTGTGTGATCTATACCTGAACATAACCATAACGCAACGGTCTCCATGTTAACTTCAATGTGAATCATCTCGAAACATGTTCTGTCGCAGTCAGAATAGTTTTGTTGACCAGCAGAAGACTTTTAGAATATTGCAGCAACTTTTGCTCGTGTACGTTCATTAGCGTCGCAATACTTTTTACGTACACATTTTTGGTGTAAGAAATAGTTCGAGAAAACTTCATAACTCTGGCAAAATTTCTTCTCATAGTGTTGGGGAAACTGTTTCTTTATCGGCTCCCAAGAACCCTGTAGATTTCTGCTAACGTCCTTATTAATTTATGTTCCACGCTTTTTGAAGTTTACAGAAGAGCAAAATATCGTAAAGTTTAATTTGTTGTGTGTACGCATACGTACACTGCAACAGGAACTTATTGAGTCAAACATGAACGTTATTATTTCTTCTTTCGGAAGTTATCACAATCTGGCTAGTGAGTGAGTGAAGAGATTTGGACTGCTCTTAACCGCAAGGTCTTGAGAGCCGATGAGGGTAGGTGATTGTGGAGCAGCACAGAAATGCAAGGGCGGGGGAAACGGGAGAGCCCCGAGAATACCCGCCGACCAGCCGCATCGTCCGGCACGATTGCCACATGCGAAAATCCGGGAGTGGCCCGACCGGGGATTGAACCATGTTCGCCTTGGTGGGAGGCGATCAGGCTAACCGATCAGCCACCGCGGCCCCTAATCTGGCTAGTGTTAAAGCCCTTACACAATTCAAAACTTTAACATTTGACTTTACGACTTGACTTTACGTTTACTTTCCGAAATGTTGTTTCTTATGGAGCTTGACACAATGGAATTGTCAAACGTAAAGTTGCACTCTTGACTTTACGATTTCGAAAAGTTGAAATTTAAAGTCAAAGTCAAGCAGTCATTTTCTCGAGAATCTAACAGAGGTTATGCGGAAAGTGCGTTATTTTACTGTAGGGCGATTTTAATTTCGGTATATTAAACAAGGCTCATCTTAAATTAAATAAATGGCAAACAAATATAATGTGAAGAGGAAATATATGAATTGACATATTTTAATAAAGTAAACAAATGAATTTTTGTTTTGAAATGAACTTTTAATACAAATGTTATGCCTAGTTTTAAAGAAAGGTACTTAAAATGCATTCCTGGATAATATCATAATTATTTTAATAACAAGATACACATTTTTACGAAGCTCGCAGAACCGATGTTCAATTATCTAAACTCTGACTTTACAATTGCATTGTGTATTGGTGGTTTCGTCAGAGTGAAGGCAACGTAGTCAAATGCTAAAGTTTTCTGTTGTGTAAGAATCTTTAGTCTGCTCCCTTCCGGGGTCGCGGTGGCTCAGTGGTTAGAGCACTTCCTCCCAACGAGACGAACTGGGCTCGATTCCCGGCGGGGCCACTGTCAGACTTTCGAGCGTGAGAATCGTACCGGACGATTCCGCTAGTCGGTGGGCACCCCCGGGGCCCCCCCCCCGCCCCCGCACCCTGGCACCCCACCATCCCCCCCCCCCCCCCGATCAAAACAGTTGAAATAGCCGCACAAACCTCCTCACTATACTTCCCCCCCTTGTATAACAGTATGGCTCGAAAGCAAAACGTGGCTAAAGTTCGTGTCATAATGTCAAATTTTCGCCTTCATATATATTAGACAATACAATTAGAACACGAAATACGACCATCAAATTTTTTCATTTAACGTGTCAAATCAAATAATCTTAAATAAATTTGAAAATGTGTCACATGGTAAAAATTTTTACTAAGAGAAGCTAGTCCAAATTTTCATTAAAAATTTATTTTCAAAGTGAGATAGTGCTTTTGTGTTTCCGTGCAGTCCACTAGAGGAAGAAATGAAACAAATGTGAGTAATTTCATTTCTTTACAAAAGAGAAATTGTATTCATTAGCGATGAACACTGAAATATAATGCCTCTAATTTGTTAATATTACTGTCCGTTAATCACTTCAAATAGCATATACTTGTGCTATATATAAATTATTTACCCTCATAACATTATTTTCCATCAATTGTTCACAATTATAAGTTTTCGTGACGTTGAAAACGGCCATTTTTGTCATTCATGATTCTGGTTGGCTGAGCCTACCACAAAAATTTTTAGATTCCGTCCAATTTTCAAAACGTTTCCAGGCAAATTTGGCAGTGATAATGACGTTTCGGTGAAGTCACATCCTTCCAAATTTATTTGACCAAACTCATGGAAACAGTTGGAGGAAAAAGATAGACATTATGACAGGGGCTTTACGCTGCAAGCGAACAAAGCAAAGACTTGTGCAAGTTTTCGTTGCCAGTTCTTAGAGTTTCAAGTGCCTTCTAGCTGTTCCTGCCGTAGACCAAAGGTGACGTAGACCGATTTCCATTGACTCACCGATCACCAATACAACTTTCAAAGTCGCGTGGTCAACAGTGATGTACGTGCTTGTTTCCGTTTGAGTCTTCAAAAGGCCTCAACTTTTACATGAATAAAATTCCGTGACTTACTTCGATATACCCCAGTCGCATTAAAACTCCGGTTAAATGAAGTGTAGAAACATGTCGAAGCATTTACTCACATGAACAGTGCTATAACGTCGAATCCTGTTCACGATTGTTTTAATACCGTTATTGGCAAAAAAGCAGCCGAATGTTGGAAGACGAAAATTTGCTACCGCGCAATTTGCATACGCGCAGTATTCTACTGTTCCTTCTAGGCTTCGTGTTGCCAGCTCGTCGCCGTCAGTGTCTAGTTACTTTACTTAAGTATACATGGAAGAGCATATGTGTGTATCAAAATGTTTCATAGCTACAGTACAAACTACGACTGCGCGTTCTTTACGTCCATTATATATAAGGGAAACACATGCATACGACCCTTAAATGGGTGGAATGCGTGAAGCACCCGAGAAAAGTATTTGGTGGTAGTGAACTTCATGAATTGTTTTCTCGTGAAATGCTGGTTAGTTCTTAATCAATCATGTGAAAAATCAATAAACATTCGTTATCAAAAAGATTTCTGCAAAATAAGGGTTGCACTCCCTGTCTTTTTCCGGGGAATAATTTGAGGATAGAGGCAGGCGTTTCACTGGTCGCAAACCTTTGTCCATTCACGCGTTATCCAGAAGCTCATGGTTCGGTTGTAGTGAAAAATGTGCAATTACCTCGTCTTTATGCTCCAACTTCAAGGAGTAGTACCTATCTTGGGACGCATCTTAGTCCATCGGTTTTGTATGTTTTTATCACAGTTTTTCGTAAAGAATGCGCAAGTAATGTTTGTACACGTAATTACGAAATATTCATGTGCGTATATACAGCAGACACGTACACATACCTACATAATTAATTTCCGCCTTGCAGGGTCTCTCTAAAAGGAGCCCGGGTAGGTTGAAGCCAAGTTTACCCTCCCCCCCCCTCTTCCCCCTCGCCATGGCTGTAATTAGAACCCTCGCATTATTGGACAAGCCTCTTGGACACGTGATGTGTGGAGAGGCCGAAGATACGCTTGTTTGTATAGGGCCAAAAATAAATTTATTTGCCCCAAAAAAATATTTTGTTGAATAAACAAATTTTGAAAAACAACACTACTAAGTTCTTTCATCTAACAAAATACACGCTTGGACGAACAAAACTTCTGTATTGTGGCAAAATAAATTAGATTCTCAACAAATTATTCAGTTGAATCAACTGCACCTATTTGTTTGTCCACGAATTTGATTGCCTTCGTTCTAAAATACAGCTCGGGAGCATTTTTCTGTGACAATTAGGATAGTAATAGTCGTCTATGCAAAAACAGTTAAGTTTCGAGTGTCAAAATTAGAATTTTACTTAATACTTAGATTTATAAATAAACATTTACGAGTTGGGCCCGACCCAGGCCCTTGAGAATTGCACCACCTTGTCCCCCCCCCCCCCCATCATCTTTTAGGGCATGCAACGACAAAGCTCCTGACACACTTCATTGACACGGAGAGAAAAAAATTCTGAACCACAAAGTCACCCACCTTAAACAATTGTAACTTCAGCTTACTGTACGCCTTGTATAAAATCAAATAACTTATAACATTTTTCATTTGCATAGATTATAAGTCACAATTTTCATGTTATCTTGAGAAAGGAATTAAAAAAAGAACGAAGATATATTTTTATTAAATCAGTGATGAAGGAAATGTTTTACATTATAGACTTTAACTATGCCTATGCCGTTCAAACATTTCAATTTTAAAAGTATTGAGCAATTTCAAACACATGTATATTTCTGCTTAATTTTAAACTGATTATTTGCAGATAAGGAAAGTTAAAATAAAATTTGGTAAACAATTTGAGACATGACTTCAACTAACCATTGACAATGAAATTAAATATATTAATTAGGCAAACCAATTGAATTTTCTTACTCCTACATAACAAAACGTATCTTTATTTATTTATTTATTTTGACTTTATTTATACTGGCGAAGTTAGGGCTTCAATGCCTTCTCTTACACTTAACCAGGTATAACTTAGTGTACACATACGTAAACATAAAGAACAAGAAAAATACTTGCATTAAAAAGAGGCGAAACAGAAATATGATAGCTCAAAAAGTAGTAAATGTGAAAAAGATCTGTGGTTTCATATTATGTACATATTTTGAGCAGGACTATAGACAAGGCAATGTTTAAAGAAAATAAAATTAAAATAGCACAATAATACTGATTTACAATAACACAAAATTTGTTTCGTAATCCGCATTACTAATTATAAATATAAATATGCATAACCTATAAAGTACCTGAGAGGAAAACAACATATTGAATCTTAGCTCATTAAAATAAATAAAAATATCTATAATAATAACTTACATATAATAAAAATTTAATGCAGCAACAAATTAAAATTAATTGACGAATGGACAGCAACAATTTACACATTGATCAAAGTGAATGTATAAATCAAAATGTGTAGGTAAAGTATACAAATAGTCATAGGAAACTCGTTATAGAAAGTGCAACCTTCAATTTTGAAACGAAAAATTTAAAATGAGAAATCTAGAGAATATTCCCCAAGTAACATGTAGTGTCCTCTACAGTTTCCACGTGAAAACATAGTCAGAAAATTCCTGTCTCGCTGGCGTCTGAAATCGAGAAAGAGACGACGAATAACTACTAAACAAACCGTAAGTTTAATTATGAACATCCTGCACACATTTAATCCCTAAATTGCTGTTACAGTTCTGATTGTCACTACCTAATCTCTGAGAAGGCCGAAACAGAGACAGTTCCCTCTGCACAGTGACTAAACGAAAGTATTACTCTTCTAAGATAATTTCACCACTAGTAGATGAAACTACCAAGATTCCCAAAATCTTTAGGAAGTTTCAGCAACACATCAAGTGCGGAGTACTCTTATATCTACAAAGAAATGTGAACAGTTCTTTTCCAGAAAATTTTCCTACGGATATGAAAATCAAAAAATGTTTTAATATGTACGGGTGCTTCTTCACAATATTGTTTTATTTATGTTCACCCATCATTCGATACAGAAGCAACTAGGATTTTTACCACCGCAGCAGGATATACGAAATGAAATTTGCTTTATAATAAAAATAATAATAATAATCGCGTATATGAAGGAGGGTATAATCCACCGCAGTGCCCATTATCCCAAAAATCCAGACCCAGTTGGAGTTGCAGTAGCCAATGGAAATGCACAAAACGTTTCCACATGCAAAAACCAGCGTTTGCCTATTTCGGGAATTGAACGATGTCCTTCATTTTGGATGATAAACCTGTGTGTTAACCACGTCACCATCTAGGCCCCTTGCTGTGTGACATGCAATCCGTTTATACGCTGTTCACAGTACAATGAGCACTTTTGACAGCCCTCCTTAAGATCTACTTGTAAGCACGTTGTGTATTCTTCCGCCTTATGTACAAGTAACATTATCATGGGCCTCATTACTTTATTCATGCGTCGGTCAAATGAAAGTGAAATTATTGAGAAAGTAAATACTTTACAAAACTGCTCATTTGTACACTTTGATGCATTAAAAAAAAAAAAAAAAAACAGAAAGCGAAATAAATAATTTTAAGTTATCACAAATTGTTACCTATCACTTTTCATTCGACGTTAAAATATGGAACTACTTTCCATCCATCTTTACGAACTTTAGTGAGCTCACCTCACTCAGTGCACCCATTAGAATATATGCATGCAGGGGCAGTGACTTTTTTGTTAGGTTAATTTCAAACGTGCTCATTTTATCTTGAACAGCCTTTAACCCTTATAAACTAGGGTTGTGCGAATATTCAGTATACCGAAACGAAAATAAAAAATTGCAACTTTCATTTTCGTTTTGATGAGAAATTTTGTTACCCAAAGTTGCAACGAAACTATAATTCTCGATTTTAATGAATTTTCGCGTGTTAAATGAATGTTCATTTGGTGTACCAGCGAAGACAATTTTTGCCTGTAACACTGCTTGTTCGTTTTCATTATTTCATAACTGACATAACTACATACAATGACGATTTAAATGTAGGCAAGACCCACTGTGGTAACTTTTCAATACCCTTCATTTTTTTAATGTTATAATGAATAACTTGCTGAACTGTTATGAAATTCGTTAATATTTCGTTATGGCTGAGATTTAATGACATTATTTTTCATATTTGTGCCAGTTTCACGAAAGTTCATAACATATCTTTCGTTTTCGTTTCGTGAGTAAAAAAAAATCACATTCGCACAACCCTACCCCGATCCCGGGGTGGGTTCCGGGTAGGGTTGTGCGAATGTGACTTCCGAGCACTATTATGCTTAATACCGATTTTGTTTTGAAATCACCAAGACTGTATTCGACAGATCTATACGTGAGTATCGGTGCAAAATTGATCCTGGTAGTTCAAAATTTTATGATTCATTTCGAATTTCTGTTTAAATTTTTTAAGTTTTCACGTATCGAGCGCTTTTCGTAGTTTGTTTCCTGTTAACAGGCACTTACAGGGCCTAGTTAGGAATTTTTCACTTTCTAAGATTCAGTAAGTGGAAGTGGTTGACGGATTTGCTCGCATTATAGTGTACAAATTCCTGGAGTCTGATTCGCGGCGTCCTATTTTGTCACTGCTTTCAACCGGTCCGAACAAGTGTATCGAACAGTCACTCCATATATCGACCATTTAAGTCATGTAATCATGCCATGCTGTCCAGTTGTTTCGTTCATTAGATCTCGACACAAAAGTGTTCATGTGAATGCACCTGGAATGTCTTTTATAACCACTGGGCCATGTAATAAAAATGAAAGCCGTGCTCTGCTTTGAGAGAAAATCGTTGCCGACTACTTCAGTTTTCATGTTATCAATACTACCGTCGGTGACACTAAGGCAGGCGGCATGCATTCAGGTTCCACAGGAAGTTTTAAGAGCAGTTATTCGTGTATCCGTAATACAAAATTGGCGTATGTTGATTATGGAATTTGTTGATTTATGGGTACAATATAGTGAAAAACCAGTGCACTAAGTAGTACTTTTGTTAAAGGCTGTTCACACTAAAGTGAGCACTTTTGAAATAAACCTTAGAAAAAAGTCACTGCCCCTTTCTGCATGTATTTTAACAGCCGCCCTGACTGACACGCGCCCAGTAAATTTGGTAACTATGAATGGGAAGTAGTTCCGTATCTTAACGTCGAATAAAATGTGTTAGGTAACAATTTGTGATAACTTAAATTATTTCTTTCGCTTTCTGTTTATTTTTTAATGTATCGAAGTGTAAAAGTTAGCAGATTTGTTAAATATTTACTTTACTAATAATTTTACAATTTCACTTGACCGATGCATGAATAAAGCGGCGAGGCCCATGACAATGTTAATCTTACATAAGGGGGCATAATACACAACCTGTACAAAGTAGATCTTAAGCAGGGCTTTCAAAAGTGCTCATTTTACCGTGAACAGCCGATACAAAAGGTTCTAAAGCATATAAAGTGTCAGTACTTCTTGGAAACATTGATACAAAAAACCCAAGAAACAGCGACCAAGCAGCGACATGTGAAAACAAACGCTATTTTTCGTTTGTTGCAGAGTATAAGTTAGCTGGCAGGTAAAACTGATTATAAGCATTTAAATACAAATTATAGCCGATAACAGTTCCCACCTGTAGATAACAGTCCTTCAGAGATAGCCAGTGATTTTAATGTTCGCAAGTACCCTATTTTTACATGTGTTAACACCCACACTGTCAAAGTAGTGCCCGTTATTGCCGAATGAAGTAGAAGTAAGCTTCTTTCCCGTTGCCTTGTGAGGAAGTTAGGATAATAAACCAATTTCCTGTGCGATGCCATCACTTCTGGGGAAAGGCAACTGTGGAAGACATTTGGGAGGGGTTTTTGTCCTGAATTTGAAGGCGGCTTGGTCTTTAGTGACGAAGTTAACCAACGACAACGCCAGCTGAGTATATCTCTAATTTGCCCAATGATTCAGCAAGTGCAACGGAAACCAATCAGAAATACGTTAGCATGGGGTACGTCCAACTATTAGTCCTAATATGTGTGCAGTCAGTCAAATGAGTTTCGAAAAATAGAAAATCTTTGAAATTTTTTTCACCCCTCATCGACCGAAGGAAAACGAAAGTATTATTAAGGCTCATTTAACTAAGCAGCGATTTTTACAGTAACTCGTCAGTCGGGTAAAATGTTTGCTTATTTCGTGAAGGACTATTGAGTTCTTGTTCCAAAAAAATGGTCTAGAGAGGAAGCTAGGTCAGGGTGACAAGCCACGATAAACATAACCGCAACTCGCGAGGCAGGAATAGGTGATGAGATTTTCATCCGCTCTGCGGCCAGCTTCCGTCGAGTGTTCTTTTAGTATCAATTGGGCGACTAAATATTCCAAACTTTTTTTAAATTTAACACATTTCATACAGGGAAATAGTAATTGGCAAACATTAAATAATCTCTGTAATATATAATTTAAATGAGCTGAAATTCTTAAAGAGTTATCCGCGAATTCCCATGGATAATAGTCAGGGGCACACCAAAGAAATTAATATAGTTAACTATTCATAGAAATAAAAATGTTTATATAACGCTGTACGTGTGTAAAATCTTTTTTATTAATGATGTTGACCTTTGCAAGTTTTGTTGTAAACTGAACTGGAAACTGTAGAAATTTTTATAGTGAAAAATAGGTAGGTTGTATACTTGATAATCTTTTCATTGCAGTAGGGGGATATAGCCGTTTCTGGGACAAGCAGCGACGGTGGGAGGGTTGAGGGCACGGTCGTCATCTTGGATTCGTGTGACCGATACATTTAACCCGGTGACCTTGATCTTTGACCCCATGACCTTGACCGCCATCTTGGATGGCGTCACCACCCCGGATGACGTCACCACCCCGGATGACGTCACCACCCTGGATGACGTCACCATCCTGGATGCTGTCACCACCTTGGATGACACCACCCTGGATGACATCACCACCCTGGATGAAATCACCGCCCCAGATGACACCAGCCTGGATGACATCACCACCATGGATGACACCACCCCAGATAACGTCACCACCCTGGATGATGTCACCATCTTGGGTGGCGCCTGAGCACCTCGATTTTCCACAGTCGCTGTTCATAGTTCACGGTGTTGACTGCTAAAGTGCTTCTGGAGTGTTAGTTGGAGATTTATCTATATTGCATTTAGTTACTTTCTTTTAGTTCTATAATTTATTAGGTTTTTTTCATATAATCAAGAGTTAGGGTTTAGGTATTACTTCAAGAATTCAAGTTGGAATCCAATGTAAATTTTGCAGCAAGGTTTTTGCCTTTCGGTACAGAATGCTGAGACATGAAGGGAACTGCCATCTCAAATTGCATCAAGGTGAGCAAGCACTCTGTGAGAGGTGCAGAGTGACCATCTCCAGAAAGGACAATATACAGAGGCATCTTCGGGGCTGTAATGCTTCTGTCAGACATGCGGCGATCACCAGCTGCAAATACTGCAATAAGCAGATCGCTTGTACTTATGATGCAAGTCATCATGAATCAGAGTGTGGCTTCAACCCCACTTGTACATAATTCAATTGTGAGTTATGCATGAATAAATTTACAAGAAGAGATTCTCTTTTAAAATACGTACCTAATTGTGATGGACCTTCTCCTGTGAAGAAGAGTTGAGTAACAGTGTGTCGCAAACTTTGGCCCGACCTAGAATAGTAGCAGGAGCCGGAGCTACCAACACCAATGGGTTTGTGGATAATGTAACCACTTTCCAGAAAAACTTGAAAACATTGGTCGCGGTCAACATTGATAATGAATGCAAAGATATTTGCACATATTTAAATGACACCAAACAGAATTTAATCAACCAGGCAATTGAAGAAGTTAAAGAAAATGGAAGCAAAATATTTAATATATTGTTGGAATGCGAATTCTGAAAACCCTAGCCTCATGAAGACGAAAGCGATGTCTATGTATTAAAAAAAAACTTTGCAGTTTATAATAACAACGATATAGAGCAAGCTGTAGTGAACAGCATCCAAAAAATTTGCAAGGAATAATAGGAGTATATGAGCAAGGGCTCTGGCTGGGCTTTATCATCTATAAAAGAGCTTCAACACAGAATAAATAAACAAGGTCCTCTGAAGGCCTCCTCATACATTGATCTACCTGCTCCCATCAAAGCCAGAAAGGTAATAATCAACCCTCAGAATACCGACCAACAGTGCTTCAAGTGGGCAGTGCTTACTTGATATGTCGAAGGAGATCATCTGTATTGTGTGGACGAATGATACTCCTTGCTGGGAGATATTTTCGACTTTGGAGGTTTGAATTTTCCCACACCAATATATGAGATTGCACTCTTTGAGATGAGAAATCCAGAGGTATCAATCAACATTTACGTTCTCGACGATGATATGAATGTGGTTCCCAAGCATGTGAGCAAGAATGAAAAAACAATGCTCATCCACCTCCTCCTAATGACAGATGAAGAAAATTCTCATTTTACATTCATTAATACTTTTTCGTGACTCATCCACTCACAGCTCATAACACATGGACACGAAATTTATATTTGTAAAGGCTGCTTCAAATACTTTGATAAGCAAACTCGTGTGTCAGGACTCACGGGTGAAGAAGCTTTACGAGAACACCAGAGGTACTGTTCCACCCATGCACCAGTACGAGCCGAGAAGCCCAAGCCCGAGAAGAATGGTGAGCCACTAGTCTTGAAGTTTATAAACTACCAGAATGGTGATAGATTACCAATACTAACTTACTGTGATTTTGACACAATATTGAAAACTATGTATACATGTTAGCCTTACCCCATCAATGTATATACATATAACACCAAAAACATGAAGCATGCAGCTACTGCATTTATGTGTGTGTTGACACCGATATTGTTCCTGCGCACTTGACTTCGGACCTGCCTAAACAACCAATTATCTACAGAGGTATCGGTGCAAAGAATCATTTCAAGGAAGATATTGTCGATATTGCTAACAAAGTGAAGGCTACATACGAAATATCCTTACCAATGGCTCCTCTGACACTTGTAGGTACTGCTCTGCAACCTTCGAACAAAGCAACTGAAAAGTTTATGACCATAACCATTTTACCGGCAAATACATTGGTACAGCTTGCAACAACTGCAACATGCTTTGTCGGCAGCCGAAGAAACTACCTGTCTTCTTTCACAACCTATAATATGACGAAAATTTCATAATCAGGAAATTGGGCTATGATAACAAGGACATCGTCATTCCTCATAGCAAAGAAAAAATTATAACTTTCTCCAAGCGCCTAGGTGACAGGTTGAGTATGCAGTTGGTGGGTACATTTTGCTTCATGTCGACCAGTCTTGCCAGTCTAGCCCAAAACCTACAATCCAACAAGTTCAAGAATACTGCAAAATTTTTCACTCCTGAAGAAATGAGTCCCCTCACACAAGGGTGTATACCCATATGTCTAATAGATTCTTGGGAGAAACTTGAAGAGGTGCAGCTGCCGGGCAAGGATAAGTTTTACATCAGATTATCCAAATCTGACATCTCCGATGAAGACTATGCTCATCCACAGACTGTCTGGGATAAATTTCAATGTAAATTTCTTGGAGATTACTCGTATATATATAATTAAAAACAGATGTGCTCATCCTGAGCGACACATTTGAATGTTTCAGAGAGCTTTGCTTGGAAACATACTCACTAGACTGTGTACATTATGTAAGTGCACCTGGATTTTCTTTTGATACCTTGCTGCGGATAACAAAGGTGGAATTAGAGCTACTGACTGATTACGACAAGAAGTGTTCTTCGAGGCAGCAATCCATGGTGGTGTGGCTCAATGTATGAAAAGGAGATGCAAAGCAAACAACAAGCACCTACCTGAAATGTTTAACTCCTCACAACCATCAGACTATTTGCTGTATGTCGATGACAACAATCTCTATGGAAAAGCAATGTTGCTCCTGCTCCCGAAATGTGACTTCCTTTGGTACGACATAGACATCGATGTGATGAATGTAGCTGATGACTCTAATACAGGATGCATTTTAGTGGTTGATGTAGAATACTTGACCTCTGCACGAATATCATAAGGACCTGTCTTTTCTACCTCTCGATGTGTGTCCTCCAGGCTCAAAACAAATGGAACTACTTACAATGCTGGAAATCAAGACTTGCTATGTTGTTCACTATCGAAACTTGAAGCAGGCCTTGGCACATGGTATAAAACTGAAGAAAATAAATCGTGTTCTGCAGTTCACCCAAACTCCCTGGTTGAGACCTTATATAGACTTAAATACCATGAAAAGACAAGCTGCTCGCAATGACTTTGTATGAGATTCCTTTAAGTCAGCGAATATCTCCACCATTGGGAAGTTTATGGAGAATAAGCTAAAGGGACAAAAAATGGCGATTGCAAAATCATAATTTAAGGATAGAACGATCCTCAACGAATCAGTCGTGCTGGTGAAACTGGACAAAGAAGACATTGTTTTAGATAAGCCAATTTATGGTGGTTTTGTTGTCCTGGATTTATCGAAGACAGTGATGTTAGAATTCCACTACATTGTCATTTTGAAGAAGTTCTACATCAACAACATTCACCTCTCTTACAGTGATCCCGTGTTTCTGGCGGACTTTGATACCAGCTGCTACCCCACCTCTCACCCTTTCTGCTCATCTACCAACAAAAAAGTAGTTGTTAAAATTAAAGACAAGTGCAATGGACTAGTGATGATCGATTTTGTATGCATGCGATCTAACATGTATTCATTCAAATGTGGCGACAAAGAAGCAAAAAGTGCTAAAGGTGTATAAAAGTCTACTGTGAAAAAGAAGATTACTTTTGAAAATTACCTCACTGTCCTGGAGAAACAAACATCTATCAGATACAAAATGCATCATATAAGATCTCGTCATCGCATACTTCATTCCGAATGTTCCAAAAAATTATCTCTAACTTGGATGGATGATAAGAAACACATATTTGATGATGGTTTATATACATTTCCTCATGGGTATGAAGAAGAACTGTAAATATGTCGCATGGGAGATACTTTTATTAATTATTTATGTATGTATATATAAAAAATATATTCAACAAATATATATACTTAGATGTGTAGGTGTGTGGTACAAATTGAAGACATTAGACTGAGAATGCTTCTGTCAGTGGTTGACAAGTGGTTTATTTCTACATCAAGAGTTTTCGAAATTTGTTAGTTTAGTAATATACCATTGTAACCCTGCCTGCACTACATCATTTAAGTTTTGCCAGCCCCCAGCCCAGAACAAATGGGGAGGGCAACAGAAGATATATAAAAATTATTTTATATGTACATTGGTAAATAGCTGACACTTCAGTGCTGACTCCTTAGTGGTGACTGCTCAGTTCTGACCCTTCAGTGCAGCTGACCCCTCACTACAAATGACCCCTCACTGCCGACTCCTCACCGCAGACTTCTCATCGCAGTCTCCTCGCCATAGACTCCTCATCGGATATGTCTTTTTAACCAATACATTAAATAAATTACGATCTGCTTTGCACTTGTATACCTTTGATGGTCTATTGGTGGTATGTACATGCAAAATATATTGAATCATATGATGCTAGTAACATTCTCATATGTGATACCATTTTAACAAATATATTAAATAAATCACGATCGATCTACCTAGCATACCATTAAGCCAACATGGCGGACATTTATTAAACATATATTCTTAATGATGACTGTTGGGATCGACATAATTTAATATATCACTTATCCACATGTCTTGGTATGCAGGACAGAGGTCCACCAGTTCGATCCTACCATCCTATTCCTCCTTTTTTTAAAGTTCAGAAAAAATTAAAATTTGCAGCTCTCCTGGTGGCCAATGATGGATCTAAGCGACATCATTCAAGATTGCGATGGTGACATCATCCAAGATGGAGATGGTGACATCATTCATGATTTCGATTGTGACATCATCCAAGATGTTGGCAGGCTGATGCTCAACTCTCCCGCTGCCACCACTTGTCCTGGATATAAATGTGGAATGATAGAGCATGAAGGGGAACGAAGGTCACTAAATAAAGGAAATCCAAGATGGCAGAAGTCAAGGCAGAATGTTAGAGCATTGGGTGGAACAAAGGTGAATAATGAAATGAAATCCAATATGGCAGATATCAAGGTGGAATGATTGAGCATGAGGTGGATGGAGGATGCCAAGGTGGAATGCTAGAGCATAAAAATCTAGGTGGAATGACAGAATAGGAAACATTTAGGTGGAATGACAGAGCAGTAAAATGAGGTGGAATGACATAGCAGGAAAATGAAATTCAAGCTGGCAGATTCCAAGGTGGAATGAGAGAGCAGGAAATATTGAATCCAATATGGTGGATACCAAGGTGGAATGATAGAGCAGGAAAATCTAGGTGGAATGAAAGAGCAGGAAAATCTAGGTGGAATGACAGCCAGAAAATCTAATCCAAAATGGTGGGGTACTGGCTGGCAAGATGGCGGCCGGGAATGACATCACGCAAGATGGTGATGTCATCTGGGGTGGTGACATAATCCAAGATGGCGGTCAAGGTCACAGGGGTCGTAGGTCTAGGTGACAGGGTCAATGGTCAAGGTCACGCGAATCCAAGATGGCGGCCGTACTCTCAACCCTCCCGCCGCCGCCGCTTGGCCCAGGATCGGCTTTATCCCCCTACTCTTTGCTTGTAGTAAAGAGGGTCACAGGATGGGAAAAATGTGCATGATATCAAGTTTCCTCGAAAGCACAATATTTAAGAACCCTTGTCATACACTGTAAAACATATTTTGTATTTTTACAAGATAAATGTTTGAAAACCAATGTCAAGAAAATCTTTTGTAGAACTACAACAGGATTTCTTGTGCAATGTACAAAACGTATAATTGTAATATTACTAATTATACCCTTGTACTTCAACATATATTAATTATTAAAAATTAAAGGTTATTTTTTTTTGTCGTAGAAAACAAATGTGATAATGAAATAAGAGAGAAATATAAATATAGAATAATTGAATGAAATAAATTGTTGCACATTTCCAGAATAAAGATTTGATCCCACACCTTTTGAGTCGCTGCACCGCATCTTTAACCACATGGCCAACTTGGCTCACGAGGGACGCACTTATTTTTGCAATGTATACGTTGGGATACTCAATAAACAAAAATAAGGAAATATTTTTTTCTTTGTTTTATTTGGATTATTTGAATTTTTAAAAAAATGTTTCACAATATTTACTCTTACGTTGTGTATCCCTTTGCACACAACTACAGTTGATATAAATAGCCGGTTCTGGGACAGGATTCAAGAAGTAGGAGCCAGGAGCCACCAGTCATTACGTCACAGGCGGAGGTTGCGGGCGGCGGCCGGCGGTCGGCAGCCTGGGACGACCATGTTATCGACAACGTTGACTGTTTTACCCCACAAATCCCTCCTTAAATTAATTATTTTACAAAAAATCGCTTCTTTAAACAAAAAATTCCAAAAAAAAAAAAAAAAGAAAGAAAGAAAAAATCAGCAAAGCGGATTCGAAGTTCCTCGAATCAAGAGCTGAAAAATCCTCAGTCGAGCAAGAGGATTAGAAGCTCTTAGCGGATTGACTCACTTAATACTCATAGCAGTAGAGGAAAATTCGCGACTCCAAGCCAGGTCCAGTGGACTGGGGAGGATGAGCGCACCCCTGGCCCCCTCCCCCAGCAGTCATCCTGCACCTACCACATCCATACCAGCTACCTCCCCCCTCACCCCGCACTTCTTCATCCTCACCTCATCCCTTCCCCACAAAATACTTGGCAATTATGATAAAAATGCAAAATATAGAAACATTAATTCTAAAAATTGAAGAACATACACTATTATGTTACCCTCACACTCATCCCACCATCCTCGCCTCACACCCTCTCCGCCCATGTCTTCCCCCCCCCCTTCCCCAAATCATAAAAAAAGATTGAGAAAAGTCGCAAAAAATATAAAAATTGATTCTAGAGAACCAAATTGTAAATATATTGAAAAAAACTAATAAAAGTTTAGGAACATATTATATTACTGACTCCGACACCCATTCTGGATACAGGGTCCAACCAGAACATTGTAATTAGTTTCTTCTTCCTCTTAGCATAAATTGGGTATACTATCGTCAAAAGTGCTTTCTATTAAGTCTACAGTATACACACAGCTACATTCGAGGTATTGAAGGCTCTAGTACAATATTAGTCATCGTGGGACTCCTGTTTCTAATAGCTACAGTCCAGAGACATTATATTTTACACCACCATATTTTTCAACCTCATCGATAAGTTGGTTTATCATATTAGGTTTGATACTTGATAAGAACAAGCCCATATCTTTAGGGGTAATTGGCAAATTCCATAAAACATAATATTTAAGAAGACCACTGAATGCAGATAGCTTCAGGAACAATACAATTATATTAGGCTTCTGCTCTTCTGCTCACAAAGCACTGACGTAGGTTGTGTTGTACAATCAAGTGATATTGATGCAGGTTGCGGCTCCATTTTCGTCGAGGTCAAAGGCAGGTCTTTGTATTCACAATTCATCTTTGATGTTTCACGAGATATCCCTTCCAATTCGATGGTTTCAGAACGACCACTGACATTTTTGTGTATAAAATCAATTATTTTTACAATAAAGAACCTGGATTGTGCTCACAGAAGGCATCATGTCATACATTTAAAATGTAATAAATGTGGGAGCACTCTGAGAAAACCCACATACTCGTTCGCTACAGAAGATAACATGCAGATACCTATTTAACTATAAAATATATTATTTTAATATACTTATATGCATATGCACACATATAAATGAATTATTATACTACAAAAAACACGAAGCCTCAGCTTCGTCGGAGACGAAGCTGAAGATGGAGGCTTCGCCAGCAAATTCACCCCTGAGGCCTCTTGTTTGGAACACCGCAAATTACTGCGTAACTTACCAAGAAACTGTACTTAATAACTCTCTATTAACATATGACTTTCAAGAAAACTTAAATTTATTTGTGTAGTTTTTTAATGTGTCAAAATAAAACAAAATGCGGTTAATTATAAAAAATTCAGCAACACAAAATCAAACATTTGATCAGATAAGACCGAATGATTCGTAAGTCGAGTAGCTTGTTTCAGAGAAGTGTAAGAAAGCAGTGATGGGCCACATACTTGTTTGACATTGTTCAGTTCTATTACTTCGTTTATTATTTATTAGTTTTCATTTTTTATTGCCCAAATGTTTACAGTTATTTAGTTTTTTACATTTTTGCTCTGGTTAAGACGTGTAGTGTTTGACAAAGGTGGTTCCGTACTCCAAAATTTCTAATTACAAAAAAAAAAAAAAAAGATCATGGCCATGCCAGAACATAAGATTTTATTTTAGGTTTTTTTAGTGAAAAAAAATAGGTTTTCAACACTGTACTTGTGTGAAAACTGTCTAGACTTAATTTCTTCTATTCACTTGTACAGCATGAAGAGTTTAAAGCTTTGAACAAAAAAAAGTTTCGCGAACATTGTTAATAGAGTTTTTACGACCATATTTATGACAAAGAGATAATTTTTGGTCATATAAATTAAAATCAGGGCTGTGATTGGGAGATAATCCTTTTATTAAAACTTCATTAACTGAGTTGTTTTTCGAAATGCTAACCAACAAAAAAAAGTTAATAAAACGTATGGAATAATGTTGTGTGTATTGCTTAGGCTAGTAACACATATTCCTTTGTGTTGTTTTCTTTGCAGTGTACTGTTGATTGTAGATAATTCACTGCATATTATCAATGAGCCAACGGTGGTCAAGTGGACGTTTTACTAATTTTTTTCTTACTGCAAGACAGCGATAATAATCTACTCGACGACAAGTTTATGTTTCAATGAACTTTTCGCCATATAGCCATTACCTACCTCAATAAGTGATGGTATGTACTTCTCCAGCAATTTTTTTTTTTACCTGAAAACATACAAAAAATGGGTTCCACGCTCTAAACTTGAAGTTTGGCGTAGCAGCTAGAGCGCTCACCTCCGAACAAGGCGAATTGGGTTACATTCCCAATAGGTTCACTTCCGAATTTCCGCATGTGGGAATCGTGTCTAACGGTTCCGCTGGTAGGCAGATTTTCTCGAGGATCTCCTGTTCCCCACCCTTGCATCAACATCAATAATTTGTATGTTTTTTTATTGGGTAAAAATAATCAAAGTCTATATCTCAAGCATTAATGAACGAGATAAAATTGAAAGCATGTCTTACCTCGTATCTCCAAAAATGACAGTGTATGCCACACCGTGAGACTGATTCCCCATTCATTTGACTGATTGCCCGGCTTGTAATGACTCCTTAATTGACTTTCAGTGACTAGTATTTCTCTGACAGATATCCCTGATTCATATTTAGGGTGCATACCAGTGAATTTAGTGATAAGCACTCCAACAAAGATAGTAAGTACCTTACTGATTATCATGGTGACTGCATTTCAACGAATTAGTAGTTATACAGAATGTCAGGTAATTCGCGGATACGGACTGCACTGCACAAATTTGTGGTCAAAACTAAGTAGAAAATTCTCTTTCCTATAAATGCATAAGACCCTTTTTACGAGAAAAACGCCATGAAAAATCCAAAAACCATTGTGGCAAACATGTGGTATTCCAGTTATATAAGGGTGAGGTGATGTGTCAACGCTCCAACTAATGTGCCTATTGTAAGGCATAAGGCAAGGGAACGAGTCGAGTTCAGTAGTGTCAAAGAGTGAGTAATGAGTCATGGCCACAGGTGCGTCTGGCGGTCAAGCTCCACGCATGCTGCATGCAACCATCATGCAAAAAAAAATGCGTTTCTATGGGCAGAGGAAACTTAGAACATCTGTTATGACGTATAGACGATTTGCATGCTCATGATTTATGCTGTGCATTACGTGAATTAAAGTCATTTTATCTACTTTAATGTGTTTTTTATCGTAAACTAAGGCCCTTACGATTTTTTACCAAAGAATATTTTCTGCTTAGTTTTGAACACAGCTTCGTGTGTGGTGCAGTCCGTATCCACGAATTAGCTGACATTTTGTATAAGCTTAGTTACATTAAATTCACCATACCCCGGCGCATTTGTAGCCAGTACAATCTGTTAAATCGCCAGTATGACACAGCTAATTAATAAAAAGTCATGCCTAGTATCTTACTGAATGATGACACTGATTTGGGTTAAAGTACACTATCACTTCTTTATGCCTTCCCAAGTACACTTGCCATCACTTGCGATATATTTGAGTGTTTACTAAAAATATTCGTAGTAAAGTCAAAAGTTCGTAGATGTCGCAGTACGTGGCTGCCTACAATCGGGGTGCCATTCAGTTCACGAAGTTATTGGCTGCAGTAATATTCAGTTTATACGTTTAACCTTGACAAGTATACGATGCCGAATACTTGCTAAAATTACTTGTATACTTTCAGATACTTGCTCTGGTTGCTGCTTACAATTAAAATGTACATCTTTTTAATTATGCCCCCTAAGTTATTTAACTTAAATAAGAAAATGTTAGTTCACTGACAACAGTTTTATGAAATTTTCTGTGTTACTTCATAGTAATTACACTCATCGCCACAAAAATTACCCCCACAAGAAATCAACCTACAGGAATGAAACCTGGTGGATAGGTATGACCATGTGAGACATGCAGATGATTCGCGTTACACGGTTGGCCCCGGAAGTAACATCAAAAAGGGCAGGACTTATCGCTGTACCTGCCGGGCTATATAAGATCGTCCCGGTGTGTATGCTTTCCATTCTGACTCGTGCTGTTTTGTCGGTCGTACCCCTGCAAAGTATAGTATGCCTCGGAGAATAGTTCGACAGCACTTCGAGCAGTTTGACGCGTTAGAGAGAGGTGGCATCGTAGGGCTGCGGGGAGAGGGTTGGTCATTTCGTTGTATTGTGAGCCGTATCAGCCGTGCGGGTATTTACATAGCACGCTGTTAGCGGCGGTGGATAGTGGCAGGTACCCACTTGCTATATGCAGGATGTGGGAGACCGTCCCGAACCACACTGAGCTCCAGAGAATCAACAGATTTCCCGACAAGTGCAGAGTGCCCAACCACCGCGATTGCGGACATTCAGCGAGCAGTGATGTCCACCACCCTGCAGCATCATGTGAGTACTACTATCATTGGCAGGCGGCTGCACGATGCAGGACTACGTACACACAGGCCGTTACGACTGTATTTAACCATACACCAACGTCGCCACAAACTGCAATGGTGTCGCGACCGACTGCCATGGAACCACGCAGAATGACAGCAGGTAATCTCAAGAGAGATCAGGAAACAGGGGGCAGCTCTAAGATGAACGATTTGTTGTTGCACCTCACACAACCAGAAGGCCTGATGTCACGGTGTGTGGTGCGATTTCGTAGGATGCCCGATCACCGTTGGTCTTCATCATGGATACTTTGACAGCCCAACGGTTCTTCAATGAAGTCCTGTAACCACTGTCACTTCAATAAGCAGTGATTGAAATTGAACCTTGATAGCCGTCCGGCCCTCCGGGTATTACCAGTTACTTGATCAGAGTGCTGTTCTTGATCTTATCTTAAATTAAGTCATGGAGTAAATGCTCCTAAAAGTTTGCTTTATTGTCTTCTGCTTTATTTTGTCTAGGTATCTCCTGGGGTTGGCTGCCCCGAGCTGTTTACAATATCTATTTACTTTGCCACTCCTTTAGCCCTCTGGGTTTAAATATAGCCACTGCCAGCACGAGTCCTTTCCCTCCATAACCTGGGGCCGGGAAAACCACCGACTGTGTTGAGAGGTCAACCCGTGTTCCTCCTTCCTTTTTGTCGCACTTGTGGGTTTTCCTGAGGTACCGCTCATCGGTATCCATGCGCCAAGTCCCGGCCGAGAGGCCGACCCACACGGGCACCAATTCACCGAACCTCTTTTCCGTTTCCATGTCTTTGGGTTCTTCACTAAACCTAGACTTTGGGCCCCATTGGTCTGATTGTAAAGGAGTCGGCCAGCCCACCTCCATTCCAGGCCATTACTATCTGTCGTAATAGGCCTTTCCTGGAAGCAGATACCCCTTCAAGTCTGAGTGACCAAGGCATGGCATAGGGAATGTCCGGGTTACCCACGTTTGCTGACCCCAAAGGGACCACCCAGTGGTACCATGTGGTGGTGTGGGTCCCCATAGTTCAGTAAAGGCTGTGGTATTGCACTAATCTGAACCTTTCCGTAACCATGTTGTGTATGAGCTCCCATACTATAACTTGGCAGTAGTTCCGACACTTCATTGTCCATATGCTCTCTCCTAAGCTGGTCCACTGTTTCACATCAGCAGAGTGAAGTCCAATCCCTTAGTCTCGGGCACTCCTGCTGGGCTGTGCGCATCGCATCGCCTTACGCCCCTTATAGGGTGGTTATGCTGTGCTAAGCCAGTCAACCACACCGAAAGAGTAGGTCTGGTCATTCCCCTTTTCAGGTCACGACCAGACCATCGGGAATTTGTTCAAGGTACTCCCTTCCCTTAAACAGCCTTACACCAATGACAGACCGGTTACTCGTGCAGACAAAAACCTTCCAGGAGTTCAGACAGTGGCCCCGGTCCTTCCCCCCTTCCAGTACCATCCGCCAGAGAGGGAACTACGCTAACCCAAAGGCTATCATTGGTCCCACCGGAAGATTCGGGGAAATCCCCTAGACCTCCTTACACCCCCAAACAGGCCGGTCCCCTGGCTTCATTCGTCTGTCACTTCAATAGCGAGCCTTGAAGTCATGAGTTCTCTGTAATGGCCAGGCGCATCGCCAGACCTATCGCCAACTGAAAATAAGTGGGCTGCTATAGGCTGCTCTATAGAGACTCCATTCTCACAGAAAAATCTGCAGGAACTTCGAGCGAATATTCAAGCTCTATGGGTTAGATTATCGCACGACAACACTGAGAAACTCTATAACTCCATGCTACAACGTCTTGCACAATCTGTTCACAAACGTTACAGCCCGGCATTATACTGGGATAGTATGTGTAGCAACATATCTATCTATCTATCTATATATATGGATACTCTGATACAGTTAACATGAGTGTGATAAAAAGACAATAATAATTAAACAGTATGTAGTTCTAGATTACTGATTTATTATACTCAACAACACTCAGTCCAATATTTACAAATATTTGTTCAATTGGCCACATGGTCAGCTGATGTAAATACACTCGTTATCAGAAAAATACTTCCACAATATTCTTCAACTTTTGTTGTAGCATCTGGTACTTGAGATTATACTTTGCTATACTGAATGCTTAACCTTATATTGACGTAGCCTACGTCCAACGTCATTGTTATCCTTTAAATAGCTTGTTATACTTGTGTCTCTGTTTGTGTAACTCGTGAGAATGAATGTACGTATTTAAATAAAATGTATTGAAGTGTTTTGTACTGATTTCTGAATGTATTCGTGTAGAGGAAAATTTAATATCAAGCTTTTAAATGAGTCTTGGTTCGTATATTCTACTTGTATATTATAAAACCGATAATAATAGACTTAATTTGAACTCATTTTATTCGCACAAATAGGTTACGAAGTATAAAGTCATTTAAAAACACTCCATAAAGACGATGTATTCGCTGTGAAATACTGTATACCCAAATATTGCACAATTTTTTATGAGTATGCTTTCTTTGATAACTAATCCCATGGCCACAAACAGAAACAACTCAGTGGTCGCAACGATATTTGAACCAATGACAACCATCTCTTTCAACATATGTCTACAAACTCATTGAAATTTTCTCAAGTCATATTGATATCAAAATGATTTTACAGCAACTAATCATCATTCTGAGTACCTTGCTGAGAAGCGATAATTCAGTAAATTTTTGGCTTAACATTTCAAATTTTTTTCACGCACTTAAAATGTATAAATGCAGAGGAAATAAACAAGTACTGGATAATTTCCAACAACTAGAATGTAGGTAAACCACGTTGTACTACGAGCGAAAGAGCAAAACATATATAATTTAATAATTTTCATTGTTAACTTCATTAGAGTAACTAAGTACTTCTGAGCAGTCTTCGGATTAGAACATTTTCGTCTGTCGCCCAACAATATTTTCAGTCTCCTTTTTTAAAACTTGGCCAAAAGTAGTTTACTAACACTTGAAAAATTCTCGTTATTTTCAAAAACTCACAACATTAATTATGCAAGTAAGGATGTATTAGCAATACGAATAAAGATTCATAATTTCAATTGCTTATTCATTCTTCTTAGACGCCCATCATTCTGAATTTGTAATTCCACCAGCCAGAAAATCGTTGGCGTCTTTTACTTACTCCAAGGTGTGATGTTATTAGTCAATTCATTTGTACAGCGTAGCTGTCTCTCATAGGCGTAAATCTACCGCTTTATAAAATTAAACTAATACTTGTAACTCCGAACATACTGGAAGTTTAAAGCATGCAAGTATGGACACTCCATTCGTACTACCAGAACAAATGCCTTATGAATCAGAAAACTGTTGATTTTGTCACCAATATCCGACAGGTAACGGGGCTGCGGTGTTGTAGCGTCAAGAAAGCTCGCCTCCCACCAAGGCGACCAGGGTTCGATTCCCGGCGGGATAACTCTCGGATTTCGCACGCAGGAATCGTGCCAGACGATGTCGCTGGTTGGCGGGCCTTCTCGCGGATCTTCCGTTTCCCTCGCCCTTGCATTCTGGCACTGCTCCATTTCCGCCCCGTTTACCAACATCGGCTCTCAAGACGTCGTTTTTAAGAGCCGCCCAAATCTCTCCACGTACCACTCCGACAGGTAGCAACGAACCTGCTCACTGATGCTCACCCCTGACTTAAATTTCAGAGCCAACACAGTCAGTTAATGTTTTACGTCCGAAGGTTGTGTACGGAAAAATAAATTTTATTTTGGAACACTTGGCAGACTTGGCATTAGTAAAGTATAATTTATGCCGTGGGAATATCTGAAATGAATCCGTGATATGTCATATTCGTCATATTATCGTCACGCCTTAGTGATCACGGTCACTTACAAATTTATTTAATGTGCGTAGAATCCTAAACAGTTTTTAGACCCTAAATGACTATATTTTAAGTTTTCCGCATCGAAATGTGCTGCATTGTCGTAGCAATCTCGCATGGCGCTACTTTTGATATTATCGGCAATACTTCCCATAAGATATAATGGTCCGTTATATTTTAATGTCAGTGTAATATTTTTTTATCACCATGTGATTCACAAAACCTACTTTCATAAACTAAGCAAAATATTTCCTTTTTAATCAAGCAGAGTTTGTTTGGTGCAACCAAATTAATTATTTTTGAAGGGGAATGAAAAATTTAGATGCTGAAATCAAATAAATTTGTTAGTTTTACTTGGTTAACCTAAACTAAGATTTGGTTGGCGCAACTAAAGATGTGTTTGGTTCTAAGCACACTAAAGACTTTCGGTTAGTATAAAAGTAACAGGCTTGACCGAGATTCGAACCTATATCGTTTACGCCCAAACGCTACGCCATAGTAACCTCAGTTAAGTGACTAAGGATGATATTGTAATGTTTTTAAATAATGACATCCAAATACATTGACAATGTGTAAAAATACATACTTCAAATTTTACAGTTTTTCTTTTCAATTTCCTGTTGAACTTGTTTTATTAGGATTTCTATATATCATTATTAAGCATCAATAAATGCACTAAAAAACACTGTTACATAAAGTCAAAATAAATAGACATATAAAAGGATCAATTGCCTTTATACTGCGATGAGAGAATAAAAACAAAATTTACTGAAACTTATCTCATGCAACTAAAACGTACACATGTCCAGAAGAACTGCATGGTAAGAGACCCATAATATCAAAATATACTCGCTCCCAAGGATACGTCGGTCTCAAACGACCTCGCTGTCGACGAGATACTAAGCCGAACTACCTACAAACCTACCTACCCAACAGGGGCGTATTATCCATGTATGCAATGCATGCAGTGCTTGCTTTAATAAAATTCAAACGCGAACATATTTCCTTACCATGTACTTCCCATTTTTCTTTGAAATAAAAATAAATTTTGGTTGGCACATGGGACTGAGATTGATGCACGCCTCTCTTTTCCTAATAGTTTCTCGAAACGTCGCGGCAATGCGTTGAGAGGTAGCGCGCGCACTGCATGTTTCGATAATCGATCATAATAGTTCCCTAAAACGTCGAGGCATAGTGGTGTGGTATTCTCAACACTCGTTCAGCTGGTGTGACATCACAGCACGCTCGCGCGAAATGTGGAGGAATGCATGCACAAGGAGACATTGCATTCAGTGAGCTAGCGAGTGAGTCTATGTATCTTTATTCAATTTTTAATGACTGATGGGTTGCGTTTTCTACTGTTACATTTGGATTCGTATTTTTGACAGAAGTGTCACAGGGTTAATGATGTTTGTAAAAGTGACATTGTAATAAGTGTATTTAACAAATCTTTCCAGTTACGTGCATTTAGTGGAAAGATAGAATTGTTAATAATGGGATACCTGCACCCACTCTCAACAGTTTTAAGATAGAGAACATTGTTAAAAACTTTGTACAAATATTTAAAACTGATCTTTAAAAAAAAATAGTTGAGTTGTGCTGTAGCGAAACATTGTGCAAACACTTCTTTTGGCCATGTCTGTTGGTTGAATGATTACTTATAAAACAAATGGTAAGTGTTACAACGGAAATAAACCTAAAAAACCAAAAATTTACAAGTCAATTTAGTTTTGTAAACTTTCACAAGTAATTTTATTTTTTAATTACATGTTTAGTCAGGCAAAAATTAACATTTTTAACAGATTTCAAATTATTCTTTTTGAAAAGCACGTAACTTTGCCTTTACCCTAATCCAAATGACTTACTACTATCGAATTTAAGTGTTATATGACTTTTGTATGTTTAAGTGAAACTTAAACTATTAAACTTATAGATGGAAATTATTTTATTTGACCAGTGAATCTTACTATTTGACAATTGGATTAAGAGTGAAAAGAAAAGCGTACTAAAGTACTTAATGGCATTGCCAGCAACCTTTTATTTTCGTTTTGGTATTATTTATTTCCTCTGTGCAAAGTGAAGTGCCAAAGTAAGTTTCGTATTGTATGCCTTGCGAAAATTTTACAGAATACGCCCCTGCTACCCAAGGATAGGTAGCTACTGTCGCAGCATACTTGCCTTCTGTGGGTTGGTATTTCGGCTTTGCTTGCTGACAAGCACAACAGTTATTTACCCATTACTCAACATCTTTATGGAAGCCTGGCCATGTAAAGATTTTTAAAAATGTGCTCAATGGTTTTATCTCGGCTAACATAAGTACCAAAAAAGACTCATAATAATAATAAAAACATCATGGGGAGTAATTCAACATATATAAGACCCCTACATTTCCCTTTCCTAGACCACTCTCCATGACACCATTTGTGAATCGCATACCCAGAAGAACTGTTTTTTATGTCTGACATAATTTGTTGACACTCAAGATATTTATACCGCTGCTCCTTGTAATCTACAAGTAGGCCTACTTTGGCAAAGTTTTGTAAAGTATTTTCTTGGTTCCATTTTCCTTTCCAAATCTCACAACCTCAGTTATCTCATTAACTTGTTCTGAGTCTATTACTGCATAAAATTTATCTTCACATAACAAGCAAAACACGGCATCTGTTGCCATATTTTCATTCCCTTTTACAGCGAGATAACCGGATGAGCCAATGGGCTAAACGATATACTGTTTTTAATTTTACAACAACCAACAGCATAAAGATTGATTATCTGTGTATAATTCAAAATCAGAATGCTCCAAATAATCGGCGAAACTCTACATACCCCAAATACACTATAAACATTACTTTTCAAGAACCGTAAATTTTCCCTCAGCTTCTGCGAACAATTTACTAGCAAATACTATAGGCACAAACAAATAATTTTTTGTCTCAACACTGATCCAATAGCGACCAAACTAGCATCACAATGCAAAAAAGTTTTGCTTAAAATGGGGTAAATGCCAAACTGAAGGATTAGTTCATTTCCCTTTCTACAATCGAATTGCGCATTGTTGCTCAAGACCCCACACAAATTTTACATTTTAATATGTTAAGCCACGTACACACTGGCGCACCATGACAATAATGCAACATCTTTCTGCATTGCAGCCGCAGTGCGGAGCGATTTTTGGGCTGTCGTGCACCAACAGCGCACAATACTGTTATGCGATATTGCCCGGCGCTGTGGCGGTGGACCCACCTCACCTCTCCACTCCCCCGAGCTGACATTCTTGTTGCCTCCTAACCCCCCTTTCTGGGAAACCCGTGAATAATGGACATCAGCCATCGGGCTGTCATGCTGCTCGGTGCTTTGCTTGCGTCACGGCACCTCTCCCCTGCTGGAGGTTTCGACGGGTCTGGTGACGACGCAAGAATGTTCTGGTGAGACTGGCTGGCGCCTCGACCCTCCGCGACGCATCACGAGAGTTGGGGAAGATTCTAGGTGGCGGCCTAAGACACTATATATACTGCCGCAACCCAGCGGCCGGCAGTTTTTGACGGAGGCCGTCTGGCCGAGTGTGCGCGAGCGAAGTGAAGTATGGACGACGACAAGACGACGGCGAGTGAGGTGTTCGCGGCGTGAATGGACGAGAGGGTCTGAAACCGACGAGTGAAGCCTACTGTGCATGAGGGCGCTTGGGGGACTCTAGAACATTGCGACTGGCGGGACATGAACTGTATCGAGGTGGGACTAAATGGAAGTGTAATACGGATTTTATTGTAAATATTCGAACTGTCAATTTGGACACATATTTTACAGAATATCGCAATAGGTTGATACACTGTCTATTGGGACTGATCTTTAACTATTTAATTTAATTGATTTCTTTGTGGTAATTATAAATTATATGAAAATGGAGTAATTAGTTGTGAACAGTAAGTGGTATCAATTTATTGTGAGATTTTGATTTCAGAGATTTCTGCTGTAGTTATTGCAAATAAAATAGGGGAATTATAATTAATGATTTAATTTAATTAAGACCTCCATCCCTTAACGAACTTGGTTTAGCCCACTTAATTTCTAGTGTGAGAAATTGTAACACTGGTGTCAGAAGTGGCATGGAGGCATTTTATAAAAATAAAATAACGGTATAGTATTTGTGTATTTGTGAATATCAAGATATTTGAGCAATAGGCCGATAAATTACTAAGAAATTTGTGAATGCTAACCAGAAAAATGTCGGCAGACATGGAAGCACTTCGTGCCTTGATCGAAGGACTGAGTATCCAAATAAGTAGTGTCAGAGGATCAGTAAATAGTCAGATTAGTAGTGTAAATGAAAACTTATATAGTAAAATCAGGGGTGTTAGTGAAAATGTAAATAGTCAAATTAGTAGTATAAGTGAATATGTTAATAGCATAAATGAAAATGTAAATAGTAAAATATATAATTTTGTGCATCTGTAAAAAGATAAATTATTAGTGTTAGTGAATGTGTAGATAAAAAAATAGACAGAGCGAAGTAGTATACAAGAAAATATACAGTGTAAACGAAAATGTAGATAGAAAAATAGACAGTGTGAATGAGAATGTGGACAGAAAGATAGAAAGTGTAAGTGAGTTGGTGGACAATAAAATAGACTGTGTGGACAAGAAAATTGACAATGGAAGCGAGAGGTTGGACAGTGTCGAGTGTAAAGTGGACCAAAAGGTGAGCGCCCTCAAGCAGGAATGGCAGAAGTTCTTGCAGCAGCAGGGGACACGACATGCAGGGGCTGTAGAGGGGCCGAGTTTGGTCACCACAGAGGCAACGAGTGCGGGCAGCGAGAAGAAGGTAGAGGTCGCCGCCAGTGCAGCCGTCGCAGGGGAGGCGCCACAATTCTGCAGTGTAGGTATGCCCCAGCCAGGGGTTTGTAAAGGAGTCATAACTAAGCCCGCCCCTTAAAATGGACAGGCACATTGGCGCGAGTACAGGCACCAGTTCGAGATCGTTGCCACCCTGAATGGCTGGATAGAAAAGCAGCAGGCATACTATCTGGCGGCTGTACTAACAGGAACAGCATTGAGCATACTGCAGTCGCTGCCGGAATGACATCGTTTAGAATACTCCACACTGGTATCGGCTTTGGAGCTGCGATTCGGTGACCATTACCTGCACCATGCCCAACATGCCCAGCGCTGGCAGGACATCGTGAGGCTGTCGCACCTGTCTCTGGAAGGATGCTCGGAAGAGGCACGAGACGTCATCGCCGTCGGCTTCTTCGTCGACGCCATCGCTGATACCTAGATGCGGCAGGCTGTGCCGTTAGCTGCGCCTCTCACCATGCAAGATGCCTTGGCCCGAGCACTGGAATTGCAGTCAGCAGGGCAGTCATCAGTACCCCAACTTCCAATTGCGGGCAGTGAAGCTCGATGAAGGGGAGGACGACAGTGTCAAGGGGATGTTGAAGGACTTGCAGACGACCACGAGGGACATCGCCTCCAGGGTGCACACAATGGAGACTCGCCATCTCCTACCCAAACGGCCGGAATGTTCGGCGTGTGGACATCCGGGGCACCTGAGAGTCAACTGTCCTCAGCAACAGCAACAGCAGCAGCTGAAGCAGCAGCAGCAACAGCCAAGGTGCAGGTGAGAGTGCTATGTCCTTGGGAAACTTGTAAACACCGGTCTTGAGGGGCAGAGGTCGGTGATTGCTGGAGAGAAGGCTGCAATGCTTTTGCAAGTGCGCTCAATGAAACAAGACTTCATTGCCATATTGGTGGGGGGGGGGCCTTGACGATGTTTCTTGCCAGATGGTCGTTGACACAGGAGCGACTATAACAGTGGTAAGACCCGACATTCTTGGGCCTTCCCTCCAGCGATCATCCGGTAAGAGCATGGATCACTGTTGTTTAACTACAATAATGGGCGAGACCACATCAGTCAAAGGCAAGAGAAGGGTACTCTTACAGCTCGGTAACCCTGAGATAGAGCATGATATATACATAACATAAATAGAGGACAAATGGATTTTGGGTCTTGATGTATTACGTAAGTTGGGATGCTGTATTGATACTCGAGTGGGGGTGTTACGCTTAGGTAATAACGAGTTGGTAATGTCAACACGACGAGATTTGTCTTCGCCAATGAGGTGCCCAGTACTGTGTAATCAGTAAACTGTGCTCCCTGCTACTAGCAAAGTTGTTATTCCAGGCAGATGCCAGGGAAAATTGGTCAGGCGATTGGCCATAATCGAACCAGCTCAGAAATGTGGCATTTTACCCGATGGTGTCATTGTAGCCAGGACATTGATTTCTTCAAAATCGGACAGTTTGCCTGTTAGGTTGATTAATTTGTCTGACCGTGATATCTGCCTTGAAAAGGGGGCCACAATAGGGTTTTGCAAGCAGGTCTCACAGGTACTTCCAAATGTTCCAGAATCTTTGCTTTCATAACCTACTGAATGTCCTCTTCCAGATGCTCTGGGGGAACTGCTAACAAGAGCAAAAGAAAACCTCAACTGGCGACAGGAGAGGACAGTTTCAGAATTGTTACAGAGAAATAGAAGTGCTTTCTCCTGCGAGCCCAATGACCTTGGCAGAACTAATGTTACATGCCACCACATAGACACAGGGGATGCCACACCCACAAAGCAGCCTCCAAGGCGACTACCACTAGCTTCATATGCGGTTGTTAACGGTATTCTGAAAGAAATTAGGGATTTAGATGTGATAGAGCCATCAGTCAGTCTATGGTCTTCTCCCATTGTGCTTGTTAAAAATAAAGATGGCTCCATAAGATTTTGTGTTGATTACCGCCAACTTAATAATGTAACCAAGAAATATTCTTACCCACTCCCTAGGATAGACGACACCCTGAAAAACTTAGCAGGATCACAGTGGTTTTCTACTCTAGACATGAAGAGCAGGTATTGGCAGTGCAAGGAAAAGACTGCCTTTTGTGTCCAAGGGAAATGAACCTGGCAATTCAAGGTTATGCTCATTGGGCTATGCAATGCCCCTGCCACCTTCAAACGACTACTGGAGAAAGTTCTGCCCTTAGAGATTTGCCAGCTGTACCGAGACGACATTGTGGTCACAGGAAGAACATTTGAAGAATCCCTTGCATGCTTAGATTCTGTGTTTCAAAAAGTGACTGTGGCCAATCTGAAATTGGTTCCCAAGAACTGCCACCTTTTCCAAAAGAAAATTAATTTCTTGGGCCATTTTATGTCGGTCCATGGGATTGAAACAGACCCTGGGTATACCAGAGCAATAAGAGATTGGCCTCTCTACCAAAGGATAAAATTGAAATTCGAAGTATCCTGGGCTTATGTGCTTACTACTGTCGATTTATGCCTGGGTTCGCCACTATCGCCAAACCTCTGCATAAACTGACTGATGCAAAAAGAAAATTTTGTTATACCCCAGAGTGCGAAGTTGCTTTCAATAGACTAAAGGAAATTCTGATATCTCCCACAGTACTGGGCTTCCGAGTAGAGAGGGAAAATGCATTCTGGATAATGATGCTAGTGATGTTGGAATCGGGGCTGTGTTATCTCAGATCCGGGATGGAAAAGAGTGGCTATTGGAATACTTCAGTAAGGTGCTACACAAGCCCGAGAGAAACGACTGTGTGACATGCAGGGAGCTTTTGGCAGTGGAGAAGGTCATTGCACATTTTAATCCACATCTTTATGGCAGACACTTCATCCTAAGAACTGATCATGCTTCATTACGCTGGCTGCTAAATTTCAAGAACCCCGAAGGTCAAATAGCCCGGTGGATACAGCACCTGCAAGAATATGACTTTGAAATACAACATAGGTCTGGACGCCTTCACAGCAATGCAGATGCACTCTCTAGGAGACCATGCGAACCATTCTGTTGTAATTGTGAATGCCAGGAGAAGTTTGGTGTATCGTGGAAAGCAAGAAGGACAAAAATTAAAGGCCCTGTATCTGGTGATGGGTCATCTACATAGGACAAAAAGGACATAAGAAATTATCAGCTATATGACCCCACATTTTGTCCAATATTGGAGTGGAAGGAAACCAGGCGGCGACCAAGATGGGAGGATATATCTAGCTTGGGCATGACAGTCAAGACATACTGGGCACAATGGAATTCCCTTGTTATTAAAAAATGGTGTGCTTTTCAGGAATTGGAAAAGTAATGATGGGAGACAGAGTCATTTACAATTGGTCCTATCAGAGTGCCGAATCCCAGAAGTGCTAAGAGTACTGCATAACACAGCAGCAGGTGGTCACTTCGGTGTAAATAAGACCCTTGAAGGGGCCCAATGAGATTCTATTGGCTGTATTGTCAGCAGGATGTTGAGAAGTGGTGCCGTCTGTGTGATGCATGTACTGTAAGGAAGGGTCCAAGGGTTAAGGGCCTGGTCCCCTCCAAAAGTAGAATGTTGGGGCCCCATTCGAGAGAATGGCAGTTGACATTCTCGGAGCCCTATCAATCACTGAGAGAGGAAATAGATACCTTCTGGTAGCACAAGACTATTTCACAAAGTGGCCCGAGATTATATCGGTGCCAAACAAAGAGGCAGGCACAATAGCTAATACCCTTGTCGAGCATGTTTTCTCCAGGTTTGGAGTGCCACTTGAGCTTCATTCAGACCAAGGACGAAATTTTGAAGCAAATCTTTTCCAAGAGCTAACTAGTATTTTAGGAATGAAGAAAACCCAAACCACAGAATTATACCCTTAGTCAGATGGAATGGTTGAGGGGCTAAATCGTACCCTGGAACAGTATCTGGCTATCTTCGTAGAAGACAATCAGAAAGATTGTGACTCTTAGGTACCCTTATTTCTCCTGGTATTTAGCTCGGCAGTCCACAAGTCCACAAGGGTAACACCTTCAAGGATGCTGTTTGGGAAAGAGCTCCGCCTACCTGGTGATGTGCTGTTTGGACGTCCAGTGGAGGCAGAAGCAGCCACTCCAGAGCATGCTATTAAGCTACATCAGAACTTAACCGATATTCATGCATTTGCCTGGAGGCACTTTAAAATTAACAGTGGCAGAATGAAAACACGATATGACCGAAGAATGCCTGATGAGACTTTTAAAGAAGGACAGCTGGTGTGGTTATACAACCTTCAAAGGAAGAAGGGATATTTCCCGAAGCTACAGAAATCATGGGAAGGCCCGTACAGGATCCTGAAGCAGATAAATTATGTGGTCTATAGGATTTGTCGACAACGCTATCGGGCGAAGCCTAAGGTTGTCCACATCGACCGACTGGTGCTGTACAAAGGTCCTGATGTTGTAGAGTCTGTTCGGGACGAACGGATTTAAGGAGGTGGCAGTGTTACGCGCTGCTGCCCGATCCGGTGGCTGTGGACCCACATCTCCCCTCATCTCCCCCAGGGTTACCACCAGACCCCTCTTTCTAGGAAACCCGTGAATAATGGACAGCGGCCATTGGGCCGTCGCACTGCTCAGTGCCTTGCTTGTGTCACGGCTCCTCTCCCCTGCTGGAGGTTTCGACGGGTTTGCAAGAATGTTCTGGTGAGACTGGCTGGCGCCTCGACCCTCCGCGACGCATCATGCGAGTTGGGGAAGATTCTTGGTGGCGGCCTAAGACACTATATATACTGCCACAACCCAGCGGCCAGCAGTCTTTGATGGAGGCCACCTGGCCAAGTGTGCGCGAGCGAAGTGAATTGTGGACGACGACAGGAGATTGCGGGACGATGATGGGCGAGGTGTTCGTGGCATGAATGCATGAGAGGGTGTGAAACCGACGAGTGAAGCCTACTGTGCGTGAGGGCGCTTGGAAGACTCAAGAACATCGCGACTGGTGGGACATGGACTGAACTGAGGTGGGATTGAATGGAAGTGTAATACAGATTTTATTGTAAATATTCAAACTGTCAATTTGGACACATATTTTATATAATATTTGAATAGGTTGATACACTGTCTTTTAGGACTGATCTTTAATTATTTAATTCGATTGATTTTTTTGTGGTAATTATAAATTGTATGAAATTGGAGTAATTAGTTGTGAACAGTATGTTGTATCAATTTACTGTGAGATTTTGAGTTCAGAGAATTTTGCTGTAGTTATTGTAAATAAAATAAGGAAATTATAATTAATGATTTAATTTAATTAAGATCTCCATCTCTTGACCAACTTGGTATAGCCCACTTAATTTCTAGAGAGAGAGAGAAACTGTAACAATACGATCCGTCTGAAGGCTGCACGCTTGTGAAGAGCACATCAATTCAATTCTGACAACCTTGTCCAGTCATGAACGACGAGGCAAACGAAGCTCTGGTTGTGTGCAGTGGCGCTATGGTAATAATACCCTATTACTGGTTTCAACAGAAACGAAAGCGCCGACGTCGATGATGATAAGTCACAAATTTGTTCAAAAAAAGGCCTAGAAGTGAGTTGTTGGGTGTTTTGAAATCGCAGCTAATCAGCGATCAGTACAAGAATTTCACCCGTATGAGCCAGACAATCTTCGAAGATCTACTCATAAAAATTGGACCCACAATCTGCAAAAAAAAAAAAAAACACCTACGACAACCTATCTCGATTCAAGTTAAGTGCTAGTCTTCCATTTGACCGTAGTAAACCTTGGCAGCGCTAAGAAAAAAAAAACAATAAAGAAGTTAAACAACCATTATTACTCAATATAAATAAATCAAACAAAAAAATCAATTGATTATTCAGGAATAATAAGGGGGTCAACATAAAATGCTTCCTTAAAGTAATATAAAAAATTGAATACTGGCGTCCTACAGTAATGTATATATTTTTTCCTATTCCAGATTAGCAGTCACTGTACGATTTTTGGCGACAGACGATTCATACTCAAGCCTCCAATATCTTTTCGGATATCAAAGCAGGCTTTCGCAAAAATAGCAGCAGAAGTATGTGCTGCACTCGTCGAAACATTAAAAGGAATTACGAATTTAATACGAGCATAAGTAAATTTAGTATACTGTACAATCCAAGTAAAATGTCGGAGTTTCAGTGATGATTTAGTTGGAAATTACTGCGATATACCAGTGTAAAATGCAATTACATGCCACGGTTTGCTTCTGACTTGAGTGGCATGCAAGACAAGGAGACAAATGAGTCCCCCACACGAATTCTCCTTCCTTCATAAAACGATAGGTGGTACAACAGACATTTGTGGTAGGACTACTAAAGTAGTTTGCATTACGTTATTATGGTAGTATATATTTTACCTAACAATTGTCGGAATACCTAAAGGATTGTAGGATTGGTAGAAGAATAATTTAACTCTGTTTAGTTTGAATGTAATCTGACTGGTGAGCCAACTGAAAGTAGAGAATCGTACATACAATAACGAGGAAATTGAAGAGAACAAAATGTGCATGTATACAATTCAGTCATAAAACAACTACAATAAAAAGACCAAATTAAAAGCATTAAAAAAATTAAATATTAACACTTTTATTCCTTGTGTAACTGCAATAATCATAGTAATAAATTTGTTACAACCAAATAACACTCTCATTTGAAACATATCCACTATTATTGACCAAAATCCCAAAAACATACTTCGATGTAGTAAAAAAGTATAGTAAGTTCTAAATAGTCATTTATGTCAGAATACTGGTAGGAAAACGAGAACGATGACTGCTGAGAGTCCTCCAAGGGAGATGAAACGCACAATCTTGGTATTAATTCAGTCAGTGAGGTTCCCGACAGAGAAACGCTTGGGTGTAATGGCTGTGACTGTTCTTGAGAGGGAGTTGGATGAGAAAGTGGGAGAGAGGTTTAAGGCACGAATGTTGGTTGCCATATGTTTGTGATTCAAACACACTTCTATCCATTTGCCGGTTCTGTAGCCTTGTACGCGAAGAATATGACATCATTTTGGAGGCTAAGTAAGCACCAAATGACTTCACTTCGCCATCCTCAATAGTTGTGTTCACTCTGCCTGCGGTTGCCCGAAGAATGCCTATAGAGTCTACCAGCATCGCTCTGTCTTCTTCCTCATGACCTCTTGCCCGTTTTGGTTGTATCAGAGACGCGAATACACCACCTGACGTTTCCGCACCAATTGCAGTCACTATCTCAGGATCGCCTTCATTCACGACTGCCTCTTCCTATAAAAAGTCAGAAAGACATTACTATTAAAAAGTAAAATATAAATTATTAAGATGTTGATAATAATAATAATAATAATGATAATAAGAACTCCTCAAGATGTCTCGGGGAAAAAACGCAAGGAAATATAACAGGTGACATGTCATTGGTCGAGGGAAACACGTAAACACATTTTACTGCTTTGGGCTGTAAACACAATGGTTTAAAAGTAAGGTAGGTCGATCAAATATGGGCACCCTCAAGCAATTCCAGCCGTTGTAAACTGATAAATGTTCGAAAAGAAATCTGTATTATGGGACGTATACCCTCAAAGAACGGTTAAGAAAGATTCGAAGCAGTTCATGTCATTTTACCTTATTGGGGATTGGTTCTGGGAAGTTGTGGTGGGAACTAAGGCCCGACTTCTGCCCGGAAATATTGTCTGTAGTTGGAGACCGCGTTTAATCAATTTTTGTCTGCATTTGTATTTCTGTATTGTAGACAATATTTTCTCACTTTTGTTCTATTTGGTAGCCTACATAATCAAAATGCAAAGTCCTTTCAAATTCGAATAAAATTCACTCATTGTATGTTATTATGCTCAAAAAGCAACGCACATACGCGGGTATATTGTAAATATTTCTTCCGCTCTTACTGTGCAAATAACCCTCAATGGTCATTCTAAACATCAGCAGGCAATCACGAATGTTTTATTTTCTTTCCGACCGGTAGGAAAAGTTATTGGCGGTAAGGTTCTACACGTTCCCATCTCCGTTAGCAATATTTCTCCGCGCTAATCTTCCCACCCAGTCCTGACCTTGAGTGCCTTGACCTCTAAAGCTGACATTACGTAACATTTGCTGCACTCGCTCAGTTGCAATTTCAAGGCTCTTATGTGTTTGAGACGTCAGCTGTTATGAGCTTTTCCTATTACGCGACTGTGACTGGAATAATAGCTTTAAGCACAACCAACTGCTGCGCGTGATAATGAACAGATGATGAGCAGTAAATGTTGGCCAACATCGTTGAGATTTGTCCCCTAAGGTCAAATTAATATTGAGTCGAAATTGCTTTTCTACGGAACTGTAGTTGTTCTATTAAGGAAACAGGAGCAGTTATATACGGATTGGTGTAATTCCAGTCCATCAAGTGGTGCTGTGAAGAGACAAACACACGCGCGCACGAACACACACACAGACACCTAAGCATGCGCGCTCGCACGAACACACTTACGTAAGCATACGCACACACCCAATATAAATCGCAGATTGTAATGCTGCATTTTAATTTTTATGGCACATAACTTTCAAAACTTAAACAACTAAATGGGAAAAGTTCAAAACAACACACTACTTCAGTGTCGACATTTTAACCTGGTCTTCACGAAATGTTTAATGATACAATTTAAACATCAAGAAAAGTATTTTGATATATCAATCGCGTTTGAATTTATACTACTTGAGTCATATATGTTCAAAAGCAAAAAATAAATGTTAGTTTGAATATAATTTAGCTCTGTCGTATTTGATGTTATAGATACGTATTTCAGATTCATGGGCGTTATCAAACTTAGTGGTTTCTCTAAAGGCCAAGAAGAGAGCAACAATTTTTGAAACAGTTGTAGGGTTGGCTTGTTGTTCGAAATTTAGTATGAAACACCTGAGGAGATTACAAAACTTGGTATGCAGTCAGGAAATTACAGACGATAAAATAACAGCGTGACTGCAGTTCTAAATGGTATACTGGCTATAATTTACAATGAAAAACCTTTTGTGCGTTTTACTTACGATCTGTGTAAACTAATCACAAACAAAATGCTATACATTAAAAACAAAATATATTATGTTAAGAACAACTTGTAGGGGACAAAAATAATTATGTAAAATACAATATTAGTTAAATATATCCCAAAGCAAAGCATTGTATAATTTCCGTCAATTTAATTGAACTGTTGCCAAAACTACTTCGGCAACTATAGTTTAGAAAAAATGGAATTTAAAGTACACAGATTTTCTACTGTTTGCAGGACCTTGCAAAACGTTGTGCGTAATATAGGCTATTGCTGTAAAATATTTCCATAGAAGACATAATACGATTGTGGTTAGAAGCCGAACAGATGATAGTTCGAGAACCAACTACAACATTACTTTTCGAAACCTACGTCGGTAAACAAGGGTTTCGGAGCAAATTGTAATCATAATAAGTCTCCTTCGACCCATTATGTAGATGTCATACGATAAAATATCCTTAGCCATAAAATATACACCCAGTTTTATATCCTGCATTATTCGAACTATAATTCATTGATATCCACCCACACATTGTGTTCAATTTTCCCTGGCGAATAGACAATTTGAAACGGCAAATATATGCCGCTTGGAGGATTGATGTTCGGGATAATTTAAATCTACAAACACTTGTGAAGATCATATTAAATATAATATACAATATTTTTTCCTTTTCTTACAAATCATTCTAATTTCTGTTATTACTGTCCCCTTCTTCCTTTTATTACAATTTGCTATCTATATAATTTTATCTCTAGTTACTAACAGGCCAATACATATTTTAGTAGCATTTGCCTTCTTTTATTTTAATCTAAATATACGCGTAACCTTATCATTAATAACTTGTGTTAGTTTAAAATAACTTAGAAGAGACAGAAAGTATTTCGAATATAGTCCATTCATGGTTGCTTCCAACTTTTCTGTAACCCTGCTCAAGTTGTACTTTCAGGATACTCCTCCGCCTCATGCAATCTAAGGCCGTGTCTCAATTGGCCCAGAGAGCGCTCTCTCGTACTTTCGCTCTTGCAACCGCGTCATTATGACGTCAGAGAGAACGCTCTTCGGTCGTCTCAATTCGTTGGAGAGAGCGCGAAAGAGCGAGAGCTCAGAGAGAGCACGAAGTTATATGCTCACTGGCGCTCTCTCGCAGGCACCATATTTGTTTACATTATTTCCGTGTTTGAATAAGATTATAGCAGCTGTCTGGACGAAAATCACGTTGCATTTTAACTGTAAGTGAATAATCCCAACTGTTTTAAACAGCGAAATGACATAAAAATATAAATACAGATTTGACTTGTCTTGTTTTTTTTTTGTCACTTTGCTGCAACATGACGGTAAAATATAAAACAAAAATAACAGTATTTTATGCGCTAGTGTTTATTGTGTTAGTGCTATAATTATTTGTGAATTATTTTGAACACACAGAAATTACTTATCATAGCCATGGCCGCGATTTTAGCTTAACATGCTTTCTCATCTTTTGGCATCAGCTGTTTGTCTGAGATCGGCGAGAAACGAGAGAATGGTCGTCTCAATTCCCAAAGCGAGAGCGTGAGAGAGCGCGAAGCAGTGCTCTCGCCAGGTTAAGCGAAATAGTGCTCTCTCGAAAGAGTATTCTATGAGATGAAACACGGCCTAAGCTTAACCTAGTCTTGAAAATACACCAGTGGGACAACACACTGCATACTTGCGTGCTCAGTGTAATAATATTTTGCAATAATAACTATTTCTTACTTGGTGTTACCAACACATATATTTTCTCTCTGTTTTTATTTTCTGTTAGCTATAAATGAAATATTATTATTATATATATTATTATAAGGCACTTCTATGTCAACGGAAGTATAAAATGCTTGTGGCACATGACATATTTAAGAAACAAGCAAGCACATCATGTATGGGGTGATTTACGAAGGTTTGATTCAACAAGTGTGAAGACCCGTGAATAAACTATACCTACATAAAATTAAAGGCTAATTTGTGGTAAACAATTTTGAAGTATATTTGCTTTGCATGCTGCGTTTTTCGATGCCTGAAACACAAAGTGGTACATTAATCGATTAAAATACAATAAGTAATATTAAATTAACGACAGAATATATAAAACCGAACCTAGATTAGAACCCTATACCATCGAATTTCCTAGTGGTACTGAGTTTTCGCTCTTTGCGCACAAAAAATATTAAAATTGAAGAAACATATAGTCATACTACCGCCAACGTTACAAAATTTGTGAGGGTATCTTCCTAAGAGCATTCCAGTATGCCAGCTACTTTTATTTCTTGATGATAACATTACTATTAAATGATAGTGTCAGAAAAGTTGCAGTTATTTTACAAACAAACACACGCCTTAATGATAACGACTGGTAATTCGAAGTTTAAAAGTCTTTGTCGTGGTTCTGATTTCCCTTAAAGAATTGTACCTTTTTTTTATTTCTCACTTATTGCGTAGCTTATTTGATATATTTTAAAAGTAGTTTTTTTTTAATTTGGCGATTTTAGTCAGGAATTGGATTTTAGTTGTCAATAATGTATTCCACTTAATTATACATACTCGTATATAACTACCAAAACTTAATATCCTCTGTCTTTTGTGGGAGAATATACGTATATTAGGATAGTGGTCATTGGAGTTTTCCTAAGTATTCAAGGGTAAAGTGTAGATGTTAGGTTATTAGTAATTATTTTTATAAATTTATTTTCGGACATGTATTCCATTAATTTATATATATTCATATATATATGTCATATTCGAATATTACAGGAGGCAACTAAGAACCCAGTGCAGAGAGGTAATACTATAAATCTTTAGGTTGTTGATAACATTTATAGTCTTTTCAAATGGTCGACTTAACATAGCTGCCTAGTGTGGGACAGGTGGCGCAAAAGGACAGAGTTTTACATGCTAAATTATTTTAGGGTGTATCCCGGCCACATTTTACGGTATAGCTTACAAAAAAAAAAAAACATTTTGTCCATTTTTGCCCGGGTGACGTTGCTACAAAACGTTTTCTGCAAGATTTAAATGGTGAGGGAAATAATGCGACTTGTTATTCAATAGTTTAATTTCCTTTATTATATTTTGTGAATCACTGGAGATTTAGTGTGTTTGAAGATTAAGTAATTGTGATTGAGTTGAGATGTAATATTTATTGTTTTTTCGACACGATTTAAAAATCAACAAGTATGAAAATGGAAGTCGTCGAGAAATTAATGAACTCTGAAAGTAATGAAATGAGGGAGAATCTCGAGAAAGCCTAGCTGAACTTGAAACACAGAATGGTGAGACAAGCTACACTGTTGCTAATGGTTTGGGAGAAGTTCAGGTAAACGGACTCTTGCCCCGCAGAGCGAGGTTAAGAAATGTCTAGTGGCGAGCACCACATCACTAGTTGGCATCGATTTTGTCTTACAACAAACCAAAATATTTATTTTGACAATTTTTATCAATCACTCGATAAAACCTTATGATTTTTACTACGGCTGTGAATCAACACGTTGATGTTTGCTATGAAGATATATTATTATTCCAATATGTGCTGAAATGGATGGTATACCCACTTATTTTTAAAAGATTAAAATTAATTTTCTCAACAACATTTTAAATAGACATTATAAAGTTTGCAATACTAAGTCTATACTTGCTCCTCCTCCTCCTTCTCCACATCCACATCCACATGCTCCACACTTAAGACTTAAGACTTACCACTTAAGAATTAACACCTCACTAGCCCCACACAGCACCACACTAACACCACATAGCACCACACTAGAACCACACAGCTCCACACAAGCACCACAATCTGCTCAACAGACAGTATCACCTGATTCACACCTTGCACCAAACACTCCACACCTTGCTCCTCACTGCTCCTCAATCGTTCCTCATTGCTCCTCAAACTGCTCCACACATAGCACCTCACACAGCACCTCACATAGCACCTCACTGCTCCTCAATTAACTCTGCAATTTGCTCCACAATTGGCTCCGCAATTGGCTAAGCACACTTGGGGTAAGTAAGTGTAATCAATAATTTTTGTAAGGCATTCGTCTGGTTTATCCTGTATTTCGTTGCGTGTTTAGAATATTGGTCTTGAGAGCCGATGTGGGGCGGAGTAAAGTACGTATTTAAATTCGTATTTCAGTGTGACTCCGTGTATGTGGACTTTTGTTGGGAGGGGATCTTTGTCATGGGGAGGGGGGTTTATAGCACCTGGAATGATGGTGAGTTGTAATTCGTTTTATTGTGTTAGCTAGGCTTGTCGTTATTGGGTCGTATGATTTTGATTGATTAACTTTAATGACTTCAGTTAGCATTTGTTACATTTGAAATAGTTTTTGGTTACGATACTAATATAAATTTCGTAATCGCATGATTCAAGTCGGTTTAATGAATTTGTGGTAATTGCACAATTAAAGTCTTTTGGTTAATCGGGTTAGTCATTAAAGTAATTCGTTCGATAGGCTATTTGAACGTCTCTTTGCATTAAAAAAAAAATTCATTTCGCGGAAAAGAAAACATTTCTCTCGTATCTAAATCCTCAGTATGCATCCAGGCATTCGACCTGGACGGAACTGCTCATCAGTCCCCAAAAATAAAATGTTACTTATACCACTCTTACAACAACATCAACACCTATATGAGCAATTATAACCTACCCTCTCTTCATCAACTTCAGGACGTCAGAGAGGACACATCGATGCTGCTCCGCCAATATCATCCTTATGACACTCAACCCTTTCAACACCAAAAAAAATCGATCAAAGAAATTTGATCAAGTAATTATTTAATTGATTGATTAATCAAATTAATTAATCGATGAATATATTAATTTCACAATTATTTAATCTAATTTGCATATCATTATTATAACTAGATAATTGTGCAAATCGGGCACTTAGGCCACTCTTGCACACACCTGTGACTTAGGCCACTCTTGCACAAATCCTCGTCTAGTGAATTGGGAGCCCACCGCTGGCTCTACTCATGTGATACGGTCCTTGTTTTTGCAGGCTTGTTACTGGTCAGAGTACCCTAAGGCATGTTTTCGAAAATTTCCTTTTTTTTATTGCTAAAGTAACTGAACGTGTACATGCTTGAAGTCTAGGATATCTTCGAATGAATTCGCAAAAAATTCCGGTCTCTTATTTTAGCACCTATAAACTGAAGAATGTTTTGATATACAATAAAAATTCGCTTATCCGGCCTTCGTTATTCCGTATTTCCGGATTTACGGTGCAGTAATATTTTATCATTAAATAAATTTGTATTGTATTAATGATAACTTTCTTCCTTACTGAATATGCGTTGCAATGTTGTTCACAGCATCGACCGAAATCATTATCATAAAATTTTGGCGTGATACTGTGAAATATGTGTATTCTGTTTTATTCCATTATTGCCCTTATTACCCAAACGTTTGGTCCCAGTTAGTCCGGATAATTGAGGTTATTCACTAATTATACCATCTGAAGCACTGTTTAATCGACGTTGCACACAACTAAGTGCTCGTTTTCACGAAAAACGAGTTTAAAAATTGTTAGGATTAACACTTCCTGTTCTCTTTCCTCGCACCTTGTTGTCTGGAGTATGATAACCTACTAATGAAGGTCTGCCCAAGTTCACTGTTACTGTCGTGTCGAGACAGCGCACACTTAAGAACACAACACCAGCTGACGAGTAAGTAAACACAAGTGAACTGACACGTCATGTTTTACGTCAGGTGGATTTTTCTCTTTCATGTAAATTATAACTAAAAACAAATTGCCCAATTATGAGCCCTTTAATATTACGACGACTGACTTGACACTGTTGACAATGTGTCTACTTAATGTGGCCGCCTGATTGAAGGAATTTTGCAGGTGTGAGGCCTAAAAACGTGGGAGCGCTAGGGGCTACCGAGACATGCGCATAAACTCTCTCATTGCCTCTACGAGCAAAGCACTGAGCTGGCGTGCAGTCTTGCCGTCGATAACGCACCTTTATGAGACTTTCATCGGAGACCCTACCATTTTATGAGGTAATAATAAAAATTAATGTTTGATGCACGTTCATACCTAAAAATGCCCGTGAAAACACCGGTTTTGGCCATATTCACTGCCACAAAGACATGCTTTAGAGAGAAATGGAGGAACTAAAAAACGTATACAGATGCGTATTCTTCAGTACTATTAGTAAGCAGATCCCACTCTGATAGGTTGAGCACTATTTTGAATAATGCAGATATTTTATCTCTATTCCAAAACCAATAGTAGATTGAAGCACGACAACCGATTTACTTGGTACACGTGTAAACAATTTTAGAAAACAACTGTTACTTTAACACTTATCAGGGAAGCATTCTAATGTATATTTTGGCATCATTTGAGAATAACTACGAATAATATAAATGTTATCATGTGATATAAAAATAATTTATCTACAACATACACTTTGTGGCCGAAAGTCACAAGATGCTTATTTGCTCTCAGTGAACTTGCACAGTAGGGTTCTAAAGATTATATATAAGTGAAGGCGCAAACACTTGAACACTATATACACGTTTGCTTCCATAGGGAGTCACTTAATAAATTTGTATGCATTCTAAACCGGCATAATATTGCAGTAGACAATAAATTCGTGCATTCCATTACATAAATTTCTTAGAAGTTAAACATGCCTTAGTTGTCAAGTGGAAAAGTTACAGAAATACTGAATCAAAGGGTGGTAGATGGTATTTAGTGATGGCCACCATAAGAATCATAATATAATATAAACCTATTCTAACTCATGTTCACATACCACCAAAATACACTTCTCTCCAGTATTTGAACTAAGGATGACATAGCCGATGATCTAAAGGATATGTGGAATATTTCGAAGAAGGCCACAATGGTATTGCAACTTTTCTATGATAAGAGAAATACAAATTGTGTCAAGTATGAATCACCTATTTCAGATTATGCGAAACTGTGATATGCATAGTACATCCACAAAGAAAGACCAAAAGGAGAAAGGCATCTAAGGTATATTTCTGTCGGGATGATCCCCTAAAAGTTCAGTGCTTTCTAATTCATGATATTGGCATAGCATATCTTATCAGTGAAGGATGTAAAAACTCAAGCCCATAAATATCACCACATGAACTCCTGCCTAATAAGCCATTCACGGTTACTTCACACTTTTCTGAAGCCCTTCTAAAGTTCTACTTTTGGTTATCGATTGTATATCCGTCCGCTACATGCAAACAGCCATTGACATGTGACTAATACGTTTTAACTCTAAAATAATTTGTTTACTGTTTTCAGCTGTTCAAAGAATTCTGTCATATTTCAAATACCATTTCGTACGAATGTTCACAATTTAGGCCTATAACCATATTTAGGCCAGCTTTATGACTTTTGAACAGTGTCTGTATTGACTATAGTTCTTTCAGTTATTATTTTATATTGTAAAAATATTTGTTATTCGCAACATTGCATATTACAAGGAATACACGTTAATGTTTTGCCGCGACTGTGTTTAACCCTGAACATCTGCGGGTGAAAGAACTTTAGTATTTAACCTCTTGTTATTGATATAAGTTGGACTATTTCTTTAAAAGCATGGGCTCAATTCGAATAAATATTAAAACGATGTAACAACTAGTACAATGAAAAGACACAGTAAATTCAAGCAAGCAACTCGTATCGCTGATATTTTGTACGCAGCAGCGAGAAACTTCGTAAAAAAATAGTGGCGAACATGCACACAAATAGGCTTACCACAACTTTTATTCCGCTGATATTTCTGTGTATTGGTTCTTACTGTTTGCTAGGTTTATTTCATTATTTATTTAAATTTATCTGGCTGGGCTTAGTATTTTGTTGTGATTACGGCAAACATTCAAATTACAGAAACGTAAGCACGTTACACTATTGTGATTCAAACACCTAGCGCAAAGTACCGTTGTGATAAATAAACAGTTATTACTTTCAAAAAATTTAAAAACCGTACAGACAAAAATGCTCTGTTACACACAGGGGCCACGACACACGTTATTATATATATATATATATATATATATATATATATATATATATATATTCCTGCTGTGGAAAAACAGATTTATCACAACATCGTAACTTGCCTGGGTAGGTTTAAAAATCACAACTGTAAAAACTTCATGCACGTTTCAGTATTTTTACACAAGAGGAGAAATTAACGCCTTCTTCAGTCTCTCTTTTCTATGAGCAACACGTCATGTCGCCAGTTGCCACTTCTGCCAGCTACAGATTTGTAACCGTCCCACCATCACATATAAATGTTATAGTAAGTATTCAAACAATAAAATCTCGTTTCAGATGTAAATTACAAATTCCAAAATCATTAATTTTGCTGTGATTTGTATTAAAGATGCAAAAATTGAAAACGTGTGTAATTTTCCGGCTGCTACTAGCGGTGCGAAACTTCCCGAGAGAGATAGATAGATAGATAGAGAGAGAGCGAGAAAGAGAGCGAGAGAGAGAGAGAGAGAGAGAGAGAAAGTGAGAGCGACAAGTTCCGCTCCGGCTATTCGTTCCTTCCTCGGATGAAAAATAAAACACCATGTCACTAGGGTCTACACACCAAAATTTGAGCTGATATTTTTAACTGTTACAATGAAATATGTTCCCTTCAGTGCTACCGAAAAATCAAATATATCAATAGGCAACGTTTTATTTACAAATAACGTACCAAAAATAGGTTAAAAAATTATTTTATTTGTGAACTATTTGGTATTATCCGTTGCCAACACATCGCTGCTCTCACAGTTTTAAATTCGTATTAAATGCGCAATAAATACTCAAATTTATAGAATGTACTAAATTAAAGTTTAATTTATCCAAGAGTACAATACTTCAAAGTTAATCGCAGTGTTATATATTTGTGTTATACAAGTTATTTAAAACACAGGTTGACATGTTACTCATAGGGTGATTTTCCAAAGGTTCGTTTCAAAACATCCCAAGAAACCGTGAATGGACTATATCTTACGATTGGTGCCTTATGCTCCTTTTATCTTCTGGTATCAACATTCTTTGTTCTATAGGGATATCGGGCTTGTTCAACCACTTCCAACGACAGAAAAATATAAGTACACAGAGACACTGCAAGACAAAAGGCCGCGATTCTTCCGTTGTTATACAAAACCTGGATACTAACTTTTAAGCATTTCCGACAAAACTTAAGCACTAATTTTGAGTGTTTATTAGATTACTGGCACATCAAAGAAACCTTGCCAAGGCGAATATCGTAGGATGTGCAGGTTGGCCACAAACTCTTCCCTTTGTATAACACTCTATTTAACAAAATATAGTGACAGTAGCAATAATTATTTTATATCTCAAAGCGTATTAACTCATAAAATGTTTTTATGTTTAAGATGCAGTGTGAGCTACTGTGGCATCATTGCTGGAAAACGCCCAATTAATCCTGTGGGATAAGGAGACTAGATCACGTCTCAACTGTTCAGCATAATTTTCGAAGAAAGTATCATAGCCAACCAATGCCTTATCATAAGGCATAGGTGATCAATAGTTCACATTTGGTAGCGACTGTCACTTGCGAAAAGACCAGTGATATCTTCCTTTTTGAGACATATTATGATAATGAATTAGTTCATCTGAGAGCGCATAGGCATGGAATAAACTAGATAATAATCTAATGTATAATAAATAATCTAATGCAAATGAAAAAAAACACGAATGCGAAGCATGTAATAAGTATTTAAGAAAACACACACACACACACACACACACACACACACATATATATATATATATATATATATATATATATATATGACACAAGACCACCGAGACATGTACCACCTCTGCCATCGCTTATTCCATTAGACAGAAGGCATGATCGTAGTAGGTCGCCACGCCACCGATATGTCTATTGCGATTCGTGTGGCCGTGACCTTGAGCGGATTGAATTTCTGAGATTATCTTGGAAAGAATTTTCTGCTCATTGCTCTAGTATGTCTCAGTGTGACTTGAGGTGCGGAGTATCTTCTAGATCGGGCCAGCAAGACTACTCAGCCGCGATGGGCCTCCGAACCATAGTTTGAGAGTTGAGTATGAGTAACAATCTCGCCAATTGGCGAGATTGTTACTCATAGTTAATCGTAGAGATAATGGTGACGGCGATAATGAAATGAGTCTCTCAAACACGTGAGATTAAATTTGAAAACAAAAATAATTTAATTACAAATATTATACACGTCATTATTCAGATGTAAGAATAGCATCGCACACCTGTCACTTAAGGTCGCACAATCCTCCAAATACTCAACTCTCAAACTATGGTTCGGAGGCCCATCGGGGCTAAGTAGTCTTGCTGGCCCGATCTAGAAGATACTCCGCACCTCAAGTCACACTGAGACATACTAGAGCAATGAGCAGAAAATTCTTTCCAAGATAATCTCAGAAATTCAATCCTCTCAAGGTCACGGCCACACGAATCGCGATAGACATATCGGTGGCGTGGCGACCTACTACGATCATGCCTTCTGTCTAATGGAATAAGCGATGGCAGAGGTGGTACATGTCTCGGTGGTCTTGTGTCATGGACCCTGCTGGAGACTGGTAGTTGTCTAAGGTATTACTAAGAAGCGAGGTTGTACTACACTATGGTGCAAAACACGCCCAGTTCGTTCAGCAACGTAAAGTTAAATGATGAATGTTTCCTGGCTGGGGAAGGAGGGCGGGTATGCACACAGGCCACAACACGGGCAGGTCACAGCACGTACATTCAGTCTGTGCATCACAATGGATTGCAAGCCAGGTGGTCGGCCGATGATGCAGGCAGCATGCAGGTCTCGGCAAGCTGTGGGAATGACACACGCTGACCGGGCTGCATCAGGCACCAAGGCGGCAGATCAACGTCACTAACTTCAAGCAGGCTGTGGCAGGCCGAGCCGAGTTACACACTCAACTTCGTCGTGGAAAAGGATTTTAGTGAACCATACCAAAAAAATGTCGAAATTTAAAAAAAATAATTATATTTATTAATTTCTTTAAACAAACATGTAAATAATAATACATGTACACATGTACCTAGTCGTCATATGTAGAAATGTTCGTCTGCAGGAACAGAAGTGCTCATTATTATTATTATTTACCATAATGGATGATTTTGGAATCCAACTGTCATGGCTAGAATCGAAGCCAAGTCACCGCACCAACAAGTTGTTTCCTTCTGCCTACTTGCTAAGAATTAAGCAAATTCGAAATGAAAACATAAACTCAGAGCAACTAATAAGTATTTAAAAACATAAACCAAGCAAATCTTAGAAATATATTGGTCGACAAACTACTCTCACTAGTACTTACATAACTGTCGGGAAATAAGAGTACAATATTAATTTAGGCTTACGTATGCCAAGTGGGACAAATCTCCATAATGCAAATTAATTGTAACAAGACGAACACTATGAGAAGAGACCAAGATATTAATTCAGTGACTGTCATCTCGACCGACCTAACTAAAAGTCTACCATACTAGGCGAACCAACATAAGGGTCAAAGTTAAGAAAAAACACTTTCCACACATTTTGACCAGGGATGCATGGTTTGCAATATACTAGTAAAGGAAGATACTCTACCTTATGTACCCCTGATATAAGGAAAAAATTCAAATGAAAAATAATTTTATTATTGAAATATATGTAGGCTATAATTTTCATGTGATGGAGCTCTATGAGGTGGGAGTTGTAGGGGGCACATATATCAAGCATTTGGATGCAGGAAGCTTAGTTTTCGATATATAAGTAACAATATTAAATCAGCCCTATAACCACGACATTAGGACCATGATGACATTCGTTAATCATAGTGATACATAAAATTATAATAAAATTATATTTACGATAGGAATATTCACATATATAGTTAACGAAAATGGTATACTTAATTTATTAAATTATTTTTTATTTATTCAAGTTTATTTTAATTTTTGTTTTTTATAATGCTAGACCTATGCACTCCTATATTAAGTTAATTATCTCTTCACAGATACATATATTATACTCATTTCAACTTCGATATCGCTCACTCAAGAAAATTTTATTATATAAAAAATTAATTTTTTTAACTTCATATTGCATGACATGTCTCTCTCATCATCTTGGCTGTAGCTGTAAGAATAAGGCTTTGGAAGCTTTTGATGCTGCTACTGTGCCTTAATTGAAATTATAACTGGAAAAGATATTTCACTATCTGCATATACTGCTAATAAACCATCCATCCATAACATCGGAATGCGTGGTTATTCATCCCCTCCCCATATCTTTCGTAACACATAGATTCACCCTTCCTCCCCCTGTCCTGATATACATTCCTAAAACATTATAAAATATCATATAATTAAATATTATAATTCACATACCTCCTTACATCAACATGTTCTCTACTGCACTTCACCCATTCAATGTGATTAGACACATGAAACTTGGAACCAGTACGAATCTGCGTAATATAGCATGTTAAGGACCACTTTTACGAATCGATTGAAATTATACTGCCAAATTCAAATTACAGCTAACATCACAACCCAGAGAAAGACAACATGTTATGCTTAAAGGCAATTTATACGTATATACATACATATATACATATATATATGGAAACAATATTTTTCAAACTTACTTAGACAGAGCCACGAAACTGAGATACTAAAGCAGTCCCCCCCCCCCCCCCCCCCCGAGGAGTGGGGAGGAACATCTGGTCAAATGACAAAAAATGATCAAACAATACAATTCTCTACCCCCAAAACTGATAGAGAACCGCGGTCGCCTCGTCCAATGTTGTGTGATCAACTGATGTATCGAAAATCTGCAAAGGCAGCCAGGTGGTCAGCCGATGACGTAGGCAGCGTGCGTGTCAGCGAGTCGAGGGGATGACACGTACACTGATTTTGTGATTCATCACGCGCTAGGGTGGCAGGCCAGCCTCATTAACATCAAGCAGGTTGTGGCAGGCTCAGTCCAGCCACGCACACACTTTTCTTTGCAAGAGGAATTCAGTTGTACAGTGCAATGTAATTATTTATTTATTTTCAGATATACAAATGTACTTAAATGTATTATTTAACATTTATAGTGATAGAACTGTAAGCTTATTATGAAACGAATTGCGCATGAATCAGCTATACTAATTAACATTTATATCTCGATCATCTCAGATTTTTTGTTTATATACAATTAGATTTAATAACTTTGTGATGTATACCCTATCGAATAAGGAAATGTCACGTAACGCACACATAATCTACATATTTACTCTGTTGTCAGTCATCCCATGATTATACTTCATAATCGGCTGTGGAGAACAATGTACACATAAAATTACTATTAGTATGATACTCGAAAATATAATTGCATTCGATGTAATATAAAAATGAGAAAACCATAGAATGCTAGCTAGCTAAATCCATTTAAATAGCTAACCAATCTAGTACCTCGGAGACGAAGTATCATTAGCACAAAGAACAGTTACTAACATAAACTTGCATATACACACCCAAGCATACAGCACTAGATTTCAGTAGAATATACATTTAATATTTCTCATAAGAAAAAAGTAAGAGTTGAGAGGGTGATAGAGGGCATCATTTAGCACTGTTTTAGAGGTCAATGCGACAGCAAATAGAGGTCAAACAAGTTTATGCAGAAGAATGAGATTTTTACATGCCATTAAGGACAGATAAAATTAGGAATGCCTGTAAAAAATTGCATCAACATTATTATTAATATACTATTTAAAATAATAAAAAGTGCCATATTAGAGCAAATTACACAAGTTGCAGAAAATAAAGTAATCAGAATATCGAAAACGTAAAAAGTAAAACAGTTACGTATCACCTTGGTTCATAGTAGATGGTATATAGACAGAATTATTTTCGCACAAAGGCGATTTATATGCATATGCGCAATGCACTGCAACACCAACTTTGAGCCGAAAATACCTCACTTCACTGCTTGGAGATAGGACACTTTTATCCTATCCCTTCAGCACGAAGAGAGCCGAGTAGATAATGCTGACCATTTGAGGTGTCGTGTTTCCTTCTGTGTACTAACGCCATTGTTAATGACGTTGGTGACCGTTCGAGCGATTGAAAGGAGTGAGGAGGGGGTGGATTGGAAGGTCCGGCTCCCCAGGGAGAAGCAGGCGAGTTGACAAATGCAATTCCCCCCCCCCCTCCCCCGCCCCGATGAACACGCGCGTCATGCAAATACCTATTCGTATTTCAAAGACTTGTCGGAACAAATAAACTGCAGATTAGATTCGTTCAACGAACTTCTAAATTACGTAAGAGCAGTTTTGACATGTAATAAAACGATGAACATGAAAAGCAGCATATCCTATTGTAAGAATATTTACAGTGCCAGATATAACTATAGCATAATCTTCGCTCAGTTATTACATGCATGTTTGAAACATTTCGAACTGTTGTTAAATGTAAATGACCTGAGGCAGAATGAATGTGTGCATTTGTGTAGTATTGCGTCTTAAAGAATTAACAGCAATAAATTATTTAGAAATTTATTTCCTTGAATTGTGACAACTTATGACAAAATATTATTTACAACTGGAAGTATTTTTTAAGTTGAGTTGAGATGTTTGGACGGCTCTTAAAAATGTATTATCTTGCGATCCTATGAAGGATGGCATGAGGTGAGCAGCGCCTGGAATGAAGGGTGAGAAAACGGGATAACCCTGAGAAAAGCGGGGCCATAGTGGTCGAGTGGCTAGAGCGCTCGCCTTCCACCAAGGCGATCCGGGTTCGATTCCTGGTGGGGTCGGTCCACGGATGTGGGAATCGTGCCGGGACGATGATGCATGTCGGCGAGTCTTCTCGGGGATCTCCCGTTTCCCCCACCCTCCATTCCCGTCGCTGCTCCATATCCACATCATTCACCCCTCATCGGCTCTCAAGACCATAGAGAACCACCCAAACCTCTCAACTCAAACCGAGAATAGCCACCAAATAATGGCATCGTCCAGGTACGATTCCCACATACGCAAATCCGTGTGACACCACCGAAGTATTTTTAAGAAACCTATTTTTGAATACTATGGATAGCGTATTATATTCTGCCATTTATATTCTGCTTAGGTTTGTGAAAATATGTACAAAAATTATGTGAATTTAGAATTAAAAAATACATGTCTTAAAGTCTTTCTAGTTTATGGCTCAAATTATCCAGACATCTATAAAACGTATCTCGATAAGATACGAAAAATTTTTGTGAGCAATTAAATTAAATTTTGGAGACAATGTCTGTTTTTAAATTAAATTTTTTTTTTGTTAAAACATAGCACTTAATGTGAGCGGAAATTTAAACTGCATTTTGAAGCAAAATTTCATAGACTGTTCTGGCACAAGTGTGTTCTCATTCCCATAGATCTACGAATTAAAAAACTCTCTTACTTATGTGGTCGTAATAGTTCTTAGAGCTTGTTACCTGTACGCTGTAAAAACTCATATTTACAATTAATAATGTTTAAAATTCTCGTTGCCAAAATAAGTATTTTAAACGCTGTATACTTTTTCATTATAAGAAATACAATAGCTTGTCCAGTTTACTGTATTTTACAAAGACGAACTTTGAAATGGAAGTATTTTCTTTACAAAATCTCCGATACCGGTAATGGATTCATGCAGAGAATCAATCCTCTGAGAAATTTTTTTTTCGCCAATTGGAAGTAGGCCTATAGAACTCTCTCTCTCCAGATATTTCACAGCACACATAGCTACCACTCTATGATAACTAGATGCACATAAATGAAACTATAGCTCAGAGATGAGCTAAACCAGTATTTCTCAGGAACATCCCATACTTGTTCCTGTTCCCAATCGATACCCGTTGCTAATATCTGTAATTGAGAATACCTGTTATGTATAAGCTGTATGCTAGGCTGCGTTGTTCCACTATCTTACGTTGTTCTAGAATACCTGTTATTAGCCAAATACTGGTCTGACCTTTTTCGCTACCTCTGTGTAGTTGGATTCTGATAGTTGGATTCTTTCAACTACCTTCTGAAAATATTTAAACTAGTATTTGAAGTCGTCAGTATTTATCAGGAGGTATACCTCCTCGCGTCTAATGTTCTCCTGGTAGGACAGTAACAATAGCAATTTCCCGGAGGCTGTACTGTCACTGTTTGGGTTGGAAGAGGGGGGGGGGGGAATAAATGTACAGCTAGAGACATACTGAGAAGGATAAATTAATTGTAACTTAAGACAAAACTTTGAAAATTTTTTTCGTTGCCAAAAAAAAAAAAAAAAAATGCAGAATTGGCACTGTGCGAATGCCGTTATTAAATAACTTCAAAATAAAGTTAGAAATAATTTTTTTATATGATAATATTTCCGTCTATAAATACTATTGGGATGCAGTATACGATAGGAACAGGTACGAAGAAATTATATTGTACGAGTGTCGAGTAACAAGCCTGTTCGTGTGATTGTTCCTGCTTCAGTAACAGGCAGGGATGGCAACAGGTATTCCCAGAAACTAGGAACAGGTATCGACTGTTCTCGCCCAATACCTGTTGCTGATAACATGTATTAAAAATACTCCCCATCTATACTACAGCGTACTGTAAATTGTTTTCTTGTGTGGTATTTTAACATTCATTACGTGCGGTAGCTACATTTGCAGTCCTTAGCAAATCTTATATGTGTATGGCAAACTGAAGTGCGCAAACAGGAAATCCGGGCAAAGTGTAGTGTGTATCCTGAGATGGGTTATAGGAGGGCACCTTACTGATAATATAAGTTGCTGCAGTTCGCGAATATGAATATGTCCTGTAGAAAATTATGTCACAAGAGAAATTCACGTCACATTAGAGCCGCAGTGGTCGAGCGACTGCTGGAGCTTTTTTTTTAAACTACCTTATACTAAGTATTAATTGTAAGTCCGAAGTTATGGTCGGGTTCTAATTGCATCTCAGGGCTGAGCCCCTTACGCCTAAAGGAGAGGGAATTGAATACAAAGGAGGGAGAGGGTATAGGTAGGCATGACCACACTTTGGGGCCATGCCTACCTCCCTAAGTGTAGTGTAGTTAAAGCTACATTAAGAAGGGGTATGGTAAAACCCGCATAGACACGGTAAAACCCATACCGACAGAAAATGAGTTAAACTCGTGGCAGCACTACTGAAAATGCTAAAGGAGAGAGCAGGTGTGGAGTCCATGCTTTTTAATATTAGAGTGAAGGATCTAGTAGAGAGGTGGCGGGCTTTGGGCCAGCATGTTAAAGGCACATGCGCCCTTGAGGCGGAACTGCCATCCATATTACTGCGCGGGCAACCTGACTACCCGCACAGCAATACCGACAGCAGTGACTTCAGGCAGGGTCCTTGGGCTTCCAGCCGAGGGCGCAAGAAATCCGGGCAGCTCAGTCATGGCACCTACTTCATCTTTGCTCTTCCGCACCGACATCAGGATCTCCACATCGCAGGTGAAGGTGGGGAGTAACCGATCGGGTAGCCCCCCCCCCCCCCAAATTCTCCCTCGGTCAAAGGTGAGCAGAGCTCGGCGGGACATCCAGGAGCTACCAGTTGTGGAGGCGAATCCTCTGGCCCACGAGTGAAGGCTGCCGCCATTGCTTCCAAATTCCGATGCTGTTCCATTCCATTCCGCACGCATCTACAGTTGACAGCCCGCAGAATCCAGCAGTGGAGTGGTTCGCCACACTTCGCATGTTTCAGCACCTCGGGTTACCCTCAACATCATCCGCTTTGATTGTTGGGCCGCCACCAGAGATGCGCGAAGCCATCTACAACTGAACCACCCAGGCTCCCGTCGAACACGACCGTCCGTCACGAGGGCCACCGCCCGAGTGACTGATGGAGTGTTCGCCTCCAACCAAATCGTTCGGGTTCGATTCCCGGCGGGGTCGCGGCCAGATTTTCGCTTGTGGGAATTGTGCATGGACGATTCTGTTGGTCCACGGGTTTCCTCGAGAAACTCCCTCAGCCCCCCCCCCCCTCCAACACACACACACACAAAATTGCGTTCCTGCGCTGCTCAATATCCATCTCATTTCTTATTTCATTAATCAGCTCTGAAGACCTCATAAGGCGTTACTTGCGAGGTAACTTGGTACAGTTTTATCCCCCCCCCCCGTATTCTGGTTAAACTACAGGAAATTTAACACAAATGACACGCACGTTATTTTGGAAGGAAAGTAACAATTGGTTTTACATTAACATTTTTGCTAGCATGAAATTAAACATATCTTTAAATGCTCAAGTTACCGCATGAGACGTTATCGTAAGGAAAACTTATCTCGACTACATCGCAGTGCCACCTCACCCCCCCCCCCACTTAATCGAACGCTACTCTCCTTATCCAAGAACTGTGGACGAGCAAAACAGCAAAATGTCTGATAAGGCAGCTGGCTCCGGGCAATATCGGTCTAACGTAAAATACCAGGCACACGCGCTATTCGACACGTATTTGAAAATTCCTGTAGCTATTTATCGCGGGCTTAAAGCTGAGAAATCACACATACACACATTCATCCTCTAGTACTAAGTTCTGTTCCAACAGATATGGTCAGCTTCAGGTTGGTTTTGAAAGTACCACTTATGAGGCAGCATATGGTATTTGGAAACGAGCTTTTGTGTCGTAATTAGTGTGAAATGTCTTCATCCTCATCAATAATTCGTATGGGGAGGGTAACATCTTGCTCGAAATTATGTATGTTGGAACTACTATATTGTGGTCTGTGCAGTGCTAATTGTGGTGCGTGCAGTGCTAATTGCACAGCGACTGTGGGGTGTGCAGTGCTGATTGCGCAGCAGGCAGAGCAGTTGCGAAGAGATTGCAAAGCGACTGCGGAACGCGCGGTGCTGATTGTAGAGCAGGTGGAGCAATTACGGAGCGGTTGCAAAGAGATTGCAGAGCAGATGGAGATTTTAAATTATGTTATAAGTGTATTTGTACAGAATCAGTGCTTAATAATGTAGAATGCCTCCTTAAATTATCACTCCGAGTAAACTGCTTCTGGCAGAGTTTGCAATGAAATGTCATATTGTAGTGTTTATCCTGCAGGTAGTTGCTTCATGTCGATGCAAATTGGGTAAGGCTGTAAACGCTTTACAGCAGAAGCAACAACGTAAATGCATGATTAGTACTTTACGTTTTTATAGTTCGAAGTCTAGAATGATACTGACTCAAAAAGCATATAAATGATCGCTTTTATATAATTTGGAATCAGAATGGTTTGATGCTTAGTAAAGGTAACGTCAAGAGTGGTTGTGGACTAGTGAACATTCTTATAAATAATCTTCCATTAGAAATGCATATTCCTGGATTCAAGTTCTGTAGACATGGATCAAAGCTTGCAACATTTCTGGCATATGGTCACATTGCTGTTAACAATCTTGATAATGCGATTCGATATCGCCTGGGGCCGCGGTGGCCGAGCGGTTAGCCCGCTAGCCTCCCACCATGGCGAACCGGGTTCAATCCCCGACTATGTCACCGGACTTTCGCATGTGGGAATCGTGCCGCACGATGCCGTTGGTCGGCGGGGTTCCTCGGAAATATCCCGTTTCCTCCGCCCTTTTATTCCGCCGCTGCTCCATACGCACCTCAATCACTTTCATCAGCTCTCAAGACCTCGCTATTAAGAGCCACCCAAATCTCTTCACTCGCTCATTCGATATCGCAACCAGTAACAAATTCAAAGACAGGCAAACAGCAGATGCTATCTTTTCTGGCAAAAAAAAAAAAAATGGTAAATCCCCCCAAACAACATTTGGTGAACGAGTGCCTGCCTGGGGTGTCTCCGAAATAATGAAGACGAAAATGAAACACGGAATGGGCATGTAGTTCAACCAGAAGAAAAATAAAAGGAAGACTCGTAGGAAAGGTGCAGGGGTAAGAAGTGGGGTGGATTCATACTGTTTCTCCTACCAGGACTTACAGTGGTGGGTGGTTTGATTAGTTGAGTTAGCGAAATAACACGTGCAGTAAATACTTCGAAAAATGAAGGATAACAGTTAGCTGAAGCTCTGCAACACAATAAGCAAATGGAAGCTTTTGCATAAGGAGCCAAAAATGGCAGAGACTATATCTAAGACCATACCACACAGGAAGTGAGAAAAGATCCATGCCAAGGAAATGTAGCAAGAGGTCTTAAATACATTACCTAACGGACCACTTACCACCCTAGACTTGAAGAACTATGCACTAAAATAACGAATACTGTATTTCCAAGGAGTGTACATGTGTGAAGATCTACCATAAAAGCCCAAATGCAATGAATGTAGAATCATAACTTTAGACAATAGTAGCAGTCCCGGGACACACTGCGTTGTTTACAGGAAAAATGGAAACAATGTTGACTACTATGACAGCTTTGGAAAGCTACATCCTACAATGAAAGTCTGCAAGTACTTCCACAACATGGAACTAACATACGAATACTTCACCGAGCAGTTATCAACTCAGTGGAACTGTGATAACCTATTTTTTCGCTTCCTGGCAAAGAGTTTATAAAATATCAGATGCATACACATATTGTGATCAGTCATGTCTGTAACTTTGACCTTGACGGGGAAGAGCTCGGAACTGTACGCTCTGTGCCTTTCCCAGCGCTCATTTTGGACGGATCATGGTCGAACATATTTTTAAGTTCCCAATGTGAACAGTTGAAACTGTATATTTTGCTATGTTAAAAATGACGTCATATACGAACCTGACTCACATGTTCATACAAGATCGACGACATTGCATTGTACCTGAAATGCCTCTTGCAGCCAGATGTAACATTTTTACTGCATGGAACTCAAGCACTCTGGAATGTGATGTGATATTGAGAGCTGATACTGATTTTACTATGCACGATATGTTAGCCTTCATGTTGGGCTTCGAACATATGATGTGCAAGAGAGGTGTAGTGCACGAATCAACACTTATAGTAATCATTTTGCCATTGAATGTTATTAGAGTGAACTGCAATCTGGTAACAGGCTAATATCTTGATGGAAAACCAAAACTTGATTTACACAAATTTGCAGAAACGATCCCACCTGGCTTCAAACTAGTAAAGGTTCCAAAATATCTTACCCATACACTGATTGTATCGAAGAGGGCGCAGGAAATTATCATCCACATAGTTGACCAGGAAGACAATTTGATACATTTCCGAGACACAGAAATATTGCTGAGTCTACATTTGAAGAGAATTCCATAGATAACATGCACGACAGATATAGAAGTTATAGCATATAGATAAGTTAATCGATATATCTCAAGATAATGGACTTGGAAAAAATTCGCAGCTGTTACCACTTTAACATTGCTAAACGCGGCACCACGCAGCAGACCTGACTGCTAGTGTTGAGGCTATATTAGAGTAAAATGAGAACCACTGCACCGATTTCGGTGAAACAAACTTTATTGAAATTTATCCATTATACACAAGCGCTAAATGACCAAGAATATGCAAATATCAAGTTTTACCAATTAGCTTCCTATAGATTAGTATTTCATTTCCATGCACGATCTTCATCTTCTTACGAGAAAACAGAACAGGAGATGAATAAATACTAATTACAGCAGTCTGATTAACAACACTTTCATGTACTGATAGAAAAAGTGTTTTGAACATCAGTGAACATCATTAGGGATAATGTCGAACATACCACGAAGGTAATACCGCACCTGAATATATTATTTTCTACTAAAAGAGCATCGTAACCTTCTAAGTGTGCATTAGAATGGCGATAAAGATGATACTACATGGTGTCGCTAGGTTGTCAGTATTCAAGAGAGTTACATTGTTTTGACTTATATGTACAGATTTGGTATCCAAGGTATTACAGCTAAAGCTGGAAGTGGACTTTTGGAGTTGTGTTTTTTTTCCATTAACGTCATAATGCAGGTAACCCTGCGTTTTCCAATTTGTCTGAAATTGATCCCCGTGAAATGATTTGTTGGAAGACAATTCCAGTATATGAAGGAGTTTTTAATCATACTTCTGTAATTAGTATTTATATATCTCCTGTTCTGTTTTCTCATATGAAAATAAAGTTCGAGCTTGGAGGTGAAATATGGATGTAGAGGAAGCTAATCGATACAATTGAAAATCTGAATATCCTTGGTCATGCAGAGCTTGAGTATAATTTTTAAATGTCAATTAAGTTTGTTTGACCATAATTGGTTCAGTGGTTCTTATTTTACTGTAACTTAACCTCAACACCAGCGGCACATTACACACACTAAATATACTGTGTAGTGCCGCGCTTAGCAATGTTAACACACAAGAATATCATTTTCTTGAAGTCTTGGGTTCAGAGTCAGCGATAATTGAGGCAGAACTACTGAATATAGCTGAGCCCATTACTCACATTCATTTTCTCTCTTTCCTGTCTCTCGTGTCTCTCTCATTCCATCTCTTTCTCTCTTGTCTCTCTCATTTCATATCTTTCTTTTCTCTCTTGTTGCGTTCTTGGCAGTCTGTTGCTCACTTTCAATCGACCTAACCATCTACATAGTTCCTTCATCGCCTGCTAGAGTGCGCAAATCGCCAGTGTGTATATTTATATACGAATTTAAAGATGTAACTTGCAGTACACGAGAAGGTATATAAAAATTATTGTAAAGTACATTCAAGGTATATAAAAATTATTGAAAAGTACATTGTAAAAATATTTGAATTTTAATATTTTAAAAATCAATTCAATCGATATTTTTATAATATTTACTTTATTCAATCAGTTTTCACTGTTGTAAGAAAATTAAGTCAACTGGACCTGTAACTATGCACGCACGCATGCACCGGCAGGAACACGAGGCAGACGCACCTGTTATGACCTGCAAAGAGTGCAGGCGACATGACGCAACTGCGGGGAAAGGAAGGGTGCCAATAACCGCGATCACTCGCGCAACTATGCAGCCTTGTCAAATCAACCAGACATCTAGGAATCAATGCATTTATAAATAATTAGAATTATTTTATTTTATTTATCATTTTAAAATCGCCAAAATATTTAAAGTATAGAGTGAAATATATCGGAAATGTATTTTTAATGCAAAATCTGTTTTAGAAAATTTTATTTATGTAAATTTCACACTTTGCCATGACGATTAATAACATTAAAAAAACGAATCAATTCTCATGTATATAAAGGATTCTAACATGCGAATTCTCGGATAACAGTCTAATATGTCAACCACCGGACCACCGAGCTCAAATCGAGATGAGACCTTACATGTTGTATTAATATCCATTCACTTATTTCCGAATCTCATGTACCTAAGCTGACATAACATTTTTTATATTCATTAAAAATAATTATTTTGCAAGATGTCTCGTAAGAATGCAAATATCTACAGGCATTTAGGTAGGTAAATATAATTTGCGAAATATAAGACCAGGCTCGTGAAATTCAGTTTAAAGAGTCGTTCCTGGTTCCAGGAAAGTATGCATATATAAGCCTTTTACAACCATAGTGATTAGATTAAATTAATATTTGCTTCAAAGTGATGTTTCTAAGGAAAGCAGTTTATAACAGACTGGTTACAGAATTAAAATAATAAATACGATATTAAAGTAGTTTTGTTTTTCAAATTTATTAAAATATATTACTACAAAAATACTCAAAAACCCAGCTTCTTGTATACATGTTGACATGTGCCCCCCCCCCCCTACTTTTGTTTCTCGTAAACATTGTACTGTGTAGGCTGCCTTGAAAATCATATAAAAAAATTATATTCACTACATGAAAAGTAAGCATATTGCTGTAAAGACATTACATGAGTTGTGTGAAAAATTTGAGGATTCTGTTTCTATGTTTGTAGTCTGTTGTATTTACATATATATGTATATATATATGACATACATAAAAAGTTTTTAATTTCTCGCTGGTGTTGTATCCTGCCTCCTTCCCCTGACACATATAGAATATTGTGGCACTTGGCTTAGTCACATAAACATAAATTTAGTTTGAAAAAGACAAGTAGGAGAGTTATGTCTACAAAACAGTCGAGGCAGTGAATAATTGACAGATACCGACATCTTGCAGTATTTAGTCTTTAAGATAGGAGATCTGAAATGAAGTTGAGAGAACTTGTATCATTGCAGATACACACACAAACACACATATATATATAATTTGTATATTCGGGAAGTATTTAAATCGTCTGTATTTCAACTTGATTCGCAGTCTTGAATGCTCGGTGACTGATGGCTTCATCCAAAGGCTGAGGCTTTTTGTAGGTACACTCTAAACAAACATTGTATTTTATGGGACCTTCTTCACATTCTTTTGGTAATAGATTGATTATCCTTTGATTAATGTGGTCCAGATATGTACATATGTCTTTTGTACCTACAAAGTTATTTCCAATCCTATAATCTTTTAAAGTACCCTTGAATGCTGATTGTTTCAGGCAGAATCCATTCCATGTGGTTGCACCAATAGCAATACTGGCCATTTCTTAGCTGCTGAAACTCGACCTTTACAGTTCTTGTTATGACTCTTCAGTTAATCGTCGTGCTTAAATAGATGCTTGCATTTGATTTAATGTTGCATTGCACAGGAAGGTCCCTTCACACAAGAAGTTCTTTCATTCTTTCTTGCACCATTACTGTAGACAAATATCTTGTCACAGTAACAGCAACGAAGACTTGGCGAAGTTGATGGCAACACTGCTGTAGGTGCCCCATCCGAACAAGTAAATAGCATTATGCCAACCTCAGGCGTTGATGAACCAGCAACCTTTGGCGCCATACTATATTTTGGGTAAAATAATTGATTTCTGGAGTTATTTTTGGGATAAAATAAGTGATATTATGCATAACTTACATGCATATCATATTGTAAATAATATATCATTGCAATACCTATCTCACTCTGTTACGTCTTCTCTCTCTATCAAGCTATCAAAAGTCATCGAGCAACAAAGAATTACTTATCACCCATCACTCCATCAGTCTATTGTCATCTCTGGAAGGGAGAATAATGAACTCGCGAAAAAGATGCAGGTTATTGCCTTTACTAGGAAGGCTACACATTCACAAACTTCATAACATATATATGTAATTTAAGAATAACGATATATATTTTTTATTAATTCATACACTTTATAAATGACACATTCAACACAAGCCTGTAGGAAATTACTACTCTACATATCATAGAAAAACATCCCCTATTCCTCATTCCTTATTCCTCATTACTCATTTCTCATTCCTTGTTCCTCATTCCTCAAATACATACCTTATACCTCAAAACCATACCTTATACGTCGAAAATGTACCTTATACCTCAAAAACATACCTTATACCTCAAAAAACATGCCTTATGTTTCGAAAAATCCAAAAATCAGCATTATTGATTTATGTGAAAAAGAAAATAATCTTTAATGTGAACCTATTTACACAGACATTTACTATATAGAGAAGAATGTCATAAATTCACATCGAAGCTAACTAAGATAGAAAACCTTGCTTCAAATCCCATCGACACCAAGTTTTTGTATTGCTTTGAAACCCTACAAAGTTATTAAAATAAACACACACACACACATACATATATATATATATATATATATATATACACACACAGAGACATGTCTATGTTGACACTAACATTGGCAATTACATTCTTAGTATTACATTGCTTCAAATCCCAATGAAGGTGATTATGCATATACCATATTACTAAGTGTATGTTAATATTAATTTAATATCGTGTAAATAACACCCAAGTCATCACATAGATTAGTTAAAAAAAAAAACAAGAGAAAGACCATGCGCACATCTCTAGCAAACGTCCCAAGAGGCTATATATCTCGAATGGTAGACGCGAGTACTGCCAACCAACTTGCAAAGGGGATGAAGGCGAAGGCAACACTACTGTCAACATTGTCGCTAAGGATGCGTGTCTACAAGACATTTGTTCCCCACCACTCGAAAAGGTCACAAACACCTAATACATCAGCCCACGAGGGTAAACATACAACCCATGTAAATAACCACTTTACCGTTCGTGGTACAGAACATATCTAACAAGCTATCACAATACAACAAAACATATATGGCTCTATTTCAACACACACACACCCATGCACACACACAGACACACACACACTTACCGACTGAAGTACTTACTTAACAGTCATCGCTTGATACCACTCTGGTCTACCTAAACACACCAATAATTTACACTTTTTGTGGTACAATACAAGAAAGAAATTATATTTTAAAACCATACCAGGGTAATTAAACACACCATAAGAGTTTTAATGCAAAACTCTTTAAAAACTCTATTCATATAGAGTTCACATACAAAAAATAAACCATTTTTATAACTTAGCCTGTTACCAAGCGAAGGCAAATACCTGTATTCGGAGGGACGTAGGTTCGAACATTCTGCCAGCCCTTACCTGTACACACCCATGATAATCTATTTAGTAGAGAATATTTGTCATAAGAAAAAGTCATGAAGAACCGTCTTATCTCCTACACACCATTCGCTTATATTCTTAATTTAAAAACACACATATTGTGTTTGTTTGATGCATTCATTTATTTTTCAGACTTATGTAAAATAATTTTTCTTTTTTCCTCACACACCACAATATATAATTGCTTAATTTACAGAAACAGATTCCTCACCATATCACCATATGATTAATTAAATATTTCGACTAGCTTTCCCCATCGCCCAATTATCATTTAATGAGATATCAACTTACTATATAGCCCAATCCATCGAAAAATGTTTAAAATAACTCATAACTTTATGTCATATCATACTCACTGCTAAAAAATAAACCCCCATTTCTACATATTCTAACTTCTAAGATTCCAGTTACATAAACAATACCTACATTCCATAAGATAGTACTATACATAATTAACTATAAGATAGAGGTATACATATAGAATTATCTTCTTCTGAGTGAACGTGTCTTTGGGTTTTCTCAGAGTGCTCTTAATCGCTAAGGTCTTATGATTTTTTCTGCGAAATTAACGTTTTGCAAAAAACTATGTTTCTTTTGGTTTTATACAGTAGATTTTGAATATAAGGTTAAGATCCTATGATGTCAAACAAGGCAAAGATTACCACTTTTCATTATAATAAAACATTTTCTGCAATTTTCCGGTTGGTCGAGTGGTCTAGGCCGCTGGTTTTAAGGTCTGGGTTTCTATGAGAGCATGGGTTCGAGTCTCACACCTGACAACCTGACAAATAATTTTTTTAAAGACAGATATTGAGATTGTCGAGATGGCGTTATTCGCGGTTCGTATGTCGTTCGAGTAAGAACTCTCTTTCTATGACTAAGTTCGAGTGACACATAAACCAATCGTTCTGTTTTGAAAAGAGTATATAAGCGTGTGTCCTGTATGGATGTTTTCACTTATTCGACTGTTGTGATGGAAGGCAGATCGTCACGATTGGAATAATCTAGTAACAGAGTAAGCTTTTGTAAAATGAAGACAGCAACAACGATCGAAGACATACCATCTGCAACACCATCAACAAGGATCTCTGAAGAGTCTCTAGAAGCATTACAGAACCAATGTTGTTATTGTGGAAATACTTTACCTACAAGTTGTCATGCACGTATGCACTGGTATGCTGGACTGAACAACCAATGACTACCATTGCTTGTCAGTCCAGCATACCAGTCGCTCCACTGTAATAAGTACGATGCTGTGTTTACTCGTAGTGATAGCCTATACAGACATAAGAAGCAGTGTAAAAGTACTGTTTGTCGATCATCGAGAAGCGAGTGCAAATATTGCAGCAAGAAATTCGCGACTTGGTCTAACACCATACAACATGAAGATGGTAACTGTCCATTTGCCATCAGCTACAAGACCTACACATATGATAACTGCAATGCTGTTTATTTAAATAGGCTACCTTGAGTGCTCCCTGCAGGAAATGTTCTATAAAACTATACTAAAGCATAACTATTTTTGTTGAATGGAGAATATTTTTGAGTGTATGTAAATACCTAATACTATGTATTTTGACAAATGTGTGAAATAATGTCTGACTGTATGAAAGAGTCTTGTTTTTATTCACTTTACCACCAAGTATAATTTTCCCCCCTTCCAGTTGTATGCAATGTCGTGATATATACAAAACAGGTGTAAACTCTGAAGATATAAAAACATTAAATATATGTATGTATATAAGTGTTTGGTGTAGCTACTGAGATGGACTTCTCTGATAATTTAAATGGTGATTAGAAGAGACATACGAGACTTTTTGATGAAATTATTTTTCCAGTAAAGAGTCATCGATGAATAAAGGAAGGAAAACATCTATAAATTAATGTGAGACGGAATAAATGTTATCCGCATTCAGCAGCAATTGCTTTGGCACTATATTAGATGTTTGAGATCGTATCTGACTAAAGATGAAGTATAAGTCTGCATGATGATGATGTGATGAAGATATGATGAAATGATGTCGAAACTGCAGTCTATGTGTGATTATTCACCTGCGTTTCCTGGAAATTCCCAAAAATTTCTAAGTCGAAACATATTCAAATACTCGGACCGGGAGTCGAACCCAGTAGTCTCAGAAAAAATACTAATTCCAAAAATAATTATTAAGTTTCTGGTCCAATAGTCGAACTTGGTAACTATTCTTGTTTGGTTATGCAAGTATGGGCTAGCACGGTTACATAATTACACGATTACGTCATACAATTGAATCCCCCCCTCCACACCGGCGAGTCGAGACCAGCGATTGCAACAATCATTGAGTGCCAGCCAAGCGAGGGACATTGAGCAATGAAACATCTATGGAGTAGTAGTTGTAAGAACGTCCAATACCCCCTTAGTTATCTCGATTGCATCATTGAATCCATAAATATTAAGTGACTCGCCAGGAATCGAACCTGCTAATCCAAAAATAACATTACATTAATTAACCTTACCAGGAATATAACTCAAAAATAATTTTTTGTTCAAATAAAAAAGTAAAATATTATTAAGTATTCAAATGGATTAACTGTTCAAAGGGTTAAGTCCCCAAAGGGTTAAGCGCCCAAAGGGTTAAATTCCCAAAAGTTTAAGCACCCAAAGGGTTAAATGCCCAAAGGGTTTAGGGCTCAATGGGTTAAGAGAGGTTACGTTCGGTGGAAAACTCAAAAACAAGTTGGTAAACTAAAAAATGGCAAACTCAAAAACGATATGGAATGACGAGCAGGAAAAAGATCATTGAATGATAGAGCATGAAAAAACAAGATGGCGTTATAGAGAATGAAAAAAACAGCACAGAATTATATAGCATGAAAAAACAACATGGATTGATAGGGCCTGAGAAATTACATACTGGTCACCAAAATGGCAGAATCCAAAATGGCGATGTACTGACTACCAACATGGCTGCCAGAAGCAGAACTAGAAAGGGACATTTTGAGGGAAAAATGGGCCAAAGGGGAAATTTTTAAGGGGAAAGGGGAAATCTAAGATGGCGGTCGTCCTGCAGTCCTAAGAACCAAGCCCCAGCCTCAAGCTCTGTCCTAACTCCTCCATTATATATCTACTTTAGTTCAATTGAAGTTTTACTTATAATTTGTATATACATTAGAATATTTCATTTATAATTAAAGTGAATAAAAACAGTGAGAAAACATGTGTGTTGACAGCGCCTGGTAAGAAATATTTCATGCAAAATATTATTACACCGATTGCGCACGAATGCAGTATGCAGTCCCTTTAGTGCAATTTTCTAGACTTGTTAAGCTTTGTTTGAACTTGGTGGAGGAATATCGTAAAATAAGAATTTTAGCAGGGCAGACGGACAGACGTCGGCAGTCAACTGTATTGTTCAAATATCTGTAATGTTTCTAGCTATCATCCATATTTCTTTGGCACATGTCGGACATGTTTTCTAATCTTTCACGGGTATTAACGATGCATATTTAGCAAATAAATCACATAGGAAGTTAAGGAGTAACATGTTTTAGATACGCGAGTAATATAATAATGGTGGACTTGAGGAAAACTTGTTGAGAGAAATGAAGTTAGTAGTCATCATTCCGAAAACAAATTCGAAACTTACGTCCCGTACTGCCGGATACTACCTCGTGGCCGTCTCTAAGTTCAGTCACAGTAAATATCGAGTCACGTGTCCCCACTGCGATACAGCCGTATGTGTTATCGATCCCAGACAGCAAACAAATACTCTCATGCACTTTATATGCAGTCTGTAGTCTGTTTGCAAGGACGAAAAGCATACAGTCAGCATTCAGTATGCGTACAACTCGCACGCGGATGTACTTCTTTGTGTCGACAGATGTATACTATCGAGGAATCGGCCTTAAATGAAAAAGGAAATCTACACGTGGTTCGCGCCTGAGGCAGGGTAACGTATGGATGAGAAGAGGCTGGAGATAATCTGAGCCGGCTTCCCTACCCGAGAGACAACAGGCCTGTCGCTCCAACCAGCATGAAGAATGAGAACCACGTGTGGATTTTCATTTTCGCTTAGAAGTGTCTGTCGTAATACCTGGCCTTCTGTGGCAAATATACAGTATATACTATTCACGGTAAAGTGATCACTTTTAAAAGCCCTCTTATTTGGAATAATAGTAAATAAATATAATTTATTTTAGCTTTCGACGTTAACTTGAGAGTGAGGTGGAATATACACACCATGTTTATAACTTACATGGCAATATTTATTTAAAAATGGGGCTAAAGGATAAAATATGGTTGAAAGGAAAAAGTAACTAGGAGCTCAAAAGTGTTAACTTTACCGTGAACAGCGTATACTATGCCAGCTGCAGGGAATCACGAGCATGATCAATACCGCACGAACAGCAAAACATAATCAAACCAATGCAACCATACATCTGCACATTCCTAGTTTTATGAATGTGAAGGATGTACTGGTATGAAATGTGGGCATGAGAGTATTGGGGAGGAAATGCGAGAGCCCCAAGAAAACCCCCTCCACCACCCCGGCAGTGTCGTGCCATCGCTCCCCACATGACAAATAACCACCCCCCCCCTTTTTTTTCCACGAGAGGAAATTTTCCTCTCACTGGAACGTGGGAACGAACCAAATACCTCAGAGGTAGTAGTAATTGGCCGTTACCTCAGAGGTAACGGCCAATTACTAACCAACTGTTCCAACTATGTGTACAGACATTGCTAAGTCCAAAGCTGAAATTTTTTTTAAACTAAGAGCATTAGTACTTTGTTCTATTTCTCGCAAATATATTATAAGTATCATGTAATACACACAATAGTTATTACGACGGCCCTGTTCTCATAATAGTGGGTGCCTAACCACATGTTCACTCGGAGCTCATTAATCGTGCCAACCTTGGTGTTGGGTGCGAAAACCGGGCAGCCCTTCTCGACACAAAAGTGAGACTCTTAATGACCATATTATTCTGTGCTATCGCAGAATATGTAAATACACAGCAGGGAAACGTTGTGGCGTTTCCTTTCACACTGGTGTAGCTACTCGTTCGCTGACAGTCTGCGCGAGTATCTGGAACACCTTTTTCTCAGTGTAGCCCGTGTCAAAATTTAAACTGTCATAAACGTGGTCTTATTTTTAATAAGCGCCAGTGAATATTACAAAAGTCATTGGAAACTGAATCTGTGACGTGTCAATCCTAGATGACTTTCTGTCTGTCATAGTACTATATCAACGGCTGAGATAATGAAGTACAACAGTTTAACCAGCCTTAGGTACGACTGAGAAATGAACCCATGACACTTCGAGTGTGATTGCATACCGCTAGCATAATTATTACGAAAGATGAAATATTGCGACATATTTTCATTATTATATATATTTTTTGGCAAATTGATTCGTTCACATTTTCATTCAGGTGAGAAGATGTAAGGTGCTTCAAATTACTCGCGGAGACGCAAAGTTTCCTCCAAGAACAATAGACCTAGGCGTTCGGTATTCCCCTGTCCTTGCTAAGTACCGCTTCACTTTGTTTATAGCGTACGTGCCAATCATGTTGACGACGTATCACGTTGCAAGGTTGCAAGTTGGCCTTTCGTCGCTGAACGGGTAAAAACCTAAACGTATACCTGAAACTATGTTTAAAATCTCGCAGTATATTTTGGGATTGCGAATTAACGTACCATGTAAAAAAAAATAATACCCTTAGATTACACGGTAGGCATCAGTGTATCGAGACAAAAAACATATTTATGTACTTTCGATACGCCTATGGGTATGTTACTTGGTAATAAATCATCATATGTATAATTATTGCAGTCACATAGCTGTATGTGAGAGTGCGTACATAAATATCAGTGTACAGGAATGTAGTGTTATGGTAGCATATGAATATCAGAAACATAGAAAGAGTTTCTTTATGAAGGGTGGCGGAACATATCGCATGTGACTACAAGGATACGGTGTAATAATGATATGTATTGCACTGTAAGATTGTATGACAGGTAAATGTTTTATTAATCATTCCTACAAAAATGAAAAAAAATTATAAAACAAAAGCTAAGTTAGTTTGGTGTATTTATGCATATTCATTCCTTCAAACGTAATATAGTAATATATTTTTTGGCTACCTAGAGTAGCTGAAAATAATCTTTCTGGAAATCTTTAAATATTTTTAATTTGACAAGAACAAAATAATGCTGACTTCTTAAAAAATTTGCCATGAAATCTCATCGCATCTTTCGAATAAAAATATCAGGATAACTATAGTTTTGTCATTTACATACAACTTTATTTGTAACTTTTATTTGAAGTTTGTTGTATTACGTTACACTAAAGAGATATCTGATGAAATTAATAAGGCCTTCAAAATTCGTTTTAATCTTACACTTGGTTGAACTGGGTGACATGAAAGAAGGCTAACACTAAATTCTACTTCACATTTGTGTGCAGATTAATGCCTGATGGTGTGTGTAAAAGTGTCATAAGTGAGACCATGTAAGTTCTATTTACAAGAAACTGTATATGTGGAATACTTAGTGAGTAAATATGAAAATACTATCTTTAATTTTCAGTGTGACTGCTATTACTGAAATTTTAATGTTCTGTGTATTGTCACGCATGAGTCAACAAAATTAAAGAAAAAAGGACACTACAGAATAAAACCTACACAGAAGAGTATCAAAGTGTTAAGAAACCACGAAGATCCAACCAGAAGTTTAAACACTCACAATAAAACATAAACTATCTAACGAACGAAAATTCATGAGAAAACAAAACATATATATAAACCGGTGAACAACCTTAGTCAACACCAATCAGGGTAAAAATATTATACCCTGGTCAGTAAAATAAAAAAGATTAATTTTAAGAAAATGTTGCAATAACGACAAAATGGAGATTGTAAAAAAATAACTGAATCAACTAATACCAGAGCATAAAGCAATAAATGTACGGAACGCCAACAACAACAAACACAATATTACAGCAACGGATACAGAAAAGACAACCGCAACATTATTGCCATTTCGTTCTTAAAAATTTTGAATTCTGCTTTCTAGGATCTTCATTGTTTCCTATAGCCCATAGCAGTCTATTAATTTTTAAATAATTTTTTAAATATTTTTTTTGAATTGTCCTTTTTTCTGTAATGTATTTCACTTAGGTCTACTTTTAGTAATGAACACAGTTCGTTATAATTCCCATAGTAACATGTACGTGATTTAGGCAGTTCTCGTATTACCACCGATGTACAGTGGAACTTAGAACTATGCGGTCGAGAAAGATTTGATTGGCGAGAAATTAATCAAACTCATTTTACGAAACGATGACATTTGTGTGAAGATATATTATTATTTCACTTATAAAACAAAGTTTTAGTGTTTCAACTAAAATATAATTTTCTCACGCGCTTTCTTCTCTGTTCCTCCCCCCCCCCCCCCCCCCCTCCTCAAAAGAATGGCGAGGCGGACAACAAAAATGAATGACTTGGTGTTCCCAGTTTTGAATTTATTGATTTTATTAATACTGACATGTGTTTAAATATGAAATTCCTTGTGATTGCCAAGATTTCAGAATCATCTTCATTACGAAATCTCAAAAGGTTAATTTGCGTTTTGCTGTGCTAAGTAAATTTTAATTTTTCTCCTCACCTCATTGCATTCACGCGGCGTTATTCTGCATGCTGTAATGTCGCAGTGCAGACTAAGTAGCACAAAATACGTACGCTGCTCTTCTCAAAGACCGTAATTTACTTTCTAATTACGCACGTCACAAAATGTAATCGTTTACTTATGAGTGTATTAACATGGCACGTGGAAATACTTCCAGTAGTGAATTTCCGTTACCAATTTTGAAGTGCTTCGCGCATCCGACTGTGCAGACTATATATTTATTCATAAAATTATAGAATATGTCCATTTTATTAATTTTATTACTGCATATAGTAATAAATTGGTTTTCTACATTATTATGGGAAATATAATAATTGTCAGCCGAGTCCCAAAACGAAAACGAATTTTTTAAAATGCGTTAGCAACCGTGCGACATAATCACTACTAATCTCCCCCCCCCCCTTCCCATTTTCCTTCATTTGACGTTGACGAAGCTTTAGTGAGATCGACTTGCTGACAAATTCCCAGTGCGACAAACGAACAGAAGATCTACCGCAGAGGGGCAAGGGCACGAACCCGCGACCTCTCGACTACTACACACTGTAAGTACTTTCCAGGGAGCGTACATCATAGCTGAAGTGCATCGATGCACCGGTGCAGACCCCAAATTTGGAGACTACGAGAGATGGAGGCCCGCTGTCGAACGCAATTCAGTTTTTAATGAAGGGCGCCCCCAACGTTTTCCAAGACTGCCGAGCGTATTTATTTAAGCAATAGGAAACCTTAGCTGCACTCGGGAGGTAGTGGCCTCGTCTAGGTAGGCTGCAACTATGTTCCTGCTATAACGTGTTCGCGATGAAACAAACACTTATGAAAGCCCTCTTCAGGGCCTACTTTCCTGCCTTTTTTTTATATTTAACCGCCACACGTAAAATTAACATTACCATGCGCCGGTCCACTTTGCTCATGCGCCGATCAACTGTAAAACTGGAATTGTTTGCAACATATTTAAAATTACAGCCCTTGCATGCATGAAATAAGCTTAAAATAAATTCAGCGTTTCAAGTTTAATGTTTTGCATTCGTGGTTCTATTCACTTTTCCGTACACTAAACGAAATTAATCTACAAGTCTTATGAAATCGAAGATTCAAACAAGTTGGCTTACAGTGACTAAGCGCTGTGACGCCTCGAAATACTCAGGTGTCGCCATAGACTAAAGATGAGGTGGTCTGATCTTGCTGGCTGCGCACAACCAATCTCCGTGTCCCAACATTGAACTGCTTTTCTGCCAACACGTCTTGTGTAAACGGCATGGGTTGGATGTTAGTTTAGAAAACTGATTTGTAAACTAATGTTTTGAGATGTTTTAGTACTCCATGTAACCAATTTGTAATGCAGCTTGATTAATTCAAATTGGCAAAAGTGTTATATGCATATAATATTGCTTGTTATTTATAAAAATAGATATAAACAAACACTTTCATCAGTGTTGACCATGTGACTTTAACAGTTGTGCTCTTTTGAGGTAGGTCAATGTGGGGTACATGTGCAGAAGACGAATAAGCGGTCTACCTCATCTTTAGTCAATGAGTAACGCACGCAGAGGAGACAGTATGCTGCATGACATCATAGCGATCTCTGTGCTGCGCGCCAACAGTTGGTATTGTACAGACTAACTTTTTTCCCTGTCTCGCGTCTCCGAACGCCTGCACGCTTACAACACGAAATGCCGCGGGAAACAGACTGTTTACCCGCGTATTCCACGCGCTGTGGTTAAATGTGTCGTGTTTACGCACACAATGGTGTCTGCAATCGAAATGGCCACGTGATAAGTAAAGCTGATCGAGCCATTCATTGCAGTTTGAAGGGATTATTGCTGTTCAGTGCGCAATCAATGTAAAATTTAAAACAGGTGTACTGTTTACTAACGCCTTTTGTTGGAGACATTAAAGAAACTGTGTTTCGGTTTTTACCCATGGGGGTGTTACAAATTTTGAAGGAAGTTTACAACTGTCGAAAAAAAGTAGCTAAGATACACTCATTTGCAAAAAAATTACCATGAACGAATCGCGCGAGTATACGAAGGTTGCCACACAGTATCGTCATAGTGTGACATGGGTCTCATTTGCGTTTAATGCGGTTTGCTGGCGCGGATGTGCCTCCACCATTCATAACTGCAAGACACCGAATAAGGCCGCAATAGCAGTGTGAGCAGTGCGAGCCAAGGAGGCAAGTTCAGTCAACATGACGCAGCGCGCTCTGACGACGCATCCGACAAGCCTTTGCTCAGCTGGTTGAGTTTGAGAGGCCGCATCGTCGGCCTCCGAGAGGCAGCAGGTGGGACGTTTCGGCTCTGTTTGCTCGCCACTTGAACTGTTCTGCCTACATTGTGAGTTGGTGTTGGACGCAGCAGGAACAGGAGGGTACATACACCTGTCGAGAAGGTTCGGGTCGACCCTGGCGGATCACCAGCAGAGAGGATCGTTTCATCGTGAGACAGGCTGTAAGCACTCCACATGCGTCGCTGCGCACCACCCAGGGACCACTAAGAAAAATTTTTCTTTTGTTCAAACAAAATTTGTTTGCCACAACCAAATAAATAGTTTGTATAGAGACAAACAAATATTTTGTCGCTGAAACCGAATTATTTTGTTGGTTTGTTTGATAGCAAAAAAACATTTGGTTTGTTTGGTTGAACCAAATATAAAACTAAATATCCCACGTTACGCATTGATAACTGGAATAGGATTTGTTTTATATAAGATGAAAAAATATTTAATACATGTATGTGCACATTTCTGCATTAACGTACCCCTTAAAAGACACAGTTTATGCCAATAGATTTAATATCATCATGCATTTTTGCAGGCACATCTTATGTTCACGTTCGTTACGTTGCCTGTCTGAACACACGGGTAGGAGGGGAAGAGTTTTGTGACGGGATGGTCCCTAAAACCCGAGCATACCCGAGGAAGCGAGGCCCCGTAACGATAGTACACTTAGAATACCGTTTTAAGAACTTGTCGGTAACTTTCAATGTTTCCATTCGGTAGGAACGCTGCCTGTTGAGATCGATATCGACACTTGGCTGCAGGCTGAGAAACTTAGAATTAACCTCTTGTAACGACTGATGTTTGCGAAATGTCAAACTCCGGGATGACCCCGCCAGGGAACGAAATCGTTTCGCGGTGGTGGAAGGCGAGGAGACTTGTCACTCCAGCGTATCCTCGCTTGAGGACAGTGAAATACCCTCGTATTTTTACAAGTAGCCCTGCCCACATTCGAAATCAGTTTGAATAAAACACATGCCTTACGAAAAAACAGTTCCTTATGTGGCAGTTAATTTGGCAGCTAGCCAATTCAGCCCCCGGGCCCACTGCAATGGACGTTTCGCACTCGAAGAACATTTATGACCTGAGCTGTATACAATGAAGCTCACTGACCACGGCAGCCACTTTATTATCTGTGGGTGACGTGATTTGTGGACGATTAAACAGTCCTGGTTTGTGAAGCGTGTGAATGGTTCATACCAATGTCTCTCAAGCACCAAGTACGAAACTCCCTGGTTGCGAGAATTAAGCAAGTAGAAGTACAGTGCGCGAATAAAATATTACTCTATTACAACACCTGTAAAAATAAACTAATGCAGGACTGAAAGGGTTAGTTGTACACTTCTTTATGCATGAAGTAATATATATTTTTCCTTAGCCACGAAAGGGGTCAAGCATTAGTGGAGAAAATGTGACTGAGAAGGAATTAACTGCAGACAGAAAACGAAGGGATTATAGGTGAGTAGGAAATAATATATTTGAACATATTTGTGGTAATTGCTTGACTTAGGGTCTCGGAAGTGGGCCTATGGCAGATATTTATTTTATGTGAGTAGCTCTTACAAGGAATAGAGTGAAACTTATGTGCAGTTGTTGAAACGGCAAATGCAACTATGATTTTTTCCTCAAGAAAGTTTTGTTACAAATTGTTTGGTATTATTTACGTCTCGCGCTTTCTGGTGTTTGACACGGAACCAGGAGCGGTGTGGAAAATTTAGTGAATACGTGAAATTATAGTGTGGTCAAGCATTGATTACTTTTGTGTGAGTAATAATTTATTCTTTTTCAATATTTTTCCAAGAAAATGACTAAGATATTAATGTAGTTATCAAGAGTTATCACTTTAGATCCATCGCAGGCATCCTTTATTGGCAAGTGAGGTTTTTCAAAAGATTTGTGGGTATTTTATAATGCTGCTGTTCGAGAATGTGTGAGTTGAGAAAAAGGCAATTTCGTAGAATTTTAGGTAGTACTGCAGGACCTGGTAACGGGTCCAGAATAATCGTCACCAGTTTTCAAAGTGCATGCTCTTCGAAGTGATGACAGAGGACGGGCTAAGAAATTTATTGTGTCCGACGCACAGCTATAGCTGCAATCCTGAAACCCATGGACAAAATAAGGCAATTTACAGTACGGGGTATGAATATGTTTACATATATCAGTATGCGAAGTGTATTCGTGGCATAGGAAAAAAAATCTTTTTACGATATGAAAAAACTCTCAACAAAATAATAAAAACATACAATTTTTTATTATTTGGAGCCCACATGTAACCAATCATATGCATTTTTATGATAAAAATTACCCTTATTTTTAATGTCATATTTATGGACAAGGTGCGTCTGAACGTGAAACAGAGACGAAAATGTTCACTCAGGAAATTCTTGCTTAAGCAAGAAAACTCTTTACTTGTTGAGTTGGTAGTAATAGTAATAGAAGTGAAGAGGTTTATAGGATCATGTGATAGATTTGAACTGGTCAAGGAGATAAAGGTTTTTTTTACCTGTAAAGACATTGGTAAGATAAAACTGAACGCACGTGCTGAATAACTCGTACACATTTTTACCGATGCAGCCCACACGCAGTAATATCTTCACTAATCTCGGAGGGTCTATGACTCCTCATTAAGCAAACTGTAAGTTAGCCTGAAAACATTATAAATACGTAGCAAACTTCCAACCAACTTTCTGACTTCTTTAATTGGAACCACAGAGAACGAATGGCAGACTCAAAAAGTTCCAGGCCCGTCACTAATTGCAATTTTTTCCGCTTGTAGCACACGAGGGTCTCTGTTATCTCTGTAATCTTACAGACATTTACGTTTCGAGTTTGGATCACTGACACGTTGCAAATCAACAATATTTATGACTAGCACTGTACACAGCTTGGCATTGAGAGTTAATGCCTACATCACCGAGCACGCACCACGTTGTTAACTGGTTGCAAGGCAAGTGCTGGACACTGGTACAGCGCGTACCAAAACTTTACGTGATTGCAAAACTTGAACTCGGAAATTAATATGTTACCCAAAAGGTTAATTAATTTAAAGATATACTTTGCAAAATTTATATTTAAAATTTCAAAGACTCCCACAAATCAAAAATATGTAGGAATGATGCTTAATGTTATAATTCTTAAATAATGCAAAAAGTTTTAAAGTGTTGTTTTAAAGATTTATTAGAGTCACTAATGGTGTGCTATTTTAATGTGAATAATCTAATTTTGCTGAGTTATGTTTTATTATTTGTATATCCCAAAAAAAAACTAAAATTGGGATAATGAAATGCCACTGAGCAGAAAAAAATGTCTTAAAATTTTCTGAGCGAAGAAATAGTACTTGTAAGTAATGTCTACAAGTTGAAAAGTATTTTGTGCGAATATAAAATAATGATTTTTATGACAATCACCAATAAGCAATAGGTAATTGTAAACGGGAAGTAGTACAATCGTGTCAATTTTCAGCACAAAGTTCAGTACTTCAATGATAGTTTCACGCATGATCCTATCACATTTGTTTAATATATAACATAGAAAAGTAAAGCGTCTGTGGTTTTATGAAATATTATCGGCTGTCACATTGCAGAATACAAATATTTTATCAAAACAAACATTGTGTGCGGGGTATCCCTAGAAAAAGTTATACACAGCTTTCCAAAAACACGTTGAAGGACTTCTTATAAAATGCATATCGAAATATGAAGAAATATCTATATATAATCTCGGAAAAATATATATTTTCCGAATAAAAGGAAAATGGAGATTTTGTCTGTTCCATTCATTACAACGCAACTCAAAACTGAATATAGATATTTTATACGAATGAGTAAAAGACGGAAATCAAATTACATAATTTTACAGTACAATGTCGTTGGTATAAGTACAATCATTTAAACAATAATTGTGAGTAGCAGTTTCTTTAAAGCTAGTGTGTCAGTGCTTTGAATTCAGATGTTTTTCTGGTTTTCGGCCAGGTCAAACATGGCGGCCAAAGCCGCAGCTAGCTACTAGCTATGTCACATGGTTGCTACTGAGCAGACACAAGGCAGCACATTTCTACTGTCGATTCTTGTTGTGGTTTGCCCACACAAGGATTTTTTATGTTTTTACTTATTGTTAGTAACAAGGCGTTTCGCGGTTATGCCGCTCGTATAGCATGTATTATTTTTAATTCTAAGATGTTCGTTCTGGAGGTTCTTAAATGTACCCGAGAAAATTTCTGCATATGACTAATGCAAAGTTGGGGTTAAAGCCAGTTTAACGTATACATTGATTACACTGAGAAGACAAAGCGTAAAGCTAGGACAGCCAATCAAATATTGTCCTCAGTTTTGGCACCAGTCAATCCCAAAAAAATAGTTAAACTATCACCGAAATCTGGACTCGCAAAATTACCAGACTTTACCAATATTTCTTTCGGCTAATCAGTTTCACAAGTTTTGTACTATTAATTTTCGGGTTTATCTTGATTTATCTATATAATTATCCACGATTGTTTCGTTTATGAATTCGAAATAAAATATTCGGGTCCTTATAATACTTTTACTCAATACACTTGAAAAACGAAGGGAATTTGGGAGCACACTGATAAGTTGTACCAGAATTTAAATTATTGCGGAAGTATAATTCCAGGGTAACTTTCTGCCACCTTCAAAACTTCTCGATAAACAACTAAACAGGACTAGTTCAAACAATTGTTATGCTGATCAAATTCGCAGGATTTCGCGGCCATTGTCTCATTGTCTATATTCTTGGCTTCTGGGTTTAAACCGCGTCGAAGTCGTTATTTTTCCCAACGTTTCGGTAGACGTTGCAGTCTCCATTTTCAGGGGTAAGTAAGAGGAGTAACAGACTATGCAGAATTTCAGTGTGGATAATTTCTTTGGACTGGAATGATAAGGTCACAACGCAATGGGTTGCGGCCCTAATTAAGAAGGGGTAGTGTATGCGGAACCTAACTGTAAGAGGGCGCAAGAGAGCTTACCTACCCTTTTAATATTGACAGGGGACAATCGGAGGATGGGGTAATCCCCACAGGTGAAAATACCTGATTGGGTTGCTCCTGAATACAAGGGAAGACAACTCCCACTTGTAGGCCAATGTGGAAAGGTAGATTGCACCAGCGCTTTCGATCTGGCAAACTGACCATTGGTATGAAAATTAAAGAGTACCGCGAGTTGATCAGGCTGGTGTCCTCCACTGAGGTTCTCTTTGTACCCTATCAGATGGGTTTTAATTACTGTGGCTGTGAACGTTACAGGCTTGAATTTACCTCAAGGGAATCCCTTTCCAAGCAAAAAGGACGAAGTAAACAGCGAATTCACTGAACTGGTGCTGTTTCAGAGTTTCAGTAGGCACATGTGGTATTCTGACAGGACCAAGCATGTTCTGCAGTTGAGGGATTTCACAACATGTGGCTGAGTGCTCAGAATAGTTCATGTGATATGACACGCACGATACTTGCCAGGCATGATAAATGAGCGATAGGCATGATGATAATATTCACGAGAAACTATATAAATGTATGTAATATTAAATGTTGGAAATATTTTGCTGCAAGCGGAAAGTTTGAAGGCGTACTGAATTGCTCATCTTATGGGCCATCCGGACTTCACAGTCAGATTATTTTGGAACAATTCACTTGTGAACGTATCTATATACGGCAGATAGGTTCTGGAATACCGCTACAAGCAAACTGGAAGAAAGAGGGTTTGACTGTAAGAAAGAGACAAACAGAGCCAGCAGCTTCATTTTCCACCATCCAGCGATATACAGCAACTTCACTAGAGCACTGTAACTAAAAAAACTTTTCCAGATGGCTAGTACAGGCACATATAAAATCCTGATAAAATTTTTATATCTTGTAATTAACACCTTAACATCGTCGCCTTTGCTTGTAATTATGTCAGTAGAGAACAATCTGGATTGCTGTGGACTGGGGGAAAACAGTATTTAATGAAGAGCCATGCTTTCGTCTAGGAACAGCTAACTGCCATGCTAGAGTTTGGATGACAGAATGTAAGAGCTACAAGTCCTATTTAATTTTACAGTGGTACAATTATGACAGTAGACGGAAACCCTTAAATATAAGTATTTAAAGAATAATATTTACTTTTTCCGAGATATGTTATATATATTTTTTTAATTCCCCGAATTTTAAAATCTTTAATTCTATAATCATGCTCCCAAGGTCATCGCAGGCCAATACCAAGATCACATCCAGCTGAAAGTCACCCACATCCAAGATGGCCGTCGCCTGATCGGTGTAATTGAGCCACTCGTCACTCCTTCATAATACACTGTGTGTGTCAGAATCGGTATTTTCATTCTACTTCCACTCATATATTGTGGTAATGGTCTCGGTAGCCATTTCATACGATCGTCATTTTCCACTGATAATGATACTAGGATCATTAAATGCACAGCAGCATGATGCATACAATCTGCGTCCTCTTATGCTACCTTTCCAGGCTGTGTGTCCAGGGACCAGTTTCCAGCATTATAACGATCGCTCGCGCGGAATTTTTGGTTTCTCAGGTTTGTTTATGCCGTGTTTAAATACTTCCATGGCTACCCATTTCACCTAGTTTGTTTCCCATTGAACATTTTTTTAAAGCCAACTTTATCCATTTTGATGGATTTATGGATTTTGAACATAATTTGCGACGACTGTGGGAAAATCTGTCACGCGATGATATGCTTTTGTTTGATTCCATGCCTGATCGGCTCGACGCACTATGTGAGGCGACGTATTATTACTGAATGCGGCCTTCTTCCTTTTTCTTCTTCTTCTTCTGCGACGCAGGTGGGTGGACATAGTTCTGAAGATGTAATCACTTCTTCCTTCCGTTCATCCCCTCACGGTAATTAAATTTCGTTTGAATATAGTGGTTCCTTTTTGGTTGACCTATTTTCATGTATAAATGTGTATTTTATGACACATGTTAAGTAATTTCCAATTAGTGCAGGCGATTCTATGATTTTTAATTGACTAAAGTGCATGGAGAAGTAAACCAAACATAATTAAAGTGTAATTATTTGCGTACACTCGCCGACAAAGACAGATAAATATGTGCAAAACCCATCATCCTAATTAGTAGGTAATTATGTTAAAAACTATCTACATTGAAAGTATTAAGTAATCCAAAAAAGCTAAATCATATTTCATTACACTCTAAATATAAACCAGTGAGAGATACACTTTTTCAATCAGAAAAAAGTATCTGACTGATTAAACAGTCACTTCAGTGAATTAAACTTATGAACCAGTAAAAAAAAAATGCCAGTTTTCATTCACTTATTTATTCAGTGACATTTCCCTCTGATTCATCAGTCGTTTTATTCACTATTTTTCAGCGATTTGTTTTCTGACTGGTGGATCAGTTAAACCGCGTGTAAAAATGGTCGTCTAACAACGTGTAATAATGGGCGTAAAACAACGTGTATAAAGTGTAATAACAACGCATAAACTAATAAAACCAAACAAAACACTTTCGCAAATGTGTTTCGCATTTCAAAACACCATTTTATGAGGTAAAATGAACATCCAGTTTTTCATTACGTTTTTATGTCTTTCATTTCGTTAATGTCATGAATTATCACAGCGCTCTGTTTGAAAGTTTAAACTGCAAACAATGTGTTGAAGAGAGTGCACTCATATGTACTATTCGTTTTAACAATCCTAACGGCACTAATTAAACTAAAACGAAAAGTGAGGGCAAATAATTTAAAACTATACGCTTTGGATGAGCAAATATTTTACTCATTATTAACTAAACTTGGTAGTCCATAGCTCAGGGGTAGGGTGACCGACTTGTAGTAGGAGAGTCGTGGCTTCGCGCCCCGGTACCATTCGCAGACGGCTTTTAGTTCGTTTGTCGCACTGGGAATTAGTCAGCAAGTTGGTCCAACAGCGACCGAAACAAAAGTGGTAAGGTAATAGTCTAACACTCCATCGAAAAGGGTGTGCGAGTTCAATCCCGGCCACCCGCGGAAATTTTTTTACTTTTTTAAATCGCGGTAAATTGCGCAATATAAATGGTAAACTATTGTAAATATGTTCATTTTTTGTGACTGTTTGGCAAAATTCAATAAAAAACAATATTTAATTCGCTGCTACAGTTGGGCGTCACTTATTCAATCAGTGAAATTGTTTCACGTCACTAATTGAATCAGTGAAATTTTTTCACTGAAACAATTAGTGGTTTTCCACTGATTCTAAGTGGAGCCATTCTCACTGATTCGAGTATTTGAATTTCACGGTGAATCAGTGGTTTTCCACTGATTCGATTTTAGAGTGTACGCATATTAAGCTTAAGCGTAAATTGGTGTATTTGTAAATTGGTATATGATGTTCTTTGTAAAATTGCTCACCAATTTACGCTTGGGCTATATATATATATATATATATATATATATATATATATATATATATATATATATATATACACACACACATACACCTGTTTGGGCACACGTGTCAAAACTAGAACGAAGATCTCCTTGTGAGGAGTATGAGATGAAGCAGGCTGCGTTTCAGTATGAATGCGGAAGTATCGGGTAGATTCTTTGAGAAAGAAGGTTAGATAGCACAAGAACTCGACACCACATGATAACGAACAAGGAAGTTCCACAATGACCTTAAGAGTTTGCATTATCCTCTCTCATCAGAACAGTGTACTATGGACACATTAAAGAGTGGAAATTGAAGGACAAAGGCAAACTTTGTGCCTTACATTTTAAAGTACTGTAAATTTTACAATTCTTTGTTAGGAGCTATTTAAGAATAATGCCCATATATTTTATTTTCTTTTCTTCTTACATAAAAATGTGACCATAGACTGTTCACGGTAAAGTAAAACATTTTTAAACCTTCTCAATTGGAATAGTACTCAATAAATATATTTTATTGCAGCCATAGACGTTAACTTTCGAGTCCGGTGAAATATATACACTGTGTTTATTACTTACATGACGACATTTATTTTAAAAAAGTGGCGACAATGTAAGAAATGGCTGTTAGAAAAAAGTAACTAGGGCCTCAAAAGTGCTCACTTTACCGTGAACGGCCTATAGTTATAATGATATGTTGGAAACACCAATAATTATATTTCTATAGTTTAAAAAGCGGTCTATATTTCGGAATTTGTAATAATTCTAGATTTTTTTATAATTTTAATTGAAGTTGAGTACTAGTAGATAAAAACTCAGATAAAAAAATTGATTCAAGAGCTCGGATTTAAATGTGCCATACTATAAAACGATTATTTGTGTACTTCCAAATGCACGGGCAAGACTAACATATGAAAGAAGAAACACATGATATCAATAGTAAAAATATTTACTGGAATGGTAGCATAAATCGAAAATATGCACATTTGGCCAAATGTCTGTAAGGCTAAACGACTTTTACGCTAAACGGCGCTAGGTTCAATTATTGTACGATAAACGTTTTTTATAATAAATACCAGTAGGCGAAACAATCGTACGGAAAGTTAATGGCCTTCGTAGATTTTTTGAGGGATATCTTTTATGCAGAATGATTGTAAGTCTACATTCACCTTAGGCCAAAGGCCTGATAAAGTGCCTGTAAGGCCAAATTTAAGGAAATGTGAGCACTAGTTAGACAAAATGATTCTAGGTTTAATTACTGCAAATATCTAAACGATTTTCAAGGAAACCTGTAACTTTAGTATACTGTGTGAAAACAGACTGTGTTTTCACTTAACTTACGCAATTTTCCATTAACATATCAGAGTATCAAGTTACGATAGGGAGAACATATACATGTGTTTGAAATATATGATCTGTTTAGGTCGTGACATTTTTGTTTACATTGTTATAACGTTTTACATCTGCGCTCTACCACAATTTCTTCAATCGGAATTACATTTTTTTTTCTAAAAAATGTAATTCCTGAGCACTAAGTTAAAACCGATTATCTCTTACACACGTTAATAATGCTGCTCTTTCTGTTAGTCTCAAAGGTAACTGATTATATGACGAATAAAAGAAAAAACTTAAATTTTGCTTATACCAATTTTAAGGTTCGTACTACGTGTTAAGGAAATTAATTTCTAAATGCCACTAAAAACAGACTCTTTCATAACGTTCACTCCAAAGAATTTCTGAAAGTTAGATATTTATGAGGAAATAAGAATTTTTTTTTACGAAGTTCGACTCTTGCTGTGCTACTCTGCTTCATAAACTGAATCAACTTAGAAATAAAAGAGAAGATTGGTTTATAGCTGTCCTAGGTTAAAACTGAATTTTCGGCATCAATAAATAATGTGTGAATTTTTTTTCCTTCGTCAATTTCCAGGAAGATAAGAAGCATTTGGCATTGGATGAAGTTTTGATACGACTAGTATGCCAATAGTACAGAAATTAGAGTTCGGGGACAATGTATTTTAAGTACGGTAGTGTTGCGGTTGTGTAAGGTCACGTATGTCTGGTTTATTAGGAATTGCTTGGCAGTCCTCTGCGATCTTTCAGATGGCAGGTAGTGTAGCGTCGAAGAAAGTGCCTAAGATTTATACCAGTTACAGTCTCGAATTAATTTTAGTTGAGAATATTATCAGTCAGAGTGATCCATAAATTCCAAAGGTCCTACTCACTACATATAGAATCACTTTAAAATGATTTAATACCCTCCAATACTATTCCATAATTCAGCCACATAATTATCTTGCTTTGATTCTCTCTTTAGTTCCATGTTCCTGTTGTAACATGAAACAATCGATTCTTCATATCAATTTCTTTTGTTACTCTGTAATTTATTATTATATGCCTTCCTTAAATATACTTCCAGACATCACTGACTAAACATGAACTTTAGCCCTGCATTTAACTCAGAAAAATATAAAAATTCACAAAATTGTAATAAAATCACAAAAACCGAAAAAAAAAACAATAAATCAGAATAAAATGGTAAAATTTAATCTCTGAAATGAAGTTATCATTTCAAACAATCAATGCAGACAAAATGAAATATAAATTTCCAAAAAAAGGCAGCTGGGACTCTTTATACACCCATACATTACAAGCAGCCATGTATTGTGTTTCTGTGCAAAAACCTGTCGCAGTAGCTGGAGCGATATAACGTCATTACTGGCAGTGATGGTTCAGTCGAAGATCCGAGTACTTTTGTAAATTGTACAGCCGAGGAAATGGACGGTAATTTCGCTCATATATTAGTGTGAAAAAAATCAAGAACAATGTTGAGATATTAACATAACAGCAGAACGAACATACAGGACCGATCCAAATACTAATTAGGGAATATTTTGCAGGCTGCCAGCAGAAACTATGCAACTGCGATCGGTGCTACAAGAGAAATTGTGCATGATGCCTCAAGAGCTCGCAGGCATCCTCATACTGAGCATGAACATACGGTGCACATCCTGCTTCATAGTCACATGTGATCAGATCCTGCACTGATGACTGCATTTTTCTTGCTTGCTACCTGTTACATGGAAGTTTGTTATTCTATCTTGCTGTGCTTAGAACCCACTTGTGAATACAGGTATTTTGCATCCTTTAGAATCATTTCTTGATCAGTGTTTTTCACTTTTCCCATACTCTTACACATCAACAATATTATGGTATGATCTGTACCTATTTGAAACACTGATGTTGGATTTTTCATATAAAAAATGCCATCATTCATTTGCACATCAGTGTAAAACGAAGGCCGGAAAATCAATCGAAGGACCCGATGGCGAAGGCTGCGATTTAAATGGAACAACCGAAAAAGTCACTGACACTGTAAAAAATGCAGATGGTGGTACTGCTGCTGGAACCTCGACATTGTCCCCATAATATGTTTATTTTGCTGAAACTGGCTAAGATTTGATTTCCACGATGCCAGCAAACAAGATAAGCTTCCGAGCTGGAACCCAGCTACATATATATCTGCATATTGGATATAAACCATCATCCAGAATGTGTCCAGGCAGCCCAAATTGTCGTGTTAAAGTAGCAAACGAGTCACATCCAGAATCGAGGCAACACTTGCCAGTCATCCATAAACAAGTACAGTTATATTAAATTTCATACTGAACACCACTGAATCATCAGGAAAGAATCTGAACATATGGACAATATCAAAATAAGAAAAAAACAATCTGTACCGACAAATACCAGACATTCGGCCAACCATACTGTCCATACCATTCATGATAATCATAACCATACCGAACTGTCCATACCGAACAAACCGTGCATAGCGACTGGTCACATCGACCATAAAACAACATCAACCATACCCTCCCATTCGGAACATAACACCAGTTATAGCTATCACATATATCATACTAGCAATACCATTATTTCCGACCATAAAATCTATACCATTCCCATACTGATCATTCTACAAAAGGCATGCCTACCATACCGATCATACAGAACGTATTATCTATAACAATTTTTCCGACAGGACCATTCATACCAGTGCACAGACCGTCCATACAGGTTGACTTAAACAACTATGCCAACCATATTATCCATACCGACCAGGCACACCAACCGACCATACCAGCCAAGAAAACCTATCATACAGACCCACATCGACCATTCTCAAAGTATCAGACACACCTACAATTCCAAATATACCGACCATACAGACATAACAACTATATCATCCATACTGACAATGCTGTCTTACCGACCAACCGTCCTGATAATTCATAGTGACCAACGATATCATCTAATAATAACAGGCATGCCAACCATACAATCCATACCGACTGACCATGCAAATTATACCGATTAATACAGCCCAGACCCACAATACCAGGCACACCTTCCATACTGACCATTCTGGTCATACAGGTATACGACCTATTCCATCCATATGCCTTATTACAGAAATACCGGTCATCCATAATGACTGACAAGTCGACCATCAAAAACAATAGACCATAACGACCAGCTATAATGACAGTCCATTCATAACGACCAAACCGATAGTCCATAGACCGACCATATGTGCCAACTGTGTACTGACTATCTATTACTCGCTTATAAATTCTAAATTGTAGCTTTCGCAGAGCTATAAAAATAGAGTCACTAGTATTTTACGAAAGTCGACCCATCGATCTCGAATAAAAATAATATTTATTGGCGAATAGTATAAGAGGAAATGGAAAGACCACACTAAACTCTTTTCGTCCAAGAAGCTATTGAAACGGATGTTTTCTAGTATCGCATCGAAATCTATAATTTAGGGGCGCGCGTTAGAACCCTGAACCTTCTATTTGTGAAGCAACACCTAAAATCAAAGCCTGAAAATCTTATGCTATGAAATAGGTGCTCTGGCAAATATATTCACTGGTAAAAACAAGCTCATGTAAATACTGACCACAATAATTACTTAGTGTCTCCATAACACGATACGACTTTCTAACACCTTAGACTTGTCACTCTATCAATTTTCAACCGGCTCATTTGCAGATGTGCAGATCAGCAAAAAACGTAAGAAATATAGTGAATTTCATTACTAGATTTATTAACATTTTTCCAATTCACGAGACATTTCATCTGCTGATGTGTATATTAAACAGAGACATTTTATGCACACATTTATAGGATTCTTTTAATACGTGATTCGAGAAGAACACTGCTAAATTGCTTGCATAAACCTGATGGAATGCACGAATCACCCGGGCTTGTAAAGTCGATACCTGCCTCAAGGAAAGAGAGAGATGTTTATAACTCGAAAAGCATTAGAGTGTCAGCACCTATTAAAGTAAAGGTATTTACCGGTTGGGAAACATCGGAGTCTTGGCACGGAGCACAGGAGCTGGCTGGCCCCTGTGGTGTGACGTAGCCATATTTCTACATTGGATCCATATGTCCTTGACCTTGACCTTTGGCCTTGACCCTGGCGACCTTTGACTCCAACAATCTAAAAATTAATAAAAAATCACTAGAATATTAAAAAAATTATTAGTAAAAATTTTCGAAAATTATTAAAACAATAATTCCAAAAAATAAACTTTTGTGAGGTCTCTCCTCATCCCCCTCACCAAACCAATTTGTCGGCATACCTCCACCTCCCTCATCCATTCCCAGTCAGACATATTGGTGCTGTCAGCCTGCTTATCATCCATATTGGATGCAGGTGGCCTTGACCTTGACCCTGTGAACTTTATTAACCTTGAAAGCAAAAACTTGAGAAAAAGTACATAAAAGTCAACAAGCATATTATATTACAGCTAATACCGCCATTTCGGAATCCAGGGACCTTGATCTTGACCCCATGACCTTTACAGCCCTTGAATACAAAAATTAAAGAAAAATGTTTAAAGTCAACAAGCATATAACGTTACAGACTACTAGCACCATATTGGATGCAGGTGACCATGACTTTGAACTTTTGACCTTGAATGACCTTTAAAACCAAAAATCAAGAAAAAATCCATAAAAGCCATGAAGTATAAGACGTTCATGACAACCACCACCATATTGGATGCAGGTAAACCTTTGACCCTATGACCTTTAAATGACTTTGAAAACATAAACGCATGAAAAAATACATAAAAGTCAACCAGTATATTACATTATAGAATACTACCATATTGTATGCTGACGACCTTGACCCCATGACCTTGAAAACCAAAACTTGAGAAGAATACACAAAAGTCTACAAGCATATTACATTAGACTACTACCACCATATAAGATGCAGATGATCTTGACCTTGAACCCATGAACTTGAACCTATGACCTTGAATGACCTTGAAAAATCGAGAAAAAACATAAAAGTAAACAACAAGCATTTTATGTGGCAGACAACTAACATATTGGATGCAGATGACCATGACCTTGAATTACCTTGAAAACGAAAACTAGAGAGGAAAGACATAAAAGTCACCAAGAATATTACATTACTGACTACTACCACCATCTTGGATCCAGGTGACCTTGTCCTTTGACCATAACCTGGTGACCTTTGATCTTGAACCCAAAAAATTACAAAAAAATATTAAACATTTAATAAAAGACTTGTTTTACCATCGATCTTTCCATCAATCTTTAGCAAAACCCCTCCTTAATCCTAATATTTCCATCAATCTTTAGCAATCTTCCTCCTCAGTCGTAATCTTTCCATCATTCTTTAGCAATCCCCCTCCTCAATTGCAATGTTTCCATCAATCTTTAGCAATAATTCACCTCAATCGAAATATTTTCATCAATCTATAGCAATATTCGTCCTCAATGTCAATACTTCTATCAATCTTTAGCAATCCTCCACCTCAATCGCAATCTTTCCATCAATATTTAGCAATCCTCCTCCTCAATCACATTCTTACCATCAGTATTGAGCAATCTTCCATCTCAATCGCAATTTTCCCATCAATATTTCCACTCCTCCTCAATCGCAATCTTTCTATCAATCTTTAGAAATCCTCCACCTTACTCGCAATATTTTCATTAATATTTAGCAATCCTTCACCTCAATCGCAATCATTCCATTAATCTTTGGCAATCCTCCACCTCAATCGCAATCCTCCTCCTCAATTTTAACAAATTCTCCACCTCTATCGCTATCCTCATTAAACTTTAGCAATCCTCCACCTAAATCGCATTCTATCCGTCACTCTTTTGCAATCCTCCACCTCAATCGCAATCTTCCCATCAACCTTTAGCAATCCTCCATCTCAATCGCAATAATTCCATAAATCTTTATCGATCCATGGGTTTGTCGTCTGCCTCTATCCATACATATTAGAAAACAAATTCACCAACTGTCTCCAAAATTTGTACGTGACAGAATTAATGTTTGTGTACATAGGCAACTATCTGTGAATTTTTATACTAAAGTCTTTATTATCATTCTATATGCAGATATTTACGTTTATAGGCGAGTGCTCAAATCACCACTTTAAAGATGTGAGCGATAAAAGGGTACAACACATAAAATATAAAGTAAAACAATTATTTTTGATAATTTATTATTATTTTGTTATTACAGTTTCAGAAGAAAGCAATTCATCACATCATCTGATATAACCCCGATCCGTAATTTCTCTATTGATCGAACATACCGCAACCATGCACGAGTAATCTCCACCTATTTGAAGCTTAAGCAAAATTATGAGTCCATCTATAAGTTCGGGTCTTCGGGAAATATGTAGTCAGTATACTCGGTGTCTTCTTCGCATCGCTTATCGAAGGAAACTGGTTGGTAAAATGTGTGGGAACGTCGAGGGAACCATCATCTCCTTCAACACTATCAATGTCGTCATAGTCATCATCAATTCTGTCTTCATCATCGTCTTATCAATTCCTGCTTCATCCTCAATATCAAGTTTACTTTCCTTTGTAGGGGTCGTACAGTCATCATCAGTATTTAGAGCGGACAACTGTTAATTTTGATGTTCGTCGACTACACGCGAACGTCTTGCAATTATACGTTCCGCACAAACCGACTCTACTGCACGCATTCCATCTTAAGCATTGACTGTCTCGTCATAATCGTCTGCAGAAACAGTACCCATCGATATAGCAGGAGGTGTTAACGTCATCAATTGCTGGCTCCCAGTAGACGAACCCTTGCAGACATCGGTATGTTCCTTCATTGTATCACCTTGCACAAACTGCATGCGGTCATTGTCGTGATGCTTCATAATGCGAAAAGGTCTCTCAGTACAGGCCGTTCTCTCATATCGACGAGCATTTTGACCATTGGTGAAAACTCAATCGCAGAATCGACAGTGTCGACAACCAGGTAGCGATGATGCAGGTCGCGGTTCCATGTTAGTTGAGATCAAAGGCAGACCTTCGTTTTCACAATTCATATTCGTGGTATGACAAGAGAGCACTTCCAAATCGATGTTCACCTCGCGGTGTCTGATCGTCAAATGTCATTTTTCTATATAGATGATGATGTTATATTTTTTATAGAAAAGAGTCTGGCTTGTGTCCACAATAGAACTTCCACCATAGAATTTATATGAACAAACTATGGGAGCAGGCTGAGAAAACTCAAATACTCGTTCGCCCCAGAAGAAAAGATGCAGGTACTATCATATATGCAATATAAGATAGGAATATACATACATATGTATAGAATAATATATATAAGATGTGTTGATTGCTTTGAATGTGTTTAATTGCCAATTCTCTAGAGCACAAAAGCTTATATATATATATAAAATATATATATATATATATATATATATATATATATATATATATATATATATATATATATAGTGCTTTAAAAATAATTAAAACAAAAAGCATGATTATTATAAATGTTTTAAATAATGCATTTTAATTCTGATTTTGTTCATAATCATCACCACCAACATAACAATATACATGCTGCAAAAACCCATCGCTGATACAAGAGTTTGTAAATAAGAGCATTTACATCTACATAGTGCGTACATCGTTAACGTTGTGAAACAAATGTATCTGCACTTATCTGAAAATCAGTATTTAGAGGTTGTTTAGGAATTCAATACATTAATTTTAAGGGATGATAGCCAACACCAGGACGATCATTTTTATACAGGCATGTGTGGTCGGAAGTTTGCCTACTGTGCTACAGGCGCGGACGCACCTATGCCCTTAGCAGCGAATGGACGGCGCTGCCGTGATCCAAGACGACGGATGTGCGACAGTGAATCAATCGTCCTCACGATCGCCGGACTTGACACCATTTAGCAGGATTTACAACAACCCGTCGCATCCTTCCGTCATCCATCCGTCAATCATGTAACAGACAGTCAATCAAAGATGGTCCTTCATTTTATCCGTCCGTCCGTCAAAGCCTTGGCAATCTTTAACTTTTGACGGACGAATGGATGAGTTTACAGCCTTCTAAACTTGCACGTTTTGTTACCCGTCCATCCCGAGTTCTCTACAATGCTGTGTAGCGTGTGCAGTGTTTTGTTTTGGATGTCTTCAGTTTTAATGTGTGTATTTATGTAACAGTAAAATGAAATTAAGTTACATTGTTCCTGAAGATTAATTGATAATTCCATTTGGAAACACGAGCTTTACATATATGCTATTTATACTTCTTTTCATCGGATAATTTCCGTTATGTACATGTATGTGTATTTCGGATACCTTTAAAACACATAATCGCACAAAATGTTCAAATTTTATGGAGAATTGTTTTCTATTTGTAAACAGTTTGGTTTTTAATTAGTTTGCAGCAATGAACTTGGGCGGACGTACGAAGTTTGGTTATAAATCGCTCGGCTGGGAGACGGACGAATGTATGACGGACGGGCGAATGATCGACGAACGCGACTATTGTCAATCCTGTCTTAGACGGTTTCCTGTGGAGCCATGTCAAGAACGTAGTGGACGTCACGTCCGTTAACATGGTGGCAGAGCTGACAGTCCGAGTCTCAAGTGCAACGCATCCCGGGGATCCTCGACCGAGTGCGCCAGAACATGGCACGTCGCTGCGCTGCCGGCACAGAGGTGGGAGCTTGTCATTTCGAACACCTGTTGTAACAGTGAGTCACGCTTGTGTGTTAGTAAACCAGCATCGAACACTCTCACCTAAGTTTTTTTTAATGCAGCGAGAGGTTACCCCGGAGCTGTACTTTCGCTGCAAGGCTCTACTCCACGCCCGTGCGTTCGTCGCCTGTAGCACAGTTGGGAAACTTTTTCCGACCACACGTTTCTGTATTAAAAAATGTACGTCATGGTGTTGCCTACTATCCCTTAAATTTAATTTATTGAATCACCAAAAATCCTGTGTAAAATATGCGCGCTCAATATTTCGTAATAAGATTACAGTATTCAGGTGGGCACTCGTTTTTTGAGCCGAGGACCTCTCGATCTGCAGTCGAATGCTCTACCACTGAGCTACATCCTCCAAGTAGAAACTGGCTTCGAAATAAAGCATTAATTTATATAAAATAATTTAACACACAAAACTATGTATCAATCACGAAAAATGTTACGAGCAATAAGCAAGAAAAATTTTAACATATTTAAGTATGATACAGTAGGTCTAAGTCCGAAATAAATACTATGGCTGGAGTGCAATATTATCTATAAACTAGCAATTACACTTTTCAGGCATTCATGGTTAACTCGTTGATTAAAACACCCAGTTTTACGTCTTAAAGCTAGCTGCATTTTTTTCAAAGATAATTTGCTATTATAAAGCATAGCGCAAACAACTTCGAACTACTTGTGTTCAATAGCTAGCAATTTCAATGGCAATTCTAAGCACAGCAAACTAGATGTCTTTTTAAACGGCATTATTTGTGTTTTCTGTATAAACAAATAACGTTTACAGGACTTTAAACGTGGATACCAATATATTATAATTCGATCGTTGTGGGCAATGACAGACGACGGCACACAATTACTATATTTTGTTTTCTAAAATGTTAGTAGGCAATGCTCAATGCCAAAGCATTCGACTGCAGATCGAAAGGTCCTTAGTTGAAACCCGAGTGCCTCCTTCAACATCCCATTTTTTAAAATGCTAAAGTACACACAGAACATCATTTAAAATAAGTGCAGTACATTTTGATACACAATGTTACAAACGTATGGACTGTAAACAGCAAATGCTAATATTTGCAAACTATTGTATCAGCTGATGAGCTGTTGCTGCATATATATTACTATGTTCATTATGTTAAAAATTATGGGGAAAAAATCACTATTGTAGTATCTCGTTACTCTATCATGATTGCTTAGAATGCGTTTAATTGATAATTTTCTAAAGCCCAAATAAATTATATATTGATTTTAAAAATAATAAAAATAAAATAACCTAATCATCATTAAAGCTTTAGATAATGTATTTTAATTCTGATTGTTTTCAAAATCCTCAAGATCACGAACATAACAACATACATGCAGCAACAACCCATCGCTGATACAGAAGTTTGCAAATAAGAGCATTTACTGTCTAGGTACTGCATATGTTGGTAATTGTTCATGCAATAAAATTTACTGTACTTATTCGAAACTCAGTGTACAGTATATAAACTATGTGCGCTTCAGTATTTCTTAACACAATGACAGTGTCGAGGGGGGCACTCGGGTTTGAACCAAAGACCTTTCTATCTGCAGTTGAATGCTCTATCACATTTTTTTTAAGTTGAATTTATTGGCACATTGACGATACATTTGCCGTTGGACACAGCGTGTGTGACGTTTGACAGTGCGTGTTTTTGACGCTTGACGAGCTCAAGTTAGACCGACTTGATGACAAATCCACAGCACAGAGGCGCACGACAGCGAGCTGAGAATCTGCACCGGAGGGACCGGGTTGCGAACTCCCGACCCACCGACTGCAAGTCAGCCACTCTGCCCCTGAGCTATACCCCCTACACGTTCGAGGTCAAGAAGCGAGGGAGCTATACGGGCGACACTAATACGCACGCCTAGCGCCTCATCGCTTCTACGCGCAAGGCGTGCAGTGTTTCCGTCCTAACGTTTTACTGTGTAAACTAGATCTGTAACTGTGAGTAGACGCGATGAAAGTACACAGATCAAACTACCTGCGTATAATCGTACTTTTCTCTTACCGCTTAAAGAAACTTCATAGGCAAGCTTTAAAAATGTGATATTTGACCGCTTTCACGATTTTTTCTCCATTAATACACTTAATATGACAAAAATAAAAATATAGCGATAAAGACAATAGTTTTTCATCCTTTCTGGCAAAACTTCGTATTTCCAGAACTATTATTTACCGAGACACGCGTTTAGGCGCAAACGACGATTTTACAGAAAACGTTTCTGTACATAGAACCCTTAAAATACTGTATTTTTTAATTACAAGAACTTAGCATTAAAAATTATGAATAAATCACCGAAAATGTTACGAGCAAAAAGAAAGAAAAAGTGAAACATGTTTAAGTGTATTACAGTAGGTCTAAGTCCAAAGTGAATACAACGGCTGTAACGGCATATTGTCGGCAAACAAATCATTCTGCTTTTTAGACACCCATGTTTATAACACAATTTTATCTCTTACGTCTATCTGCAGTTTTCTAAGATAATTGGAGCATTATAAAGCATAGCATAAACAACTTCGAACTACTGATGTGTGGAATGTTGGGATCGCTATATCTAAAAGCTCGGAATAAATCTGCTCAAAATTTTGTTGTATATTGCACTAGGTAGCATATTTTAATGACAGTTCTAAGCACAGCAAACTAGACGACTGTTTAAAACGGCATTATTTGAATTTTCTGTGGAAAAAAAAAAGTTTACAGGACGTTAAACGTGGTTGTCAATATATTCTCATAGTGCAATCGCTGTGGGTAATGGCAGACGAAGGCTTATAATTACTATAATTTAAGCACTCTGCACTATGTAGGGGGTGTAGCTCAGTGGTAGAGCATTCGACTGCAGATCGAGAGGTCCTTGGCTCAAACCCGAGCACCCCCCTAATCACCTCCCCCTTTGTCACGAAATGCTGTAGAGCACATACTTGTATATGACGTACCTTTTGTGCACAAAATTGACGAAGTTTATTTAATTGTTAAGTACAAGCCAACATAATACGCTCCCTAACTTGTTTTAACATTTCTTTAAAGTTGCTTTGCTTGTGCTGTTGTGTAGATCTGTTTGATTGTTGGCATATATGCATATTGACGATTATAACAACTGTCAGGTTAAGCATGGAATTTAGGAAAGAATGAAATTTATTTTTATTTCGTAAGCTTGGTTTTAGTAAAAAAAAAAAAAAAAACACAGTAAATTACTGCGAGTCTATAAAATATGGTTTGATATACCAGGTATTTGATAGTTAAATGGAAAACTTGGAAAATTAATAATTTACTTTAAACGAAATTCTGGTAACATTTCTAATTAATAAATGAAAATCGTGCCTGGAAACAATCTCTGTACATTTTGTGGGATACTTTATATATTAAACTATCTGAACAAACTGGATTTGCACGGATATCACTGTATCGGATGTCCCAAATTTATATTTACACGTTTGGATAGTGACTAACAGAGAAAATAATATGATGAGACTGCTTGTTTTTGACGCTATAAGGACAACGCTGGGTGTTTGCGAATATTAGTAATAGATTCAAATGTTCGGAATGTCCACCAGCAGCAGCATGACATCGTCTGCAACGCTGTAGAACAGAAGGGCAAACAATGGCTGCGTTTTCCATGGGAGTGGATTTACAGGCTGTCACAATCGCGTGTCTCATGACGTCCTGAGTCCGTGGTTTTGTGGCATATGCGGTCTGGTTCAGGGTTCCCTCACAGATAAAAATCTAACGTCATTAAATATGGAGCTATGGGCGGATACTAAACACTTCCTAGTCCGCCAAAAACCACCTCCCAAACAAAAAAAAAATTTTTCATCCAGGAGCGACCGTACGTATCGATGGTATAGACTGTTCACGGTAAAATGAGCACTTTTGAAAGCCCTGCTTATGATCTACTTGAATGCACGTTGCATATTCTTCCGCCTTATGCAAAATTAACATTGCCATGGGCCTCATAACTTTAATCATGCGTCGGTCAAGTGAAACTTCAGAGTTAGTACGAAAGTAAAAATTTTATAAATCTGCTCATTTTTACACTTCGATAAATTAAAAAAACAAAAACAGGGCGAAATAAATTATTTAAATTATCTCAAATGTTCATCTAACACTTTTTATTTGACGTTAAGATATGTAACTACTTTCCATTCATCGTTTATTTATTTCCTCTTTGCCTTCTCTTACGCTTAACCAGGTTTAACTCAGTGTACACATACGTAAACATAAAGAACAAGAAAAATACTTACATTTACAAATACCAACTTTATCGGACGCATAAAGTATACGCAGGCTGTGGCAGTGACTTTTCTCTAAGGTTGATTTCAAGAGTGCTCACTTTATTGTGAACCGCCTTTAACGTGGAGGTGCACAGTCTTGCTGGAAAAGAGCTGCGGGTTTTTAAACAACTGTAACTGAGAAAAAGGTGAATTGAAAATGAAAGTAGATGGTTCTGTAATTTGCGTGAGAATTCCTTGAAGACACGATTCAGTATTTCAAATATGTTTTGGGGATACATTCGAAATGTGTTCAGCTCGGTAAGAGAAGGAAAAAAGTATTGCTATGCTTTATTACATCATAAAGAGAGTGGACCATTATTTAAATGGTGTAGTTAGACAAAATTTCTGTCCAATTATAAGCAATCAGTTCGCGAATATCTATATATCTATGTGTGTGTCTACATATGTCGAATAGTGACCCCACATGTATTTATAAGAAAACTTAATTTTATGTGCAAATATTCGCAGTTTAGGCAACTGGTCCAATTCAAGCACTATACAACAGCGCTGTTCGCCGAGTATTGTGCACTGTACAAATAAATTAGCGCATCAGTAATAAGGTAGTTATCCACAGATGTTTTAATTATCTTTGGAGCTCTCTCTCTCTCTCTCTCTCTCTCTCTCTCTCTCTCTCCCAGGTCATACGAAAATAGCCTAACCCACTACCGCATTTCCTTCACGTCTCCGCTTCACCACTAATTTCTTCCTTCTTCTCCAGCCTAACTACGACTTGTCCAAAATATAAAATAGGGAGGGATTTATTTATTCAAGCATATAGGTGCAACAATTTTGTATGTTTTTAAATAGGATAGTATTTTTTAAATAAAAAAAGCTGATCTGGAGTCTGTTGTAAGTGTTCACAAAAAATAGTTAGACCAACCCTTCCCATGAATAAAAAAAATCATTTATATTGAAGGAAAATCTTTATCATATTCCTCTTTCAAGTGTTCAAAAATCCAAACTTCACCCATTTTCAAAACTGTTGTCTGTGAAATTACCCTTATGATCCCCACAAAACACTAAGAGATAGGATTGTTTGAGCAAACAAAACAGTTTTACTTGGGAATATAACGAAGATACGTCTTTTGGCTGAAAAAAAAACTAATGTGCTGATTGGTTGTCTTTCCCAACTGATTATCGACTTCAGCTGATCGCAACAAGAACACAGTAAAAATAAAAATTGAATTTTAACAAATCTTTATACGAATACAACTCCCTTAAAATAATAATAATTTATAATTATACTAAAACCGTATTTATAATACATTTAAAAAAATGTTGGTACTTAACAACAATCACTTTATATTGCGAAGTCAAAGTTACAAATTCTTAGGTATTTTATATTATTTCACTTAAAACGGGTGGATGAATTTTTCGAATGGCGTACTTTCAAATAATAATCATTGAATTTGGAGAGGGGAGGCATTTTTCTTTTAATTTTCTTTCGAACATATAAAACTCAATTGTATTTTACCTTGCTTCTTAGAAAAAAATTGGGTTGTGTGATATTGCGGCTATGTGCGTTTTCCTTGTCCAATAATTTTTGTATATGTTTTTCACGGTAAAGTGAGCACGTTTGAAGCCCTTGTTACTTTTTTCCTATCAGACATTTTTTTATACTCCTGCCACTTTTTAAAATAAACATTGCAATGTAAGTAATAAACACCATTCATATATTTCACCAGACTTGAAAGTTAACGTCTAAGAGGACAATAAAATATAGTCATTGACCATTATTACAAATGAGAGAGCTTCTAAAAGTGCTCACTTTACCGTGAATAGCTTATAGCCAACTGAACCGAGTTGCGATAGTATTTTGTAGGCATGTAATGGTGATAACAGACAGCACAAGAAAAAATATTTAATTTCCGTTTTTCAAGAATATAATATGCGATACAAGCTTATATATATGTTTGTGATACATATATGTGTGTATGTGTGATATATATGTGTGTGTGAGTATGTGAGTGTGATATATATATATATGTGTGTGTGTGTGTGTGTGTGTGTGTGTGTGCGCGCGTGTATTACAATTTTTACAAGAAAAAATTGTGCACTGCTACAAAAGATTTTTTCGCTAACAAGGATTCTAATAATTTTTCTTTTAGCAGTATTAAACTATTTTTACAATGCATTGCGTGAGACTGACCCTCGATCTTCTGGTGCAATACAAGTAAACCTCTAAAACAGAGGAGACGAGCGTGGGTAGTAGAATTTCTGGTCGGTGTCGTTTAGTAAGGACGAACGTGTGTATATGGCCGTCGTCGGAATTGTTTAGGACAGAATTGACTGCAAAAAATGCCCGATAAAATGTATGCCGTAACTGTCAAGTGAGGTCCAAAAATTGAACTTTCTCAAAATTGCCACTTGAACAGAGATAATGGTAGCGAATTTTGTTTTGTCGTTGAAGTTTTTTTCGTAATTAAATGTTCGCTTTTAGTTGTTTACCATACAATTTTAATGTAATTCATATTTACACATTAGTAGATAGGTTATGTAGGCTCTGGCGCAAGGGGATGGGGAGCGGAGCCGGAGACGGTTAGCCGCCATCTTGGAATTTCCCTTTTTTCCCTCAAAATGTTTCTTTTCTCCTTCAATATCGATCAAATTTCCCTGAAAATGCCCGTTTCCCTAAAAATATCCTTTTTCCTTAAAAGTTTCCCTTTTTCCCTAAAAAAATTTCCCATTTTCCCTGGAGTAAGCGAAGCAGATCTGTGACCCGGGATCAGAAGAGCTGGACTCAGGAGAAGCGGGTTAGCGACCCAGGGTCAGGGAAAACGAGTCGGTGAGGACCCATGACCTTTGACCTTTGATACCAAAAATTAAAAAGTAATAAAATCCAAACAGAATAAAAAAAGTCATAAAATTAAAAAACCAACAAATGTATTATGAAAAATTATTAAAAATAAATAAAAAAGTAACATTAAAATTATTAAAAATATTTTTAAAAGTTTTAGTCCGCAATTTTTATTTTCCCTAACAGTATCACTTTTTTCTTAAAAATTTCCCTTTTTCCCTTAAAATTTCCTTTTTTCGTTAAAATGTACCTTTTGTCCCTAAAAATTTCGAAACTATCGCAATAAATGCATATAAGTCAGCGAGCACATTACACATACAGACTATTACCATATTGGACGCAGAATACCTTGATCTCAACCCCATGACCTCGGCTACTCTGTTTCAGGAACATCTGATAAGGAGATACTGGGATTAGATTAATCACTTTTGGAAAAATCCACAGCTTTGTTTTGGAAATAACGTGATAATTTTTTATGGGAATATATTTTTTTTCCCGTCATGAGATTCCCTTCGGAATCTCACAAAGACGATTGAGCGTGAAATTTACAAAACAAACCAGCCATTTCTTTCCTGCTGACGTTTTTTTTATTAAGAATAACTGATTAACATCGTTTCGCAACTCATAAAACATTGCATCCATAAGTACACTTTACACACAAAACTCGTTTTCCAATTCTCTACCTTATTAAGGCCTTCTTCATACAGTTATTGAAACTATCTCGTCTGCAGGTGGCTCATTATCAGTTTTGATATAGCCTTGTCCACTACTGGCATTGTCCACGGATATCTCTGGATACAACTAAGCGCTCATTTTTGTACGTGTACGCTATCTCTGACTTCACTCCCAGTGTCCTAACATCCGTACGTGCTAAGTCCGAAGATTATCCACCAGTTTGAACTTTGTCCACGGACGTGCTCGAAACTCTGTCTCAAGATAATGAACAAAGAGTAGAAATTACCCAGCTGCATTCGCCTTGTGTTAGTTAATGGTAGTCTGAAACGGGACGAATAGTAGGCTTTAAAACCGGGAGTGAGTTGTGGCATTTTTTATTCGCAGTTCTATCAAATAACAGAACAAATTTATGTCCAATACACGGAACAGCTGCTATAGCACATCTGCACATGTAGAAACAAAATAATCTTATAAATTTTATTGAGAGTACTGTGTAATTTTTGGCAAGTTTGATTGGTTATTTAATTTCGAGACAGGAGGGAGCGTTTCCTAATGACGCTATTCCGAGTGCAGGAACCTTCGCTCTCTCTCTTACTTTCCTAGAAAATATCAGGTCACGCGATCACGTGACTATGTGTACTTCTGCTGCCCAATAATTTTTCTAATCAACCGAACAGATTGTAATAATATATTGTAGGTTTATAACTCCAGTAACGGTTGTCCCAATGCACATTATAATTGCAACTGTGCAAATGTGCAATTCGTCAGTATACTTATAATGTAATTCTGAAATGCGGTAATTCTATAAACCAATAACCCCAACTCTTCCCAAATCCTGACATTACGTTCTTCTTGCTGAAATTAATACATGATTTTACCTTAAATTAAGAGCATTTCTTGCGCTGCAAGACAAGTTGGGTACATGGTTAAAGGCTTTCGGGTATTATAACACAGGGGATGCATCTTTGAATCTCGTTATCGAAAAACGGACATTTTCTTTTTATATATAATTAGAAAGTTTATTCTTTTTTCATTTATTGTAACTTAGGTTGATCACAATCGTTTTGTAAAGCACAAAAATTATTTTATTTCCACTTCTCTATAATGAAAGTTGAAATACAAGCCTATAATTGATGACGTTACAAATATAAGCATGTATTGCATTTTTCAAAGAAAATTTTTGCAACCCTGCAAAACAATTTTTGGCGACAGGGTTAACATGGATTCTACTTGAAAAAGTGCAAAATGAAATGTATGCGTTGAACTGAACATGTAGTTTCTTTTTATTTAGTGGCTTACCTGAACCGCCTACTTTTAACCCCCTGCGCATCCTACAGCTATTCACCGAAAAAAATGTTGGGTCGTGTACCGCAGGGGTTGATTTTTAAACGTACGCTTCACATTTGTGTGCTTGCATAACATACCGTGTCATAGTTTCTGCTAAACACTTTGGGAATACATTCAAATGTATTTGTCTCATATTTATTGTTCTAATTTCTTAAACCTCGTAAGTCCAATTATTTTCAGAGTTCGATTGTGGGTGAATTATGTACATTTTTCCAGTCCTACACATTTTATGATTAAACCTATTAATGATACTTTCCAACAAGTTACTATAATTTTAAAATATTGAAACCTAGTGTATTTTTTGACTAGCTATTAATGTCATCCTGTACCATCTCATTAAACACAGTTACGAGGTTCTAGAAGTAAGCCAACGATTTTGTAATTCGCTGTTTTGCAGTCCGCTGCGGACATAATTTAACGATTAAGTAAACTTATATACGATATGGTGTCTATTATTAATGAGTAAGTTATTAGTTGTGTGTCGTCCAACAGCGGGCTAGTATCTAGAATAAACACGAGGAAACCTTCCTTCCCACCTGCTCCTTACGGAACAAAACCTGCTGCCGCCACTGAAGGGGTGATCCCAGCAGCCTACAGTGCCTTGAAACGGGGTGAGTATGGAGCAGCTCCGGAATGCATGGACGGGGGAAACCGGAGATTCCCGAGGAAACCTGCCATCCAGCGGCATCGTCCTGCGCGATTACCACATTCGGAAATCCGGGAGCATCCTCGCCGGGAATCAAACGCAGTTCGCATAGGTGAGAAGCGAGTAGTCTAACCACTTCACCACCGTGGCCCCAACAAATCACAATTCGAGGTGTCACAGACCAGCGAAATAAATGACCAAATAACAAGAAAAGGAATTTAAAAATTCAGTTTAACTAATAAATATGAGAAATCCGTGTCTTAAAATAATCACTGATGGCAAAAAATATAATGTTTCTGCTCCACAAGGGCGGGGCTGGAACCAAAGAATTATGAACTACATGTAATTTATGAAAAAATTGCCGATCGCGTAGTGAAATCAATACTCCTGTAATTACAGTTAATGATCCATATGGAAATTCGAAGCTGGTCCCAACCAATGAAATATCGCGTCGAACCTGCCATCTTTTTCATTCTTCTGAATTGAAAAGCTTTTTACCGCAATCCCTCCAAAACATATTCTAGCTGATACTCTTGCGAAAAAAATACACAAATTGTATAAACCCTCATGTCTGTGTACATATATATGCCTATGCTATAATTATATCAGTTACCATCTGATCCGATCTACATTTACTACTGCCTTACATTGAGTAGCTATTCTCCAAGATTCTATTTAAAATATAAACTATATCGATTTCTCTAAACTCTCCGAAAGTGCCAATAACCTCTTAATTCATTATGTGTACTCATTTTTAGCTTACTTTCTGAAGAAAGGAAAAGCTTATGATATCACTTTCCTGTCTGTCTGTCTGCGTGTGTGTGTGTGTTTCGCCCTTTCAATTTTTAAACGCCCCAACAGATTTTAATCAAACTTGGTACACATATAATTCATTGTTTTCATTGTATTCATTCTTATATATTTTATTTTCTCTTTAAGCAAGCAATTCGTATAGTCCCCAAATGCAGTTATCTTGTTAAAAACACACTTCTTTACACCTTTCGATCTTTTATTTTCTTTATTATCAACTTTATATGCATACATTTTTGCTCTCAAACCAATCAATTCTTTCATAATTTTTCCATTACATTCGTCTTTTATCTTACCTATAAATTTCTTATTTATTTGAGGTATGTTATATATATTATCATTTGAATAATCACTTGTATAAAATTTTTCTTTCATTGTTTTTATGTCTTCATAAAAATCTTCTGTTTTTATGTCATAAATGTAGGAATCGGGTCTTGATAGCATAATTCAATGTTATTGCCATATTTTGGTTTCATTACTTTATAATGGTAATCATACATCAATTCTTTTGATATGTCTAAAATTGACATGCCAATATAAATAAGCTTATTAGATTTTACTTTTGTTATATTCATATGTGTGGTCACAATATTCTCATTAAATATAGTAGTTCTTTTGAAATTCGGTTTTGCTACTAATTTTTCACATTTTTCTGCATCTTATATTAATCTTATATCCACCCTGTTTCTTATATTTTCCATTGTTTTACCAAACCCAAAATTATTCATCATTTTATAAAAATCTTTTCAAAGTCATTTTTAGCATTAGTTCTCATTTATGTATGTATATATATGTGTGTGTATATATATATATATATATATATATATATATATATATATATATATATATATATATATATATACACACACACACACTTATTCAACCAATCAGACTGATCAAACATCAACATCCTATGTATTTTCCTAAATTTTAAATCATTATTTTGTTTCAAATTTCGATAGTGTAGTACATACTTAATTATTAAGTAAACTTGTAAACAATTTGGATTGATTTGTTCCTTGCATTGCCTTTATTTCTGGGCGAAATGGTAGATCTCTATGTAAATTATGTAGTTCTTCTGGATATTCGAAATCAATGTCTAATATATAACCATACTCAGAATCATCCTCCAAATCTAATATTTTTTCACTCCAATAATTTAAATCAGATAATGTATAATAAACCCAGTCGAAACCACCATATGGTAAATATTGCGACATTGCCCATCCATAAAGATTATTAGCATCGAGCTATGCTAAATAGTTGGACTCTTGGTTTTGATTAAAATATTATAAATATTTGTTATTGGCTTTAACATATCGCTTACAAGACTGCGATATTCCACCTCTAATTATATTTAAATCATTAAATTCAAATCATAGTTATGTAATAAGTCTAGTGGTGGTTTAGTCATTTTTAACATTGCATCCCAAGATAATCCTGCTGCTGTGAAATACCATGCACGATCCAATTCACATTCATTTATACACATATTTCTGAAATTTTCAAACACATCCACTAACAATAATACGTCACTTTTTAAATATAAGGCATGATAATCCCCGAGTGTTTTTATATTAAATTGATTCCATACACATTTTTCGTGTTCATAATCATCACCAGCTATAACAGATACACTTAATTTATTATAAAATTCACTCTTTAGTGGAAGTTAATTTTCTTCGAATTTCTTCCAACTATCCATGTAATCTTATGGATAAACGCCCTTTTACTAAATCAACTTGGTCTTTTGGAGAATGCTTTCGGATGTGTTTCATTTATCTTTACTTAAATTAGATTATGATTTTTTTTACTACTGGCCATAAATTTAAATGTGTCTATAAATTTCATTTTTAAATTTTCTGTGTTTTTTTCCAAGATTAATAAACTTTTCTTCATTATTTGCAATTAAATCTATATTTTTTTCATCATATCCAAACTCTTTAACTAATAAATGAGCATCATACCCAGCTTAATTATGGAAATAAATTGGAACAAAACTGGGTAGTTTTAGTTGTAGATTGCAATTATTACATATTGGATTTATGAATTTTCCACTTATATGATCATAATAACATACATTTTTTATTGCCCTCCGTACATTCCCATAGAGTACATTTTTTAGTTTTAATATTTAATGTTTTTTTCTTCTTTTGTTAGTGGATGCATTGGTTCAATTTGTGAATATATTTCCCCAATTTCTTCTACTTCCCTTTTTATTCATTGTATAAACATCTTATGTGCATTTGGACCTCGATATACTACTGGACGCTTATAATCACCATAACTATATACAATATAATAGCAAAAACCAGATGCTTCATGTAATTGATATTTCATAGTATATGATTCGTCATTCAACTTTAAATCAATGTTATTTATTTGGTCATTGGTAAGTTTAAATCTTTCTTTTAGTATCTCCTTATAAATACCATTATCAATATCATCTTCGGTTAAAATAGGATATTTTTTGATAAGGTTAAATTTACTTAATTCTCTTTGATTTGGTTTGGTGGTTGATATTTTCTTTGGAATAGATTCAAAATCGGCATATATTGCGAAAGGAACCTTCACTGCATGTTTATAATTTTTGAAAGATATTTGCTTTTCTTTCGAAGGCAAAATGATTCTTACTGATTCAATTTTAGAGCAATCTTATATATGTTTATTAATGAGAATAAAATAATTGAAGACACATATCACATATGTAAGTCCAGCAATAATGAGAATTTTTATCATCTTTGAAATAATGTAAATTTATTGTTTTTTCTTTTTATTTTGTGGAAGTTTTAGTCATCTTCAATAGAGTATACATTTATAGATGTATCAATTTTATTTTCTATTTTTGGTATATCAGCAATTTTAATAGGATATTCATATCTATATATTTCTTTATCTATATCAAACCCCACGGTTTTATATTTAGATATCATTGTGGCTCTTTTTCTACTGGAAACAATGCAGATTTTACTGCTCAAAGAAAACATTTTTGATCGTCATTCTTTACATTAATGCATGCTTTTATATTTTTAATTGCTTTTGGTAGCTGAATATATAATGCTCCATTTAATGGATTATTCTTATTTATAGCTAATTGTATGCCAATTACTCTATCTAAAGTCCATCATGAACCTCTTCTTTGAAATTCAGATAATTGTGTAAATAATCCCCATTTTATAATTGCTAGTTTTCAGCCTTCTAAATGTTCTAAGATGATCATGTACTATCTCAAAAACCTTATTTTTTACTGAATTTAAAAAATGATCTGGCTTTACTAAATTAAAGTTATTTTCAGTGTTATGTATTGATATTCTAACTTGAAAAACTTTATTAACTATGTAATTTTTATTGATTTTTTTCTTTCTTTTGCTTGTGAATACATTAGTAGAGAAATAAAATATCTTTTAATTCATTTTTGTCTTGCTTATATAATTAATTGATATTGGCATCTGATAAAGGCAAGTTTGTAAAATTGTTCCTTGTTATCTATTCAGATATTCTCTTACTTTTATATCTAAGCTTAACAAATAAATTATTACAGAATGGAAATATTTCTTTTAGTTCATTTCTATCTTTGGAATATTGTTGTTTGATATTGAAATATGAAAATGGTAAATTTGCGAAGTCTCTTTTTCTTTGCTCGTTTATAATAAATGGTACAACAGCTGTAATTAAATCGTATTTACTTCGATAATACCAAAGTATAATTAAATCTTCTTTCATTAGAGTATGCAAATATCTATTTTTTAAATCTCCACCTATAATTCTTAGCATCCACATTGTCTTCTCGCCCAACTCAACTGCAAGATTGTTCGCAGACATTTTTTATTGTTTATTTATAAAGAAAGAAAACGTATAAAGCTTTTAAATTTTATATACACAATGAATAGCTTTAAAAATAGTAAATTTATTCGGAAATGAAAAATATAAAATATTAAAATTATTGATAATAAGTGAAATCGCCTTAACTGTATAATTTAGATTTGGTTGTGTCTTTAAGTTGAGTAAATTTCTTTTTGAGGCGATAATTCTTATTATATTCACTAATACATATGTTACATATTGTTCTAAGTTTGTCCTTATTTCTTGTATGAACTGAAGATAATCTTATATATTTATTCTCATTACATACTCTACATGTTTTTGTTGGGTAATTGTCATGTTGAAATTCATTTAGAATATCTACTGACCCATTGAGTGATTTAGTATTTTTATGCTCTTTGAGAGATGAAACACAAACATATTTTCCACATTCACATAGTACTTACTCCCTTTTTAAGACAAATTTATTTTTGGTGTTTTCAATGACACATTTTTTTACAGTTGTTATAAAGTCTGTCCTTATTCGTTTTATGGTTGCAAAATTTTTCTATTTTAATACTTCACCACACTTTTTACATTACTTAGATATGGTATTATTTTCCATTTCATTGTTGAGTAGCGATTCCATTTCTGTGTTTATTTAATAGGAAATTTTTTAAAAATAATAAAATAATATATTTTAATTTAAATTTTGATTTGATTATTTTTAATTTATTTATGATTTTACTTGTAAATTTAATTGCATTATTGTTATTTTACTTTAAATTTTAATCTCATTATTTTTTTATTATTTATATTTTATTATTTTTCATATTTCATTGTTTTTATTTTTGTTTTAATTAAACTAGATTTTTTTTATTAAATGTGTTCTCATCTTAAATAAACAAAAAAATGGAATTGCTGCTCAATAAGTTGAACTATTCATTTGAATTGACTAAACTACATGACCTAGAAAAAATCAAAAGTATGGTGCTACCGAATTTCAATTATACGATTCTAAATTTGGGAAAAAAAATTAATTTTATTCTAGGTGGTAAATATAAAATTACTTTACCAGATCATTATGTAAATATACTTGATAAAAATGCTTTAAAATTAATAAATGAGAAATAAGTTTTTATAATGTATAAAGGTTTAAAAGATACGAAAGATGGAAAAACTATGCATGATTTAGAATTCTCTTAAAAATTTCAATATTCTATTATTTTTAATCTATCAATTATCTTTTTTCATGATTTAGTCTGATTTTTAGCTTTAATTTGCTTGTTTTTAGCTTAAATTTGCATGATTTTGAAAATGAAAAATCCGAACGCCTATTTTGGAAAAATGGTAAATTTGTTTGATTTTGGGGTAAAATTGCTTGATTTTGTATGAGAATTGCTTGTTTTTATGTAATGAAAAGTTCTTCACGGCCATTTTTGAAGGGGGGGGGGGAGAGAGCTTAATTTTGGGCTTAAATTGCATGGTTTTTGAAGAAAATTGCTTATTTTTTAAATCGACAATTGTCGTTTCTAGAAACACGAAAAAGCAGCTTGAAAACAAGAAATTTGCTTGACTGTAGCTTAAATATGCTTGATTTTCGATCATTTTTTCATCGAATTTCAGATTTTGAGTTTTTAATTTTTTCTTGTAATTTCATTAAAAATAACGGGAAATATTTAATGTTACTTTTTTCTTGTACTTATGGCGGAAATTGCCGGAAGAAGTGAGGTGCGCCAGGTCCCGCATTATACATCTACTTAAACTAATAAAACTCATTCTCTTACTGTCTAAGGTTAACAATTTAAGTTAACCCATTCAGTCACCGCGTGTCCACAATTGTAGACATGCTGCAAATAAACGAAAGTTATGACTGGAACTGTAAACAGCAGGGCTCCAGTGCCCAGTCTTGTTTGTAGCTAATCTGAATTGTGGACTTTTCTACACCTCTTTGACATGGATGACTAATGCCAATATTATCAAACAAGCAGCACGTTGTTCACTGGATAAAAAAAAAATGTCGAACGCAACTACAGTTCGTACAAAAAATTATATGATTTCAACGCTTCAACTCGGAAATTAACGTGTGACCAAACAGGTTAAACCGCTTTAATTTGAAACTGAAATACTCTTATTCACTTGCTATCCTATATTTCGTTAGTTAAGTTCGATGTGGGAAAATGTTCCTATAGCTCACTAAAATGTGTACGAATATAGGATACAGGTTACTCAAAAATTTAAAGTTTAAAAAACACCCATCTTGTATCCTAATTTTAAGTTTGTTTAACCTATTATAAAAGTTATTCACCTAGTACCATATTTTTCCTTACGTCAGCTTAAACTGTAAGAACGCTTGATTTTTTTTCGTTGGTTTGAAAGATGGAATATTTATTAGCATAGTATTGTAAGCCAACTTAGTTTAAACTGTAAGAACAATTATTCACTTGTATTTTAATTTATGGTTTGTTTAGTTTAAGATGTAACAGTAATTGTCCTCTAACTATCCTATGTAAGTTAAGTCTAGTTAAACCTTTCAGAATGGGCTATTATAATTTAAAAATACAAGAGTTAAATATCAAATTTAATAGTGTTCATGGATGGCATATAATAATGCTTTTCATGATGTCAGCGGTAGTATCCAGCAATAAAATAAAATAGGTTTGTTATGATTGGTTCTCGCCGCCCCTCGGGTTTAAACAGACGAGATCTAATCTGAGAACCAGAAAACTCACAAATATAGAGGTTAAAGCGCTTCTTAAGGTGGAGTCACAATAACCCGACGAACACGACACGACAGACGGATTTGACGTCAGAGCTCGACGCAATTTCATATTAAATTTTTTTCAGTGTTACAATACCACGACGAAATTTGGGCGAAAGGTATGTTAGTTGGCTGTGGGAAAATTCTAAAACGGCAAGTTATCCTTATAACATCCAATATTTAATTTTTTAAACTTGCGATAAAGTGAATGATTATTTTGCTTTTAAGTATATTTCAATTGATACGAGAGGTAAAGTATTTAAAAACAAACCGGAACGTTATTTGGCGGCAAGTTTGTTTATTATTTATCACAGTAGGGAAATACTCACGAAATTTTTTTTTCTCATGTTGTATTTACATTTTTTGCGTGACCCGACGAGTCCGACACGATGGAAAGTAAGTAGAAATGGAGTCTACTTTTCTCGGGCTGTAGGAACTGCGATTTGATCGGACCGATGTCACAGTGAACTTGCTTTTGATTGGCTGCTACACAGATCTCGTCGTGTCGGGGTTATCGTGTCGTGGCCGTCGGGGTATTGTGACTCCATCTTCATGACGCGAACTCCGGCTGCAGACGACAACAAGATGGTGTGACTGGCCAGAAACAGGTTGGAACGCCGTTCGCCAATCAGCGCCTAGCAATTTACTTGCCACCCTGCAACCCAGCCACTAGGTGAGATTCCGCAGCACGCAGTAACCAATCAGCAGATACCCGGAAATTTCGCGGATTCATTAAGCAACAAGCTAGACTCCACAATCCTTTGTGCATTCGAGCATCAGTCAGTAGTTCGTTGGCTGTTGCTTAAGTTTAACCCTAGACCAGGTAGCATGAGATTGGGTTATTATTTTCCTTGCAGGTTCGTTATTGATTAAAAGTCGTTTGGGGCGTGTCTAACAAACTGTGGTCCAATGGAAGCACAAACACGTGAATGAAGTTCAACTTGTCCTCAGAGCAATCCCTGAAATTTCCCGGTCTCTACCAATCAGGCACGATGCCCGTTTGAGAGCTTCGCGCAGCCAGCCCGCGAGTGGGTTCGCCCACATCAAAGGAACAACCTCACCAGTCGATTTGTATACATTCGCCTGTTCTGTATCCGGGCGCTGCCCCGTACTACCTTGAACCTTCTCTAACGGGGAAGGAGGTATCTGCCCTGCGGTTAGGACCACTAAATGACCTAGAACCAACCGCGAGGTAGGGTGTTTGGTGACTAAGCATTTAGGTCGCTGGAGCCCGAAGCCAGAATTTCAGCGTGAAGAAATTATTACGCATGAAAATATACACTTCAGTGTGAAACCCACAAATGGTCTTGGAAACTTAAGTAGAAGCACGGGATGATAATTAGGCCCCATTAGAGAGTTATCTCATTTGACAACGCAACGTTACTTGCTGCTTTTACGAAAGTCTTGTGCTGACTATGGTCGTATCGCTGATATATATGGGCTAAACAGTTACTTTTAAGTAACACGTTCTAACGTTCCAGTTATAAGTTGGTAACACGTTCCAATAACGTCTTATTTTTGTAACAGGTAACCTTGGAACCGTTTCAACCATTCCCGAAAGAACCTTTATCCCTGGCATGCGCAGTACACAAATTCTAACCGTTACATTCTTTATGATTGTTTTATTTACATAGTACAATAATATAATCTTGTATGGCATACAAAAAAATAACAGAACGTTGCGTGTCGTGTAAATAAAATTAAATGTCTAGCTTATTCGCTCGTACGCAGGGAAATACCGACGGTGTTTATATGTTCGCATTAATTGAAGTTCATATGAATCTACGGGAAAGTCTTGTATGTATGGCCTTTATGTTATTGTTTGTTAAAAGGAAAATTCACTTATTGAATTAGTGACGTGAAACAATTTTACTGATTGAGTGACAGCCAACTGCACCGTCGAATTAAATGTTGTTTGTTTTTGAACCTAGTTAAATGATTATGTGGAATGAACATATTTACGGTAGTTTACTATTTATATTAACCAATTTTCTGTAATTTTAAAAAAATTCTCGGAGAGAGCTGGGATTGAACACCAACTCATTTATCATATGTGCTTCTAGGCTAGTACCTAAACCAGCTGCGCTACGTAATCAAACAGGAATACAAGAAGAAAATATAAGTTTTTCTATAATGCGACCCTGAATAGTGCCACACAAAATGTAATAGTCAAATAAATTTAAATTTAGATTAAAAGTCAAGGACTGTACTGTATTGTTTTATATTGTAGTAACTCTAGTTTATAATGCCGTTTACTAGCGTAATAAGCATCGGAACTTTATTTTTCATCAGATTTAAAGCAGAAAATTAGTTTGAAACGTAACACATGAGCTTCTATAAGTAAATAAGATTTTATTTTTAAATTGTGGTTTAGCTACTTTAATAATGCGTTAAAGATATTAAAAAGCAAGCTACTGTATTTAATTAGTAATAAAGCTTATTTATAGTGATTTTCAGCTAATTGGGTTTTAAACATTAGTATGAACTTTCAGAAAGTTATACACAATTGTTCTTCTGAACTTCGTCTCTTAGACGTTCCAGAAAATAACGTTTACGCATGCGCAGAGTTCCAAGCCGAGACGTTCCAGAAGATAACTTTTACGCATGCGCAGTAGTCAGACGTTGAAGCAGTTCCAGAAAATAACTTTTATGCATGCGCAATAGTCAGGCGTCGAAGCAGTTAAAAAAATAACACTATAAAATATGGAACGTGTTATTTGTGTTACCAAATTGTAACAGCTATTTATAACAGTTACGTTAAATAACTCCCATCTCTAATCGCAGAATAGTGGAGCATAATCATGGCGTGCGTAAGTTTGAATACATTCGAGATAGACGAGCATAGCTGCTGGTGTATTGGTTTGGGAGTTAATATGGCTTATTAACATCCCCCGGTGCTAAGTCTGAATGCATACCATTGGACGGCCTATAAACTAACGTATGACCTAACTTAAACTAACACCCGTGCCTTATGTAGGAATCGAACTCAGAACCTCTCGCACCCCGTACCGACGGCGCACCAACCGTCTGCGCCATGGGAGGTTGGCTAGTGTGTTGGTAGCTTTAAGTGAAAATTATGTAATCGGTCTCACTTCAGACTAAGCAGGAAATGAAATGAAGAAACTAAAGTAATTTCATGCTTCCTTGACCCACAACCTTCAGACATTTTATATACATAATAAAATTGTCTACATAAATACATTGCAAATGTTCTGGGGAACGTGGAAACTATGACTGCACTTAATATTTACTTCCCTAAACGCAACGTGTTGATTGCGTTTCACAGCATCGCGGTAACCTCATTTTACTTATTGAAGTTAGTTTATTGCTTCAATAATTACTATATAGTTTACACTAATAAAGAAGGTTCTGCGCTATGTGCAATTTGGTAGAGTAATGGTACGAGTACACAAGACAGCAAAAGGAGTTAAAAGCACAGATATGACACCAGTATGTAATAAAATATTTGATGCGATATTGTGCATGTTATTAGGATTCAAATTAAATTCGTTTTTTATCGTATGAAACATTGAAACGATACTTATCAACTTGAACACTCAACTTTTATTTAAAATAAATCCTTTCGTACTGAAAATTTATTTAGGGCAATTAAAAATGTTTTAATGATAACGCACACAAATTATACTGGCAATAAAATGAATTCGCGTGTGTGCATTTGTTTATTTCAACATTATTTCCTATATTACGTCAACGCCCACGATGAAAAAATTAAATAGGAAATGTTCTCTTATTTTTTGAACATAGGCAATTAATTGATTGCACATTTGTTGGTGTATAAAACAACTGCAAAACTTAAGCAAATCATAGATTCGTTTGTTGGATGCGGAGCATGGTACTTACGTTAAATTGCTAGTTCAAAAAAATTACGTTACACGAATCGTCGCTAGAAGCCACCTTTTACTACTTATCATAGAAAGTACACAGTGCAAAAAGATAATGTGAAATTCTAACCACATGAAAGTATAGACGTGGTTTTACACAGCTAGCCAGTAAAATTGCAACCAGATTTGTTGGACAGAATACCCATCATATACAGGTTACATGAATATTCTTGCAGTTCGGTATGACGTACAGAACATGGGGAAATCAGTAATGCGTGGTGCCACCGCGGGCGGCAATAACCACTGCATGAGAAGAGAGATTTTGGATGTCTGCCTATGGTATCCACGCCCACGCTGCTTCGATGTGTACACAAAGTGTATCGTTGTGGCCGCGGGTGTCCTATAGCAGGCTAGTCATCGCCCAACCATTGCGAGAGATCCGGTGAACGCGCAGGCCAAGGAAGCAGCGTGATATGGTGGTTACCCAGGAATCGTCGGACTATGTGTGCCACATGCAGTTGCGCATTGTCGTGTTGGTACAGAGCCCCAGGATGGCCCTGCAGATAGGGGTCCACAACTGGCTTCAACAACTCCGCAATGCAACGGTTCCTGGTTATGGTACCAGCGATGCGGACTAGATGCGAGAGGCACTGGAACCCGATCGCAGTAAGACGGTGCATAATGCAAGACCGGGCGAGGTGTGCGGAAATGTACCACCAGACAAAGATGCGACTATCATGAGGCTGCAAGTAGATGTGGGATTCGTCGGACAAAACGGTGGCATGCTGTTCTTCCTCCAGGCCCGACATTCCACGCACCACTGCAGCTGTGTAATAAATGGCGCCTGGAAATGATGCTCTACCGCTGCACACAGCGAGGCAACTTCCATGCAGACACAGACTGTGTGCCACATGCCTGAACTCCTGAGCGAAGGTGTGTGTTGTGGCTGTAAGGTCCTAAATCGCCAAGTGCATCAGATGTCTGTCTTCGCGCTTGTTGGTGCGATGGAGCCGTCGGCTCTCTGCATGTCGCTGAACCTGGCCCTCCTCAACCTACTGAACCCATGTCCGCTTCACTGTGGTTGCGTTTCTTCCCATACAAAAACCTATTTCGCGGTAGGATAGTCCACGATCCCGATAGGCCATGACTATTCTGTGGTCAAAGAAAAAAACTGCCCGTATGGTTGCTGTGTTTTTCGACATAGTATGCTCACTCCATCTGTGCACACGAACTGTTGGGGAATTCAATAGCACTACAGCTTAGCGGCTACCCGACCTCCACTTACATGCCGCTTTTAGTATCGCCATTGGCGCATGTGCTGCACAAGTAGGCTGAACAACCAATAACTTCATTGCCCCACCCTGCTGTATGCATTCCGCCAATGTGGGATTCTTGCAGTGCGTCCTCCTTGATGTTGCAGTTTTAATGACCAGAAGTATATAAATGTTTGTCAACGAAGGTTACACTGTGGTATTGTTTGGTAACAACTATGCATGTTTGAATGTTGTCCTAATACACCACCTGTTGGAATGTGAAGCGCAGGAGTTAACAGAGACCACTTTTATTTTCATATATTTTAGAACTTAGTGCATATTTATTTTTAAGGTACTGTAAAATTTTTCGACAGTTAGAGCTTAGTAATACACAAACGTTACATTTTGTTTAACCATTTAATATTGTAATTAATAAAAACATGGTTTTGCAGTGATGCATATATTAACTAAAAAAATAAACTACTTAAATTGAATCGTAATAAATAACGTATAAATAAATTATTCCTATAGATTGACATTTAATAATGTTTATATGTGATAATAGCTTAAATTCGCTAATTTAATAATAGTTTCTTAAACATGTTCACAAAACTAAAAAAAAATGTATTAATATTGAATTAATTCACAATATTAATGTATGCAGAAAGTAACGTTACCCTGAGAGAGCTGTTTGCACAAGAAATTTACATGTTAATGTCAATAAATTACAAAAAAAAAAAAAAAAAAAAAAAAAATATCGTTAGAGGCATTTGTGCCTAATGTTTTCATTTTTATGTAGTTCACTTAATCAACCGTTCTTTCCAATATATGTCAATATACAATAGTGCTCTACATCTGTGAGACGGGAGAGAATACCTGTAATTTACAACAAAGAAGACTTTCATATAATATGAACATAGTCACATACACATTTAATTTTATCAGAGGTAATCACACACATATTATTAAATGCGCTCGTTAACTATCCGTGATTTTACGCTTACAAAATGCCCATCGTAATAAAATAAAGTCTACAGAAATGAAAAACATGAAAACAATTTTATGGGCATTGCTTTTTGTCTTTAATCTGAGCAGTAGTAGGATTTAGGGAAGTGAATATATAATTAATTTATAGGACATTGTCTTCCAAGATGGTGGATGGGTGATATCTACCAAGATGGTGGTCACCTACAAATATGGCGGCCTCCAGTAATGTATAAACAAAGGTGGCTGCCTCCAGTAGCATGTAAACAAGTGACGAACGAAAAATCAAGATGGCGGAATTACTACAGGTGACGGTAGTGGGTGCGAGAGAGTCAGTCGTCTGCAAAGCATTGTGCTGAGAGGACCTTCGGGAAAAAAATTAAATAATTTTTAATAATAAAATAATTTTTTTATAATCTTTAAAACGATTTTTTATTTTTTAAACAATTTTTTATTTAATTTTCTGTTATAATTTTCTAGATTTTTAAAGAATTGTTATATTTTCAAGGCCAAATGTCAAAGGTCAAGGTCAAAGGTCAATGGTCCTGATCCTGGTCACCTCACTCGGTGTCACTGATCCCAGTCACCGAACTGCTGATCCCTGTCAGCATTTATGGAAAAAATTGGTCATTTCTGAGGATACTTTTAATTAATTTTTAAAATAATTGTTTAATTTTTAGAAAATAATTTTCAATAAAAATTTTTTTTGGAATTTTTTTAGAATTTTTGGAATTTTTCGAGGTGTTTTTGGAATTTTTATATGTTTTCTAGAGTTATTTGAGGTCAAAGATCCACAGGGTTAAGGTCAAAGTCGAGGGTTAAAGGTCAGGGTCAATGATATCCAAGATGGTGGACGGTAACGTAGCGGCTCCCCCGAATCCGAATCCGATCCCCGATCCCCTTATGACCAACTTCCCTAAATCCTACTCTCTGAGCGATGCCTACTTATTATGCGGATAAAGAGCTTGGTATAATCCTAATTAAAAGAACAAATATTGATTAATGAATGACTTTTGATATAATTTGTTATCAAATGTCATAAAATGAATTACAATTCAAAATCAAGACACGACAAAGGCATACAAAAATAGATAGCAGTGTCTTAAAAATAATAAATTCAAATAACACTATAACATAATCTGCGAAATCACACCGTTGACAGTTTTTTTATTTACCAATATGGCGGACATATCATGCATCTATATCAAAATTGCTGACGTCTGCTACAGAATTACCTAAGAAAATGCGTAAAAAACTTTCATCGGAATCATATGTATGGTGAACTTTTGTCTCATCCAAATACAAATTGTTCCCTCGCTCCTCAGCTCTTTATGAATTATGTGCTCGCGACCCTCTCTCCTCATATGGTTAGCCAAATTGTTGTTATGTCCCGTCTGCCGCCACCCATGTTGAAAACTTATTAATAAGGATTGCTGCTCCGTTCCAGAGATGAAAGGTAAATAACTTACATTCGAAACTGCTACAGGTCTTCTGACGTTTCTTGCCGTCGTTGGTGAAAATTATAAATAGGTTCTGGGAATTCTGTACCCCCAAAGTAGCGATCCCAAGTTCGATAAATCACGCAGTATCTCTCCGCTGTCGTGGAAAAGGAGGAGCGTAATTTTTCCCAGCACTTGTATGCCGTTAATCTGAGTTTCGAGGAGATGATATCCGGTGAAGATCTACTGATAAGTAACTAATCTGGTATTCCTGATACGCAATAATTTTAAACAACTTATCCTCGTTATGAATCAAACCAAGTGATTGAACATGATAGGGACAAGAAGGTGCAAAATATGCACATTATTTATTTCTCTTAAGACAGGAACTGGGGTGGTCAGAGCGTGGTTACGTGTGGCAAAATGATAGACAATAGCAGTAAAGAAAGGACCTCAAAAGTGTTCAATTGACCGAGAAGGAGCTACAAGGGATATATTAAAAATATGCAACGAAACGGAAGAAATCGATCGAAAGTATAGACTGTAATTCCACAAAATCTTGGGATGAAGTAAACTGAAACCAGTGCAAAACCAAATGAGATGGGACAGATCTGTGTATTTGGAAGTTAACAGTTTCTTGGCGAATATTTAGTAGTAAACCGTCTGGTGAATGTAATTCCATGAAATAAAATTAACTTTTATAAAGAAGGCAACAGTTCTTCCGCCTTCATAATACCCCCTCCCCCCCACACACACACGTTATTAGCACATTGTCACGGTAACAGATTACTAATTCAATTCTATTAATTTTCCAGTATCACTGATAGGACTCTAAACAAAAACATGGGCATAATAACCACTAGCCTGCAAGAGCGATCGGACATCGGTACTTTAGCCGACGTCAGTGGAAAAATCTTCTGTGTGTTGTTTAGAGAATTCTTTGTCTTTTATGGTGGGGGGGGGGGGGGTTTAAAACCCAGGAAATATAACGTATTAGTGTCGTAACTTACCTATGCTAATCTTGCCGTGTTTTTTAGTCTTACTGCTTATCAAGGTCACCTCAAAGCGCAGAGTGCACATGAAACCACAACGTATACATGTGACCTTGGTATAGGCTGTTCACGGTAAAGTGAACACTTTTGAGGCCCTAGTTACTTTTCCATTTCAGCCATTTTTTATCCTTCAACAAAATTTTAAAAATAAATATTGTGATACAAGTAATAAACACAGTGTGTACATTCCACCGCACTCGGATGTTAATGTCTAAGGTTAAAATAAAATACATTTAGTTACTCTTATTCTAAATGAGAGGGCTTTCAAAAGTGCTCACTTTACCGTGAATGGCCTGTAACAGTGACTGCTAAGAGGCGAATCGCTAATATTGCAGACGCTGAATCGAAGTTTAAGCAAACTTCTCGACAAAACCTTTTTTTCCCACACTCTGTGCTCAGACATTAAGACTTATTTTGCTGGCTTTGCTAGTATCATGGATACTTGATCCGATTTGGTTTACAAGTAGTTACCGATGTAACAAATAATGACACTACCCTCTAAAAGCCGAAATACTTAAATAATATGATAATATGTGTAGTTCCAGAGATATGATGAAAGCATAAAACAATAATTATTTGGTGACAGTACAATCCAAAATTGTGGAAGATTGAAGCCATTATTTATTGATTTTAGTACAGGAAATATAAATGTTAGCACACCATTTCAGGTTATATCTTTCAACATGACGCAATAAAGAAGATTTCAACTTTTGTATTTGGTGCTCACAAGAAGTCATGGCAAATTGGGTTCAGTTATGTTAAATGTTTCCACTAGTTATGTATTTATAACACAAACAGTTCCAAGGTAACTCTTTATAAATTAAACAACTTATCTATTAAAAATTGATTAATTTACGATGTTAGTAATAGTTATATTGTCATTTAAATTTTGGCATTCGTCTTGAGTAGTTTCTGAAAACAACATTAGAATGTCTGACAAAATATTGAACATAAACACACACATTTAATGGTCATCTAGTTACTGTCACTATACGAAGTCTAACAGATCGGTAGCTATGAAATTCTAATTAAAAATATTAGTGTGGTCACCATTAATAATATGTACCTAACATAATAAAACCATATAGATTTAGAGAGTCTATTATAACATTACTCGTGTTATTAATTCCCCTCGAATGAGTTTAGTAGTTACCAAGATATCATATAAAAGCTTTATTTATTCAATTGGCCCTATCTGACAAAATGAGAGAACAATATGAAAATAGTATATGTCTATTGCAGATCCAAGCGTAACGCAATAATTATGCTAAAAATCAAGTACATTTCTCAATTTCAAGCAACTTTTTCATAATCGTCTGGGGACATCATTCATCTCTTCAAGTTTACTCCCTAAATCAAGCAAATCAAGGGCAAAAACAAGCTAATTTGATCCAAATCTGCAAACCAAATCAACCACACTTGAAAAAAAAACCATTGAGCAGGGTTATTTTCCAGCCAAATAGGCCAAATTTGCTCTAAATGTGCAATTTAAATCAAGTGCAACGCACTAAATTAAATGAAAATTCTCGAAATTTTATCAAAAATAAGACGATTTGGCTTGCAGATTAGGCTTAAAAAATCCTGCTCAAAGGGCCTGAAGAATGTTGAAAAAAAATATCACAAAATTTGATGAAAATTATTACGATAAATCTAGATCATGGATAAATTTTCCATTTTTCATTTCTTTTAGGCCTCTGTGTGCTATAAATATTCCTTCACATTTATTAGTTTCAAGGCATTTTTATCCGATATTTTTCCATAGCACTCTAGTAATGGAATTTTAAACTAACCATCTAGAATACAATAATTTTTTTTTGAAAAAATTAGATTCATAAATTTCAAAATCTGTGGCACCATACCATTTACTTTTTTTAGATCTTGTAGTTTAGTGAATTAAAACGAATTTTTCAACTTGTTGAGCAGAGATTCCATTTTTTATTTATATAAAAAAAATAATTAAGAGGAAGAAAAAATTGTGCTGAAATTTGATCAAAATTAGATGATTTGGCTTGAAAGTTTAGATCAAATTTGGCCTATTTTGACTGGAAAAGGACCCTGCTCATTGGGATTTTTTAAAGTCTGCTTGATTTAGATTGCATATTTGGATCAAATTAGTTTGATTTTAGCCTTGATTAGCTTGATTTAGGGAGTAGAACTGAAGAGATGAATGATGTCTCCAGAAGATTTTGAAAAAGTTGCTTGAAAGTAAAAAATTTACTTGATTATTAGCCTAATTATTGCGTTGCGATTGGATCCGCAACAGACCTGTACTGAACTTATAAAAAAATTATAATTCATATCATAATTGCCTTAAAAAAAAGCTCAAATAATATTGACACTAGGAAAAAATCTCATTCAGGTATAACAATTATTTTTTTTTTCGATTCGGATGAGAATGTGAAGGGTCGTGGTTTCCAACCCTTGATAAATCTGGTTTATATAAAAATTTTAGCATTTTATTGCCTGTTTTTATTTTTCTTTATCCTACTAAAATTTATCTCTTTATAAATGAAAATGGCATCTTTGCTCAGCGAAATGGAAAATAATAGCATATGTAAGCATCGTAAAAAAGTGTGAAGTAAAACACATAAGTTGTTTTGCATGACATAAACACTCAAAAGATAAGCACATTAACACCTGTAAAAAATGTTACAATGATTATTCTAGAAGTCGCTAAGAGTTAAATAAAGAGAAAGTACAATACGAACGTGGAAAATATGTTTGCAAGGCAAATCTTGAAAAGTATAAAAAATACTAAATTACATGAAATTTTACAAGGCGGTCATTCAACCAAGACATGCTCTGTATGCAATGTGAATAAACCTATCGATTTTTTTGCATCTCATAAAGACACAATAGATAAGCATTTTTAACACCTGCAAAAATGTCATCGTTTTTATGCTATAAGTAGATACAAGTTAAAAAAGAGAAAGTACAATGTGAATGCGGAAAACAGCTATATAATCATTCTCTAAAAAAGCACAAAAATAGTAAATCACACAATACAGGAATATATATTGTAAATGAAATTCTACATGACAATTATTCCATGGCCTTATAAAAGTTTATTATATTTTATTATATTTAAATGACGACGGTTAGCCCAATAAGAAATCTGAAGAAAAGAGATTACACGAGTTGAGAGTTATTGGTAGAGATTTAAAAATTATATATTAATATAATTTAAGAAAAACTGATTTAATTACAACTCTTACACCAATAATTAAAAATGAATAAAGAAAAAGAAACTTCGCAAATTTACCTTTTCCGAAAGACGGAATAATATATAGAAAGCCAAAAAGGATTTAAAATAAATTTTCCCTTTTCCTAATAATGTATACATAACAAAAGAAATAGAAAAACCAATAAAACTTATACAGCTACAAAACTTTTAAATGTAGGTTATCAACATATAACATTGAGCAAAAAATTAAATTTAGTGTTGCCCAGGAATTTTTTAACTTCAATAAAACAGAAAGAATTAATAAATAATATGTGATCAACTTTTAAAACTTAGAGCAGTGAAATCTAAAATTAAACTTATCGCCCATTTTCGAAGCCATAAAACTGGCGAAATACAAATATTTTACGATATGCAATCACATTCATTTACAATATTGAACGAAGGAGACATTAAAAATATTTACAAACAAACAAAATAAGAAATACTCGGACGAGTAGAAAATATTGAAAAAAGTAATATCAATTGGACTTTACATAGCATAGTTGGGATGCAATTAGCTATAAACAAGTATAATCCATTAAATGGAGTATCTTATATTGAACTACCAGATGCAATTAAGAATAAAAAAGCATGCATTAATGTAAAAAATTATGATCAAATATGTTTTCTTCGGGCAATAAAGTTTGCATTGTTTCCAGCAGAAAAAAAGATCCACAAAGAGTTATATTATATATAAAAATATGGGTCTTAATAGATATTGACAAAGCATTAGATAAATATAAACATCCTACTAAAATTTACGATATACCAAAAATAGAAAATCGAATTGATGTATCTATAAATGTATACTCTATTGATCATAAGAAGTTCAATGCATATCCACTAAAAATTACAAAACACTAAAAAGAAAAACAAATAAATTTACTTTTTTTTTTTAACTATACAAACACGCATTACTGTCGGATAAAATATTTATCTAAATTACTTTCAGCACAACAAAATAAACACAAAAGTAAAACTTATATATGAAATATTGGTCTTCAATTTTTGTACTCTCAAGAAAAATTAAATAAACATACAGAAGACTGTTCTAAAAACGAATTGGTAAAAATTCAGTTACCTTTAAAAGGCGAACAAATAAAATTTAAATATTACATACATGCAATGTAAGTTCCCTTTGCTACATATGCAGATTTCGAATAAATTCTAAAGAAAATATCAACAGTTAAGACAAATCCAAGAGAAAATAAAAAAAATCTAATTGGTCCAAAAAATATCCAGTTTTCACAGAGGATGATAATGACAATGACTTTTATAAGGAGACACTTTTAGAAAGATATAAACGTACAAATGCACAAATAAATACTATTGATTTAAAAGTGAATGTTGATTCATATGAAAGGAAATATAAGTTACACTAAGCTTCTGGTTCTTGTTATTTTATTGTATCTAGTTATTGTGATTATAAACCTCCGGTTGTATAAGGAGGTCCATTTGCACATCGGCATTTTATAGAAGCAATGAAAAAAGTAGATGGAATCGAGGAAATAAATTTGCAAATTGAAGCGATGCATCCACTAACAAAAGAAGAAAAACAACATACAATAAATCTAGAAAATGTACTCTATGTGATTGCGAATACACAGAGCTAAATATAAAAGTACGTCACCACGATTATATAACTGGACAATTCATTAACACCATTATCAGGCTCAGATCATGATCACAACCCTCAAAATCGGCCATCATTCAGTGAAATGTGATTTTTGCCTCATAAAAAATGATCATTTGATTTTTTATGCCACTCTACTTACATTCCGAAGAAAATCTATGTTTCTTAAATCACACTGATATTAACATATGGTTGTACGAACCATATATACTGTTAAAATAGGGACAGCCATCTGACAATTCATAGGTACCATCTTAAAAGATAGTAATACCAATATAACTGTTTGTTATATTCCTGTCTGTGAGTGAGTGAGTGAAGAGAATCTTGAGAGCCCATGAGGGTGATTGAAGTAAATATGGAGCTCCGCCGGAATGAAGGGCGGGTGAAACGGGAAATCCCCAGAAAACCCGCCGATAAACGACATCGTCCAGCACGATTCCCACTTGTGAAAATCCGGTGACCCGACTGGGTATTGAGCCCGGTTCGCCTTGGTGGGAGGCGAGCGTGCTAATCGCTCAGCCACATTTAGTCTTCCATACCGATTTTACGTCTTTCATTTCGCTGATGTTATGTAATCATCACAGCGCTCTGTTTGAAGGTTTAAACTGCATATAATGCGGTAAAGAGTGTGCACTCATGTGTACTATTCGGATTGACAGTCCTAACGGTACCAATCAAACCAAAAACCAAAAGTAATGTCATAGAATTTAAAACTACACGCTTTCGATGAGGCAATGTAAGGCATATATTTTCCTCTTTCTTATTCACGTGACTTTGTAGCTCAGATGATACTTTGCCCTCATAGCTGGCGCATCTGGACTGGGAATTTGTCAACATGTTCAGCTCGTCAATGTCACTTCCAAACACCTACAAACGACCAAACGACAGTTACAAACGACACTCTAGCTCTGTACCACGGCTATATATGGGTCTATACGTGCAATAAAATGTAACGGTCTAAAAGTGAAATCGAAAGATAAGTGTGAATTCAATTTCGGCCACATGAAAAAATCTTTTTACATTTTTAAATTACAGTAAACTGCGCAATACAAATAGTAATCTATCATAAATATGCATATTTCTCGTAACTACTACACCAAATGCTATAAAAACAATAATTAATTCGCTGCTTCAGTTGGCCGTCACTTATTCAGTGAAATTGTTTTTCGTCAATAATTCAATCAGTGAAATTTTTTCAGTGAAACAATCAGTGGTTTTCCTCTGAATCTTATGTGGAGCCATTTCCACTAATTCGAGTAGCTGAATTTCACTCCGAACCAGTGCATTTACACTGATTCGGATTTAACCATTTCTTTTTTTTTCGGTGCACCTTGCTGTGTATGGGTATCTGTGTGCGTTTGAAGCATCTGCCTGAATATTTATGAAGCCGTGCACTAATTTGCATCAATCTCGGTGAAATTACGGTGCTTAGAAAGTCACCCGACTTTTGTTTTTCTTGCTCTTCAGGGTGCCAATTTTGAATATGACAGCATCTTGTATTTTTGGGTGCTCTGTCATATCTCAGGAACCACTTAACCTTTTTGAACCAAAATTGGTACTTTAACAGACCACACCGTCACCATCAAAATCAGATTGACTGTAATTTTAAAGGGCTTTTTAACGTCCTCCAGTTTTATGCTGTAAAGCATAGCAGAGGACGGCTTACAGACTAACATATAATCTAATTTAAATTTCACCCATGCCTTGCCCGGGATTCGAATCCAGAGCCTCCTGCACCCCAGTCCGGTGGCGTACCATCCGACTGCGCCACGGGAGGTCAGCCGTCAAAATCAGACGCTCGTATACTAATAAGTCCTTTATGCTCGAAGTTAGTGCTACCTAAAGTAAAGCACTTATGCTATCTCGGCAGTACTCAACCAATATCCGCCAAATTTGACATATCAATAATGCTATGACAACCCACCCTGAACATATATGTATTTGGAATGTGATACACTCTTTTTTCAAAATGGGAGCAGTAAAAATATTTTAGATTAAAACACTGTAGCTATCAAGCCATTTGACAAATTTAAGTCAAATTTGGTAAGCAGACAGTACCTATTAAGACCATTAAATGGGCCAGTTCACTCCCTCTATTGTCCAGAATTTTAGAAGATAACACCACTTGAATAATGATGCTTTTCGTCATATCTCGCGGGAGCCACTTAACCGATCCCCGCCATGTCTGGCATAAAAATATGGTAGACTTCCCTGGCTACATATGATTTTAGTACATCAGGTACATCTTTACAAAATGGCAGCTATATACAAATTTTAGTTTAGTATGAAAATTCTACCGAGGAATGCGATTTATTTCTACCAAACTTTGTATACTGGCAACACATTAGAATTTATTAAACTCAGTTATGCATATAGTTTGTCTGCCATTTGTAAGATAGTGCAATTTGTTATATCAAGCTTTTTGGTACAATATTACTGAAGCAACCAAAACAAAATTCTCAACCATGCTTAGCAGGAGTTATATGAAAGGCAACATGAAATAAGGAACTTAACTAGTTAATTCGCTTATTTTCTAAATAGTTATCTCATTCCTTTTTGCAAATGATTCTATGCAACAATCAAATCGAGATGAGCTGGACTTGGCATTCTGACTGCCCTTCCTCTGTGCGTTAAATACACGAATTAATATATTCATAAGTGTGTCACGTTGAAATATGACAGCTAAAATTTAAACTAACCTTGGTAACTTATTAACCGTTTCCAACAATATATGCACGCAAACAGAACTACGGAAGGTTACCTAGTATTTTATAAAGAAGTATCTCATTTTCAAAGTGCGATGTTATTCTCATTGTGCTACGTGCCACACATATTGTATCATTAAGCTGATTTAAAATAAAAGTAATTAAAATTAAATGTAGTCATAATTAACTACATAATAACTTTCGAAGATGTTGTTATCAAAATACTTCTTCATAGGCTTTCACAATATTTCAGAAACTACTCTACTTCTCATTGTTAAATTTTATGAAAACTTCCTTCTGTTTAGACGTTTTTTAACAAACACATTCCTTTCATTCAAATCTTCGTCTACCTCATTAAAATTCCAAACATTTGTATGAAGAAGAAAATAGCGTATTTACGGTTTTATTGGCAACTTATTGTTTATAAATACCACCCCTACATCCTTACAACATAAAACCAGTTACATTTTCGCCTTCATAAAAAATTAAATATTACTTGTAAACAAGTAGATAGTTTATTAGCCCTTTCACATGGCTTTAAAATGTTATAATTTTTTAATATTTTAATTTCCATCCGATAGACCTCTACGGGCATGAAAATAAGTCTGATAAATTTAATTAATATTCAGACTTAATATTGACAAACTCATTTTGAAGGAGAATTACTAATCTCATTCATAGTTCATTATCTCACGCCTTCCGTCTTAAAATTATTAATGTTGGCTTTCTACGATGCCAGTCCTGAAGGATAGTCGACAAGGCGATTCACAATATAATTCCTTACTATTTTCGAAGCGTAGCACTGTTTCATGTTACATCAAGAATAGTGAAGTCAGCTGTCAATGCAACAAATATAATTTACTAGCGACCCGCCCCAGCCTCGATCGGGAGCGATTCGCAAATATGGCGTTGTTTAGGTTTACAGCAAGTATATACACTAAATGCTTAAGGTAACTAACATAGTATTAATACTACATTTTTCAAAAAATCTTCGTAAGTGAACCCCTATTTTTGATAAAATTTTAAAAGATAAAAATTGTTACTGTGGTTCATCGTTAAAAGATTAACATGTGCTACCACGGATTTTTCTGTATACCTTTTTGAAATCTACAATTATGTAATCCATTAATTTGGTGTATCTGTAATGGTACAGTCAGCGTAAGCCATGGAAGCGCCCGAAAAGCGGCTTTTGCCGACTTTATTATAAAACGTCTACATTTGTCTAGTATCCTTACATTAAGTATTAATGTATTGTATATTGTATACCTAAACATTCCTCGAGAAAATCTCTGAATGATCGTGAAACTGCATCAAAATTCATTAAGTAGTTTAGAAGCCTTAGCCGAATACACAGACACACACGGCCGGGCGACTTTGTTTTATATTATACTCTATATGGAAGAGGCAATGAGATATGCTTTGTCGTAGCTAGCTCATTCTTGTCACGTGACGTGAACAGAAAGATTTAAAGATACTTCAAGCCAAGGAAATCTTGAAGAAAATTCTTAGACCTATAAATACATTTTTCTGAGCACATGATTGCTCCTTGAGATTCGTTTAGCACAATGTTTTGAGTGGCAAATAAATTTATAGCTTAAGAGACAATGGAAATTAATGACTTAGTAAATATAGTAAATATTTGTTTTGCAAAATTGGCTTCCTTTTTTTTTTGGTTATTATATATTGTCTTCCACGAACTTGTTCACTTCCGTTAATATGTTTAATTTTAATTTTTGTCCCATGCTCTCTTAAATAATGTCATCAGTCAGAAAATTTGCAAGAAACGAATAGACTCCACCAATTTGGCGTGTAATATTTGTCCAGCATGCATAACTAAATCATCCTACCTTGTGTTCACCATGATGGGGAAGTGTTGTTGTCGAACTGTTGTAATGTTTTCATTGCCTGGCAGCAGTCTCACTTCTGAACGCTTTCTCTTCCATTTACCGAAGCCTCGTTCTGCTGGCCGACTGCGATCACTCAAGCGCACCATGAAAAAACCTAACCGTACAATTACGTAATATTTTTACTGTTAAAACTATTACGCGCTTTCACGTAATCTGTGTTGTTGACTGTAAACTGTTGCTATAACTCGCTAAGCTAACGGGGCCGATGACATTGAACGATAAAAATACAGCTTCGCTGAAATGAGGATAACACGTTCCCTTTCTACAGGCTGTTCACGATAAACTAAACACTTCTGAAACCAACTTTTGAAAAATGTCACTGCCCCTACCTATATGAATTTTAACGTGCACGTTGAATGGCATACTCCCTTGGTAACGATGGCGTGAAAGTAGTTCCATGACTTAACGTAAATTGAAAGTTTCAGGTAAGCATTTGTGAATAATGTAATTATTTTCTTTTCATCTATGTTTTTTACATTAGTGTAATAATTAGCAAAGTTGTGGAATATTTTATTTTCTGATTATTTCACAGTTTCACTTGACCAAGGCATTAATAAAGAGATGAGTCACATGGCAGTATTAATTTTACACACTAGTGAAGGAACACACACCAAATTCGAACCAGTGGGAATACACTGATTCGCATTGAAATTCAGCTACTCGAATCAGAAAAAATTGCTCCACTTAAAATCAGTGAAAACCACTGATTGTTTCACTAAAAATTTTTCACTGATTGAATTAGCGATGTTAAATTATTTCACTAATTAAATAAGTGACGGCCGACTAAAGTGGCGAATTAAATATTATTTTTATTGAATGTAGCCAAATAATTAAGTGAAATAAACATATTTACGATAGTTTACTATTTATATGCTCAATTTACCGTAATTTTAATAAGTAAATGAAATCTTCGGAGATGGCCGGGACTGAAGCCACACACCCTTTCGACCTCGACCTTAGACCATTATCTTACCATCTGCGCTATCACGCCAAGTTGAATTAAAGGGAGGAAAATTTTTGTTATAGTTTCGCCGCGAAATCGTGAAGATTTAAATTGTATGCTTTTACTTTTCGTTTTTTGTTTAACTGGTACCGTTAGGATTGTTCAAATTAATAGTATATATGAGTGTACTCTTTTCTTCACATTATATGCAGTTTAATCCTCAAAACAGAGCGCTGTGACGATTACATGAAAACGAAATGAAAGACGTAAAACGGAATGAAAGGCTGAGAGTTCATATTACCTCATAAAATGGTGTTTTGAAAGACGAAACACATTTTAGAAAGTATATTGTATTGGTTTCATTAGTATACTCGTTGTTATTTCACTTGATACACTTTGTTTGACGGCCATTTTTACACGCTGTTTAACTGATCAATCAGTCAAGAATAAACTACTGCGCAAACAGTGAAAAAAAGGACTGATTAATCAGTGGAAAATGTCACTGAATCATTAAGTGAAGGAAATCTGGCATTTTTTTTCCACAGATTCATCAGTTAAATTCACTGAAGTGACTGTTGAATCAGTCAGATACGTTTGACTGATTGAAACAGTGAAATTATTATTGATTCGGATTTAGAGCGCACAACGTGCGTATAAGTACATCTTAAAACAGGGCTTTCAAAACTGCTCAATATTACAGCGAACAACCTTTAAGCACATTCACGCTACGTTAAAAGCGTCATAATACTATCAGAAATTTCCGTGTATTAACGGAAATCGTTACGGAAATGTTCAATGACACGAAAAAAGGACGCGATATCCCCAAATGCAAAATAAGTAATGTCTCCGCATCTCTTACAGCTTCCGGTTTTGGGGGCAAACAATACTGAAGTTATACGAAATTTTGTTCGCCAATGTAGCCAGAAAAGTATCGTTTCTGCAACAGTTAAAATACTCGCGTTACTTATATACACTCCTTCAATCATCAAAAATTGGGTTTGGCTGTGTTGGGGACACGGCCGTTTGTTTTGCGTGAATACATCTACATTGACGCGCTAGGACGCCTTGATTTTTTTTTTTTTTTGTTTTAAGTTCTCGGCACCGCTTCATTGATTCATATGGGGTTTTATGGGTATCACTGGATTAATTTTGAGATGCTCTTTCCAACCGTATACGATTTCTGTATTACGACTTGGCTTTTTGATGAGTCAAGGCCGAAATTGTATTAAGTTTTCTTAATTTTTTATATTTAACGCATACAATTTCACCATAAAAACGCTACACAAATGTTTTTATTCGCGCAATCGATTGATCTTTACTAGAGCTGTAGATTTAAACCTAAACGAGCGTCGTAGCTTCTCCTAGTCAAAAGTTATACTACGTGGACGTTAAGATACGAGGCGAAACGAACTCAAACTTGCGCCCCCCCCCCCCCCTCATAAACCTACTGAGGCGCGCGATGCTTCGCAGTCCTCAATCAACGTAACATATTCTTTTATCCTTTGTCAATCGAGTGGTGTAGTTGATTTTGGATGTAGACGTTAGATTCTGAGCTGCAATGCCAAAAAGTATCCCCCGATTTTGTTATCATCGGATATTCTGGATTGCCTCCCACTATGGTTGCATATTTAAAGACGTATTCACGTCAGAAATTAATATCAAGCACCTGTAACATATACAGCATGCAAGGGTTACTAGAAATATTGCATTTACACTCTCCGTTGTCATCAGGATGCCTGAGTGGTAAGGATCACATCTAAAATGGTCTGAATTGTGTTTATATCTCGCTCCAGAACAAATTATTTGAATTTATAATAAAAATTTATGTTTTACATAAATAAAAATTACTGCATAACGGAAACCGAAATTTTAAAATAATATTTTTTAACTGCGCTGTTAAAATTTTTCGTATATTTATGGACATTTTCACTGAAAAACTACAGTAAATATACGGAAACGCAATCTGAAACGATGGAAAACGGAGCTAGGCTTTGTTAAGTATAAATACAGAAATCCTCCGTATTTCATAGCGTTGGGTCTCGGGAACGAACATTGTCGAATCTACACGAAGCTTTCTACGCCACTGTAAATTGAATACTTTCGTCTCTGCAGCAGGTATGGTACCCACGCTGCTCTCACCTATTCCTTCAAAAACCAAAACAAATAAATAAAAATTATCATCAGGCGTCTGTAATAGTTAGCAACACTTAAATTACACAAAATTTAATAGAAACTTCAAAAAGTTATTTATGCGACCATTAGAAATACCAAAGTTAAACCATAAGTTGTCACAAGAAGGTAGCAGGTAACTTGTTAGAATAGTAAGCTACTGAAACTTTCGTCCTGGGTTGAAATCTCGCCCAGGGATTACATATGTTAATTACTTTTAATTAATTTTTTTTTAATACACAGAAAATTAAATATTTTATTTTTGTCCTTTTTTTTTTTTTAATTTGAAGTGCAGAAAAATAACTAGCATATTTAAGGAAAGGTTACATGTATTCACGAGAGTTCTGCGAAATTTACAGAAATTCCTTTTTGAGAAGTAACGCGTCCGTAATTTTACGGAGAGGTTACGGACACTTCTGTAGAATATTTTACCAGACAAAATATATACATATAAAAGACATATGTATAAAAATCTCCTGCAATTTTTGTTCCGCGTCTGTTGTGCTGTGATACTGATGTATTTGCGGCTGTTTTCCTATTATTATAATTATGGTGTCCTTGCTGTTTCTGTGTCGTTCGCTGTGTAAATGGATCGCCGTCTCTTGCTCCATATACGTACTTACTTATTTTATCACATTTTTTAAACTGTATTTTGGTTCTTCATTCATATACTGTGTTCTTGGAACTTTATTCCTTTTTCGTAGTCACTATAGGCTATCTAAATCGGATCAAATTTCGAATTCCTGTTTACCAAACAATTGCCATTTAACTTCAAAAATAACATTTACGCCTAAGAGTTGAATCGTATTTTACAGTTTTATTTAAGTCAATTGAGAAAACCGAAGAAAGGGCAATTCAAAATTAACAATGAGAGCAAATCATTTACCAGTCTGATGTATTTCTGTCGGGCAATTTCTGACTTCGTAAATTTCTATGTGTTTTCACGGCGCATTATATATATATATATATATATATATATATATATATATATATATATATATATATATATATATACACACACACACACATAGTATAAAACAAAGTCGCCCGGCCGCGTGTGACTGTGTGGTCGACTAAGGCTTCTTAACTACTTGATGGGTTTTGATGCGGTTTTCACCATCATTTAGAGAATTTATCGAGAAAGTTTTGGGTGTACAATACATTAATATTTAATTTAAGGATAGTAGAGAAATGCAAACTTTTTTAATCAAGTCGAAAAAAGCCGCTTCCCGGGCGCTTACATGGCTTATACTAAACCAAAAGAGATACACCAAACTAATGTACTACAGAATTGTACTGTAAACATAAACAACGCCTTATTAGTAAATCGCACCCGAGCGAAGACGGGGCGGGTCGCTAGTGTGAAATAAATGCACCTATACTTGTACAGCATAGGCTTATATTTGCGTATAGCATGTGTACACATAAGTCGCAGTGTGTCCTTCCTCGGTTTCTTCCGCACTTTTCGAACCAAACCTTTGAAAAATCACCATATATTTGACGTGTTAGGTTTTTTTTCTCCTAAATATGTCATGTATCACAAGCATTTTATATTTGTGTTAACATAAAAGTACCTTAATTTTCGTTAAATTCAACTTTTAAGTATATATTATCTATAAATTATAATATTTCATTTATTAGTAATATGAAAAAAAAATAGAGAGAAAATATGTATGTTGGTAACTCTTAGTATGAAATAGTTCTTTTGCAAAATATGATTAAAGCGTGTACGTACTAATACGGTGGGTTTGGCATTTTGGTGAATTTTGTAGACTCGGCTAAGCTCTGTTTGTATGACGCGGAGGAATATTCTGGAAGTATAACTTAAGCAGGGCTTCAGAATAGATGGAAGTAACAGTAACCGGATTATATACGGATATTGCTAGGGTCAAACCTGCACTATAAACAGACCAAAAGGATACTATTAAAGGGAAGCCGATGGAATAAACTCAATAGGACCAAAATTTGCAAGCCACATTACTTTCAGTATTTTTTACACAATACCTAACATCTGGTACCATCTGTAATTCCAGTTGATACAAAAGTGGACGCGACAATTTGTGTAGCAAACGAGAGAGACAAACATTTATAAACTCATATACATATCCACATAGTACCCAAAGTGTTTCAGAAAAGTGAACACAATTAGACAAAAATTTCACAGAGGAAAGTTTACATTTGGCATGTGTGTGCTGTTATCATTATTTGGTTATTAATTTATTTTTTATAAAATAATAGAAATCAGAGTACTAAATTTTTTCACATCGTGTGTTTAAATCAGTTTTAAGTTCTGGCAGGCTTGCGGAAAAAACATGTTTTAATTGCTTCTGCAAATTATGTATCCGGTAAACTGTCGCCATCATTTGCAGACTTTGGCCACTGACACGAAATGTTTGAAACCAGCGATTCAAAGCCTGTTCTGAAGTTGCGTTTATTTCACATACGCTCACAACTTTACTACATACAGGCTTTTAACTCCGAGGGGGCACAGTGGTGCAGTGGCAAATCTTCAAAGTTGCATTCGGGAGAACCTGGGCTCGAATCCCGGTCCAGCCAACCCGGCATTCGGACCTCCATGGTTTACCGGAATCACTCCAGGCGAATGATGGGACTGCTCTCGATCGCTGGCCATGGCCGATCCCGTCCTTGTTCCTGCCTGTGTGAACCTCTATTGACGAGATATTAAGGCCATATTTGACGACAATTTTTTGTTTCATTATCTGAAAGAGATTTATATAAGGACCACATAAATGGTTATAATTTTCAAAATATAGCACAAAGAAGTCGACAATTTTGTAATATTGGATCCGATGTTTCTATGTTAACTTCACCAAATAAATCACAGTCTTTGGCAAAAAAATTTCATACGTCGAAGAGAAACTTATATATATATATATATATATATATATATATATATATATATATATATATATATATATAAATTATTTTCTCTCGGACGAACAAAAGTGTATTGGCAATAACATGAATAACTTTTATAAAATAGATTCAGGATGTCAGTACCCGAGTACCCCATTGTTTCCGTGATAATTAATTGTTGTGTAGTTATATAATATAGATCACAGGACATGCGATATATTTGGCAAAGTTAATTAGAATCATAGAAACTTGAGCTCCCATATTCAGAAATTTTCGACTTATGGGTGCTATATTTTGAAAATTACAATAATTTAAATAAAAATATTTACATGTATATGGTCCTTACATATTTCGGGTATCATTACTCTTTCGGGTAATGAAATAAAAAAAATCTTGAAATATGGCCCTAAGGTGGTCGCCTAGTGAGGGGTATGTTAGTTTGTGTGAGGCGAAAATCGATGAAGTGCTACGGCCGACACCGACCGGTAAGACGGAGTGGAGTGGAGAGATCTGGGTGGCTCTTAAGAGTCCTATGTACTGAATCATTTTCTGTGAAATCGTCGTTTGCGCGTAAACGCGTATCTCGGCAAATAAAATGTCTGGAAATATGACTTTGTCAGCAAAGATAAAAAACTATTATCTATGGCCCTTGTTTATTTATTTTTTATTTTATTTTTATTTTATTTTTTTACTTTTCTCATATTAAATGTATTCTTGGAGAAACAAATGATCAAATATCGCAATTTCAAAACATGCCTATGTCGGTTTCTTAAGTGGCAAGAGAAAAGTACAAATATACGGACGTAGTTTAATCTGCAGGCTTTCATCGCGTGTAATAAAACCCCACAGTTACAGATATAATTTGCGCAGTACAGCGTTACGACGAAAACATTACACGCCTTGAGCGTAGGAGCGATGAGGCTCTAGACGTGCGTGTAACTGTCGCCCGTATCGCTCCCTCGCTTCTTGACCTTGGACGCGAAGCTAAACTGTCCTCTTAACATAGAGGTCTTGAGAGTCGATGGAAATATAATATCAATGAAAACTTTTTAAATGGTATGTTTATTCTATACAAAATATTTGCTAACCAAAATGGGCGATAATCTGCTGAATAATTTCCGAGATAAAGATTTAACACTTCAGATATCACAACTTACTGAACAAGGAAATGGCAGGACTTACTATTAAATAAACTAAAACTTTTGTAATGTAATGCCTGTGACCAAAGTTCATTCAAATATATATTTTGGTTCCAAGAGTATTATATGTTAACCTAAAATTAAAGTAATGTTACCACCATTCAGAAAATGAACGCTAGATCTACTGGACAGCTACATATGTCGGGTATCATTACCGATCATTAATAGTTTATCAGGATTTTTGTAAAATTTGAATGAGTTAAAGGTTTAATATTTATCATATGCAGAGTGCATCTAAATTAAACCGACCAACTTCGGCTGCAGGTATAATCACGAGAAAAGAAGGCGTTAAGATACATACGATATATGGCCTAAAGTGAATCTTAAGAACAGTATATATCTTTGAAGTTGAACCATGTGTTCACTGTCCATCTATTAAATCCGAAGTGTGCTACATCGTGGAGTGTTAAGTCGAAATAAGGGTAGTAACCCTGATAACTGCCATGAAATAATTTGAAGACAGCGACATAACGGGTGTTCTGTCGTATTTACAGATCTTTACTCCGTTTCACATTATCCAGGCATTCAATATTACATCTCAAAGTTTTCTCCCATATTTGTAATAAACTAATGTTTCAGGTCCAATTTCAAAGATAGGTAGTGCCGCCATTAGGACTAACTTTAGACCATAGGTCGTATAAATATCTTCATATTATTTTATTGTGATTATCTTGCAACCGAATTTGTCGGTCTGACTTAGGTATAGGCTGTTCACTATAAGGGAGCACTTTTGAGGCCCTGGTTACTTTTTTCCTTTAAACCATTTTTTAAAAATAATTTAACCCCGTTTTAAAATAGCAATTGCCGTTTAAGCCTAAGTAATAAATACGGTGTGTATATTCTACCGCAGTCTGAAGTTAACGTCAAGGCTAAAATAAAATATGTATTTTTTTATTATTATTCCCAATGAGAGGGCTTTCAAAAGTGCTCACTTTACCGTGAATAGCCTATGTAAGCCGGAGGATCGTATATGATCGTCTTACAAGGAAAGTATGGCACGGATCTTAGCGGCTCGCGGCTGAAAGTGGTTCTCAATATTTGAGGTCAGGCTCAAATAGGTATACTGACCCTCTGAATACGAGAGTGAGAGGGTCAGTAAGAGTGTGTGTGAGAGAGGGGAAAAAAAAGGGGGGGGGGGGGGAGCCCACGCGAGAGAAGCTTTTTATCGCAGTAACGCCGCTCACCACTCTGCCAAGGCCATTCATTCTCATTTTTCCTTCAGATCTTCTAAGTCAAACCAGATAAGAGAAATTTCCCTTGGAAACAGCACTTCAGAGATTTGACTCGGCTGTCGTAATAACACGAAATAACCATCAATTACCGCATTAATTTAACTGAACACGTCTTTAAAATCAGCCCGACACAAGTGTAGCCAAGACGGAAACATGGTATGTAACGTTTGCAGGGAGATCCATTTGGACTTTATAACTTCGTGACCGATAACTAGAGACATGTAAAAATCGCGTTATTATTTTAATACCAGGCCAAACTTCACAGAAATATGTGTATTGGAGCCGGCGTCGTTTTTTCCGTTGGCTGCTGCGTAGATATCAAGCCACGCCCTTTCTTACTGAACTGCACGTGACTGGGGCACACAATTGTGAAGTGTTCATTTATTGGCACAGAGTTACTTAGGGCGTGTCAGATAATGTATGGACGTACGGTCCAATGAAAAACGTATTGCAAATGTACGCGTGTTTAACGTGTAACGCGTCCCCAAATAATAACGCGAATTTTGCAGGTCTCTACCGATAACTAATACCACGACTGAAATGAACATGGTCTCGTTCAATCGGGTATACGACTATAATGCGAGTTGGTGACGTGCGTGTGCGCGGCACGGGAGGGGGCCCGCGGCGAGACCGACTGACAGCAATTTTGTGAGTGGAAGAAAATTTGATGTGCTAGCGTGCTGATTTTGTTGACAAGCGAAAGCTGTCGTTCAGATCTGTCGAATCAAGCCATAAAACCAAAGTATCAATTTGCGTTAACCCGTTTAGTCACACATTAATTTCCGAATCGAAGTGTTGCAATCACGTAATTTTTTTGGTACGAACTGTACTTGTGTTCAGTCTTTTTTTTCCCCCAGCCAATGAACAACGTGCTGCTTGTCCGATGATATTGATATTAACCATTCATGTCAAAGAGGCGTAGAAAAGTCCGCAAATAAGATTAGCCTCAAGAAAGACTGGGCACTGGGGCCGTTTTTTGTACAGTACCGGTAATAACTTTCGTTCATTTGCGACGTGTACACAATTGTGGACTAAACAAGTTAATATCGTTCCTATAGTTATCACAAATTTTTTTTCCCCCGCAAACGTAGATATATTCACGTGAAACCCGCGGCCGGTCTCTTGACAAAACCACACCCCGGTTTTTCGGTATATAGCATGTCATAAAAAGGAGAAGGAACCAGAAGTCATCTTCCTTCCTACTCCCAAAAATGGAGTGGTGTGGAGAGATTTGGGCGGCTCTTAACCTCGAGGCCTAGAGAACCGATGAGGGCGGTGTGAGGTGAGCGTGGAGAAGCGCTGGACCACATGGGCGGGGGGGGGGGGGAGATCCTCGAGAAAACCCGCAGGCCAGCGGCATCGTTCAGTATCAGTCCCACATGCGAAAAAATTTGGGAGTGACCCCTCCGGGAATCGCACCCGGTTCGCCTATGTAGGATGCGAGTAGTCTTACCACTACACCACCGCGGCCCTTCTCCCCCCCCCCCCAAATTGAATGACAGTTAGCTCGAAGAGTTCATTTTCCTCGTTTACCTTGCACTGAACTGAATGTAAATTGAAGTGCGTGAAAAAGAACTGAACGAAATTATGCATTGTTTTGGTACAGTGCCATAACACGCAAGTGAACGTAGGTGCTCAGTGTGTAAACGATGCCAATGCGTCGCTCAGCACCTGCCAACTGCCAACAGGAAAATAATTTATATGCAAGAGCCGTATCGGCAGCAGCAGATCTTGTGGATGCTAGTGGTTGTGCCGCGAGATGGCAGCACTGCAGACGGCATCCAGTGGTTACGGTTCCGTGCTGTACACCTTTTAAGAACGTTATATGATTGAAAACTTTAACGTTGGGCTTCACATTTTGACTTTGTCTGCATATCAAAATATTGTTTCTTACGGAGCATGATTTAATGGAACTGGCAAAGTTATATTCAGACAGCCTTGAATTAACGATTTCGCAAAATTAGAACTTACAGTCAAGCAGCAATTTTTTCCGAAAATCGCTATGCCTAAGGGGTTAGGTGGAAGGAATACCTATATGCATTCGTTTTACTGTGAGGCGATTTTTACTACGGTATTGAACCAGTTTCTTGGCAATATTTTCTTGTATAAGTAAAAAACACCTACAGACGAATGCTCTATGAAAAAATAAACACATATTAATGGGTAGGCTCTACTAAACAAAGAAAATAAGTGAGAATATTTTAATTGTTTGAAATTATATTTTTGTATGGCGGCCATGGCATATTTTAGGAACAAGTACATGAAATGAGTGATTTACATAATAAGATTCGTAGTTTTCACGAAGATGGCAAAACTGATTTGCCGTTTTCTGGACCTTACCCTAATGTTTGTATGAATTATTGGTTACTTGTTACGAGAAACGGGAAAATAACATTGAATGATTAAGTTTTCATTTGTGTATATTCTTTGAGCTATTTCTGTCCGCCGTGGAGTGTGGACTGAATCTGTGCCTAGTTGAAAACAAGTGTTACTTAAGCGTGACCGCAAAATTCGGTCATGCAGTCATGCAGCTACAGTACAGTGAAATCAATGGAAATTATATAGCATCTTTATCGAGCGAGGTGACGCAGTAGTAACCTACTGGACTGGACTTGCATTTGGAAGGACGTGAGTTCGATTCCTTGTCTGGCCAACCTAATTATGGCTCTCCATGGCTTCCTGCTATTACTCCAGGCAAATGTTGGGATGTTTCCTTACTACAGGTTAGGTACAAAACGAGTTTTCTTATAGGAAAGTTTGGAATAAGGAAAGTTCCCACCACTAGGTGCGCAGTGTTGCAAAGAATAAATGTTAAGCTACGTGAATAATAAAAGAAAGCTTTTACTTAATTACGCAGCTATTTTATATTTGATTTATGGTTATTGCAGTTATTTTCTTTTTTAACGTAGCGAAATGAGAAAATCTGGTAGACATGCGACACTAGCACTTACCTACTGGCAAAAATTTTAGTTGCCACACTAAAAGCATCGACCTTCCCAACCTGAGTAGAATAAACTTTACTATAGGCTATTAACGGTAAAGTGAGCACTTTTGAAAGCCCCCTCATTTGGAATAATAGTCAATAAATATATGTTATTTTAGCCTTAGACGTTAACTTCCGAGTGCGATGGAATGTACACAATGTGTTTATTACTCACATGACATTATTTATTTCGAAAGATGGTTAAAAGATAAGAAATGGCTGAAAGGAAAAAGTAACTAGGGCCTCAAAAGTGCTCACTTTACCGTGAATAGCCTATATCCGGAAGAACATATCAGCTTTCGCGTTTATTTCACGTGCTGCATTGAATAGTCTTACGTAAGGAGATTAGAATAATTTTTACTGCTTAAGAATGCTCTTTAACATGTGTCGTACTTTTTTCCCCCAGGAAATTAGAGTTACACGAACCACAAAATCATGAAACTGAGGCGAAGAACTAGTGAGATTATCGGATCAGGTATGCAAAAATATTTGTCACTTTTTTTTTATTTTACTCAGTGAACGTCTTGTTGTGAGGAAAACAAGTGCAAGTAAATAAAGTTTTGTTATACTGTTGCGATTCCGGCGAATTAGGTAATACAGTTCCAAATAGATTGGGAGCTATCTGCTCATTTTTTTATGTGGCTTTCTGTGTTACGTAAGCTATGCATACGGTGTGCAAAGAGTTGATAAACCCTGTTAACTTACACAATAATCTAGCTTGATATTGCATCTATACTTCAGATTTTAGCGTCCTTACTGCTGTAAAAATGAATAAATATCGAATAGATAATATCATTATTAATGTTAACATGTTGAGTTATGAGTGTGCTATTTCACATTAAATGAAATAATTGTAATATTTTTGTTTTGGACGTTATGTACTTGTTCAAGTAAAAACTGAATAAGCGAGGTTAGTTAAACGTTAGCATTTCTAGTGTTCACTCGAAAAAATAATAGCGTAACATCTTTGAAATGGAGGATGTTTAATTGCAATAGTTCGGTGTTAAAAATATACCCGATAATTGTCCTTCAAAACTCATGATAAATTATAGTTGTTCGTAGTTTTATTACAAAGTAAGATATGTAAGGTAAAATAGGTATTATTTATATATTTATTTGTTCATGCTTCTCGTAGTATGCAATTAATACACGACTCTTGGTGCTAACATTTCTAACATTAACCATTAAATATAATGTAGAGGGAAAACAGCTTCAGGTAAGCTAATTTTTTTTTAAATTTCTAACGAGAATGGCTTGAATTAAAGCAATTTAGAAGCATAAATAACAACAGTGAAATTCAAAGACTTTATAAATGATACTGCTTGTCAAATAAACTGACATTATGCTTTAGGAGCTGGGAGAATGACAAAGTGATAAGAATAGAAAGTACAGGTGGGCTATGTCATAAGCCAATCAAGACAAGAAAGTACAGGTGGGCTATGTCATAAGCCAATCAAGACAAGAAAGTACAGGTGGGCTATGTCATAAGCCAATCAAGACAAGAAAGTACAGGTGGGCTATATCATAAGCCAATCAAGACAAGAAAGTACAGGTGGACTATGTCATAAGCCAATAAAGACAAGAAAGTCCAGGTGGGCTATGTCATAACCCAATCAAGACAAGAAAGTGCAGGTGGGCTATGTCATAAACCAATCAAGACAAGAAAAGTGTGATAGCTTGTGAATGCGTTGACTATTTCCTTTCTTCGCGTTCTATCATTTTAAAAGATTGTTTAAGTTTTTTAGGCCATTTTTAAACATTACGGCGAGAAAATTTATCACTAACAACGTGGTACAAAGCTATATCTCTGACAACTTACTTAACAAAAAATGCAGCATACTAGAGAATAATTTAATATAGCGACTGATGTTGGTGCGACTGTATAAGCAAAACAGTGACGTCACACATGCAGCTAGCTTGTTAGGCAAACAACGTACGTCGCTGATTGCAAACAAACCTCATCTTCCATTATAAATCACTTGCGATGTATTTCGTACCATAATGTAACCACTACAGCGTGATAATTAAGTGCTAATTTTTTGTTTGCTCCTAAATAAGATAATATAAGCAAAAATTTTAATTTTGAAATGGAAATTAAGTTTTTAAAATGGCCGAGTAATAACAGACGACATATTAAACAATTTTTTTTATTGAACGCTATAATAATTGGTACGTGTCATACATAAATTACCAGGTCATTTCATGATTGTAGTGGTTTTGGATGAACATTACATATCGGAATTTTTTTAACACTGCCAACAGGATAAGGTATTTTATAAAAGTTCATTTTCTGAAAGTGACGTGGTCGATTGCTTCTGTAATAGCAAAGTTTATTACCTTAACAAATTTAACAAATGTAAATATAATTTTTGCTGTACAGGATGAAAAAAAATATGACAACTGTATTTTTACGTGAAACAGATTATTTCACAATTTATTTTAAAAAACGCTATCCATAATTATTCTTAATTCGCCTACTTAAAAAAAACAAAGTAATAGGCCTACTTGTTATTTTTTTTCAAGTAGGCGAAATAGGAATATTATTAATTTATGCTTCTATGAAGTCGGACTAGAAACAGTAGCTCAAATGATGTGTCTACTGGGTAGTATTTCAGTTCTTGCTAATTGTGTTTATTGGAAAAGTAAATAAGCAATTTGTGTGAAGTTTTATGTAATATGCATACTTTGAGTTTGCTCTTGCAGTATACTTAACTATTAAAATAGTTTACATTAATATAGGCACAATTACAGAAGCCAAGAATTTTCAGGTTTCTTTTTCATGTATCTCAGGGGTAAATTTGAATTAATTAATAATTTTTTATGTACACTTGAATATTAACTTGTCGAGTTAAGTGTCCGAAATTCTACAGGCAAGCAGGGAACATTTTAAAGGTACACATTGAATTGTTACAATTTCTTACACTTTTTACAAAAATATTTAAATAGGAAATATACAAACAGGGAAACCTACTTGTTAGTGTAGAAAAGCGGCCACAACAATAGATACAAAAAGCATGTCACTCGTGCCATAAAAGTACAACTAATATATTGGCTACATGTTTAAATTTAATTTTCTTTCTATTAATAATAGTTTATTATAGATAGATGCTCAAAAGTGAGTAATACGCTTTTTCATTCACCAAGTTCTGGGCGAGTAGTGATCGTTAATGCCACCAACGGCAAAATTAAATGAAAAATTAATTTTTTTAATTTCCTATACAGTTCATGGGTATAAAAAATTCATCCAGTATTTTACTTAATTACGTTAATAGAAAATCTGCTGCAACTTCATTAATCTCTGCAAAGAATCTTGGACACTTTCTCTAAGAAATAACTTTCACGTTTGCTGTAATTATTCTGAGAAACAGGGCGGAATATATTGGGTTAGACCTATACGAAGAAGAATGACGTAATTTTTTGCCTTAAATATACCCATGTTGGCAGAATATGGCATGCAAGATATAGCGTATATTTTATAATATGGTTATATCTTGTATCCATGATATCATACTGAGATATATTATTACTCTTTTCACGAGTAACAAGTTCATGTCGTCGAACACTTAATGTGAAAATTCTCTTGTGTTTACTCCAATTAGTTCCAGATAAGGAAAGACGGTGGAAGCATTTGTGGTGAGGCCATTATAGGTACAACAAGTGTTCTGAGTTAGGCCAACATTTGAATATTTTAACTGTTGCATCAAAACGACATTATGGCCTATGTCGGTTCAAATTTGTTTTATAATTTGGGCATCTGACAATTTGTGGTCAGAAATCAAGCAGCTATTGTTTAATACAATTTTATAGCGTTGGTACTATGTTAGAAATAAATGCAGGTATAACATACATAATGTCAACCATTAAAATAAGCTTAACCAATCTTGGTAAATGGTGATTTAGGTGAATTTCGCCCACCTGAAAAAAATTTAGGAAAATGTATGGCGAACAACTATCAATACCAAACAACATGCAATGCTATAAAAAATGTAAGTCCCAATTTGTATTCCGAAAGTCATTTAATATAGCCAGCGAATGGATGTTAGCCCTTAGCACATACGACGCTGTTCGTTGTGTTAAACATTAATTTCAAATACTCCCATATAGGAAGTTTAGTTGTGTATGTTATATTGTCTAAACCATGTAATTTATTCCAACGAAACTTTGTATGATGGCTGTATATACTACAACAATAAAATGTGTACACACAAAATCTCTTTTTTTCTGCCATTTTGTAAAATAACATCACTTGACCAATTAAAATTATGTTATCTCCGAAAAACAAGCTATTTCTAACAAATTTGGCAAACAATTAGCACTATGGCAGGCTATGTAAACTGATTAAATTTGAGATTGTCAGACAAATATTTTCAAAATGGCGGCCCTATAAACATTTTACCTCCTAATTTTTTATCTACGAAACAGCAAACAAATTTTAACTTCACATTGCATACTGACAGTATAAGCTGTGTCTATCAAAATTGTTTATGCAAAGCCTCATTTCCAAACCATTTTGTAAGATATCCGCAAATAATATAATATAGTTTTTGTGCCGTATCTCGGGAAACAATCAACCGATTTTTTTTTTAATTTGGCGAAAAAATTATTCTGTGGTAGGCTATATTAATTTGTGTGTTTTAAATATGAAAGTTTCTTATTTTCTGAATGGCGCCTATGCAAACCTTTTAGCTTACTGTGCTACATCTACGAAACTATGAAACAGGTTTAAATTTAACTTTTTATAATTTATCTATGACAATAATTGAATGTGCTAATATAAAAACTTTTGCCCTCCATTTATGAAGCTCGTCACCTGACCAATTGAGGTATTACGCAATATCTCCAGGGCCAATAAACCGATATGTATACAGAAATATTCCTTTCCCGACTTTTTTGCAAAGTAATGTCAGGTGATCAAAGTGAACATATTGTATATTTGCGGAGTAGTTCGACTAATTTGCACAAAATTTTGCACACCTACAGAAGGTCAAGTATAGTTACATGATTTAAATGGGGTCAGGGAATTATTTTAAAAATGATGGCCATGTAAATATTTTCTTACGTTTAACATATCTATTTAACAATTTAACAATTTCAATCAAACTTTTTATGCTGATATTATCTATTACAAACATATCTATTACAAACACCGCAAACAGAGCCCCATTTTAAGCAATTTTGTAAGATAACCCCATTTAATAAAATAAAGTTTCTATGCCATTTCTCGGAGAGCACTTAACTGATTTCCATCAAATTTTTCACACAAGTAGCGTTATGGTAGGCCATGCAAACGTATGTGTTTTAGTAGCTCTCACACTTATTTTCGAAATGATGGCCGAGTAAATATTTCAGGTTAGTGAACCCTATCATTCAAAACATTATACTGATTACATCTGAAGTTGATGCTCGGAATCCTACCTCCGTGATGCAATTCATTGCAAGCTAGCTAAATGTTAACTATTTCTGAATTCGAATCCCGGGTAAGTCACTCGTGTATTCTAATTGTCTTTGTACTGTTTCACATGTTTCTGGTATCATATCTAATGATATTGCTTCCAATAAGACGCCAATGCCTACCTACTATATAAGCTTTCAAGAACTTTACTACAATTTATATGCACCCACGTAGAGGAAACTAAGCTCATTATTGATCGGAAATAATTATAATTTTTTATTTGTTTGTGCGTTCTTAATTCATTTGATACACGTTGTTCAACAGCTATTCGATACACGTTTTCTAACTAATGCATCAGTCAAAAAACAAATCACAGAAAAACTGTGAATAAAATGAGGAAAATGTCACTAAATCAATTAAGTGAAGGAAAACTGGCAACCTTTAACTAATTCATGTCTTAAATTCGATGAAGTGATTGCTGAATCATTCAGCTACTGTTAACTGGTTCAGACCGTGAAATCCGTACTGATTCAGGCTTAGAGTGTACTGTTTATTTTCAAACCTTATTTTGAGTAAACGCTGAGAAGGTAAGCAGAAAATATCTTATGGGTAGTATTTCACAATTTTTTCCTTTGCACGGAGTTCAAATTTTGATGTCGAAGTGCACCCCGTTTTCAGTAATTTTGAAAATGGGAATACCACTAGGAAACTTAAGGTTCTATTCCTATGAAACGGCTGACGCAGTGCGTTTGACGCGTGCGGCTGACGCATTGGGGTATGATTCCTATGAAGCGTCAGCCGTAAGCGTCAGTCGTGTGCTATCTGGCATAGTGAGTTGACACGAGTGAAGCCGAATTGTTGTTGTATTTACTTTTGGAAGAAAATGAAGAGGAAGAAATGGTACTGCAACAATTAAGTAATGAGAGAAATGCTGAAATACACCCTATATTTGAAACAAGACGTGAAGGAGGTTATTTTAAAATACTTGTAAAGCGACATTTAGTACAGAATGACAAGAAATTTCGCGAATTCATCAGGCTAAACATTGCTCAGTTTAACTATGTCCTCGATCTGGTTAAACATGATCTCAAGAAGGATTCCACAAATAGATATCCATGTCCTATAACACCAGACCAAAAATTGGCCATTACAGTGAGGTAAGTAAAATAAAATAATGTGTTTTGTATAAATAGTTGTAGTGTTCTACTTATAGGTTAAGGATTCCAATTGACGTGGCGTTTCAAATTGAGAACAATCATACGAGAAACCTTGGGTGGAGTGATGCACACTAGATGGTGATGGTGATGGGACGTACTTACTGTTACTAGTTGATGGTGATGCTGACGGTACTGGTGGGAAATTTAACTGTTGTGTGTTTTGATGTTCCAACTCAAAGACTATCTGCGGTGATGTCATTTTTCTTAGTTAATCAAATCAGGTCTCAGGTTCTTGATATACATTGACATACTTTCAAAAAATACATCAACCTCATCATCGCTATTCACGCTGGGTCTGTTAATGATGTGTTGCCTTTCGATGTGTCTTTCCTCAAACAACTTTATAAGTTTGTCATTTTGTCATTGGCATTTACTAGACGGACGAACTGAATCTATCGTTATTTCCACGTTGTATGTTGAATCCTTTGTGATCGGATAATTCGGTTGTGCATCAGCTTCCTCCGTGGCAGTGCGTTCGTCCATTATCACGTAGTCTTCTTGGCTGCTCGTATCTTCACAATTGCTGTGGCTGGCTCCTGCGAGGGTTGCTCAGCGCCGCGCTGAGGCAAGGCGCAGAGAGACCTCGGCCAGCCGTGCCTTGTTTTGAAAATCACATACCGGGGTATTGGGCGCGTGGTCAGGAAGGTACTATATAAGCTCAGAGCGATGGTGGATCTCGGCACCATCTTGCCTGCCGCTGCCAGGCGCTCTGCCCGGAGGACTACGAGACGAGAGGACCGTAGCCTGTGGTCCGCCTTCGACGCCTGCCGAACCTGCCGTCGAGAGAGCTGCTGCGAGACTGCGATGGCAGAAAGGGTAATTATCAAATCGCTGGTAGGGCGACTTAAGGCACGCTAGAGTACGGGACTTGTGACGGTTTTAAGCTCCCTCCGAGCATACTTTGCCTTATTAACGTCACCCTACCTTGAGCTTGAATAAGAGCATCAGCACCCCTTGTGAAACGTAACCGTCAAGTTAAAATTGCTTCTTGTTACTGCATTGCTGTAGAACCATATCGGAGAATGAGTCGCCTACTTGAGGCGCGATTTTAATTAATTAGCCTTTAATAAAAGTAGTCTTTTGTATTTGAGTGCTTATTATTTGAGCTACTCTTGCCCCCCCCCCCTCGCCTTGTTCATGCGTGGCCTGATTCATACTCAGGACAGGTCCCAGTAAATGGTGGAGGCGCTCGGCTCTCCCACCCTCCCCTTAGAGTAAAAGTAAATGAAATTGTATAAATAAAGTAGAGATATTCGTAAAAACATGTAGCGCCGTCCACCTGCATTCAGGGTTAATTTCCCTCGAGTAGACCGGGTCCACGTATCCGACATAGTAAACGCCTGAAAAGAATTGTAAACACTTATTCACGGCAGTGCATGTTGTGTCAGTCAGCAGAATATCGCGGCCGTAACAGAGCAAGTGGGCAAGAATTGCCGCATTGCGAAAAGCTGCCAGGTTGGATAGTCGCCCAAATTATACTGTAGAATAGTGTGTGTGCTTTACCTTATAGGCTGTTCACAGTAAAGTGAGCACTTTTGAATGCCCTATCTTTTAGAATAATATTAAATAAATATATTTTATTGTAGCCTTAGAAGTTAAATTCCGAGTACAGCGGAGTATGCACACTGTGTTTATTAAGGATGTTAAAATATTTATTCAAAAAGGTAGTTATAGGGCAAACAATAGCTGAAAGGAAAAAAGTAAATAGGACCTCAAAAGTGCTCACGTTACTGTGAACAGCCTATAAATAAATTAATGCATGCTTAAAACACGGATCCGCTCTTTGGACCGTATTTTAACTTTTGCTTACTGCAAATTTTCACAAAAATGTGGCAAATGTGGAAAAAGTAAATTGTATAAAGCTTGCTTTATTGTTGAGTGTTGTATCACACATGTTACCGACGCAATCCACAAACACATTACATTTCAGATATGCCCACCACCTCTCTTCCCAAAACAGCTAGGAATATTTTAAAACACGCCACTATCGACTTAACAGAAACACAAAAGAAATTTCAAAAGCAAAACACAAGTACAGAAAAATTATGGCAACTCATAGCGTCGGCAAAAATATTATTAACAGAGAACCCTGATATAGTAGAAAAATTTGACACAGCATCGACACGATTGACACGTAGCCTCAATAGCAAAATCACACATAGTGGCCTTCTGCATGCCACACCCCCCACCCTCACATGAAAATATAGAACAACAGGACACATGTTAATTAATACCAGTGAAAATCTACACAATGACAGAACACAAATACTCAAACTTAAATGAACTCACTACTGAACACACATACTAGAATTTACCTTTAGCTTCTTCACTAAACACACAATAAAACAACACGGCTAATCCACCACCAATTAACGTGGCAGTACAACATCCCATGACAGTCAATAAATTTTCGGGTGATGGTAGTGACAAATGGTCATATTTCTTGAAACAATACAACCATGATGCCGAAAATAACAACTGGGATGATACGGAGAAATTACGTAGACTGAAATACTATGTCACAGGTTCAGCCAAGCACACATTGGAAAATTATCTACAAAGTCATGCGGGCCAAGCCACTTGGAACGACGCGATTTCTAAAATGAGAAAAACTTTCCTAACACCAGCAAACGAGGAACACTTGATGAATCTCCTTTACACAACAAAACAAAAACTGCACGAAAGCGCCCAAAAGCATATTGAAAACCTATTATTCTACAGGCGAAAATATAACCCTACTGTCACAGACACAGAATTCATTAGTATTGTATGGCGATCACTCCTCCCGTCCATCGCGGACAAGATAGTAGCCCTCAAAAATGACACAATCGACGACCGCCTTACAAACATACAAAGAGTAGAGGTAGGATTGTTTCAGTATAATCAAATAATTACAGGGAAACATAGCCACTCAGAAACAGATTCATTAAGGGCTGAAATGGTAAAATTGAAGGAGGCAATTGCGAAACTTACGCTCCAGAACCAAAAACCCTTTAACTACAGAACTCAACAAAGACAACACAGCACACAGGCTCCTCAGTACGTAAAATACAATAAATACGGGTGTAACAAACAATCAGTGATCATCATTAAAGAATATATGCAAACGCCTCCAAAGTTTTACAACACCCAACAAAACAACAAAAGACCGCCGAAAAATGGCAACTTGCAGAAAACGAACAATTTCCAGGCATATCCCTCACAAAACAATAACGCCCAAAATCATACCCAAACAAGAACAAAGTACAATTCAACATAAAAATATAACGAACCAAAAAACTCGTAAATTGAGGGGGCAATAAGCACTACCCCCGCAGAAAAATTAGGACATAAGGTGCACCAAACAAACAATCACAATTACAGACAGGCAGAGTCCTTGAGGACCATAACGGGAACTAGCACAAAATCGCGCCACAGCGGAAACAGGCCCTCCTAAACAAATTACAGAAGCCATACAAGCATAACCAGAGAAAAAATTGACGAGAGCAGCAAATATAATAAGGCTAGGGAAAATGTGAAACCCGAAGTAAAGGTAAGATGTGTAATTAATGCCTGCGAGGCACTACTTAGTAAGAGGATACCAACGCGGTCAGATGCGGAAATTGCCAAATTCAACTCACGACCGATAAATTTTCAACAATCTCAGGGACAGAAAATGCAAATTACAAAAAAGCTTGCCAAACACGATACCAATGAAACTAGGTCGTCGGGTATCACCTACAACGAACCAAAATGCAGGTCATGGAACAAACAGGGGAATCCCTACACCATACACAAGGACACTGCATCACGTCACCATAACATGGTGCCCGTGAAAGCCGAGATATAAGACAGTATGGAAGCGGCGGGTCAAGCCGAGGTCGGAGCCGCCGAATGTACGCTTCAGAGCGATCATGAAGTCAGTGCATGCGCAGCCTTCATCGGACCATGGTCATTGGCAGGCATGACGTGCACCTTGTGTTTCTATCGGGGTCATCGAGCCATGGGATGCCCACTTTTTCCGAATAAAACACAGAATTTTAACACAAATATAAATGAAAGATTTAAAAAATTCAAAGACTTTTCGGCTTAGTGGAAGTAAAATTATGCATCCCGATGACAAGTAGTAACAACGTACAATATATCAGCAATAACCCAAACAAGGAAAACAGTGGCAATGATGAAAAGGAGAATGAGCCACAGATCCGTTTTCCAAAACACTAACATACAAGCCCCACATGCAAACGTCAATGCCATGTGTCCTTTTCCGGCTCGTGGGCAGGTCATGTAACACGTTGCTCGACAGGGGATGCTCGCATTCCTGTATAGCCACAAGTCTTGTAAACAAACATAACCGTCAACCACTCACAGAACAGTTTGCATTAGTTGCTACAACAGACATCGACCTCCCTAAATACGAAATCAATTTAAATATTAATATAGCAGGGTACAATTTCAATCAAGGCTTCCTATTAATTGATAATTTAAAATTAGGTATTATATTGGAAGAAGATTTTATCAAAAGATATGACATAGTGGCAGTTCTCACCAAAGATGTAATGTAAGTACACTCTTATCACAATGAAAGAGTCGTTGAAATGGCAATAAACACTAATGAACTGTATGGTGAAACAAACAACTTCATCGAATACTATATTAACAAAATTGAATCTTTAGATAACCCGAGCAATAGTACTGCTACAGGCAGCATAAATGAAAAATTGCCCTCACACGTGAAAGAATAATTAAGAGAATTAATAGATACATACAAAGATAATTTCGCAAGTAACATAACTGAACTAACAGAAATGAAAGATTATGAAATTAATTTGGAATTAACAACTAACAAACCTATTCATACCAGACCCTACAGAATAAATCCACAACTATGCAAACAAGTACTCGAACAGATCCAACAGATGTTCCACACACAGATCATCACTCCTTCTGAATCCCCTTATGCCGCGCCAAGCCTAGTAATAAAGAATCACCAGGGCGGCATAATATTTTTAACGGACTTTAGGCTACTCAACCAACATCTAAAAAATATTCAATACCCCATCCCCAGAACCATAGATATAATCAATACACTGCAAAATTCAAAGTATATTTCTTCTATAGATATGTTTAGCGGTTTTTATGCTATCCCAGTCAGGGAGCAAGATAGAGAAAAACTCGCTTTTAGCATGGATGGTGTATGCTTATACAAGTACGCCCATATGACTATGGGGTTGGCCACAAGCCCAAATTATTTTCAAAATTTTGTGGACATCATGCTCGGGTCCCTACACTGTAACACAGCAGTAGCATATATTGATGACATCTTTATTATAGGAAATACCTTTCAGGAACACATGGACAACATTAGAAAAGTAATGGATATGTTACATAAATACAATGTTCAAATTAACACCAAGAAATGTCACTTCGCATAGCAAGTAATCAAAATACTAGGGCATTATATAACACCAGAAGGGATATGCACAGACTCCGATAAAATCGAGGCAATCAAACAGGTGGCACCCCAAAGAATCTTAAACAGTTACGTATATTTTTTGGATTAACATCATACTTAAGAAGGTATATACTCAACTATGCCAAACTAGCCGAACTCCTCACAGACCTAATTAAAAAGTCAACTCCATTCCAATGGAAAGAAGAATGCCAGACAGCATTCGAAAGTCTTAAAACAGCCCTACTAAACCTGCCCATACTAGCAAAATTTCAAGAGAACCGACATACAATACTAGCCCACGACATGTCTCAGACAGTGATAGGCGCTGTCCTTATGCAAGAAATACAAGGCAGTAAAGACCACAGTATTATCGCATTTGCATCGAAAAAAATCTCGTGAATGAAAATAAATGGTCGGTGATGGAACGTGAGCTGTCGGCCATTAAATACTTTGTCATATACTTCAAACAATATTTATATGAGCGAAAATTCACAATTGAGACAGGCCATGTCAGCCTTCCGTATTTAAAGACAATGGCCGAACAAAAAGCACGAATTCAAAAATGAGCAATTACACTTACTGAGTACGAATTCGAACTAAAGATAGTTAAAGAAAAATTGAACACATTAGCAGACACTATGAGCCGAATTCCTACAACGGGAAAGGCCGATTTAACACATATTCAAGTAGAGAATCAATATGACCCATGAAAAAAGAATACACTTACTGTAATTCCTTTTATAAAGCTCTCGTGGAATCATTGTTACCATATCACTTATTTCTGGCACCCATTACACCAGTACAGACATCGCCATTTTTAGCAGAATACACAAATGACCCTCACATCACACAACTCAAAACCGCCCACACAGATCCACAAAACACAAATTCAAAATATATACGACTAGCAAGGCGGTATGGTATCACCAGAAACGGCGAAATATATTACAAAGTTCACAATCCCAATGGGGAAATATGTTTAACATTAGTACCACAGTACTATGTACCAGAAATTATAATGGCCCACCACGACACGTTATTAGGCGAAGGGCATTTCGCCCATTTTAAAACGTTACAGAAAATTAAAAACCAATACCATTCGGACAGCATGGCCAAGGACGTTAAAAACTACATCAAAAACTGCCCTACTTGCCAGAAGGTCAAACACAGTAACCAGAAACCCATAGGCCTTATGACATCCATCGAAGCCTCTCCGTTATTCCATTATTGGGGCCTCGATTCCGAAGTTCCACTGCAAACAGCAGCATTCGGAAATAAATACATTCTAGTGATGACAAACTTTTTCACGCTGTATGTGGTAGCCAAACCAGTAAAAACAATATATGCTAAAACTTGTGCAAATTTTATCAAGGAAGTCATTCTACATTATAGGCGCTTCAAATCAATTTTAACTGATCGGGGCATATCCTTTAACAATGAGCTTATGGCTGAGATATTACAAAATTTACAAATAAAGAAATTGTAACCGACAGCGTATAACCCAACGTGTAACGGGCTGACCGAACAGGTTAATAAGATTCTGTCTCAACAACTCACAGCATGCGCCAATGAATACCAGGCGCATTGGGACGAATACATCCAATACGTAGTTTTTAACTATAATTCTACTACAAATAGGAGTACAAAATTCTCCCTGTTTTTCCTATTACATGGCGTTGAAACCATCCAGCCATGTCACATCGTCGCTAATATGTTTTCGCAGCATGCAGCGGACTGGTGTGAGCAACTCCACCAAGCCCATGAACAGGCTCGTGTGAACCTACTGGAATCTCAAAAACAACAAAAAGAAATTTTTGACAAAAAATTTCGCCCCAATGAATTAAAAATAGGACAACTCGTATGAGTGAAAAACCATGCGAGACAGAAGGCATTCAAATTCAAATATCATGGCCTGTACCAGTTCCATGACATATTTGAATAGAAATTAAGAAACAAGGGCTAACAAAGATTGACACAGTCAATTCCAGAAACCTTAAAATTGCTAATATAAGAAATTAATAGAATCATGTGTGTTACAGGTAATGCGACTCCAAAATGGGAAAGACGAGCCTGGGGTTGCTGCTGTTGATCATGTGACACACAGTGTTGGCATCCATAGGAGCTCACTTATTCAAGACACACAGTGGCATCTATTTCAACAAACTTTCTCTAGATATTGCTTATGAAAAGACTATTCCCCTGGCCTACAATATACCGCTGCACCAACCTGCCGCTCCCAGCAACGTTGACATGTGGTATCACCAGGTCTGTACCACCAAGAACTCTACTGTCTGCAAAAATGTGGAGTATTTGCGGCCAATTTTTCAGGGAAACAACTCAAAATATTGTACAAGAATTTATGTCCGAGGTGTCCTCGTCAAATAAAAGAAAACGTGATATTACCTTCCTTCGAGATGTCGCAACATGGTGTTGCAACACGCTCACAACCCGTCTCCTAAAATACCTCCTCACTAATGAGGAATCCTTAGCTTTACAAATAAATGAGTTGGAAAATAATGTTATCACATGTAACAATAACCTTAATATTATGATACATAGCATTTCACAAATAAAGGGTCAAGTCAAAAACAAGGTAAATGATATTAGTAGAAACTTAGGGACGATGCCATGCAATTGAATAACCAGCATAGCGAAATAGAGCCTTAGCTAATTCAATAACAATTGCTCTCTAGTATGGTGCCGGAAATAATAAATAATCTTGTTAACGAACTGAGACTTAGCATGTATATCCAGCAATGTCAACAGAAATTTTTGCCACTTGAAGCAGTGTCGAAAGAAATACTAAAGTCAGACCTTCTTAAATTGCAGGAGCAAGTCTACACCTTAGGCATAGAATTAAGTATCCTCACCACAGAAATGTTATAATACTTTACATCCCCATTAATTGAATGCATGCTATCGCCTACTCAAATGATAATAAAAATACAGGTTCCTTTCAAAGTATTAAAAGTACATGGCAAATATTTCGTTCTACGAATGTCCCTTACCAATATAATGATGAGACATGCATTGTAGGAACCCCTTCGAACATAATAGAAATTGACATTAACATGCAAGAAACTAGGGAACTTTACGATACTACAGCAGAACAAAATAACAGCATCTATTTCCTCTCTAAACAGATAGTTGACAATCGACAATCAAATTGTTTGAAGGCCGCAATTTATCTTAATGATTTTCAAAGTCTGTTGTAAAACTGTACATTTCAATGCGAGCCAGAAAATTCACTATTTGTACACGCAATTGAACCCCACCGCTATGTGATACCAAACGCACCTGGCGAACTGGTTCTTAGATGTAACAACAAGATGCTCAGTAAAGTGATCCACAACCCCAAGGTAGGGACTATAGAAATTCACGTACACTGTGGCTGTGAAATTACCTCAAATAAAATCACTACTATTAAAGACACCCACATTTGTGATATTAAGAGCCCTAAATCAGGAATTTCACACACGCTCTTGCCAGTACAATGGTTACATAACAACGATTATTGAGGTACGGCAGTTGAAAGCAAACGAAGACATTTCTCTTTATTCAGTAAATGATAATATTAATGATAAGTGGCAGATCGCTCATGCAGACCTCCCCGCTATAATATACTCCGAGACAAGATCTGCATTTCATCAGACTCACGTGTTCTCTGTCCTATCTCAGAAACACTATAACTGTATAAGTTTTTTGACTATTATCATTCTAACTATAGCGTTAGCAGGTATATACTACAAGTTGATTAACATTGCAATATTGATGAATAATATGGTGCAAGCGGCACAGCCGTAACTTTTAGGCTCTCCTACACAAAGGCAGGCAGCTTAGTGATGGCAGTTGACTCTTCCACTTTGTAATTCGGAAAGCAAGCATAATTCATGTAATTCTTAACAGAGAATACTTAACTAGGCTCAAAGATAAATATGACATATAAAGCGTGTGCACACACGGCATCAGAGCTTAAAACTCAGGCACTTCAAGGCTCCTAGGAGGTTATTTTTTTGACGAAAGAGCTACATTAAATAAGGTAATACTAGTCTTTCACACATGCTACACACACACACACACACACACATATATATATATATATATATATATATATATATATATATATATATATATATATATATATATATATATATATATATATATATATATATACTGTGTGGTAGCACAGTGCAGATTTCTGGCAGGGCACGCACAAAGTTTTTAGCATGGCAGATAATTGAGTATAACAGCACTACCTAGATAGCAGAGTTAAATAGCACTGAGAATAATGTTCCAACATCATACACATTAGAGCAGCAAAGAAACTGTAGAGTGCAGCAGTTATGCACTCAGCTTACTACAGTACCTTTTTCGTGCACCAGAATATGCTAGACAGCAAATTTCAAAGCAGTGCGGCGAGAGTCACCATAATCTAAGTTCGGGGCCCCAATAATATAAGTAAATTATGTTCTTACAACTAACGCATTAGAATAAGTTCGCAAATGTATAAACTCAGAATTCTCAAATATCTGTCTGTAAATATAAATGTCACCTAAGTGAAATTGTGTCTTGTAACACCATATTATTATAGGTAAAGGCTCACATGTATATATAATTTTTTATGTTACAATAGATACAATGTTAATTGCTTAACTTCTCAAGACTGATATGGAATCATGGAGCTATTCTCGACTGTTGTGTTCCTTAAGAGTGCTCCACCTACATTCTCAATCTAACAAGTTCCACACCAGGTTTAATATTTAATTTTTAATTTCTGAGGGGGTTATAATTTCAAAGCAGAGTCGAGCTCTACCTTCCCTATCCTATTGAACCAACATTAAAACGATAGCGGCTGCCAACTAAGTTAAATGCTGGCACAACACATTTTAGGAGTAGTGAATTAGCGAATTTCGTTGCATGTGAGGGTTAATTTGTTATTGTCAATTATTGATAAATTTTTAGATGTCCTATCATTAGTAATAACCCTTACAAAGGTAGTAAATAAACAAATCACATAACATGTATGTGTACAGAAATGTACAAGGATACACAAAACTATATTATAATAGGAGTAAGCATAATAGTATAATATGTGATGAAACCTTTTTATACTCTGGCAATCCAGAAATACATACCACCAGTGTACATAAATATTGCAAACATATTGCATGATATTCCATGTAATCTAAACTGAGAAAGTATTAAATTAACCGAAACAAGCTTCGGATCACAAACTTATAGTTTGTCTAGCTTTTGACATGTATAAAGTTCTTTTAAAATAAGACCATGTAATAGACATTACCTTATGTATAGGGGATATTGTTCTTAAAGAGATACATTAAATGGTCTAGCATTGGCATTACTAAGGTTGCCAATAATGTAATGCAAGCCCGACCCTGCGTGCCTGACACCGCCTTAGGGAGTCTACGAATTGGGAGGAGGAAATCACTCAGTCAGTAACACTTCCATTGCTGTCACCACACCTATTTAAAAGCTCTTTTTGGTGGGCTCCACGACAATGTCGCCTCCTGGAGCAATCGCCTGACCTGACCCAGCCGATCCCCCGCAACGTTCAACCCCATGCTGAAGATGAGGGCGCCTGGATGCTCATGAGAGAGGGGCCTTACTGTGACTGGCTCCTGCGAGGGTTGCTCAGCATCGCGCTGAGGCAAGGTTGCAGAGCGAATTCGGCCAGCCGAGCCTTGTTTTAAAAAACACATATCGAGGGATTGTGCACGAGGTCAGGAAGGTACTATATAAGCTCAGAGTGATGGCCTCTCTGGGCGCCATCTTGCCTGCCGCTGCCGGAGGCTCTGCCCGGAGGACTACGAGACGAGAGGACTGCAGCCCGTTGTCCGCCTTCGACGCCCGCCAAGCCCGTCGTCGAGAGAGCTGCTGCAAGACTGCGGCAGCAGAAAGGGTAATTATAAAATCCCTGATAGGGTGACTTAAGGCCCGCTAGGGCACAGGACTTGTGAGCATAGTTCGCCTTATTAACATTACACTTCCTTGAGCTTGAATAAGGGCATCAGCGCACCTTGTGAAATGTAACCGTTGAGTTATAATTGCTACTTGTTACTGCATTGTTGTAGAACCATATTGGAGACTGAGTCACCTACTTGAGGCACGATTGTAATTAATTAGCCTTTAATAAAATTATTTTATTTTGTATCTGAGTGCTTGTCCTTTGAGCTACCCTTGTTCCCCCTTGTTAATGCGTAGCCTGATTCGTCCTCAGGACAGGTCACGGCACAACGAACATTGGAAATATTTCTGTAAAATAAAGAACAATTACATTGAAGTATACTTCAGTACTTCAGTGACATGCAAAATGTATGTCAAGAGAGAATACCTGAGTACTGCTTACTCTCGCTTGTTATCCACTCAGCTAAGAAATGTTAGCATATTAGCTAGTGGCCATGGCTTCCCTTTACTCGAAGCAGAATGTCCAACTCCTTTCACTTTCTTCTGTCGTTTGTGATTGGTATATTTGATATTCCTGCGTTGTTTCTTACAGTCTTAGGCTGGGATGGAATATATTAAACAAATCAGTATTTCGTTAGTATTTAACGATTACATACACAGTAAGAGTTATGTGTAAATTTATAGTAATGTATGTTATGTGTTTCCTTGCAGAAATAGCCTTTTTTTTTGTTTATAAAAGCCACAGTAGGTGTGAATTTGTAGTCTATCCATCCGGTTTATATTTGTAATTTCACGCATACACGATATATTTCAGCACACACTTACACATAGATATTGGTGTGTTACAATACATAATGTAAATAATTTTCTGTTTATGGTTATATATATATGAAAATGCACACACACATTACAAGTTCTGCATTAAAACAATGTTACAATTGCATGAGCAGTTCTCCTTTACAAATACACAAATGTATATAGTGAAGCAACCTACTAGTGTTACTAATAAGAAAAAGTTTCGCTAAGAAATTATCTGGTTATTTTTGCCATGAATATTATTTTTTCTTCAGGTTTATGGCACCAGGAGAATCTTGCATTTCACTAGCATTTACATTTAGAATATCTACTAGTTACATTAGCAGAATTGTACAACATGTGCTGGCAGTTCTACGAACGAAGTTGCTTCCTATCTTTTTGCCACCACTCTCACCCGACAAATTGAAGACAAAGTCTGAGGACTTCGGAAGAAAATGGCACTTTCCCAACGGTGTGGGAGCTGTTGACGGGAAGCACGTTCGCATTGATTCCCCTGCACATAGTGGCTTGCTTTGCTTCAATCACAAACAATTAAACAATTTTTCTCTATCATCTTGCTTGCTGTTGTCGAAGCGAACTATACGTTTGTGTTCCTTGATGTCGGGTCTTACAGAAAGGAAGGCGACAGTGGAATTCTTGACAAAACTAACATTGGTAAGAAATTCCGAAGTGGTAATATGTTTCCCCACCCTGCAAGCTACCAGCTTCTGATATTGTTTTACCATCCCGTTTTTGACAGTGATGAGGCATTTAGGTTGCATGCAAACATGATGAAATCATTTTCTCTACCAGCTGCAAGTGCTAACAATGAAAAGGCTATTTTTAACTACCGTCTTTCTAGAGCTCGCACAGTTTCTGAAAATGCTTTTGCTTTGTTGAGCCAAGTTTTCCGCATATTTTAAACAGCGATCACTGTAAAGCCAGGGACAACGACTGATTTGATTATTGTAGCATGCTGTTTGCACAATTGACTTAGAGATGTATTTCTGGAGAGTAAAACCAAATCTCATTATGAAGTAGAAACAAGTGAACCACCACCATCTGCAAATTTATTACACTTGCTAGGGCTGGTGGTTTTGCGAATATTGGTGGATTTTCTGTGAGAGACTCATTCATGACCTACTTTAACAGTCCCGCAGGGACCATACCCTGGCAAAATAATTCTGTTACTAGAACCCACTAGGCCAGCTATTTACTGATTGTGCAATTTAACATAAACTATGTAGAGGTAAAACTACACTCAACAAACATAATTAATTGTATTGAATTGTAAGCCTATTTGTAATAATATGTTACTTTTGATATGCACGGAAAGAAATTCACTGCCTACTCTTTGAATAATAGTAGTGGTCAATTTGAATGTATAATTGTGTATAAAAACATACACTGTATGCATAATAAATGTATGCATCACAAGCAAGTAATGTATAAACAACACATTTGTAGGTATGCAAATACACCTACGTTAGTAGAGACTCAGTTAAGCTTACATGTTTATACAAACTGCATATAAGTCCACCTTTTTACTTAGTTTCAATGGTTACAACTTATGACACAATATTACAAATAAATATAATATTTACCTTATCTCTCGACGAATTCCGCTACTTCTTTCCATGCATTTTCCTTTACATTTTGATCTTTGTACACCAGGCTTGATATATAAAAAATTCAAGGAAATTTAAACACATTTTCCACCAGTTTCTCATCTTCCACAACGGAAAATAAAACTTTAGCATCGCCCATAACAACAACACTTCACGAGGAACCTGGCATGACGACACACTTTTTTCGGCTGTGGCTGCAGTAGAGGACTATTGGAGATCTTGGCGCAGCACAATAATTTAACTAAAATTCAGGCGAATTTCTCACTTTCAAGCATCAATTTTTCAATCTCTTCTTCAAACATGATTCATCTCGTCAACTCACCCCCAAAATCAAGATAATTTGACCCAAATCTTCATTCTCAATTACGGGAATTTTTTTAAAAACATACTTTTTTCACTCTTTTATCAGTGGTCCATTTACAGGGTGAATGAGGCTAAAATTATGGTCAATATGGCAAATACTTACATTTATTTTGAAAGCCAAATCAGTTAGTCAAAAATAATATCACCAGAAAAGTATGAAAATTCTTGGAATTTCAAAAAATTTATAAATGATTTAGCTTGAAAATGAGTCTTTAAAGAACCACACACACAGAATGAACCCAGGTTGAAAATTAATTTCGATTTTGACCCTAAAAATGATTGATTTTGAGTCACACTATGAAAGATTTGACAAAGGAGTGAGAAATTTGTTTGAATTTAGCTCGAAATTGCTTGAATTATAGTTAAATTATTGAGTTGCACCAAGATCTGCAATAGACATCTGCTGATTTATAAAAAAATGTGTACATGTAAACATATATGCTACTTTTTTAAAAACCACAAAAGGTTTACGAGCAAATTAATGCAGATGCCACGGACCTTATGTTTTTGGAGTTTACAGATATTTGTATCCTGCCAGGGACATTTTTTATTTTTCTGCCCATATTTAACACCAACAAAACTCCAATTTGAGAAATCCACCACCTCATCCCCTGCTCAGCCTTTTATTAAATTAATTTTTTAGTGGAGAGGTGATGGAATTTATATTTAATTTTTTTCTTATACTCCCTCAATTGCTGCAGGCGCCTTGCACCATATGAGGAATACACATTTTTTTAAAATCAACATTCATATACAGAATATATGGGCAAGAGCAATTGAAATTGTTTTTGGCTCAAATTTTGAATGGTTTGGTGATAATTTAATAGTGTGGGTGCCTTTTCACTCAATAAAATTAATCTCTCAAATGGGGATCGAACCCCGATTCTCGAGTTACAAACCAAGCACCCAACAACTGAGCCAAAGTGGATAGGCTAGTGAAGCACTGACAAAAATGCTGCATGTAGTGAGCTACAAGATTAATAATGAGAGAGTTCGATGCTTGGTGAGGAAGCAATTTTATTCACTCTTGCAGCAGTGATTCTTAGTGTGGCCTCTACGAGGAGAAAATCTTACTATATCGCGTGGTAGCACTCTTCGAGAGCAGCACGGTCGAGATATCAGCACAGTAGATAACACATTTCCCATTACAGACAGCTCACTGTGAGCTCGACAAGGAAAACTTGCACCACTGAGGCCAGAGTGTGCCGCAGTTCAGTTGCGAACAAGATTGTAGATGTGCTTTTTTTTTTCTGTCACTACGAGAGTAAGCTGCAGTTCAGTAAACAAAGGAGATAAGCTAATTTGTAAAAGTTATTGGTAGTCGCAGCTGACCAACTACACGAATATTGAATTCACAGGAGAGACTTAAAATATAAATTCTTTTATTTGATTTTGATGTTTGCCACTATCCATTTTTATACTCAAATTAAATGTTAAAAAACCATTATTTTCATCCCACCACTTGGCACATCTCTTTTAATTTCTCAAAACTCATATCTCCTCAAACAAAATTGCAATATATATGTCTCGAATTTATTTCATCTTGTCGAAATATTCACAGAAAATTTATGTCATCTCGTACCAATTGCTTGGGGACTCTGCAATATGGCTGAATAAGATAAAAAATTCCAATATTTTTATGCCGACCTCTTGTAAAATATTCACAGACTACATCTTGCTCATCCAATATTACATAATCAAAAATGATGGGAGAATTATTTTCACATTGATCTAGTGAAACCGTTTCACCATTTCTCCTAACAAAAAGCAATTTTTTCATTAAATTTTTTTTCGATATCACTTCAAAATCATCTTGTAATTCAATATATTTTGGTTGATTCAAACTTTAAGAGCAAGCATAGAGTTTAATAAAATTTAGCCAGCCTGTTTTATAAATAAAATTAATGATTAAGTTCGTCTTTCCGCAGTTCCTGGGCCCTACTATCAACCAGCAAATATTATCAGGTAATAACTCACCATTTTTTTTAATCTTAAAATTTTCCTCAGAAATTAAGACACCAACACCCCAGTCAACTTTTTTCATTTAATTACAATAATTTTTGTAATAAATGGATAATAATGAAGTTTTCAAGTGAACAAAGAATAGCTCTATTCTAAAGAAGAAACTTCACTATGATATAATTGATAAAGATAAATCGATAGCATTAATTAGTTTTCATGCAAAAATTTTAACTCCAAATGTGGAGAACAATACTATAACTGCAATTGAAAAAAATGAGTCCTGTTGTTGATAAAAAATACCATTATAAATATTCCCACAGGCCAGTGTGATGTTGAATCTTTGAAAGAAGCTATAAATTCGATTGAGCCATTTTGAACAAACAACATTGAAATAACATCAGACAGTGTGAAAAATATAATAACAATTAAAACCATGTTTGATAATAAACTTGATGATGACTTGTCTGAAATTCTTGGTTTTGAAAGAAAATTAACCATTAAAAAAGACAAAGTTGTCATATGCACTAAATTGTTTAATTTTTTCTATTAAAAAAATATATTTCATTGTAATTTTGCATATGGCATGTTTAAAAAATATGATGAAACTAGTCACTTGGAGACTAATATAATTGCTAGTTTTCCAACAAAAACTATGTTTGGTTTTAGAGACTATGTTACTTATGAGTCCCCATATCCAATTTTTTTTTATAAAATTAATAATGAGCAATTTAATAACATTGTTTTAGAAATTAGAGACGAAAATGGTAAATTAATAGATTTTGATGGTTCTGAAATCGATGTTGTTTTGGAAATTAAAGAAGTTTAAAATAGAAAATTGTTCTTTAAGAAATAAGTATGATGAATAATTTTTGTACAACATCAACTGTCGGTGTTTTGCCGAAACCAAATTTGTCATATGGCTTTTGATATTTTGTCTTACTCATTGCATCTCTCATTAATCAAATTATAAATTTTGATATCCATATGGCAAAGTATCTATTTTATATTCTAGTATAAAGTTCTTGTTCTCACAAGGCCTCAATGCTATTTTATTAACTTTTACTGAATATATTTTGTGTTTCTCACTCTTTATCAATTCCATTGTTCGATATTGAATTTTCTCATCAAAAACACAATTTTTAGTCATAAAAATTAATAATATTATTGACAGCACATTTTTTCACACCTTTTGCTCTTTTGTTTTGTTTATCCTCAACTCTATATGCATACATCTTTGCTCATAAACCAACAAATTCTTTAATTACATTGCCATTACACTCATCCTTCATTTTGCTTAACATTTTTGTATTTATTTGTGGCATGTTATAAATATTTTCTTTTGGATAATCACTTCTATTAAATTTATCTAACATCGACTTCATGTCTTCGTAGAAATCCTCTGTTTTAATGTTATAAAAATAGGAGTCGGTATCTTGAAAACACAATTCAATTTTATCACAATATTTAGGCTTCATAATTTTATAATGAAAGTCGTACATTAATTGTTTCGAAATATCCTAAATAGCCATGCCCACATATATTGGCTTATTAAATTTTACATTAGTTTTATTCATGTGAATAGCTGCAAGGTTCTCATAACATATAGTACTTCTTTTGAAATTTGGTTTTGCGACTAATTTTTTCACTTGAAACTAGTTTTATATCAATTATGTTTCTTATATTCTCCATTGTTTTACCAAACACAGAATTATTCATCAGTTTGAAAAAAAGTTTTTTCGAAATCATTTTTTGCATTAGTCCTTTTCAATGTATTACGATCCATGTACTTTTTCAACCAATGTGATTTATTAAATGTCAATACTCTGTGTATTTTTATAAGCTTCAGTCCATTATTTAGGCACTGTTTCAAACTACGATAATTTAGTACATATTTTTCTTTTTTATGCAAAATTGTTAATAGTTTAGATTCATTGGTAGCTGGAACTGACTTATTTTTTTAATAAAATGAAAGATCATTGTGTAAATTATATTTTGAATAATTTTTGCAATAAGATCATCTTTATGTAATTTATATAATTTTTTTATTTTTAATTTTCTGCCTATAATTCTCAACTCGCACAATCTCTTTTCTCTCAACTCACCAACTAGGTTACTCATCTCCATATTTATATGCAATAAATTTTATTGTAATAAAAACTTAAGAAGTCGGCGAATGCTGAGTTTCACATCGAATATCCATTCTGTAAATGTGTGTGTAACTATTTTTATGCTTTGTTAGAGAATGGTTATAAACACATGTTCCACATTCGCATTGCAATTTCTCTTTTTTTGACACATAATGTCGTTCAGCATATTCGGTATATAACATTTTTTTCAAGTGTTAAAATGCTTATCTACTGTGTTATTATGAGATGCGAAATTGATGACATTTTTATTCTCCCTGCATACTATGCAGGGGTTGCTTGAAGAATCGCATTGTTAAATTTCATAAGTATTGTGCAGTTTAGTATTTTTGTGCTTTTTGAAATTTACCTTAGAAACAGATTTTCCACATTCGCAAAATACTACCTCTTTTTTTTTTTTTTAGCTCATAGCGACTTACAGAATATTCATTGTAACATTTTTACATGTGTTAATGTGCTTATCTTTTGTGTGTTTATGTGATGGAAATACATTCACTGTTTACAACTTCACCACATTTTTTACATTGCTTGCTTATACTACTATTCTTCATTTTTATTTATAAAAAAACAAATTAAATTAAGAAAAAGAAAAAATACAAAGAATCAACATTTTTATATTAACCATATTCATTGACAAACATTGTAAATATTTTGCTTATTTTCCAGTGCCCATTTTTGAAAAAAAAAATAAAATTGACACAAACAAAAATTTTATACTCGAAGCTCTACTAATTTTTTTAACACTTCTTCTATTTGCTCTAGATATTCACTCATTTCTCGAAGTTCATATTTGTCGTCAGTGTTATCTAAGGGTGATTATCGTAAGCTTTGTATATGAAAATGAAATGTGTGAACTAAATTTTTGAGCTCTTCAGATGCTTTAATTTATAAAATGGCGGACTTGCGCCATCGTCACCTTTTAAAATATTGGACAAACTGCAAGGAAAAATGGGCGAAGTCATGTTTATTTACAAAGAAACAAGTCTGTTAAAAAGAATATAAAATTTTTAACTAATGCTTAAAAAATGTGCTTACGAGAATTCTAGATCATGGACAAATTTTCCATTTTTCATTTATTTTAAACCTTTTTACTTTAGAAAAATTTCCTTATCATTTATTAGTTTCAAAGAATTTTTATCGAGTATCTTGACATAGCGCTCTGGTAATGAAATTTTTAATTTGTCATTTAGAATACAATTAATATTTTTACTAAAATTAGATTTGTAAATTTCGAAATCTATTGCCCTAAACAAGTTATTATTTTCTACATCTTGTTGTTTGATGAATTCAAGTGAATTGTTTAACTTGCAGAGCAGAGAATCCATTTGTTTTTTGGTTATTTAGAAAGAAAAACAATTATTAAGAAGCAGAAAAAATCTTGTCCTGAAATTTTATTAAGGTAAACTCATTTAGCTGGCAGATGAGGCTTAAATATAGACTGCTCTGGGAGCCTGAAGAATGTTGATTCTGAGTGTGTAAACATTTGCCCACACAAAATTCTTTAATTTTATTTAACAATCTGTAAATGGAAAAAAGATAAATTTTTGTGGGGGTCCCAAATAGCAGACATGCTTTAGAGAAGTTGGATTTTTGGATAGCACCAAGTGTCAGTGCTTTACTGACACCAAGTGTAGGTGTTTTACCGACACCTAAAATATATAAGTGTCCACGAATCATGGACACTAGTCGTAAAGCAAATTATCAATGAATCTGGGTTTTATTATCTAGCTCCAAGAGCTATGTAATTATAGAAAAACATAGAAAAAGTTATGAAGATATAGGGAGGAGCGAATCGCTCCCCCATTTACAAAATATGCAACCACACACAATATTTATTAATGAATTTGGTCTATATTTTATAAAAATTATATTCTTCAATTTTTCATTTTCTTTAAAAAAAAATATATAAAAAATATATATAACCACTTACTTGCGCATAGTTTCGTAACAAAATGGAGTCAATTCTGGATATAAATAACAACAAACTTATTTACAATGGTAAACAAGTTTCTATGATTATTGACGTGGATAATAATCCTTGGTTTTGTGGCAAGGATATTGCTGAAATTTTAGAATATCAGAATATAAAAGATGTCCTTTATAAAAACGTTTCTCCAAAAATTAGATCGTTTCTTTCAAAAATAGGTGGTATGCAAATGCCTACCACCTCTCTTATAACGAAAGAAAAGCAGTTTATATTAGTGAGCCTGGTTTATATGAACTTATTTTTAGTTCACATTGTGAAATTGCTAATGTTTTTAAAACATGGATATTTGGAGATGTTATTCCATCAATTAGAAAACATGGCAAATATAAGATTCAAAAAGATAAAACACATTAAAAATGAACGAAATTAAAGTTAATCATTTAAAAGATATAAATAAAATTAAAGATGTTCACATTGAAGATATAAAAGAAATAAATCAAATTAAAGATAGTCATATTGAAAATTTAAAAGAAACAGTTGATAGAGCAATAGATGAAATAAATTGCAGAAATGAGGTAATTGGGGAACTGGCTCCTCATGTTGTACCACAAATACAAAATCAAAATTTAAATCCAACTTTTATTCTTCTAAAATTATTTGATAAAGTGTTTGAATTTAATTATTATGTTACTAGAACTCAAATAAAATATGTTCAAAGGCAATTTCTTAGAATTGGGGATATACATCCAAATTGTGAAGAATTATTGAGATATGAATATATTTCTAATTCTATAAATTTATACAAAAGAATCAAGGAGCAGTGCATGAAAACATTGAGTTTCTCTATAACTATTTTAATATTGCCAGAAATAATTATACTCAACAACAATTAATAATAAATATTCTTAATCGAATTGAGTAAGAAACAAATTGTTTCTTTTTTTTTTTAATATTCATTATGGTGTTTCAGAGGGTGATGAGCATTCACCCCTAGATTTGAAAAAAATTAAATATATTATTTGTTTTATTCATTATGGGGTTTCAGTGATTTCTTATATGATATCCCAGGTACTAAATATTTAGGACGAGGAATTATATAAAAAAATACAATATTAATGAATGAATGTGGACTATATTTTATCAAATTATGTTCTTAATTATTTGGTTGTATTTTAAAAAAATAATATATATATAACAACATATTTCTTACTTACAAAATGGCCGTATCACTAGAAAAACAACTAGAGAACCCACAACTAGAAGATAATAATAATTTAAATAATTTAATTTTTGACAATAACAAATTAAATGTTGTATTAGATAATAATAATGAGTCACGGTTTAGAGAAAAAGATGTTGCTGATATTTTTCAATATAGAAACACAATGGTGTTTCTATATTGTATTTGACATTATATACCATGTTTGTGCAAACCATAAAAATGTTTATAAAAACATAGAACCGAATAAATATTTTGGCAATACTGGGAATACAATTTTTATAAATAAAAATTGATTAATAGAATTATTGACAAAGTCTAGACTAGCCAATAAAACATTGGTAAAACAAATTTCTAAGCGGGTTAATATAAACATAAATGTTTTTGATGGAAAAAAAAAACAAAATATATTTGACACATTATTTCAAGTTTTAAAAATTTAAATTATAAACAGCAATGTAAAATAGATAATTATAGATTTGATTTATATTTTCCAGATATAAAGTTAGCTATTGAGTGTGACGAATTTAATCACAGAAATAGAAATATTAATTATGAAATAGGGAGGCAAAAATATATAGAGAAACAATTAAATTGTAACTTTATAAGATTTAATCCTGATGAAATAAATTTTGATATACCCGAAGTGGTTAGTCGTATTTTTGTTCATATAATTAAAAATATTTAAGCAAAAATATTTAAATTTACACTACATCTGTTTTATTAATCCACGAATTATGTGAATTAACAAAACCCAACCACTATACAAATATTTTATCGCCTTTAATTTTTAAAACTTTTCCGATGAAATAAATATTCATCGGGATAGTTAGTTTCCATAGTTTCGTATTCATAAAAACTACCCATCATTTCTTCTCCATTAATATATTTTAACTTATAATTTGGTACATCAAAATTTAAAACTTTACAAATTGTAAACAATTATGTTGACCAATTAGCAGTATAATCTTTTTCAAAAAAATTTCCATTTTGCTCCCACAAACAATATCTCCAACTTTATATTTTGGTTTAGTAAAAACAAAATTTGTTTGCAATATATTTTTTTAACAATTTGTTTATTAATTTCAATTGGTTTCATACCAATAGTGCTGTGCTTTGTGCTAATTCATCCAATATATTTGTCCATTTAAAATTGCCATCAAAGCAAATTTTTTTCACATTATATTTTTTAAAGATCGATTAAATCTTTCAACAATGCTAGCTTTTAATTCAGAAAATGGAGAGAAATGATTTATATTATGCTTTTCTATAAGTTCTTAAAATATTTTACTATAAAATTCTGAGCCATTGTCGCTTTGTAAATTATTCGGTTTTCTTTTAATCAAAATATTTTCTAAAGCATTTGCTACATTAAAGCGAAAGCAAATTTTGAAAAAAAACATCGATAATTGTCATAATATATTTGTAATTATTATTTATATGTGACATACCTTTGAAATCACCAGTATCCATTTCCACAAGATCAGTTCGTCACAAATCATCAATAGTAAAGAAAGAAAATATATATAGTCAATCTTTGTATTTCACGAATATTCGCATTGTTTCCCCTATGCCATCAGAATATTCAGATATATTATTTTTATTTTAAAAGATAAACGATCAGCTTTCATAACATCAATTTTTTTTTACTATAATCTATTTTTGTAGTGCTCTTAATAACAGTCAGAGTATCATCGGATAAACTATCAAAAATTAATTTATAAACAGCACAATCCCTCAAAAAAGAAAAAATGTACATTATCGTCTATGCGAAAAATATTAATATTTTTATTCCACATTCCATGCAAATTAAACATATGAAATTTTTCCTTTGTTTTCCAATCAACAAGTGTATGGCAATAATTGGAAATTTATTTGTAGAAATCTAGCAATTTATCGGTCATTTCTTTATCGAGATATCCTTTATTGACAGCATCTTTGCCATCCACAGTATCAGCCATATTATTAATTCTGCGATTTTGATTAGAAACATATTCTGTTGTGTAAACACAAAATTTACTTATTTGATCTCGTAAAGCAGAAACAATGGTAATATATTTTGAATCTACATAGGTTTTTAAATCAGAAACACTAGTGTTGTATTTTGATTCGACATCATTTTTTAATGCATAAACAGAAACAATAGTTTTATATTTTGAATCTACATCGTTTTTTAATGCATAGTCAGAAACAATAGTTTTAGAGTTTGAATCGACATCGTTTTTAATGCATAGTCAGAAACAATAGTTTTATATATTGTGAATCTGCTTCTTTCTGTAATATTTGTTTTGCATTATTTATTCGTTTTATATAATCAGCAATAGTGGTATTATATTGTAAATTTATATCTTCTTTTAAAGCATAATCAGCTATTATTTATTAAAAAATGTTTTATTAACTACAACTGACAATCAATAAAAAATAACTGATTCCGATTTAGAGTGTACTGGCTGCGTCTCCACTGCTCTCGAAGGTGTACGGCCGCACGGCTCTATCTTCCAAACGGTCGCCGCAGACGGCTGACGCATGGTTGTCGCTGTGTGTTGCGTCAGCCGCTTCATAGGAATAGCACCTTTACTGGCTTACAGTACCGTCCGCCATGTTTACCAAATGCAAAAAGTCGGATTTGATCCCTCACTGGGCGGAAGGCGAGCGTCTTCACCACTAACTACCGCCACTCCTGAAATAAATATAATGTTTATTAGGGTAAACATATTTACCATCGGAAAACCGTTTAAAAATACGTCAAAATAAGGAGAAGATCGGCTTTCTTTATGTGTAACGTATAATCAGCATGTTTTTGTACCGATTAAGAACGCGGGGATTCAAAATTGACCAGAAGGTGTCCTCTTGATAGGAGTTCAACAATTGTACACATACCGGCCTTTCCAAACGACTCCGTTTCACGTGTCAATGTAAAATTATGATTTTCCCACTCCACATTTTACAATGACTTTGAATAGTTAACTTTACATCATTCCTGGAAGGATGGGCCAACGTGGCCCATACTAAGCGACATGTTATTTGTTTTATAACGTATGTAAGTTTTCGTATAGCGAAAGTTATAGCAGTAAGTTGCCATTTGCCAGACGTTTCATTGTGCTGAAGACAACGTACTTTCCATTCGGGAATCGTATGTCATGACTTAATGTATGGTTAATACTGTTAGCCGCTACTTCTGTACACACGCGTAACAATTGACAGGTGCGAGCGATAATTGCCAGACATATTGCTCAATAGCTATGAAAAAACCAGAAAGGTTTAACACTGACGCAGAAGCTTATTGAAGCACTGGAAACATAACTCACGTCGATTAGTGATTAATAACCTCAATTATTATAGCGTATTAAGAAAATATTAACACAAACATGTATTATTTACTCAATTTTGGTGCGTCAAGAGGACGGAAAAACTCGTATATTAACCTGAAAGTTAAAAAAAAGAAGTAGCTTACAAATTTAGTGAAACCGTGTGTTGGGAATGGATTATCGTCAGTCCGAACTAGGAATAGTAGAATTAAAATATAAAAAACAACACAAATATTTTCCTTTAAGGTGGAAAGACATGAGGACATAATGGAGAGCAATGAAGATACAGGAAGGGATCGACACACATGCATAATAATTACGAAGTCTAGGAATAACGCGTAAAAGTGCGCTTACAGTAGATGATGTTCTACACGCTATTAGAGACATGGGGGCTTCACAGAGGGGAGAGCAGAGTGAGTGAAGCGAGGGAATAGATTTGGGCTGATATTAACAGCAAGGTCTGAAGAGCCGTTAAGAATGATTGAGGTATGGAGCGGCGCCGGAATATAGAGGCGGGGGAAACGGGAGATCCACGAGAAAATTCACCGACCAGCGGCATCATCCGGCACGATTCCCACATTCGAAAGTCTGGTATTACCCGACCGGGGATTGAACCCGGTGCGCCTTGGTGAGAGGCGAGCAGGCTAACCGCTCAGCCACCGCGGCCCCGGTAGAGGAGACGTAAGTCAGGCATCGCGGCTCACCGGAGCGATGAGAATTTGTTATAGCATAAATACTAACCGTCTTTTCAAGCTACAGTTCAAAATTACCACAAAATCTAATAAAATACACTAATAGATAATAACGTAGCTAACCACTGCAAAAAGATTACGTATTTACGTATTAAACATGCAGCCGTCTATTTGGCAATATTATCAGACCAAACATGCTGAGCTTGTACTGGCTGTATCTTTTCTTAAAATAATTGCTGTAATTTTTAAGCGCAAAGGAATGTGTGGTAAAAATATTAAAATTTATTGTATTTATAATAATTTTCATTAAAAATAAATTCCTTCAAATGTACACTTTAATTGAATTGTTTTTGGAAATTTTAATTCGATTTCGTACATGTATGACTTGTTATTGCTTTCATTGATTTTTTTTTAAATTATGCATAATAGTGTCTATAGTTAATACGATTGTGAAGTTCTGCACAATCTTATTTGAGCAAACTAAGTCTTTCGTAAATACTCAGAATATAAACGAAAAAATAAATTCTTGATTCCAGCCGACATCTGTTTGTAACTTGACTTTTGTACACAGTGTTACATAATGAATTGGAATTGGCGTTTATAAGAGAAGGAAATATCTACAACAGGGATTTCGTGGTTGTAAATTCAAATATATTTCGGAAAAACCAACCATACTGCATTCGGTCGGGATATAATGTTGTACTTTCAAATTACGAATTTAATTATATAATCAAACGTAATATCAACATCACTCGGAAATTGAGGTATTTCTGCCTTTTATAAGAAAATGTGGCTTAATTGATGGGAACAGACGAAAGTAGTCAGCGATTTTTTTAAATTTATTTATTTTTATAATTTCTTGTATGAAATTTTGGTTACTGCAATATTCATCTGAGAGTAGACTAAACTGCAAGGTGCTATACATTAGCTTGATTTCTGTCATTCGTCGACTTCTTATGCCAAAAACAAAAAGTCAACATTAGAATAACCAAGGTACTTTAAGGTGGTGACACGTTAACGACTTTGTTTATAAGCCTGCAATCAATGAAACTGATAACGGCCCTGAATTGAATTATAACTTATTGACGTCTAGCATTCCCTACGAAATAAAGTTAATTTTTCAGGTATCTAATTATAGTATATGAATGTATTGTGTAGGCCTATATTTTTTACTCATGTTGTTATTACCGTTATGTTTATTAATAAGTTATTTACGGGAAATGTTACGTGTTTCTCTTGCTAATGGTAAATATTCTCGCTTCAGTATTTATTAAAACCTTTACTATTTATACACTACTTTAAATAAAAATAGCCCCACCGAGAGCGAATTATCCACAAAAGGCGAAAGTTGATGTACAGCAGCTAGACGAGCTGGGAGTGACTCAGTCATGTTCTGATAGGTCTCCACGCGTATCTGGAGCCATGGTGTCTGCAGTGCGTCCACAATTGTTGAAGGGTGCGTAGCAGAGGAAACAGACGGCGAACACGATGATCAAGGTGGTCCCAAAGATGTTTCATTGTTTAAGATCGGGGCTGTTTGGGGGCTAACGAAGAACTTTGAAGTCTTATCGTGCTGTTCTGTTCCAGCCACGTGCGGACACTTCTAGCCGTGTGGCGAGGCGCATTATCGTGCTGGACGATCCCATCCTCCGGAGGAAAGACAATCATCACATACGGGTGGATATGATCACCGAATGGATTCATAACCAAATCAATCAAGAGTGCCTTCCACATAGATGATGGGACCTAGAGAATACAACGAGAACATTCCCCAAACCATAACACAGCCCCCACCACCTTGTGTCCGTCCAGCAATGGATGTAGGGTGTCGGTTTTCCGACGTTTCCCGCCGGACACGCTGACGTCCATCCGTTCTATGCAGCTGAAAACGTGATTCGTCAGAGAAAGCACTCGTCGCAATCTGCAGCGGTCCAGTCGCCATATTATCGAGCAAATTCCAGTCGTTTTCGTCGATGCACCTGTGATGGCATCGGTGCAGTTACTCTCCGTCTACTCCGGATCCTCATTCGTAGAAGGGTTCGTTGAAATTTTGCGGTAGACACATGTCTGGATGCCCCTTGGTTCATTTGGTCGGTGAGCTGGATACCATCCACACCCACTTCACACGATTAACTCGTTTATTAACACGCCATAACGAGTTTTGTGATCTTATGTTAGCATGGAATGCTACGCGACTTCCGATCATCTCAGGTGAACTACGTGTTTCCTATATACCTGGCCACGGTATAACGTGGTTGTGTACTTTATGCATTTATTCCTCGGAAACGGTTGGGATTAGAGCAATTATGACTCAGGACTTTTTAGTTTATTTTAATGCGTTACTTCATAATATGCCACATAATATGTAATGGACCACTGGCAACACACACCTTCATAGCAAAATACGGTTTGCAACCCCTATTTTGTCACGAATAAATTTCTTGATGGTAATAAATATCACGTGGATCGTAGAACTTCGTCAATTTAATCGTTTTCCAGCGTATTACGGTTAGAGTGTACATACTCTTTTTGTAGAAAGTGCAATTACCTGATCTTATTGCTCCTACTTCAAAGGAGCGTACCGCCTGTGGGACGCACTTTAGATGTTAAGTCGTATAAATGTTTTTGCCTTATTTTTGCGCGAGGAATACGTGTGCAGAGTTTGTATATGTATTTAAGAAACATACTTTGTATCGGTTTGGTTGAAACTCATCCGTATAGCGTTACAATACCACAAAAGCAAAAAATATTGCAAGTGATAATTCCTAATTACTGGTGGAAAGCATTCTAATGTTATCAAAGTTTATACACATTAACTACTTGATAACAGCGATTTTAAAATGTCATTATATCTTATGCTAAAAACATATCAGTGATCTGGCAGTGTAGAGGTGCGTTTCAGTAGAATCGCTGAGGTTTAAATTTATTTATTTATACTGGCGAATATAAGTCTTCAGTGCCTTCTCTTACACTTAACCAGCTATAACATAGTGTAAAATAATAATTATATTAACAAGAGACGAGACAGACATATAATAGCTCAAATAGATTAACTATGGCAATGATCTGTGGTTTCATATTATGCACAAATCTTGAGAAGGACTTGAGACAAGGGGATGTTTAAACAAATAAAAAGTACATTAGCACAATAATATAAATCTACAATAACACACTAATAGGTTTCATAATCCGCATTACCGATCATAAATATAATTGTTCAAAACCTATAAAGTACCTGAGAGGAAAACAAGAGATTGAATCTCATCTCATTAATATAAATAAACAGGTCTATAGTAAGCACTTACGTATAATGAAAATTGAATGCAGCAACTCATTAAAATAAGTTGATGAATCGACAGCAACAAATTACACATTGATTAAAGTGAATTTATGAATCAACAGGTGTAGCTAGGTTATAAAAATAGTTAAGGGGGGGGGAATTAAATGGTTACCTAACATCTTTAATTCGACGTTAAAACATGGAACTATATCCCCTCCATAGTTACCAACTTTACGGGGTGGTAGTGCACCAGTTCGAATATATGCAGTCAGGAGTAGTGACATTTTTCTAAGGATGATTTTAAAAGTGCTCAGTTTATCGTGAACAGCCTATATCTGGGTTATGTGAGCTGGAATATTTAAGCGAGATGTATTTTTAGCGCGCGTGTTAATAGTGTGGCGTGAATTCGAAAATGAGTAGTCTATTTTCAAAACCAGATACATCACAAAATCAAAATTTGCCAGGAAACAATCAAATCGTCAACCTGACAGGTCACTCCGCAAGTAGAGCATTAAAAAAATGAAATCGTAAATTTCACACGCCTGTTGGCAAAAATCGTCTTTGTCCTTAACACTTACATTATCTTCAACGGACTGCACATCGACTGCATGTCCTTGAACAATATTTCTTGAATAAGATAGGGGCCACAAAGACAACCAGTCGTCACAAACATGTTTTGCAACCAGGACTATATCGTCTCGTAACTTCAATGGAGAGATTTCCACTCCGGGTGAAAATAAAGAAGAAGACCTCACTTCCTTGATTCGTTTCGACGATTTGCAAACAAACTTGTAACATCCTATCTCACTTCTATAGGGAACTTTGTCCTTAGTAAGAACATCATCTCCCTTTGAGGCGGGGCCACAGTGGCCGCGCGGTTAGCCCGCTCGCCTCCCACCAAGGTGATCCGGGTCACCGGATTTTGGCAGGTGGGAATCGTGCCGGACGATGCCGTTGGTCGGTGGGTTTTCTCGGTGATCTCCCATTTCCCCCGCCCTTTCATTCCGGCACTGCTCCATACCTCAATCACCCTCATCGGCTCTCAGGACCTCGCTGTTAAGAACCGCCCAAATCTCTTCACTTCACTCTTCCCTTTGAGGTTCTCTTGAAGAGATACCGTTTGTAGGGGTTGAACTTGAAATGACATTGAGCGGGAAGACGCACTGTGTTTTGAACTGTAATTTTCCAATCAAAGAAGAATAACAGTTACATACATGGAAAATATATTGGTATATTCCTGTGGATGAGTTATTACCCCTGTTATCTTTATTTCTTTTCCGATGAGTGCAAATACACGATATTCATGGCTCTGCATCTTTCGTGGTCGATCCGTGAGTTACACTGCATAACATTTCCATATTGAACACATATTGGAACTATAACCAGACAGCCTGCCAGATGGCCAGTCCTCAAAGTCGGAATCACTGCTCTAATCTAAAGCTTAGTACACACGGGCATCTTTCTTGTACAAGAAAGTGAGAAAGTTCTCATACACTCCGACTTACATCGTGTGAACAGCCGCCAATCATGCTAGTTACTAGCACACAAGAGCTTGTATACTAGCTAGTGCCATATAGGGACAATCCTATTTTTCACCTTCTTTCTTATATACGTCGAATGGAAACAAAACATATATTTTGTTGTTTCTGGTAATAAGCAGACATGTTAATGTTTCTAATACGATACAATGTATAATATTCCCACTATCGTAAATAGTTCTGTGTATGAATTTTGAAAAATAGAAAAAATTGTCTTTTTTTTTTTGTGGGCCATTTTATATTTTCTACAATTTGAAACACGAGTCCCTTCCTCCTGATCTATAGACTGCACATACTAGCACTATCATAGTTACTCAAGTTCACCTTAGTGGCGGCGAGGAGACGCTTGTGTGTGTGTGGGGGGGGGGGGGAAATTGATTCACTGGTAATTGAATGAGTAAATAAGATTTAAAAATATATATATTTTAATGAAACAACAATTACTTATAAATCACAATACATTTACTCTACACAGATTAACAAGATGGAGTTAATATACTGAACCACTCTAAGACTTATTACTGATATTAAGTACGCACCTGTTCCCTATCCTTGCCGATAGAATTTTACTACAATGGGGAATGGGGACGATGACTCGATACCAGCACTGGTCCCTACCGCTACTCGAGTTATGCTCACCCTTACTTCTGGATGGTTAGCCTCGGAACCCATCTGGCCAGTGGTAGGTTGGAGTCCTCGCCTTCAGCCTCAATCACACACTCAATACAAGTCGTGGTCTCGTCGACATCTATTGAGAGGGGGGGGGGGGGATCGCCAGCCTTCTAAGTCTCTTATATAGCCGGGCGAAGTGGGGCGTGTTTATAAAACAAGCGTGCTCGGCTACCATCTATACTCCGCCCGACCTAAGGTATATATTTAGAGCTTGAAATAAGTCTGACTGGACATGGCAGATGCAATTTATTAATGCACAATTACCCCCACATCGCCAAAATCTGCTTCCAAAGCATACCTTGTTGACATCAACAATCCACTTTCTTGCTCACCAGCTAGTGTCATGAGTATGGATCACACAATACTAGCTAGTAAGCACTCTAGTGTTCAATTTCTTGTTCACCTTCATTTTCACTTTCTTCTACAAGAAAGATGTCCGTGTGTACTAGGCTTAATGCTCTTTTAGACTGTTCGTCACGTGGTCTGGCAGCAGCTGTTGGGGAACCCAAAGGGCATGGCAACACAGAAGGTCCAGCCTTATCAATTTGTTGCAAATGACCACAATAGAGTGCAACCACTGGGGGCCAAACCCATTACAAATAAAAAAAGTAACCAATTTCATTATTTTGAAATAATTAACTTTACTACTAATATTATTTGTCTGCTGCTATAAGGAATTATTTGATTACCGTTCCAGCCAAAGGTGTGCTGTGGAGGTGGCTGAATTGAATTGTAAAAATATGTTAACAATACTGTTAGGTTAGTGGTTTAAAATATTTGTAAGAAATAATGTTATTGTTATTTGCAACTTTATTTTGGTGTTTGAAACTTGGAAAAAAATAATAATGCGGTATTCAAACTTAGTGTGCTTGGCATTAATTTGGTTAGTGTATAGTGTCAAATGTTAAATGGTGATTGAAGTCACCTAAGTTCACCTACACTGTTGAAGGTTACGTTACCGAAGTGACTTAACCTAACTTAAACTAATATTGCGTATATAACAATACTCGTATGCCAGAAACAACGCTACGTGCGTATGCAACTTTCCACTGCAGAAAACTCTTGCTACAGACGGGAATACACTGATGCGCGGAAGGATACAGCGCAGGGCGCGGTGATGGGTGTATCTGGTTTTGCATGTGATAAGCTGCATATCTTGTTTTGAAACTAACCACTCACGTCACGCGCTTATAACGTGATGCAGCTGGTTGTGAAAATTTCTTCTCTTAGTGGGTGTTTGAGACTGATATGGGCTAACGGCATCCAGCGATAACTCAATTCTGCAAAAAAAAAATGATCTGGTGTTGTAACTATACGACTCAAATGTTGGAGGACCATTTTCTTTGCAACCGAATATTTATTCAACTTTATATTAATGCATGAATACATTATGTGAACTGATTTAAAAACACGGAATACTTGAAATAATACTCTGATGACTTCACATTACCATTTTCCAATAATGAATACACATAATTGGGTGCGGAACTGTGTTAACGGCCAATAGTAATAAATCAGTGTAAAGATGTGTTGGTACAAGTAACTAGCTGATAGTTCAAGTGGTAGAGTCTATATTTATTATGCACCATACGTTTATCTTTGAATTCACTGAAGGTGTCTAAAGCTAGTAGCCTACGCCTCTGCTGTCATGTAATAGGAATCTTCCATGGCGACTCGCATGACGGCTGGTATACCGAATTTTGTTCTAGGTCTTATATATGTTTGTACAAGATGAAGTACGAAATAATGTATCGTGTAAAAACTGGCTTCAGCATAATTACGCTTGACATTCAAACAGGCACGCTAGCAGGCTATACAAACTTAAGATTACTCAAGTCCTGGCTGCAATCACCGTAGCGTTCCCATAACAAAATAACAGTAGCGTTACCGTGGAAGTATGGAAATGTACTGACTACGACCGCAGTAAGAAAACTGTAACGCGGCCAATGAGAAACGAGCACAAAAACAAAGAGACAGGTTGTACATGTATCGCGGATATTTACAAACAGTGTGTTGGCTAACCTGATATTTTAATTTTGTTTATCTACATGTGATGAAAAGTTTCGCGGGAGTCGTGTTTCAGGATATTTAAATTGAGGTATACATGTTAATAATTTCGTGTAGTAGCGTCATGCAGTATTTCAGGTTTAAATAAACGGAAATCGGAACTGTACCGCAAAGTTCATTTAATAACTATGGTGATGTTATAAGCTTGCACTGCACTGACTCTCGGGGTTGGAAATGTTTACTCGTGATTGGCAGGCGTAGAACTCGACGTAAGAGAATTGGAAATATCCAATCCTCTTTACGCCGTTATCGCGCCACCTTACGCCGTTATATTGTGTTGTAACTGGTCCCATATACAATTGTAGGTTCAATTTGTTACTGTTATTTCTTACGGTGATTGTAGCAGGGGCATCACATTTGACCATAGTCAATCTAAGCCCCGCCTACAATCGACATGGTGCATATAACATGCATAGCATAAAGAAGTAAAAACTTGTATTTGAGATTGCAACATCCACTACTAGTATTTGACGTGATTTACTTGGCGTTATTTGCGTGACTCGGCGTTAAGATGGTCATCTATAAGTATCTTACGCCAAGTTTTTAACGCCGACCAGTGAGAATGTGAAACCTCATGAAAACTGCTGTAGCCAACTTATGGGAATAAGAATTCTTCTGCTGGATAAATTATTTCCTACTCGTATGGTCTTTCTAGTTGGTGAGAAAAGTTTTTTTCCTTCACGCTAACGCCAATTGTAGACCGGCAATTTCGCTTGTTATGGTTTGTAAGTGATATTATTTAAGACAAGTCGATTGTGGACGGGGCATTTTTTTTTTCGTCCTACGCGGCCGATGTTACAAAATATTTTACTTTGCGCGTCCGGTGGATAGTCTCTTCGGAGATGCAACCCGCCCATATTACATTCACAGTTGGTGGCCTAAGTGCAGGCGTTTTCAAGTGGCCTTTGCTCCGCTTCTGCCTGTTACTATAGGTTATTCACAGTAAAGTGAGCACATAAGAAATCAACATTTGAAAAATATCATTGCGTATTACTACATCAATAATCGATTATTCACTCTCAGCAAAATTGTCAGCGTATCACGAGAAGTATTTTCACCAATTAATATATTATTGAAAGTATAACGCTGAATTAAGTTAATAGCAAATGAAATCAGTTTATCCGCGTTTTATAAACTTTATATAGTAACTTATTTAGGTATCTGGCCATTTGACGATTTATATTGATGCATGCCAGCAGAAAAAGATATCCCGTTTTTCTGATTCTCTCCCTCCGCCCCTCCACGTCTTTCTGCTTAAATTTCGTCTTTAGTTCTACTCTCAACTAACATATGGCACTGGCTGATCACTTCGCGGCGAACGCTGTCGCACTCTTTTTGCCTTAGTGCACAGGAGTTTTAATTACAAACACATTAAAGTATTAAAACTGATCGTCTATGAAAAAAACACTTTCAAATTACCTTACGTTATTGTTTGCACTGAATCGTGCTTGTATTTGGTATTACGTTTTCTTGCCATACCAATGTCTTTACTATTGGTGTGCCTATAAGAGAGTAAATTTAATGACATTAAAAAACCTAGAAAATCTGGACGGAATTGGAAAAAATCTTTGACTGTGTGTTTTTATGGGAACGGTATATTGTTGCAGTCATGTGGAGATAAAGTTTACGCGTTTCTTTACGTGCTTCAAACAGACTACTTCGTATAGCTTATCACAAACAACTAACTTCGTATGCCACTAATTGTGAAAGGCGGATAAACACTATACGAAACTCTTTTATATTTAACATTTAATTCCATCGAGCATGATTAACACACGGCTATATATATCCCAGAACGTTTGTTCGGTAATTTACTGTATTCTAACTAATATGGCGTATTTACACTGAACACCATACAAAAAATACTTTGGAAATAATTCACGCATAAAAATTTTGCCGAGGCGTGGTTCGTAAGTGTATTTAAATCCATTTTCCATCATTTTCCTTCTAAGAAACTTCTGACATGCTAAATACAGAAGTAATTCAGCACATTTTATCTACAAGGTTCATGAGCCTACGACAGGATAAATGTCATCTCACATTTAAACTTTCTAGCCACGCTTACGAAGAGAGAAAATGCTCAGTCTGATAGTCTACGGCTGTTTGAGTTTACAGTATTATCAGGAATAAAATATGTTTCCTTACGGTGTCAGGAGAGAACACAGAAAGAGCGCCTTGTATGAATAAAAGAAACAATGTACATAAACTGATATTATAATTGTTGTTAACAAGCTGGTATTTATAATACTCTCAATAACCTTTCTTATCACTCATTAATTTACTGAGTGAATACAAACGACTATAATTCTTTGAGTAGTGTAATGTAAACATTGCGTTTAAAACATATAACACTTGGCAATTTATATGCGGTGGAAATATACAAACTGACCGAAAAAATATACTAATCCGAGCTTTCAAAAGTGGCTACTTTACCGTGAATGGCCTATACAAAAATGAATGTGGTTCCCCTAAGCACTCTCTAACAAACGTATAGGAATTGTTTCAGATAACGGTGAACATTTTAGATAAAGTTGTGACCTTCACGATAATAATACAAAATTTAAAAGAAAGCACTATACATCTTCACTAGCGGTTTTCCAAAAAAAAAGTGTAGTTTGGTCAACAATTAAAATATATAACAAGTTACCGAAAGAATACAAATGAATATGCTTCAATGACAGCAAATTACTCAAGCAAATAAATTTAGTTTTTCTCTAGACTCAAACATTATATTCGTTTGATGAATATTTTGATTATTTTGACCTACTGTGAGCGGAGGTTATAGCGATACACATATGTGTTTTCTCCTTTATAGTTGGTTGTATTACGGTATTTAAACATTATAGTTATGAATTTAACATATTTTCTTTTTTGTTCTTAAGTTCAAACCTGGTCATTTTTAAATACTGTGTTGACTTGCCCAACTAAATGTAGTATATTTGACATATTTAATATCACAAATTATTGTACATTGTTTTCAATGTATATTATTAATTTATCACCATTATGCTCATTAACATATATTGTAGTGCCTCACATGCTATTGTATAGTGTTCTATTGTATGGAATTTATTGCATTGTTATTGTATTGTGTAGTTTACTTTTGAAACATTGACATCTCCATAGCTCAGTTGACGTTGACATACTCGAGGATGCACATAGTGCACTAAGACATGTAAACTAATTAAGATAACTACGAGTACGTGGGTGTTGTACAGGTAATCCTGTGCAGATAAGAAGGCACTATTTCCGCATACTGCACAAGGGATTAGGTGCATTACTCTTCACTGGATAGGTATCCAATACCACTAGGGGCATTCTCTAGTCCGGCTGAGCGCCGCAACTCAATGTGGTATCAATTAAACTAGCTCGTGGAAGACATTTGCATATGTCTTAACCCTCTTGGTAGCTTACCACAGATAATTGTAAAGTTAGGTGCAGGTTCTTATATGCAAATTAATTTTCATAATTAAATGAAGCAACCGTGATCATACGCAACAATGTTCAACTGCATGCCTTCCATGAAGTATCCCCGACAACACGTGACATAATAGGTCCAGAAATGTTGAATGCTCGTGCAGCTTTGGAAATGGAATGTCTTATCCATCTGCTATCCTCTGTAACGTCCCTTTTGAGCTCCGGTAATTTATGTTGGCATATCAATTAGCATCCTAAATGTAGTATACGACTGATACAGGTCTGAGCATTTCAACTTGCATGTCAAAATCACTGGTTTACTGCGTTTGTATTATACGAAAAAAACTAAAATGTGCGCAAAGAAATTAGATTTATATTTAAAAAGGCATATATGAAATCACATATAAATATTTTCGCTTATAACGTTTCTAATATGATGAGATTATAGCAAATATTAGATTCGCTATTTATTTCTTCATATATGTGACATACATTTTGCTAACACAACCCAAACTAATTCAATACGACGCATTAGAAATTCCTTTCTTTCAGTTTTTTATTGGTTTGGTGTATTTAATTTTCGCGATGAAAAACCTTAAAATTTCGCCTTAAAAGATACCTATTTATAAACTGTGGAAAATAAAACTGTTCAGTTTTCAGGGAATAACAGTACGGGGCAATCTCAAGTAAACGCCAACATGCTGAACAATCATTTAGTCACACATAAAACATACAATTTTGGTAACCAACGCTTTCAAATCGATTCCCAAAGGAAGTTGACTTCATAACATTTCAGCGAGTAAAATGGGAAATTAAAGAACAAAACAAAGTAATATAATAACACGTACTTCGTATTGTCAAATACATATTATGTCTGCTTAACGGTAGCGGTTACAAGATACATATTTTATACAACATTCTCTCTTCTTTAACTGCTTTATCGAGCGTACGGCAACGGTTTCCGGGCGAAGCGTTCGCGAATGATTTATTAAGCTGGACAGTTTCTTTGAATTTTATGAACATATGCTGTACTTATAAAGGGGTGAATTACATGTTTTTTCTGCCGTTATTAAGATTATTCACTGATCATTTTTTAAGAGCGAGACTTCTGCCTCCTTTTATTAAATTAATAGTTGCTGGAAAACTATTTTGGAGATCCTCAATTACGTGTTTGTTACAAAGAAGAGAAATAATTCAGAAAATTTACCTCTATGGCATTACTGCTGATAAAACATTAACTAGCAACAAACGCAGACCATGTTTCGATTGAATATATAAAAATATAAAACAAATTTTCAAGAAAACATTATTACATATTTCGCTGCAAAGCTTTTATTATGGTTGTCGGAAACTTACAAGCACAAACCTTTCGATAATGATATTATTTTTACCAAAATTAAAATAGATATTTAAATAAAATTTTAAGTTTCATTTTGTAACTAATAACACAAAAGTTAAAAATATGTATTTTTCCACCCTACTTCACACCTAAATATTCAAACACAAATAATTTATTTACACTTTGTTTCCTATGTTTGAAACGTGCAGATAAAAGTTTTAGATAGTTAGAGAATTCTGTATATTAATCAATACTTAAATGTGTTTCTATAAACCTGGCTACATATTAGTTAACAAGATGCGACAATTTGCTTCGTCACTGCAATTAATTCTGTCAATTATTGAAGCTCTTTGCATAATATTTGGAATTATATCAAGGTGATAACTTACAAACTAACTTAACCCGTGGCAGAGGAAGCACTAGAAACCACGACTTCCTAACTGGCACACAATCTTTCACATAACCGTAGACTGATTTTCACAACACAGTTTTTCCTTGGTTGTTCTGAATTATTATTGCCATAATTGCAAAATATCGACATTTAACATAATGTCTCACGAACACTATAGTTGTAAATGAAAATTGGGCAATGAACAACTAAAATAAATATGCGGAAGGAAGGCAAAGCAATTTGGTATTATAACAACATATAATACTGACTGGTATTAGAGTAAACTCTGGATTTGAGTTTGCGAACACTTTGATCCAGACAAACTCTTGATCTACTTTACAATGGGCCGTAGAAGTAATTTAAAAACAAAGGAAGAACAGAAAGAATGAAATCGGATGTTGACGGTTATAATAACTTCATTTCGTGAGCCGAAATTCATCAGGTTCATAGCAAGAAGATGCAGAATTGGCAGAATGATATCACGGACATGCAACCATAGTCATCAAGAATAATGACTGGAAAACCACTATGAAATAGCATTACAAACAGCAGTGGTACCGTCGAACACAAAAATTCGGTACGGAAAGACAAGACGTGCATACTGCTCATGACCAAATCACGGTCGGCATCCGAGAAAAAAAAAAAAAAAAGAATAATTGAAAATAAAAAATAACAACTTCCGTTTATTGCAGGAATACTGAAATATTTCTCGCGTTAGTTGAAGTGTGTTAAGATTTGCTGTTATAATAAACACTTTTACTATATAAACATGCCACAAATATTCCGAACTTCTTCAAATGATTTATTGTTTAATTCACCAAGCCAGAAATAAAGGTCGGCAGTAACGTAAAAATCACGGATTCACACAGATTAGTACCACTGGCATTACTCTAAACCCACTGGTGAAACAATGTTATCGAGACGCCCACGAGTTCAGTTTCTCTCTGGCGTAACGTAAAAAAAACATGTCGCTGTACAATGTGTGAGAAGTTCACCGATAAGTACCTACTGTTAAACATATTCTCTAATCTCTTTTTTTATTCCACTACGTATCATTCCGATACATACGAGCTTTGATAATTCATCAGGATAGATAGGTGATTGCTTCTTTTGTTGTGAAACACACAACTATGGTGGGACAAAGTAAGTATTATGTGACTATTATTAACTGTAAATTGTTAAAACATACATTGCAGCATTAATCTACATATATTTCCCTAAGCACTGTTGAATCGTTTCACACAAACTAAAAAATAGCTACTATCTTGATTTTAGATAGTTCACTAAAAATGTGTCGCCTTTGGAGAAAGTAACCAACCAATAAACAAACACAGACGTGTTAAAAACGAATGAGAGTCGACACAATATACCACGATATTGATACGCAAGAATGGTTATATTACGAAATTAATAACTTAATTGTTAAAACTAATATGTACATGACTACCTTCCACAAAATGCCTAAAACCCCGTAAAACTGCCCCGACGTCAGCGGATCGAGAGCTTGGTATCAGAGCAAAGAATAGAAAACAATAGCCAAATGCCACTCCTTGTATATACCCTGGAAGCATACAAAAGTTGACACTGATGTGTACGTAATGACTGGTATCTATGCGCCGTTCATCTGACGCTGCGAAAATGTTAGACATAAGTACATTACTTACACTTCAGTTCGTGATCATACGCATGCAAAGTAAAAATAGATCATTAGAAACAAATTCCAGTGACCATCTAATGAAATATTATGCCTACAATACGACGTTCAAATAGAGAGCTACTTTGTGCAAACTTTTACAAACATTCCTGTAAGCAAGTATTTCAGTCAGTGTTTTCAAATATGAATTTTTATGGCGTAAAAATAACTGTTAATAAACCCGTGCTACCATCGAAGTAATAAGAGCATAGATAGCTACCGGTATAGTATTAGAGATGAAGTGTTGCTAAAATCACGTACAAAATATAACCAAAGACAGTTATCAGTGCATTGTCGTGTAGCAACTTAGCGTATTCTTTTAACTCCTTGAGCAAGAGCTTATGTATATAAAACACACAACATTTTCCTTTTGTAAACATTTACGTTCACGAAAACAGAAATTCACTTGGTACCAAATGTCCTATTATGTATTTGTAATGTTAACCGTGAGGGGGAAGGGGGGGGGGGGGGGACTTTTTTGCTACAAATTTAGTGTGAGGATTTATTATGATGCAATTGTCTTTTTAAAAAATAGATCAGCTAAGTTCACAAATAGTTAAAAGCAAGTCTCCACATTTTTTGGGCTAAAAGGGTTTTACCAAAATTGCAAAATACCAAACTAAGCCACTTCCTTCATATGAGTGCTCATGAATACATAAGATAGATTAGTTTAACAAAAGAAAAGACACTTCACTTAAAAATTCGGTTTGGAAGTGAAATATGACTGGCATGTAATGAACATTTCCGTTTATTTAAACATATATATTACAGCGAGACCATTTTTTGTGTGGTTATGTCTCTGTCTATGGATATAGTTGTGGTTATCATGACAGTGTGAATGAAAGGATGGACAGTGTTGACGAAAGATTTAACAGTGTCGAGTGTAAAGTGGACCAGGAGGTGAGCGCCCTCAAGAAGGAATGGCAGAAATTCTTCAAGCAACAGGGAAGACGACATACCGGGGCGGAAGAGGTGCGGAAACTGGTCACTACCAAGCCGATGAACGTGAACAGCGAGAAGAATGTGGAGGTCGTCGCCAGTGCAGCCATCACAGGGGAGGCGCAACAGCTCTGATGTGTGGGTACGCCTCAGCCAGGGGTGGGTAAAGGCATCACAATAAGCTTGCCCTCTACGATGGACAGACACCTTGGCGCGAGTACCGGCACCAGTTTAAGATCGTTGCCACCCTGAATGGCTGGATTGAAGAGCAACGGGGATACTGCCTGGCAGCTTTAGTGAGGGGACCTGCATTGAGCATACTGCCAAAATGACATCGACTGGATTACTCCACATTAGTGTCGGCTTTGGAGCTACGATTCGGCGACCGATACCCACCATGCCCAAATACGAACCCACATCCAGCGACCAGAGGAACCACTGCAGAAGCTGTGGCAGTACACCATGAAGCTGACACACCTGTCTCTAGAGGTGTGCTCCGAGGAGGCACGAGATGTCATTGCAGTCGAATTTTTCGTGGATGATATTACCGATGAGGATGTGTGCCAAACTGTACGCCTGACATCGCCACACAGCATGCAGAATGCCCTTGCCCGAGCATTGGAGATAGAATCAGCGAAGCAGGAATTGACATTCCGGCATTCAGTACAGGCAGCTACCACTTGCAGTGAAGACGATGGAGATAGCATCCTGGACGTCTTGAGGAAGTTTGGGACCACAATGAAAGACACTACTGTCAGAGTCTGTGCTAGGAAACCCAGTTTCTGTTCACCTAAGCGTCGGGAATGTTGGGAGTGTGGCCAGACAGGACACTTGAGAATCCAGTGCCCATAAAGTAACTGCAGGAACTGGCAACCAGATGTGGTTTCGGTCGTAAAAGAAATGAAGTATTGTGTTATATCAAATAATTCGATTAACTGTTTTCTTCTTTCTTCTGAAAATGTAATTACAAAACAATAATAAATTATTAATACAAAGTAATTGTTTTTTCCTATTTTTTTTATGCATTGTATACTTCTATCGGCCTTTAAATTTTTAATAAAAATATATATTTAATATATTCAATAAATTAAACATGTAGTCAAAGTCCTGCATCATGTATGTAGCTATACAAGTGATTGGTAAAAATGTTATTTTTTTTATAAAATAGGATGGAAAATTGCTGGTTTTTAATGTCTATAATTACAAGTGCCGACAGCTCGTTTCACAGTGAAATCGAGAAATCAATATTGTAGTCAGTACAAAATATGCTTACTAACTTTTACAGATTTTTTCTCGAGTTTGTTTTCAAGGTCATTCAAAGTCATGGGGTCAATGCTGAGGTATTCTGCATCTATTATGGTTGTAGTAGTCTGTAATATATTATGCATGTTGCTTTTATGTATTTTTCTCGAGTATTGGTTTTCAAGGCCATTCAATGTCATGGGGTCAAGGTCAAGGTGATCTGCATCTAATATGGTTGCAGTAGTATGCAGTGTAATATGCTTGTTGACTTTTATGAATTTTTTCTCGAGTTTTTGTTTTCAAGGTCATCCAAAGTCATGGGGCCAAGGTCGAGGTTGTCTGCATCTAATATGGCAATAGTAGTCTGTAATATAATATGTTTGTTGACTTTTATGTAATTTTTATCGAGTTTTTGTTTTAAAGGTTTTCAAGGTTATGAAGTCAAGTTCGAGGTTACCTGCATCTAAAAGGGCGGGTTCGAACGCAGATGAGAAACAGCTGACCAATATGGCTGCCTTCGAAACAATTGAAGAACGAAAAATTCAACATGGTGGTGGTACCTACCAACATGGTTGCCTCCAGTAACACATATAAACAAATGACAAATGAAAAAACACAAAATGGCTGCCTCCAGTAACATATAAACAAACTATGTACGAAAAACAATTATGGCGGCATACAATAGAATGAGTATAGGTGAGGGGAGTGGGGGTGAGGGAGTCAGTGGTCTGCTGGACATGGTGCTGGAGGGACCCCTGGAAATGCAAGTTTATAAAATAAATCTTCACATAGGTTTTTGTAAATTGTTCGTTATTTTTCTATAACTGTTTAAGGAAAAAAGGGAAAATTTAAGGGAAAGGGTTGAAATTGTTAGGGAAAATAGCTGCCAATGGGATTAGAATTTTTAAATTATTTTTTAATGATTGGTTAATAATTTTATAAAATTTCTTTATAATTTTTAGTTTTTTTAATTATTTTTTAATATTTAATAATTTTTAAACAATTTTTAATAATAATTTTTTATGGATAAAATTTAAAGAAATTATAATTAAATGTTTATAAAAAAAAATTTGCAATTTTTTGGGTTATTGGGGTCAGAGGACACCAGGGTCAAGTTAAAGGTCATGGTAAAGGTCATATTGGTCAAAGATTGTGGACGGGTGACGTAACAATATGGAGGCCGGCTGGCTCCGATTCCGGCGCCAGTTGCCGTTGTCCCACAGTCGCCATAATCCTACAATAATGTTAATTTCTAAGCATAATTTTCTTTGAAGATATACGGATGCCTATCACATCCAAAGTCTTTTCCTCAATTTTAATGTTTTTAGAATATCTATACAGATATTTATTGCTTATAATTTTTCCACATCAATACATTACACATGAAAAACTGTGTTACTTTGTCAACCGTGGTAATTGTGAAATTTAGTATATGTGCCATCAATCTTTGATACCGTTCGCGGGCCACCTTTGGATCACTATGTTCCAAATATTTCCCACATGCAACATTTTACAAAAACTTTAAAAAAAAATTGAAAAAAAAAAAAAAAATGTATTCATTGTTGTTGCTTGTAGCTATGTCTGGGTTAAAGTATACTTTCCCAAACTTTTAAAAGTTTCACTCGGGCCAGGCAATTTTTAAATGCGTCAAAGCATAACTATGGCCATCATTAGTACACCTACATTATAACCATTGTATAGGATAAGTAGATTTAAAAAAAAAAAGAATGGGACAACCGAGTTGTGGGCGCTATTTTTGGCACCTGGAATCGCCCTCTCTATATAATGGTTATCGGATTTTTAACTCAATAAGATAAACACAAAAATACAAACCACACAAAAAAAAGCTAATATCAGAACAATATACCTACAATGACGCACCGACTTCATAGTATGTTGCAGATCTGCTAGAAGAAACAACACAGTACAGAAGAGCAGACAGAGGGAGCCCTGCTTTGACTAGCATCTGAATAGATTCTGGTACCAAGGGCTCCTCTAGTATACTAAGTGCCGGTTTCACCAACACATCTTAAAATTTAAGCGCCACTTAAACACTGAATAAGCTGTTCCTAGTGCCTTGTAACGTTTCACCAACTTTAAGCTCTTCTTAAAATGTTTTAAGCAGCTCTTAGTTTAGGCAGTCGAAATCGGATGCCCAACTATTTAATCTCTGCATAAATCATTGTAAACAAATTAAAATGAAAATGGCTGCTACTGAAAAAGTTGTGTGTAGATAACCACAAACGTTCTGTAAAGTTTTAGTTTTATAAATTAGACAATTTTATAAATAAAAATAAGAAATTATTGTATATCAAAGTTAGTGAATCTGGGCGCAAGTCCTTATTTGCTAAAATAACCTATGACGATGGTCCAAAACAAAACTCGTGGCAGGCACATATTTGTTTATGTGCATTTTCCTCGTATTTTCAAGAGGCAAAACCAGCATATACATAGAAAATATAGTGAAAAGGCAGGTAGCTGATTGGTAAAATATGATTTTATTGAGTACGCATATGCTATGGGAGTATTTGAAATAAATTGAATAAAATGTTTGCCTTCACTACACTGCATTATTTTAACAGCGAAAATGTGTCTACATTATGCCTGCATGTACGATATGTAAAAATATATGATTACTTTGATTGAATTTGAGACTGGACATAATATAATGCATTGTTTTACTACACATGACAGATTTCCGGTACAAATTTTGAACACATTCGACTTTGTTTTGAATTAGAAAATGCAACGAGAGCCCAATTAAAGATGTCATACAAGTGTGACTGGTGATAATCATAAATTTATTCAAATTCGGGCACTGGGCGTTTCTAAATTGCACATGAAAATCGCCAATGTTATTATCAACAAACTGTCACAATTTCAGAAAGTTCAATTCTGGTTAGTGATGCAAACCAACATTTAACCATCCCATCCTCAATAGAGTAATGTATTTTCTTCACAGTGTAATTACTTGAAATATTAATGGCGAGCCATTTCATTGCGTATCCTTAAAACATAGCAGTAATGTACATAAAACAGTTCTATTAAGTAGAAGAATTCGGGATGGTTTTGTAGTAAATGTAGGCCCAGTGTTATTTTTTGAGGGCAATACCATTTTTACACGGAATATACATTACGTATATGGAATATTGAATCAGTGCCTAAACAAAACAACAGTTTCGTTTTAAAATTTATCATTACCCTAACGTATTATTTTTATAAGGCATTGAATATATAAATGCTTGACGAAAGCTACGCAAATATCCGTAACGGGTCTAAAACATTACCCGAGTAGATAAAATATAAAACAATCAACATTCTGACTAGTAAAAATCAGCCCAGGCCTATATAGATCGTTATAACTTTTGCTATGAAAATCTAGTTTAATTGATTCTTAATATTTGCCAGGCAAGCGAAAAAGCTTTAATTGTTTATTATAAAACAAATATTTGGTTAGGATTCGTTGGCTCCTAACAAAAGTAAACACGCCATTTCAGGGGGAAAAAATGTTTTTTTTTTTTTTTTTTTCCCCTTTTCTTTGAAATAATTCTCATTGGTTCGTATAATCACATGACCACAACGCAACACTACCAACATGAGAATATTTACAACTTGTTTCTTTAAGCAATGCCCAGCTAAGACGCGCTTACAAAAGTGAGTTTAATAATGGTGAAACATTTCAACCTCCTTAAGAGCCACTTAAGCTTAAGTGTCGCTTTGCTGGAACCTAGTCAATTACTTGTTGGTGAAAGCGGCCCAATTGTATTTTTATCCCCAACAGTTCTCGCACCTTCAGTGCTTGGGTAGAAAAACTCACCCCCCCCCCCCCTCATTATTTCGCAAGTAATCCCAAGGAATCAACTAAACTCAGAATATATTTGCTCAAACTTCATTATGAAGCAATTCATTTTTTAAAAATCAATTTAGAATACATATGTTACTTTGGATTTTCACCAAGTACATACATAACCTCCTGATAGTGAATTTAAGCGCCTTTGGTGCCATAGAGGAGAACAAAATATTAGTCATTTAAATGACCAGGCGCCCTAAGAGCATAAAAATACTTTACTCTTCAAAGTTTTTTCCAAATATCACAAAACGAACACACCATGAAACGTACCGTGGGCGGCCACGGGAGACTAGGGCCTCACCTACACGCTACATGCGAGATTAACTAGCTCACTTGCATACAACAGAACAACATGCTGTTTATCAGACAAGACATCACGACACTGACATTCCCTCCAGTCGAATGGCTGGAGGGGAGCTTCACTCCTCCGCCGAACGCACAACACGTAAAATTACTTTTAAAAGGCAACACCACAGGAAGAGCCTTAATATGGGTCCGGAGCCCAACAAGAAACAATAACAGGTCGCCCCGCCGCCGACCCAATGACTTGAGTGTGTTTCGGGGTGCAGTTGTTTTACAACCACCCTGTGAGTTATGGGAGTCTATACTCCCGGTCCCACGATACCAAGGCCATTCAGCAATCACAGTGTTGTCTTCGCCTTCGACTAAGGAGGGTGCGTCTCTGCTTCTTCTGGCTGTATACGACTAATAGCTTCGCGGCACACATCCTGTACACTGTGATCGGCCTGTAAACAGGTCATCTTGAGCCTAGCCCCTAGTGGGTCAGCGGTCACAGTGGACAGCACCGATTCAGGTACCTTCTTAACAACACTTTCTCGTCAATTGCAAACAACACCACATCGAGAGTCGCTCCACACAGAGCCTACCCCTCCCCCACCACCCTCGCGGGTCATGGCGGCGGGCGGGGAACCGACTGAGCCGTCGTGGATGACGGGAACTGGCCCGTACAGCTTACAGTACCTGCGGGAAAACAAGCGATGGATCGAACTGGCAAAGCGAAGACCCAACCACCAATCTGTGTCCCACGTGTTTCCCCAGGGCATCCCAGACCACATCGACCTACTCCTGGCTACTCTATCGGCTCCAACGACGCCAACAATCACCACACCAACTTCCTCCCGACCGACAACACCGGCCGCAGGAAATGAAAAATTAGAAATGGAAACCGACTTCCAGATAGTAAAACGAAAAGGGGACAGAACAACCATGCATGAGAACAAGCGTCTCCATTCTGTGTCGTCTGAGGCACATACAAACACCATTCCTATACAAAATAGGTTTTCCCCGCTTGAGGAGGTAACAGAAAAAACCTCAACAGTTAACCATCCCGGCTCTTCAAGCATCTCCACCCACAAAACACAACCGGCTGCACCTCAAACACGACAGAAAAAACAAAACCATTTCAGATTAGTGGTTCCTGACGCCACTAAATACAACTTACTTGTTCAGAAACTGGGCGCTATTAGTAGGGACGGGTTCTCCCTTCACACCACAGCTCAGGGAACGCAAATCCTCACTAAAAACTTTGATTTTTTTCACAGTTGCTCGCACAATGCTAGAAGCGAACTACATCCATTATTTTACTTTCTGTCAAGCTCCGAGCTCCCACAGAAAGTAGTTTTTGACCTCCACCCCACAACCGACATTGCGGACATCAAGGCAGACCTGGAATGTGCCGGTTACTCAATCCAGCACATTTATCAATTTAAAAAACGTATCACAGACCAAACAGACCCAAACAAATTCACTTTGGAACCGCAACGTTTTTTCTGTGTCACGGCGGCGCAGAACACTTCTCTCCCTCCTCTGCTCTCTGTCACGAGGATAAATATGACAATAGTTCATCCCCGACAATACCAGAAACGGCCGACAGACGTGACACAATGCCGTAACTGTCTCGCTTTAGGACACACCAAAAACCACTGTTCAATGCCGACAAAATGCCCTCACTGCGCCGGCCCTCACCCCGAGAGTGCTTGCAAAAAAAACGAAACCAACTCCAAGCCGACATGCAGTAACTGCGCAGGCGAACACACAGCTCTTTCAAAAGCCTGCCCCAAGTTCCTGGACTTGGTGCAGAAAAGAACTACTGCTGCTGCTGCGAAAATCGCGCCAAAAACTAGAAAACAACCTCCAGCCCCGTCCAGGTTCACAGTCAGGACATTACAGCCCGGCAAAACGTATTCGCAGGCACTCTCTGCGCCTATTCGCAAACCAGCTCCCACTCTTGACACCCCTGCAATGCCACATACACAACCTCAGTTCCGCCCTCGCCAGCGAAATTCGCCAGGAGAGATGCGAGGCGTTATGCAGGATTTCCATGAACTCATGGAATTCCTTAGAGCATGCGACTTCGCCTCGCTCATGGCACATTTCCACCCCTACATACTAAAACTCCGCAACATCACAGACAAACACGAGAGAACCTGGCTACTTCTCGAAGCCATGGCGTCATTTGCGGCCCCCTAGCCCGTCAACTAGACTCGCATTTACCAATTTCCCCTACTCTGTACTGGAGCGACTCCGAAACACATTACATAAATATTAATCACTATGACGAGCGAAATAATCTCGTATATATTCTAGTCGTACACAACTGAACATTTTAAGTTTTGCAGCACCAATTATTTATTTAAGACGATTTAATAACTTTAATTACAACCGCTTTTAATTTATTTAAATTTTTCCGTGTCAAATTAAAGCCGTTGACGGTAAATTAACGACCATGCTGCCATCTCTCGAGCAACTTCATAAGCCCCGCCCCACCAAGTTCTCTCGGCCAATCAGAGCCCTCTGGCCTATATTACTGTTTAACTTCACTCACGCGACGTGTTCTCATGGCTCTGCTTTCGAATTTTACAAGTCTAAATAATTATCAATACGGAATATAGTTCAAAACAACTTTAAAAATATATATTCACTCCTTCAGCGCAATTATACCGCCCGATTTCATAGAAATAAGGCCCCGAAACTGGCCGGAATTTTCCGATCGGTCCGGGACAAAAATCGACCACGTTTAACAAAACTAGTTGGCGCTAGCATCGCGCCAGCCATATCGCTCTCGGACTTCCCCGAGTTAACATGTTTTACTTGACTTTTAGTCGCTCGTCACGGTACATTCAGACATGCATTTACACACCAATCAGATTATTTAATGGTTTTTAACAATAACTCATAAGATATGAAGTAATTACTGAAACAACTACACTGATTAAAATTTTCGCGCAACTTAAATTCACCACTTCAATATACATATAATTAATTTAATTATATAAACCCTTGCCACTCCAGTCATGGGAAAGCTACTTATATCGATAATTTAACTTCATTTGGCTATTAACCTCCGCTTTTTATACCAAACTGTCGCTAGCTCTCACAGGGAGCTCGTGACAGTACTTCACAAGTCCTGAACTTTAAAATTCCGCGCTGAAAAATTAATTAACTTCACCACTCTCTTTTATCCCGTACAGGCAGGGAAAAAGAGAGTAAAACTCAGCTATGGAAACAGCTCCGAGGCGCTACCCTGGGAATCCTGTAAAAGAATGCTAGCTTTGCAGCATAAAGTAAGTTTGATGGGTGGGGTGGGGGGAGGGGGTTAGCTTCTCCTCGCCTCCGCAAGCTGACAACTAACTGGGTGGCCAAGGTCCCTCACAAGGGACCGATCTACCCCCGCGCTGAGGGAGTAGCGTCCCAGTGATGTAAAATGGCGGTGGCCAAGGCCATTCGATGACATGTGAGGGTCCTCAACATTTGTGGCTCACATGAAACTATTATATGTTTAGGCGCTCGAACTCTTAAGTATTGCTAAAATATTAATATTGTATTATTTCATGAACCCCTTTAAGAAATTCCACATGTATTTATTTATAAACTGGCAGAATTTAAAGTTCTACATAAGTGTTTTTAAACGGCACAAGAATAAAATGTGTGTTTCAAGGAGCAGATCTTCCCATTTTATTTCATGCGAGAAGAAGTAAACGTCGCAGTTTCAGCCGTTTTCTATCGGGTGAGCTCAACTGGCGTTATTACGTTCGGGAAAACTCGCGTATCTTCGTATTCAATAACCATCAGAACCAAACTTAATTAAACCGCGCGAGGCTTAAACTTAATGACTGAAATTTCTTACACAATAGAACACTTTAGCATTTGACTTTACATTTCCTTTCCTCTGACGAAACCACCAATACACAATACAATTGTACAGTCAGAGTTCAGACAAATGAACATTGGTTATGCGAGCTTCATAAAAATGAGTATCTTGTTATGTAAATAATTATGATATTATCCAGGAATGCATTTTACGTACTTTTTTTTAAAATAGGCTTAAAATTTATAGTTAAAAGTTTATTAAAAAACAAAAAACTAATTTGTTTACTTTATTAAAATATGTCAATTCATATATTTCCTCTTCACATTATATTAGTTTGCCATAAGACGAGATTTTTTTAATACACTGAGGTTGAAATCGCCCTACAATAAAATAACGCACTTTCCACATAACCTCTGTTAGATTCTCGGCAAAATGGCTCCTTGACTTTGACTTTAAATTTAACTTTTCGAAATTGCAAAGTCAAGAGCTAACGTAAAGTCAAATGTTAAAGTTTTCAATTGTATAAGGGCCTTCAGCACATGAAGTCTAGGTCGTGTCTCAATTAGCCCAGAGAGCACTCTCTCGTGCTCTCGCTCTCGCGACGACGTCATCATGACGTCAGAGAGAACGCTCTCTGGTCGTCTTAATTCGTCGGAGAGAGCGCGAAAGAGCGAGAGCACAGAGAGACCACGTAGTTGTATACTCGCTGGCGTTCTCTCACAGGCGCCATATTTGTTTACATTATTTCCGTGTTTAAATAAGGTATAGCATCTTTCTGGCCCAAAACCACTTTGCATTTTAATAGTAAGTGAATAATTCCAACTGTTTTAAATAGCGAAATGATATACGAAACATGTATTTATACATATTTAAATAAGGATTTCTGAGTACGTCTTGTTTTTTTTGTGACTTTGCTGGAACATTATGGTAAAATATAAAACAAAAATAATAGTATTTTACATTTTAATGAATATTCTGGTAGTGTTATAATTATTTGTGATTTATTTTGAACACACACAAATTACTTACAGTAGCTATGACCACGATTTTAGCTTAACATGATTTCCTTCTTTTTGGCAACAGCTGTTTGCCTGACGTCGGAGAGAAACGAGAGAGCGGTTGTCTGAATTCCCAGAGCAAGAGCACGAGAGAGCGCGAAGCAGTGCTCTCGCCATGTTATGCGAAAGAGTGCTCTCTCGAGAGAGTATTCTTTAGATTGAGACACGACCTTAGTGTCGCTTGGAATCTCCTCTACAGGCCGTGGTAGTGTGGTTAACTTTTAGACGAGTCTGTGCATTCAGCCCAAGTTTCTCTCGTTCCGCCGTTAGAGACCTTTCATGCGATAAAAGTTCGCTTAAAATTTTCTTTAAATGCATTGAATTCAATTCTTTGAATGCTGTTTGACGTACTCGGACGTCATAATCGCGGCAATTTTGTCTTACAAGCCATTGAATGACTCAAATTCATTCAGGCTGGGTCTCAAATAGTCAAAATATTCACATTCGCACACTCTCACTCGGAAGTGATGTCAGAGAGTGCTGTTCCATATGACAGAGTGCTTGTTGCGAGTGTGTGTCGATGCATGCGCTATGCATGCTCTTGGGATATTGTTTCTTAATTACTTTTGAGCATAGTCGTCATCCACACGATGCTGAACGAACAAACCATTTTTCACTGTAAGAAAATGTTTGTAATAGTGAAAAAATATTTTTTTATAATATATAATGAGTTTGCTATTGTATATCATGTTCAACATGCTTCGCAATAAAAGTGTTATTTAAATGGGGAAAAAAATAATAGCAGCCACAATTATAAGGATTAAGATGATTTGTTTACTTCAACTGAAAGAAAACAATAAACAACACACAAAAATAATATTCGTAAATAGCGAGTGCGAGTGCAAGTGTGGATCTGTTCCAAATTAAGAGTTTGCAGGGAATTGTGGGAGGGAGTGCGAGTGAGAGTGCGAGTGCAGATGCTGGTTATTTAAGACCCAGCCTTAAATATTTACATTTAGAACACGCTCTATATTTTCCTGAATTCAGTATTTCAACTTTCACTCCGAATTATTAATAATAATAAAAACAGTATAAATATAATTTGAAATGTCTAAATGCAGTAATTTATGCGTATGTGAGCGATGAAAAATATTTGCATATATTTATATTACCTATGCAAAGTAAATATATTATCTTAGAAAAGAAAACTTTTTTTTATTTTGAAAAATTGTTTTTGCTTAGTGTATGGTTTGTAGTGGTTCTAAAAAAAAATACTGAACACTATAACTATTATTTTTAATTGACATATTTGCGGAAAATTTTCATAAACCAAATATAAAATAACTTCGTAACTAAGTAAAATAGTTCTCGTTTATTATTGACATAACTTAAATTTTTAATTAAAATTAGCTTCTCTGGAATACTGCGCACCTAGCGACAGAAATTTCCCTATGCCAAACTCTGCCATAAGAAAACTCGTTTTTATTCTAACCAGAGTAGAATCAACCTTACTTTTGTTTTTCTCAGATGTTAGTCTGTTAATTTACTCAACTCTCATAGTAACGTTTTGTAACGCCGCCTAGAGTTGCAATACTATAGGCTGTTCACGGTAAAATGAGCACTTTTGAAAGCCCTGTTTAAGATCTACTTGGTTGCACGTTGTGTATTCGTCTGCCTTATGTAAAATTATCATTGCCATGGGACTCATCACTTTATTCATGCGTTGGCCTGGTGAAACTGTGAAATTATTATGAAAGTAAATACATTTTACAAATCTGCTCATTTTTACACTTCGATGCATTAAAAAAAAAACCAGAAAGCGAAATATATAATTTAAGTTATCACAAATGGTTACCTAACACTTTTTATTCGACGTTAAGGAGGTAGTATCCACTCCATCTTCGAATTTTCTTACAAATCTTCGTGATGAAAATGTATGACCAGAAAAAAAAAATCAAAGCTAGACATGACATGGGCGACTAATTAACGATTTTTTTTTTAATTTGTAGGGTTTCAAATATACATGTATTTTCCCATGTGGGACTGAAATGATAAAATAATTAGATAATGTTTGATTACGGTTACACACGTGACACTAATCATGTAAAAAAAAGTGGGATTTAGAAATAACTGTAAAAATATTCCCTATTTCATGACTAGCTTGGTTTTTAAATAGTGACTCCCAAAATTAAGTTAATGACGAAAAAAAAAGTAAATTCAAAATATCAAGGATACTTCCCCCTTAAGATACGGAACTGCATTCCTTCCAGCATTACCAACTTTACAGGGTGTATGTCTCGCAGTACGCCCATTTAAATATATTCATGCAGGGACAACGACCCTTTTTCTAAGGTTCATTTATAAAGTGCTCACTTTACCGTGAACAGCCTTTATCCTTGTGTACTCCATGGCGTGTTACTCTCTGGTTGCAACGAATGTGGCGTGCCTGCAGCGACGCAAGCACGAGGGGGAGCATACAGGAAGCGGAACTGGCGTGTAGGAATCACGCTGACACAAGCGGGAACTCCGATGAGTCAGCGGCGCTGCAGTATCAGTCGCGTGGGGCTGCCCCGGCACGTGACTGGGTCGAAAGACAACTATAGTCCATTCCCCATTGGAAGCAACTTTCTCGGAGCCCTGCTAAATATCTACTTGCAGGCCCGTTTCATATCCTTCCGCCAAATGTAAACAAACATTACCATGTGACTGCCATGCAGCATCTGTCAAAATCAATGTTTACATGCCATTTGGGTGTGTACATGTGTTCATATATAGGCTGTTCACGGTAAAGTGAGCACTTTTTAAGGCCCTCCCAACAAGCATTAACGAGTAATAAATATATCTTATTGCAGCCTCAGGAATTAAATTTCGAGGCTGGTGAAATGTATACACAGTGTTTATTGGCACATTGTAAAATGTATATTAAAAAGCAGCAGGAAGATGTAAATTGGATGAAAGGAAACATTTAAAAGGGCCTTAAAAAGTGCTCACTTTACCGTGAACAGCCTATACTTTCGCTACACCTAAACATAGACATTGAAATGCGACTTTTACTTTTATACCTGTCAAATGTGTTGTTTAGTGTACACAGATTTTCAAAGAATTCTGTCATATACTAAAAAACCATTCCGTACGAATATTCACAGTTTAGACCTCTAACATTATTTAGGTCAGCTTTATGACGTTTTAAAAAGGCCTGAATTTACGACAGTTCTTACGGTTATTTTACATTAACATATTTGTTTTCCACGACATAGCACAATAGATATTGGCCCTAATGCACGCTAGTATTTTGCCGCTACTGTGTTTAACACTGTTACAACTGCGAGGTAAAGGGCTGTACTAATTATCCTTTTGTTATTGATACGTGTTGGGTTATTTCTTTAAAAGGACGGCCTCAGTTGGAATAAATATTAAAACGTAGGACCAACCAGTCAAACGAAAAAGGCACATTAAATTCAAGCACGAAACTCATGTTGCTCATTTTTGTCATAGAAACTTAAAAGATAACGGCGAACATGCACACAAATAAGTCTACGGTAACTTTTATTCCGCTCATATTTCTATGTATTGCTACTTACTGTTTATTAGGTTTATTGAAATTTATCGGGCTGGGCTTAGTATTTTTCTTCTGGGATAGTGGCAAATTACGTTACACGACTGTGTTTCAAACCCCTTAGGGCAAAGGTACTACGTTGTGATAAATAAACAGACGTTGATGTAAATAATTAACTTCGTCATAAAAACAGTTCACAGTTAAAAAGTATAAATAGTGCTAATCAAATATTTGAAATCACGCACACACAGGGCCAGCGTATCGACCACGAAGCACGAAGGCACGCCATTTCACAGACGCAATGATTAACGAAACAAACGTCAGAGTATATTTATTACTGCCGTGGAAACTCAGATTTATCACAACATCGTAACTTGCCTAGGTTGGTTTTAAAAACACGTCTACAAATGTGATGTGGTATTTTGAAGTATTTTTCGGAGTAAAAATAACTTATGCTTCGTTTGGCAAAAAGCAACATGCCATGTCATGACTCACCACGTCTGCCAACTTCACTTGGTAACTGCACCGCCATCATATCTAAACATATTAAAACACGTATTCAAACATTAAAGTCTCTTTTCAGTTGTATATTACAAATTCAAATATCATTATTTTGCTGTAATAAATATGAAATATGCTACAATTGAAGACATGCATAATGTGTCTGTTTACTAGCGAAGTGAAACTTCCCGAGTGTGAAAGAGACAAAGAAAGAGAGAGAGAGAGAGAGAGAGAGAGAGAGAGCGACAAGCCTCGCCCAGCAGACAGTGTTGCTTTCTCACTCGATAAAACAACACCATACCATTACGGCCTACTCACGATATTTTCCGCTGGTATTTTAAGCTGTAAAAATGAGGTATTATGTCATCGGGGCTACCTAAATATTTAAATATCCCAATAGGCACCGTTTAATTTACATATAGTATACTAAATACCAGGTTAAAATAATATTTTATCTGTGAACTATTTCTCACCGTTCGTTGCCAACATGTTGCTGCTCTCGCTATTGTTAATTCATATTTAATAAGAAATAAATGTTACAAGTTATAGAAGATATTAAGGTAAAGTTTTATTTATTCAATAATACAGTACTCTGAAGCTAACCACAGTGTTATATATTCGCGGAATACAGGTTATTGAAAAATCAGGTTGACATGTTATATCTAGAGTGGTTTTTCAAAGGTTCATTTTCATAAGTCGCTTCCAGTTGGGAATGGACTATACAGCTTTGCTCAGGGGGTCGAAGCGCTGTAGGGTTTTCGTGGGCCACTAAATTATAGGGTAGAATGACTTCGCCAACTGTTGAAAAATTTAAAATAATGCTCTTTATTAAAGAAAGCTATATATTTTATAAACAATATAATTTTATTTCTAAACATACTTAGTCACAAGTAAGTTAAGTTTAATTATTCTCATCATCATTCTTAAAATATATAATTTTTATTTAGGCATGCACTGTCAGCGCCTGACTGTTGAGTTGTAGTTGTTTACTTGTTTTGTTTCCGTTGTTATGTTCGTTACTGGTGAGGATGGCTTTGATGTTTGCAACTTTGTTGCAACCAATTGCAGGAATTCGAATAAATGAGCTCTATTGAATTTACAAATGCTGATTGCCTAAGAATAAATGGTTCAAGAGTTATTAATGTCAGCGACAATGCCTTTTTAAAACAAATAAATATGTACAATGGCATTTTAATGAACCATTAGGCAGTTAACAGAGTAGTCAACCTATGTATTCTCTACCATCAATTGTTAAACACACATTTAGTTCCATGTTACCGTTTGTAAATACAGCATTTAATTATAAAATTTTTACCTAGCTGTTATTAGCAATAACTAAAACGTCTGTCTGAAAAGTGAAATAATTATGTTAAAGAGTTGTACGGTTCGCAGCAAATTCTACCTAATAGCCCAAATATAGAGGAAAATAACGACCCACCAAAATAGCATTGAGCTTCGTCTCTTTATCTTACTTGGTTTGTGGCTTTGCTCAAGGATACACATAGTACATTCACGGTTACTTACAACTTTACTGAAGCCCTGTTCAAGTTCTACTTTCAGGATATTCCTCCGCCTCCGCCTCCGCCTCAAACTCAATTGAGGCCGTGTTCTAATTCGTTTCAAGTTTCTGTTTTGTAATTTGTATTTAGCATTTGTAAGGTTTAGTCGAAACGCGGCGACATTCAACTGTCTAGCATGATATGCTGCTATTACTTTGATGCTATCATTATTCCAAAATTAAAAGTACATAGTAGTCTTAAAGTAAACGTTAATTATTCACAAAAGTTTCTCGAGGGCCGTTTAAAATTTAAGATTAACCAAACCAAACAAATACGAGGTGAAATTGTTACTTAACAAAAATTTTGTTATAACAAAATACCTATTTCAAGAGTATTTCAGCAACTTACTTTGTGAAATAAATATTGTGAATAAAATTCACATTTATTTATTCCAACAACCTCGCTATATGTGTATTTACACGTTTCAAACAGACAAAACTAATATGGTTGTGGTTTGGTCATTTGTATTTTGTAATTTATCAGCTTCGAAGATGACAAAACGCAAATTAGAAAAATACGTCAGAGATATTGTAGACAAAACGGGTCACGTGACAATTTAGTAAAAAAAAAAAAAAAAAAAAAAGTGCCGATTGGAACACGGCCCAAGTCTAGAAAATTACACCAAAGGGCAGCGCGCTGCATTCGGGCGCAGTCATTTTAATAATATTTTACATAACAACTATTTCTGGCTAGGCATTACTAATACATCTTATTTTCTCTCCGTTTTTATTAATATTAAATATTAAATAAATAATATTATTTATAAGGAAAATATAAGTAAATGTGCGAGTTAACCAAAACAAAGATACTTTAATGATTACGATACGTGACATATTTAGGAAAGAACCAAGCACGTCATACATAAAGTGACTTTTCAAAATTTTTATTTAAAATGTGTAAAGAAACCGCGAAAGACTATAGAGTTGCAACTCAACTGTACAACGAGAGAAACTTGGCTTTGTCCGAATTTGCAAAAAATAAATCAATTGAACGCATTTCCTTATACCTACTTTGCCACGGTTTGTTTACGAACAGCAGTGTGCAGAAAATGTTAGGAAGAATCTGCGAAGTAAAAAATAACAAAAAAATAAACCTTACAGTGTAATGCGTGTGAATGGTGCGCTTCGGCTAAAGGGCGCATTCAAGGGTTGTCATTCCCACATATGTAGCTGTAAGTGGGTGTGGCATTGTGAACTGCAGCGCACATTGAAAACATGAAACATTCCCAGGTTGTGGTTCTCTCGCCTCTTCACTGCACAATTAATACCTTGGAATACTGAATTGGATGACTGGAACTTCTTCCTGATGATGTGAATATTGTGGTCGATTCTCACCTGGTGTTTCCTTATCTCATCGAGCGCAATTGATGAGAATAGTTTCCTGTATTGGGGCTCATTCGTTGGGCTTGATGCACATGTCGTGGAGCACTCGCAACCAGCGAGTGTTTGCAAGGAATGCTGCTCCAATACCATCACACCTACTATGATTGGCACATTTCTAAAAGTTGTATCTATAAGAGGTAGGTGCGTGTCTTGAGTTGTTTTGAATGCCGGAACAACTACAGAGAGCAGGCACACATATGGGGTTGCCAAAACCCTGGGCCTGTCAAGGTCTCATGCACTGCTCACACGTCTTCCGGTATGCCCACGGTTGTTCACCACCATGCGTGGTGACAGATCTCAGCATTGACGTTTTCTGTCTGAGTTTACATGTTCCGAAATGCAGTTTCGTCTCTGCAGAAGCAAGTGTTGCCTTGGAGAAAGCTTAGCGAGAATGGATATGGCGAAATCACAGGATGAACACATTTCAAGCAGAGATTTGAAGATCGTCCATTTTCCATTAATAAGTTCATGCGTACAGGATCGCCGATGCTATGCGGTTGACACAGGAGTTCCATCTTGGTATTTGTTTACATTCCTGCCATCACCGAGTGGCCTGACCAGCTTGCGGCTGACACTCAGCGAAACTGCATAGTAGGGGTGGTATGACCATAACTGCGGTGATAAGGGGTGGCAGGTGGCATGCTGCCCCCCCCCCCACAATTGCCTCTCCAAAATTATGGCTGGTGTGGCTAACTTCACAGGCTGTGCATCACTCTAATCAGGTCAGGTACCAATATGGTGGCTGTCCTCCCTTCTCCATTACAATGGTGATGTCCTTTGGTGCCAAAAACGCCTTTGTCGTTTTGGTGGCGTTTTCTGTCTCATACTGGCATGTAGAAGTTGCAAATGGATGGGAAAGCTTGGGAAAATTAGCCAGTTGCAAAAGTGAGTGGACCATTGTTCCGAAGGAGCTTACAAATGCATATATGTTAAACAACATGTGCATACAAAGACGAAATATGAAACACTGTGAAATACATTATAGGAGTGGTAGTGCATAGGAAAAATTTTGCCAGAAAAATTGCTGGTATGTCTGGCGGGATGCAAAAGTCACATGGAAGCGTGACAATTTGACGGCATGGTGTTTTGCTGGACCATTGGGGAGAATGAAAACTATGTGGACCGGAATGAAATGTTATTGAACCCCGAATAGCGCCAGTTCACTAGTCTGTTAACACGAGATGGTGCAGGGTTCGTGTGGTTGATGGCCTAAGTGACTGTCCCCCAGATGATTTGCCATAATTGGAAAGTGGTTACAGATGATGCTGATGAGATTGTGGAACTAAATCCCATATTTCCTGGTCTAGTGGCAGCTATACGCCTTCCCCAAATGCCCACTCACTCCCAAGAGGTTGTTCAGGCCACCTCACACCTTATGTCTTATTTACATGAACAATGGTTAAGTGGTCCGAGAAGCAGTCACAATAAACAAAAGAATAGGCGAGCATATTTTCAACCAAACTATTTATTTTTTCTACCTTCATGCGAGGCACTTTTGAATTTACTATGTTAAGCCCCTAGCGCGAATTCAGACAGCGAAAATATAACGTCACATCCGGATGCACTTTTCTATGGCACGAAACCGGTAAAGGGTTCTTTACGGGTGAATTCGGCCACAACCTATATCTTATTAGTTTGTTTGCCGAAGACGGTCCAAATACGTTCTACGACACTGTCAGCATTATAACACAGAGAAAACTACAAATGTTTAGGTTTTTATGTTGGCAGACAAAGCGCTTGACGTAGCCTGCATGTGTTTGTTACTAATTTTAATACTTGTTTACGTTTTCTTTGTCAAATTATTGATTGCGCAGTTTATCCACACATTTCATGCCACTAATATACAGGCGAGAACAAGAATTATAACCGTGTAGAAGAAACACTACTATATGAACAGTTTGATGTAAATATCCACGAAAATACACTTTATAGTACATTCACGGTTTCTTCGGCCTTTTTGAATCAAACCATTGAAAAATCTTCCCATGTATGACGTGCTTGGTTGCTTCCTAAATACGCCCTGCATCACAAGCGTTTTATATCTGTGTTCATAAAAGTTACTTTTTTTTCCTGTAAAATTGAAATTTTATTCATATTTTATCTATAAATTTTAATGCTTCATTTATAAATAACTTGGATAAAAAACAGTGAGAAAACAGGAGTGTTGGTAGCGTCTAGTAAGAAATAGATCTTATACAAAATACTGATAAAACTGAGTGCGCACGAATCCGGTGCGTTGTCCATCTGGTGTAATCTTCCAGACTTAGTTAAGCTTAGTTTGCACGATGCGGAGGAATATCCTGGAAGTAGAACTTTAGCAGGGCTTCAGAAAAGGCCGAAGATACCGTGAATCAACTATACATGAAATAACACTTGTTAAGATCACACAGACAAATAATATTGCAATGCCGCCACAGATATTAAAATACAGGTTTGATATGAACTCTGCCAACAAACTTTGCCAGACCATTCCTCATCAATAAATAGGTCGAAGATTTATATACGTCATATAGCCTAAGTGTATTACATAAGGGTGAACCACCCTTGAAAGTGAAGCTGAAGCAGACATCTATTGCTCGTAACTCAGCCAGGAGAGACAAATCTCTGCGTTTCTGGATAATGCATTATTGAACGACGAAGTGCTAACCATGAAAAATTGGTTGCGGATGTCAACCCCCTTCCATAAAAACGTATAGACTGGAATCCCACAAGGGGCCACGGTGGCTCAGCGGTTAGACTGCTCGCCTCCCGTCAAGGCAAGCCGTGTTCAATCCCCGGCTGGTTCACGCCAGATTTTCGCAAGTGGGAATAGTGCAGGACGATGCCATTGGTCGGCGGGTTTTCTATGGGGTCTGCCGTTTCCCCGCCCCTTCATTCCGGCATTGCTCCTACACACCTCAAATCACCTCCATCAGTTCTGAAAACCTCGATGTCAAGAGCCGCCCAAATCTTTCCACTCATTCACTCAGTGGAACCCCACATGTACATTTACAAATGTAACTAGATTTACATGGCATTTTCGGGTAGTACCCTGCGGATTAATAACTGACCGTAAAAGGTAAAAAATGTTGGCCTTCAGTTTTAACCCTACATCCCATCATTTTCGATCAATTAGTACATAATTAACTGCAACATTTGCAGTTTTAGATCACAATGGATTAAATTCTCTAAAATGGTGGCAGTAGTAGGGAAAAGTATGTTCAGGCATAAGAGTGTGGGGTGCAGGAGCGCGGGAGCCGGCTCCACCATGTTGTTATGTCACCGTCCACCATCTTGGATGTTATTGACCTCACCCATGACATTGACCTTGACCCCGGTCACCTCTGACCCCAAAAATAAAAAAAATTCTAACTAAAATAAAAAATTAATTAAAAAATTCTATTAAAAATCGTTTAAAAAATAAAAAAAAGTTTTAAAATCTTATTATTAAAATTTGTATTAAAATCGTTCAAAAAATTTGAAAATCGTTAAAAAAAAAGTATAAAACATTTAGTATAAGATAATTTAATTTCAAAAATCGATAAAAAGTTTATTTTTACTAAATTTAATTTAAAACATCGTTAAAAAATTTATTATTTAAAGTTTTTTTTCCCTGCGGCCTTTTCCCCTAACAATGTCCCTTTCTTCCCTCAAAATTGCCCTTTTTTTCCTAAAATGTTTTTAAAAAGATAATTTAAATTTATTTTTAAATTCTTACATACTACATTACTGGAGGCAACCATTTTATTTTCGTTCCTAATTTGTCTATTTATTACTGCCTTTCTCACTTCGACCACATTCGTTCGACTAACCCTTGCTTTTGATACTGGCTAATTAGTCATTTCGCTCTATCCCCACCACTCCCTGTCAATGTTTCTCATTGGCTAATTAGTCACCTTCATTCCATCCCTTGTAAAATATTTAAGTGCCCAATTACCCCACCAATGATTGTCATTGGCTAATTAGTCGCAATCACTCCATCCCCTCCACTCCCCGACAATGCAGCCCATTGGCTAATTACTCACCTCTGTTCGACCCCCTTCACCACGTGACAACCCTCACGATTGGCTGATTACTTGGGTGTCTTTGGAAACCTCCATGCCGCCAATGCCTCACATTGGCTAATTTGTCACTTTTCGTTCGGTCTAATGATTCTCATTGGCTAATTAATCATGTGACAATCTACCCGACCAATTAGTGTTTAGTCGGCAAGCCTCCACCACCTCTGTTCGACAAATTAGTTACCCCTGTTCCACCCCACCGATGTTTCTCATTGGCGCCAGTTAACTCCCATCTATCAGTCAACTCATACCAGCCACCAGGGTATAGTGTATTCTCGCCCAACTTCGCAGAGAGTCCCATTAGCTCCGAGTTCGAAGACAGCGACATCGATGAAGTGACCGCCGCCGAATTTTATCCATTCAGGTCAGAAGTCACGAGCAAGAACATTGAATTGAATTGGGGGTATCGACGCTTAAGTTTTCGAGATACTAGTGGTGTTCTGCAAATTTTATTTTGCGACAGCGCAATTCACTGGCTATGCTGCTACGATGAGTTCGAATTCTGTTACATGCTGAACACATTAACATGCGAATACAAAAACTGTTACATGTACAATTTATGCACCAACTCTACACTTCCCTATTCTCTGGAGGAGTTAGTAAAACAAAATTTCTATGTTAATGTAAGCAAGGCAAGAACGTACGAAAATGCATTGTACGAACTGTCGCGAAAAAATAAAAATAATTGGTTGTGTAAATGGCTGGAGAAATGGGATGGACATAACCACATCGTGAAAAGGCAAGGATTTCCGGACTGGACCTCCAACTACTCGTCGTTTGCATGCGAAGTGTACCTAGGCTCGAGGCCGAAACCTTTCACCAAGTCTTCTCGCAACTGCAGAGCACGTCCAGACGACAGGTTTAATTCAGAGAAAAAATCCACTAGTATATCTCCTCCACTGCATGGCGTAACCTACATGGACCAGTCATCAGCTACCGAGACCGTAGAGCGATGTGACAAAAATGTTCATCTCCTCCTCCTCGAAATAAGAATATTCTATGGTAAGGTGTTTGAATTAACAGTGCAACATTGCGATAGTGATGAATGTGTGGTTCATTTGTGCCGTCCACAAACAAAGTTCCCCACAAGCATTGGAGATATGAAATAAGACGCACAACCAAGTATGACAGGGAAAATTGCGAAATTATACAATAAATTAAAAAAATGACAAACTCTTTAACGTATGTTCGTGATAATGGGACAGTGCCTGGCACAGTTTGGAGGTTACAACACCTTCGATCACATTGCCAGAAGTGCTTGTGTGTGCTTGCGCATATGAGCGTTGTTCTATAGACAAACCCAGATGAAAACCTCCCATTCCCCAAGTAATTTTTCGTTTTTTAGTTGAAACATATTGTGTAAACAACTTATCGACATACGTGATTAATAGTATGGATGGGAAAGAAAATAATTTTAGTCGTAAGGAATATCATTATTATCTCATAAATTTTTTTTTCAGTATATTGTTCGATATATATATATGTGTGTGTGTGTGTGTGTGTGTGCATGTGTATGTATGTGTGTATGTAATATTTGTGTTTACCAAGTTTGTCAATAAATATGTTTTTATCGGGTAAAATATTTTATTTGATGTGTTGTTTAATGATGTTTTTCGTCAAATATATATACATATTTATCTTGTAAAATGTTATATTTACAAGTGTTTTGTGTGTAAATACGGTATATTTTCTTTCAATTTTTTGTAACTACAATATATGTTTTTATATTATTTTCTTTCATGGTGATTTTTGCAAGTATGATATATACGATGTAAAATAAGTATATTTTATGTTGCAAGTACTTGTGTAAATGTTTGTATTCGTATAAAAATAATTAAATAAAAACAGTGAGGTATCGCTGCTGCGTGCGGGCGATACATAGAGAGGCTGGTGTCGTCCTTGCGCGGTGTGGCAGAATGGAGGTCACCTTGCAAGCACTTCCTCTCTACATCAGCATTTTGCTCACCTTTCATCATCACATACATTTTCTGTTGGTAATTAATATAAATCAGGAATAGGTCCATCTTGCAGTGTGCGTGTTTATTTTAGTCAATACCCTTCATTAAATGGCTATTTGCTAATAACTTCGCACAAGATATTTGTTATAATAAAGAAAGAAGCTAAAAAATGTACGTCAAATGTAAGTTTGGTAAATATTGCAGGTTAGGCACTGTTATAAAATAAGTATTGCACATACTTGTCCCGTTCTCCAAGGCAAAAGCAAGCGCAATATACACAGATTGTTTAAATAAACTATTGAACGTACTAGTCACTTCCCCAAAGGAAAAGCTAGCGCAATATATATAGATTGTTTGAAAAAAAAACGTACTTACGTTTCTGTTTACACGGAGAACAATTAAAGTACTAAACACACACACAGTCATATGTTAAATAACATGTAGTTGTATTGACCTCGAAAAAAACACATACAAATAACAAACTAAAAAAAAAAAAAAAGATAAATTCGTGTCTCTCCTTAAAATCGCATTTGTTTTACATTCGTACAAATGCCTCGATTCAGATGCAGATTCTCGGCCCGTAGAAATCGTTTCACATGTCTTTCCGTGTTACCTATAAGAACACACGCACAGTTAAGCAGTTCTAGGTGCACATCAGCGACATCGTTACATGAGGTGAGTAACCTTGTTTTGAAGTTATTATAAACATTGGCGAATCTCATCACCATTGGATCGAAGGGAGGGAGAGATAGTATTGAGAGGAAGCAGAGACCACATGTCTTCCCATCTTTTGTCATTGGTAGAATCAATATCTAAGACTGGCGAGTACCGCACCGCCGAGTCTGTCACACTGTGAGTCTCCGTTGTTGTTGTTTGCACATGTAAAACAGTTATTTCGGGCGATATACATATACGTTCAAGCTGCGGTACGTTGACAGCTTCCAGCAGCAGTGAACCCTTAGTGATGGTGTTTACACATGAAGCCAACTCACCCGTCTGGAAGCCACGAAAGAGTGGCGACTGGGAATCCTGGAAGGACACCTAATGTATGGGCGCTGACTGGAAGGGTACGGTCTGGGTGATCCGACCAGCTGCTGATTGGAAGGGTGCCGTCTGGGTGCTCCGACCAGGGCTGACTGGAAGCGCAGTCTGGGTACTTCGTAGGAATGTCTCCATCGCGATGCCGGACGCTGCTATAGGTGCAGCGTTGGCTTCTAGCATAGTCTCCAGTCGTGCAGAACCGCATTGTCCTGAAATGGAGGCTTCCATCTTTTCGAATAACTCCCCCCGCTGCAATTAGGAGAGCATCGTCACACTTGGACCAGAAATCGATCAACGACATAATGCAAATGGGTTCTAGCTAATGTCCATAGCCACAGCACAAAAAAAAAAAACTTCGACACACATTGATGGCGATGGAGGATAATGTCTAGTACGGCGAAATAACTTGTTGGTCGTAGGCAGTGGCCCCAAGGAAAAAAATTCGTACATATTCTTACAAGTGTAACAACACAGCATGGCATCATCATCCTTTGACACTACGGTACCCTGTTTCTCTCCCCGACGCGCCTCGCACCATAAACGGGGGTACGGTTTCCGAGGGTACCTAGGCTCTATTTCGTACCAATTACAGCTTGCGTATAGTGCGTACCCACCAAAAATGTCAAACAATTTGTAATATTCTCCGACATACCTTTCACAGCGTAATGCAGTACAACAATGGCGCATCAAAGTCCAAACTAAAGCTTATAAGCGAGTGTTCAAATCCCCCCTCCCCCTTCCTGTAATGCTCTGCATACTCCCACCATAGCTTGCCTCCCCTCCAAGATGTGCTTGTTTGCTCACGAATACAAAAAAAATTACCTATAAACTCGATTTTATTTCTAGGTTGGCAGGATCCCTAAAAAAATTTATGTACTAGTTTGACTTTTTTAAAAAACCATATACACATAGTTTACCATTATAATATTCATATTTTATCGACAAAATTCCTCCAATAGCCAACAGCAACGTAATGGAGTGGGGGGACGGCCACAGGCAGGTAAATTAAGTGGCAGGTGTTCCCTGCTATAGGAGCCACGTCGAAACTCCCAGGAGAGGATACTGACAGAACTGCAAACAACGCATTAGAGGGAAACGCGGTTAGCCGCTAGGAAACACGTATTGATTCTAGGTGGTTAATATTGTCTTTTGATCGGCTTGCAGTGTATGCGTGATAGGGAATGGCCGAGCTGATGTCAGAGAATTGCTTCGCACAAGCATTTCCTGTTTCCTGCTAGCCATCCAACTTCTGTTGGCGCAAGTGAAACCTTCTGTTCCCGCAAGCCAATCCTTTAAATAATATTTCCACACTTTATTTATTTAGGAAAAAATTCTTTATATTAAAAAATTTAAAACTTTAAAAAAATTAAAAAATATGCAACCTAGTTAGTTTTGTTGTACATTTATATTTTATTTACACAAATTACAAACAAACTACAAACGCAGCAGTCTTTTAAAAATTCAATCTGCCAGTCAAACACGCTCGTAAAGAATTATTAACAGTCATTGACATTCGATCCGACGCAGTAGAACAGGAATCTTCGGAACATCTCTCTTTATTCTTCTTCCAAGTTGAGGTCAGCTGTGAACGAACCCATGTCTGCAGCGATGGCAGCAGGTAACGTCACACGTGGACGTTTGCGGGGGCGCATTTCACAGTCTGATGCAGGTACCCTGGAAATTTTTTCTTGTGCATCGTGGTGTCGACATGACGGCACAACCTTGGACGTGTAGTGGAGGTAGTTTGAGTCGACACCTCGCTGGTATTATTTTTTTCCCCGACGTACAAAATTCTGTGTGGAACAATTCTGTGTGCAGCAGTTCTGGGTGGAGCAATCAGGGGCGTGAATTTCGGTGCTCGTAGAGTCGCCTCGGCTCGAAGTTGCTGCAAATTCTAGAACCTGGCCCATGGTTGCCGGAAGAGGCGTATCCAGCTTTATGTGATGAACCAAGCAATTTCCAGGAGTGCAGCAAGTTATTAACTGTTGCGTAGGTTCGCCCGAAGTCGTCAAATATAGCCAGTGGTCCCATCCATCACATTTTTCTTCGTAGGCATGTAGCAATCAGACTCCCAGAATGATTAGGTGATTTTAGAGTCATATGGGAATGGCAAGACATACAGATTCTCCGGGTGGAAGGGCGTCATTGTGCTCCCATGGTGACTCGTACTAGACTGGTGAATAATTTTTTTAGGGTTCTATTTATATACTTTTTTTCGCATCGTGGAATGACGTTATATTTCATACTACAAATATATATATGTATATATACAACTATGTTACATATCTGCACATACCACTCGTAAAGTTACTGGGCGTTTCTCGAAGCACTAACCAAAGAACTCGGATCAGTTTCTTTCCTCATTTTACAAATGGAAGGACAGCCATGATCGCTCTGTAAGTCGATAATCTCTACTTAACAAAATTACTCGAGCGGAGAGTTCAAGGGCAAGCAGACCTTTGTGCCAAAACTACACGCAGCTTGCATCACATTGGAATGACAGGGCTGAACGACCACCGCATCACCCTTGCAGATATTGCCCCGGCGAGCAAATGCACAGACACGGAGACTGCCCTGCACACAGAGCAAGAGAGAACCCAGAGTCGGGGAACGGGGAATAGAGGTAGGGGACATGCCCCCTATCCTAGAAAAAACAACAACAAACCAAAAGCAACCAGCTTACCTTGGCCAGATTTTTCAAGACTATGGCAGTATGCTACACATTCCTGTCAACACGCAACATATACACAATTTCAACATTGGCACTCATAGACACAGCAGCATCACAAAATTCTACTAACGAAATATTAATAAATTCTGAACAGTGCAACCACCATTAACAAACAGTGCAACTCGCCATACATGACGTTAATGGATACGCTAATAGTACCTCAATAATGTATGTCAACATCCAAGATTAAACCATTCCAGTTCCCAGACCTCGGGGAATATATCATTCTGGGAGTGTCGTGGCTCAACGACCAACAGGTTGTCATCGAAATTTCCTGTGACCACATCTACATCGGCAAGACACTGAGAAAAACTGTATACCACCTGGGATATCATCAGCCCACCGTATTGGAAGAAGTCAACCCACAGGACTTCGACCATACAGTATCGGAAAAATTTCAAAGTGCCGTGCAAGCCATCTTAAACAAGCGCAAAAATGTGTTTTCACGTGGGGACTCGCTGCAGCGCACCAGCATTGTGGAACTTCCTGTACCGACCAGTTACGAGGAGCTGTTGTACACACCACCCAGGGATTACACGCTGTATCACCGAAACATGTTGACATGCAGGTTAGTGAGATGTTAAGGGATGGTGTTATTGAGCCCTCTAAGAGTAACTATAATTCAGCAATAACTTTGGCACCTAAGAAAGATGGAACTTGGAGGTTTTGTGTATATTTTCGCCCCGTTAACCTAATAACGAAAAGTTCTTCACCGCCAGTAATCAATGTCAACAGTGCTCTCAGCTTGCTCGGAACCACATAAATGATGTCTTCTTTCGAATTACGTTCAGGTCACTTGCAAGTTCCAGTCACCTCCAGTGATTGCCATAAAACTGCTCTCACTACCCTAGATGGCAGGTGTTATCAGTTTCGTACGATTCCTTTTGGCCTGAAATGTGCACCTATTAATTTTCTAGCTATGGTGGTACATGTGCAGATGGTTACATTGGCAAGTTCGTCATTGCTTACCTAGATGATGTAGTTGTTTGGTCAAACAGTTGGAAGGAGCATTTGGAACACCTTGCTTTGGTACTAGAATGTTTTGCGACCACAACGTGGAAACCACAAATGCCATAATAGCATGAAGGAATTGTATTTCCATGGGTTTGTTGTGAATGAGTACAGAAACTGCCCCAGTGAGGAACATTGATGTATTGTTGAAGAGTGGAAAAAGCAAAAAAAAAACTAGGATACAGTTGCAGAAATAATTTATCCATGTAGTGGAAGCACCCCACCTGGTGTAATAACAGCACCCAACTTAGTAGCCATACCTTTCTACCAACTTACGGCAAACATTGAATTTTTCATGCTAAACTCTCCTAAACATCAAAATTCCAAATTTGTTCAATTCCACGAAATTTTCCTAACCGCTATTCTGTTACCAACAACGTGGGAACATCAGGACATCAATACAGAGGGCTCAACAACAAACATGTGGCACCAGTCAGAAAGTGCACCAAACCAAGGGAGTAGCGGCCATTGTGCACAAGGGACAGCACAAGTGGGAAGAAGCAGAGGAAGGCAGCCATCTTGTGCCTGGCATGACATCAGCTGCATAATCCTGGTGCGCCAGGAGGACAAAGGGTTCTGCATGCGCACCATCCACCCCCTCCACCTGCGATGCACCGAGGAGGGGAGGTGGTACGAATGGTAGGAGGGAGAAACACCATCTCATCCCTCCCATGCCAGAAGCTCCATGCCCGCCGGCGGTCATCTGAGTTCTCGATGGACGTTGACTCCTGCCCGCGCCATGCAAGATAGCGATGCTTCCGCACTCCGTGCTTCCATGCTCAAGAGGTTGCAAACAAAACCTACCATGGCTGGCCGGTCACCCGCTAGTGCAATGGCGCTGTGGTGTCCGATATGCTTAAGACTCATTCAACTTGGTACAGGTGTGAAACCAGAAGGAAATGATCAGATGTGTGACTATTCATGTGAGTCCAGTCCAACGATCAGCCGCGCTGCGGACAATGGTGTGATGAACATTGAACCACAGTTGTTGAAATTATAAATTCAGGAAACAAACGAACATTTCGGCCAACAAATCCAAAATATCACGATTCACAACCGATCCAATTGGTGTGCTTGTGTCACATGTAAGGGATTGGGCACCACAATTCTCACGTGCACGCAGTGCTGAGTACAGAAACACAGCTAGTGTTTACAAGCAGCAGAAACCACAACTCTTTCAGGACTAATGTACCAGTGTAACATGTGCACAAAAGCAAGCTGACCGAACCGAACAGTGAATAACTGGAACAGATTTTTACAGAATTACAACAAATCGTGGTTACCTGCGGATGAACAGGATTTGATGGAGCAGCAGGAGGAATGATGTGCCAGTGTCACAGCTGTGGGGTAAAATTCATGAACAGTGCAGGACTGTACGAGAAAGTGTCAACAACCAAGGGAGGCAGTTCGCATGCGAAGACTGTGCGACCAAGGGACCCATGCAAGCATTTCGTGTCCGAACGACAGCGCCGATCAGCCAGTCAACACTCCCAGCAATTTTCAAAATTTACCAACTTTTTCTGGAGAATCAAACGAGGACCCTGCAGCCTTTTTGCAAGACTGTCAGTCCCACCTACAGAGGTATGGAGCCCATGAAAACGAGTGGTCTAGTTGTATTGGACGTCAGCTGGAAAATGTAATATGAAAATGGTGGAAGTCTGTTAACCACTACGGATTAACATTGTTGGAATTTATGCAAGCATACCAGTGTCGCTTCGGAGGGGCATTCGGCTCTATACAAGCTCAGAGCAAGCTCATGTTGCAGGAATAGCAGGATTACAAGCCACTGTCAGCCTTCATAACCCGCAAAATGCAACACAGCCGCCGGTTCCACCCACACTTGCCAGAACAAGAGCAGCTGGAAGTTGTGGCAGAAACAGCATGACCGGACTTCCGAGCAACATTAGTACCGCTACTCAACAATGGAGTAGAGGAGCTGATGAGGGCTGCACTGATCCTGGAATGTAGTGCACCACAACCACGTCGCGAGACCAGCGCCACACGATGGCGCCACAGGTAAAGTGACAGTGGTGAAAAGACACGGGAAGAGAGTGTGGACAATTCAAAATGGGGACAGTTCGGTACCAATTAGCAGAAATCAACCATTGACAATCGGGACGGATAGTTACGCCACCATGTAAATCGCATGGGAAAACAGGGTTATAAATGGTTCGTGAAGTGGGACAAGAGCCAATTGCCGAGAACTCCATGTCGCTTTTGTGAAGGTGAACAGTACCACTGGCAGAGCAAGTACTGGAGTAACCCACATGTGCGTAAACAGCAAGGCGGGAATCCACAACAGCAAGGAAACGGCCAGCAGGGATAATATCGCCTGACACGGCCTGTACCCCGGTCACCCAGGATACCCCAGATATAGCCCAGAAACAGGCAATCGTCAACTAGGTGAGTGAGGGCAATACCCAGTTCAACCGTATCTTTGTTAGTGTCAAAGGCAAACAATGCCATGTGTTGATAAACACAGCCACATCTCACAACTTTGTCCAGGCGCAGTTTGTAAACAAATGTGACGTAACCCCCATGGGACACGTGATCCATTTAGCTACAGGACAAGAATACAATGCAGTCATGGAATGGGAGGATGTTACTGTCAGAGTACGTGATATTTAGACAAAAACACAGGCAATAGTAACCGCCGCAATTACCAAAGATGGTATTGTGGGAATCCTGTGGTTGAATAAACAGAACACAATAGTACAGATGGCAGCTAGGTGTATTCATTTCGGCGCGAAGGAGAGGCAGACTGCATACAACATCGATCGTATGCCAACAGATAGCGTGCTGGACGTGCATTTGAAGGTTTTCAAGCATAATATTCCACTGGAACATCAGACATCTTTCAACGCTTACTGATGGAACGCAAAACAGATTTCAGCAAGTATGACATACTGCGCAGAACAACAGTCGCGGAACACAAAAACCCTTTAGTGACATATTAGGCCCTACCGCCATACATAAGTGTTAAGAATGCCTTGAGCACCATAGGAAATGCAAAAACAATGTCATCCCTTGATTTATGCAGCGACTATTGGCAAATCCCGGTCCAGCAGGAGGATCGTAAGAAAACTACCTTCATGACCCCGGATGGCCGGCATTTCAAGTTTTACGCAATGCCCTTCGGTCTCAGGTGTACTAGACAGCCTAATTGAAGACTTCATGCTTGCGTATCTCGACGACATGGTCGTGTGGTCCGAGATGCGGGAAGAACACTTACACTATCTGTCAATCATCTTAGACCACCTTACTATAAATGGACTGATATGTGCTGCCGACAAATGCCACATCAGCCAGGCGATTATAGAATTCCTAGGCCATATTGCCGACAAATTTGGAAATAAACCCACACCAGAGCAGTTAAGCATTATCGATGCGTACGCGACTCCATGTATGCACAAATAACTGCGAAAATTCTTTGACATTGTGAACTGGCTGCGCGAACATATCAAAGATTTTGCCACAATAACTGCATTGTTAATGGACTTGCAGTCACCGTAGAAGAGGTTCGTGTGGGGAAGGAAGCAGACGAGGCATTCCAAGCAATCAAAGCAAGTTTTAAAGCATGTCCCACTCTAGCTCGACGCGACCCCATTCACCAACTGTACTTACAGACAGATGCAAGCCAGGAAGGCATTGGCGCAGTGCTGTACCAGTGCAAGGAAGCAGGAGAGAAATGGATCATAGACTTTTCCAGTGCCAAGCTAAGAGAAACCGAACGGAGCAATGACTAAATCAGCGTGAGTGCTTAGCCGTGGTCTGGGTGATTATGAGTTACCAGGCGTATCTAGAATACCAGTGCTTCACCCAGCGCTTTGACAATAGGTGCCTGGTATGGCTTCATAACATGCACGAAGTCCGCAGCAAGCTGGCACTTATGCTCCAAGCATATGATTTTGCAGTAGAGCTCATAGCAGGCAAAGATAACGAACTTGCAGATACGCTGTCACGAGCACAGGACAATAAAGTAGTTTTGTGCAACACCACAGAATGGGAAGAGATTCTACCGCCAGACGAACGAGAACCACTGCGAGAAGTGCAATTGAACCAAGTGACTATCATAGCAGACGATGAACTCATTTACAGCCTGGGTACAGAAGTAATTGCCGCACCGGATACATGTGTGTTTTCACAACAACAAAAGGCAAAGTGCACGACAGAACATCTTGAACAGGGGCATGTGATAGATGGGAGGCTGAAAACATGAACACTTAACAACAAAACAAATGGCGCCTGTTCATATCTGAAATATGTCCAAAACATGTGTTAGTGCATGCACATGACAGTAGTGTAACAGGACATCCAGGTGCGAAACAAACGGTGCATAACATCAGAGATAACTTTTTGTGGCCTGGCCTCACACAGTGTACAAGAAAATTGGTACGACAGTGTAAAGAGTGCAACAGGTTCAAAACCCGACGAACAGACAGGGAACAGCAACAACAGCACATGCCCCGAAGTGCCCATTCGAAACGTTAGCCTCGACCTAATGGGGCCGTATCCAACAACAACAGGTGGCAAGATATTCATCTAGATAATTACAGATAGTTATTCAAGGTGGATAGAAGCCTACGCTGTCAGCAGTGCCCGAACTGGCAACTTCGCATGAGTGATGGAAAACGAATTTTTCGCTGGGTGGGCATTCCTGCGGGGCTTACTCACTGATAATGGCCCACAATTTACTGGAAGAAAATGGCGAGACCTGTGCACCCGGTGGGGAGTACGGCATCTGAAGATGGCGGTGTACCACCCCGTCCGAACCCCACAGAGTATCGCAATCAAGAGCTGAAGACACAACTGTGACTGCTTGTGGGTGAGCACCATGTGACCGCAACATCTACCAGACACACTTTTTGCTTTCCACTGGGGAGTCAATGCTGCGACCGGACGGTCACCAGCAGACGTCCTGGTCGGGCATAATCTGAGTCTGCCCAGCGAGAAACTTTGTCCTGTTGCTGACAACAGCAGCGTGACTGAGAGTACTGGTGCGCGAGAAGAGATGCCATGATGCCACTAACGTGAACTACAGTGTCGCCAGGAACAGTATGTGTCAAAGTGGGCGAAAAACATTACAAGACCCCGCTAGCAATTACAACTGGATAAGAAGTGTACATGCAAGCACATCCACAGTCGGCCGCCTGATGCAACTTTTGGGTGGGACTGGCACCAAAGTGGATGGGTCAGCACAAGGTAGTGAAGAGCCTTGGACCCACAGCGTAATTGGTCCGAATGGGAAGAAGGCAAGTCTGAGCCCATCATGATGACATCTGGTTATTGCTGGGAGATGTCCCCGACGCCGCTGCACAAGTGGCTCCAATGACCCCCGACCTTGAAACTACCTGTACAGCAAGAGAAGGTGGGCCCACACTTCCAGCAGAGGGGGCACCACCTGGGAATCCAAGCATTATGGTGCCGAACACCCACAAGTTCACCAGGGGTCAAGGTGATGAGCAGCCCGACATGGTCAGCAGTTCCAATCCGGATGGGGACGCTGATCCACACCAAGCAAGTAAAAGGGATGACGGGAGAGCAAGTGTTGAATATTCCGAGCCGAATGGCCCACGACTGGGAAGCCCCTGACAAGGAAGTCAGGACAATCACCAGCGAGGAGATTACATCAGCACCTCAGATGGAGGGGCCTGCAAAGTGTGGAAGAAGCCTGATGTCGTCCGACGCCTTCTCGCCTGAGGGGGCATGTCCGAAGACAACCACCATAGCGTTCGACGTAGCGAAGCCAGGGAGCTCTGCTGTTCGAAAGCCGGCACTGAAATCAGTGCCCGCACCTCTGGCCAACAGAGGCCAGTGCAGCAACTGGAGAGCAATGGGTGTTGCAGCCGGCTGTGAGAACCTACACTGAATCTCAACCCCCCACAGTATTCGTTGATACATGTCGCGCCTGACAGGGACATGACTGCAATCACCGGGAGAAGAGTGCCAGATACTGCAGCAATGCAAGAGGCGAGGACAGCGAGTCGGCCGGCTTGCTGGATCTGCGCAGAACAGGGAGGCAGATCAGGTCGCCGCCGACATGTGGAGTATGTGGTGACGCCCCAGCAGACACCAAAGACTACAGCAGCAGCAGTCTACGAGCCATGTGGGCAGCAGAAGATGCCATACATGCTGCAGTCGAGACCACAGCACCGACCGACGTGTCACTGTTGCGCATGATACGATGGCTGCAAACTGTCTCCTAAAGGGGTTAGAGGGCATTTGACGCAGTCCACAGCCTCTTACCTTGACCAGTTGCCCACTGTAGCGAGGGACCTGCGCCTACAATATGTGCACTCTAGTCAGAATGCCTCAGCGTGCAGAGTTGGTGATGAATGCCAAGTAGTGTATGGCAGTGCAGTGTAGAGTAGGACAACTCACAGAAGCATTGGTGAGGGGGGCAGTTCAGTGTAATGTTGTGTATGTGTTCAACTAGCCACAGAGTCCACGCGGTGGAGTAATATGTAAGTAGTGCCAAATTGTGTGGAAAGCATAATATATTTATTTGAGTAATCTGGCAATACACACGCTTATTGCGAGACTGAGATAGACGTGTAGCTCAAATCCAAACTTGATGCATACCCATTTTACTAGTGTTCTCTGTGTTTGCTGTTTGTTTACATTTCACATGTATTACCTTCACCTCACCCATTAACGTGTATTAAGGATTTCTTGTGTTTCTTGCAGTTATTTGAATTTATTGTGTGCCTCCTGCCCCTGTGTTTGACCCAAAGTGTGGCATGCGGGCCCGCCAACGCCGGCTCTCGCACCCTAGCGCCATGTTAGTCAGTGCTCGGCAACTGGAGAGGTGAGTCGCGTCGTCGTGTCTCGCGACGTGTGTGCCCAGGTGGAATTCATTCTTTGTTACCAATCATATTAACTGCAATATACTGTAATATTACAGAACCTTTTACATTTTAACCACCCGGAACTTCACCCCTTCTCTCCTGGTTGGTTTAGCATTGTCACCGGGAGCTTAATTCTCACGTAACTATTGTGTAGCCCCCGTGGCCTTTTTGTCCGGATTACCGCAACCGACCGATGAAGTTCAGTGTCAAATGTAAAGATATTTTCATTGAAAAGTGTGTATATTCATTACGAATAAATAACGTCACTGGAACTGTGCATGTTTAATTCCGTCTATGCCTTCGGGTGCATAAGGGCATGGGACCCTCATTTCCCACCAATTCTTGAAGTGTTTATTATACGTGTCAATTCCAAGAGTGTTCTGTATGCAATGTTTTCAAGTCAACATATTTAATAGAGGTCGTGTGTGGTCTGGCCTAGAGTCCACAAAGATTTCTGTGTTTTATTAATTAATCCAAATGAGCAGGAAAGGCAGGCTTGGTCATCGGCCTCATGAGCCAGAGCTTCAACAAGAGTCAGCTCTCCAACTTCGGCACTTCCTCTGGCGATGCCTGGCGCCGGGCAATACCTAACTTATTTACCATATTTTCCACTAAAAAGATTCTTTTCATTTCTCCACACCATCGAGGAACCCCACCTGGTGTCAACCTAATGTAGTTGAAGCATGTTGTTTGGAACATGGATAAAAAAAACCTTGTTTAATAATTACAATTATACACAGCACTATTCATATAAAAATCTCTCAATATTATTGCTGCCATTTTTACAGGCACAAAAAACAATAACTCTCTTATTCTAAAATACAGGTTACACATGCTTCACTTACTATGTAAACATTGGTGATAACTTACGAGCCACACATTTTAGCACATAATTACTGTAATTAAGCGCATCCTAATCTCATGAATAAACACAACACTTGCATCACTAAAAAGGACATGTTAAAAAAAAAAGATTATATAAATTAATTACACATGCATGAAACACTGCACTAATGCAGTCGAAATCACCCATCAAATGTACGCTAAGGCATACACACACAGTCTGGTGGCTGCTCGGGGAATCGTGAGTGTTAAGTGCTGATGACGTGGTGAACGGACTAGGTAGGACACATTGCACACATCATGGTTTAAGGCCGACAGACCTTACATCCTCCAAATACCTGCCACATGTTATGACCACGCAAGTTTTGATAACTGGGTGTGTAATTGTTTTTAAGTGTATTTTAGTGTTTGGTAAGGCATGTTGGGATGCCAGACTATCCCAGATCGTGAGTTAAATATTACTTTTTTTGCAAGTATATGTCGCTATTTTCATATCATCGTTGTCAGACGCCAGCAGACAAAGGCCATTTAACCTGGGCTTTTCGACCATGGCCCACCTTAAGACTCCCACATTAACCCGAGTGGATTCCTCTTGTTGGTTAGCTGGTGCCCTCTGGACGTTTGCAACACAAATCGAGACCCTGTTAACACCCTGTTTGTGGTCAATCGGCCTGCCCACAATTGAGCTTCACCAAGCTGATTCCTGCCGAGCGTTGAAATGTTTTAAGGAATATATGGTACTTAATTTAGACTCAAAACAAAATTAAGGATAACTTTGTGTGGCATTTAAAACAGCCAATTGATATATGCAACTATTTTAAGAATGTGAAAATAAAGTACAATTACAAACAGAACAGTTTTCAAACATATATAATTGTGGACAATGATGTATAATGTTTTTGAGTATAAATAGGATTTGTATGTTCGCATCTGTGTAGTAGTAATATTGACGTTTGCCACATGTCCTACCTAGTCCGTTCACCATGTCATCAGTACTCAGCACTCACGATTCGCCGAGCAGCTGCCAGAGTGTCTCAGTACGCCTTAGCATACATTAGGACGGTACTTTCGACTGCATTAGTGCAATTGTTTATGCATGTGTAATTTATATTTATTTTCTTTTACCATCACCTTTTTTAATGATGTGAGTGTGATGGCATTGTGTTTTGCTGGAGCATTAGGGGGAATGAATGTTATGTGGAGAGGAACGTAATGTAGATATTGAACTCCGAAGGGCGGCAGTTCACCAGTTGATGAACACAAGATGATGCAGGGAGTAAACACCACTATATTTCTGCACTAAGTTCGTGTTGTTCGTGGTGCAGGTCTCACAGAGGGGGGAAGCATGTGCTCCCACTCCTCGTCGTGGGCAATGGCTTCGCCCGGCTCGTGGTACAGGTGGTCTGCCAGCTGATTGTCCTCGCCCGCTACGTGGTGAACCTCGAAATTGTATGATTGAAAAAAGAGTGCCCAGCTCATGAGCTTACGGCATCTTTCCTTTACATTGTGCAACCATACAAGACAATGGTTCTCGGTAAGGAGCATGAATCTCTGGTACTTGAGTAATTGGCAGTATTTCTTCATGCTCCATACCACTGCCATACACTCTCGTTCGTTCACATTGTAGCGGCGTTCCAAAGTGCTGAATTTAGCACTACTGTAATATATGATTTGCCTGTTGCTGCCATCTCCCAGTTGAAATAGGACTGCACCAATTCCCTGCTCATTTGCATCGATTTGTAAGTATAGATGGCGGGTCGGATTATGACATGCCAAGGCCGAGCACTCACGAAAATGCTGTTTGCATTCAGTGAGGCTTTTCTCCTGCTCCTCCAGCCACTGAAACTTTATGCATGTTGACATGAGTGTAGTGGTGAGTGCTGTGATAATGGCGAGATTTGGTATGTACTCACACAACCAGTTAGCGAGGCTGAAGAATTTTCGCGACTCTTTGCAGGTTGTCGATGCTGAGTTAATCATCAATAAGGTGCAACTGTTCTCCTTTTGGCCTGCATTATTTCTCGTTCACTAAGTTTCTGAGGAACTGAATTTCAGCCTTACCGATGTGGCACTTGTGGTTGGTGCAGGTGACACTGTTGATGGCCAACGACTCAAGCATGAGGGAAAGATGGCGGATATGGTCCTCCCAGCACTCTGACCACACGACCACATCGTCGAGGTATGCCAGGGCAAACTCGCCGATGAAGCTGTCTAGCACTCTAACCAGCATAGCTTGACGATAAGGGTGCATACTTGAGGCAGAATGGCATAGCACAAAACTGAAACCTGTGGCCATCAGTTGTGGTGAATGCTGTTTTATGTCGGTCCTCTCTTCACACTGGCACCTGCCAATAAATGCTGTGCATTTCTATTATAGCCAGAACTTTAGCACAGCCTAAGTTGCTTCGGACGTCCTTGACGTGTATGTAGGGTGGTGGTGAGCTTTGAGTGACTTGATTCGACTAGCGAAAATCTACAAAAATCGACATGTACCGTTCTTCTTGGGCACTAGTGTGATTGCCGATTTTAATCCGATGTTTGACGGCTCATTTACCCCATCCTGGAGCATGTCAGTAATATGTTCTTTTATGATCTTGCCCTGGTGAGGTTGTTATTGGCATAGCCTTTCATAAACAGGTTTTTTTGAAGTTAGCATGATGCAATGTCCCACCACAGTGGTGCGGCATAATGGCTCAGTTGCGTTAAATATGTCACTCCACTCATCCAGAAGGCATTGCATAGTGTCACAGAATTCAGTGGGCATCACATGGTCGAGCTCATCCAGCAGAATAGGTGGTAGACATTCGGCTGGTCTGGGGTCTAGATTGTAGACCGTAAGTCGCTCTTTGTTGCCGAAATTGATGCAGCATGTCATTGGTTCCACCACGGTGTTTTGCACGATTAGCCAAGGAATTCCTAGTATCACATCTTCTCGGATGTCGTTGGACACGTATGCTGTTGTATGCATCTCAATGTCCTGGATGATAACAATAATGTCAACTTCACCTGCGACCTCGCCGGTGTGTTGACAAGTGGCTAGGTGTATTGTCTGTTGTGTGTAGGCCTGATATCACTGGTGTTGATGAATGTGATATGTACGAAACTATGAGAAGATGAGTACGGAAATGTGAATGAAGCTGCTGGTGGGTCCAATTATTTGTGCAAGTAATGTTTGCTGCAGGTTCAGTTCAATCAATGCATCGTTTGCCCTGGGGTAGGTGGTGTCGGGCCGCTCTACCCCGACGTCCCATTTCCCAGTGGGTGTCGCCTCGTGTCTCCTGTTGCTAGTGGGTTTGTCCAGTTGGGACACTCGTTCCAATGAGATCCGTTACACCATCTGCACGATATAGGAGGAACATTTTATGGATGGATGATGTGCAGCTAGGTGGTGTGCATGGCAACTGGTCCCTGTGTTCGGCTAGTTGTTTTGGTTGTAGTGTTTCTCACACACTGTGGTGCCACTGTTGCACTCGAATTCTTCTCCCATGGCTGTCCCATATCACGACATTGATGATTGGGCTAGCAATCGCGACGCGGTTGGGCCTAGATGCTGGGGTCAATGAATATGACAGTCTGGATGAAATTGGCTTCTGAGGCATAGATAACTGGTGCCAAAGATGCAGGATATTCGAGGTATCTGGTGCTGGAAACTACTTCAAATATTTCCCGCGATGACAACTCTGGGAGAGCTTCAAACTCACTTTATGAGTCGCAAAATTGTAAAATGATTCCTCCCCTTGCTCTTCGAGAATCACTTGGCTGCGGGCTTGCCATGAGGTGAAAGTACCGGTGAAACGGCACCTGGATGCATTGTTAAACTCCACCCACAACATGCCATAGTGTGCGATGATGTGCCACCATACCTGGGGATCGCCTTCCAGTTGCTCGCTAATGCAGTTTCGCCAATCACTCTCGTCGACTCTGTAGCAGCGAAGCCTGTTGGTGCAACTCAATTAAAGGCTATGGGGTCTTCCCTCGATATCACTGAATATGATGGTAAAACTGGAAACATGCGGCATGATGGTGGCTGTGTTGACAATTCTCTGCTCTGCCAGTTCACATGGCGAGGTAAATTCTGCTGTGCTGTCATCTGTAACATTTGTTATTGGTCGGAGCAGGGGCAGGGATTGCACGGCGGTGGGTGGTGGCCAATGTTGTCATTCCCACATATGTAGCTGTAAGTGGGTGTGGCATTGTGAACTGCAGCGCACATTGAAAACATGAAACATTCCCAGGTTGTGGTTCTCTCGCCTCTTCACTGCACAATTAATACCTTGGAATACTGAATTGGATGACTGGAACTTCTTCCTGATGATGTGAATATTGTGGTCGATTCTCACCTGGTGTTTCCTTATCTCATCGAGCGCAATTGATGAGAATAGTTTCCTGTATTGGGGCTCATTCGTTGGGCTTGATGCACATGTCGTGGAGCACTCGCAACCAGCGAGTGTTTGCAAGGAATGCTGCTCCAATACCATCACACCTACTATGATTGGCACATTTCTAAAAGTTGTATCTATAAGAGGTAGGTGCGTGTCTTGAGTTGTTTTGAATGCCGGAACAACTACAGAGAGCAGGCACACATATGGGGTTGCCAAAACCCTGGGCCTGTCAAGGTCTCATGCACTGCTCACACGTCTTCCGGTATGCCCACGGTTGTTCACCACCATGCGTGGTGACAGATCTCAGCATTGACGTTTTCTGTCTGAGTTTACATGTTCCGAAATGCAGTTTCGTCTCTGCAGAAGCAAGTGTTGCCTTGGAGAAAGCTTAGCGAGAATGGATATGGCGAAATCACAGGATGAACACATTTCAAGCAGAGATTTGAAGATCGTCCATTTTCCATTAATAAGTTCATGCGTACAGGATCGCCGATGCTATGCGGTTGACACAGGAGTTCCATCTTGGTATTTGTTTACATTCCTGCCATCACCGAGTGGCCTGACCAGCTTGCGGCTGACACTCAGCGAAACTGCATAGTAGGGGTGGTATGACCATAACTGCGGTGATAAGGGGTGGCAGGTGGCATGCTGCCCCCCCCCCCACAATTGCCTCTCCAAAATTATGGCTGGTGTGGCTAACTTCACAGGCTGTGCATCACTCTAATCAGGTCAGGTACCAATATGGTGGCTGTCCTCCCTTCTCCATTACAATGGTGATGTCCTTTGGTGCCAAAAACGCCTTTGTCGTTTTGGTGGCGTTTTCTGTCTCATACTGGCATGTAGAAGTTGCAAATGGATGGGAAAGCTTGGGAAAATTAGCCAGTTGCAAAAGTGAGTGGACCATTGTTCCGAAGGAGCTTACAAATGCATATATGTTAAACAACATGTGCATACAAAGACGAAATATGAAACACTGTGAAATACATTATAGGAGTGGTAGTGCATAGGAAAAATTTTGCCAGAAAAATTGCTGGTATGTCTGGCGGGATGCAAAAGTCACATGGAAGCGTGACAATTTGACGGCATGGTGTTTTGCTGGACCATTGGGGAGAATGAAAACTATGTGGACCGGAATGAAATGTTATTGAACCCCGAATAGCGCCAGTTCACTAGTCTGTTAACACGAGATGGTGCAGGGTTCGTGTGGTTGATGGCCTAAGTGACTGTCCCCCAGATGATTTGCCATAATTGGAAAGTGGTTACAGATGATGCTGATGAGATTGTGGAACTAAATCCCATATTTCCTGGTCTAGTGGCAGCTATACGCCTTCCCCAAATGCCCACTCACTCCCAAGAGGTTGTTCAGGCCACCTCACACCTTATGTCTTATTTACATGAACAATGGTTAAGTGGTCCGAGAAGCAGTCACAATAAACAAAAGAATAGGCGAGCATATTTTCAACCAAACTATTTATTTTTTCTACCTTCATGCGAGGCACTTTTGAATTTACTATGTTAAGCAGGAGGGTGCTTACACTGCAAAAATGGTGCGATGCCTACATGAGGTTTTACTGTGAAATGTTAAGGTCTGGCCATGGAAAAATGAGTCGGACTGTGCAGCAGCCCTCTCCCTGGGCTAAACAAAGCTTAAGTTCCATAATACAAATTAACAACATTGAAACACAAATGACCGGCGAAAGAGGTGATGTGCCCAGGGAGGCCGACACGAACGTCTGCTCCACATGAGTACTAAGAGTCCAATGAAAATGGCTGTGCACGAGAGCTGCCGCCAAGCACAAATTTCCTGCTGGACATGATGAAAAGTATAGTAAATGCTGAGGCATGATGAATGGGAGAAATGATGATATATGAATGTTGCTGTGGTTATTTTTTTACACCTTTTCCCCTTTCTTATTATAATAACACACAATGAGCAGAAAATATAAAATTAAAAAATCATGTGATATAACAATCCTTAACCTAAAATTGCTTGTGCTTGTGACTGGAGCGCGTGTCTCGTATGATGTGTAACTTTTGTTATGTTTATTCAAAAGGGTATGGGCACACATATCTTTACTGTACACTAGATATATTTCAATAAAAACACTGAAAAGTATAAAGTAGTAAATATGCTATGCTATGTTCCCTTACTTAACAAGGCTATTTTATTGCGCTGGCTTTGTGTGGCCTCTGGCACTGCACATTGATAGCCAATGTTTCATAGTTGAGCTTTGGCTTATTATAAAACAACATTAAAAAAATAATAAATAATTAAAAAACTACTATTCACATTTCCCTTGTGGGATAACATCATGTGGGTATATTGTGACACACTCTGATGTGCCTGATGCATGAAAATATTATGATGCTGATTTTTATGGTGCAAAACAATTGAAACTCTACACAACAAAAACCATTTTTATTATTAACATACACTTATTTACGAACATATTTGTTTACACAAAGTGTACACTGCACTTTACTTCAATTTACTTTTAACACTAATTGCACAAATATATGTATCGATATTATTAAAACATAAACAAACATACATGGTTGTGTGGTCGGTGGGGCAAGCATGTGGCACACCTAATCACCAACACTGAATATTTAAAAAGGCAGAGAAAAAATTTACAAAACATTTACACTAAAACACACACATCACTTATACTTATTCTGCAGTTACACTTGATGTACACTCGCTGCTACTCATTTCCATTGTTGGTGCAGTGACATCACAAACAGGCAGGAAAGGGGGACTATGTTTTACACATCAAGCATTGTGTTTATTTGTGAGATTACGATGTGCTTTATTATTTTAATTATGTGCTATTGAATGTGCATGTAAGTTATCACCAATGATTAATTAGTGAAGTGTGTGTAACCCGTATTTTAGAATACGAGTGTTATTGTTTTGTGTGCTTGTGAAAAGGGCACATAATATTATTGAGAGGGTTGATTTGTATGTAATATTGCTGTGTATAATTGTAATTATTAAACTAGGGTATTTTTCAACCATGTTCCAAACAACACACATCAACCACATTAGATCCCACGTGACGTAAGTTTGTAAATACAGTAAGTCAGTGGAAATGCCATGTGATATTATTGCACATCATTTACTAAATTAAAGGATGTGTTTGTTTAATTTTAAGAGTATCTGGTATTTCTTATATTTCTCAGTGCAAATAGGCTACACATGACAATCACTTATGGGGAAACACCAAGCGTCGCTGATATGTGACGCTTTGTGTCACCACCTAAAAAAAATTGTCAGCATGCCTTGAATAACTATTTTGGGGATTTACTCCCCTGCTGGTGCCGGGACTCTGGCTTGGTGCATAATGTTTGGCTGCACTTGTATAGTTATTTTCCGTGTGAGGGGGCTATGCTTGAAAATTATTTGTGGGAAAACTCTAAGCTTCGCTGATGCGTGACACTTTGTTGATGCGTGATGCTTTGCATCACCACTTAAATTGTCTGTAATCCTTAAGAATAGGAGGTTTTTGAAAATATAAAAAATAATACCTGGATATGTTTGATATTAGTATTAGTAATCGTAATTACTTGGAATTTTGGAGGGCTTCAAATGGTTTTCTGTAAAAAAAAATGTATATGATAGTGATAAAAAAATTGAATATGATAATGATAAGGGTTATCAAGATTGCTGTGTTTATATTATAAAACACGTGTAATTTATGTCGAATATATTTGTACCGTGTCGCTGAATTGTTTTATATGTATGGTTCCCATTTTAAACCATTATTTAATGCGGAAAACGTCATTTATGGGGTATATTTATGCGGCGGCGGTGAGGTAATACAGGAAAACATCACATCAAACAGTGTCGGAAGATTATGTAATTCTGGTGAATTACTCAAGGCTTTCCTTGTCTATTTTCACGATAGGAGTTTACTATGTAATCGATAATCAGTATAATGAAAGAAATACATATAGTTTGACGTGGTGCTGTGGTGTATCAGTGGGTAGAGGCAGGTTTTAAGGAGCAGTGAAATTTTAAAGGTTATTTTACCCATGGTGCCAGACATCGCTGGATGATGTTGTGTGAGTCGGTAGAGACAAAGGTTTCCTCCAGGGTCGTTTGGCCAACGAACAATGCTATCCTGGACTGCAGCTCCTTATAAATGAGCTGTAAAATTATTCCAAATGCGTAGTGCACTGTGGCTTGTTCAGGCCAGCTCACACACCCATGTTATGTCATATTGCAGCATACAAAATCTCGCAGATTAAGTTGACGCAGTGACTTATCGGCTAGTCACACACCTACATTTACACACATGATATTTGCATACTAACGAATAAAGAAAATACATATTAATACACTGGGTGAAAAAGGTGATGGTATTCTAAGGGGCCGTGAACTGAAGAGTCCAAAGGTCACAGAATAATATCCACATGATCAGTTCTCAATGCACAACTATGCCATTTACTTACCAAGGCTCTCAGGTATACACTTTATATATAATCACACTTCACGGCTTCAACCTGCCAGTGAGGTAACGTTGTAAAAATGGCACGAAGCCAATAAAAATGACGTGCAAGTTTTTAAGCTTCCCCAGGCGATGCAAGCACTGGGGAAGATATAGGTGGTGTCTCGGGCAGCTAAAGAACAATGGTTTCGGTGAATTAAAGACTATGGAGATTGAATGATTCAAAAACAAATGTTGAAGACTGCCCAAGCACGCGAAACCCAAGCTGCGGTAACACACAACCACACCCATGAGCTGCTCTTAGATGACTAACTTGCATGCAGTGGAACATCAGCCGAGTTTTGCGGGCCGGCGGGCCACGTGGATACACTTTCTTTACATTGCAAAATACATAGTAACCCTTGCGTGCCTTACCTTGTGCTGGAACATGTGTAAATAATTCTTAAAATTAACATTGCATAAGGAACACTGTTTACATTAGGGTAAATTATGTGAGGACGGCACATGTAATGAATGTTACATAATGAAACACAGAAAAACAAACATTACTCACTCTGAAATGCACTGGGGTTGTTTCCTTGCCTAAATGATGTAAACAGATGAACGTATGTTTTAAATATTACACGCGAAACTCTATATAAAATATATAATTGAAAAAAAAGATATATTATATATTAATTTGCTACGTATAGTGCTCTGATGTCATGTGCTCAAGTTTGTGTTGTGTTGCTTCCACACTTGCACTGTACTGCACTTGCTGCTCTGCTCGTCGAGTGCGCATCCCAACTGTGCAGCTTCAGGGTGTTGCGGCTGTCAAACGGGCTTCGGATGGGACATGTGATGTCAAGTTCAACATACGTGATAATTTACTAGATGGTGTTTACACAATGTGCACATCGCCATTGTATTCGGTGACAAATGGTGGGTGAAGAGCAGTAGCATTTTTTACTTGTAGACATCGTGGGAATTATCATAAATAATGTTGGATGTTAATTGTTGTAAGGTGTTTTGAACAGTGTGTGAAAGTGAGTTTTGAATGAAATTCATTTAGATTGATGTTAATAGGCTTGACCATCGAGGAGAAAGGTTATGTGTATAGGATTTACAGATACTGCCATAATTACTGTTGGGGTGTGTGGTCGATGGCCTACATGTAGCCCTCGTCGATGTCTGATGTCTCATTGCATAAGTTGCAGAAAGTTGCTCCATTCATCCTTGATATATTCCAAAATACCTGGTCTAGTGAGAGTTATCGGAGCTACTCTCATATGCTCACTCACTCCTGGGGCTGTTGTAGGCTGCCTTATGAAAAATATACGTACAGTTACTGGTTATGCGGTCAAGAAGTGACAGTTGAAATAATAAAGCAGTCGAGTCAGCGAACATAATAATTTTATTCCAATTGACCTCCGAAGAGCACAAACAACATTTGTCCTGTTAAAGCAGGGTACATGCTGGAACTGTGAAAAGGCGGCAATAGTGCCTACGTGAAATAAAGTAATTACGTCCCAGCCATATACAAGATGGACCGAGTTGTGAAATGGCTCACTTCCCAGGCTAAAACAAAACAGAGCTTACTGACAATTACATTAAAACTGTTGCAGACTACATGACTGATACAATATGGTGAAAGGCACAGGGAGGGCACACGACTCGCCATTTCATGCGGTAACCAAGACACGATTGACTAACATGGTGGCGGGCTGCCTCCTTCCAGGCTCCAACTACCGCCATCACGTGACCAACAACTTATTCTAATATAATTGTAAAATGAAATGAAAGGAATGAACATGACCCTATATGAGTATGATGCATACCTAACACAACACTATAAAGTACAATTCAATATTGCAAGAAAAATAAAATATACCAAAACATAAACATAAACTTACCTCATAAGGCACCCTAACTTCACTCTGGTGCCTTATGGTTTTCCCGCACACTGCCCTACTCGTGCTGGGATTACTCTGCATTAATTTACACAAAATTTATATAACACACGCAACACAAACAAAATGCACGGTATGAAAAGTATTACATGAAAGAAATACACTATGGGTCATATCTAGAGATCTCCCTTTTTCTCCAAGGCCTCCTTAAAACAAAAAGGAAACCATCATTACAATGCAAGAACCTCCCTTTAGTTGCTCCTTGTTGAAGGTGTCCTTAAATTGAAGGAAAGGAAGTGGTGAAAAATAAGGGGGCCAAATGTGTGCCTCTTAACTTATTTAAGCAATATGGTGGGTAATCGTTCGAAAAAAAAAAAACACCTGCTTAATAAATTGTAACATTCTATTAAAGAGCAACTGTGAAGTATGCAACATGTAAATGGTGAAAATTTATTGTAACTACCACGTGGGAATAATTTCACTGCATATTTTCACCTCTTAAATATTAATGTGGTAATCTCATATTTATGTTTATAAACTGTTCTGTGCCAGTGTCTAACCTAACCTAGTACTGACAAGGGGTTGTGCGTGTTCTTAGTTGGTTGTGTTTACTGTTGATGATTATGATGGAGTACGAAGTGCCGAGTTTATTTTAAGAAGATCATTCGGATTTACTTCAGAGCATGATAATCATCAATGCATTGAATGACCTCGTCGGTATTTGCACGATGGCCAAAGTCCATGTGAATACTTTTTAAGAGGATTACCAGTGCCCCCAGTCCTGAAAGTTGTAATCGCCCTGCGATTTTATGGCAGCAATAGTTTCCAGGTGTGCACTGTGTTATTTGGTTTTTATGCATTTGTAATGAAAACATAGTGCTTTAACCTCAAAATTCTTCATTAGGAAAATGTTTACTTATTTATCATCACATTAACCTCATTACATATTGAGTGTGATGTCAATATATGAATACTAGAATACTAATAAACTTTCACCCGTCAAAAATAGACTATACTAAAGCAAGGATCATATGATGAAAGATGCATTCCGCGCAAGATTTCGTACTAGAATGCCAACTAAATTGCATGCTAAACGAGTTCACACGAAAATAAATAATACGACTACTGTATAACATCAAAATTAGTTGAAAGCGCTGGTGAGTACCAAACAGCCAAGGTATCATAATACAATATCTGAAGTTGCTTACCTCGACAAGGTATTTGTTTCAAAGCTATCCCTTGAATATATAATTGTTATTATTTTATTCTCAGTGAACTGTCTAAACTTCAATCCACACTTTAAAGTTATTTTCCAGCAATGTTTTATTTCCTGTATTCTTCTTCGCACACCTCAGAAAATAAAACAAGAGATGGATTGAACTTGCAAAGAGACGACCGAATCACCAATCTGTGTCCGACATCTTTCCCCAGGGTATCCCAGACCACATCGATCTTCTCCTAGTCACTCTCGGCTCCAACGACATCAACACCTAGCACACCAGCTTCCTCCCGACCAACAACACCGGCGGCAGAAAATGAGAAAATGAACATGGAAACTGACATCCAGGTGGTTAAATGAAAAGGGGACAGAACACCACGGTACCCGAGAAAAGAACCACACAGGAGAACAAGCTTCTCCATTCAGTGTCGTATGAGGCACAGGCCAACAACATTCCTTTTTAAAAATAGGTTCTCCCTGTTACAAGAGGTCAAAGGAAAAAACCTCTGCTGTAAACAACCCCAGATCTTCAAGCATTCCTACCCACCAAACACAACCGGCTGCACCTGAAACGCAACAAAAAAGACAAAACCAGTTCAGAATAGTGGTTCCTGACACCACTAAATACAATTTACTTATTCAGAAACTGCGAGCAATTAGTAGGGACGGGTTCTCCCTTCTCCCCACTGCTCAGGGAACACAAATCCTTACAAAAAATTCAGAATACTACAAAGCTGCTCGCACAATGCTCCAAGCGAATTACATTCATTATTTTACTTTTTGCCAAGCTTCCGAGCTCCCACAAAAAGTAATCTTTGATTTACATCCCACAACTGAAATAGCTGACACCAAGGCAGATCTGGAATGCACCGGTTACACAATCCAGCTCATCTACCAGTTTAAAAACCGAATCCCAGACCACACAGACCCAAACAAGTTCACGTTGGAGCCGCAACGATTTTTCTGTGTTATGGCGGCACAGAACACTGCTCTCCCTCCTCTGCTCTCAGCCACAAGGATAAACATGACTATTGTGCATCCACGACAGTATCAGAAACGGCCGACAGACGTGGCACAATGCCACAATTGTCTAGCCCTAGGCCACACAAGAAACCACTGTTCAATGCCAACAAAATGCCCACACTGTGCCGGCCCTCACCCCGAGAGTGCCTGCAACATGAACGAAATAAAATCCAAGCCAACATGCAGCAACTGCGCAGGCGACCACACGACCCTTTCAAAAGCCTGCCCCAAGTTCCTGGACTTGGTGCAGAAGAGAACTGCTGCTGCAAAAGTCAAACCAACTCCTGTAAAACAACCTCCTGCCCCGTCCAGGTTCATGGTCAGGACAATACAATCAGGCAAGTCATATTCGCAGGCACTCTCTGCGCCTACTCACAACACAGCTCCCACACTTCACACCACAGTAACAACAAACACACCACCTCAATCCCGCCCTCGCCAGCGAAATTCGCCAGGAGGGATGCGAGGCGCTATGCAGGATTTCCATGTATTCATGGAATTCCTTAGAGCATGCGACTTCGCCTCACTCATAGCACATTTCCACCCCTACATCCTCAAACTCCGCAGTGTCACAGAACAACAAGAGAGAACCTGGCTACTCCTCGAAGCCATGGCGTCATTTGCGGCCCCCTAGCCCGTGAACTAGACCTGCAAAAACCACTGTCTCCTAATCTGTACTGGTGCGACTCCGAAACACATAACATAAATATTAATCATTATGACGAGCGACAAAATCGCGAATATTTTCTAGTCACAACCGATTGCAGCACATAGTTTTGCCTTGTTAAACAGAATTTTTTCTGCCCTCAGCAAAAACTGTAATTACTTTAATAAAATAAATAATTAATTAACATTACTGGCCACCTAGTTACTTCAAACTTTCTTAATATTTAATACATTTACATAAAAACAATTGATTATTGCAGTGAACAGCACTTGATTTTTCAGTTAATTATATAGCCTTTTATATGGCCAGAAACTAACATTTTAAATTTTGCAGTACTAATTATATATTTAAAACGATTAAATAACATTAATTACAACATCTTTTAATATACTTTAATTTTTCCATTTCAAATAAAAGCTGCCCGCGGTAAAATAACGACCGTACTGCCATCTCTTGAGCAACTTCTTAAGCCCCACCCAACCAAGTTCTCTTGGCCAATCAGAGCCCTCTCGCCAAAGTTACAGCCAGTCTTCACTCTCGCGATGGGTTTTCCTGGCTCTTCTTTTGAATTGTACTAGTTTGAATAATAAACAACACAGAATCTTGTTGAAAACTACTTAATTAATTCACGTATTCAGCGCAAATATACAGCACGAATTCATCGAAATTAAGCCCCGAAACTGGCCGGAATTTTCCGATCAGTCCAAGACAAAAACTAGTTGGCGCCAACATCGCGCCAGTCATATCGCCCTCAGACATCCACGAGTTAACATGTTTTACATGACTTACTACCCTTTTAGTCGCTCGTCACAGTACATTCAGACATGCATTTACTCACAAATTAACTTATTTAAGGTTTTCAACAATAACTCACTAGATATGAAATAAAATAATGAAACAGCTACACGGAATTAAATTATCGCTCAACTTGAATTCACCACTACAATAAACAAATAATTAATTTAATTATAATAATCCTTGCCACTCCAGTCATGGGAAAGCAACTTATATCGATAAATTAACTTCATTTGGCTAATAACCTCCACTTTTTAAACCAAACTGTCGCTAGATCTCTCACGGGGAGCTCGTGAAGATACTTCACAAGTCCTGAACTTTAAAATTCCACTCTGATTAATTCAATTAACTTCACCACTCTCTTTTATCCCGTACAGGGAGGGAAAAAGAGAGTAAAATACAGCTATGGAAACAGCTCCCAGGCGCTACCCTGGGAATCCTGTAAAACAATGATTGCTTCGCAGCATTTAATATTTTTGATGATTGTGGAGGGGTGGGGGTTAGCTTCTCCTCTCCTCCACAAGCTAACTGTCTGGGTGGCCAAGGTCCCTCACAAGGGACCGATCCTTCCCCGTGCTGAGGGTGTAGCGTCCCAGTGATGTAAAACCGTCGGTTTTACTCTATGGTGGAGTTTACAACAGGTCACATGACCAGCATACAAGGACCAATAGGATCGCAACTTGCATCGCCTCGCACGAGATAAATAGGACCTGCTCTAGCTCCTCATTTCATGCAAGATGTGCCTTGCACAAGAAATTCTCGTACAAGGTCAGCATCTCTCGCAAGATTGGTACTCATCTTGCATCGTGTGATTCCTACTTAATGAAACATAATACATAAACAGATAAGGCAATCTGTCAGGTGTTGATAATTTCCATAGACAAATAACAGCAATCTATTAGTTGCCAATATATGGAATACTACATGTAGGCTAGGTGTAAGCTATCAAAATATTGATGATAGGAAATAGAGTATCCATTACAGTACAAATACATATACGAAAAACAAATCACTGTATTAATTGTCAATCATTGTGTTTGTCACTTAATATTCATCTAGGGCTACTGTATAGTATGCTTGCCTCAACAGATATGTTTTCAATTTTATTTTCAATTTTGTAACATTAAAATGTCTTACATTTTCAGGTAATATGTAATCCATTCGCGGATACTTCAGCTTTTTGTGAAGCCCTGCTAATGTTCTACTTGCAGGATATTCCTCCGCCTAGTGCAAACTAAGCTTAACAAGTCTGGAGAATTACATCAGAGGGACAACACACCACATCCTTCTGCCCTCAGTTCTAATGATAATTAGTATAAGAACTGTTTCTCACTAGACGTTACCAACATACCTATTTTCTCCCATGTTTTTATTCAAGTTATTTATTTATGAAGTATTGTTATTTATAGACAAGAGATTAGTAACATTTCAATTTAATAGGAAAAAAAGTAACTTTTATGAGCACAAGTATAAAACGCTCGTGATACAGGACGTTTTTAAGAAATAACTAAACACGTCATACATGGGGAGATTTGTCAAAGGTATGGTTAAAAAAAATGGAACAAAGCGTGAATGGACTATATAATAGGCGTAAATGTTATGCTTAGTGTATGCTTTTTAAAACATGTACAGTTGAAATTATTTGCATACCATGTACTGTGTGCGTGTGTGTGCTTGCATGTAAGTTAAGTGGATAATAACACAATGAGGTTAATTGTACTTTATAGCTGCACACGTTTGGTTAGTATGTAATGAACCACCACAGACACCAAATTGAACATGTCATTGCCAGCAAGGCATGTGTTTTGACATGACGGATGTGAATAGGAGAAATCAAACTGCATGGAAAATGTATTTTGTTGCAGAATGTTTGTGGTGACCTATACCATGTTAATCCAGCAATAGTGAGCAGGATTGTAAAGGTAAATAAATATAAGCTGATATAAATTTTATGTTGCATATTTAGTACCAAAAGCAGAGTTAAAGTGCCCTATAATTTAGAATAATTATTTGTTCCTGGTCTTTTAGGGCACTGTAATTTTAGTGGTAAGTTAATGTAGCCAACATACCATGCAGGTTATAAATGTTTGTTTAATAATTATTATGCTTAGAAATATATAGGGAGAGTCCTGTATATCTGCATAGTAATTTGTTGCTAGGTTTGTGTAACATAATAGGAAACTGTGTATGATGTCCAGGAAGGGCGTGGAAGAGGAGTTTGATCGGGTAGGGGAAATGAGAGAGCTCGCAACCGAGGAGTAGCCTAAGTTCGGTTTCTTGTTGGTTATTATTATTATTACTTGATGGTTTGGTCATGTTGTATTAAGTGATAGTGCTTGTAGTAGGTGGTGTTTCGACCCCAAGTGCAAATCATTTGATGTCAAAATGAATTGTTCCCATGCAATGCAAATAGCACATCATACTCGAGTCCATCTTCTTGTGTTAGACATCTGTCATATAATGTCTGTGACCACAGTAGTGATGTGTAGTATTTATCAGTACATAAGTTCCAATATGTATGACATGCAATTATAAAATAAGCTTGTGTGGTAATCAGTAATATATGCAATAAGGTGTCTAGTATTTCTCGCAGGAAGTTGAGTTGAATTGTGTAAATAAGGCATAGGCATTTCTTACAAGTATTGATTTTTGTAACAGGTAGTATCCTCTGAACTGGCTCGACACCTGTTGCAGTTTATGCATTTTCCTGGACAGCCACAACTTCAGGAAAATTACAGGCTGTTCTACATGAATGGTGGATTCCCTGGTGTACGTGAGTGCATTTATTGCACCCACATTGGCTTTAGGAACCCATGTGGCCAGTTTGTAGAGCTGTACCATAGTAGGAAAGGATACATATCTCTCAATGTTCAGGTATGTTTGTTGGGATGTGCACCATATCATTGTTTTATGTCAACCATTGATGTACAGGATTGTATGGGTAATGTTTGTTGGATACAAAACAGTTAATACCATACAATTAATTCTAAATACGCCAAAACTAAAATGTTTCTGTTTGCCAGCATTAATTGTTAATGTTTGGAACATTGTTAAATTTAATGTGTGGGTTATCTCAGGCCCTAACCTACAGCAGGGTGATGACCTGTTTTGAAAATCACTCTCTGCCAGGAATACTGCTGGAGACAATGGCTACCCTCAACTGCCATTTCTCTTCACTCCATTGTTGGTTAGAACAACAGCTGCAGAAAACTGGTACAACACAGCCCATAAGAGGACCAGGAACACTGTGGAACTGCTGTTCGGAGTATGGAAACGAAGGTTTGCATGCTTGGGCCATCGACTACGAATAAGCCTTTATACGACCAGCAGGGCCATCGCCGCATGTGCTGTGTTACATAACATTGCAGTTGCTAATGGTGGAACACTGCCACCTCTTCCGGCTGACGAGGATCATTTCATGCCTCCTGTACCTGTGCAGAATGCTGCACCACAGAATAATCGTGGAGCTGAAGTCAGAGCTATTTTCATTCAGCAAAACTTCAACTCAGAACCCCTATTGTTTTGTATGCCATTTCCCCTGCCCCCTCATTCTGGTACAGCTCCATACTCACCTCAATCACCTTCATCGGCTATCAAGATCTGGCCATTAAGAGCCACTCAAATCTATTCACTCCAGCTGTATATGCTAATTTTCTCATGTAAGCAAATGATGCTGTAATTTAAAAACAACCTGTGGATTTTTTTTTTATGATTCAACATTGTGTGCATATTTGTGACATGGTAGTAGGCCTCCTGGGGAACTCGCCATGTAAAAGAATGAGTAGCGCATTGCGTGATGTATCTCCAGATGTTTACCACCATTGGTAGATCTCTAAGGTGATGTGGAAACTGGTACAGAATGGATAAACACAATCAGGTAAATGCTTTCTTGTTTTTATTCCTGTATTATGTATGTAGGGATATGTTTTCGAAGAACTGTTTTAGTAGGGTATAGTGTGTGAAAATCTTCATCTTGTTATATATGATACATATGGAGAGTGCTTTTTAAAATCCTTTTTTTGTATACAGGAAACCCCCATTAAAACTGACCCTGTTAAGGTGGGCGTTTATTATAATGGATGCATAGTTGTGTCAGTGTTGTGCATTATGACTCACACTGCCCTCCAGCCAAGCGACATTGTCTGTAATTCCGCGCATTATAATGTTGTCGTCAGGCACAGTGCATATAGTTCTATTTCGATAATCTGTATCAATTATTAATGCAGCATAGTTTTTTGTACTTAATATTATTTGAAATTTGTAAACTTCATAAGCGTGCTTTTGCAGTGCTGGATGTGCTTTGACCATGTACAATAAACATATTCCATATCAATTTAGATTCTTTCATGGATGTAAATACAATCTTTAAAAACTTATTTGTTATTAACTGGACTTCTATCAAATGGACAACCTTCAGCACCTTTTGGTCTTTTATAATAAGGGTTTACTTTATATATAAAGCATTGGAATATATGCAATACAGTAATTTGAAACAGCTGTTTACACCTGTGCTTAAAAGTAGTCGGTTAAAAGTGGTATGTTCAAGAATCATATATGCTATCTTTGCAGATTACTGAAGAAGGTGTAATGTGTCAGCGCTAGTATCAGCTGTTGTTTGTAATATACATGAACTGTTACACGACAGAACATTGTATGACAGCCACAGCACTTAAATACCATGTGGAGATGTTGATGAATCTAACTCTCCTTTATATTATTATAAACATTATTCATATATGCTAAGGTAATATAAAACTGATAATGTAACCAACTTCCCTTGCGTCAATGCTGACAATCAATTATGCACTAAATAATTGAAGGTTACATTTTGAATGTGTTATGCATTACTGTATTGTATTGTTTAATACTATTATTCCATATTGTAAAGCCTCACTTTATAGACATAGGATTTGTTTTGTTTTATTGTAATTTAATCATTTATCTGTAGTTTCTAAACAGTTTTTGTATTCACATGTGAATTTTAAGCCTAATGTAAATAAGATTTATATTATATGAGTTAATGGTATTCATATTAGATGCATTTTACTGTATAGAATCAAATATATAGTATACAAACTGTTGTACATTATTTAAAGAGAAGGAGAAAATACATAATGGAAATACATGTGGTGCATAAATTAATTTCTCTAAGATAATTATTTATATATTGGGGTATAGTATAGGATATACTTTGGGCACAAATTAAAATTCTATGGAGGAGAATGTATGAGTGTGATATATCCCATGTGTAAGGTAAGTTAGAGCATCAATGCAATCATCAATGGAACAATAATATAACACTAACAATTTGAAGTAAGTAGTGACTGGTTTTATTATGCAATATACAAGAACTAATGGAATGAATGAAGACATAAGGAACAAACAACATAAATATCCACATTAAAACACATCTTTAGGTTCAAATTATTTAGTATTTTGCTTGGCATAACTCCATTACAATATATAAAAAAATAAATATGTATAGTTCCACAAATGACTTCTTATAGAGGTGAGTTGTAGAGCATCATTATAGTTTTAAGACTAAATGATAAGAAAAGTAATCTTCCGGGCTAGCAATGAGTAAGCAAGTTCTATGTTCAGGACCACTGGTTAGATGTCAGAGGAAACTATACTCTGACAAATTTCATGAACATTGTACAGTTTATTTCTTTTCGAACTATTAATGAAGATACAAATAACACACAGTTCCTTTTTATGTAGGGTTACGGCTTGGTGTTAGGCATAGGCAGCATCCAGGCATTGCTGGCATTGGAAGATTATAATACAAAAAATATATATAATTCATACCCTTTTTTTGGGCCTCTTCTTTGCTCGCCCATGCACATTTACACATATGATGAGGCAGATAATTATTACAATTAATCTAAATTAACCTGCGCCATAGTAAAATGCATCTACCTGTCCTTAAAGCCAGCAGGAGAGTCTCTATATTAACGCGAAACTTACAAAAATCGAAAATTATATCCGCAAATCGTAGATAAAAATCGTGATTACCATGACACTTTCAAGAAAAATAAAAAGTTTAAAATAAAACCTCTTAGGCCTATATGCAATAATAAGTACAACAAACAAGAATAGCTGTGATTAATTTTAACTACATGGAGAAATACGACTTAGTATAATTACAATCTATGAAGTATTTGTATGCATGAAATTGATTGTTATAAAAGTAAACAAAACAAATGTAAACAATAATAAGTATGTGTAAATGCCTTGTTGTTGGTCCAAATGTTTACAAACCAAACTCAAGGAAAATAAAGAAAAAGTAATGTACTGTAATGACATGTGTCTCTTTTACTCATTAAAAAAGCTTTATATTATTGTTTATTTCCATATAATAATGTATCATTTTGTACTTCATGGACGAATAAAATATAACTGAAATAAACAATTTCTACTGTAATATCCAGCTTGATGCTGGATTTTCATTGGCGCAACACAACAAATGCGACGCGACAGAAGTAATGCTTCACCCAAACACAGATGAGTATTTTGTGACATCGTTGCGACAAGAATCTCGGACGTGACGGATTTTTGTTGTTAATTATTTATTTTATTTCTTTAAGCATAGTTGGTTGTAGGTACCGCAATAGTGTTTTCTCTTGAGTGAAATGTCAAATTAATCGACACATGTTTACCACTTCGTAAAACTGTGGTTTTAGGAAACGTGTACAGTGTTGATTTTACAGAACGATTTTGCAAATAAATTATTCAATGCTAGTTATGAACAAGCATGATTTTAGTGAAGTAAACTTGTAAGGTTTTCCATAGTAAAAGACGTGTTCAAAGGGTTGCATTTTTTACAAACAGTGCCTTAAAAAGCTGCACTTTCAACACTTGTAGTGTGTAAATATTATTTGTTCATTTACCTGTATGTATCGTGAATTCGAGTGTATTGTTAACTTCGGAAAAAGTGTGTGTGTGAGTATGCATGGCTGTTTCTGTACGAATTCGAACAGAGTTGTATATACCGCATTTTGTTTTTTCACTAAAGTTAAAATGTTTGAGGTTGCAATATTTTGAATGTTATTTCCATACGAGTAAACTCTTACACTGTTCCGTCAAAAGAATATGCAACTCAAAATGCATACTACCATGTCACGAAAGACGTTAAACTAAAGCCTCTATCACCTCACTGTTTCCTTTTTTCCCTCGAAATAAAATCAACAGAACCCACGCAAACGTAACTCAGCAAAAATAAAACAGGTTGGAATGCTAACCTAGCTATAATATCCTACAATAACATGGTTAGGCCCTTACTGTATTTCGAACTAGAAAACTATAAAACATAAACATGTATATGGTTGGTTGTGTTTCAAGTTAATCTTACATCCTTCTCGTAAATACATAGATGGCATTCTGACCCATTTTTGTATTTTCAGCCATTAGTGGTCAAAATAGTGTTTTTAGTGTCTCGTCGCTTCGGGATTGTTTTCATTACTACTGCAATTTACAGTGATGTCGCACCTGTTGTGTCGCACCATTGTAAATCCAGCATAACATAGTCCATATAGGTACTCTTCTTTACAATTATGTACCAACATGGTACCCACATAAATAATATGGCAGCCTTTATAAATATATTGAAATATAACTTTCAGGAACTGTTGTGTAACACTAAAAGGAGGAGGCATAACTGCAGCAGGGTATATGTGTAATTTGATTTGTTTAGTGTATTTAAAGTGTGTGTGTTCATCTGTTTTATCTGTTTTATGTTCTAGATAGATAACACAAATATGTTAAGTTTACGAAAAAGTAGACATATTTTGTGAATGTGTGTGTGTGTGTAAATGTACTTAATATATATACCTCCAAATACCCTCCAAATTCATACCTCCAAAATATGTATGTGTATTTTGGCTTTAAAAAGCATTAATGTTGCATTGAATTAGGGTTATGATTGGTTACACACGCTTATTTTGGTAATTAGTTTTTATTTTGCTGGAAACTATTGTATTTTATTTTTGGTGTGTGGTTTGATTTATTAACTATTTTATGTCTGCATAGTGTACTGTATTGGTCTGTTCCATGTCCCCTGAGCTGTGATGGCTTATATGTTATGTACAGAATAATAAAGTATGTGCTATCTGACAGCTTCCACCCTTGTTTACTAACTTTGTTAACATATATTTTACATTGTTAACTTAATTTTCATGTGTTTGTGTACTCTGTTTATCTGTTTATTTGCCAAAGTGCAGTGTTTATTTACCATTTTTCAACACATATATTTGAGTTAAACACCTTTTAAGTTTGTTTATTTGTATTTTCAATGAGTTTTCATGTGCTGGAGTAACTTTGTTTACATTTGGTAAACTGTTTATTTTCGCAATAATTCTTATATATTTTTTGCCAGTGTTTATGGTTGTTATAAGTTTCGGAGGGAATTTGATGCCTGTTTACCTTTTTCTTGATGTTCCCGGTATTTTTGAAACTTTGTAATTTAGAATCTTCTTGCAAAGTGCACAGTAATTTTAAAAGTCATTAATTTTAATGCAGTTATGTTTGAATTATTTAATTTTCATCTAGAAATGGTGCATCATATTTTAAAACAGTAATTTTCTGTGTTTAATATGTATTTTAATGACTTTGAAGTGGCGAGGGCACACCACAGATAAGATAGGCTGGCACCAAGGAGTAGTTTTTTTTTGTTAAAGCGCCAGTGCAGTATAAAGGTGTTAAAATAATGTCAGTAGTAAGCACAAGTATATACAGTCATAAGGCAGGTGAAGAATAGGCCCATAATTAATGGTTGTGTGTATTTTGGAGAGATTCACTAATCATGAGAGCCATTACCCAGGCATATGTTATGTTACACTGTAAAGTGCGGGCCTGTGAACTGACCATTTTACTTGAGAGAAGTGAAATAATATTTTTTATTTGTTTTCCTTTATGAGAAAACTAATGCTATTTTGAACTTAAGTTTTTTTTATCTGTACCAGAAAAGCTAACAGACAGCAGCTAGGTACTGCTAACCATAGTGCACATTAAGTTCAGCTAGAGTCTATTTTCTTTGCTGTCTGATACAGCTGGTGCCCAATATAACTATTTTATTGACTTGTGCGAGTAAAGATTTTCTTATTTTTGCAAGACCTTTTCTAAGTATGACAAGTATCAATTCCAGTTGCTCAGTAAGCCATGAAGGCAATGCCACTTTGAAAGACTTTTTTGGGAACAGTATTAAATGTGTGTGCATTAACAACCTAGTATTTTTCAAGAATTCCATTAAACAGATTTAATGAGATTTGTTAGTATTTCTTTTAGTAAGATAGTTATTCCTTTTATCTAAGCCCAAGATTTGGCATTATGTTATTGCTTTACTGTTCAAACAATTTATGATATTTTTCATGCTGAGTTCACAAGTGAAATTACTTTCTTTTGAATGTGTGAAAGGTCATGGAATTCTTCAGATAATGGTAAGAATCAGTCTACTACAATCACTGTGATGAACATTCTTATTCAGTGCAAACACAGTGTACTGACACTACAACACCATACACTTGACCTGCAAAAGGGCGATTCAATGGGAACAAGCACAGAATATGTACCAACTGGTGGGTAGAAGTTGTCGTCATAACCAGTCAGCAGTGCACACCATAGAGAGGTATTGTTTTATCAAACTGCCACAGTAGCTGTGCCTATGTTCAGAAAACAAACTTATGAAATATCAAAGTGTTTGCTTTCCACAGAGCAGAACAACGAAATTTGCAGTACCAGATCTACATTGATGTTTACAAACCCACCCACACACTACAAAACTATTCCAAATAATAATTTTCAAACAAATTTTGTTTTTCCAAGTGTGTGTGTATGTGTATATTGCACAATACAGCAAGCCACTGTCAACATAAACACTGAAGATTCCTACAATACATTTGTTTACATTTATACACACTAACATAAACCTCGACTAATCAACTACAAGTAAAATAAATAAATTTATGTATAGAATTCAGCCTACTTTGCTAATTTGCTGTCATGCACATTTAATAGCTCAAAAAGAAACACGAAAACACTTAATTTATAATGGTTTTTCATTCTGTGCGAGTTTCCACATCACCTTAGAGATCTACCACTAGTGGTAAACAACTTGAGGTACAGCACGCAACACGTTACTCATTATTTTACATGGCGAGTTCCCCAGGAGACCTATTACCATGTCACAAGATATACAAACAATGCTGAATCGTAAAAACAACTTCACAAGTTGTTTTTACAATACAGCATCATTTGCTTGTGTGAAGAGCTTCTTGTGCAGCACATACAGTTCCTCAGCATGTCGCATCTGCTGCGTATGAAGCTCGTCCCAGCGCTCTTCTGCTTGCAGTTCGCACCCAACTGCCCATTCCTCACGCTGCACTGCCCGAGCTGCCTCTGCTTTTTCATTGGTAAGGCGCTACTCTTCAGCCTCTACCACAGCCTTGTTTGCCCTCATTCAGAGCCTGTGTTCAGCCTGTTGCATTGCTAGGACTTTTCGTGCCCGCCTATCTGAATGCTCAAAGATTGAAACCCTACATTTCAACTCCACATCTATGGTTGGTGTACATCTAGAGCTTTGCCTAGCACGTGGACCAAATACAAGTGTTGGTGGAATAATGCTCCAAGAAGCTTCTTCTGGTGCACTCACTACCAGAATTTGGCCAGAAGTAAATTCATCACAAGAGGCATTAGATTTGCAACCTTCGCCGCTAGACTGTGGCATAACAGTTTCAACACAAGAATCACCTTCTGTACAAACTATTATATCACAGTCTACTGCATCATCCACACAATGCAATACACCGCCCAAAGCTATTTCCAGATCTGGATCTGTTACAGGATCTTTCGCAAAAGATCGGCCCCCAGTGGCAATTATTCTGTGGCAAGAGCAAGGGTTTTCTCCCTCTTGGTTTTCTCGTTGTCCAAGTATTTCTTCAGCTGGGTAGTAGTATCCCGCAAAATGTAAAAAATAGTATATTACACATTACTTGAAAACAGTTATTACATACAACATGGAAATGCGCTAAACATGTTTGTAGCGAGTTTTATAACATACGCATTCTGCTTTCTGTGTGTGTGCTATTTTCTGTACTAAATCAAATGTAGGTCCAGCTTTAGAAAACATATGGTGGTAATTATGACGAATAGCTACTTTTTCAATAAATGGGACAACAATACCTGCAAATGTTACATTTGTTATTACTAATCACACTTAACACAGATTTTGGCGGGGCTTTGTGTAATTTGCAGTATATATGCTGTTTATGCAGTACAGCATGTAAAGTGTATGTCCAATATATTTATATGAGGTCGCTAAATTGTATTAAATGTCACAAAATCTTTTGAAACCAATCTTTATTTATACAAGGTTATTCACAAAATATATTTATGCAGAGCAGCTAAGCTTATACAGCTAAACAACACAACAAACAGTGTCAGAACATCATGTAATTCTGTTGAATTACTTAAGGCTTACCTTTTCTATATTCACGTCAGGATTGTAATACACAATGTGTTATTAGAATAAATATACGTATAGTAGATCATGCAAAAATACGTTCACAGATGGTATTTATCAAAAGTTTACGTGTATTGTCGTGATACATTACAATACTTTCAGTAACCAATGATGCCCAGAGGCAGGAAACAAATGTGCATCGAAATTGTTTTACATCACAATAGTATTGTGGGTGATTTGCACCATTTCAGTGTACCACGAATTTGACTGTGCACAAGTTTGTGATGTACTAGTGCTGTTACCATTTTTATTACAATTAATTCTGTGACATTGGTCTTTTTGCATTGAACATATTTACATATGATAACATACCTATTTTACACATGTTTTACCCCACAGTTTCCCTGATATTCATAGCCCTCCCCATTATCAAATTTGTGGTTTGTAGTGATAATATGTTGATGGCCCTAGTAGATTCATTTTCAGTGTAATGTAGAGTGAAATTATACCACTTTCCGTGATATTTTCTTTTGTTTTAGGAAAAGTCGTTATTCTTTACCCATATTGTAAGTATGTGCTCAGTTGGATAGTACACTATTAATAATAATAATAATGTATATTGTAATGTACAATATATTATAATATTTGATATACATCAAAAGATTCCTTACATTATGCAAACAGGCCTCAGTTTTTCAAGTGTGCTTAATTGTATACTTTCAACTCAAAAATTCCTGTCAAATTACTTTCATTTCAGTCATAATTAACACATCAGCACTGCAATAATATATATTCCACTATTATCTATAGATTGCTTATACCAATACAATGAAGTTGTGTTTAACATTCACATGTATTTCGGTTAAAAAATGTGGCTACAATTTGCATACTAATATGTTATTGCTAACCATTCGCTTTAAATGACTGATCTAACCTTGCTGTGTGGTATGAACATGCAAACAGCTACTATCCTCCCATATACTTATTTAGGATCGCACAATTACAGTAACATGAAACGTTTCCCTAACACACATAAGTACAAGTAATGCACTGTTTACCATTGTCTGCAATTGTTTACATTTATATTACATATTGTGTACCAAACAAATCAACTCAAATGCAATGATTCCATACTTTGATAATTCAGGGATCACACGATGCAAGATGAGTACCAATCTTGCGAGAGATGCCGACCTTGTACGAGAATTTCTTGCACAAGTTCTTGTGCAAGGCACATCTTGCACGAAATGAGGAGATAGAGCAGGTCCTATTTTTCTTGTGCAAGGTGATGCAAGTTGCGGTCCTATTGGTCCTTGTATGCTGGTCATGTGACCTGCTGTAAACTTAACCATAGAGTAAAAGAAAATCATAATCTGAGGTGTGCGAAGAGGAATACAGGGAAATAAAACATTGCTGGGAAATAACTTTAAAGTGTGGATTGAAGTTTAGACAGTTCGCTGAGAATAAAATAATAACAATTATTTATTGGAGGGATAACTTTGAAACTAATACCTTGATGAGGTAAACAACTTCAGATATTGTATTATGATACCTTGGCTGTTTGGTACACACCAGCGCTGCACAATCAACTAATTTTGATGTGAGACAGTAGTAATTTTATTTATCTGCGTGTGAACTCGTTTCGCATGCAATTTAGTAGTCATTCTCGTACGAAATATTTCATACGAAATCTTGCGCCAAATACATCTTGCATTGTGTGATCCCTGCTTAACATCAGGATGCCAAATGAACAGGCTTTTGAGGGGGGGGGGGGGGAGGGTGTTTGTGCAACCTTGTTGGCAGTTAGATTACTGAAATCTGTCTTCTTATTTTCGAGGACGTTCGCATAAGTACGAACGAGCTCAAATAAAATACTTCGTTCATTACTTGAAAAATGCTCAATCTTCCCAGCTGATGGCATTTGGCTACCTTCGACAGTTCCATTGTGTCAACCTCCATAAGAAACAACATGTCGAAAAGCAAACGAAAAGTCAAATGTTAAAGTCAAATGTTAAAGTTTTCAATTGTGTAAGGGCCTTTAACGAACAAGCGAACAAGTAAAGGAGCATCTCTGCATATGGCCCTATGTTATTGCAGTTTGAAATTGCAATCAACTTAAGAATAATACTGGCTCTGTCCAGTATTGTACTGTCCTTAATGCTGGTTAATTCAGAATAATATGAAATTCATCATTTATGAAACTAATGCACACAATAAAACCACTATGAAAATTACGTGAAAATTATTTGCGCATAGAGTTCTACCATGTAATTAATTGTATAGTTTGTTTACGTTCGCACAATCTGTGTATGTCAACACCCTGGTGATATTAATATTATAGTAAATAAATAGAAACACAACAAACCTTCAAATAATATTACAATACACAACATTTAATAGCACCGGTGATACATTGACTGGGAACACAATGACACGTAGTCCGTTCACGTCGCACTGGTGCAGTGGTCATTTGAATGAAAACAATAACATTGGCATTAGCACGGGGCAGAGAAAAATACGTGAAAAATATTTAAACAATTATTAACACTAAGAAAACAATAAAAACAAAAATAGAAAACTTAAGGGCCATGAGAGAAACATTAACACAAACACAAGTATACATACTTTAAGCATGCCTATTCGATTCATACTCGAAACACGCACTCGCTACACTGGCTGTACTCATGCGCAGATGGTGGAACCGAGATGATTTGGTGGGTTCTCACAGACGTGGTGAACAGTCTAGGGCTGGGAAACATGCTACATGTCAAGGTAGATGTGTTAAATCAAATACCCGTGTGAAAATACGTGTGTATGTGTACTAAAATATACACTGAGTTATTTAAATTATAATATATGTTTAGTAATGTGAGTGGGTCTGGAGTGTCGTCGAATAGGGTATGCATCATGTTGTGAATGCAACCTAGTACGATGTATTGGTTGAGTAACATAATTATTTCGGTAATTCGTAAGTATAGAGAACTTTAAAAAAAAATCTCGGAAAGTGGTATAGTTCCTCTCTACTAATTACACAATGCACGAATTTACTAGGGGCATCAACATTTGACCAATAGAAACACCAAAAACTATAGTGGAAAGTGCTGTGTAGATCAAGGAAATTATGGGTTAAAACGAGTGAAATGTGTACATACTATAATATTTATTCATGAATATATGTTAAATTGCAAAAATACTATACGAGCATAGCCAAACATTATGCACCGCGTCAGAGTCCCCAGGGAATTATTCCCCAAAACAGTGTTTGAAGGTGCGCCAGCAATTTTTTTTAGGTAGTGACACGAAGCATCACGCATCAGCAAAGCTTTGAGTTCCCCCATAAGGCCATAAATTATTGTTGTGTGTCGACTATATGCACTGAGAAATAATGTGTGTTTTGAAATTTAACATATTTTTGTACTATTTTAAATATTACTGTAATATTGTCTCATGAAAACATGTTTCATTGTAAAAAAGATCTAAATTGACAATTCTACCAATACAATTTTAAATTACTATATTAGGAAGGGCTATGAACTGGAGGGGAATTGGGGGTAAAAGTTTATAATGAAAATGTACTTATTTTGTATTTTTTTACCCCACAATTTCTCTGATCTTTATAGCCCTCCCCACTATTGGTTTTGGGTTTCTATTGGTGAAATGTTGCTGCCCCTCGTAAATTAGTGTCCTGTGTAATTAGTATAGTGGAATTATACCACTTTCCGAGATTTTATTTTCCAGAAAAGCCCCAATTATTAAGAATTAACAGAAATAAATACTATGTGAGAAATGTATCGACAAACTTATACTAACTTCATTATGCAGTGCTGCCAAAATGTTTAGTGACCGGCAAAATTTAAAAGCCTAGTTACAGTTTTCTCTATGAGGAAATGTAATAATCTCAGTTGACTGGAAGAAATGGGATCAAATATGAAAAAGGAGTGATAACGATTTATTCACACTTGGGCTAGCCAATTTAATGGCTGTTATGGCTTGGAAAGGGCTTGATTGAGAAGTTACAAAGGTGGTGAACAAAATTTGGAAGGTGGTGTTTGGAACTATATAACCAGTAGGCACCAGACGTCGCTGTGACGACGTCAATGATGCTGTTGCAGTAGAGCTGAGTCATCGTTACCTCGGGGTGCTGCGGGCCAATCACCAGGCCAAACTTTCCCGCGATGATCTTGCTGTTCACCTGATATGGAGGCTTCTTTGTTTCCTAAACGAGGGGCTCTTCGGGCGGCCCAATCACTGTGTGGTATTGCAAATTATAGAAGTATTGAATCGGCACAATCAGACTCCCTACATGTGAATTGTTAGGGCCAAACTATATGCCCATGAATACTATTTGCGGACTTTTTTAGGTTGCAGCACACAAAAATTAATATTTACCGTTCTGAAAATCACACAACACTTGGATAAGAAAATGATGGCTTTAAGAGGCCTGTGTCCTGAAATGCCTTTCGGCATCCGAATAAAAAGCACTCGCCAGTTCATGCTATTTATTGGAGATTCTAACGTTCCCTCCAGGAGAACAGCTTACACAGTTGCTCACTCTCAGCCTGCGGCGAAGGCTACATGGTAATAAAAGCACTATTCTGGTATGGCATTAAGTGTGCTGATAAATTTACTAACTCCCCAGGTGATGCAATTCCTGGGGAGGTGAGGCGGAGTATCCCAAACGGCAGAAAACAAAAAGGTTCTTGAGAATTTTAACTATTGCAGAGAAGTAACAGGTGATGAAGAATTGAAACCATCCAGGCTGGAAAAGTCCGAGCGCGATTTCACACAGTCCTCCCCCTCAGGGTGTGGCTTGCTGACTAACTTCCCGCCATGGTGCGAGGGCTGGTGGTGGTGGGCCCATGCACGACGGAGGGAAAGACTTGCACACACGGAAGAACATATTTACTGTTACAGGCCACAAACAATATTAAACACTGCCAATACAAATCAAATAATTATCTCTGACGCTTACCTTACAAATAGGGTAAAATGGAATGGACTAAACACTGGTGGTGGTGAAAATAAACATTTATGTAACACAACAACACTGCAAAAAACAATAACACTGGAGCATAAGGGTTTCAGGCATCTTTAATTTATTCGCTGGTCATATGTCCTCCTCACATGTCCAGAATTATTCCTGCAAAAATATTTATAACCATTTTGATGCAATAGCACGTGTTTGTGTATCACTCCGTCTGCTCTCTCGGGCCAGTAAACACACGTGTCATTACCCTACTTTGCACTGAACTGCACTTGTCCTTTCCTGCACTTTAGTGTACAATTCCTGCACTCACACAACACTTACACTACTCGCCGGCGATAAATTGTCGAGAGTTAATGTGTGCTGCGCTAGGGAGTGACCGGCATGACAAACTGCCTAAGGTGGGGAATGACACACATCAGTAATTTGTGAACACTTTTTGTTGTGAAATTTTATAGTAAATACTTATTTTTCACTGCAGGGAAGTTTACATTTTGTAATTATAAAAAAAAATATTTGTAAATTTTTAAGTGCTGTTTATAATTAATGAATATCTTGATGTTTCTACATATGTGCTGCTTGTAAGTTATGTCCAGCTTGGAGGCCAGTGCTCCCCCCCCCCCCCCAGCAAAGAGCACGAATTAAATCATTGGGTCGAGGGGCGTTCGCCTGAATGTGCCCCCCAGATGTGCATGTATCTCTGTAGATGTCTTGAAGAATGGTGAAACCATGCCCATCTTTTATCTGGTCTAGTATGAGCTATCTAAGCTTCCTCTAAAGGCTTGTGCTAATATTGACGAGGGATTGTTCCGGCCATCCTATGGCATTACTAAACACATTTACAGGTTAAGGTATCATTAAGCAATGCTATCAAATCAATTGGATGACGACTTTCAAAACATACACGATTTATTTAATTTGCTTTCTCATACGAGACACTTATAACACTTGGCTCCCATATAGTCGGAGTACACTGAAGCGGTCAAAAATGGGGTGAGGCTGACAATCGTTACTTGAACAGACATGGTCCACGTTCCCCGAACCTCGCATTCAGCTCGTTCACAGCATAGCAGCCTCGTCGAGTGCAGTAATGTGGCACATCATGTGCATTTGTATTTTTATTTATGGCCATTTTTTTTCATCCAGTGTTGAGATCAGAGGTCATGTGTGCGCTGCTGCGACCAAGTGAGTTTGTTTGTTTATGTTTTGTGTTCATGTTATGTTTTATTTATCAGCTATTTTATTCAAGGTTTATGATTTAATATATCAGAAGGACGTATTTATTATTGTGTTAAGGGAAGTGCTGTGTTCCAAGTGTACACTGAGAATTATTTAGAAATAAGAGGGCTTTATTGTATTGACAGTTATAGTGTTTTAATGTGTTTGTTTGCGCTCTATCATGCACCAATTCACTATGTGTGCCAGCCATAGAAATAGCAAGAGTGTTATATTTATTCTTGTGCCCATGTTTTTGTTGACAATTACAAGGCGAACCGTGCAACAGCCTTGTTTACACTGGCCTCACGTGCCACATACAACCTATAGATGTTTTAAGTGTTTATGTTAGGAATAGTGATCAGAGTTTAATTGTATCCTTGTTCAGTATTGTGTTAGTATATAAGAAACATAACCTCCATTGTTCAGCTTGGCCAAGGCACCATGGCCAACCATGACAGCATGGCAGTGCGCATGTGAGGACCAAAACATAAACATTTCGCAGATTTGCACCAAATTGCAATATAAATGTTCTTGTGTGAGACTCACATAATGCAAAGACAGACATGCAAACATAATGCAGTCACAAGTAAATGAGAGACATTCCACAGTAAATCAGAGCCACATGCGCTCGCACAAAACATAAGTAGTTGAGGTTAAATATGACCGGCTGCAGGACAGCCTGGACAACACTGTTCACGTGATTCTAAATTTAAGCATCTTTATATAATACCTTTTTATGTTATCATGTACACATGTTTGGTAGCATTTAGTGTGTTATAGTAATCATTTAAGCTCATCATCATCACACATAACACATAACGTTATTTTCCATTTTATTACCAGGTCACGTGGGAAAGACAGTACTTGGTGCCAGCCATCCCACATGGCCATGTTCAGTAGTCTAGCAGTACTCGAGTAGTGTAGGGATCGTGTCGCGCCTGCCTGGGCCTATTAACGTTTTGTATATCAATCATGTAGTTTTTCAATAGTCATTATTATTCGGGAACTGTAACTTCTTTATTGTCGCCAGGGTGTGTGATTCACTACAGTTCGGTCTGTTTAACCTTAACTTTTACTTAAGTTCATGTAGGCTTCGCACCATTTTCTCAGTGTATGTGCTATCTCACACCAAGAGAGAAAGTGTAACTTATGTGCCTAATATGATGGTTAAGAAATAAATGTGTGGTTAAATGAACATTACCAGATTTTATTTCGGGGTACTCGTAATGTCCCATATAATCACAATTTTCACGACATAATGAAATAATGTAGGATGGCCAAAACAATCCTTTGGGAGTGAGTGGCGTATAGGGGAGGCCGACAACCCCTACTATCTTAGGCAGTACAGGAATATAACAATGGGAATCTACAGCATCATGTGGATACAGTTTCCACAGATGGTGTAGCATTGTAGGAAGCCACTCTAGTCATCGGCCTCACGACCCCCGCCTGCAGTCTCGTGCTCACCACACTAAGAGTTAGCACCTACCGAGCAATATTAACCCAGTATAATTTTTCCAAGCCACATAAACTCACCATCCCCCCAATGGTACAACCACTATGCCGTCAGAACAAAAAGTCCCAGATGCACAAAAGACATGCTGGGCTGCTGTGTGACATGCTCCCCTGATAATAAATAACTTACAGATCCATTACAAAGCTTTACTATTGATATGCAACATGATTGAAATAAAAATGATGAAGGTCCAGGGAGGACGCGACTATGTACGTCCACACAGTACTGAGGTTTCAATGTTACTCTCTTGGCGTTTGGTGGGCTGCCTCCTCACTGGCCTGCCTGTCCCACACAACTTATGAAAACTCTTATGTTTATTTATTTCACATATAATAATGGATGATACTCTAGAATGATTTAAAATGGCAAAACCTATAATACTTTCATTTAACTCTACAATTCTCTTATATAAAAATAAAAATAATAATTTGTTACGCCGGTATGCGGCTGCTTAACCATAACATTGAGTTCTTATGACGTTCACAACACATCATTTCTATCTTTGATTGTGCGCAAAATAAATTGTCCTGTTTCGAGTCTTATATGTCACTTCACTAATTTTAGCAGCAGATTTTCAATGTTCACATTAAATGTCTCTCAATTGGCAGCTTTTATGTACTTATAATAAAAGTAGGGTTAGGAAACCCATGTTGTTATTGTTTAGATTATGTTTCAGAGGTTCATAACAACCTAACCTCACAATAATACTCTGCTACTGGCTTAGTACTGCCTAAAACTGGACGTCTCACCTCACGAAAGCTTATTTTATTAATTACTGGTATCCACATGTAATAATTGTGCTGGAAAATTGCACTGTATTTTATTATGTATTACACAACTGCTACAAGTGTAAAACACTTTTTCTGTTACCTGAAACAAATGTGTGCTCTGCACATGACAAACATATTTCCCTCAGATGGTATCTAGACACTCTTAAAATTTATACACAAAACATTATAAAAATATTGTCAAGCTGCGCAATAAGTTTTATGGCTGCAGTGACTTACCATAATATATCTGCATTACGTGCATGGCGATGTACAAGTTCATTTCTTTAGGAACAATGGAACAATTACAATATATTTCAGAACACTATTACCACAATAAAAACAAATAATACACACATTTATACACTACCAAAATAAATCATGTGTACAACTGAGACACAGAATATGAAAGAAACACTTTGTTTACATTTTTAACAGTCATGTCAAACATACACTTAACCCTGAAATTTATTTGGAGCACCTACCTTGTCGCACTAAAACACTCTGTATATTTACTATGCCTTTCACAATATTAACAAACACATTAAATGGTCTCCTTTTTAATAGCGCACTATTATAACATTGATGCACTTGGTGTGAACACGTGGAATGGTGTGCTGAGCACAGCATCTCCCTCGGTGTGAACTCCAATAGACAGGGAAAATGGCCTAGGGTCACTGGCACACATAAATGATTATGTTTACTCGGTATCACATCTAGTAGTCTAATCTGATATCGCAAAAATGAACAAAATTCATGTCATTCTAATGACATGATTGTGCAGATGTACTCAAAAGCACCGTGCAGCACAAATGTGTTTGGCTATGATGTAAACAAAAAATTAACTTAAAATGTTTTCTTTACCCACGAGTCATTTGTTGGACCCAAAGTGGGCTAATTTGTGGAGTGAAAAAAAATTGGTCAACTTTGTACAAATTTGTAGATAACCGACCAATATAAAGTAAGGTTTGCTATTTAAAGCAATAGAAATTGTGACTTTTGGACAGCATTAATGAATACTTAATTTGTCCCACTTAAGTTTTTAAGTGTGTGTCGAACACTTTTTTCTTTTTCAAATTTACATTAATATATCCAGTGAGCTTTTAGAGAGTAGACCTACATGTATGTACATAGATACTGGGCAAGACACGTTATACATTTGAAGGTAGTCGGGCTGCCATTAAGGGGTTACTGAGGTTTTCAGGAGTGGCAAATAAATTGCCGGGAAAAATGTTGGTTAGCATTATACAATACCCGGGTGCCTTGCATTGTCCAGCAACAACACTGTGATGTTGTAGAGCTGACTCAGTTTCTCTGGATCATGTGCCGGCGACCAAAGGCAGTGATCCTTCCAGCATTGAAGTTCCTCAGTGGCTTCCAATTAAAAAACATACATATTGCGCAGTGAATTCTAGGCGATCCACACACCATAATTTAAGTAAACAAAGACAAAACCCTAAATGTATCCATAAATCACTTGAAAGACACTTGCTTGCTAAAACACTTTGGCAGGAAGGTGGGGGCACCCCTAAGGGTACCAAGGCCACCCAAATCAAAAATGCATAACCACACGTACTTTCCAATAGGTTTATTAACATTTCTCTACTGGAAACATGAAATTATAGTGCCTGGCTTAACCCGCCGACAGGGTAATACTGTTACAAAATGGTGCAAAGCCGATAAAACTTCCTTGTACATTAAGGCTTTCCTTGCGATGCAAGCCAAGGGAAGGTGAGAGGTGGAGATTCCCTGCCAGCTGTTACAAAATGGTTCCTGTTAATTACAAGTATATTGAAATGAAAAGATTGAGCAAGATATTGAACACTGCCTGAGCGTGTGGGAGATCGCGGAGACGACGGACCATGCTTCCAAACTCTTGGGACATGGGACAATGACTACTCTTTGTAGCGCGGCACAACACTTGCACTCACCTTACATGATCAGAACTTGAATTATCATAAGCGTACTTGCAAACCATAAACATACAGCACAACATAGACTCTGGTGGATTACACGAAGGCGATAAACATGTGAGCATAAAATAACAAAAACACTGGAACTCACCTAATAAGAATTCTATGGCTTAAAGGAGAGTTTCTTATAGTGTTGCTTATGCACACATTACTTCTGTGGCATTCTCTTTGCATTAGTTTGCGTGTCTGCCCTGGACAGCATACAAGTTCTCTTTCCTCATATTTGTGCACGCGAGTTCACTCGACTGCATGGCCTCCCTACACTTTCCTGCCTAGCACTTTCTTGCTACACACGCGTCACTGCGGTTCAACTCCCACACACTTGTCCGGTATGTTCGACTTCAATTCGAACACACCGCTGAATTGCACTAGTGCACGTGAATGCACCAGCAGAGTCAGGTGTCGGCGGCATTGCACTGAATTCTATGGTGGTCAAACAGTCTGAAGGGTGCTGACGGCGTCAATCGCTCCCTTCCTGCGAGGCCATTTGCAGCCGTTTCCACGTCAGTCACAGCAGGAGCATTTCTTTTGCTTCCTGCGGCGCTGATGCAAGACATAGGGCGGCCTACATAAATGCATCTGATTCTCCTCGCACTGCTGTGTGCTGAGCTGCCATCTGCGTTATGCCGAGGCATCACTGCATGCTGCACACTCCCTCGGCGGATGATGTTGCTGTGCTGATCGGCGATGGTGTAGTGAACCAGCTAATTCACTCCCCTCGCTATCTCTGTCACTCTCCAAACTTGATTCCCTCTTTCTATCGCAGGTGTGTCGCATCCGGCAGCGACCCGGGCGAATGATCCCCATGAGTCCCCTCTCTTCTTGCATGTTGCCCAGGGTCGAACATGCCTGTCTCGTGGCCTCTTGGCTGACACCAGTCAATTTGCCTCTAGAATACCTGGTGGTGGCATGCATGGTATCACCCATTGCTTTAGCTCTTGCCTGAGGTGCTGCAGCTGTTCCCAGCTCCATAGTCCTGATGGTGGCGTTCCCCAGTGCCGTGCCATCAGACTCTGCAGTGCCGACCATCAGATGTACCTCCTCAGACACCAATGCTTCGTCGATGTCGGGCCTGCCACACTATCTTCTCCTGGGCGAAGTGCTTTCGCACCTTCTTCCCTGCTGCCACTTCCAGTATGCTCGTCAGATCTGATGCTGTCGTGGGTCCCCTGGGTGTCCTTGCCATTTCCTTGCCATTTCCCCTTGCTCCTGCTCCCTGCTTGCATTCTGTACATGTTACACTACCTCCTGCTTGCTTGTTTTCAACACACTACGAACTCCTCTGCTTCCTTGCTTTGTATGTACAGTACCTCCTCTTATTGCTTCTTTATACACTACCTCCTCTGCTTGAACTGTATGCGATTATCTACTCTACTTGCTTGCTTTGTACGTACAGTACCTCCTCTACTTGCTTGCATTTTACACTACCTCCTCTGCTTGCTACTGTACACAATGATTTCCTCTGCTTGCTTGCTTTGATAGCGACATGGATAATGACTTGTAGGCTGGAACACTTGTGGTTTGGCTGTCTTGCCGCGATGTATGTTACAACTGTTTGGGTCATGGTAGAAGAGGGTACTGTGAAACCACCGATTATCTCTGGGCATGTAAAATGGCATCATGTTCAGAAGGGAATTATGAGCCCACCGATTAACTCCGCGTGAACAATGATGGTGATGATGTCACTTCCAGAGGGGGATTAACGACCCAGCGATTAACTTTGCTTGTATGACAATGAAGTGTGGGATGAGTCGTATGTACAATGCTGATAATGGGACGAGTCAGGAGCACAATGTTGCCAAAACAAATAACGTGATGAATCATAGAATGGTGACATCAACTCCCTCTTACTTGAGGTGATATATACGATGAACTCCATTCAGACTTGTGGTACTATATACAGCGAACTTTCTCCTCATGTGAGATAAAATATGCAATGATCTTCCTTAATACTTGCGGTGCTATATATGAAATGATAATCCTTCTTACTTGCATTATATATAGAGCGAACTCCTTTCTTACTTGCTGTGCTATAGTAAAATGGCCTCCCTTCTTGATTGCCTTATATTTATAAAATTACCTCCCTCCACACTTGCATGATGAAAATGAAATGAATGCCCTTCTGACTTGCGCTAATATATGTGTAAGTTTGCACAATGTTTACACTTAGGCAGGTAGTTGTTAACTACTGGATGTAGTCTCTTGCTTGATTCATTCATTCGCAGTGACATTTTGTATTACATTTCTCACAGCTCAGTAGCAGTGTGCTCTATCCTGCGCACAATAAATAATTGTACCAGGTTGGATTTTGAAAGACAGTTAAATTTTTAAATTTTTGAGTTCCAAATTATTCTCCTTCTCGGTTTCACTCTCATGGTTGACCACAGTGCAGTTGATCGCAGCACGATTGGGTATGCGGCTGTACTGACAGATGCAACAGCAGTAGTTGGTGCAATACTCGTAATTTGCGATTAGGTTTCGCGGACGTGCTCACAAACAGTGCAGACAGAAAAGTTCCGGCATGCTGTCATCTGTCTCAACAGCCATGGTTAGTTTTGTTTGCACAATCGCAGAACCACGATGCGGAAACACGGATGCAGAGGGTATTCATTGTTTGGTACAGATGCGCGGCAGGGCTGTGTTTGCATGGGAGTTTGCGGCTGTCCTGCCCTGAACAAGCAGGAGTCAACAGACGTCGGGCGCTCAGCTTAACACCGGCACACTGCGAGCAGATAGGGCAAGAAAGAGGAGCTTTTTCTATACCTCCTCATCCTCCTGGCGGTGCACATCGTGCGGTGGGAGGAGAAAGTTGGCAGAACTCATCCTGAGTCTTTGTCCTTGCGGGCGGCGGGGTGGTGGCTGACATCACCACGGTGCTCCAAAACGGCTGCAACGCTTTTCCTTCTCCCTTGTGCTGTACAATGGTGATGCCTTGATTTCTCCTAGTGCTTTCTGGCGCAAAACCATGTGCTTAATTTTCCTGGTATCTATGGGCATTGGAATGGCATCCCAACACTGTTGTTGAACTGATGTGATGCTTCCTGTTTTTCCCACGTTGTGGATAGTTGATGAAACACACAGGAAATGTTTTACAAGGAAATTGAAATTTTCAGAATTTTGCACGAATTTTCACAGGAATTTTTCTCATGTTCAAATGAATCAGGATGATTAGCAGAAAGATACCCCACTGAGTTGGGCACTATTTGATGGTAGTCAGGCTGCCATGAAGGGGTCATTAAGGTTTTCAGGAGGTGCGAATAAATTGCCGGGAAAAATGTTGGTTAAGATTATACAATACTCGGGCGCCAGGCATTGTCCAGTGTCAATGCCGTGATGTGGTAGAGCTGTCTCTGTTTCTCTGGGTCGTGTGCTGACGACCAAAGGCCGTGATCCTTCTGGCATTGACATTCCTCAGTAGTTTCCAATTAAAAAAACATACATATTGCACAGTGAATTCTAGCCGATCCACACTCCATAATTCAAGTAAACGAAGACAAAACCCTAAATACATACATAAAACACTTGAAAGACACTTGCTTGATAAAACACTTTGGCAGGAAGTTGGGACCCATGCCCCTAAGCGCCCCAAGGCGACCCAAATGAAAAATGCATATCCATGCATACTTTCCAATGGGTTTATTTATATTTCTCTACTGAAAACTACTTGAAATTACAGTGTCTGGCTTAACCCACCAACAGAATGGCACTGTTACAAAATGATGCGAAGCCGATAAAACTTCATTGTACAGTAAGCCTTCCCTGGCGGTGCAAGCCAAGGGACGGTGAGAGGTGGAGAGTCCCAGGCATCTGTTACAAAAAGGTTCATGTTAATTAAAAGTGCATTGAAATAATATGCTTGAGCAAAAAATAGAATATGGCCCAGGTGCGCAGGAAATCGTGTAGACGATGGACAGTGCGTCCACACTCACGAGGCACGGGACAATTACTAAACTTTGTAGCCCAGCATGCTGGCCGAATTGGTGGCAGGCAGGCCACGGCACTATTTCTTACACTGCTAAAGCATTGCATCAACACTTTCACACACCTTACATGATCAGAACTAACTTTAAAATAAGCATGCTTGCAAAACATAAACATATAACACAACATAGACTCTGGTGCATGACGTGAAGTTGATAAACATGTGAGTGGAAAATAACAAAAACACTGGATCTCGACTAAAAAGGCCTGTCGGGCTTAAAGGAAAGTTTTTTATAGTGTTGCTTATGCACATGTTACTTATGTGGCATTCTCTTTGCATTTATTTGCATATTTGCCCTGGACAGCACTCAGGTTCTCTCTCCTCATATTCGTGCATGCGAGCGCTCTCGGCCGCATGGCGTCCCTACACTTTCAAGCCTAGCACTTTCTTGCTACACACGCATCACTGTGTTTCAACTACCGTGCACTGATGCATTGTGTTCGACTTCTGTTCGAACACGCCGCCGAACTGCACTGGCGCACGTGGATACACCAATAGAGTCAGGTGTCGGCTGCATTGCCTGACTACTACGGCGGGAAAATGGTCTGAGGGGTACTGTCGGCGTCACGTTCTATATAATAATGCAAACACAGTTTCCTACGAATTTAATATACAAAATTGATATGGTCTAATTATATTTTTTTCCTTGTGATAGTCTGCAAATAGTGGGTGTCGGCCTAGAATTGAGTTCAGGCTCTATTCTGGTGAATTTGGTACCTGAAAGTTAAATCCATCCACAATGTGTTCAGTGATAAAATTAAAAATAAGTGATGGAGAAATGTGTCATCAGAGAAGATAATTCACAATGAGAAGCATCGTGTGTTACTGTCTGTTGCCATCAAATACACAAATGAAGCATAGTTCTCGTCTATATGATTAGTTGAATTAGTTAGAATGTCTTTGTTGCTAACATGCAAGTTATTATTTTTAAACACGGCCTTATAATATGTCTGGACACTAGTTTGTTAAACTATTGTTCAACTTATTGACCGATGTTGTTCATGATAATTCCGCAGGCACCATTACTACACTAGTCCGATCGCAGCTTTTTATTTCGCCGATTTAGGGATGTTGCTGACATCTGGTGGAAATATGTTTCACTAGTGAAGACTGTTTAAACATTGATTCAACAGACAGAAAGCATTGATTTGTTAATTCTATTTTATTGCAGTTATGTGGAATTTGTAGCAATGATTAAATCATATAAGAAATTATTATTTTATCGGATTTGTATACCGGTGGTGCCGGCAGAAATCTCACGAACTAAACCAGTCAAAAGAAGGCCACTTCTATAGACAAGTATTCGTAACAAACCCGTTCTTCAAATATAGTGGTTTCAGAGAGTAATGCATATTAAAACAAATTCTTTACTTTGATTTTGCACATTTCAGACATCCCAGGCGGCAGTTCAGTTACTAGTTAACTATTATTAAGTAGGCTTCTGTTTTAGTCCTGGAATATCCTAGCATCCAAAACGTCCGCTCAGTTACATGGAAAATTTTGCTTCACTCCTGTGTGATAGGGATCGGCATCGATAGAAAATAATCGATTAAGAGCTAACCGATTAATAAGAAAGAAAACCGAATATTATAATAGATTTATAACAATCTTTGTAATCGATTAATCTATATATATTTTTATAATCGTTTTATCTTCCCGGTCCAGCAGGGAAAACTATTAAGGTTGGGATGCTCAATGCCTTTAGTTTGACAAATGAAATGTTTTCCACCAAGTAGCACTGATGTCGCATGTGTAATGTGTTGTTCAATTTCGTATGCAACTGCAATTTTCATAAAATATCATAATAGTGAAAATCTTCCGAGCTGTATTGTGTTAGCTGTATGTAAATAACAAACTTTGTTCTTCGTACTAGAATATGAATAAACTAATTATATTTGCATATAGTTGAATATTTGTTAAGTAAATTGGATTTAGCAAAACGTAGTGTTACACCATTTCTTCTTTAAAATATTAAAACTTAATCGCAAAATGAAATAGTGAGATGGTTAAAAAATATAGTTTTTAGGTCTTTCCTTCGCAATTTCCGTAAACGAAAGGAGAAAGGTACAAATGTCCTTTTAATAATTATACTTTTTTTCGACCTTAAATTCAGTTTTTTTTTTTCGATTTAAATAGTTTGCTTATAAATGCCAAGCACTGTTATATTTGTTACTGTTTGCACTATTTGTAAAAACTATTTTGGAGGCATTCGACAGTTTTGAGGCATTCGACAGTTTTGCAGACTTAATGTATGACATCAATTGGTGAAAATCGCTGCATTTGGAAATTCGGCTACAAACTGCAATAAAAGAAGTATACTTATTTCGTGAACGCAAATTGAACTAACTTAGTAAATACGTTCATCCTCAAAATTTCAAATTGCATACTTCAGACTATAAGCTCAAAGTTTCCCGATCAAACTTTTAACTTAAGACGATAGACAACTGACTGGTTATAGGGTAGTTCTTTATCGTAATACCAGTATAGTTTTTTTTATAGGGGAATAAGTATTTATAAAATATAAACATATGTGTTACAGTGGAACATAATGCTCAACTAATTTGTTTGAAATTCAACTCTTCGAGGTGGAATATCTTCTTGTCGACATATCATGGCACTTCAAAGAAGAAATTCGAGCGTTACGATACTGAAAATGGTGCAAACATTACTTGTTACCTCAAAGTCAGAATAGTTTTCCAAAATTCCAAACTGCTATTTATAAAGTTTATGGTCACAAATCGTAAAATATTCGAAAGAAAATAATCGATATAATACATTAATATAAAAGGCTGTAATCAGTTAAAATAAGAGATTAATTGCAACGAAATAATCTATTACCTTACTTAGCGAATCTTAGTCGAACTTCCTACTGTGTGCTAAACTACGTTGATGAATATAAAAATTATTTTTGTGTGAAAATTTAGTACTGTGATTAAATTTTTTTTTTTTGCGGGAAACAACACAAACAAGATCATGTATAAACAGCTTACAAGAAGGCAATCATATTTCTCACCCCGCTGTCAATATAAGATTGGAAGCATTATATTTCTCACCCCACTGTCAATATTTAAAAAAATCTGACAGTGACTGCTTTTTATTTCACTTATATAATTTACAGTCATTCACAGAAAAGGGATTGCCAATGTTTTGCTGTGGCTTGTTAACATACTGGTTATAGCCACTTCAGTAATCACCACATATCTTAAAAATGTAAGGTCTGAATTAATAATATTAGGATTTTCCAGAAATTGCTTAATTCCCAGAAGTATTTGGTACTGGGGGGCTTTGAAGACCATGAAAACTGTCGGTTGTTAAGATACCAAATACTTCCGGAATATGGTACCCATTCGTCATGTTGACAATTTTATGTCTCAAAAGGATCAACATGACCGAAATATTTCTTTAACTACAGTACTTCTTTTGTAATGTACAAATCAATTTCAATTTAATTTAAAAGTTAAAATTCTTGATTCCTGCACTAACTTAATTCTTCATGCTTATTTTGCATGTGAATTATTATTTTTTTTATTAATTAACTACCTGTTTTATATGTTAATAACTATTTTAACCTATGACATTGAACTACTTAAATTTTTATGAACAATAAAGAACTCGTGGCCTGTTGTCAATGTTTGTTAATAAAATATTTATTAAAATGAAACTATCAATACAACTGATTCCAATAACCATAACAAACATAAAGAACACACCAACCCTTGTATCACATTGATATATCACATATGTCATAGAATAACTATCTTTAAGAACACTCTTGTTTATCAAACCCAAGTTATGATACAGTGTTGCCAACTAACATGGTCACGCTTGTGTTTTTATTCTGTTTGCTCCAATTATTTATAGATATAAATGTGGTTTATATTAAATTTTCCATGACAATGCTCAAATGACACCTCTGATATCTTAACTGTCTTGATAGCAAAGTAAAAAGTATCTCAAAATGTAATAACATTTTGTGTATTCCTTGCTACATAATTGACTTATATTAAGATTAGTGTTAACAACATAAAAGTAGACAATACCAAATTGAATTTGCCAATATGAAAGAATTTTTATGTACAAGTAGAGGACAACTTATACTATAATGTAAGTACTGAAATATATTTAATTCGTCCATACTGAAGTTACATGCACTACATGTTCAGCCTTACCTGAGTTTCGAAATTAACAACTGTTGTATCACTATACAAGACCAGCACTTAGTTGGTTCAGTTTATCCAATGTGCCAGCTGCAAACACACTAGGACTAACATGACCACTGGCAGTGTCATGAAAACAACCCTCAATATTCATCAAGAAACTAAGTTTATTATGTGATGTTACAAAAAATAATAATGATGCTATCTAAAAGTACATTGTGACAATATTCTTATTTTTTTAAGGCTTCGTTGGTTTTCTTGCTGGACAATACTCAGCCTGTTGTTAGCCATTTTGTGTATGTAGGATACAAAGCTATGACATGCTGGCTTTTGAAACTCGTGCTCTAACTGTTCACCTAAGTAGTTCCTTTTTTAACACTGAACTGACATACTTAGAATAGCAGAAGTGTTATTCAAAATATGAAAAATTTTATTTGAACATGACTTATCACAAAAAATGGGCCGTTAAATTTACTTATACATGAAAGCTAACAAGGAACTATTTCACATGCACTGTCCTAGTCTTGCGCTTTTCTGCTGTCGGCAGCACCCAATAAATATGCTTGTTTATTGTGTGCTTTAATCATATTAAAACTTAGGTAAGAGTGAATTGCAAGTAAGTCCACAATCATCACATGTAAAAAGAAAGAATATTTGAAACACACAGTTCACATTGTCTTCATTTTCAGTGTGCTCAGTATTTGCGAACGGTGTCTCCAATAGACAAAAAGCATCCTATCCTAAAATCCTGTTAGTTTTTTTAATAAAGTTTTTTTTGGTTCTCTTTTACCTGTAAAATACTGCAAATTTGTGTTGCACCTAATTGTAGAGCAGATCGCTGAAAAACAGCAGACCATGGCCATTGGTTGCAGCACATCCTATATACACTTATCACATTGCTGGATCCATCAAAACATTTTCGACCATCTTTAATATGTACACAAAACAACTTGACGTGAGCCGAGCTCCTGGCCCTTAGACTGTTTGCCACCGTCCTCTGCATCTGCAGCACAGAGCCACACTCTACCACAGATGGTAGCACGTCTGTGACCAGCAGAGGTGCAAGTGCAGTGCAATGTGTCTACATGTTCCAGGTGCAATACAATGCAGAGTGGGAGAGTGGCCATTCGGCCACATGCGCATCCATGTTGGAATGAGAGTAGATGTTTTGCACTTCGACAGCCTGGTCGCGTACCGTTCGGCTCTGCACCTGGACGGCGTTGACAACTTGTACCAGTCATTTTTCACGGCAATAGTATAGTAGTTAAACAGTGACATTTTTCTTAAAGCCTTCCGGGACACCGCCTAACATCTTCTCCAGGTTCGCATAGCCTGGATGAGTTTAACTTGAACTAAAGTTGTGCATGGGCATCAGCGCTGTTTTTCCGCTTTACCGCTGCCGACTGGTAAATGTCCGGCACATTTCATGTGAAGTGTTGCCCTAGAGGCATTGTAGTCAAGCGCCTAAATAAACTGCAATACATGAACCGAGTATTTTAATTTAAGGTAAGCCGCAAGGCATTTCAGGGAAGGGCCCTTCTAATTTCCCACGCGTATTGACTTTCAGATTTTGTATGCAAGTATTACAGTGTAAAGTAGCATAGGCATGTGAATAGACTAGATAATTCACCACATAGCATGCAATAGAGTTCATCAATATGCAGCATGAGGAGTGATGCAGCACAATTGATGGATAGTTTTGCAGCACAATTGAAGGATAGCTGCCTTTGGTCGTCGACTACACAGTCCTGAGTGAAGAAGAGTCTGATCTACCACTTCAATGGCAATAGGTCTGAATAATGACTGGTGCCTGGGTAATATACCTCATTCGAACCACCTCACCCAGACAACCTCACTCCTCAATTATCTGAATTTCATAATTTTGACTATGACAACTGAACCACCATCCACTGGCCTAAGTTCACCCTTTCTGAACATCTGAATGTCGTCAAATGTCACCCAACTTTGTGACCTATCCTTCATAATTTATTTCCTGAACATCAAAATCTCACAAAATCGCCCCACAAAATTTTCCCACTATTTTCACAATTTCTCAAATTTTCCTGTTGAACATTTTCCCACTGATTTCCCACTACCCACAACGAGGAAGGCAACGAGGACAACAACTGCACGCCTACAGCATCGGGATAGGATGATGCTTTCCAGATGCTTACAACATGTCGGAAAGGCGAGCACATGGCCAGAGGAAAAAGTGCAGGGAAAATCAATGAGTGCCACCAACACACGGGAACAGCGAGCATGTGGTAAACAGAGCTGCCATTTTAGAAAACCGTGATGTCAGCCACGCCATCCTGGCATGCCAGCAGGACAAAGGGTTTGCATGTGCAATTCCAACCACCCTCCTCCACCCGCATTGTACCACACCACATGAAATAGGAGAAGATGAGGGAGATTGGTGGGAAGGAGAAAAGAAAGACTCTCCTCCCTCGTGTGCCATCTGCTCCTTGCATGCTGGCGGTAAGTTGTGCGCTTGCCGAACATTGACCCCTGCACCACATGCAGGACAGCCACATTCCAGCCATGCTCCAACTGCACCATACAATGTGCTTCCACGAGGTTTATATCAGAATAAACCATGGCTAGCCAGCCAGATGACAGTGCACCAGCACTGCTCTTCCTGCATTGTTTGAAATTTAGACCGCAGGACTTCTGGTCTAAATTTGAATACGGCAATGCCAACTACCACTGCCGCCGACACCCAGCGAGGTACCGCGCCGCAGACTCCCGCGAAGGTGAAATCAAATGGGAAATAACTAACATTTCGGATAATCAAAATCAAAATCAAAATCAAGAAAATTTTACCACACTAGAAGAAGAAAATTGATGCAGCAATCTGCTATGCATGGGACAGAATACACTGACTCTTGTGTGTATGTAATGTGAAATACAGTGTCACTGTGAATGTCTCAACGAAAGGGAGGCTGAAAGTGCAACCATAGAGAAGTACATTTGTAAAAATCGTAATGATAACTTGTAACCAAAACAAACGAAACCGTTCAACTGGGAAGCATTTTACACTGAGTTCGGAAAGCATGCCACAACGCATTCATGGACTGCATGTATGGGAGAAGCAAGGGGAGAAATTTACAAATGCTTCTGTTGTAAAGCACCAGTGCATGAGAAGTGTCAGACAGCACAAGAGAGGGCAATGGTTCAGGGTACAGGATTTTTTTGCGAAGACTGTGAAGCACAGGAGGACATGGAGCAGCAGGCGCATGTAAACAAAACACACTCAGCAGTTGACAGAATGAGCAACGAGGAGGTACAGTCTGTTCCACAACAACCCACCCTAACCTCAGTACTTCAACCACTGATATCAATCACACCTTATCCACAGATATTACCGACATTCTACCCCAACAATAATTCCACAGCATATACTGCCTTTGTTTACTCAATATTCAACCATAATTCTTGTGACACCTATGCAAGGGAATCATACCGAAACACCGACGGAACAAAATTTGATGCAATTCAGCACACCACAAGCAGTGATGCCAACCAACTGGAGTCAACAACAGCAGGATTCTCAGGGGCTGTACTGCACGTCTACAGATATATGGTGTATGGGAAGAGGAATGAGCAGGATGTGTGGGAACCCAATTACAAAATGAAGCAAAAGTCTGGTGGAATTCACTAAATTATTACTGACTATAATGGCAACAGTTCATCCACAGCTTTCAGTGTCGGTTCGAATGTGAATTCTCATTACTGCAAGCACAAAGCATGCTGACACTACAGGCCCAACAACCTGGCGAGCCCCTCACTACATTTGTCAAGCGCAAAGTTCACCTAGTACGTCATTTTCACCCGTATCTGCCTGAGTGGCACGTGATGGAAATAGTAGCGGAAACGATCCTACCGGAATACCGCTCAGCAGTAGTTTCGCTGTTAAACAGCACCATAGAGGAGATGATGAGAGCTGCCACAATACTGGAACTGAATCCATGCAAACAATGCTACGAGATCCATACCGCACGGTGGTGGCACGGGTCGCCAGAAGACAACAGTGCAAAAGACAGTGTACCACCAAAAACTTACAACAAATCACAATTCAGACAATCAACTTCTAATGTTTCCAATGCAAACAGTCATATCAACAGTGCATGCAGTATCGGGTATAGTAAATAAAACAGTGTCGCATGTGTTCCTGTTAGTCAAGATGCCAAATTGGAGAGAGCAGGCAAGCCACAGCTTCCTTGTCGCTACTGCAGACTAGCAGAGGCATATCATTGGCACAGCCAGTGCCCCAACAACCCGCACCTTGACAGCTATAAAGGCACTGCAGTCAACCAGCAGGGAAACAAGAAGCGGAGGTAAGGAGGCCTGATGCCTCTGATGCCCCGGTCCAGTCAAAACAAAAACTTGGCTTGACACCCCAGTAGGCATTAGTAAATAAGGTTAGTGGAGCAACAGCACAATTAATCTGTATACTTGTGTTTGTCAACAATAAACTATGAGACTCATGATAGACACCGCTGCTTCACACCATTTCTTGCAACTGCAATTTGTCAACAAAGCAGATGTAAACCCAAAAAACGATGCATGTAATAAGATTGGCCACAGGGCAAGAAAGCAATAGCGCACAAGGGCAAGCAACTGTGACTGTTAGGATACATGATTTCCAGCCCAGCCTGTTATGTGATGCGCGACAGTGTGTGAGAGAATGCTTGACATGTAAACAGTTCAAGTCGCGGCCCACAGATGGTGTGCACAGCAGTAAGCAAGGATGCCGAAAAGTCTGTTCGAAACAATTAGCTTAGACCTCATGGGTCCTTACCCCAGATCTGCAGGGGGTAAGAGATTCATTCTTGTGGTGACAGATAATTTTTCGAGATGGACCGAGGCCTATGCAATCAGTAGTGCACGAATGCCAAATATAGTCACACTAATGCAAAATGAGTATTTCGCACACTGGGGGTACCCAAGGCAAACTTTGACTGATAGTAGTACACAATTCTTTGGGAGCAAATGGCAAGAGTTATTCAACTGGTGAGTGATAAAATACAAACACAGGAAAAGCTGTCTATCATTCACTCGCCAACCCCACGGAGCATTTCAACCAAGACTTCAAGCTGTAGTTGCGACTCCGTGTAGGCGAGAAACACAACATCTGGGCTGAACACCTGCCCGCTGCCCTGTTTACAGTCTGCCGGCGAGTAAATACTGCCACGAGGAGGACGCCCGCAGATGTGATATTGGGAAAAAACCTAACAATACTAGGCGAACGCAAACACCCTGAGAACACAGCAGCCAGCAGAATGGATAGCAGTGGTTAGCAGCACAAGAATCGTAGGCAAAGGCGGCATGAGCAGTGGGAGCACCAGAGTAGGGTGAACTGCGAGGTGGGTCCTGCCAGGAACGAAACCACCACCCTCCTTGCGGGAAGGAGAGCACGTGTATTTGCGAACACACCAGCAGTCAGTTGCCTGGCAGAACTTCTGCGTGGACCTGGCAGCAGAATTGAGTGGCCCGCATGTAATTGCATGCAGTGTTGGACCGACCACATACATGGTCCAGGTGGGGAGGAAGTTGGTGAGAGCACACCGGGATGACATCAGACGCATCACAGGAGACATCAGGAGAGAGATGCACCCGATGACTCACAGTCCCATTACGGCGAAGAGCATACTGAGCCTCAGGAAAGAGCAGCGAGGAGGAAGGTGGGTTGGCACCTCCCACAGGGGGCCACCTACCAGTGGTAAGAGTCATGCCGACGCGGGACGTCGCAAAGTCCACAACTCATGGGAATTCAGTACCAGGTAGCACAGGGCATGGCACAGTAACAGCAGAGGTCGAGAGACAGGTCCAGGCGGGACACGACAGCAGCTCGCAAAGAACTCCAGCGCAGAGTGGAGTAGAAGGGCAGGAGAGGCTAAAGTTTGTCCCCAACGACACTCGACAGCATCACCAATACCGAGCAAGGTGGTGGTCAGAGGTGTATGGAAGGTGTGTCTACCCCTTCAACAAGGACAGTAGCAGAGGGTGCAGTGAACCCGACGATGCCCTGTACAGTGGGGGCCAAGTGGGGCTCGTTTGAAGGTCCACCCCAACATGTTCGTCAGCGCACCACCTACAAGCAACACCGGTCGAACATTAGCACCGCAATTGGTGCCTTCAGTTCCAGCAGAACATGTCCGATGAGGTGGTCCGATGCCAGACATCGCGACACACCCAGGAAGGGGTGAAACACCATATGGAATAGGAGCTGCAACGGAAGAGCAAGTGAGCAGAAGAGCAGGTCGCGCCTGCAGCAACGACGAGAAAGGGGCAGTAACGGACAGGAGGAGATGCAACAGGAGCACAAGAGAGAGCACGAGAATAGCAACATCGGCTGGGATGAGTCAATCGACTCATATGTTCTGCATCGGTCGTGGACGCAGAGACGTCCGCCAACAGCATGTATGACCTGCAGGGGTATTTTGGCACCTTGCTAGCCAGTACAGGAGTGGAGATAGCTGACAGGCAGGTGGAGAGGCAGTGAGCTTGTTGCCATTAAAGACACCATGGCTGCAAACTGTCTCAAAAAAAAAGGGGGGGGGCATTTGATGTGAGCCGAGATCCTGGCCCTTAGACCATTTTTCTGCCATATACTGCAGCTTTAGCAGAAAGCCACACTCTACCATGGGTAGTAGTATGTAGGTGACCAGCAGAGGTGCAAGTGCAGTGCAGTGTGTGTGTTTCAGGTGCAACTCAACACAGAGTAGGACAGATGCCATTCGGCCACATGCGCAGCTACGCAGTCATACAGGAAAGAGTAACCACATACTTTTATTTTCCCAAATATTACATCAAAGGGCTAAGGTGATGACACACAGTCACATGCAAGGAAACGAACACACGTAAGTTATTATCCAGTGTTACTGCAATATTTTGGTAGTGTACTTCATTCACGTGTTATCATCACACATCATTCCACTGGTTTTGCAGTGTAATATGTTTTTTTGCCATGTAAGATAATATTTCAGAGTGTTATTGCAAGTGTTTGTAAAGATAAGCAAAGTTATGCAAGTGCAAGGTGTGGTGGCAACCCTGGTAGGCGCCCCATGTTGGAACAACAGTAGACGTTGAGCACGTCAAGAGCCAGGTCGCATATCGTTCGGCTCTGCGCCTGGGCGCCGTTCACAACGTGTACCAGTCATTTTTCACCACAATAGTATAGTAGTTAAACAGGAACCTTTTTCGCAAGCCTTCCGGGCACTGCCTCTCACCAGCTCCAGGTTTGCATCGCCTGGAGGAATTTAACGTGCACTAAACTCATGCATGGGCCTTCACCCCATTTTTATGCTTAACCGCTGCCGGCCAGATAATGTTCGGCACGTTTCATGTGAAGTTTTGTCCTAAAGGCATTGTAGTCAAGCGCCTAAATAAATGGCATTACATGAACCAAGTATTTTTATTTAAGGTAAGCCGAAGGGGTTTCGGGAACAGGGCCTTCTAATTTTCCACCAAACCGCATGTGTGTATATACTTTCTGCTTTTGTTTGCAAGTATTACAGTGTACAGTAGCATAGGCGTGTGAATAGCCTAGATAATTCACAGCATAGCACACAATACCATTCATCAATATACAGCACGAGGATTGATGCAGCACTATTGAGGGATAGCTGCCTTTGGTAGTCGGCCACACTGCCATGAGTGAAGAAGAGTATGATCTACAACTTCAACAGCACTAGGTCTGGGTAGTGCCTTGTGTCCGGGTAATATACCTCATTCCAACCACCTCACCCAGAAAACCACACTCCTCAATTTTGCTGAATTTCATAATTTTCACTCTGACCACTATACCAGCATCCGCTGGCCTAAGTTCACCCTTTTCTGAGCATCTGAACGCCGTCAAACTACTGATATATTATGATCAAAAACTTCATAATATCAGCTGTGATTTACTGATGCACTAAGCTATATAATCCATAAAGCCGTAACTGTAAGAGCACATTTAGTAGATACTTCAATTAGATATGGAATGTTGAATTTTTGTGAGATTCTCAAGTGGAAATGACAGTTGTAACAAAATATGTCTTTAATGTTTATAGTTTCACAAACAGTGCAGTACTGTATCTGATATACACAGTTATGTATTTAACACAGTGCTATGGTGTAAGAGGCAAATAGAATAAACTGGGTCTAAAATAATTAAAAAAACTATTGTTTAACACTTTTGTGTATAGGATATTTGTTACTATTAAATACTGTATACATGATGATGTTGTACATAGGATACTTGATATTTGTATATCTATTACATAACATGGTTTTGTATCAGAGACATTGTGTTGTTTCATAATATTGTTATATTTTCTTTACACAACATTGTTATGTATTTGTCAAGTAACAGTGCTATGTATAAGATACATATCTTTGTTATGTATCTGATATGTAACATGGCTATATATCACATACATATCATTGTTACATATATGTTATTTAACATTGTTATTTATCAGATACAGAAAACAGTTACATATCCATTGCATGACATGGCTATGTATCGGATATATGACAGTGTAATATAACTGAAAGAGGACATTTCTACATATCTGAATGGTAACAAATATATAGGTTATGTTCTGAAATATTTGTATAAACGTTTGATGTTTCGGAAGTTACATTTCTGAAACATTTGTGAAATTTTGTGTGCTCTAAGAGGTGTTTGTGGCCTTCCCAAAACAAGACCCGTTCTTACTCACCCACTTTCAAGGGAGAATGTGCATATGTGGTGACATAACTGCAGCTCGACGGCTGTGGGAACATTTTGAACCTACTCAATGAGGAATTTTATGATGGAGCCTGGTCGTGGACTATCTCTGGACAGCCAGGTGACATAGGCACATGGTGCATTAAGCTGAAGGAGGCCAATGGTTAAATGAACCCGGTACGTGCACCAAGTCTCTAAGTATGTACTGTGAGATGTGCCCATGTGACCCCTTCCCCTTAGCACGTTTGTCCGCTGCACTAGGTTCCATAAAGCAGTGCATGTGCATGCTCTGTGAGTGCAAGTGCAGTGCAGTGTGGCAAGGTACGACACAGGTGCAGAGCAGAGGGAGCATGACCACGTGCACATGGTGCAAAAATCCGAAAATTGACCATGTGAAATTCTTGTTATTTTATTTGTGCAATAATAGGGCAAGGTAAGTTCACGTAAGAGTACGCAACTAATAAAGACACCTGCCTTCGCCGCCCTAAAGCCATCAGTGATTTCGAAGTGTCTTTTTGTAATTTTCTGTAATGTTCATTCACGTGTCTTTCATCTCCACACCATTCACACAGTACAATGTTTTATTATAATGAATAGTATTAACAGGGTTAATTTTAGGAGCAATATGTAACAACCGGCATGCAGGGTAGCATACGATTAGCAAATCTTGTGTGCAAGTAAGTAGTGTAGCGTGGGGTGCCAGCCCGCCAAGCTGGCCGGCAGACCGTGCAGAATAAGTAAGTTGTTCGTTCGTGTTAGACGGAGCGCCACGGGGGAAGGGGGGGGGGGGGGTTGCCGCATCACATCGGGGCTCGTGTTTCGCGTGCTCGGGCAGCCATATCCTTGTTGTCTTATCATTTCACATCAATATTTACTTTAGTATACCGGAACCTTCTTTGTATTTCAGCTGCCCGAAATTCCACCGCCCCTCGCACCTACCAAGTGCTTGCATCGCCTGGGTACGCTTAAATTGTACTTAGATTATTTCATGTTACCAAAGGTCTTTTGCTCAGTATTACCCGAGCTGACGTATCTGTAAGCAGCACCCAATGTAAGCTTTTTCTGATGGGAATGTAATCATGTACTGAATAAATTGCAGCAGTGACGAATTACTACACGTGGTTTATTTCCAGTCGCCGCAAGGCATTTAATGTACAAGCCTTCTCTCGCCAATTTTCACAAAGTGTGACTTATTGTACAAGTATGATTGAAATGGTCATAAGTCCGCATAATAAGTAACAGTGCTTCGTATGGGCGTGTGGGGAGCCCAGATATCCCACATTACGACAAGTAAGGGATTCAGTCAGTATTAAATTTTCTTCTACGAGGAAACAACAACTGCACTTGAAGGATTTGCAGTGGTCGTCAGCTGAATAACCCCGAGGAACGAGTCCCCAGCTGCTCTCCGACTTCACGATATTGTCAACCCGACAATATCTGGTGCCCTAGGTAATTATCTCCACTGAGATTCCAAAACTATGTTAAGTTCTCTTCACCTAACAAATATCCTTACTGATCAACACCATGGCCCTAGTTGCCAGCCTCCTGCACATTAGACAAACGTCATATGGCATGTCCGAACATGTGGCAGAATTCTACTGCCGTTCCGACACCTTGACTGATGTCAACAGGGAAACAGAGTTAATTTTCACCCCCTTATCGTACTCGTTCGATGTTGCAAAAATGTGCCAACATTAAAACTTGTGACAGTCCGGGAACTGTCACTCTAGCATGCCACAGGTGTTGGAGGTTGTATTATGAAAAGTGCATCTCGCTACGGGTACGAGCAACACTCCAGGACGTATGGCATATTGAGTGTCTACGCTGTTAACCAGCCATGCCATTCATAGTTCAGCGGAAACAGACAATGCCAAAACTGGCTGCTATTAAGAAGTTGCAGATACCAACAACTCCCACTGTCAACATGGAGTTTTTCAGCCTCGTACCACAGATTCTGCCAACACCCTTCTTGGAGTTGCCCCGCACAAATGCGTGATCGACTTCGCTATTACAAATGGCACCAACCCCAGATATGAACAACACCGAAATACCAGAAACTAAGACCTCGATGTTCCAGTAAACAGCTCCTTCGGCAAATGTCACAACACCGGATAGATTTCAACAACTGCTGCACTACGATGGTGTCGTCAGTGAATACCCGGTAGCCTTCTTGAAGGCATGTGAGACCAGGCTCTGTAGTTTCGGCATTGACCCAGAGGACTGTCAGTCCTGCATATGTGTGCACCTACAAAGTGACACAAAGGTGGGGTGGCAAGGATTTAATCACTATATAAAGACATGGAAAGAGTTCAGTCATATGTTCACATGCCATTTTGCTAACACATTCACGTCACTTCGCACAAGGAGTTTGGTGTGCACATACAATTCGGAGATGGAATTATTAGACATCCTAAAAGTGGTGGCAAGTACCGTGCGACAGGAATTCCGTGCCGCTTTTGCCCCTGTAATTCACTAGTCAGAACAGGACTTTATGCATACACTAATTTCGCTAGGTGCGATTATTCAAGCCCAGCTGCATCGCGAACAACCACGTCGGAAAATGCACCGTACGCGCCAGGAAACAGTCAGGTGAGGAGGTCGTGCCAGGGCATAACCCTGAGAGAATAACAATCTGTTTTCCCCAGGTACAAACCAGAAACACAACTTACAACAATTTCAACAATTTTGTTCCCCCACATTTCACTAACAGAAATCGGAATCCCGCATGTCCCTACCTTTTTTGTGCAGGAGAACATTGGGACAATGACTGTCAGAATAAGTAGGCCCACTACAACATGCCCTTCGGAGTGATACACACCAGGGAAACATGCGAACAGGGTAAAGATGCCAGATGCCGCTTACCCCGGTAAAGTTGTTGACAACAGAGACTCGACCAAAGTACAAACTGTCATTAGTCATAAAAGGAGTACCCCACACGATTTTATCAGTATCTCTGTGTAAATTAATGGGCAGTGGTGCCGTGCCCTGATTGACACCGCTGCAGTCCATAATTTCACCAAGTCAAAATTTGTGGGAAACAACAAAATTAAAAATTTTCAATAAGTAATTCACCTAGTCACATTACAGTATACCAGTAAGATCCAGGGAGAAGCATGGCTGTCAGAATAAGAGTAATAGAAACTACCACAATTGCAAAAATTACAGATGGCATCAGTGAAGACGCCCTCCTGGGATCACTGTTGTTCATCACACACAGCGCCACATTTGAGAACCAGCTAGCTGACTACATATTTTGTTCGCCAGGCGAAGCAATTACACATTGCAAGGACGAGTGGGATCGAATTCTCCCCCCCCCCCCACTCATACGTCAAGATCGCTGGCTGTGCAGTGTGTCAATATAATGGCTCTACCCACTGCTTTGACCTTGACCACCCTGTGTGATGGGGTACAGAGTGAACAGCAATAATGCCCAATCGCAAGTAAGTGGAGAGAGGAATGTGCATGGCAAAGGGTAGAGAATTGGAAAGTTGTGGAAGGATTATAGAGTCATAGACAAATGTAAACAATGACACGAGACATGTATTTGTGCTGAGTGCAGCACGTGATGTGGTGTTGCATCACACCCATGCTAGTCACTTCTATGGACATCCGGGGGCTGTACAGACCAGACACAATGTGTGTAAGTACTTCTACTGGCCGGATGTTGTACTGCAAGTATGGGCATTTCTAAGAGAATGGGTAACCTGCAATCATTTCGAGCGAAGACGAGGCGATGGGCTACAACAAAAATAGCCACGTGAGTCGAGTGAGCCATTTGAGACATTAGTGCTCGACTTGATGGGACCCTTTCTCCGTACACCGAACTGCAAACATTTTATTTTTAGTAGTGACATACGTGTTCTCTCAGTTCTCCCTGTTCTCCCATGTCCAGTGCGCATGTGCACAGAATTGGCAAGACACTTGAAAACGAATTATTCGCCCGCTAGGAGTATCCCCACATTGTATTGAGCGACAATGGAATGGAATTTACTGGGCGTATCTGGACGGATTTCTGTGCATGCTGGGATGTACAACATCACATGACTACGGTGTACATCACATGACTATGGTGTACAACATCACATGACTACGGTGTACCATCCAAGTGCCACTCCCACATAGCAACGTAATCAGGATGTAAAACACAATTGTATCTTCATGTCGAAGACAACCATGCTTCGTGGGCAGAATATATTTTGGCAGCTTTGTTTACATTGCGAACATGAGTCAACGAGACGACGGGAAAACACTGGCATGCATTCTTCAAGGACATGACTTACCCCCCCCCCCAGGCGAGTTCGCCAGTAGCATGAGGGGAAGTGCCATGCCCTGAGAAGGAGAGGCAGATGAGGAAGCAAGAGAGAGGGTGGTGCAGGAGGCGAGGGGAGACAGCACCGCTATTCCGCCCAGTGGACTCCGAATAACTCCTACCCCCCTCCTCAGCTCTAACCAGGGTAGCTCGTCCATGTGCGAACACAACCACTGTAAGCAGGGCAGCAGGGTTTCTGCACTGGATTCGCAGCAAAATGGAGTGGCCCTCATACAGTAATTTTTGCACAAGGTAACACCTGCTACAAAGTGAGGTTAATTCGCCGCAGACATGCTGTTTATCATCACGATGTATTATGGCTTGCAACTGCCGGCGTCGCGATGCCCGATAACACTGTAGACGAGGTACGTGCTACTCCGCCCAGCAATGCTACCATCACGTCTGGCATAAATGGAGGGCTGACAACATTCTGTGCGACCATCACTAATGCACTTGATGTTGAAATGTCAACACAGTACTTAGCACGGAATGCCGAGGAGAAAACCCCCTGCATTCCAGATGTCATGAAGCTGACTTTGGCGGCTATACACAACATCACAGAGGATGAGCTGTGTGGGTCACCTGAGGACGGCCAGGATTGTCATGTGAGGGACCCATCCGAGGGTGTCGTTATCCGAGGAGACACCATTCAAGCATGGGAACAATGGCATCAGTGGTAGGTCCTTTGACAAGAAATGAGGATGCCTAGGGGCCGAGCCTTCGCCGCCCGTATATTATCAGGAACAGTAGTATTTATCAATCCGACGAAGGGAAAATTTCCTGCCCTCCTTTCCGCTCGAAACGAACATGTGTGATGCGGCATGTAAAGTGCACAGCCTGTGGGTGAGGAAGAGCGCCAAGCGGAGCTCTCAAAACACGGCCAGTCATGCTGGAACCGCAACAGCTGCGCCCACTTTCTCCTCAGCGAGTTTTCAATCTGCATCCAAGAGGGCAGTTACGCCTGCCACAGCGATGTTGCAGTAAAGAGGACAGATGAGGTCGAGAGAATTGCTTCAAAAAAAGGGGGGGGGGTGTTTATGATGTGGACCCCGTCCCCTTCCATAAGCATGTTCACCATGCCACCACCTAGAAGCCGCCACACCTATTCTGTACCAAGTGTGGGCGTTGTAGCCAACACCTCAGTCCTGTGTGTGCACAAGTGCATACCGTGTAGTGCGGTTTAGTGCAAATGTTTATATTTTGTTTTCAGAGTAATCATATAATTTAAATTCAGTGAGTGCATTGCATCAGTCTATCGCCTGTACGATTCTGTGCACATGTTATTGTTTTATTTCCTCAGTTTTTGTTTTGTTTTTATTCATGGTTATTGTGTACTAGAGTAAGTGTCATCTGATGTGTTATTATTACTGTTCCTCTTGCAACCTTACCTACAGATAAGTACCGGGACAAATGGGTCCAATTATTTATTTTAAAGTGTCATGTGTTGTTTTGTTATATATGTATTTTTATTAAGTGTATAATATGTCACGTGACATAACAGCCTATGTGCTTCATGCGCCCTCTATATTGGACACTTCAGAGCGGTCTCACATAAAATGTGAACATGCATATTTTAACAGTGTGCCAATATTAATTGTAATTTACTGACGTATGAATTACATGACGAAAACGTCGCAGGAATACACAGGCAGACATAACATAAAAAGACAGTACTGATACACTGGCCAATGCCAGTATTACTGAATGTTCTGGAATCGAACGAACTGGTGCACATGGTTAGTCCGACCACGTGGCCAAGAAATTTGAAATTTAATAAATTTTATTGTGGCTGTTTTTAAGGGTTGAGATTAGGTATAGGATGTTTTGCCATTTATATCACATTCATTAAAAATACCAGTTGAGAGGGGGAAGAGCCCGGGCCTTTATAAACAGCCTGAATACACCTACACGAAAGTGAGGTTAGATTCCAGTGGAAGTGAAAGTGGTTGAACTTTTTTTTATAATTATAATATTTTATACGTAAGTTTTGAAGCTATATTAAAAGATGTGTTCGTGTTTTCATACCACCAGCCCTACGGCTGGATACTTCAATCCATTTTTCATTTTCGCATAATTATTAATTTATGTCATGTGACATGTTGGAGCCAGTAGCAGCCAATTAGAGGGCCTCGCGCCCAATTCTAGTTAGTTTGGTGCTCATCTTCCGATGAGGTGGCCGCTGTGCCGCGGCGCTCCGGCGAATTCAATCTTTTATACCAATCAGATTTAATTTCTGCTTCTTAATGTAATTTTATGGGAACCGTTGTTGTTTTGATAGCTCCGAGTCAGCACCACCTCACAATCTTGGCCATATTATACATGGCTGTTATTTTTATAGCACCGTAAGTTTCATGTAGGCCTACAGCCATTTACACCACTTCAGAGCTTGCATTGCTATAACGGTGACCACATAATTTAAGTGCTCTGTATTGAGAGAGATGTTAAATAAATTAATATTATGGAATACCAGCATGCTTGTTTAGCCCAGCTGAGTCACTGCTGTTTAATACATGTTCTCAACCTCAAAACCACGTGAGTAATTATGGCATTGGGAGGCCAGAATATCCCATTAAAATGTGTGAACTAGAATCTGAGGGAGATCAACAGCCCCCACTAGACTTGGTACCACTGGATATAATACTACAGAGATCATAACATAATTGGGAGTGAGCATTGTAACCACTTGGTTGCTCCAGGATTTCTGCAGGAAGAGTAACTACCAGGGAGACCACATGGGTCTTTGCTGCCCCCAACCTGTTCTCGTGCTCACTAGCACTGGTGCCCATTCCTAGATTCTTAATGAAAACCTTCATTTTCACCACAACTTTACCTGAAGTCCAACATTCTCCCCACAATTATATTGATGTGTGCAGTGCCTACAGTTAGCCAGTTAACCATGCCTTGTTCCACAGCACAGCCATTCACCACATCGTCACATGAGATCAGCAGTGTCACATTCTGTTCCTCGTCCGATGGTGTATGCATCAATACAGTGCTTGGTGCATATTGTAGTGTTTGTTTATTATTTATTTTTCTGATGGTTTTTGTGTATTTATTTTAATTTCTACACCATGTACAGTGTGTATTAGTGTATCTAAAGTGCCATGTGTAATATTGCCCATCATACCAGGTGACATATCAGTTTATTTATATGTGGTGCATTAGGTCAAAGCATCATCATAATTAGAGAACTCTGCATGTAACGAAGGGTATGCATATGTTTTAATTCTAAGAGTGTTCTGTATATTTTTATTATGGAAATCAAAGCCTGATCCATTCAAATACATGTGCATCACACTGTGCACCATAATAAAGTACCATGCATGGCGGTATCATGTTTCCATTAATTTTTAAGTGGGTCATTGTGTTTGCATATGTGTAAATAATTTGATCATCTGCTTTTCAATTCCATATCCAGTATTGTCTCGTTTTGTCATGTACTGTGGCCAGTAACAAGCCACGGGATTTTTATATTATGTCATACATAACCCGTAATCCGCGGAACTTAAAAGCGACCACATGGCAGCATAACCCTATTTTCACTTAATTTAGTTTTTAAGGGTGTTTCGCGTATTTTTGAGTTTTGTTTCATAAAGCATACATATTTTAAAACATGCTGACATAATATATATTAAAAGAGTCATGCAAATTACAGCACAATTTAGGGTACAAAATTACTTTGTTTCCATAACATGTTAAAGGCAAAAGGCAAATCGGCCTCCAGAAAGGCTTGTCAAACTTGTATTTTATATTAATAGTAATAATATTTTAATTTCATTAATAAGGTTTTTCATGTGTCTCGCCTCATATCCACTGCACAGGCATCAGCCATTCTATTCATTATAATCATCAGTTGTAATATGTGTGTTTTTTTAATTTCATTTAGTACACAAGAAGGCGCAGCCCACTCAGTGGGCTCGACGCCAATCCCGCTGCATTATTATTTTTGTCATCTCGTGGAGTGGATGGCACGTCGCATCTTCAAGCCTAATCATGAAGAGTGTCAATGGTCATTCCATTTTTTGGAAACTTTATATTTATTTTTTAGTCCAGGGAGTGAGCCACTCTGCACCCAGGTCATTTTTGTACATGTCCAGGATGTGAAGTACCGTAATGTTTATGGTGGCCTAGTGCCAATTTTGTCTGTTTTAGAGCACTCCTCACTACAACTGAGTTATTTGTTATTTGTGCCTCATCACGACCGCCTACGGCCGCATACCGAAGTATCATAAATCCCGTGCTAATTATGGGTTTCAGAATGACCCACAACAGTTCTTGCCAGAAGTGTGTATGAACATTTGGAGGAATCTCCAATATATCCCACTAGACCAGGCATTTTGGGATATAGTGGGACATCATCATCTGCAACAACTACATGATGTGGGACATAGAGGAACCCACATAGTGCCATCGGCCACACGATCCCCATCATTCTCGTGCTCGACTCAGTACTGTCCCCCACCCGGAAAACCTGCAGCATTCTTTTATTCCCATCCACATAACCGATATCCTCGATGGTCCAGCCTAAGATCATATCAAGTTTCGCCCTTCTGTGTGGCAACACACAACCACCAACACAACTTAAATTTTCTTAGCATAACCTCGAACCTTTTCCGACCAAGCAAACCCATGCAAATTTCATGTCTTGTCTTGTGTGCTGTGTGTGACCACATGCGCCCATATGCACTCGTTTCTTTGAGCCTTGGCTCCATAATGGGCACATTGGGCATGGTGGTGCAAGTTGCTCTGACATTCCTTTTATTTGCCAATGCGCTTGATAGCTGTGGCCTTGTGGTAGAAATTGTATTGGTTTGCTTACTAATAAAACCCAACCCTCTTGGGATAGTAAAGTAAGAAATTCACTTCAGTCACATAGTGTATGTTGGTAGGGTGGTGCAAGTTCTGGTCCTTCAACCTGCACTACTCTCTTGTGGCCTGATGTTCGAATTGGCCCAGTGTCAGCGGTGACTGTGGGGGTCCAAGTAGCCATGAGAGCACTCGTGGATGCATTGTTCATATCGAACGGTCCCTCCTTCAGTCACTTCTTGGCCCTGATGTGCCCCAAGTGACCCATCATGTCATCAGGCGCAACATGTTGTGGTTGTCTTTAAGTGGTGATGTGGCCTCAGCAAGTAAGGTCCGTGTGTCCGTAATGTGGCACTGGTTGCTGTTGGCATAAGGTCGGGACCTTGGTAGTGCTGATGCACAGTGTCACGTATGCGTTGGAAGGGGGTTTCCCTACCACAGGTCAAACATGCGGGACAGTGTGTGTGGCATGGCCACTTGGTGTGGCAGAGAGCAGTGGAATCCCCCTCCTTTGGTGAGGGGTGAGGAGGGTGCCACAAAGTTGGGTATCAAGGCCTTTCAAGCTCCCAAGTTGCTTCGCCAGGCATCCCCCGATGTAAAGTCAGCTGATGAATGCACCCTTAAAGATTTCGCTAAATAGCTTTCTGGAGAGCTGACCTGTAGGGAGCTCTCACCCATAGGTGTCTCTGGTGGCCTGCCCTCATTGATGATTTCAGTGGTGGGCATCGCGATGGTGGCCATGGCATTGCTACAGGCTGATCCTATTGGGCCTGCAGGTTTGGTTGTTGCACTGCTGTTGTTATTTGGTGTGAGTGACTCTTCGTTTCGCATATGGAATTCCTCCGCATCTCTTGTGCGCATTGAGAGGCCAGGCATCACAGTCGGAAAAAGGTGCTGGAGTGTGCTCTCATTACTTCCAGAACTGGTTGTTGCAGGTTTGCTGCCTGATGCAGCTGTGTGTTTCTTTTATTATATGTGCTTGGGCACCCTATTGGCTGGGCATCATGGCACTGGGCATCGCCATTACCAGGCGGAGGTCGTTGCGGTGGACGGCAACCCTCCTCCTCTTGCTTACTTTTACCAGATATGTTGTATAACCAAGGTTATGATGATGGTATGTGGTCTATTCAATTTTGGGGAAAATCCTGGACAAAATTTCTTCATGCCACTGTGTTTGTGGATATACACTATTTTCCTGGGGGCGATCTGTGTGGTGCACATGTTGTGGAAGGGACCCATTGTGCAATGTAGTGGGCTTGGTTCCCACGAGTTGCTTGCAGTTTTGCCTCCCTGCACTGCTGTCAGGTGGCGCCATCCTCTGTTTCGCGCGGGCCCCATGTGTGCCATCCGGTGCACTCTCCAGGTATTGGCAACTCTCTACATTGTAGTATGGTGGCAGATGACTGTCCAGTGGCTAAATATACCTGTAATTGTATAGTGAAAAGGGCCCAGGTAGTGTGAACATTGCTAACCTGCAAATGCAACTGTGTCTTCAGATGTTGATTGTGGCATTCTATGGGATTGGTATGCAGGCGGTAAACAGCTGTTGTGATATGCGCTACTCCCCACCGAGTACACGAATCATGCCACTGCTTTCCTGTGAGATGTGTCCCATTATATGTCTGTAACTTCTTGGGGTACCCCCAGCGTGGGTAGAGCTCAGCCTTGAGCACACGCACAATGTTGCACACATGTGCACTGGAGACTGGATATGTTTTGGTCACCTCCAGAGAAATTATTACTCGCCACAAGGATGAATTATTTTCTGGTTGGGGTGCGGGAGTAAGTGCCCATTAAGTTTAATGAGACTGTTTCAAATGTCTTATTAGGTATGTGCAGCTGTTATTGTGTTATCCCATCTGCTCTCCTACTCTTGAAGTGATTGCATGAGATGCACTCTTGTATGTATTTGTACACTTCCCTTGTGATTCCTGGCCAATGAAAATGTTCCTGTATGTTCCTCATGGTTTATGTCGCGCCTGCAAACTTAGTGATTTGCACATGATGTAAGACTTGGTCCCGTGTGTCCTTCAACACATAGAGCCACCATAGTTTTCCATTTGCTGTGGTCAGGTCTCGACATGAGCACCTTTTGTTCGGCACGACTTGTTGTTTTGCACAATTTCTGCACTCAGCATTGTGTGTCTGCGCACTGCTGTTGTGTATAAAATATGTGAGTTGTTTGTTCAACCGACTGGAGTTCGACTCCTGCTGGTGCCTCTATGGTAATAGAGCTTATGCGGCCTTCGCCAGGTGGTCGGCAGGTGGCTGTAGTAGGGGCAGTAGGTCGTCCCAATCATCTCATCGACTGCTACTGCTGAGCCAGAAACATTACTTTGAAATCACTGAGCTGTTTACACCACTTGTTATGGTACATGAACAGAGAAGCTGTGACATTTATATTAAGCGGACCCAGCACTCTGGTCTGCTGGATACCTAAACTGTAAAACTGTCCTAAGCTTTAAGTGAGATTACATGAGATGTTTTATGCATTTAAACACAATAAATACTGGGCAGGCTGTTATTCCGCCCTTCAGTGCTAAATGAAGAAAATGTTCCTGTAATTTAATGTGCTATTGTAACCTAAATGATTCCAGCAATAACGTGAATGTACCATGGGGGTTTGCATGGAGTAAAACTCCCAAGCTGCTGCCTGGCCCATATGCTGAAGTCGAACTGAACAAATGGCAGCAACTTCTGCTAGAGGCTGTGTGGGCTGGCACCAAATATTAGGTGAAGAATACATATAACACTTTAAATAAATTAGAAATACTACAAATTAATAAACTGTAATCACAAACATATTGGTGACATCACCATGACTGACCAACTGTTTATGATGCTTGAAAATGTGATGTCATGGGGAATGTCACCTCACTTGAAAAATAGTTTTAAATATAAGTTAGCCTTTATAGGCATTCCGCTGTAAAAAGAACATATTTGCACTCCTACATGACATTTAATTAACCCTGGGGGAGTGATTTTAATAATAGTTTATGTCTCTGCATTATTCCTGTGATGTCACATGACATGCTTTGTATTTCACTTTCAGACAAGTCCAAGGGGTTGCCAACTGGGTGGTTGATCGAGTCCACTATGAGAAAGGTGTGTAGGTATCCACGCCCGATTCCATGTTTGTGAATATAAGTTATTCGCCCTTGTTGATTTGAATGAAACTAACACTGTGGGCGTGGAAACTTAAAGGAAATTATTCCTCACTTAATTGTTACACTTGGGGCCACATAGCACTTATAATTATGCCAGCAGGGTAGTCTGCATCACACAGAATATGGGTACATCGGGCATCGTAATGCAAGCTGCGCCGACATTCCCTTCATTTGTGAGTGTTCTGACAGCTGTGGTTTTTGGATGGACACCGTATTGGATCACTCACTAATTTATTGCACGAGTTAGCTTTTAGGATAGATAAAGTAAGATGGTCACTTGAGTCATGCAGTAACTTTTGGCAGGTCAGTGCAATTTCTGTCCTTATCAAACTGCACTATGCACTTGTGGCCTGATGTTCGAGTCTGCCCATTGTCAGCTAGTAGTGCAAGTTACCTCGGAGGTCGAAGTGGTCATGAGAGCACTCATGTATACATGGTTCGCATTATCATAATAGTGTTTCCTCCATCGATTATACAGATTGCATGATCGAGTCCATTGACAAGCAACTGGATGTGACATGTACCATATACCCCTACCTTAGGCCATTGCGCACATCACATCACATCAGCAGTCACAACCACACACCCCTGTGCAGGAAACATCAGTACCCCAGCCAACGCGTCATCACGTGTGCATGTAGTGCATTGTGTCATGCATTAGTGCATGTAAATATCGTGTAGGTTGAAGTGTTTTCTATTGAGCACCACCTCTACCATGGCACAATGCTAGAGTGACAACCGCGATCCGGGAGGCCATATGACCCAGCAAAGAGGAACAACAAAGGGACTAACACACCGTGCACCCGCAACATCCAATCAACTACATGAGATTTTACATCGACATGCAAGCCACAATGTGTCAACATTGCAGAAAATAGAAATGTGTGGCCATGAGCTTATTTGTTACGAATCACACCTTTTGCAATTATCCATCAGCACCCGCTTCATCGACCACCATTCAGCGGCAACCAGGAATACCGACCTACTGGTGGGAGATGGAAGAAGGAATGGTCACCCATCCACAAAATGAGCACCACATAGACCCCATTCCCATAGCACTCTCCCATCCAAGAAATGAATGTAGAGCAGACCCCACTATCATCATGAGTCAAAACCAACAGCATTCTGACAAACAACATCATGTAAGATCATCTATGCCACAGTAGAGAGGATCAAAATTGCTCCATTCCTCAAAACAAAATGAATGGAACACCCTTCTAGCAACATCAGGTGTTGGGGAAGCTGCATCGTCGCCTTACAGCGAGCCACCTAGACGCAACCCGCATCACATCTCCATGCCCACTGCAGTGTTTGTAAACAACGAGCCAACCCAAATGGTGCATCAGAGTATTGCAATGGACTGCGGCACAACAACACCAACATCGATCCACCCCATCTGTGCCGATACTGCCCAGTAACAAGATATCACTAGCACAGTGAGTGCCGAAATCGACTGCGGAAATTTATTCTCAGGACCATGAGACACGCAACTACACAGTGCGTTCGGATGAATGAGAAAGCATTTATGCAACAAAATCCGATGTACCATGCCGATACCGAACGATCAGAAACAATGTGTGCACGACAGAACATTTCCACCATAAAACCACTGACAGTTTGCGAAACAAAAACATGAAGCCTCGTGTTCACATTGAGTGTAAATAAACCGGCAGTACCGACGCCCATCTCATGCTTGAAGCATACACAATGGACACGACCATCACCACACTGGCAGATATGTAAACATTCGTTACGCAACAACAAGAAACTGCAACCAGGCGGCCCCGAGTGTTGTAGTTCGCTGACTTGCAATGAAACATTGCGAACTGTGTGCACCATGTTTCTTATGTAAAAACTGCTCACATGTCATGTGGGCACAACGTACGTGACCCCACATAAAACTCAACCAAGATATTAGGCCATCAGGGCCAAACCAGAGTACATAAACATTGCGACATTTTCATCCAAACATGACATTGCATTCTCGGCTAAACAAAATTCATTTCATCTTCATTCATGCCTGCCATTTTGGAGAGATGGCGCATGCATCATTTGCCATGTGTGTTGTTTACATTCGGCCCAACTGTCAACAACATAGTTCATTATGGTGCGACGGGCCAGGGAATTTCTTACCCACCCTCCACAAATCCTCATAATTCATCTAGCCAGATGTAACAGCAGCATGTGCATGGTTCGCCACTCCACACAGACAACAGCATGCTCATCATCATCGCCTCGTCACATTAACATCAAATGTTGAAAACATCGCAACAAGGCAAGAGGTAAACAAAATGCAACCGGCCACCCTCGAAGAAGCAACACCCGATGCAGGTACGTCCATGCGGAATTCTGCAATGGAAGACAGCGCGACCATTTCTGAAGCCGTCAATGAAGTAAACAGTCATCATACAAGTGACATACAAGACACGCCTTCCAGCGAGCAGCCAGAACTTGTTAACACGCCTTGAGTAAGAACACAATGTTCAGCATTAGTACCATCATCATCGGGACCATCGACCGCTGGAGAAGGGCGCACGATAGCAACACGGACCAGGGATGCCCACTACCTCAATCAACGTGGCCCACATCATTCACATCATAGCAGCAGCAGCAGTGACGAGTCCAGGTAGGAACGCATCTCCTCCTCGAAGCAAGCCCTATCACATGTCTGCAGCTCAGCCGCCAATGCAACCTGTAAGTACAGAAACAGCAAGTTCAGCAACAACACGAGAGAGGTTACATCCGCCGGTAACATGCTGTCAATACTGAAGAGGCTCGAGACTTGCGAACGGCCTGGTAAGGAGGGGGCGATTGACGTGTACCACATACCATGACCTTAGGCTGTTACACACATCACATCGCATCAGCAGTCACAACCACACACCAATGTGCAGGAACCATAAATGCCCCAGCCAACAAGTCATCATGTGTACACATAGTGAGTTTTTTCATGCATCAGTGCATGTAAATATCGTGTAGGTTGAAGTGTTTTCTATAGAGGATTATGTTGTGCTTATTTTGAATGCAGGGTATGAAGGAAGTGTATTGCCTTATTGTTTTGCCATGTGTTTGTTTTTTTACATTTTTTACCGAGTGTTATTGTGTGGTGACATCACGTGAGCAGTGTCATGTGACATACAGGTTAGTGTGAGATTATTATTATTTTATAGGACTAATATGTACGTTTTAAAATAATTTAAATTAAGGAAAGTTTATTGACGAGAGAATAGAGCCACATCATGTTTGTATACATTTTTCTGAAAATTCCCATGCCAGAGTTGATCGGCATTATATTATATTGCTTTATTATTGTAAGGTAAGTGGTGTACACAAGCCACATACACATTTAGTAATCTCAGAATGTATATTGAAAATGTGTTATTAATTGTGAAGTGTATTTATTTTTGTATGTTTTAATGGTGACCATGTGTCGGGTGGAAATTACATAACCTAAACTCAAAGACTGGCCAACAGGACCATGTGGCGTAGGCCACATACAGACTGCAGGGCAAGGGACAGTGTCCACAGACGTAACAAACTAACTGAAATTGCTTATATTTATGGTACCGTAGTTTTGAGAGTTTTGATATAGTACTTTACAAAGTTCACAGTGTTATGACACAACACAAATGAACATGGCGAAAGGCATCGCCTGAGAAAGACATACAACACTTGTAAAAATCATATGAAATGCAAGGTAGGACATGGACAACAGCGATGCAGACATAAACAAACCATGCACTATCCGAAATATATTTAATTTTTTGTTGTATAATGGTTATATTATACTCTAACTCATTTGCAGGGTTGGTTATATCATTTTTATTCATTGCCATCACCATCCACACTTCATATAAGAAAATATATATAGGAATAATGGCACTTTGGCGTGTCGGGCGGGAAGCTGGCAATCAGTGAGGCGGATTTTGTGTTGGGCCTCTCTGGGTCTACATCAGTTTTACCGGTCATTTAGCGTACAATAGTTTTCAATTTAAGTTAGCAGAACATTTTCAGTTCTTCTAAGCCCGGAGAGAGCGCCACCTCACACCGGGGATGTAAATTACTGTAAATCCATTGTATGGCCACATGCTAACTTAACAGTTTTGGAGCTCATCGAGCCTAGTGGCGAATCATTCATGTAAGTGCCCTGTTTGTGAATCGTATAAATAATCATAATGTATGTGGAAATAACTGTGTATGTATTTCTTTATTGGTCTGGCGGGCTATGTAACCGAGAGCGGGAATTTCATGAAACAGTGTGTTTAGCGCGCAGGGTGGCCAGAACAACCCATGTGTTATTAGTGGCGTATATGGGTGGCCGACAACCCATACTAGACCAGGCATAACAGGATTTTAGATAAACTTCACCATTATCAACGCCAGCAGACGGTTGGTACAGGAGGTGCAGCCACTTTGGGGTGATCGACCGTACACCCCCCAGATAAAGAGTAATCTTGTTCTCCGCTGAGTGGACTGGTGTCCTGGGTAATATTTCATCAAGAAACATAACCTTTCCACATAACCTCAACATCCCTCCTGTACCAAATAACCTAGTACCATCAGATGATATGCTAGGCCCTCGGATAAATCACATGAAGGTGCAGCAGGCTCTGCTGGTTCCACATGTATTAACTCAATATGGCCACACACACAGCCATTCACAAACTCTTGTGAAAGCTGAAGTATTGGGATACAAATCATTGTAAATATATTGGGGTCCCAACCACGTGTATGTCAACATTGACCAAAAGAGTGCTGCCTGCTGGTGGTGGGAACTCTACTGGAACACAGTGTGTGTTGTGAGAGATCTTATAACACCCCAAATAGATGTTATATCAGGATTCTCATTTATCTAGAGGTGTCGCATCAGGTTGTAGCTAGGAAATTCTGGCTGGCTGGACATATCTTCAGCCAGTACTCCAGTTGGAGCATAAGACATCCTGGCGATGTCTTGGCACCAGAAGTTTGTGCATTACTGAAAAGTCACTGAACAGCATTGCTAGGGTACAATGGTGTGGCATGCCAAAAATCTGCAGTGTCATCTAGTTTTGCAGTACTGCATGGTGTCATGATACCAGTAAGCAGGTGGCATTGTAATGTTGGGTGCAAGAATTGCACCATCCTGTACAGGAATGAAGTGCAGGTCATAAAAGTAAGCCTTATTGCAGAAATATGTGTCACACCACTATATTAGATGTCCTATCCACACATTTGTGTGCAGTGTGTTGGCCACTCGTCCATAGGGCTAAACTACCCATGAAGTTGGCTTTCCTGCTGAGGAGAGGTGTTCACGAAATTGTATTAATTGCCTGGAATTGAGGGAATGGGATGGGCATGTATTCTTAGGCAACCATTTTTGAAAATAATGCAGCTCTTGTTAATGTCAGCCCTTATATAGACTTGCCTGGTACTGAACGCTATTTGGCATTTGGTTGATCTGGCACAATCATATTCACCAGAGTCTCGAGCTCATTTCTATGAAGTTACTTAGTTGGTGAATGTCCAATTACTTTGTTTACATGGTTGCATAAGAATTCAACATAGCTGCTGAGTGTAGCTCAGAAAGTCATCATTGATGCACAATTGTAAACAATACTTAGTATTTCATTGCGATATTCAGTCTACCTTACACAAGGTTGGTACACTGCTGCTGTGTGGAGATTCACATGCCAGTTTGTGCTATGGCCAGAATAATTTAGCCCAGATAATTGTGAGCCATTATAGGTTAGCAGGATCTGTAGGTATTTCGAATGTGGAATGAAGTATGTAGTAATGGCATACGTATTCATGTAGGTAAAATAGAATTTATCACTTTATAAAGGAACATTTAACTCAATGTAACTTCATACCCGCGAAGAACACATCTTCCCTTCTCCTGCAGGTCCAGTAATGCTCCAGGAGTTATCATTACCATTAAATTTATGTAGGAATTCTTGCTACTTTGTACAGCATACGCTGCCGATTGGTTTGATTAGCTGGACCCATTTCAATGCAGATTTGTAAGCCATAGTGTATTGTGTATGATCATGTAATAGAAATAAAACAATGACATTTCACAAATGTTTTTGTCACTTTAGATCTCGCTGTTTAACGGCACGGGATATATCCCCACCATTATTCAAGGTTTTTGTGTTTTTACATCATCATATATGCATTTTAATTAAGTATATTTGGAGAGGCCTTCCAGTTCCACACTTAATGTATGCAAGTATTCGGTATCACACAAGTACTCCACATTCTGAACAATTCGGCATTAGGCAAACCAAATGTTGCCTATGATTAGGAGTTCCCAGTCATCAATATATGGAGGATACAGGAAGTAGCAGCCACTTGGATGGTCAACCTTCACGACCTTCGACACCTGAGAGCTTAGTAGGCAATTAATTCAAGATGTCTTTGGAATGGTAAGTTTTCCCGCAAGAAATGTACACGAGCTACTGTACAGCTGTTACATAGTTTCCTCCTCACCTGTCCGCATAAGCACATCATGTTAGTATTTTGGTAAATGTCAGATTCAATCAGATCAAGCAGAAATTTTCTTCCTTTCAGTGCATAATTAACCATCTTCATCAAATCTTCCCACTTTCCAAGAATATCGGTATATGAAAACAATATGAGAGAAATCAAGGACCTCTCTGTAAGAAATTGAGCTAGGAGTGCTCTGAAGAAGCCATGGCTGGATGTAAGATACAAAACAGGTAAATTCAGTACCATAACAGAAGGGACTTTCGACTTACTAATATTTAACATGCACAGCTATAATAGACTAACTTCCCTAACATTAAAAAACATAAACCAATCCATCATTGCAGTATACATTCGTTTCATTGGAATGTCTATTCCCCTTTTGCTAGTCACAACACCTCTTAATTTAGCATGTTCTTAAAATAAAATCATTCAATTTTTTCCAATAAATACTGACTACATCACTGAAATGACACAATGCAGTATCACTTCAAGAAACAGCACACTCGAAATGACTTAATGAGAAAAATGTTTAAATGTCATTTGACAACATTCGACTGGTTGCTGCCTTTTCTATGCTCAGAGCAGTGTTGTCAACTATGTGGTTTTCTTAGTATGCATGAGGTTTGAGACTATATTTGGTGGTTCTGACCTTATTGCACCCGAAAACCTATGAAGCTAGCATATGAGAACTTAGGATATTTAGTATGCTGTTCGACACACTAATTAAAATGTATCTATCAATTACAAATTTACAGTATTTTTATGGGTTTCATTAAATTTCGTGTAATATGACTTGGCTATAAAAACCCATGCGGCAAAGCGCAATGATTCCAAATGGTTTAATTAGTAGCATTGCCTGTTATTTCATTTTCCCTTCTGTAAAACCTTTTTTCAGGCAATTACACAAGCGAAAAGTTCGCATTTAATCACATGTTTGTTGCATGATTCCTGGCCAAAATATTGCAAAATACTTTTGTTTCATATATGTGGCACCTCGGTGACTTTACAAGGGGCTGCCGCTTGCAAGCTGTATAGTTAGTGTATCTTAGCAGGCACATACACATCACTGTTCATTTTCACATTAAGGGTAAGTTTAGAACATGTTCTCTGTTAGGAGCCACTCTGATACATTTTCATGTGTGCACTGATCATTGTGTCGTAACTTGTCAGCTGATGTTTGCTGTGATGACAAATATAGAGCTGTCAGTTCAGGCATACTGAGTGTGGCTGTAGCGACTGATAATTGCTGCAGAATGTTGGCAGGTGCAAGTTGGTCTGTGACAGGTGACAATTTTGTATCTAACAAAAATTAATAACATTCAGGGTGACATCATAGATTATATATAATAGAACGTTCATTAATACCGAAATATATGAGGTCCTTTGCCAGTTCCAATATATTTTTCTGCTCTATTAAGCAAGGATTATTAGTATATAGCATTTTCCCTAACCTCTTCTGAAACGAGATGGTAATGCACTTTTCTATTTAATGTATTGATGGCAAGTTCAGTTTCGTGTAACATATAGCTGTTTTCCATTCAGGACACATAGTTGCATTATTTTATTACTCTTAGTGATTTTTACAATTTAATTTATTTATTTATTTCGACTTTATATATACTGGCGAAGTTATGGCTTCAATGTCTTCTCTTACACTTTACCAGGTATAACTCAGTGTACACACACGTAAACATAAAGAACAAGAAAAATACTTACATTAACAAGAGGCGAAATAGAAATATGATAGCTCAAAAAGTAGTAAATGTGAAAAAGATCAGTGGTTTCATATTATGTACATTTCTTGAGCAGACTAGAGACAAGGCAATGTTCAAAGAAACTAAAATTAAAATAGCATAATAATACTGATCTACAATAACAGAAAATTTGTTTCATAATCCACCGTACCAATCATAAATATAAATGTGCATAACCTATAAAGTACCTGAGAGGAAAACAACATATTGAATCTTAGCTCATTAAAATACATAAACATATCCATAATATAACAAATATAAATAAAATTGAATGCAGCAACAAATTAAAATAAATTGATGAACGGACAGCAACAATTTAAACATTGATCAAAGTAAATGTATAAATCAAAAGGTGTATGTAAAGTATTCAAATAGTTAAGAAGAAAAAATATGAAAATTACTATGGCATAATAATACAAGTGTGTGGAATCAATGGTGCATATTCATAATGTACTTGGCAGCACTGCGCTTAAAAGTTGTTGGTGTTGTAGAGTTCCTCACTTCTATGTGTAAATTATTCCATGCTCGTGCGACAGAGATGGTGAAAGAATTTGCATATACCTGTGTTTTGTGAGCTGGAATATTTAATAGAGATGTATTTTTAGCATGCATGTTAATAGTGTGGTCATCCCCCTCGGTTTTCAGTCGAGTGCGTAAGTATTCTGGCGTTGTAATATACAAGGATAGTATTTTGTACGCTAGTGTGAGACTGTGGAGCTTACATCGTTCGTCCAGATGTAACTATTTTAGTTTATCAAAGTAAGGAGACAAGTTATTACGTGATTTTAGGTTGAACTAAAGTCTCACAAAAGAATTTTGTATGCATTGAAATTTGGCTGCCAAATTTTGCGTGATGTCTCCTTAAATCATGTCACAATAATAATAATAGGGAATATCAGCGACTGTACCAATGTTAATTTTGCTTTAAGTGGTAGAAAATTATTAAATCTATAGAGGTTATGTAGTACAGTGTATGATCTCCGATAAACAGTGTTTATGTGACCCGACCATGAGAGTGTCTCATTGAAAACAACGCCTAACATTTTCACCTCATTCAACAAAGGAATAATCTCACCAGCTAGCACAATATCAGGGAAAGTCAATCTATAACATTCGTTTAAAATTCTAAGAGAAGCTTTTAATAAACATTATGTCTTCGCAGTATTCAATTTTAACTTATTTCTGCACCAAAGGTGTACCGATTCAAGGTCATTATTTATGTCCTTAATTAAAGAGCTGATTAGTTTCGGAGAATCAGATGAATACAACTGGAGATCATCCGGGTATAAATGATGACGACTTTTTTTAGTGTCATTAATAAATAAGGAAAAAATAAGCGGCCCAAGCACACTACCCTGAGGAACGCCTCGGCGTAGGTGGCCATGTCGACTACACATTGATGACGACTTTGAAGATACGAAGTCATTCACTGTATTACATTACCTGAGAAATGAAAATATAATTTAAGTTTTTGCAGAATAATGTTATGATTTACCATACTAAAAGCTTTACAGAAATCTAATAAAACGAGTATAGTTACATGACTTCTATCTATGGCCATTCTGATAGAGTCTGCGATATCTATAAGAGTAGTGCATGCAGTTGCTATGTCCTGTACGGAATCCGGATTGGTAACTGTCGAATAATTTGTTGTTGATGTACTAGGAATTCTAATACTTTCGACAATGCTGGTAAAATACTAATGGGCCGGAAATCGTCTAAGACAGTCGCATTGGTGCGCTTAACAAGTGGTTTCACAATGGCATATTTCCAAGAAGTGGGAAAGAAACTGGCTAACAGCGAGTCGTTGAAAATATCAGTAAAGACAGGTAATAAAATGTGCATTATTTTATGAATGAAAAGCATACTAACACAGTGCTATCCTTCTGCTTTAGACTTTATGCACATCATTGCTCTGTAAGTTTACTTTAGAGATACACATCGAAAATAGAATAAGTTGCATCGAGATTCAGTCACTACTTCATGATGATTTATATCAGTAGTGTCCATTATTTCCCCTACAACCTGTTTACAACATGAAGACTGTACAAAGTAACAGTTGAAATCTTCTGGAGAAATATTTAAAGGCGAGTTGATATTAGTTTTACATTTACAGATCCCTAAATTATGAAGCCTTATCCAAAAATTACCAGAGGTTCGGCATGAACCAAATGAGTCGAGTGTGTAGAGCATTTTAGCATGCCTTACCAACTGTGCGCATTTGTTGCCCAGCGTCCTGTACTGTTCGAAACTGTCCGCTGCAGGGACATTGGTTCTTATGTCCCATTTATATCTGGAGTAAGCATTGTCACGCTTTCTCATCAGCTGAACAATATCATTCGTCAGCCATGGAGCAGGTGGTTTTGTTACCCATCTAGTTCTAAGTGGCACCGCCCTGTTGTGCATAATCTGTGATCATCTGACTGAAACTGGAAATTTTCTCGTCCAGAGTATCAGTCACGTTAATTTCATGCCATAGCATCAGTGTCGCACTACTGTTCAACTTGTCAGAATCAATATTTTCAAAATCACTATAAGTAATTATTTTGGGTTTAAATTTAGGAGCACGCAGTTCATATGACAGGAATATAAGATCATGCAATGTAATACCTGGAACAGCAGTCTGCCCATGTGTCAGAATAAGTTTGGGTTTAGATGTAAACATTAGGTCAATCCAGGCTGTGTGGAGAGTGGCGCCAAGCAGGCAGACTGTAATATTAATACACATCAAGGTAGTTAGTAGCTTATTGGCTTCATTTGTGTTATACAGAAGGTTTGTATTGAAATCTCCCATAATAATGCAGTGCTCATAACCCGCAATACAAATTTGACAATGCTTCTTCAAAGTCAGACTGATCTGTGGCCTTCGGTGGCCGATAAACTACTGATAATAGAATTTTATTTGGCGGGATTGTTAACTCAATGATGATAAATTCTGGCTTCCCTGCATACTCGGAGGGTGACGATGAGAGAATGTTTATGTATAATATTATCCCTAATGTAAATGGCCACTGCACCACCACACTTATTTATACGGTCATCGCGCAAACTTTTATAACCAAATAGGCTCACAAGCATTGATGAATCGCTAGGTTTTAACCATGATTCACTTATTAAAATCTCATGCATAGAGAGTGGCGTAAAAATTCTCCTCACTTCATCAATGTGCCGCAGCAAAGACAGGGAACTAATGTGAGCAACCTGTAAACACTCGAGATAGGGAGAAAGAGCATTGCTAATGTACGTCTGAGGGTTAACTGTGGGGGAGGGCCACGGTTGATAACTGCAAGTGGCAGGACTCGACAACACTACATCACCATTAAGAGGGGCACCCATGACAGAAGATTGAAAAACTGGCTAACTGTGAGTTAGCCAGTTTTTCAATTTTTTACTTTGTTGCCTACGATTCCACAAACCGTACACCTAGAAGCCATATTTGTACAAATGCACATAATACACACACATAGTATGAACCAACACAGGATAATATTATACAGTAGTGATTAAAATTTTTACTTATTAGTAGCTTAAAGAAAAAAACCCCATTAGTGGCTAAATAAAGTTGCACACGGAAATAGGAAATTAGAAACGGATCGAAGCAACTACTAAAAAAATATATAATTTACAAGTTCAGTAACTTGTTAGCAGCTTAAAGATTAATAGAAAGTAAAAGTTAAATGTTAAGAATATGTAGATACTGATAACGAGCAATCAGTCTACTTCAATTTGGAGTCTTAAGTTCTTCTGACCTAGAAATTTCGAAATGGCATGCACAACTTTTAACAACAATCCTACCATCTGTAGTCCACACATTGTGTAGGCCATACTTCGCAATGTCGGCATTCAGCAGTGCAAGGCATTCCTTCTTAAGATTCTCATGAATGGTCACACCACTTTTTGCAAGAAAGCATTTCGCGCGGAACACTTCATTACGCCGTCGATAAGAAGTGAATTTCACAATTATTGGACGAGGCTTACCTTCATTTTTAGCACCCACATGGTGACTTCTATCGATGTCACTGATGTTGACATGTGGTAGCTGCAGCTTGTTGTGCATCACATCGAAGACAATTGCATCGTTATCTTCTATCTCGCTTTCCGGGATGCCGAGCACACGTAGGTTGGATCGCCGCTGATATTGCTCAAGCTCGTCTTGTACAAAGAAATGCTCGTGCTTCGCTTCCCGCAGTGATTCTTCTATCTTCCATAAGTCTTCCCTGAGTTTGTTCGTCTCCTCCTGGTTAAACAACACAATTTCCTTAAGTTCACAGATGACTGCTTCTGAGACTGCCGCCATGACGGCTTCCACAATAACACTTACTATTTCTTTGGATGTAAGAAACTCCTTGACCAGATCCTGCACTAACTGCTCCAGTTGACGCATCTCTACCTGTTTTGCAGTCATGGCACACAAGTAGATAATAAATATCTTTAAATCTCTGCGAAGATTGACGTTTCAACCAATTTTTCTTCTACTATTACGAAGTACTTCACCTTCACAATGACCTGTGTAAGTTACAAGAAGTTACGCCGTGTAGTTCACCTGCTAGAGCCTTCAGACAGCAAGAGCGATGTCCTGACCGACTACCCACAATTCGCCACATTCCGCATGCAAAAATTATGGGATGCAGCCCTATGGATAGTCACTACTGTCAATCACTCGTTTCAATGGACAAACAATGCCCTAAATTGTCACAAATAATGCTTAATTTACTTGAATAAGTGGGCTATGAGCTAGCATCTCTGGTTTTTATATATTTCTGACTGTTGTAGTGATGGTGCAGGAAACTCTGTGTTATGTTTTACATCTGCTACAACTGATGGTTGAACACTTCTAGTGTCAGTGGCATCGGTCATTGGTACATATCCTGTGATTGGAACACTGTGCAGGTTTGTGTCTGGTGTTTTCACAGTAATGAGGCAGAGGTATCCGTTCTGCCACTCTAACTCGGAGTGGCCACTGGTAACATTAGCTACTGGCTATCAGCTGATTTGGACGATGGTGTAGTGAACTGCTGAGCTGTGAGCTTCTACTTGCTAGTGAACTGCTCTGTATTACTCGTGGGCGAATCAAGGTAATTGTGTGACTATAGTTTGTGACAGTGGCCTTGTCGCCGATGATTCGACATGTTAATTCTTTGGCTAAACTGTAAGTTCCTCGGCCAACTGGCTCTCGATTCGCTCCCCCCTCGATCCCTCCTTTCCCTTCCAGGTTAGGTTATTTGAACCCTTGCACACTCCCTATCTACCTTCTTCGATCTCCTCTCTTGATTCAGTGTGGTTCGGCGGTGAGCACCTAGGGCAAATATGGAAACCTCCATCGGGTTACTTCGACTGTGGTGGGAAAATTCAACTAGTTGAAAGCTTCTACTAAGAGTCTCGTTAGTGCATTTTCATCATCAAGATTTTGGCACGAGGCACCATGCACAACACAGCGAAAGCTGTGAGTCACGGCTTCTAAGCAGAATTAATAATTTGATAATGGTAATTAGTGAGAGTAACCTTTTGCTGGTGCTGGCAAACCTTATGGCCCTAGTCAAGCCTTCAGCTTGTCTAAAGTGGTTGGTTAATAATGCAAATAGTCGGGCATAGTGATCAAGTAAATTTTGCTGTGTTAAATGATTGCCTATTTGATGGAATGTCTAAGCACCACTTACGTTTGACTGCCGCAACTGACTGTAATTCTCTGTCACTTAATTTTCTTTGGTATGAGTATTTTCTTGATTCGGTTCCGACAGTTTATTTATTCAGCTAAGAAAATGTTTTACCCAATTCATAAGTGGTTATGATAGGGCATTTTATGTCGCCTGCTCTTGCCTGGGTCAATCATTGCAGCTCTTGCCCGAACAACTGGGTAAAAGTTGGAACTCACAGTAGTATAAGTTTATGAAAACCTTTTATATATCTTGTCCACCCAGTCAAAGGCCCGATAGAGAGTTATACAATATTACATTATTAAAATTAGTTTTGGTATTGACGTATTTTAAAAGAAACATGCAACACCTACTTGGGTCTGGCAGAAGTCAAATATATACCAGCCTCATGAGAGTGAATTTAGGTCGTAATTCAGACGATCCAATCTACGTGATTTTTAGTGGTTGTTATATTTAATCAATGATAATCAAAATTATGGGTGTCTAATAACTTGGCCGTTGTGTAAAATTTTGAAATGGCACTTATGTTTAATGATATGGATGGAGATAATATAATATTTAATTGGAAATTGCCTCATCGAAATTCTGGAAAATATTGAGACTAAAATAATCACTGTAATTTTGCTGGCCTTTAGCTGGTCTGAGCCTAGGAAAGATTGTATATTTTCAAACGTCGCAGCTCTATAGTGAGAGCTCATAGAATAATATATATTTCTGAGGAAAAGTTTTCTCTTGAAGGGCAAAAGCCAAAATATTCACGCTGTTGCACGATTGCAGGTAGTGTTACCTTTTATTAATGCTTGTTGTGTAATGGTTTTATATATTTGATTATGATTGGAAATATTTACACCAAAGGTTTTGAACCAATTTATGATACACTGTTGAATTTTGCATAATCCTTTCAATCAGGAGAAAGGTACATTAGTGTAATTCGGTGTCAATTCACCATTAAGGGTATTTTTAATATCACAGTATTCTATTTGAATACTTTGGCTCTATATGTGATGAGAATTATTTCATGGCTCGTTTTTTCTATTCTCAATCAATTTATGAGATGATAATTTTACTACAAACCTTTAAAATATTTTTGTATATTTTTCTAATGAGTAAAGTGAAAGTTACTTTCCTTTGTATTCTGAACAAAATATAATAGCAAAATGTGAGTACGGTTACCAAACGAACATTCATATTGTCTCTTCTGTGATATTTATGGAACATTGTCATGTGTGTACAGCACAAGTTGAATAAATGATGTCCCATAATTATGTTGCCTGGTCTTGTATCGTTCAATGCCTCGGGTAACACTGACAGCAGTGGGAATAAAATGCTTTATACAGTAAATATAATCACCATTGGTCGAAGCACGAGTTTGAACTCAATATGTGTGATTTCAACTATGACTTCATACTGTGGTAAATGCTGCTAGGTGAAGTTCACGAAATTGTTTTTCGCTTAACAAATGTTTCTAAGTCTTCATGCAGTCCTTGTCCTTCTGTGAATACTGCCAGTTTCTGCTTGAGAGTAATGCATGTATTTCATGGCACGATTTAAAATTTTGGACTAACCGAGTCTATGTAATAATGTATTCTGCTACTTACTTTCACCACACATGGGCATCGCTGTTAATTTGGCAGCAAATGTGGGCATTCATTATCCATAAGAATATCACACATATATGCAGGACTCTGCTTAAATTGTGAAAGTGATATCAGTGCAATAGTCTGGATGGCATTATTGCTTCGGTATATTGGCATTCATCACCTTCCTTCATTATGGTAATTGAAGTAGTCGTGAGCAGAAGCGAAATTCTCGCGCACATCTTTTCAGTAACCAGTCGGAAATTTCAGCTTAGGGGAAAATGATGTCCTTGCACACATGTTTCATTTTGCATGTCTGTTGATTTTCAGCACTACTCAGGAATGTAGTTGCATGTGTTTTGGATTGCGAACTTTACACCTGGCGGAAAGGTGATTCTGTGTTTCACACTGTGTTTCTACAGACTTGCAGAACATTGGGAGTCTAGTGATTAATGTGTGTGGGTGATCAGGGAGGACTGATCATAGTATATGTAGAAAGCTACAACCAAATCTTTCTATCAAATCTTCTGCACTATAATCATATGCAATGAAACTTTAAGAGTGCCTGTGTGTTTTGTAATGTGTCTTACTGTATGAGCCAGTGATATGTTCAAACATCAGACTGATGCTTTTTGGGTACAGCTGATTCGCATACAGGCAGTGCTAGACCAATTCTGCCACAGATTGAAGGACTTAAATTAAATGTAAGTCGTGAAAAAAGTTCACACCAATAAATTCCAACCCTGTAAAGTTGCTAGAATTTGCAGAAGTTGCCCATGGAAATCCAGTCTTGTTTACCAAGCAGTGGAGTTAGCAGTTCTGATGCTACAGTATGCCACGTGAGGAGCGAGAAGAGCATTCCAAGAAGAAATTCCGGGATGAAACAACTGAAATGCATCTTTCATGGTAGCAGAGATGTTGTGTTGCCATAAATATATTTCTCCTTTCTTTATTTATATTTAGAAAGTGCTAAAGAGATATTGTGCTATATAAGACATCTACCTAGTAAATAAGTAACCACTAGTAATACATTTCACACATTTACTTTATCTTTTTCTTAGCTTCTCAGCTTTTTTTTTGAACACTGAAACAGTTTTATGGCATTGAACCAGCACCCTCCATCAAGTACTACTGCTTTAATGCTCATCTGCCAATCAGCAACTCACTTCACTCCGACTATTTAATTACCGTAATATATAAACAATATGCGCCCTAATATGCAGTAGAATCACACAGAAATGTAATAAAAACATTACAACCATATTAATCCATTTACTAAATCCATCGTTTCTCAGAGGACTGACAAAAAAAAACTAAATACACATGAATTTTCAATGAATATGGTCTTGAAATGCAGATAAATAAAAAATGGGAACACTCAATGTGTTCTATTGATGAGGGATTTCAATTCATCCAACTTCAATATATAGAAGTTCCACAGAATAATATTGTAAAGCACTTAACTTTATACCAACGACGTTAAAGAGTCCAAAGGTTTGAGGAAATATTATATCCTGCATTATTTTTTTTACACAATATTAATTTATTTTATCTTTAATATTTGGAATAACAATTTTTAATAACATTGCTCAGTTCCTTGGCTTACTATATTTACTTTTGGTTCGTCCCAGGTATACATCACTGCAGTCGCGCTGGACTAAGAATTGACTTAAATCTGCATTCCCGAGTGAAAGAGAGAGATAGAACAACTTGCAAGTACCAACCACATGTAGCTGACAGGCAGACAAATGAATCTGCGAACACACCCACCCACCCACCATAATACGACTGCCTAAACTAAAAACTGCTTAAAACATTTTAAGAAGAGCTTAAAGTTGGTGAAACGGTACAAGGCGCTAGGGACAGCTTATTCAGTGTTTAAGTAGTGCTTAACTTTTAAGATGTGTTGGTGAAACCGGCCCCAAGGCTCAATATCTGTTCTTAAATAAAACTCTGCATTTTCTAGATAGGAGGCAAACTTTTCTACAATAAACAAAAATGCTAATGCCTCTTTCTCTTAAGCACTAAAAATGATACATATTGGGGTGGTCAAAGGGTCTCGGATAAGTAGAAATGTTCGGTGGGCGCCAATTAACCACTCGAGGGGGGGGGGGGAATCCACTTGGGTTAACACAATACCCTTGCATTCCTTGGTAACAAGAATCCTGTTCGGCACACTCTTGTGTTGGAGATGGTTTCAGAAGTCCACAGTCGTTGCTTGAAGCCCTTTGGGTTTTCTATATATATATATATATATATATATATATATATATATATATATATATATATATATATATATATATTATGGACGACTCGCTATTGTGGCTGAGTTGCTGTGATGCTGCTCCTACAGCACTGGTACCACTGAGGTAGGCACCGGCAGCACTGTGACCAGTGAAGGAGGATGTCAGAAGAACCATCGTTGCTGTATCCGTCACTGTCCCACTGTGATCTGCTGTTGCCCAGACTAGGGCAACTATCCCTTTGTCCATCACCTGTCACCAGTCCTGTACTGGGTGTGGAGATGCGAGGCGTCGGTGGAGGAATGGCTTGCTGTGATGCTGCTGTGCTGGTGGTAGCGGGCGGAAAGGGTGCCGTACTACTTGGTGCATCGCCCCAGGCTTCCTCGATGGCCGATGCCGCTTCCTTCTTGGGCGTCGGGATGCCAGGCAAGGGCGCAGTCAGGAGAGGGCTGGTTGATGGCTGTTGTGATGGAAGAAGCGCCACACTGACAGGTAGCAGAGGTGCCGCGGTTGAAATGTCACCACCATCTTCATTTGCTGTCACAAAGCCCGTGATTTACGGCTGGGTGTTGAGCATCGGAGTGGCTGATGTTCTCTGGGTGAGCATTCTGGTCGGGGCTCTGGGCGCACTGGTGCTGGCGGGTTCTAGTGCGTACATTGGCAGTACTGGAGCCATTTGCAGGTGACCCAACTTATCTGCTAACTATTCTGCTGCTCCCCTATTGGGTGTCGAGATGCCACGCATCGGCAGTGAAAAAGGTAAAATCTGTGGTTGTTTTGCAGTTGAACTGTTTACCTCTGAAGCAACTAAGGTAACATCTTCTCCCATCTGATCTCTATTGGGCGTCGGGATGCTGGGCATCGGATGTGAAGACGATGTAGCTTCTGCTATTTCTGGCGGTCTTTCTGGATGATTTTGATTTGCATCGAACTTACCTGCTTCTACACTGGAGTCTGCTCAATCTCTATTTTGCTTCGGGATGACAGGCATCGAGGTAGTGCCTTCCACTGTTGGGGCATCAAGTTAAATTTACAAAGTAGACAAGGAGGAAGTGGGAAACCCATCGTCCATTCCATCACCCATCACTCTGATGTCATCATGATGAAGCTTGGCCTTTCTTCTCGTGCTCACTTTCACTGTGTACATCGTTTTACACACCTGGCTAGCGATGGGGTAGGTTCTGCTCAATTTCACTGCTAGGCCGGCACAAAAATTCTTGTTACCTGCCGACTGTAGATGCTCACAGACATAAACAAGTTCCCACACCTGTAGTACTCGGGGCGGCCGTTGAGTCATGGGTAACCAAGACTGGATATATTGTTGTTGTCGTTCACCCGCCTGTTGCATCATTTACCTGTGTCTGTCTTGCCTGCCGGTGTTTACAGGGTGGTTTCCCGGGCAGGCTAATTCCCTAGGGCATGCGACATTACAACCCTGCTGGATCTCAGCTGGAGAGTTCCCCGTGACTGCATTCACATATGATCGTAAACAGAACAGGGCAGCTGGCATGTGATGTGGCGAGGTGGTATGGTCCTTCCCTAAACATATTCTTAACTGTGTCTTTAATTCCTGGTTTCTTTGCTTTGTCGGATTCTCCTAAGAGTGGTACTGCGCCATTGTATGGTGTTCAGTGTTCTACTTCCTGCAGTAGTTGCACCACCGGTGACTGGTAAACTGTGTTCTGTTATCAGTCAGCAGCACTTGGGGGAAACCACATCGGGGAAAAAACTCAGTTTCCACGTCCTTTGCGATATTTGAGATTCTAGCACTGCTGGTAGCGTAGGTCTCTGCCCAACGGGAGACCACTATTATGTGCTTTCCTTGTGCACTTCGTGGGTAGGGCCCCATCAAGTTAAAGGCCACAGTGTCAAACTGATCAGTTGGTACATGTGGTTGCTGCTGCTGTACACCATCGGAGCAACATGAATTGAAAACGTTGCTCGTTTTGGATTGTTTCACGTAGCTACATATTTCCCGCTTGATACTGGGTCAATGGTATTTGCTGGTAGTTGTGCAATGTGTTTGTTCCAGTCCTGGATGTCCCACGAAGTAATTATTGTGTGCGTAATTTATCACTGCATCACGAGCATAAGTGGGAACATAGGATTTACATTTTTTCCGGTCCCCTGGCGGCAATATTTCCAAGCGATTATTTAGGAAGTAACAACTTTTCTGCACACTTTGCACGAACTTGTCACACCTTCGTACTGTGTCCGGGGCTACCTGTGGCATTTGCAAGACACGGACTTCTGATTTCAATGCTGTCAGCTTTTCCTGTGTGTACATTGGCAAGTGTATTATATTAAGGCGGGGTGCCATGCCAGTGCTAAAGTTAGGCTGGTTAATGGGTGGCAACATTCCTTCCCACTCGTCTGGGTCGTTTTCATGTACTGCTGGTCCTGAGGAACGTGAGAGTGTGTCAGCCAGGTCATTTACGACCCCCGAGATGTGTTCGACTACAAAGTCATAAGATTGCATGAGTATATACCAATGTGCTAGCTTGCTACAAGATTCCCACATTTTATGGAGCCATACTAGACTGTGATTGTCTGTTCTGAGCATGAACCTTTGGTATTTCAGATATTACCTTTACTATATCAGCACCCACAAAATAGCCAAGCATTCCTGTTCGCAAACGTCATATTTTCTTTCTGTGGGGCCGTATTTTGCGCGCCTGTAGACGATAATGTTCCGCTCTCTGTCATCGCCCAGATGGAACAGAATCGCTCCTAGCACTTCCTGGCTTGGATATGTTTGAGTATACGTGTCTTGTGGGGTCTGGGCGTGAGAGAGCTTGACATTGCCGAACCTGCTGTTTTATTTTGGTGAACACCTGCACTGCCACCTGTGTCCATTAGAATTTGATCTGTGTTCACAGGAGGTCCGTAAGTGGTGTAGTGATGGTGGCAAACCCTATATGTATTGACGTAACCAATTATTCAGGCCAAAAAAATTGTGCAGTGTCTTATGGGTTTTTGGTGTGTCCATCTTGCCAATGTGGCACTTGTGATTTGTGCATGTGAACCCTGTGGTTTCAAAATGTTCTAACACCAAAGCAAGAATTTCCAAGTGCCCTCGCCAACTACTAGACCATACAACTACGTCATCTAGGTAGGTGGTGACGAACTTGCCGATATAACCATGTGATTGTCTGTTCTGAGCGTGAACCTTTGGTATTCCAAATATTACCTTTACTATTTCAGCGCCCACACAATAGCCAAACATTCCTGGTCGCTCACGTCATATTTTCTTTCTTTGGGGCCGTATTTTGGCTACTGTAGACGATAAAGACACATGCACCATCGTGGCCTGGAAGGTAGCCAGTGCACATTTTAGGCCAAAGGGCATCGCACAAAACTGATATATCCTGCCATTGGGTGTAGTGAAGGCAATTTTGTGATGGTCGTTGGGTATCACCAGAACCTGCCAGTACCCTGAACGGAGGTCAAAAGAAGACATGATTTTTGCGAATCCGAGAAAACTACGAGCACAATGCACAATTATCACTGGAGGTGCGGAACATTTTGTTATTGAATTACAGGGCAAAATTCTGCACAAAACCTCCATGTTCCATCTTTCTAAGGGGCCAAGGTTATGGCTGACGATAACACTATCCTTTAACATGTCACTAACCTGTGTGTCAATTATGTTGCGGTAATATGGCATCTAGTCTCTGGGTGACGTGTACAGCGGTTCCTCATGACTTGTCGGTAAAGGTTGCTCTGTAACACTGGTGCGATGTAGCGGGTCCCCACATGTAAACACAACCCTCGTCTCGTGTAGAATGGCTTGCATGGCACTTTGGTACTCTTCAGGCATTGTATGGTTGAAGTTGTGGAAGTTGAAATCTGCCAGTATGGAGGGTTGATGGTATCCGAGGTGGTACACTGGCTTTCTCCGCATCTTGCCGAATTGGATGCGGTCATGGGCTATTTCAATGATGGCTTGTTGGTCAGTGGGGCCACGGTACCCCAGGATAATATCCTTTCTGAGGTCTGGCATGATGAGTACAGGAACAGGAATTGTTTTGTCTCGGATGTTGATAGTGACTACTGGGGTACTGTTAGAATGACCGTACATGTCATGCATGGCGAGTTACGCCATTTTTTTGCTCTTCACACTGTTTATATTTAACTAACTTCTCATTAATAAAACTGTGGGAAGCCGCAGTGTCTACGAGCGCCTCTGTTGAGATTGTGTAAACATTTACATGGATGCGTAGTAAACAAGCTATTGTAATTCTGAAAATTTTGGCCTAGGTGCACTGGTTTGTTATTATTTGTTGCGGTTTTTTTCGGGGATAGGGACAGTGATCCATATCCATTTCCCTGTTTCCCGACCCAGTGTTCTCTCTTGCTCCACATGTTGGGCACTATCGGTGTCAATGCATATGTTCATAGGGACAGAACCTAAACGGCCAGGCATTAGGCGGTAAAGTGTGTTGTTGTCACATGGTACTTTCCTCGATCCGTTTTTGCATAGAGGTCGAGCAGCCCCTGTGTTCTCAGCTGTTGTGATCGGCGGGTGGCGATCCACTAGGCACTGGGTTAGGTTTCTGGTGGCTGTTGGGCGAGGCAGTTTTGTTGTCGGGCGGACCACGTGGCTGCGTTCCATGTTGACGTAACCCAAAGGTGTCATGTGAAATGCCAGTGGTGGTGCACACAAAGTTTTCAAACAAGTGATGTATGGCTGGTCGTAAAGCAGCTCTGAATTCTGGTAGCACCATGCGTATGACTGCTTCTACCACATAGGCTGATGCAATGTGTGGGTAGAATCTGCCTACTAAATTTACTTTGGGCCTTACAAACATTTCTAACTCCCTGTGCAGGTGTTGTCGCTCAGTGAAAATGCTCAATTGGGTTTTCAGTGTTGCAAGTGTGCTCATGTATAGTGTGGAAAATTTTAGCGACGAATTGTTACTCTGTAACTGTCCTCCACCACGCACTCGCATCACCTGTCAGTTGTGCACCTATGACACTCGGCCATTCCTCGGCGGGAACACTATAACTCTATAACCTCTGCATACATTCGTCCGCAAATGCCCACAGATCTTCCGAGCCTTGTCCTGAAAAGTTCGAGAGTATTTGGAATGTCGCTGATGTCACCAACGGAATATCGTACGGGATTGGTGAGGGTCTTGGCTTGAATGCGGAGGACGTCATGGCAATCTGTGGTGCCATGAGAAGTAACACACTGGGTATCGGCGGTGGTAAGGATACCGAAAGTCCTTACCTATTTGGAATTGTCGCTTCACGATCCGCTTCTGTTAGTATGTGGTGGTGAGCGACAATGTCACTTGCCTCGTTTTGTTGCTTTGCATAGTCTTGACACTGAAATCGTTGTTTCTGGAATCCCCCCTCCCCTTTCTATGGGTGTCATACACCGAAAATGGAATCGACGATTGCAGTTGCTACAGGTGGCTATGTCACCAGCAGTTTTCTCACAGTCCAGAAAATCACACGTGCCTGTAGCAGTATGAGTTCTCATAACACCATAGTCCTAGGGTGTTGAGCAGTTACTCAGCATCCGTACTTGGGTAATACTAGACTGGCTACAAAAAAACTGTCCGACTCGTGTACTGAGCCTTTCCGCCATGTTGAGGGCACTCACCAGATAACTGTTTGGACAATGTGTGCAGGGCGTCAGATCTCACTCTGCTCCCTCGCATCGCTGTCAGTTACTGTGCTCTATGTACGTTCGGTCAGCTGAGTGGCTGCATAGTGTTGGTGTTCTCGCTGTTAAAGTAAAGGCTAGAGGGTATCTACAAATGTTGGCTGCTAATGTCTGGTTGCACCAACATCTTCCCCTATCCGAGATCGAATGATCCTAATTACGAACCAGGAACCAGTTTGATTTTGGTTCCAATGTAAAAGTGTTGCATCAACGAAATTTTATGATTCTGGCTCTCAATTCGTCTATCTTGGTTCCAAAGTGAGAGATCGAGATTAAGTACGAGACATATTTTGCTATTGGTTCAATAATATGTGACATCATGGAAGTAGGCGTATTTTTCACTATAGATTGAACTAGATGTGCAATGTTTTATCTGTTTTAAGTGATTTATTTTTGTACGAATTTTAATGAATAATATTCAAGTGCATATAATGTTGTTTTAATTTCCCAAGAAAAAACTCGAACATAGTTCTATCTGTTAGTGTATTTTGAAACTACATTTGTCGACGATGGCTGCTGATCTCGCATCGAGATTTCGAATTGTCAATTTAGGCGGTTCGAAATGAACTTCATCTCAATCTCCAGTCCATCTCTGAACTCGAATGGCGCAACAGTTTTCTGTGTTGATATTAGATACGATCTCGGATCGAGTTTCGTACCACGATGGTACAGCCGGGCATAAGTCGTACTTGACAAAGAGTTCACTGTCTTATACCTTCCTATGTAATCTGCATGTCTCTGTGCCCCACCACTCCATCACGAAACTGCTCGCGTCTTGGGCTGCATGGTTGCACGATGCGGATGCACGACACAGTAGCGCGGATATCTTCACAAGGGCTATGGGTCGCACGTTCGCATGCTTTTCCCACATATATGGACAGTGTTTATAACTGTAATTGTCGGGGCTGGTGCAAGAGGTCCGGGTAAGCAAGTGCTCTGTTCGCCCTTTGCAGTGTGTGGCATGGCCAGCCGGAAAAATTCGTGAAAACAGTGTAGGGAGGGAAAACTTTCCTGTTACAGTTCCTCAAGTACAGCATAAAGATGGCTGCCGACTCACACTCCACGCTCGCCAATGGTGGTAATGGTGGTTACACGACTGGTCACCTATATGGCAGAATATTTTAGCCACATTTAGGGGCTTAATTTAAAGTGTATGCAGAAATTGGCATTGTAAACCCCACATTGGAATTAGTCAATTGATGTGTATCGGGTTGGTCACAGGGTCTCGGATAGGTAGAAAAATATCTGGAGGGCACTAACTAACCACTCGAGGGGAATCCGCTCGGGTTAACACAAGATCATCTTATGGGTATTTTGTATACAGCAAAGAGAGACGGTGGGCTGGGGCTCTTGAAGTACCAGCACACCATCTCTCTTTCATGGATTAAGTTGTTTGGTAAAATGGAAAATGTGGATGGTCCATCTTTGGAATGAGTATGTATGGAGTTGAGTGTAAGGAAGTTAGTGGACAAGGAGCTTAAAAGTTTGAATTTAAATGAGCGAGTTGAAGATCTTATCATAGGGGATATTGAAAAAACAGTTGATAGATATAAGAAGGATCTGAAGGAAAGGTTAAGGCTTTAGTGGGAGCAGCAGAGCATGCAAGGTGGTGTATCGAGGTTACTCAGGGATAACCTGCAGTCATGTAAATGGGTATATGAACCAGACTCCCTGAAGGCCTCGAGGTTCACCAAGGCCATAAAGTAGAAACTGGCCAGATGAATAATAATGTTACTATGACCCATTATAAGGGAGGGTAGGTGAATTGCAGGCAGTGCGACAACATGCCAGAGACAACAGGGCATATTTTAGGTGCATGCCCTTATACCAAGGATGCGCACATCAACAGACACAATGAGGTGTGTAATATTATAGCCCAGGAATGGACCGAGCAGAGAAAGGAAGGAATTGTAATGGAGGAACCCACCCTTGAAGTGGCTGGGAATAAATATAAACCCAAATTAGTTATGGCAACAAATAGGGAGGTGTTCGTTGTAGAAGTGACGGTGAGGTACGAAAAAAGTAATAACTTGTCAGAAGCTAATCAAGAGAAAATTGAGAAATACCAGGTTCTGGAAGAGGAGGTTGGAAAGATGTTTGATAGAAAGAGTTACAGAGGGGTTATCCTGGTCACTTTGGGGGTGAGGGGAGTAGTTCCTAAGGAAACAATGAAAAAATTATAGGTAATAGGAATTGACACAAAAGAATTGTACAGGAGATTGAGCTTTAAGGTTTTGAGAAGTTCGTTGGAAATTTACGCAGGTTTTTAAAGATGATAAGACAAGAAATGAAGAGGTTTTTAGTTAGTTTTCTGCTCGGTCCATTGTGGGTTTAGTTTTAATGATAGATTTTAGTTGTTTTCTTATTTTTATGACTATTTTATTAAAATGATTTTAAGATGTATTTAAAAATGTATATATTGAAGTGATTGAGTTTTAATTGTTAGGTTTTATTATGTTTAATGACGATTTTATGTAAAATGAGTTTAATATGTACGTTAATTATATGTACATTTTAATGGTTTAAAAAATAAATGTGTTATATAGTTTAATATTTATGTTGTTTATTAAATATTGACTAGAGGTTAGTCTTTTTGTATATGACAATTTTAATTTTAATTTCAAATGAATCTTAAGAGTGATGTTTTTTTGTATTATATTCTATTATGACAAGAAGAGTCAATTGGTTTAGATGAGTCATATAACGATTTTATGATGGAATGAAAGGAATTTTAAAGAAGTAAATTTTGTTTCTGTTTTGTTTTGGTTTATTAATGTAAGGTTTTAATTCTTAAATATGTTAATGATTGTATACATTTTATGCAGAGTAATGTCAAATTATATATCTTATTGTTTTTAATTAATACAAAGTTTTTTGTTGTGGTTTTGGTTGAATAATTTTAGGATATTATATTTGGAGTAATGTTATGTTTATTTTAATATTTTAATATTAATTCGAAATGTGTGCATCTTTGGCATTTTTAATAACAACTTTATTTTTGTAAACTGCTCTCCAATACCTCTAGTTGTAACACGTAACTAATTGTAAGTGTTCCAGTGGTAGACGACTGAATAAATACTGGTACGTATGTACTCCAGCTGGGATATTGTGGCTTCACAGCATGCATTACTCAACTCAGACATAAACACTTGACGACAGATTACATATAACACTCACTGACTTATGTGGTCGTAGAACATGTGGAGGTATTTGATGGATTTGAGGGCCGTTGCCCAGAAACACCTCGAGAAGCGAGAATGATGGTACACATACACAGATTTGAAATATTATTGGTTATTATTTAACGAGTAACATGTGATGGTACACGATATAAATGAAGTGGGCATGCGGTATGAGGCCCCGCACCGGCCGAAGCTGAACAAAAACATCTAGGGACTCGAAAAAAATAATTATAAGAAAATTATACCGGCAGGGCAGTGAGTCTGCTCCAGAGAGAGGCAAACTCGGAGATGCACGATAATTGAAGTGAAAACAGTCCCAAGATGATTAAAATTGTCTACAGTCGTTAAATGGCAGTTACAAAAGATGCTTCACCTCCGAGCTGCGCGAGACATGACCTGCTCTTACAATTGTACTTCCAAGACTGACTAGGGTGACATGGCATCACGACACCTCGTGACCGACTCTTGCCAGAACACAAATGTCCCTTGATAAAAATGTGAGATGAATGATGTGAGACCCAGAATGTACACAAATACATTTAGCAATGCACGTCGTGCATAGAAATTGAATTAAACGCAAAAACACTGAATTAAAATGTGCTGCTAATTTTTATATTTTTCATGAATTTTGCATTTTGAGTTTGTTGATTCCTGTAAAATAAAAACACACACTGGCAGTATCGATTTTGAAAAAGACATTGCATGGCATTAATTGCAAGCATTGGAATTAATATTTAAATTAATAATAAATTCTTAAAGTAAATTTACATTGCTCTGTTTGAAGGTTGCGCATCATACTGTAAGCATCGAAACCAAAATGTAAACTATTTAATATAGTGCCATAATGAAACGGCTTACTGCCAGTAACTGGATTCCCTTTTTATGCTGATTGTGATGCACTGCTTATTTTTGTAAAGTAATGCCGGATTGATTAGATCCACGTGACTATGTGGTCAGCATTTCACACCATGATTATTATGTGGCCGTAAAATGAAATGTGGATAATATTTCAGGGGGCTAATTTTGGTATATCACTTATTACGAATTTCACACATTAAAAGAAATTATGCCTTGTGGCATTTATGGGAGTTGCACTGACTCACTGAATTGGACTTTGGCTTGTGGTCTTCGGCAGGGCGTTGTATGGTTAGCGCTCTGCGGCTGGGAGTTTCCAAGCTGTTCCGAGATATGGTGTGCAGAGGTCGACAAGGACCAGCTACTTACCATGGATGGTGTCACCACCTGTTCACTTATTGACAAGGTCTTGCTAGTAAAAGCTATCGGTTTTTTATTCCCTTCCTTTCCCTGCAACAAAATGGCTCCTAGGGCCCTACAGCTAGTATCAACCTCTAAGACAAACCACTGATCGAAATTAGGTAAGCTCAACACAGGCGGATGAGAAATGGTGTACCTCAATGTCTGAAAATTAACAATACAAGTGATATTTTCTGGGTCAGTAACCAATTTCCCCTTGTGCTCTATGCATCCCAAAAATTTAATTTTTGTGTTGGGCCAAGAAAGGTTCTCAGGATTGACTGTAAACCCATCTACTAATAATTTCTCTAACACCTGCTTGATATGATCTAAGTGCTCCTCAAAAGCATTGGAATACACACAGATGTTGTCAAGGAAGGAAATGACAAATTTAAATTAATAATCACCCAGCAACATGTTCATGATCCTAGACAAATACCTCTACTCCCCCAACGTTTACCCTAAAAGGTGTACACTGCCACTCAAAATGCCCCCATGATGTTATAAATATTATACAATTTTCGCTCCCTTCATCTAGCATACATTGATGCAAAGCAGAATTCAAATCGAAGATGGTGAGATAGGTGGTCTGAGACAGATACAATACTTAGATTTTTTTTATAAAGAAGATAGTAATTTAACACATGTACAAAGTTTCCAGGCTCTTTCTTTGTGAAGAAAGATACAGGTGACACACATGGAGACAAACTACTGCGAATTATATCCTGCCTTGCCAAATCTGCAATAATTTACTGAAAAACCCGCAGCTTGAGAGGAAAGCATTGGTAAGGAACACATCTCACCACAATGTGATCAGACACCTGTATTGTGTACGGCAAAAGATCACATTTCCCTTATTTCACTGAAATTTCTTCACAACATCTTTTAATTGTTTCTTTTGACTCCCAAGAGACATTCCACTTGAGTCTCCATTCCATACAGGCTTTTGCCTTTTTAGCAGAACTACCATTCAAACCAACAGTATGCCTGATAAAAAAAAAAAAAAATAAGCTGTTTGTTTTCGTAATCCACCAGCGTTTTAGTATCTTGTAGAAAATTTAACCCAATCACCATGCCCCATATTAGACCAGGAACTACCCAAAAAGTGCGTGTCCAGGAATACTTTTGAATTTTAAAATGAATTCATACACAAATCTTAATAGAACATCCCTTTCTACTAGCTACTTATAAGGCAAATCCATACTCAGCTTTAATTTGGTTCTTTAACTCTAGCTTTTCTTTAATGAGCTTCTTTAATATATTTTGGCTAACAAAGCCAGATGATGCCTCTGTATACACCATTACTTCAAGTTCAACTACATCTATGGCTATATTTAACACACAGTATTTTTGACCATCGGATTTTGCAAGTATTACCTTCTCCTTATCCTCCTTTTCCTTTTCTACATCACTGGCACTTTTTTTTTGCAGTCATTCGCAATATAATGTACCCTCCTACAATTGAAACTCTTGCATTTACCTTTTTTCTGATCTACAATCAGAGGCATAATGCCCCACTTTGCGGCAATTGAAACAGGCGATCACATTTCTCCTTGGTGGCAATACATCCCTGTGGTAAACCCTAACATCACACTTACTCTATTCTGACACTGAGTAAAATTGTTGTATAGAAAATGCAAGATTATCTACCTCTGCACCATAAAATTTCAATTCTGTAGTCGTGGTAAGTTTAGATATAAAGATGTATAACTGTCTAACTTGAGGAGTTATATTCTCCAACACTAATTTAACAAGGTCACTATCACTAAGTTGTACTACTAATGCTCCAGTGCATTCAATAAATTCTTCAGTGAATCCGCACATTTTTCTCCTTATCTTTGGAAACTATAGACATAGCTGTGCACCATGTCTTGCTTTACTCTTTTGGGAAATAACACTTGCCACAGACTACTTTTAATTTCTGACCTATTTTCCCCCTGTTCCAATCCTTCCAGAAGGGTTTGAAGAGCAATGACTGAACAAAATGGGATAAGCCCCTGTATCAATTCAACATCGGATCTGATCAGAAGGCTACACTTTATTCTATCAATCAATCTCAAAAAGTGCTACGATGACTGAGGTATAAACTTTTTCTACTTCTTCGGAATGTTTTTATGGAGGTCAATACTAACTGTAATGCAAATTATTCACCGCATGTCGTTATGACTTCGCCGCTACTGCCCAAAATACCCTGATCCATTTTAGCAAGCGCGTTCTTCTCAACACTCCTTATCACAACAAATTTCTTTCAATGTGTATTTACATCATTAATGGCATATAGGTTCACAACCAGCTCACATTTACCGATTTTTCAAATTCAGCTGGTAGGCATTATAGCAGACACACACATAATCTAATAACATTAATAACTACCACTCTGAATAAGCAGAGTGGCTGCTCTGCCACTGCCACTGCGACACTCTGCAGATCTGAAATGCATCTTTCTGGGTGGTAGATATGGTGTGTTGCCATAAATAGGAGTTTCCTATACTTATATTCAGAAAGTGCAAAAGATATATTGTGTTATGAATGGCATCTTTCTATTAAATAAGTAGTAACTGGTAATACATTTCACACATTTGCTTTTATTTTAACTTCAACTTTAAAAACTGCAACCGTTTTAGAGCATTGACCCAGAATTTTCCATTAAGTATTACTCCCTTTATGTTCATCTCCCAACCAGCTGCTCAGTTCAAGCTGACTATTTAAATACAGTAATGTGTAACCAATCTTCATCCTACTACATAGTAAAATTATACAGAAATATAATAAAACATTAAGGTATGTTGGGGAATCTGGACCATTGATTCACAATACTTCTAAACGTCCTCTTACATTAATCATTACACAGTTTATTGTTTATTTATGATGGAGAACAATGACTTGCAAATTTTAATGCTTAAGGTGATTATGTAGAATGCGTTTGCTGTTTAGAAACCATTAAAAAGTAGGTTTAACATTTTATTTTTATTATAAATTTTTTAATTTATTGTATTTTACATTGAATGCTTCCATTATTTCTGTGGGGTATCTGGGTTTATGTGTTGTACATCTTATTCTTGGAAATAAAATTCAAATTTTTGACATACAAGATTTTGGTGAAATGGGAGTTGTAACAAAAGTGGGCACGAAGCATTTAGAGAAGTAAGCACACAAGTAATGGACTAAACTAATGTTTATTGACAAAAGGTAAAGAAACATATTAAAATTACAAAACGATGAACAAATGTTTCTTGTTGCAAAATAACAAAATTCTAAGTTTCACACATTTGAGGATTAAAAACAAAATTAAGTTGAGTATTTATTTAAGTGTTTTAAACTTACATAGAAACTTTATTTCCTTAGCAATTTTCCTTCGAACAAGTAAGTTAACTAGCACTCCATATAATTAATTAATTACAGCATTACTAATTAAGTTAACTTAGTTCATGCTTTAAAGATATACTCTTAGAACAAATATGGTTAAAACTGTATTTAAATGTCAAAACAAGATTGTCTCATCAATATTCAAATAGAAAACCTTTCACATCAGGAACACAGAAAATTCCTCTTTTATTAACAGGTAGAGGATGCTTAAGTAATTTGAGAATATCACAATCATTGTACCATAGTATGTCGTCCACTTCTGGCCATCTCCAGTATTTAACACCTGCACTTTTCATGCGTTTCACTCGAACACTGTCTTCTTCAACTTTCAGTTTTTGTCCCGGGTATCTGTGGCCATCATATTCTACTAATACAAAGTCGTCTTGTATAACAGCTTTTGGGGTAGGAAAATTGTCCTCGGACTCAGGATCATCAAGGCTGAAGCTGCCTGTGCTGTCTGAAGAGGATTCCTCATCATCGCCAATTTACTCTCTCAAAGTCTGTCTCCCTTTGTTAACCGAAGAGCACTGTTTACCCGATTCCACAGATTTCTTTTGGATATTTTTAATTTGTTTTGTATAATTTTGTCGTTTCCTTCCCTGCTGTGTTTCTTTTTCAACTTACTCTCCTCAATACACGACTGTGCTTTCTTCTTCGCAATGAATTCTTTCGATGTTCGTATTTCAGCTCCAGTACACAACCTTTTACACATTGCCAGAACTGATTCTGATGTTGTCTTCTTGTTCTGGAACATCTCGATGATGATTTTCCTTGCAATGGGTCAGATGATTCTGTTTGGAGACCATTTCCATTTCCGCTGGCTTTAGGATGGGTTATAATAGAGATGGCATTATAGTTAGCAGCTCTTATAAGATGTGAAATAGGTTAATTGCTGTTGACAGGGGGTTATTTCCAGGTAGAGGAACATTACCATTTTCTTCGGGTGAGATGGCAATGCAGCTAGAAGGATCAACAACTGCTCATATAGGTATTGCAAAGATAGGTGCATCCTGTACAAGAGCTGTGTCATTTTCTGGGTGGTTGAGTTTGTCCAAAGAACTTCCCGGCTGTGTGGTGTCACTATGCAATCTTTCTTGTTGGTATTTATTGTAGGACAGTAGTTCATTGGGTTTGAATTTGCACTTTTCTTCATGAGTTTTCTGTCTGTTTTTAACTCATGAGGATAAGAGCAAATGGAGGGATGGTCCAGATCCCCCAGGTTTTGTGTGAAATGGGGGAACTGGGCCACCCATTCAGGGTAATGGGACCGAGACTATGCATAACTCTGTACTCTCACTGTAAGGATGACATGGGAATGATTATTAAAACCAATACGTTTTGTGTCAGTTGACTTGTAAGTAGGCCTGTGAGCCTTATGTTTTGCCATATTTATATAGGTTGTATTATTTTAACATAATTTCATGGTCTTGTATTACATTTATACTTAAGTAAACATGTGGCACTTGGCCCCTTTCTTAATATTATTTCTTATTTTTGACATTAGTCATGCTTTCTATATCATCACATGTCTTTCGTGACTTTTCAATGTGACGATCAACACATGCAATACATTTCATGGGCTTCTTGTGTCAACTATTTACCAGACGAGTAACAAAACAGTTTTTTGTTACTCACTCAATTCCTTACTATTGGCACTCAGCCCTTTTAATATTTCAAGTCTTCAATTGTGGGATGAGAAAACAATATCAAGTAACATTAAGGAGAACACACAGAGTAATGGTATGGCTCCTTTATTACAGAATGATGAGAAGCCACTAATAAATTGTGCCATTAATAAATTTTGCTGTCCTGATCATTACCATCGGATCGGTGATCAATATAAATTGTACTGCATTTAATACAATGCTTTGGTTGTTTTGTTATTGAAACAATTTTACTGAATAACCATTAATAATATAATAGTAATCCTTGGAATATATTTTCTCTTTGATACTGTGGTATTTAAAATATTAATGTGCACAGCTTTATTGTGCTTGGATGGAGTGTTGGAACTGCCGCTCACCCTTCGATTGCTTTGAATGCCTTTCTCCTTACTTACTCCTGCCCTTCTCGTTGGTTTCTTTACCTTCCCACGCATGCGCGAGCAGGTTATCTGTGGTTGGTTGATGTAATATTTCGAGGGGAGTGCCTTCGCATCAGCTAGAGGCTCGTCCTCTTCTACTCTGGTTAGCCTACAATAAATACTTGTCTGGTATTTTCCGCTCATAGTCTGTCATGAGACTCTATAATTTCTGGTTTGGCTTTGCTTTACAGCTTGCGAGCTGACATGTACAAGCTTTCGGCACAACGAGACATAATGATCGAGTGGGTTCGCCGATAGTATTGAACTGTAATGTAGTTTGATGGAGCTTGCATAGGGACATTAGGTGTGCGTGTAGTTGGTATTCGAAATTCTGTTTGGATTTGGAGTGTAACAAATCTGGTTTGGTAATAACTTATTAGCTGCGTGGTGCCCGTCAATATTTTCTGTGCTTGCTAGTTTGAATGGTTTCAGCAATGTAGAAATGTGTAGCAAGTCGCCTGAAAATTTGATGGCGAGATAAAAAGTGGCTGCATTGACTTGCGTATTGAGATTGAATATCTTGGTAACCCACTTGTTCTATATTTTCATATTTTCTTAGAATCGTTTAAGTGCTACGAATTGCCTTAAAGAATGATTTTTAATAAGTTTTTTTAGTTGTCAGTCAGTGTTGCTTTTAATTTGTTGGGTTATGGTAGGCTTTTGTGCCCCAACAAATGTACGAGTTTTATTAAATATTATTTGTAAGTTCATGCTAGTCAAAGGCTGTAGGTTTTAATATTTATTCTTTTTAAATGTTAAATGGTAAATGTATTGAAGTCTTAGAAACAGGTTTGGAAAAGTATTTGGTTCCATGCAGAATAAATACAATAGCCTTAAATATTTAAATCTTTTAGTGTGTTCTCGGCTATCATCTGCCTTTTTGGGGCGCCCGGGCAGCACTTTCAATGTGTGTTCTTTTAACATTCTGCTTAAAGTACATATCATGAAAGGTAATGCATCTTTTAAACAGAGTTCTGTCAAAATAAATTGCGTCGTAGCTCGTTTTCAAGTAAAATTCCTCATACCACGTACATGGTTTAAGTCGCTTGCGGTGGCCTTAATTGATACCGGCGCTACATACTGCGTCGTCAGTTGACAATTTTATCCAACACTTGATTGAAAAGAAGGTAATTTCTAAGGCACGTGTGCTCCGTGCCGAGGATTTGTAAGTTGTATATTGCTAGTGGAGACATGATGAAGGCCTCCCATCTTGTAAAATTATATATTCAAATAGGTCGTTTTTCATGGGATTTTCAATTCTGGGTTCTTCCAGTTTTAGATTGTAGGCTTTTACTGGGTCTGGAATTTCTGGGTCACACACAAGCCTTAATAAGTTTTGAGGATTTTACATTATCTTTTGTTTCGCTCCCAATATCAAATTGCGTTTGTATTCTGGGGAAGATACCCAGATCAATCACTTGAGTTCTGACTGTTCCGATGTCGCCACGAACATTTCTAAAAAATCTGAAGAAACTTTTGTGCAACTTATGTTAAGTGTTGTGGGGACTTCACGAAAGTTTAGGAATGCTCACATGGATCACCTCAAAAGGTATTATTCTAGGTCTTAGCATCAATTGTGTTGCAGGTTGTTTTCCTTTTAATTAGTTGTCGAAAAAATTCTTTATCAATATATTATAATCTCGCATGTGTTATCCTTCTCTTTCCCCTTTCCTTATTATTACTTTTGATATTTCTCCTTCTCACACCCCGTTGTTTTTCTTTGTTTATCCTCCCAGGATGTCGCGAGGTGTTGGAGTGGCACTACTTTGTCTGGCTGCTGTTTGGTGCGGCCTCTCTTCGATTCCTGGATGTTGCTCGTCATACAACCCCATTGACATATTTGCCCATCCGGTTGCTTCGTTCAGGTGCTATTCTGCAATAGTCAGCTCTGGACCGCCTAGATATTTGGATTACGACATTCTCCCGGGAGAAAAGACTGCTGTTTTGGTGTTATCTCTAAGAAGATGTGCATCAAGATTGAATTTGGTGTAAATGGACTGATTGCGACTTCAAGATTTTTCTCGTATTGAGATTATTCGCTTCAAGAGCGATTTCTAATTGTTGATTCTTCTGCCTCTCTACTGTGTTATCTTCCCTGTATGCACTGTACTTTTCTACATGTTGTTCAGCTATCAGTTTGTTTTGGCTGAACTGAAGTAAAGCTGGCGCGTTGACTGGTTCAGCAGGCGGGATTGCGCAGCTTGAGTGTACTTGGACGGCGTGTATAGAGACTGCTGTCAAGAATAAAGTGTTGGAATTGCCGCTCACCCTCCGATTGCCTTGGATGCCTTTCCCTTTCCTTACTCCTGCATTTATCGTTGGCTTACCCACCTTCCCAAGCATGCGCGAGCAGGTGCTCTGTGATTGGTTGATATAATATTTCGAGAGGAGTGCCTTAGCATCAGCGCGAGGCTCGTCCACTTCTACTCTGGCCAGCCTACAGTAAATAAATGCCTGTTTGGTATTTTCTGCTCATGGTCCGTCACGGCACTCTGTAATTTCTGGTTATGCGTCACTTTACAGCTTGCGAGCTGACATGTACAGGCTTTCAGCACAACGAGACTAAATGATCAGGCGGGTTCGCCGATAGTATTGAAGTGTAATGTAGTTTGATGGAACTTGCATAGGGATTTTAGGTGCGGATGTAGTTGGTATTCAAAATTCTGTTTGGATTTGGAGTGTAAGAAATTTGATTTAGTAATAACTGATTAGATATGTGTTGCCTGTCAGTGATTTCTGTGCTTGCTAGTTTTGATGGTTTTAATAATGTAGAAATGTGTAGCAAGTCACCTGAAAAGTTGATGGCGAGGTAAAAACGGACAGCATTAACTTGCACATTGAGATTGAATATTTTGGTAACCCACTTGTTCTATATTTTGTGAGGATCGTTTTGGTGCTACGAATTGCTGCAATGAACAATTTTTAAATAACAATTTTTAATTGTCAGTAAGTGTTGTTTTTAATTTGTTGGGCTGTGGTAGGCATTTGCGCCCCAATAAATGTACGAGTTTTATTAAATTTTTTTGTGAGGGCATGCTAGTCGAACGCTGGTATCATGGGCCCTTTGGGGCGCCAGGGCAGCACTTTAATGTGCATTCTTTTAATCTTTCTGCTTAAAGTACATATCATGAAAGGTAAAGAATCTTGTAAACAGGGTTCTGTCATGATAAATTGCTTTGTATCAAAGGCATTCTCAATGATCTAGTGTTACCACGTCACAAATGAAAATATAAATAGTAATTTGTGTAAAATGCCATTTAAGGTAGTTTCAATCTATCATTTTATGCAATACTTATATTATGACCTAAGAAATCTTTTGAAATTGATACAGAAATAATATTTTGTGTCATAACTGCCAGACATGCTTGTGACCCATGACATAAAACTTTATCTCGCCTGATATAATAAATAACGCAATGCACTATCACTGTCCCGCAGAATCGTAGCTGCAAGTCAACTGGGGTGAATAAATATTTTCGAAGATTCTCGTTATAACATGCAAAATGCGAAGGAAATGGCAATACCTTGTGCCGCAGCCTTTCATGAAAGGTTCATTGATGCGGTTCGTCACACTCGAATAGGTACAAATCATGTTCGGCGTCATTGCTAATTTCCGGCATGCCATGCGTTGCGCAGTTCACTTCCTCTTTGGTAAAAGCATACATCTTTTATACAAAGTATGTACATTGCTTGAAAATATCACGATCTACCTATGGTACCTGACAGAACATAAGACATACAAACAACTGGGTTTAAAACTTTCTGTCAGTGGTAAATTATAACTGAGAATAATTACTGGACCTAATTTATGTTTAACATTATGCAGAGTACCTTATTAAAGTAATGACGAAGTACATATTTAACCAGTCTATAGAGCAATAAATATATATAAAACAAACTAAATCGCATAACACAAACTGCAGCACTAATAATGAACTTTTTTGAAGCAAAATATAAATATAGCGGCCACAAAGAAAAGTCTACACATTAAATGTGCATTAAAATACTGAAGAAAGAAAATTTACCACAAATGAAATACTGTTTTTGATAATATGCTAGGTTTATATACATATATGCAGTGCATAGAAAACATACTCTATTCCCGTTATGTATATTAATTAGTCAAATAACGAAATCAAATTTCTGGCATGACAACCCAACTATATTTACTGCATAAAACATACAACCCAAGCTTCGCCATATCACACATATAGCCTGTAAAATGCCCAATTTTGCTTATTGAAAAATATCATAGAGCATACATAGAACAATGCCTGCGTTGGTGTAGTGGTAAGACCAATTTCCTCATACCTACACGATTACCGGCGGGGTCACTCGCCCTGTTCCCCTTACCATTTCATTCCGGTGACGCTCCATACTCGCCTCGCTTCACCCAAATCGGCTCTCAAGACGTCGATGTCAAGAGCCACCCAAATCTCTTCCCACTCACACACACAGAACAATTTATAATACCCCCCCCCCCTCCACATATAGATGGTTACAAGGAAAGACAACAAAGTCCCCACTAAAACAAATAAGGCTACTTATAATGACTATGAAAAAATATTAGGAGGTTTAACATTTCCTACATGTATTTTATACATGCTGCTATGAGATGATTAATCCATACTTAAATCAAAGTTAACACCTAAATCACAACTTGCCTTGTTACAATTGGAAGAAATTTTGAACCAATCATTATTATTCATTCCACCAATGTAAAAATTATTAGTGTCAATTAAATAACTCATTTTTTTTAGTTTTCAAACATGCACTTTTTTTTTAATTCGTTGGAATCAAGTTTAACCAAATAACCACACATGTAAACCATTTAACTGGACCCTTTAATTAATACAAATTAAGAAGAAATTTGTTTCCTACTGAATATGTTTTCATTTGAATTTTGAGGCTGGTTAAATCTCGCCTCATTTTTTATTGACATTTTAAAACAAAAATATTTGTAAGTAATATGAATACAAACAGGACTTGTCGAAGATTTCTTTTGTTCATAATTAACGCGAGTGTCATTGGAGACAAACCAGTAACACTTGAAGGCGTAGATCTCAACGAAAAAGTACTGATAAATATTAGTCTGTAATGGTACATTGTCATTAGTCAAAACTAATTTTATCAACTATTTCTTGGATGATCGCGCCTCTCTTTCTGAAAATCCATTAGAGATGAGATTAAATGGCGGAATTATAAATAATTTTACACCACAATCACGATGAAAAGTGAGAAATGATGTTAGATTAAATGGAGGCCTTTTGTCAGACAAAATAATCTTGGAAAAACATTCACTGAATTTAAGAATAAAATTATCTAAATTAGTAATGTCCATAATAAATATCATCAACTTAGTGCAATCCTCTACAATAACTAACAATTTTACCACTTTTGCCTTATGTGTCAAATATATGTGAACTCTGTGCGAACGGCACTTGGAGACAGACCATGATCTAATTACTCTACTAGTAGATGTGTTATGTAGAATTAGGCACAATAGGCCTTAGACTGAGATGCCGAGGTGCCGCCGCCACCTTGGACCCGCCGTCCTGTTTCAGCAGCCATCTTATGTCCGCCATTTTGTGTTCGTCGAACATCTTGTTTCCTGTTGGCCATCTTGGATCCATCATAGTGGTAGCCATTATGTATTTTTTCCTGCTCTATCATACTACCCTAATTTTTCCTGCTCTATAATTCTGTCTTGTTTTTTCCTTCTCTATCATTCCACCTTGGTTTTTCCTTCTCTCTCATTCTCCCTTGCTGCTCTCTCTTCCTTTTAATCTTTCTTTCTCTCTCTCCCTTCCTCTCTCTGGTCACCCACTTCGCCCACCGTCTAAGTAGTTCGGTGGTCGCCCGTCAGGGTTGCTGGTGTGTCTGCCCTGCTCGGTCCTTCATCGCCCGCCAGGGGGGGGGGGGCGAACTGGTCCGACATCTTGTTTGCAGTACAGTTAGTTAATCGCCTGCTAGGGGTGATAGTGTGTCAGCCATGTTGTTGTTTCCTTGATTGCCTGCTAGGAGGAGCTGGTGTGTGTTAGCCATCTTGTGTACAGTAGTTATTTCTGAGCTCAAAGATTTGTTGTTGAGTGCTGGGGGATCGAACTGCCAGACCTTGTGATCACCAGTAGGGTATACACCCTAGCCAACTGAGCTATCGGGACATGTTGGTGCAATGGTTTTAATTGAGTTTATGTAAATATGTGTTAACGAGAGAGAACAAAGCATTTTTTTAATGTTCGTATATTATATATATATAAACTCCTACATCTACCATTGCATAAAGCAAAACAAACACATGTTATGAACTCATTAAAACAAAGAAAAATACTTTTAGAAATATTCTTAAATATGGTTATAACTAATGACATTATAGTTATAAATTTGTTATTTTAATCAGTTTTATTTAACATCTAAAATTTACAGAAATAAATGTATCAAATGACACATCTACAAACTCGTATTTACAAGGAGAGTTAGATATGTCACAAACATCGATTAGGTTAATCGGAATTATATATAAACAAGTTAATAATTTTTATTTCACACCAACAATTTTCAGACATAAGTGTATCGAACGACATGTCTTCGAACTATTATTTCAAGAAGAATTCGATTATGCGAACACAACAACCAAACATTCAAAGTATTATTTTATAAAATAAAACTTATGTATATAATTTTATGTACTTTAACTTTAACAAACAAGTGTATTGAGTGATGTGTCTACAGATTCGTATTTTTTAGACAGATAAGAATATCGTCCAGAAATATTATTATGTGACTACTCCCAGTACCATGTTGGATTTTACAAGCATATACATGTATTAGTGAATACACCAAGTGTTATATATTTCGTACATGTGTTTACAAGTCGAATGCTAAAGTAACATTATGAACTTCGATTATTCTCCCAATAGGACCAATTACTTTTATTTTTAAATTGATTGTGTAACCAGTCCGAGCATCAAGGACCACACAGCTGATACCTTACCACTGGTCATGTTTTAAGTGTAATATGTCCCATGAACTTATAAGCATAGTTGGCAAAAATTTCCAAACCATTTCCGTTATAGTTACCAAATTCGGACTATGGGCACTGCTTGTAGCAATGATCAATGTGATATGGCTCACTATGTCTTAAGCCCTTTTGTAAGCATAGTTTGTCATAATTTTAGAACTCTTGAAGTTATAGTCATCGATTTCATATCATAGGGACTGTCCCCAATGGCGATGAGAGTCATAAGTTAAATTATAACTTAAGCCCTTTTATATGTATAGTTAGTCATAATTTCCGAACTTTTGAAGCTAGAGTCATCAAATTCGTATTATAGGCATCGCCCCCGATGTCGATGAGAGTCGCAGGGCAAGTATGTCTTACACCATTTTATAAGCATAGTTGGCCATAATTTCCTAATTTTTGAAGCAAAATTTGCCAAATTCATAACATAGACATCGCCCACGACAACAAGGAGGGCCGCATTGTTGATGGTAATTTCCGAACTGTTTGAGATACAATTATCATCTTAAGAACATTGGCATCGGTCATTACGACAAAAGGGGTAGCACGACCAAGTATAACCTATGTCTACTTACAAGCATAGGTGGCTGTAATATCCGAACTGTTTAAGGTACAACTACCAAATTCATAATGTAGGCATTACCCACAACGACGAGAAGAGTCACAGGGTCATGTATACCCTGTGCATACTTATAAGGATAGTTAAGAGTAATTTCCGAACTGTTTCAGATACAACTACCAAATACATAACATAGGCATAACCCATGACCAAGAGAAGGGTCGCAGTATCAAGTATACCATAAGTCTACTTGTAAGCATATTTGGCTGTAATTTCCAAACGATTTAAGATATAGTTGCCAAATTCCTAAACTATGCATCAACCACAATGAGAAGAGTCGCAGGGCTTAGTATACCTTATGTCTACTTATAAGCTTAGTTGGTGGTCATTTCTGAACCATTTAAGATAGTCGCCAATTTCATTACATATGCATCGCCCCACAACGACGGAAAGGGTCGCACATCAAGTATACCCGATGTCTACTTATAAGCATAATTGACTAATTTCCAAACTGTTTAAGATAAAGTTGGGAAATTCATAACACAGCCATCACCCAGGATGACTAGAAGGGTCGCAAGGCCAAGTATACACTATGTTTACTTATGTGTATAGTTGGCTGTAATCTCTGACCTGTTTAGTGTGCAGTTTTCAAATTTATAACATAGGAACCACCCATTGAATCGAAAAGGGAAGTAGGGTCAAATATATCCTAGGTCTACTAATAAGCATAGTATGCTGTAATTTCCGAACCATATAAGATATAATTAGTTGTCAAATTAATAAATTAGGCATCCCCTCAACAACGAAAAGGACTGATAAACTATTAGTCATGCAAGACAGACACCACTGCCTTGCCTCGATACAAAAAGATACAAAAGCAAATAGTTATTAGCTATGAACAAAAAATAAATGTTTATTGCACGAGCATCGAGTGCTATATGTTATGTTAGGCGAATAAAGATCCACTACACAGTACAAGAACGATAAGAACAACACTGCTACACACTTATGCAGCAGATATACATTTTAAACATAAAATAAAATCGTTATAGGCACCCACTAACCACCAGAATCACATATTATACAAGATTCGGGTTCTGTATGTGGCTTTTAATGATGCTAGGCATGGCAATGTATGTCCTGGTCAGTGCAACATAATAACGAACATCTTCTGTACGAATCAACTGAAACCAAACCATCAAGTTCAGAGTACAGTCAACACACACAACACTAGCAGCAGAACGAGTTCTACCAGACTAATGTTGTGCAATCAACTAACATCTTAGTAATCTGTAAGGCAGACCAGGCAGTCTACTAACAGCACGAACACTATGTAGATCTCGGCAAGCCGAAGGGATGGCACATTTAAATAGCTGATAGAGTAGCGACAGGCTCCAGGGTTGGCAGACCAGACGAGTCACACATGTGCTTTTCCATTACAAGAGGAATTAGTTTATACAGTAAAGCAAACAATATATATTCCATTTTAAATACTATATACATTAACTTATTTGAATACATGCCATTTATAGTGCCAAAACTGTAAGCACATACGAAACAACGTCCATTTAAACTATTAGATGCGCAAGAGAGTCGACGATGGTATGCGCCGAGGCATACAGATTAAAATAAATTATAAAAGCAAATTAGTTATAATCATTTACCAACAACTGCATATTGTGCGAGCATTGAGCACTGTATGTTATGTTAGGTGAAAAAAATTTCCATTGCGAAGTGCGGAAACGATAAGGACGACACTGCTGGACAGTGATGCAAATTGATATAAATATAAAATATAAAGGGAAATAGTTGTAAGAACTTACCAACCATCACAATCACATGTTTACATATGCACTTCCGTTTACAAGAGGAATTCAGTTAAACCTTAGAAGGTAAAAAGTTATTTTGTTTATACATCAAGCTGTAAATATTACCATGTATCTTTTAAATATCAGTAGTAGGGGCGTGGGGGCTCTACATGCGAAGGGATGCCACCCTTGATTAATCGGCGTAGCCCTTTCATATCAAAAGGGTTAATCCTTAATCAAATTTCTATCCGGTCACAATTTTTTAATCCCTTGGGATTAATTTTTAATCCGATCTTAATCCGATGACATGCGATCAAAGAAATTTTATGAAATAAGTTTTATGAAAAAGTTTGATCAAATTTCTTTGATGGATTTTTTATTTGTGTGAGTATAGAGTTCATTATTTTCTTTCTTTCTTTTTTCGGGCGAGGAGCAGCTCTGGTAGATGTTGTCAGCAAGACTGGCTCGCACTCGACTGAGGTGTGGTGTGTTGAGGACTGGGTGTACATATATTATATATGTGTGTTGAGTTTCGTGCAAGAGTGGCATAAGTGTTTTATTTTGGGTTTAGAGTGGTATAGCTCATAGACTGTGTTGGGAGATAGGGGACTCTGAAAGATACGATCTACATCGTGTATGTTCATAATGACGAACAGAGGAACTTATGTGTAAATAACAAAATAGATGGGGCTGTGTTTCCGAATGCAATTAAACCGATGATTATAACATGAGAGAAATTATGACTCTTTGAAGGAATATAACATAAATATATTTAAAACGAGTTCTACCTATCAATATACATAAATAATCCAAGAGAGAAGTATAACGAACACAACTACGTGAATAACCTGGTGTCGACAAATGTTAACTCACTAAAAAATCACAACTTGAGTATCCTGTATGAAATGAATTAACGAGCTACAACAAAGAAAAATGTCCCTATAAATAAAATGGCTAACGAACAAAATTGCGTGACTATCACTAAACGTATTACGGAATCCAGCTATCCTGTTTTTTTTTAAATAAATTAAATCGCACAATCACCTCTCCCAAAACACATCCATCCACCTGTGAGACTGGTGAATGAATGGTGTCAGTATAGGATGTGCGGACTCCTATAAGCTGTTTAGAGCGCCGCTTGGCAGGCGACCTATCGCAATAAAAGCTTAGCGAATACCATAGTTAACACTCGTAGTGGTACTTCTGGAACAGAACCTACAGGCTAAAATTAATTAATTTATTATTAGTTATTTTAATATTCATCCATTCGCTCAGGAGGTCGCTGTAGCACTGATTTGGATATACCACTTATGTCGAGTTATAAGCTGAACGAGGTGTTGAGAGCAAAGAGAACCTGTGTGTGCATCGGTCTGTGTTTGATTATAGACTGAGCTGAAAAATTCGGAAATGAACGAAAAGAGATGTGAATACGATTTATGTGACAAATGGATAAAAGTTTTGTTTAGAATGAACGTACAAATATACAAATTACACTAGTTGAATTAATAAAACATATAATGAAATCGCACAAGCACATCTCCCAAAACACATCTGGTCGACTGTGAACTCAGTGAATCAATGACTGCAGTGTATGACGTGTGGATACTTATAAGCATGGCCGACGTCTGTCTGACTGGGAGGTCAGTCAATGAATGAGATGTGGAGGTTGCGGCCGAGTTGAAATTACGAAAAAAAACTCTGAATAAGACTTACTAAACAAATTATAGAAGCTATTTCCCAAGAAAACTCGTTTACCGCCTATTCTGATAATTTAAAGATGGAATAAAGTACACATTAAAAATACACAAACTTACTAATGACTGAATTGAATACACTATCTCCTACATACTACTCATATGCATTCTGAATTATATCTAGAAAAAAAGGTCTCCCTACCAAGCTACTATTAATGACGAACAATTTAATCACATCTTCCTGAATGTTTCACATGAAATTTAAAAATAAACTTACCCATATTTTAAACACAAATTTCACTATTGTAAGAAGAAGAATTCACTTTTAACACAATTCCTCTCAAAGCGAAATCCTGCAATACTTTATGGAAACTTCCTCGAAGAAGATTTTTAAAATAAAGACGTATTACAAATTTCTATTAAGTCTAAATTCGCCGTACTTGGTAACACAAACGCGAGTTGGAAATCCTATTAAATTTTGTCGACAGAGCTCAGAAATGGGATTTACATGATAAATGCTTATGAAATTTATTAAAAATAATGGACGCACTATATCGGCTTAACAAGAGGTGAAGTCTGCTGACCACCTGCCCCTTCAGTCATAGGCCTAGTCTCTGCCAAACAATGCCACGACCGGTGAACAGATGCTTCATATGAGAGAACGATCTATGAGTGTATCCAGGGTGAGGGTTGATGTCAAACTAACATGGCTTTGATCATTGAGTGGTGGACAGATCGCTCCTGCCTGTCTACACACCCTCCCCCTCCACCCACCTTTACAGCAAACAGCGTCTTCGGTTTGCTTGAGGCTTGTCTGCACTACCTGTCTCTGCAATGCACCCCCTCCCCCAATCCAGACCAGAATGTGTTTTCGGATAGTTGTAATATTGCCCTGCCCACAGAGGGTGCTACGCACACCTCCCCTAACCCCCTCTCCCATCCAGTCCAAAACTCATTTTTGTTTAGTTGGAATACTGCCCTGTCCTGCCCATGGAGGGTGCTTTGGACCCCCTCCCCGAAACTCAGCCCTAATCCAGCACACATGTTTCCCGAGATGAGAATTGCCTTCAGCTGTTATGCACCTACTCCCTCCCTCTATCCCCAGCCCAGAAGACATTCTTGTTCAGACCAAGGCTAACTGCTTGTCTGCCTACCTTCCCTCGGATCAGCGAACTTTGTACTCACCCGAAGCAGTGATCTGTTTACAAAACTATGCCCTACCCATGAATTCTGCCCTATGTGCTTCCGTGAGAGGAGTACTCATTCCAGCCGCCTGCCCCTTTCCTTGACTCTCCATACCTGGAGCTGTTCAACAGTCGTCAAACCTTTTTGTCAGGTATTTTTTGAAATAAATTCTCGCACTTCGAGTCTCAAGTGTCTGCAAGTTTATTTCCATCGATTAAATATTTAAGAAATATTACTGAAAAAATTATTCCCCTAACATTAAAAGCTATATTTAAAAAATGCAATATCCATAGATGTGTAAATATCTTCACGGAATTGTAATTTATCGATTCCGAATAACTTTAGCTAACATGATAAATGATTTTTACACGTCTTCTACCAAAACCCCACATAGCGCAGTGAAAACTTGTATAAATCTTCTGATGAAAATTTCCAAAAAGTAAATGAATTTCTTCCATTGTTATTATAACCAAATTTTATGCAATGAAGGAAATGAAATTATAAATTTATTTTCTAACACCAGAACCCAAGATTTCATGTATAGTTAACTAAACCCATTCTGTATGTTTAAGGCAAACTACATGAAAGTCTTGTTAGGAACACAGACTTAAGTTTTCTCTAATCTCACTCGTCCTTCCCTCTCACTCCAATTTTTTTGTTTCTGTTCAATAAGCCCATTCCTTTGTCATACACATTGTTTGTAAAAATAGTTTATGTTTTCCCTAAAAAGACTTTTTTTTCAGGTAAAATAGAAGTGAAGATATAAATAACTTTGGAAAACTATATATTTATCCCCATTAAAAGGAGTAATTGAATTATAAATGTTTTTAACTTAAATAATTTTCCAAGAAATAAAGCAATAAAAGGAAATAAATGCAGCAGATTGTCACTTAATTGCTAATCCAATGAAATGATAATTTAATCAATAAATAGAGTTTAATTGCACATTAAATTCATCATCCAAACACCATTGCTAACAACAGGTTTATTTAGTCAAATAACACATCAAAGACTATCAAAAATAATTTTTAAAATTTATTATCATAATTTTACAACCATTGTATTGCAGTCTTTCAATATCTTTATTCTTAACCCACTAGTTGTGTGCTTTTGAGAAATCCCACAATAGAACCAAGTACATATCTTTTTTTCCTTTTAATGATTTTGTCAATTAAATATTCATTTGGAGAACTAACTTTCTTCAATTCATGTACATAAAAACTTCCTTTCATGGGTGCTCCATCACAGGTTTTTATCTAATACATTCTGGGATGTGTTTGTCTAATTGAAGTAATTTTAAATATTTCATAAGACCAATTAATCATAATTTTTTTCTCAAAGATTCCTTTCTGCTTCGAGATACTTATATATTCGCCAACTTTGAACTTTTGTTTTCTCTCATCGATGACTATAACATTATTATAAATGGTTTTCATGAAACTATTGTCCATAACTTCTTTGGGCGCCATCTTGATAGTTTCATGGTATCTGGAATTATAAAATTTAATTATTTTAGGCAAAACATCCACCCATTTGAAAGTCCCTTTCGACGAGAAATACTTGTATATTAATCGCTCAATCGATTTTTTGTATAATTCCACAACACTGGCTTTAAGGTCTGAATAAGTTGTGTGGTTATTAATACCATAATCTGTCTTTAGTTTCCGGAATGGCGGTAAAAAAAATTCGATTTGGAGCGAATTTGTTTTCTCTCTTTTTAAATGGTCTTCATTTCATTGCTAACATGTTTCCCAGTTTATTTTTTCAAAGGAATAGCTCAACCAAATTTTGAATAAATGTCTATTATGGTTAAAATATACTTGTATCCTTTATTGTATTTGGAAAGCAATGTAATTTAACACAAATTGGGTTGAAAAAGATCATTTAACCCTTTAGTAATAACTCTCCTTCTAGGATATTTCATCCTAGCTGGAGTGTGAAGTTCTTGAGAAATATCACTAAATGTCATTGGTAATATAACAATATTCTCTCAGTTTTTAAATAATATAAATAATTTTGTTTATATGTGAATTATTACCAGATTTTCTCGAAGTGATGAGAAATTTCAATCTAACGACCACTTCATTAGGATTGTTCCAATATACAGGAGAAAATCTGTTGTCAATTTCATCTTCATATAGTCCACTTCCGACAATAGCTCCTATTCAATGCAGTTTCGGATGGTTTTCATTTCCTAAACGGTTATTCGCATCCGTCCGACGAAGAAGTTCTTTATATTTCTCCAAATCTGTGTCGGAATATCAATTTGGGAAGATTTAAAATAAAAATTAAAACGAACCTTATCTTACACCAGTTACATAATCACCTATTTTAATTATATTATCAGAAAAAATGTAATTACAGAATCTCCCAGAAACCATGTATTTCCATTTCGATATACACCAAATGTTGTATCGTGCATAGGTGAAGTATGTTTTAAAACTAAACCTAAAACTAAATAACGACATGTTAAATGAGACAGGGCTTGATTTTCCTTTTTCTTGAATTGTTATTCTTCTTCCGATTTAATTTCCAAAGGTGTTTCATTGGGCGAATTCAACACAGCATGTAATACATCCATTCTACTTGTAACAGGTTTTAATATTTCTTACTTTAAAACATCCAGTTAGATACGGGCTTGTTTGGCTTGTAAATAATTCTCCTTCACTGCAGATATAACGTTATGTAATTCCGAAGCAGAGGCAGACATCTTTGATTATATTACATCAAATTTCAGCTATTTATACATTAATTATGTCGTTGCTTTTCGAACTGCTGCAGTAGTTCCACTAACTGTTGCAGTAGATAGATTAATTTGCACTTTTACAATCTTATCGACTTTTCTTAAAACAACATCCAATTTAGCTATAGTTTTAACTCTTAAATCATTAATAAAATAAGTTAATCGTGTTTTCCAATCATTATTTGGTTTTCTCAGATCTGTTTGCTTAACTAAACCATATATTTATTTATTAATTCATCACTTATATATTTCATTATTTCTGCATTTGTGTATCAAATTGTTTGGTATTACTAGCGCTTACCTCTTCCACTTCATTAATTACCAGTCTTAAATTATCTTGCATTTCTGCATATTGTGTTGTAAAAATTATGTTTCTCATATCATTAAAGTATTTACTAAATCCATTTAAACGTTCTTCTATTCTAAATTCATTACTCTGCAAATCATTTTTAATATTATTTAAAATGTTTGCAATTACACTGGTGTTTTAATAATCTTTATCATTTCCATCAACTACTTTATTAATTTCTCTTGAATATCGCTTGATTGCGATTTAAACACTTATAATGTAATGGTGTTTAAGTCTTCCACGTATTGTTTATTTACCACATCAGTATCTTTCACAGCCATACCCACATTACGTAATATATGTCTGTTCTAATCACAATTCCCATAGCGATTTTTTGTTAAACAACTATTGTAATGATTGCATTATATACAGCTATGTCTAAACTTCGAAATGCTCATTATTCTTGCTGGGGAAGTAAAAACTGTCAAATCCAGACCTATATTTCCCTTTATATAGGGGAAATATTAGTATATTCACCAGAATAAAGTATTGGAAACAGTGTAACGTATCATAATGTAACATAACACAATGTACTAATGTAACGTACTAACATAACATACCAACATAAAACTATAAATGAGAGGCTATTTATAGGCTTACATTCAATTGAAAATAATGTCTCATTCTAAACGTGTCAAAAAAAGGACGCAGAGTATTGAATACATTGTTAAATAAATTACCATTTGAGTTACATTTACCAAAACACAATTATTGTGGGCCTGGTACTAAACTTGCAAAATGTCTGGCACGGAACGATTAAGTAATATACTCTCTGGGTAACTCTTGTAAAGAACACGATATAGTTTATGATCGAACAAACGATTTGAAAGAAAGACATATAGCGGATACAATTTAAGCCGATAAAGCTGCAAATGTAAAGAAGTATCTGTTTACATCTACTGATGAAAAGCCATGTGTCTGAGTTGTTGGCAAAGCCATGCGCACAAAGGTTAAAAAAGGCATGGGTTTAAAACATAAAACTAAACAAAAAACAATGAAAGTAGGAATCATTCCGTTCCTATTTCCAGCATTAACAGCTCTTGGATCAATCCTCAGAGAAGTTTCGGCTATCAGTAGAGCAGTTAAATCAAAGGGTAAAGGAATGTATTTGAAACCCAATAAATTTGACAAGGACAAAAAAACTACAAACATGGAAAAAAAATGCAGAAATTCCTAAATAGTCTTCCAAAACATGCATAAAGAAACAAAGACATTAATGTATTTGTAAAGAAACTGGATATCCCCTATTTCCAAGGTGTGTATATGAGAGACGATTTACCAAAGAACCTAAACCTTCGCGAATGTATGATTTTTAATCTAGATTCGAAACAAAACGAAGGAACACATTGGGTTGAATTAATTAAAAACGTTAATCAGTCATTGTATTACGACAGTTTTGGCGATTTACGTCTTACAATTGAAATACACAATTATTTGAAAAACATGCAATTAAGATATAATTACAAAACGGAACAATTACCAAATACAATCAATTGTGGTCATTTATGATTATGTTTTTTTTTACCAAAAATAGGATATGTAAGTCGATGTGTTAGTAAAAAATATATGAAATATGTCAATTACGTTGATATTACGTAGAAAACTCGTCGCAATTGCGGTCGATATATTTCCCAGCTTTGGAGTTAGAGGGACAATGGCAAATACGTCTAATCGAATTCTTTACTTACAACAGCATTCCAAACATCGCTATAGACCAACACTCATTTACGGTCAACATTGGTGAAAAATCATATAAGATTGTGATACTGGTAGGATCTTACGTGTTGAACGATTTAGAAACGTTCATTTAAGTGACATTACCAGAAAATGCACATTTCCGATTATGTGGAAATCCAAATACGTTAACTAGTGTGATGTATAGTAATGTCGATATCGATTTCATGGAAGAAAATTCAATTGCAAATATGTTAGGTTACAAACGGAGAGTATATCCAGCCAATCAATTGTTCGAATAGTCAAAACATGTTAATATATTGTCGTTTAATGTATGTCGTATAAATGTTAATATTGTAGGCAGTTCATATTTAAAAGGGAAACCGACAAATACACTACATGAAATCACGTGTGCGGTGGCTCCAGGATATATAATAATTGAAAAACTGAATACATTGATATATCCTCCAGTAATAGTGAATCGTGTTGATGAAATAGTTGTTACAATTTTCGATCATGGCGGTAAACTGATTCATATTAGAAAATAAGAAATTTCCGTGCATTTACATTTTAAAAAAGTTGTATAAACACTTGCATTCCTTGTTTATTACAGTCAGAATGGGTATTGTGTATAACACCCAAAACGTACGTAAAGTAGGCGGTTCTTTTAAGAACTATGTCGCTAAGGAACGTATTTCGGAGAAAGGAAGTATAAAAAAACGTAAACACAATCATAAAATACTCACTTCTAATAAATTACCTATGAAGTTAACACGAGGCAACGAATTGTTTTTAAAGGAATTAGGATATACGGTTAATAGAAATGGAAGAGATACTTAATTTTGAAGAACCGATCAGTTATGAAGATGGAATCATCAATACGGAAATACACGTGTATGAACAATTCCAAGCAGGTCCGTATACATTTCCATCATAAATAAGGATTGCTATACAAAATCACGATATTTATACATTACCGTCGAAATCAAGTTTAAGGTTTAGATGAACAATTAAAAAGACAGCCAATGCAACTAATCCAGTAACTACAGGAATAGTGAGGAATGTATTACTTCCACTTAATCGATAGAATTGCATATCTGCTCAATGGTGTTGAAATAGACTAAACACAAGATGTCTGAATTACTTCCACAATAATGAATAATTTCTCGGGAACAGTAAACAATCTTTATACAGTGCTTATTGCTGGGTGGAGCAATGCTAATAATTTACACTACAAGTAAACCCAGGTGGAAAATATGAAGTTGTTATACCGTCAACTATGGTACTTGGCTTCGCTGAGGACTATAAACATGTAATTTTAAATGCTAAACAAGAATTAGTTATTATATTCATTAACATGCATTTAAACGCCATATATGATACAGCTAATAACTAGGAAAGAGTAACATTTGAATTAAACACTGTTGAATGGTTAATGCCACATATTGCAACTAACACATGTGAACGTGTAAAGTTTTTAAAATATGTCGAAAAAGGGAAGAATCTAAATATTGCATTCAGATAGTGACTAATTTATACTCGCTTCAAATTGCTATACTTAAGAGTGTTTGCTAATGTCTCCAGACGTGTAACAAAACTGTTATGTTTAGTGATATACAGGTATACCACTGCTACCAAGATTTTAGCAGAGTCACAAACTTTTCAAGGTTTAAATTCAACATATTCCCAATGCTACCAACCACAACCGAGATCACAGAGCGTGTATGCCTGAGTCCGACAAACCTCGCAGGAAGCAGTTGGCTTTTATTATACTCTGGAGACAACTCCGGCGCCTATCTTTCACAAAGCGAGCAGCCAAGGCCATTCCCAGCCTCTGGTAGGGAGGCCAACGGAGGTAAACGATTTTAATCGTCAAGTATACCAAGGCCAATATGCTTTTCTAGCTGAATTTAAACTCCCGAGAAATAAATTTATTGTGTTTTCTAATTTATACAATTTATGTTCACTTTCCAAACTCCATTACGCAGAAAAATATACAGAAATTAAAATAATACACGAGACTTATATCAATAATGAACTATTATTTATGAAACAAGTTTTACTTCCCCATACACACAAACCTTTACAAAAAGTTTTAAATATCTTATAAATATAATTCTAACCATGGTTAAAATATGATCGTACACATTAACAGAAAATATGTACATAAGTTTAGCGTAAATATGATTAAGAATATACGCATTAAGAAAATGGGAACATATTTACTTTAATTAATTAGTAAAAATAACACGTTTCTTGACTTCGATATGATTTATTGAAAGTAAATATATTTTTATACTAATTATTTGAAGGTTAAAGATATATTATGCGAAGTCTTATTATTATGAAGCATAATAGTTCTTACTATTAAAAAGTAAATACATTTAAAGTTTTCAGAAAACAAATCCAAGTAAATAATATTACCTTTAAAAGATGTAACTATTTTTAGAGAAGTTTAAAGAGGGATTATAGCAAGCAATGTTATTCATTTCTTTGAGGAAGAATCTTAGCAGAGAGGTTTTTCTCAGATGTTGGGGGCGTGCGCTTGAAGATATTCGAAAGTTGTGGGTGCGGGAAGTCAGGGGACTGGGTGTTCGGCCTTTTTGACTTCTGGCTGAAGGGGAGAAATCAGGCATTTCGAGCATTTACCTGGGAATTTGAAATTTTTTTAAATAGAGGTTTAGCCTCTACGCCCCTTCCATTGTTTCCAGTTGTTTATCAGTGCGGCTCGCTTTGCGATGTCGCGTTCCTATAAAGATTATTTTCTTGGCTTAGCTACCCAAGACTTTAACAGAGAACTTGAAGGTTTTAATCGGGATTATTTTCCTGATTTAATGAACTGTTCAGATCCTTTGGCAACAAACTTATTGGATTTTTTTGGAGAAGGACGGCGAAGAAAGTGGATCTACACTACAGCCGTTGCTCTTGTCAACGCCTTCCTTAGAGCTGTCACAGTCGCCTCCGGAGTTAGGACTAAATACGGCAATGCCTTCGACGTCGAGGAGAGCTATAGTGACGTCTGGGGTAGTGAAACCTCTGGTGTCGAGAAGAGCTACAGCGACGCCATCGATGTCAAGACCTACAGTGATACCTCTGGCATCGAAGAGAGCTACAGCGATGCCTCAGGCACCCAGACCTACAGTGACCCCTCCGCCATCCAGACTTACAGCGACGTCAAGACCTGCAGCGACTTCTTCGATGTCGAGGAGAGCTACAGTGAGGTCGAGCTTGGAAGCTCTAGTTTTAACAACAGGCTCCAAATCAGGAGAGCGAAGCGTATAAAAACCACAAATGTGTTCTTGTTGCACTCCATTAAATTTAATGGTTATGCCCTTAAATAATGTGCGGGAAGATATGTCTAACAACTGCTTATTCCAAGAATTGGACGAATTTTTACAGTTAAATTTTATTTCTTCACCTGCTCCAAGTCTGCCGTCTCCTGAATTATTATCACCTGAATCACTGCAATGTAAATTAATTTCCCCACTTCCTCCTTCATTCATATTTTCACCACTAGAAATAATATAGAGTCCTATATTATTACCGAGATCCCCCCCCCCCCTTTCTCCCGTCCTCCAACCACCATCACCTGCTCCTGTTAAGAAACGCAAATTCAGCTTATCTCTTAACCCAAAATGGAAATTTTAATGTAAATTCAAACTTACGGAGATGAAGTGTTGATTTTAATGTAAATTTAAACTTACAGCGATGAAGTGATGATTATAATGGTTTTTGGCGCAGCATAATTTGATAATTTTTTCAGTTTAAATTTGTAATCATCTTCAGATGTGATATAGTGACAAGGTTAAGTGATAAATTAAATTAATTTAATGATTTTTACTCGTAGTATGGTGAGGATTTTATTTTTTATTTTTTACTTTATTAGTATTGAAAGTATAAAGTTGTCTCATAATTTCAAAGTTTTGAACGATTTTAATAAATCTTAAGATTTCAGATGTAAAATCATGGAAAGTTCGTAATGACTTTAATAAATTTTGGAGATTTCAGATGTAAAATGATGGAACGTTTGTGATTATTTTACAGTTTTATGATGTAAGATGAAGCTTTGATTAATAAGCTTGTAAGCTTTCATACGTAAATGTTAAAAATGTTTAATGATTTTCAGTCATAGCATACTTTGTTGTGACTGTTTTACAGTTTTATGACATAAGATGGAGTTTTGGTCAATAAAATGGAATGTCTTTCACACGTAAATGTTAAAATAATGTTTAATGATTTTCGGTCAGAGCTTGTTGTGATTATTTTACAGTTTTATGGCGTAAGATCGAGTTTTGGTTAACAAGCTGGTATGGCTTTCACGCGTAAATGTTAATAAAATGTTTAATGATTTTCAGTCATAGCATACTTTGTTGTGTAATATGTCGAGTCTTCGTCGTTGAAGAGTTAACTTAGATGTGTTTTATGATTTTTTCTAAATAAATAAAAGTTTTTTCAATGGTAAAAAAGGAGAATTGGGACTTGTTATTTATTAGTTTGCGATTAATCATGCCATTATATAATAATTTGTGTATGATCAGTGGATAAAGTATATAATATTAGTTAAGAGAAAAAATTCTTGGTAAACTTGAAAAGGAGTGGATGTCAAGCAGTGGTGGTCAGCTGTTGATTTCATTTAAAGTCAGGTAGCAGGGTACCTGTTTGCTCACTTTCACGGGGAAAAAAATACAAGTTTCTAGCTACAGTCTTCATGAGGGAGAAAAAAGGTTTAAAAATTAATTTATGAAATTTCCATTAAGAAAATTTAATGAAAACAAACTTTGAAGGGCTGAGGGGGAATTACAAAAATTTTGGAGAAAAAGAATCGAACATGTCTGAATGAATGAATTTCAATGAAAGTAAAAGGAACTCGTAGTATCTTCAGAAAACCTCCATCAAGTTGAAGGTTCCTGGGGATACATAAGATCCTGAGAGTGGACTGACAAATGTACATTTTCAGAGGAAGGTAGAAAAACCTCTTAGCTATTCACAACAGCTCCAAGAACGTTTTCCCGCTGCCCTTCAAATCTACTGTCGTGAGAGTCCAGCAAACTTTTAAATAAAAATATTTTATCACACAAAAACAGATTACAACAATTGCCATTGCTGCTGAAGATTCAACATGATGATGCCTGGTGGTCAAAACATAATCGTACTTTACACAAACACAGAAAACAAAACTGAAGGTTAAAAAAAAACTTAACTCATTTTGAAAAATGGCCACCAATTTCCTTTAAATTTGTTTAAATTTGGACCTTTTTTAGATACTAAGTTGAAATATTATAAAATTTAACAGATTTCAGCTTCGATAACAGATATTTCAAGCTAAATTCGTGCTGTTTCAGTAATGTTATGTAGAAAAAGTAGTATTTTTAAATTAAATAAGTTCAAATATACACATTTTATGCTACACAATACAGTCGATACTGCTGGGATACTTACTGGGAGAAATCTACATGTGAAATAAACACAAATATTTAAAAAAAGATTGCATTTATGTATCTTTTCTATTTCCCTTAATTTAAAGACATTTGGTTTTAATATGAGTTTGTTTAACATAAGTTTTCAATGGTTGAAAAAAAGTTTAACTTGTGTATTTTTTAAATCGAAAGATGTGTGTTTTTCATTACTTTAAAAAAATGTAGTGAATGAAAATATCTCTTGTATGAAAATATACTTAGTTTCTTAGGCTAATTGTAAAGGGGTTTACTGGAAAATCAGATAACGTTTATTGGATTAAGATATAAAATTTGTTGGAAAGTTAAATCTGGGGATTATCTTGGATGATTAATGAAACTCCATTTTAACTTCAGGGGTATAAATGTCATCAGCGGGACTTGTGATATTTTATTTCACCCTGGAATATGCCAGGCTCTTGGTTGGAGAATCAGTTTTCTCGATGGATCAGTCTCAATGCACAAGTGAAAGTTTGTAGAGCAGAGGGAAAGGACAACTAGCTATGCAGGGTCAGTTCAAAATTCTCTGGTCCAAGGAGGTGTTTGACAATTGGAGAGTCTCCGACGTCGTGGACATAAGACAGGCTTTATGGGCTGGGGATACCTGGCCGAGGCAGGCAGCTCTCTAGATAGCCAAAAGCACGTTCTGGACTGGTGGTGTAGGGGGATGGTTAGCCGAGGCAGTTCTTGTCTCGGCAAACACAAGCTCTGGATTGATGGTTGAATGGATGGGGGAACTTTGTGCCAGGCTGGTTTTACAAAGCGTGGTGTTGGATCTATAATATAATGAACCTGTCATTTCAGACAAATATGCATTTTGGGCTGAATGGGAGGAGGCGTTTGGGGGACGGGATGTGTAGCGCCCTCTGTGGACAGGGCAGTATAAAAACTATCCAAAAATGTGTTTTGGGCTGGATGGGAGCAGGGCAATGCATCGCCGAGACAGGTAGTGCAGACAAGCCTCGAGCAAACCGAAGCTGCGGTCTGGTGTAGAGAAGGGGAGTGGTATGGTGTAGGTAGGCAGGAGCGATATGTGCACCTCTCAATGACCAACACCATGTTAGTTTGATGCCAACCATCACCCTGGATACACGCATACATCACTCTCTTTTCTGAAGCATCTATTCACTGGTCGCAGCATTGTTAGGCAGAAACAAGGCCTTTGACCAAATGGGCAGGTGGTCGGTCAGTGGACTTCACCTCTCGTTAAGCTAATATAGCGTGTCTGTTATTTTTAAATAATTTTATAAGTGTTTATCATGTAAATGTCATTTCTGAACTTGGTCGATGAAAGTTTATAGAATATTCAACTCGCATTTGTGTAACAAAGTGTAGAGAATTTCACAGACTTAATATAAATTTGTAGTACATCCATTATATTAAATAATTTTTCTTCGAGGAAGTTTCCATAAAGTATTGCAGGATTACAAATCGACAGAAATGCATTAAAAGTGAATTCTTCTTCTTACAATAGTGAAATTAGCATTAAAAATCTGGGTATTTTTTTTTTAAATTTCATGTGAAAGTTCAAGAAGATGTGATTTAATTGTTTATAGTTAATAGTAGCTTGGTACGGATAACTTTTTTCTAGATATAATTCAGACTGTGTATGACTAGTGTGTAGGACATAGTATAATCAAATCAGGTGGTAGTATGTTTGCATATTTTTAATGTGTGCTTTATTCCTTCTTTAAGTTATCAGAATAGGCGGTAAACGAGTTTCCTTGGGAAATAGCTTCTGTAATTGGTTTAGTGAGTCGTATTCAGAGTTTTTGCCGTAATTTCAACTCTGCTGCAACCTCCACATCTCATTCATTTACTGACCTCCCATTCGGACAGATGTCGACCACACTTATAATTCTCCGCACATCATACACTGCAGTTATTGCTTCACTGAGCTCGCAGACGACCAGGCATATTTTGGGAGCGGTGATTGTGCGATTTCATTTATATAATGAAAACAGGATAGCTGGATTCTGTAATATGTTTAGTGATTGTCACATACTTTTGTTTGTTAGCAGTTTAATTTATAGGGACATTTTTGCTTCGTTGTAGCTCGTTAATTAATTTCGTACAGGATACTCACGTAGTTGTGATTGTTTAGTGAGTTAGCACTTGTCGACACCAGGTTATTCTCATAGCTGTGCTCATTATACTTCTCTCTCGGGTTATTTATTTATATTGATAGTTGAACTAGGTTGAAATATATTTCCATTATATTCCTGTAAAGACTCACCATTTCTCTCGTGCTATACATCGCCAGTTTAATTGTATTCAGAAACATTCGTCGTCTATTTTATCGTTAACACTTAAGTTTTCTGTTTGTCATTACTAACATACACAATGTAAATTGTATCTTTCAGAGTCGCCTATCTCCCAACACAGTCTATGAGCAATATCACTCCAAGCCCCAAAAGACACATATATATATAGACACACACACACCCTGTCCCCAACACACCACACCTCAGTCGAGTGCCAGTAATCGTGCTAACATCTACCAGAACTGCTCCCCACCCCATAAAAGAAAGAAAATAAAGAACTCTTCACACACAAACAAAAAAAATCCTTCAAAGTTATTTGATCAAACTTTTTAATCAATCTTATTTCATCAAATTTTTTTGATCACATTTCATCGTATTAAGATCAGATTAAGAATTAATCCCATCGGATTAAAACAATTGTGGCCGGATTAAAATCGTTTTGAGAATTAACCCTTTTAATATCAAAGGGTTAATCCGATTAATCAAAGGTGGCTTCCCTTTGTATCTAGAACCCCCACGCCCCTACTACTAATATCGCTTCGAATAAACTGAGGTTGTTAAGAGTATATCGTTTCTGTACACCTTACTCACTTTTAGGTCTATAGAAACAATCCCTACCAACACACAATTTTCAGAATTGCTTTCTCTCTTCGAGAGGACATAGTGAAAATGGAAGCATGCTATTCTAGCAGTAAGAAAATTGCACTGGGCATCATGGTATACAGAAATATTAAATCACGTGCAGCACTCGACAAAGATACCGAGTTTGCATATCTGCCTAAAGAATTCCTTTTCACATATGCACGACATGAAATAAAATCCGTCTACAAACACCTGCCTACCTATCTGCAACAGGACGAAGATATTTTGTCTGTCTCCCATGCCTAGATGTTTCCAAGGTAGTGTTAGCGTTGCAGACTCACCGCATCCCAGGAGCACAATGGGAGAAAGCGACATCAGCAGAAAAATAACAAGACACCTCCGACATGGAAAGACGAACAAGTGTAAAGAATTTGATAGGTCGAATTGGCAACTTCGCAGGCTAGACAGCGCACGACTGGATAAGGTAACATAGGTTAATCCAGTAGGCTTGAATACGTATGCATCACAAATACAGCAGTAATTTACTGAGGCAACCCCAGATGAGCAATGCAAACTAGCATACAGTGTGAACAGTATACAAGCGAGCATCATGCAAAAACAGATATCATATCGCCAGCGGGCGTGGTGGAAGCATATGGTTACGACTGCATTCATCTGCTACGATTGTGCACTCTGATACAATATGAAGATGGAATCAATGGTTGAAGACAACATAACACCGTCAGCATCGTCAACAGAAAAGGGCCCTGAAGATTCGCTACAAGCATTACGGACTACTACTGTGGAAATACTTTTAGTAAAAGCTATATTTCACGCCGACATAAAAAATGAAGTCATTGCATGTACAGTCCAGTATACGTAACATTTCACTGAGATTACTGCAATGCTTTGATTACCCATTGTGATAACCTGTATAGACATAAGAAGTGCAAAGGAGATGTTTGTCATTCATCAGGAAGCGAGTGCAAGTATTGCGGAAAAAACATTCGCTAACCATGTCAGTGCCAAATTCATGAAGATAGTAAATTTCCACTTGTGACCATCTACAAGACCTTCCCATGCGATAACTGGCATGCGGTATATGAAAATAAGTGTGTCGCGAATGCTCACAGCATAAATTGTTCTGCAAAAACATTCACCATAAATGTTTTGCTGAAATGAAGAATAAGTTGAGCATGTATAACATATTATTATGTAGTCTTATTATGTTAAGTCTGTAAGTAAAGGGCAAATACATTATTTCTGTTATTCATTTATAACTAAACTATGCTTGTATTTTTGTATAGTGTCAAGTCCAGAACTCAGGTCCTTACCACCAGCTGCTTGAGCAATGCACAGCTGCTCTCGCTATCTTTGTTTCTCCAGTCGTCTGCTAGAGTGAACGATCATCATCTGCTAGAGTCGCGGTGGCCTTCGACTATCTTCACATACCCTGTTACTTGTCAGGGGACGCCAACATCGTTTGAATTACCAAGGGCAGCCGTTAGGAGCTCTCATGTCGACATACATTACCGAGTTCCAACGTGTGGCATGCATAACACTCACCCATACATACAGTACTCGGTGCAAGTAGCTTAAAAATATTCCAGTCGCACAAAGTTTCGATACAACCACCAATGAGGGTTGCAGCTCAATGGTAGTTATAGAAAAGCAAGACTACGGCGACATGGGTAGACATGCAAGAGACCTCACTGCTACATATTGATGATTAGATATAAACAAAATGCAAGGATAATAGTTATAAACACCTAAAAACCGATGCATATAGTGCGAGAAACGAACACTGTAAATTATGTTAGACAAAAAAAATTACAGTCGCGAAGCACTTATGCCAGCAGACATAAAAAAGGAGAATAGTTACAAACATCTACCAACCGAAATGAATTGCATAAGCGACGAATACTGTACATCACATCAGTCGTTGCTAGACAAGACCATGTGTCTGAATAACTGACATTACGATTTCCTCGCGAACATATCGGAATTAACCATCAAATTCAGATTACAGGCAACACTCACAACCCACATCACTAGCAGTGGAACGTGCCTACCCCGTCCAATATTATGTGTTCAACTAACATCTTGAGAAGCTGAAAGGTAGCCATGTGGTTCACCGATGGTGTAGGCAATGTGCAGGTCTCAGCGAGTTGAAAGGATGGCACATAAACTAGTCGAGATTCAAGTCAGGCTCCAGGGAGGCAAACCAGCCAAGTCACCCATGCACTTTCCCTTTACGAGAGGAATTCAGCTATAGAAGGCAAAGTAAAAGTTGTTTCGATATGAATACTATATACATGTACCCATTTTTAAGGATGAAGAAAAATATGCAAACACTATGAGAATACCCATTTGCCTACTGCCACTGCCAGGATGGCTACACCGGCTCCTGCAGGCAGGAAATTATCAACAATTGCGAGAGCGCACCATGTCGCTTTTTTTAAGGATGAAAAAATACATGCGAACACTCTGAGAAAACCCATTTACTCCTGCTCACAATAGCAGGACACATGATAACTTACGACCTTGACCTTGACCTTTGACCATTATTTCAGACGACATCTACACGAGGGATGAAGGGGGAAAATACTAAATTTTGGTTATAAAACTAACACAGGAACACTCTGAGAAATTCATATGGCTCACTCACAACACAGGAATCGTGACAGCAAGCAACTGTGAACTTGATCTTTGAACCAATATTTTGTTTATGAACAACAGAAGGAACCATGGCAATAAGCAACCATGACCTCGGCCTTGGATGATGTAATGCGACCTTGGGTGGCGTCATGTGACCTTGACCTTTACCTTTGGCCACCATCTGGAACAAAGTCTACTGCTTGAAAAAAGAATCGCTATTTTTAGAACATGTTTTGATTGCAGAAAAAATTACAGCTTCTTTACAAAGTTGTACCGTTTAAAACAAAAATAATCACGATAATTTTAGAAAATTTTAAAATAACAGAACAATTGACCTTTCTTTTTAGAAAATTGTGATTTTTTTCTGAGAATTTTAAATTTTTTAAAAATATTGTGATTCTTTTTTTTAATGGTTTGTATCATCTTTACAGGTTGGTCTAGGCACTTTTATTTCCAAAAATTATGGATCAAAAGACCTCATAAATATACTTTATGCGGTGGGATTTTGTAGCAATTATGAAGAAGTGAGATTGTTTGAGCTGTCGTGCCCGAGCCACCCGTTAAACACAGTTCTACATTGATCGTTTTCACAGTACATATTTGATCATTAAGATGTGAATGTTGACACTTTAGAGGGGTCGAACACTTTGCATGCAATGGGAGGAATTCAATGTGTGACACCTTCTGCCACTGCTTATACAGATAATAAAATTAAAAGGCTAAAAAAAATTGCGACAGCTAAAGTCATCAGCGAATTCGCTGCGATCCCACGCATACCATGCCAGAAAACACATGTACTTAAAAATTAGGTGATTCAAGACCTAGATAAGAAACACTCTATCTCACATGCTGTCACAGATTTGCCAAGTGACTGCATGGATTCTTGCAAGATGGAAAGGATTGAGTGTTGCAGGATGGAATGGCTTTGTGGAGAAAGCCACTTGTGCCCACACTTTCTCAAAATAACATATTTTGTATTTGCCTTTCATCAATACTCCACCAAGCACCTATGACACCATTCATGCATCACTTCTCACTGTCAACGATAAAAGTAAGTTTCTAAATAAAAAATGTATTGTAACTTTTGATCAACCTTTATACATTAAAGATCGACAAATTGTTGCTTCAAATCTTGATCTAAGTTCAGTTGTGGAGAGGCTTGGTGGTTTCCACCTCATCTTATATTACTTGGGTGCCATTGGTAATTTAGTGGATGGTAGCTGCTTACAAGATGTGTTCAACTTCATATATGCAGGTGGGTCTGCTGACAAAATGTTGTCAGGTCATGCATACTCGAGAGCTGTTAGGGCTTATATATAATGTTACCTGGCAATGACCACAATAATCCTCTCCCAAACTTTGGCCTGCAACTGTAGGAAAGATGGCATCGATTGTTCTACAATTTGCTACCACTGCGAAGGTAAAGCATGTAATAACTCTCTGGTGGATGATGACATCACTACTAACTCAACCAACCAAGAGGTGGAAATCGATATCAAGATGGAGAAGGTAATTCCAGAAGTTGACTTATTGGAGGTAGAGTGTGAACATGTGCAAGTGGAGTAAAGTGACAGTGAACAAACTGGCATCGATAATTGTGACACACCTTTAACATATAATATTACTTTAGATATTATGTTAAATAATAAGAGCTTAACATGAATGTTGTTTTCTATCACCCTCTCAAACATTGCTGAAGCTTTTGTGTGATGTTTTTCTCTGTTAAACCATTATCCTAAAATTATCCAAAATAAAGACCTAAAATAATTACACAAACATCATGAAGGCCTCAACAAATAAAAAAAATTAATGTACATAAAAATTGGAGGCAGGGTGAACTGACAATTTGGTCTGTTCAAGTTCTTGATTTGAGATTATGGCAAAAGTTTGAAATAGAGTTGTCAGCTTAATGTTTAACACAGATATTAAGTGCGGGTACTCATTTTACTCAGAATTTTAAGCTCTACAATATTTGTATTTACAATGTTTTTTGATAGAGTTGGTTGTTTTTGAGATATTGTTATGGTAATTTAAAAATATGTGTTTTCCAATTATAAATCTGCACATAACAGATAAAGCTCACCCAGTACGAGGGGGGAAACATATGGTCATTCAAGGCCGAAACTGAAGGGATTAAACATTTTCCAGCTTTCCCCTTGTTAAGTCCGAATTCAACACCCCAAACTCATGAGTAAAACAGCAGGGGGAGGGAGGTTCTACACCACATTTGATTAATTGAATTAACACTTTGATATCAAAAGGTTTATCCTTAATCCGATCAAAAATTGATAATCCTATTTTAATTTCATGATTTTTTGGATTAATCCTTAATCCGATATTAATCTGATGGAATATATATAGTATTTTCATAGGATAAAATGGTATGAAACTTTTATTGATTGATCCAATTAATTTAATTGAATTAATCGATCAAAAATAGTTGTGTGATAAGTGAATAGTCGTACTTTATTTTCTTCTTTCTTTCTTTTTGTGGGGTGCGGAGCAGGTGTGGTATGTCCTCACCCTTGGAGCTCTGGCACTAGATGAGTTGCGGCATGTTGGGAACAGGGTATATATGTGTAGAGTTTTAGGCAAGAGTGTATAAGTGTAAATTTTGTGTCTTGTAGACGGTGTTGGTAGATAGGCGACTTTGAAAGATGGGATTTGCGTGTTAGTAATGACAAACGATTAATTTAGACGATGACTGTTTCCAAATGCGATTAAATGTTAGAGAATTTCAGAGGGTTTAAATGAATTCTACGTGCGATTAAATAACACGAGAGAGAAGTATAATTACCAGGTCTCATAAAGAAACAAGTGCAAGTATGTGAGTCTCCAGTACGAAACAATTACATAATGAAAATCAATTAAACATAAAGAGATGAACACATTTACAACATGATTTACTACCCCGCCTTTATGCTAGCAATAAAATTTACACGAGCGAAGTATAACGAACACAACTAGGTGACTATCACAATTACGTATCTCTCCAGTATTGAATTAATTAACGATCTGCAATGAATAAAAATAATGTTCCTATAAATTAAATGTCTAATGAACACAATAACAAGATATATGTAACACTACTTGATGCCTCTCACACTTACCTGACAATGTTTTAAAACACATCTGTCTGCATGTGAGACTGGTGAGGAACTTCTGAAATGGAATCCACACATTAAAAAAATTAATTGAGTAACACGAGTAAAAAATAACATTATTAATATATATCCATTCGCTCGGGAGATCGCTGAAGCACTGACTTGTATATAGGATGCACGACACATATATCCTATGTTTCATTAAAGACAGGTGAAAAACTCTAAAATTTTAATGAAAATACAAAACGGATAATGAATACAAGTACATGAAAATGACTAAACGTGTAATGAAATCGAACCTCTCCCAAAAACACATCAATTTTCATAAAATATTTTTCATTCAAAATATTTATTATCTTAGTCGAAAAATGTGTTACACTTTACTATCTAATTTTAGTGTATATGTTCCCTTTTTCTTAATTCGTATATTGTTAATCATATTTACACTAAACATATACAGATATTTTTCCGTTAATGTGTCCGAAAATGTTTTCAATATGGTTAAAGTTATAATTTTATAAGATGTTTAAAAAAAAAATTGTGTATAGGTCAGCATGTACGGGGAAGTAAATCTTGTTTCATAAATATTTGTTCATTTTTTATAAGTCTTGTTTATTTTTTTTATTTATTTATATTTTCTTGTGTAATGAAGCTTGCAAAGTGAATATTAATTTTTATCAAGTAGAAAACACAATATTTTGTGTGAGAGTTTCCAAACAGCTATCCTCGATGGTTAAAATCATTGACCTGAACTGTCCTCCCCACCAGGATGGACCAAGGTCCTTGACAGCTTGCTTTGTCAAAAGAGGGTTTGTCGGAGTCAGGTTGGCAACCTCTGAGATCTCGGGTTTTGTAGTTGTAACTATTGGAAAAACGATTAAATTTATCCTTGAAGGTTTATTACTCTGGAGAAACCCGCAAGTCACACTGCTAAGGTCATAGATCTCTAAACATAGCGGTTTTTCATGTTTGGAGTCATTGGCAAATGCAATAAGTCTAAGATTTCCAAACAAGTATATATTTGTTTGATAATAATGATTGATCAGAAATATTCCACACAATTCATTTAAGTTTAAACATCTATAAAATTGAGCATATCTATCCTTTCACATGCAGGAACAAATTTATATATTTTTTAAATTATGTGCTTGTTCATTATTCCTTTTATGACTATATGGCCACTGACATAGAAACTAACTATTATCAAGCTGCCTTATCCAGGATGGTATTAATTATATATATATATATATATATATATATATATACATATATACACACACACACACTTATTTATGGAAAAGTAGTTAGGTTGCTCACTTCCAGAACTTTTCCACTGGCTTTATCATTACAACACTCGCATGTGTTAGTGCAATATACTTTTTTTCATCAATATTTTTTTTGTTAGGAAAACAACTTCAGTTTTAATAAGGAATGGGTTAAATAAAGACATATTTATTGACGAAATATATACAAACACATTTTATTATTATTATTTCGACAAAATGAAAAATACAATGTTTAAAAAAATCATTTTAACACACAGAAAATGTAAATACAAATTTCTTCAAAACACACAGAAATAACTACAGGATATCCCAAAATGTTATCACAAAAATCATCAAACACATAAACAAGTACAGAATGTCATAGAAATTACACAATTATTTCTTTCTGAAACAAAGTCGAAATGGTTTGCTCCAACGTGATAAAAACTTGCTGATATTCACTTTACATTTTGATTTCTGTATGCACGAGCATGTGATTTCGTTCTCGTGATCCATCTTTATTAACTAGTGCATAACATACAACCAAATACATTTTATATTTAATTTCACTCATCCTAAATAATTCCATATCACTCAAATAATATACACAGTTTATTCAGGAGGAGAATCATCATTGTCTGTTTCACCCTAATTAGACATCATTGCCCAAGTTAGCATTAATTTTGAGTTTTCTTCGGCAGAGAAGAATGTCAAATTAGATCCATGTTTTACATAATTGTTTTAACAAGGAATAATTGTATTATTTCTGAATATCTATTACTTTCTCATTATACAGATGTTCTAAAATGTGTTTTTGCTCAACTCCACCTACATATATGTAACAATTATTTAGGTAATGTTTGCAAATATCTTCAATATTCTCATACTCTATACACTCACTCTTCCATTTTAAACCATGGTGATGGTTAGTAACCCATCTATTAGTTTTATTGTATTTAGGAGTTAGATATTTCCAGTCAAATGGTGCTTTGAAGATGAATACAGTTGTACATTCTTCCATTTCAGTAATAGCTAATTATTTAATCACATTTTTTTCTGCAGATTGAAAGCCTCGTACATTGAAAAACATCATGTTGTAGCCATGATTTGGCATCTACTGACTCAACTAATTATTTTCACCAACTTAACTCTTACCTTGTAACTCACTAAGCTGTCATTAATTATAAGAGTGTAAGCTTGCATATTTGCTGAAAATTGTGTATTTGCAAGAATTTCAATTCGTGAAACAATTACCCCATTGGCAAATTATATCGTCCTGTTTGATTACATCAAACACAAGTAATGTTCTTCTGGTTTTAAATGATTCGGGTTCTAGGATAGGTGAACTGATTATGTTATAATATGTTTCTTGAAACTTTGAGTAAATATACGAAATAAGGAATTCCCCATTGGCAAAGTTCATATTTAAATCCACATAGGGGTAAACTTGACTGTTTAGATATAGTTTAATATTTTTCATATCACAATTATCGAATACTGATCGATCTATTTTAAATTGTTTTGTCGATTTGTTTGAAAATAAATAACAACATATCTCAGTTTTTTCGAATGAAAAACTTGATTTCACACTCCACACTATTTTTTGAGCTAGCAGTAGTGTTGTAAAAACCTCTAAAGCCCACAATCTGAATGGAATGTCTCAATTCTTCCCTTTTTGATAAATTAAATAAACTTTACATTTTCCCGAGTGTTATGTTCATTATGCAGCATTAACCATTCTACACTGCTTAATTAGAACATTACACCTTACACATTATTAGTTGTATCATGTATGGCATTCAAATGTGTATTGCAGAATAGAATAGCTAACTCTTGTTTAGCATTTAATATGGCATGTTTGTATCCTTCAGCAAAGCCCAAACCCATACTTAACGGTATAAAAACTTCATATTTTCCACCTGGGTTTATTTGTAGTGAGTAATCACTAGCACTGCTCCACCCAGTCATAAGCCCTATATAAATATAGTTTACAATTCCTGAGAGATAGTTCTTTTTCGTAGAAGTAACTCCAACATCTCGTGTTTGATCGATTTCAATTCCATTGAGCAGATATGCAATTCTGTCGATTAAATTAAGTATTCTATTTCCAAATTTTTTTAGTTGCTGGATTACTTGCATCGACTGTATTTTTAATTGTTCCTCTAAACCTTAAACTTAATTTCGACGATAATGTGTAATATCGTTATTTTGTATTGAAATCATTATTTCCGAAGGAAACATATGCGGACCTGTTCGGAATAGTTCATAAATATGTATTTTCATATTGGTGATTGCATTTTCATAACTGATTGGTTCTTCAAGATTACAAGATTAAGTATGTCTTCCATTTCTATTGACAGTATAGCCTAATTATTTTTAATGCAATTTATTGCCTTGTGTTAACTTCATGGGTAGCTTAATTGAAGTGAGCATTTTATGCTTGCATTTACGTCTTTTTGTACTGCCTTTCTTCGAAATACGTTCCTTAGTGACATAGTTCTTAAAAGAACAGTCTATGATACATCCAAATTTACTATTATACACAATAGCTATTATAATTGTAATGTGCAATGGAATGCAACTCTTTATATAGCTTTTTTTAAAATGTAAATGGATGGTAATTTCTTAATTTCTAAAATTAATAAATGTACTGTCTTTATCAAATTTTATTACAAATATTTCGTCAATACAATTCACTATTACTGGAAGACATATTGAAGTATTCGGTTTCTCAATTTTTTTTTGTCCTAGAGCCACAGCACATGTGAATTCATGTATTGTATATGTCTGTTTTCCATTTTAATATGAACCACCTACAATAATAACATTTATACGACATACATTTACCGACAATATATTAACCTGTTTTGATGATTCATATAGTTCATTAGCTGGCTATACTCTCCATTCATAACCTAACATATTTGCAATAGAATTGTCTCCGAGAAATCTATATCGATGTTACTATACATTGCACTAGTTTTTTTTATATTTTTTTTATTTCCATGTAATCGGAAATGTACATCTTCAGTTAAAGCCACTTTAATGAATGTTTCTAAGTCATCCAACTCATAAGATCCTACCGGTATCACAATCTTGTATGTTTTTTCATCAATATTATCAGTAAATGGTTGATTATGCATACCAATGTTTGGTATGTTGTTGTAAGTAATGCATTCGATTAGACTTATTTGACATTGTCCATCTAACTCCAAAGCTGGGAAATATACCACATACAATTGTTTTGAATTTCCACTTAATATCAATGTAATCGACATATTACTAATATGTTTTACTATCGCACTTACTTATATATCCTATTTATAGTCAAAAATGTAATCATAAATGTCCACAATTGATTTTATTTGGCAATTGTTCAATTTTGTAACTGTACCTTAATTGCATGTTTTTAAAATAATTACATATTTCAATTGGAGGACATAAATCGCCGAAACTGTTGTAATACAGTGATTGTTTACATTCTTAATTATTGCTACCCAGTCCATTCCTTTGTTTTGTATCGAATCTATATTAACTAATCATAAATTTACAAAGATTTGGTTTCATTGGTAAATCATCTCTCATATACACGTGTCGGAAATTGGGAATAGCCAGTTTCTTTACAAATACATCAATATCTTTGTTTGTAAGTGCTCATTTCAGAAGACTATTTAGGACTTCCTGCATTTTTTCTATGTTTGGAGTTTTTCATTGTTTTGCAACTTTATAAGTTTTCAAACAAATTCCTTTAGCTTTAAATTTAACTGAATTACTAATTGCCAAAACCCCTCTGAATAAATATCCAAGATCTGTTAATGCTGGAAACAGGAATGGAATGATTCCTCCTGTCTTTTTTTCGTTAATTTTTGCGTATTATGCCCATGCCTTTCTTCACCTTTGTACGCATAACTTCATCAAAATCCCAAGCTCCAAGCTTTTCACCTGTAGATGTATATGGATTCTTCTTTATATAGGCAGCTTTATCATCTAGGATTGTATCTGTTATATGCCTTTCTTTCAAATATTTTGTTCGATTTTAAACAATATCGTGTTCTTTACAAGCATTATCCAAAGAGTTTATTCCTTGATTATTCCATGACAATTGTACCTGGTCTGCAATAATTGTGTTTGGGTAAATGCAATTCAAATGGTAATTTATTAATCAATGTATTCAATACACTGCATCCTTTTTTCATGCATTTAGTATAAACCATTGTTTCCAACTGAACACGAACCTATATATAAACCTACATTCAAAGTTTTATGTTAGTATATTACATAATACAGTGTAATTGGGCATAAATGAAGGTTATAAAACAAAATGTATATCTACTGGTAATTTTAAATACGAAAGAAAACATAATTGAACATATACATGGTATTATTTCACCACCAATATACTATGTATAATGAATGGTCCTCCAAGTGGAAGAACTTGTGTTATTATGTATCTGTTGAAATATCCTAATTGTATTAAATTTGAAAATGTACATGTGTTTTCTAAAACAATAAAATAAGAGAAATATAAACGATTAATGACCATTTTGTCGTTAATTGATAGTATGCAATATTTCCCTTTTACAAATAAAGAAGATATAGTGCCACCGAATGAAGCATTACCCAATTATCTATTTAGTTTTACGATGTTTGGTGTGAACCGCAGGGTGAATAAAACACTATTTTAGTTTTGGTAGACATTCAAATGTTGATTGTGTTTATTACAAAGTTACGCACGTATTCCAAAACTTATTTTGCATGATAATGCAAATATGGCAATTGTGTTTAAAATGGGCAATATGAATCTGCAACATATTTACAATGATCATGTTTTAGGCGATATGACATGTTCAAAGTTTAAAGATATGTGTTATTACTGTTGGAAAAACAATGTTTTTTTATAGGGGATTATACCAATGCTTCCCCTATATAAAGGCAGATATAGGTCTGGTTTTGACAGTTTTTTACTTCCAGGAGAAGAACAATGAGTATTTCAAAGTTTGGATTTAGCAGTATAAAACATAATAATGAGAATGGCTGTTTAACCAAAAATCGCGTTGGGAAATAGTGAATTGAACGCATATATTATTTTATATGTGTATGGCTATGAAATATAGCGATGCGGTAAATAAACGTTATGTGGAAGACTTAAACACTATTATGCTAAACGTATTTAAATCACAATCAAACGATATCCAAGAGAAATTAATAAAGTTAGTGGATTTTAATGATATTGTTTATAAAAATACAAGTTTAATTTCAAACATTTTAACCAATATTAGTAATGATTTCCAGAGCAATACTTTAGAATAAAATAATGTTTAAATGGACTGAGTAAAGTCTTTAATTATATGAAAAACATAGTTCTTACAACACAACTTACAGAAATGCCAGAAAATTTAAGAGTTGTAATCAATGAAGTGGTAAGCGATACTATTACAAAACAACTTGAAACATGAGTGGATGTTTATGAATGGACATTTATAATTGGTTTTTACAAAAACCACCATGACAATGACTTGGGTTACATTCACATTGAAGATTTGAAAGTTTCTTGTAGAAAGTTAAGATGTTGTGGTAAATTAAGATTTTAATTTTATCCAAGGTATATGTGAATTGATTAATATAAGATTTGGTTTAGTTACACAAACAGATTTGAGAAAAAATTATGATTTGGAAACAAAAATAAATTATTTTATTAATGATTTGAGAGTGAAAACTGTAGCTAAATCGATCTATAGTGAAGTAAAATCGATAAGATTAAAAAACTGCAAACTAAACGATCTAGTGTGACAGTTAGTCGACCTACTACAGCAATTCGAAAAGCAACGACTTAATTAATATATATATATATATATATATATATATATATATATATATATATAGTTTGCATTTAATGTGATATAATCAAAACATGTCTGCCTCTGCTTCAGAATTACATAACGTTATATCTGCTGTGAAAGAGAAATATTTAGAAACCAAACGAGCTTGTATGGAATGGGATGTTTTAAACAAAGAAATATTTAAACCTGTTACAAATATAATGGATACATTACATTCTGTGTTGAATATGCCTAATAAAACAGTTTTGGAAATTAAAACTGAAGAAGAACCTTTAACAAAGAAGACCAAAACAATCACTTTCTCATTTAACATGTCGTTATTTAGTTTTAAAACAATCTTCGCCTATGCATGATAGGACATTTGGTGTTTATTGACATGACAATGCCTGGTTCCTGGGAGATTCGGTAATAACGTTTCTGACTGACATAAAATTAAAATTGGTGATTACATAACAGATGTGAGTCAAGTATTGTTTGAATTATTGTTTAAAAACTTTCCAAGTGTATATTCCAACACCAATTTACAGAAATATAAATAACTTATTCGACAAACGAATGCTAACATTCGTTCAGGAGATGAAAACCCTCCGAAAATACATTTAATAACCGATTTTGTCGGAAGTGTAATATATAAAGATGAAGTTAGTGATCGTTTTTTCTCCTGTATATTGGAACAATACTAATGAATTGGACGATAGATTAAAACTTCTCATTGCTTCGAGAGAGTCTGGGAATAATTCACATACAAACAAAATAGTTTCTATTATTGAAGAGTTGAAAGAAAATGGATATATTACAAATAAAGTTTAATAATATTTTTAAAGAGCTTAATGCTCCTACAAGGATAAGATATCCTAGAAAAAGAGTTATAACTCATGGTTTAAATGATCCTTTTCAAGCCAATTTGAGTGAAATGGCATTGCTTTGTAACTACAATAAGGGAGACAAGTATATTTTAACAGTAATAGACGTTTATTCAAAATATGGTTGGGGTAAACCTTTGAAAAACAAAAATGGGAAACAGGTTACCAATGCAATGAAGATTGTTTTGAAAGAGAGAAAGCCAAATTCGCTCCAAACCGATAGAGGAACCAAACTTTTTCAATGCCTTTCTGGAAATTAATGACTGAATACAGCGTAAATCACTACACAACATATTCGGAGCTTAAGGCCAGTGTTGTAGAACATTACAAAAAATCCAATAAGCAGTTAATACATAAACATTTCACATCGAGGGGACTTACAAATGGGTTGACGTTTTGCCTGAAATAGTTAAATTTTATAATTCTATATATCGTAGCACTATCAACATGGCTCCTAATGAAATTATGGGCAATATTTTAATGAAAACTATTTATAATAATGTTAAAGTCATCAATGTAAGGAACGCAAAGTTCAAATTTGGCGAATTTATATGTATCTTGAAGCAGAAAGGAATCTGAAAAAAAAAATAGCCGTTAATTGGTCTTATAAAATATTAAAAATTATTTCAATTAGACAAACACATCCCAGAGTGTATCACCTAGAAACCTGTGACGAAGAACCAATAAAAGGCATATTTTACGAACATGAACTGCAAAAAGTCAGTTCTCTAAGTTAATATTTGATTGATAAAATCATCAAAAGGAAGAAAGAAATGTCCTTGGTTCGATGGAGGTGTTTCTCAATAGCACAAGTCTCTTGGGTTAAGAATCAAGATCTTAAAAGACTGTAATACAATGATTGTAAAATTATGATACTAAATTTAATATTTTAAAATTATATTTGATATGTTATTTTATTTAATAAATCTGTAGATAGGTAATAAATTAAGTATTTACTCAGCAATCATTGCACTTGTTGATTAGATTATCATTTCATTGGATTAACATTTGAGTGATAATTCTGTGTGTTTAAATCATTTTAATTATACATTTCTTTTAAAAAAATTCCCAACTTCTTTTAAATTTCTAAACTTAGATTACTTTTTTTCTAAAAAGAATTCTATGCAGGGCGAGTGTAAAGTTTTCCATAACCGCTGCCTATTACAAAGGAAAGGGAATATTAATACTGCATTAATGATCGGATAGAATGCTGTAGAGAGAGAGAGGATAGACGAACAAGAGAGATATGAGTTTATATAGGTTGATGTGCTTAACAACAATTTAATGTAATTTCTCTTAACTTACAGTAAGGGTTTACACGAGCATTCAAACAAGATTGGGTTTCGGTGATAGAAAATAAATGTTTTAACTTCAGTTCCTTCGTAGCATTAAATTCGGTAATAATAAGAATGAAATAAATGAAATTACCTTTGAGAAAATTTTCATCAAAGATTTATAAAAGTTTTTCACTTTGCTATGCGGGATTTGGTGGAAAAGGTGTAGAAAAATCGCATTAGTGAAAGTTAATCGGAAATAATAAATTACAGTTCTGCAAATACAGTTACATATCTACTGCTATTATTTTCAATCTAGTTATTAACATGAAGGGAATAATTCTTCAGCACAATTTATTAAGTATTTATTCGATGGAAATAATTGTTCAGATACTTGAAAGTCTAAATGCAAGAACTTTTCAAACATCCCCTGTGCACAGAGGTTTGAAGGCTGTTTACCAGCTCCAGGTATGGCAAGTCTGGGGAAGGGGCAGGTGGGAGAATAACTATTCCTCTCACAGAACTGGACAGGGTAGATTTTTAGGAGAGTCCACAATTCATGGGTAAAGTATAGTATTGCAAACAAATGAAACATTTTGGAAGATTCTAACTTGGTGTCTTGAGGGGTGTGTGTCAGGTGGAGGCTCCCTGAAGTTGTTGTTGGACAAAATACACTATCTGGGCTGGTGGTGAAGGGAGGAGTATGGTGGATCGTGGTTTTCAATCGATAGCGAACGCGAGGTGTTTCTACCAGGGAGTTCTCTAGCCAGCAGAAAAACACGCTCTGGGGTGGGGATGAAGGGCATGGGTTCATGGCCTTCGAAAGGGCACTCCTCCGAAAACGAACTCTGCATTGGCGGGGAGGGGACAGATCGCCTAAGACATGCTCTGGGGCGTTGTTCCGTGACCTTGGATATAAACTGTCTTTTCGCACAAAGACATCTTCTGGAAAATGGGATGGGGGAGGGGATGCAGTGAGGAGCGACATGAGCAGTTCTAGCTGTCCACCGCCATGCTAGTTTCATGACAACACTTGGCCAGGATATACGTACATAGCAGCTCTCTCAACTTCACCAGGCATTGTGGGCTTTGTGACACGACAGGGAACATCACAGGGCATGGCAGCCAGCGGGCTTCAGAGAGTGATAGCCGCGAGTCTTGTTTTAATGTAAAAATTATTTTTAATTTATCAGGAATTATATAATTTTCTTGTAAACTACAGTTCTGTGTCCGGTCGACAAAACTTGGAATGATTTTCAACTGTCATTTTGGGAACTAGTTCCGTGAAATTTCATAAACTTAACGGAAAAAAATTTATAGTATGCCCGTTATTTAAAAATATTTATAGTACGTTTCTATAAAGTGTTGCATGATTAAATCCTTCTTCACGTCTTCCAAGTGTCCCTATGCTGCGATGGAAATTATTCATGTTAAAAGTGAAGTTTCACATAATTGTAGGACGAATACAGAGTTTTTCTCGTAAATTTCAACTCAGTTGCCTGTCAGCCTCCGATCGCACTCCACATATATAACATATTATAAGCTGGCGCACGTCATACAATCCAGTCATTCATTGACTGACCTCCAAGGCAGACGAATGTGTTTTGGGAAAGGTGCGATTTCATTACATATTTAGTAATTTTCTTGTTCTTGTGTTCATTAGTCGTTTTGTATTTTCATTAAAATTTTAGAGTTTTTCACCTCTGTTTATAATAAAATGTAGGTAATGAGTGGTTGTATGTCCTATATCCAAGTCAGTGCTGCAGCGACCTCCTGAGCGAATGGACCTATATTAAATATTTTCTTTTTTACAGGTGTTAATCAATTAATTTTTTAAAGTGTGGATTCCATTTCAGAAGTTCCTCACCAGTCTCACAGGCAGATGGATGTGTTTTAAATTATTGTCAGGTATGTACGAGGGGTGTCAAGTAGTGTTACATATATATTGTTATTGTGTTTGTTAGACGTTTAATTTATAGGAACATATTTTTTATTTGTTGTAGATTTTTTATTAATTCCATATTGGATAGGCACATAACTGTGATAGTCACATGGTTGTGTTCGTTTGTTATACTTATCTCATGTAAATTTTATTGCTAGCATACAGGTCGGGGTAGTAAATCACGTTGTACACATATTCATCTTTTTATGTTTAATTGATTTTCATTATGTAATAATTTCATACTGGAAACTCACGTAATTTCACTTGATTCTTAACGAGACCAGGAAGTTATACTTCTCACTCGTGTTATTTATTCATATGTAGAACTCGTTTAAACACACTGAAATTCTCTAACATTTAATTGCATTTGGAAACAGTCGTCGTCTATTTAATCGTTTGTCATTACTAACACGTAAATCCCATCTTTCTATGTCGCCTATCTACCAACACTGTCTACGAAACCCAAAATTTACAATTATACCACTCTTGCACAAAACTCTACACACACACACACACACACACACATATATATATATATATATACCCTGTCTCAAACACCCCAAAATTCATCGAGTGCCAGAGCTCCAAGGGTGAGGATATTCCACACCTGATCCCAACCCCACAAAAAGAAAGAAAGAAGAAAATAATGTACAACTATACACTTATCACAACTATTTTTGACTGATTAATTCAATTCAATTAATTGGATCAATTAATCAAAGTTTCATGCCATTTTATCCGACGAAAATACAAAAATAAATTAAATAACAAAACAAAATATTTATCGAATCAAGATTGGATTAAGGATTAATCCTAAAAATTCATCGGATTAACAATTTTGATCGGATTAAAATCGGATTAAGGATTAACACATTTGATATCAATTTTATATCAAAGGGTCATTCCGATTAATCAAAAGTGGAGTCGAACCCCTTCCCCGGTCCTACTACTCACTGGGCTATATTGTGAGTCCAGTTTTACAGTCCAGCCGGTCAGTCCTAGTATCTGCTTTCCCGACGGCTGCACACTTCACTAGCTGGTCACTACGCCGTCCATCCTGTCCCATCATCTTTCGCACCCGACACTAACAGCCATTCCGGACTGCTGACAGAGGCATGCCGCGGTTTACAAAGCTGAGCTGACCTGGCCCAGAAGCTTCTTTACACGTCGAGTAGCGCCGAGTGAGGTGATTGCCACAAAGCTCGCAAAATGGCTCCCAAGTTGTTCATTCTTCCAGAGACAAAAGTGACGTCAGTCCAATTAGCATTATCGCTGCCCTTGTGGTGGTTCCGCTTTCCTTCCTCTGGTTATCGGTGATATCCTGGACAGGACTGTGCTGGAGGAGGAGGCGAAGCAGCTGCACGTTAAAATACGCATAATTTTAATGGGCGTAATTAATTTAATTATTCCATTAAATAATTAAATTGTATTCAATAAAAATACTTTAGTAGTAAATTATAAAATACTAATAAATGAAAGTCATTATAAAGCCTATAGCAAAACCATGATTAATTTACAGAAATATAAGAAAGACAATACTTTCATCCTACCATGAAGATCCAATTTTCGCTACTGGTGTACCCTAATCCTTGTATCTGAATGTGAGAGACTAGGAATACGTCGCTGATGGCTTTTAGATTTTCTGAGTACTTCCATTCTTTCAACACTATACTCTGTATCTGCTCTTGTCATTGCATTAACAGACTACTGTCACATGTGTGTCCAAACCGAAAAGTGAAATGGTTTTCTTTCACGCAAATCACGCCTAATTAAAAGAAATTAATTCGCAGGATGTTCAGGGGTAAACGTGACACAGTTCAAGACTTCTTTATAGACACAATACCAGCGACAAGCTCCTGTTATCCGCAGTTACACTGAGTAACTCTGAAGCTGTTGAAATCACGAGTCAGCGATGGGTTAATCTAGCATGGTAACAATGATGTGGCAGCAATGCCGTTCTGGTAAACGACTTTACCATCATAAGGAAATTGGGAATATGGGCAGAGTATTGATACAAGCGTACCACTGACAGTTCATGGGAATAACTAAAGCAGACCTTGGAATACCTAACGATTTTCAATGAGGAATGGGGCAGCCACGGCAGGCATACATACACAGTCTCGTAATAAGCATTCCAAAAAGGGTGTTGAATTACTACTGTGCCAGGGGTGGAATTGCTCTATACTGAAGCGTCTGTAAGATGGTTAGTGGTTTTTGCTACTGTAAATGTTCTATACTGAATAAACTCTGTTATTTTAACGTTACGAAAAACAATTTATTTTCCGCACACTATTCCTATCTTTCACAAAACTATAACAGTTCTTCAGTCATGAATAGTGCATAAAGATAATGCACTTCTATTCATGTATTTGTCTTATTTTTGAGAAAAAATCCATACATATTAATTTGAACCCGCAAAGAATTTGACTGCTCACCTTATCCCAAATATTTAATGAGTGCATTAAGAAATTATTTGTAATTAATTGCTAAGTAGTTTCCGTTAATCCTCTACAAAATAATTAACAGATGCGAAGTTTCTTATAAAAAAATTTCGAGCAAATACTCCAGCACCTGAAGCGAGCGTTAATTTATTTCATTTCAGTCCAGGTAAAAATCCCGTTGAGTTGAGTTGAGAGATTTGGGCGGCTCTTAACAACGAGGTCTTGAGAGACGGAAAAAAAAAACCGTTTATATAACACATTTTTCTACAAAAGGGATTTGCATAATATGTAGAGAATGAAAAGGAAAAACGTGCGTGCCGGCGAAGGATAAGATGACGATTTTGGTTTACCTAATTCGTAATTAATATGCAAGACAAATTTGTAGAAAGGAATACTCGCGACAATTATCTTGTTCGAAAATACTCAACAACAGTAATCTGTTTGGAAAACTGCAATCTTTGGCAACAACGGAACACCTCCTTTTACATTCCATTGTTTCAATAGAAATGGAATTTTCCTACTGATAAATTCACAGAAAGAATATTTGGCTGCAAATAAATTATATATATATATATATATATATATATATATATATATTAATTTGCCTCACAATATTAATTTTGAAAACATTTTGAACAAACGGGTAATGGAAATGTTAAGGTCCAACAATAATTATACTCAAAATAAAAACAATAATGCACACTATACTCTATTCAAGATGGGCCTTTTTTACGAAATACCACATAGACATCCTGATCACGGTTATAGTTTTCTCATATACCATCAAATTTCCGGCGTTGTAGTAAATTAGAAGCTAGCCCGCGAATTTGGGTTCAAAGTAGCGAAACTTGCTTCAAATGTTTCAAAGAAAATATTTATATAACAAATGCAATTCGGGATATGTTTCTGAACTTTAAGGATTACTTCTACCTGAGTCCAAAGGAGTGGAACAGAGAAATTTGAAAGAGATAGTCAGTGTTGTAATTATCATATATATTTAATACCGCAAGGGGAACATGGGGGGGGGGGGGGATATACTGTAGTCCAACTGCATCAGAATTATACACATGCGAATTTCTTCTGGAAAATGCAAGTTACATGCAGCTTTCACTTTCCACTGAAAGGCTGTACACAAGGCCACAGCAAAAAGCTCCAGCAAGGCTGGAAGATGTCCTTCATTTGGCAAGAAAATATTTACGATCTGCGGTGTCTTTGTTTTTTACATGTCAATGCCAGAACCACCAGACACTGGCATTGAAGAGAGAGCTTAAAAATCTTTCTTGTACACGCTTTTGCCTTTGATGTATAATTTTATTTTCATTATTCTATAAACTTATGGACAAAAAGAATCACTAAGTTCTCACTTATTTCATGTTAAATGCTTCAAAATCTGAACTCCAATTTGGGAGATATCCATACTAACAGAAAAAAAAATACAATATTGATAGTTCCGTGAAAACTTTTTGATGCTTACAGTTGACGATACATTTTATTTTAAAATAATTACAGTCACATTTGTGTTACATTTCAACTCATTTAGTTTTCAGCACTAAAATAAATATTAAATTTCATTACAAAATAAAATAAATTTAAATATGAGAGATTTTAGTACTTAAATAAGGCATATCCAAGTTTCATAATTAATAATTCATGAAAAATTTAATTTCTGTTTATCGATAGAAATCCAACCATGTTATATTAAGAGCTCATGTGTACTAGAAGACAGTACAATTTTAAATAAGAATTCTTATACTTCATTATTAATTTTTGTAAATTTCCTGCACATTAGTAGAATGGAATAGCCTTGCTTGGCCCTAATTCAATAGCTAATGTCTGCATTTATTAACATTTCCTATTGGCTTGATAAAAATACTAATATGCTATCTACTAAAATTTAGTAAGTGAACTAAAAGAAAATTATGTTTTTATAATCCAATTTACATTGGGAATGAGCAAATAATATAACCTTTCCAACTAAACTTTAATGATAAAAAATTTATTCATACACGCTGCTGGAAATTCTTTGTATAAAATACTTCTGGATTCAGTTCACATTAAACAATTTTTCTAGAAATCAGTATCAACTGCCACATTACCTTTCATAAATTGATTGAAATCTTCTAAATGTACTTTTATCCTCATTTTTGAGTTTCTATTTTTTTACTTTGTTTTCTAAATAGTAATTTGCATGATTTTTCTTTCGTAAGGTATGTCATTTTTCTACGTTAATATTTTACTTTTATCCTTACCATTTTTCTTGGACTCTGTCCAGAAGAGACTTATTTTTAGCGTCTTCGAAAACATTTATTTTCGGGAATTGTCTGGTTTCCAATAACATCGTATTTAATTTTTTTTTATTCTTTACTTACATGTAAAGCAATGCGATTTTTATTCCATTTGTATTGTAAAGGGTTTTTTTTTAACGTCCCCCAGTTTTATGCTTGAAGGCTTGGCAAGGGATGGCTTACAGGCTAACTTATAATCGAACTCAAATCAACACCCATGCCTTATGCGGGATTCGAGCTCAGAGCCTCCCGCACCCCAGATCGATGGCGCTCCAACCGACTGCGCCACGGGAGGTCGGCGGTATACAACTGAAATAGAAAGAATTTTAATGTTTAATTTATTTCATACATACATAATGAAATCGATAAAATTTTAAATTCTCTCTAATAAACATTTTTAAACTTAAATTAGAGTTTCCTGCTTAGAGGCTACATAAAAACCAATTCTAGTAAGACACCAGGGAAAAAATTAAGTAATTGAATAAAAATGTAAAACCTCTTCAAATAATATTTTTCACATTTTCATACATCAAACAAGTGAATTTTTATGCCATACACTGTTCCAGTAACTTCAAAACATGCTGATGCATATAAAAATAAACACAATTTAAGTTTAAAAGTGTATATTTGTATTATGTTTATTAGGGAAATTTCTGAATTGTATGATTTTAATTTTTTCGTGTATAGGATAAATTAAACATTAAAAGCTAGCTGAGCAGTCTTCAGGCATGCGAAATTGCAGACAGTCAGAGAACTAAAACATTTCAAATTTTGTACAAAATTATATATTTTGTAACTTAAACATATTAAAATGGGCGATAATCTTTGAAAATTATATGTGCGCTATAAATAATACTTATTTTAGGAAACGCAAAATGGTGAGTTGTTCAAAAAAATTGGTGGTTTATTTAACTCATGAAAATAAGAAACACACAAAAATGGAAAGACAATGGATGTCATTTAGATCTCGTAATGGTTTCACATTTTTCTTCAATTCCTTAGTAATTTTCTTTCCTGGTTTCACACTTGAATTTTTGTTAATGACTCAGAACTTTGCTTTTCCTGGAAAAAAGAATTATTTGTAGGTCATAGACAGTGCAAGGAATACCGCTCATTTTATATGTTTAAGTTATACATTATATTCGTTATTTATTTATTTTTTCATAATCTGAAATATTTTAGTTCTCTGTCTGCTTGTCTGGATTCTGTCATGCTTGTAGACTGCTGAACACTTTGCGATAGTAGTTCACGGAGATTGAAGCTATGAACGAAGCGAATCGACTGAAGCCCTGCCGTTATGTGTCGGAAGGATTATAATATCGTGGTCTTTCTTTGGGAATTTCGCAACCTTCAATACTCCATATTCAGCTTGTGTTCCAGATATCTCGCTTATATATTAGCTGATCTGACATACCATCAAAACTCCTCGTGTTCCACTGTGAATGGTTTGTGGATTAAGCTTTCCACCCAAGCAACATTTCCAGTTTTGTACGGATGGTGAGAAAGGGCAAAGCAGGATTCAATTAATCTCTACAGAACTGACTCTATACTAATCGACAGGACCTTGTCGTGAAAATTTACAACTGGTCGCAGATCAACAGCAACCAAGCCAGTTGTCATAAACGAAATGTAATATTGTAGCAACTTAAAAAGTGGTTATCATAACATATTATTTCTGTGCACGTGAAATGTATAAGATAACGTATCTCTACGATAATTCGGAGAAGGCGAGGATAAATATTTCAAATATCCTTGTAGAACTGAATTATTTCTAGATGTCATTATCGAATATATATTCAACACGTAAAGTTAAAGAGACTCTCAAAGTTTCGGAAACCGAAAGGATATCGTATTTGTGTAATAATATGTAACTTATGTCTTTTTCGCACGAAAGTTTTCATAAGGAATGTGGGAAACATTGCCGGTCATGAAGCTGCTAAATACCTTAACTTCAACGATGATTGGTTTGTAAACGGCAAGTGACAAGATAAATCAGGTTCCAAAACATAACACTCGAATAATGGCGTCTTCCAGGTCACTTAAAGGAAGGGTATAATCATGTCTGCAAACTGTACAGGAAAATTTACACGTTTTCAGCTTCAAGGTCACTTGTCAATGTTACTCATTGTTTACTACCAGCGGCCCTCCAAATGTCGAATTTACGTCGCATATTTCCATTTTTGGGTATGTAATATGAAATAAATCTGATATTAAATGTTGTTTTACAACCAAGTAAGAATTGAAGAAGCTTAGTTTTAAAAGCAAATATCGTTTTAATTTCTTCTTTGAGTCATAGACCATGAAGAAGGTGAAGGGAACTGAAACCTGCACAGCTAATTGCATACTGAAGCCAATGCAGGAGTTACCAAAAAATGATGGCCCTATCATTCATACACTTCTAGTAGATGGGACGGAGGCTTTACTGCTTTCAAAAACCGTCGCTTTCGATCGGGCACTATCACATGGTGATAACTAGGTTCTCATACGTGTAACTTGCAAAGCAATGGAAATGCCGCTACATGGCTACCGCCAACGAGAAAAAAATCATACGTCTGGATGCATTATTGCGTTTCACGCGGTAGGTGGGTAGTGTAGAGGTTTGGACAGCTATTAATATCGAGGTCTTGACGAGAGCCGATGAGAGTGAATTGAGGCGTGTATGGAGCAGCGCCGAAATGCAAGAGCAGGGGAAACCTGAGATCCCCGAGAAAACCCGCTGAACAGCGGCATCGTCTGTCACGATTACCACCTGCGAAAATCCGGGAGAGGCCCTTCCGGGAATCGAACCCAGTTCGGCTTGGTGGCAGACGAGTTGTCTGTTGTCTGACCACCACACAACCTTGCCCCCCTCTGCGAGATAGGTGTGTGTAATGCGGAATGCGATGAAATTAACAACAGTAATTAGTACCATCCAAACGCTTTATATATATATATATATATGCCACCTGAAAGAAGTTATCAGTTGGTTTTCAGTTTGTTTATTAATGCACACGACAACTGCCAGAATGACTTGTTGTATTCCAATGTATTTAACTGTTACACAGATACAATATGTAATACAAATAGTTACAAGACAGTAAGTGAAAAAATAAATATCTTATTCAACTGAAATTATTTACAATATGTTGTCTGTGGCCGTTCTATTAGTAAGTAAATTACTTGATATTCGTTTAGGTTGTTTGTGTGTCAAAGAGTGTTTATTATTATATCTTATTATATTAAAAGTGTACAATAACATGTATTGTAATATATATATATATATATATATTTAATAATGTCTTATTGAGGGAAGAATATTTGATTCAACTTAGATCGATTGTATCAAGATAGCAGGAGGGGTCGCGGTGGCCGAGCGGTTAGACAACTTGCCTCCCGCCAAGGCGAACCGGGTTCAATCCCCGGCCTGGCCACTGCCGGACTTTCACATGTGGGAATCGTGCCGGACGATGCCGTTGGTCGGCGGGTTTCCTCGGGGATCTCCTGTTTCCCCCGCCCCTTCATTCCGGCGCTGCTTCATACTCACCTCAATCACCCTAATCAACCCTCAAGACCTCATTGTTAAGAGCCACCCAAATCCCTTCACTCAAAGTAGGAGGAAGGAAGGTTACAGTTGGTATATGTGTTTTACAATCTGTGATGTGTTGTATAATGTGTAATGTGTTGTACAATTTCCAATTTATATCCATTTCTTTCTCTGTCTGTTACATATATTAAAGACTGACCCGTTATTTTATGAGTTTAACCCGACGTGGTAGCAGAACGGGATATCTTTTGGTTTTTAGACGATAGACGGTAAATATACGGAGACCTTTTAGACTATAAAGGAATGTTATAGAAGAGATGTGAAGTTTTGTTTTTGTTTCTTGCTTTTGAGGTTTGTGGACGGCTTTTTGAAGAAAATAAGATGTCAGAAGAAAATAAAATAGAAAAACTCACTGGTGAGGACAATTATACGACTTGGCGTATAATTATGCAGGTTTGTTTGGAATGTAACGGTTTATTTGATGTTGTAGACGGTGCATTAAATAAACCGGAGGATATAGGTGCTGCCTGTGAAGCCAATCTTGGAGGATGGATGAGGGCGCATTGTAAGGCGAAAAATAAAATAATTCTATCACTAAAACGAAAAACCTTTTGAAAGGCCCGGGGTGTGATACTGCCAGAGAGGTGTGGGCTAAGTTGAAGGATATATATTTCACACAGTCCGAGGAGAATTTAGATTTATTAAAGCACAAATTTCATAACATAGAGTGGGATAGGTCTGGAGGCATGAAGGCTCACCTTGCAAGTTTACTAGATACAAACTAGAATGTCACTTTTGGCAAAACCTATAGATGAAGGTGATATGTGTGCTAGGCTTTTACAGACATTTCCGCAAGACTTTGACCATGTTTATGTTTCGTGGCATGACTTGCCAGCTGGTGATAAGACCTGGGCGAAACTCCAGAAACGACTGTTGAATTATGAGTGGAGAATTAAGGTTCGAGATGGTCAAATTGGGGCCACAGACATGTTTTCAATATTAAAAGTTAGCCCTTACCCTGAGAAGAAAACTGCATGCCATTCAAAGAAGATTAATAGTACAAAAACTAACCAGGATTACAGAAATGATTTTTCTTGTGGGAATGTTGGTCACTTTTCTAAAAACTGCAGAATTGGGCTTGTTTGCTTTAATTATGAAGAAAATGGTCACAAGTCTAATAATTGCCCATCTAGTGACAAGCATTGTGCCATGATTTCAGGACTGGAAAATTCAAATTGTTATATGTGGTTTGTTAACAGCGGGGCCACACACCACATATGACCAGGCTGGACTGGTATGACAGCTTTAGTTATTTTGATGCCCCCAAGAAAAGGGAATGTGCCAGACGGGATGTAGAAGTTGAGGCTATAGGGATTGGAGGTATAAAAGCTAAAACTGTCGATGGAAAACATCTGGATAGAGCGATTTTTTGAGGATCTTTGGTACTGCCCAGAAGGTTCTTGTAATTTATTTTCAGTTTATAAGGTTGGTCAAAAGGGAATTCACCAATCAATTGACTTTAGCCATAGATTTTTCCAATATAGAAAAGCAACTTTATATTTTAGCCGCACAGGTGATTTCTCCTTCTACTGAGCAAATTTATGTTGCCTCTGAGAATTCGCATGAAGAATGACATGAAAAATTGGGACACCAGAATAAAAAGCATGTACAGAACTTTATTAAGGATCGTGGGACTGAAGACCAGCTTGATAGTGAGTTCTATGAAGGCTGTGTTCTGGGGAAACATCGAATATCTTTTGAGGAGAGGATTAAGAAGAAGTCAACTTATCCTCGTGAACTGATGTACGATGATGTTTGCAGTCCAATGGAGGCAAATTACATATATGGTCACATATATTATCTTGTCTTTAAGGACTATTATACAAGATTTAGGACAACTTACCTTCTGAGGAAAAAGGAGGAAGTGAAAGATAAATTGTCATATTTCATTGAAATGGTGAAGAATCAAGCTTGACAAGTTTTTAAGGAGCTTCGTAAGGGGGGAGGGAAAGAATTTGACCATTCAAATATTCACGAGTATACACAAGAGGTAGGTCTTAAGCATTCTCTAATGGCATCTCATTATCCTCAACAGTGTGGTGTAGCTGAGAGAGAAAACCGGATAATTTGTGAGATGACAAGCTCTTGGTTACCTTCAGCTACCCTTTTACCCAAATCCTTGTGGGGTGAAGCAGTTCTTTGTTCGACTTACACATTGAATAGAACTGCACCAACTAAAGTGAAGGGAAAAGTGTCAATAGAGTGGTTTTTAAAAGGTCAGGTAAAGATTGATCATCTGAAAATATATCGAACCGAATGCTAAGCTTGGATTCCAAACAACAAAAGAAGAAGATTTGATGCGAAATCTAGTAACGGATGTATGGTTGTATATGCAGATTGCGGCTATAGGGTGCATTTTCTGGGTAATCAGAAAGTTGTGTGCCGAGATGTCAAGTTTAGACCACCAAAACTTTGCGAACCTCGGAATTTTGTTGAAGTTCCCAGTGATGACCTTGCTGAAAGTACTAAGGATGAGCGTACTGATGTGTGTGTGTGTATATATATACATATATATATATAACTGAGGAAGGACTGGAAGAATCATCAGATGAAGATTTGATTCCTGAAGAGAGAGTGGTAGAAGATAGTGAGGAAGGATATCGTTTTAGGGACAGGAAGCAAATCAAGAAACCTACAAGCTCTCAAATTTTTGAGCAACTTTATCTTCTTAAAGAAGTGCCTTCGAACTATCAGGAAGCCCTGCAGAGTGACGATGCTTCTAAATGGAAGGAAGCAATTGACGAGAAAATAAATTCTCTTTATCAGAATCGAACATGGCAGCTAATGAATAAACCTCCAAACCATCGAGTGGTTGGCAACCGATGGGTGTATGCAGTAATGTATAATTCTAACAATTATGTCAACATGTATAAAGCGAGATTAGTAGCTAAGGGCTACAGCCAGCACCCTGGTGTTAATTATTTTGATACTTTTAGCCCTGTGGCACATTTTGAGACAGTCAGGGCACTTTTAGCTAATGCTTTGCAATGTGAATGGGACATTGAACTATTTTATGTTAAAACAGCATTCCTCCATGGACAGCTAGATGAAGATGTATTTATGAGACAGCCAATGGGTTGTGAAGATGGAACCCAATGTGTTTGCAAACTTCTCAGTAGCTTGTATGGACTCAAACAGACATCTAAATGTTGGCATAAATGCCTGACTGATTATTTACGGAATTGTAGTTTAGAAGAAAGTAATGCAGATCCTTGCATGTATCATTGTGATGACATGATGATAAGTTTCCATGTTTATGATGGTCTTATCATGGGTCCAACTTCAAGATTATGAAGCTCATCTCTAATTTGAGTTCCCATTTTGAATTGAAGTCACATGAAGCTGATAACTACTTGGGATTGCAAATTAAAATAACTGAAAATTCTATTGAAGTAAACCAATTTGCATATGATGAGAAAATTCTTCAAAAGTTGGGATTTATGGATTATAAACATCTAACTTTGCCTGTTGCGCCTGGCTGGGAGCCTCGAAACTCACATCCAGCTCCAAATGTTGAACTTTTCCTGAAGTAATTTTTGTGCTTACTGTGGCATCCAGAGCGCAGAGTCAACCAACAAAGGAATATTTTTATTTGGTGAGAATAATTTTCCGATATTTATAATCCACACTGAAGAATGGTATAAAATTTGATCAAATATCCAGCAGTAATATTGAAGTATATAATGATGCGAATTATGCCGGGGACGAGGCAACAAGGAGATCTACAAGTGGAATTCTACTTAAATACTATGGTGGACCTGTTATATGGAAGAGTAAACTAGAAAAAATGTGTTTCTCTCTCTTCCGTGGAAGCGGAATATGTTGCAGCTACTAATGCAACCAAATGGTAAATTTGGTTTGATGATCTATTGAAAACGGTTCACTGAAAATAATTTTCCGGTAAACTTCCTAAACTGTAATGAAATATTTTAACCTATACACTATATGGTAATAATATCACACGTCAAGCTGCAGATATAGGAGTGTTTAGCAGTGCTACAATACCAAGTTGGGAACTTCCCTATGCATTTGACTGTTTCCTGAGCAGATGTAGGAACACTACAATGAATGTATAGGGGAAAACATTACCACTCCTGCTATCTCACTAAGCTTATACACTGGTATGGTAAATTTCCGAATAATTTCTTAGCGTGTTGGGGCACTCGATACAAACACAAGACCAACAGTTCTGGTAGATAACCAGAGTGCCATTAAACTAATGGATAATAACATGTTCCATGAGAAATCCAAATATATTGAAACAAGATATCATTATGTGAGGATGATGGTCAGGAAGGAAAGGATGTCCGTAGACTACATTCCATATGAAGAACAGTCTGCGGATATACTCACAAAAGGATTATGTTTTCGTAAACTTCAAGATATGAAAGTCCTTTTTGGGGCGAAGAATTCAAAGTAAATTATAGACTTAGGGATTTTACATTATGAACATTGGAAGGGCGTGTCAAAGAGTGTTTATTATTATATCTTATTATATTCAACGTTCATAATAATATGTATTGTAATATATATTTAGAAATGTCTAATTAATGGAAGAACATTTGCTTCAACTTAGATCGATTGTATCAAGATAGCAGGAAGGAAGGTTACAGTTGTTAGATGTGTTGTAGAATATCTTATATATATACATATATATATAAGATATTCTACAACATATATATATATGTGTTTTTTGTGTCTATTACATATATTTAAAATCGACTACCGTTATTTTATGAATTCAACCCGACATTGTGAAACACACTGGTACTGAATTACATAATGGTGCACAAAATCGAATAATAGAAGTATTATAATAATCACCTAGGTATTACTCGCACACAAAGTTTTGTCTAATTAATCTAAATGTTTGGTAGGCATGGCACTCGAACATAAAATATTTACATGGCCACCATTCTGAAAATTTGTCGCGGAAATATTTAAATCATGCAGGCGTAACTAACCGAAAATAACACTACTTGCGTTGTAAAATTGGCGTTACCCAATTAAGTAGCTCTTGAGAAATTATGAAGGAACTTAAATTTGTTAGGGGTCACTATCTTGCAGAATGACTAGCAAAAGAGCCCGTGGTTTGGTGTAATAAATACTCGGAATATTTACGACCAGAATATTAAGTTTATTTTTAATTAGTCAATTCGTTCAGTGGTTGTGGTAACCTAGCATTAAAAAATTATGTTTAGGGCCATTTTGAAAATTAGTTTTTTAGTAAAATACGTAATACGTTTTAAGAGCGACTTACTATAAGTTTACGTGTATGTAAAATTTAGCGGGAATGGATTGAGTAGTTCCAGAGATGACGAAATATTTATAATTTTTAAAGTTTTGCTATCTTTCAAAACGGCAGGCTGTTAAATATCATATACATTCCTCGTAATTAATAAAGCCAGTGAGTCAAGTTTGTTAGAAACAAACGTAATGTTTCTTAAGGTATCGCATTCTTTCCTGAAATATTTATGTGGTTACATGTTTGAAAATAAGGGACGATATGCTGAAATCATAAATTTTTATGGTGGTTTTGTAGTTCCAGAGATATAGTAGAGGCCCGGAAATTTCGCGGAATCATTTGGCAGCAAGCTAGACTCCACAATCATCTGAGTACTCTAACTTGAATTAGTTGTTTATTGGCCGATACTCCTGTTTTACCCCAAACCTGGTAGCACCGGATTTGGTGCTTTCTTTTTGCAGGTTTGTTATTGGCCTAAATTTCCCTCAGGCTTGTCTTACCAACTGCAATCCAGTTAGAAAATGAAGTCAAATGTATATTTGTTTGAAGTCTATGTTGTCTTCAAATGAATACGCGTACCTCCAAGTGTCTAGGTTCGACGTAGTAGTTTTATTTTTCAAGTTGCGCTAATTTCCCAAATGGCGGACCAACCAGGACATGAGTTTCTGAACTCAATATCGACAGTACGTTCCGTCGAACTACCGGATCGTTTTGAATCGAATAAATGTTTTCTGAAAAATGACATTACACCAAAAAGATTTTAATTACTTCCATTTTGAAAATAGGCATCCGACATAGCCGAAAAGTATAGAAACCAAGCATGAAAGGAAGGTGATCTCGTAGTCCCATATTAGCTTCGGAGAGAGGGCTATAAGCTGTTCACGGTTACTTCCAGCTTTTCCATGGTCCTGCTTAAGTTCTACTTTTAAGATATTCCTCCGCTTCATGCAAACAATGCTTAACGAAGTATAGAAAACAATGCCAAAGGGACAACGCACTGGATTATTGTGCAGTCAATGTAATATTATTTTGCATTATAAATATTTCTGGCTAGTCATTACCATCACAATTTTTTCTCCCTGTCTTTATTCGTATTATTTATAAATGGAATATTATAAATTATAGTTAGGATAGGTATAAGAAAGGGTTCAATTTAATTTAAAACAAGGTACTTTTATGTTGACGCCTGTATAAAATGCTGGTATAGGGTGCTCATGGTAATATGAGCTCTTTTGATCTCGTAGTTCCTTTTTATTTTCAGCCATGTTTTATCCCTAAATTACTTTTTTAGATAAATATTGTCATGTAAACTATAAACACAGTGTGTATATTCCACTGCACTCTAAAGTTAACGTCTAGAGCTAAAGTAACATATATTTTTTGACTATTATTACAAATGTGAGAGCTTTCAAAAGTGCTCGCTTTACCGGGAATAGCCTATAACTAGGGATAGGAACATTTCGCGAGTTCAATGACCTGTATGCTAGACTCCACAATCCTTTGTATAGTCGAAGCTCAGATGTTTGTTCATTGGCTGTTGCCCCAGTGTTACTCCACATTTGGAAGTACGGGATTCCCTTCTTGTTCCCTTGCACGTCGTCTATTGGTGCAGAGTCGTCCAGGGTGTGCTTAATAAACTCTGATCCAATTGCAAAGGTGACTTCAGTGTTCGCGCATTTGAAATCTATCTTGTCCTGGAATGGAGTCGCGAATTTCTCCTATCCTTACCTATAACACGTGACATATTTAGAAAAGAAACAAACGCGTCATATTTTAGGGTGATTTTTCAAAGGTTTGATTAAAAAGGTGTGGCGCGAAAGCGCGAATATTCTATGGAAATAGTGTCGGTTTCAGCCGTAGTCGGAGAGCCGCCCCACGAAGCCCGTCAGAAGGAGAGCGCCGAGTCACATTTCGCAAGGAAGGTGGTGCGGGGCGGAAACAGGCACCGCGCATTAAGCATTGTCGCCGGGCGCTGACCAAGAAACCTCGCCGATCGAGCGGACAGGGCGGGTATAAATGCGGCGCCCGGCCAGCCCCCGGGACCAGCGTTAGCAATGGCAGGCCGCGGAAGACACGGAGTAGCAGCAGCGGTCGTGTTGGCGTGGTGCGCGGGGGTCGCGTCGGCGACGTCGGAGCCGCGCGCGTCCGCTACAGTCCCTCTGGGCTACGGCGCCGCGGGCTACGGCTCCGCGGGCTACGGCTCCGGCCTGGGCTACTTGGGCGGCGGCGGGTTCGGGGGAGGCGCGCTGCAGGCCATGTTCGGCGGCGGCCAGGCGGGCGCCGGCCTTCAGCAAATGTCGTCGTCCTACCTGGGGGCAGCGGGAGGCGGCGGCGGGGACTTCGCGGCCGGACAGGCGGCCAACAGCCGCGGACAGCACGACGCCGGACACTACGGCGCCGCCGGAGGAGCCAACAACAACTTCCTGCAGGCCGGGGCCGTCGAGGGCGGCGCCACCTACGGACAGTCAGGTAACCGTCGACTAATGCCGAGGTAGACCGAGTATCGTCTTCTGCGCACGTGCCTAACACTGACCTACGACAAACCAACACAACTGTCGACATCACCAAGTCAATTGTGATGAGCGTTTGTTTATATCTCAATCATTAAAAGAAAAGCCCTTTTATACCAATGAAATACTTAAATCAGTTTTAATTTAATCTACTTGCATTAAAAACAGGTTAGAGGGAGGAAGTATACAAACATCTCAGAGCACTTGTTTACAAAACCCGTGTTCTAACCTCAAATCCTATCCACGTAGTTTACGATAGCCGTGTTGGCAGAAAAGCAGTCGACTGTTGGAACACGGAATGACTACTGCGCACCTTGGGCGAGTACTCTCCCTTGTATTCCCTTTACGCAGGTGACCGCGCTCACGTTGCCAGGAGGGCTGTGCGATATGATGATATATCGATCACGGAACAATAGTTCTGAAATATCGCAACTGCGATTTGGTCCAACAGTGTGAAACAATATATGACATATCGCGATACTAGCAATAGGAACGATATGCGATGTCGGTGATATCAGTATGGCCGATATTTTCGATGTCAGTATAAGCGATATTCACAATATATTGCCATCGAATTTTAATATTCTCTGGTAGCAATATATCGCACCGATACCGATATGGCCGGGGTTTTTGGAAACGATATTGAAAAGCGGACATCTTACTGCTGTAGTCGCCTGAGACCGCGAGGCAAGCCATACGACCTCCCACAGAGGCGACACGAATTCAATTCCCAATGGGGTCGCTCCCGATTTTCGTGCGTGTGAACCGTGACGGACCTTGCCATTGGTCATTGTGTTTTCTCGGGGTTTTCCCATGTCCCGCCCACTGCTGCATTCTATGCCACTACAAGTAACCCTTCAGGGAGAGGGGCAACTATATGCCTACTCTATCCATTCCAAGATGGCAGTGTGTGCATCGCGAGCTGTCAGAAACACGCCCACTCCGCTTTTACGTTATAAAAGAGGTATTTACTTTAGTCACGGGTTGTTCATGGTAAAAAGAGAAATTTTGAAGTAATATTTTGAGAAAAACCACTGCCCATATTAACATATATAATATAGTACACAGTGGTATGCCAACTCCGAGTTCAGTTGGCAGTGAATTAATAAAAATATTTGCTATATGCTTTTATACTGTGTGCCCCTTCACTTGTTTTTTGTTTGATTGGTACTTTAGGATGATTAGAACAAATAGTACGTATGAGTACACACATTTCACCACATTTAATGTAGTTTAAACTAGGGATGGAATCCTCGATACCGCGATACCTCGATATCCTCGATACTTCATAGTATCGAGTATCGCACGATACTATCCAAAAGTAACGAATTTTAACACCCATTTTCTCGTGCCACAATTATGATATACGAGCATACCATAACTTTTGGAATGTGTACAATAATATCGAAAAGCGTACCATACCTTTCAGAATGTGTACAATAATTTCGAACAGCATACCATAATTTAATGTGTCTTTTGGGTGTTCCAACAAACACATAATATATTAACCGCAACTTTCAAATATGTACCATAGTTATCTTGGCTCGCAGCTAGCATTCCAAAGCTTCCCGCAAGAATTCCAAAAAGGCTTCGCGGGTCGAAATCGGAAGGATGGTTTACACCTTATTACATTTTAAAAGTGCAAATGTACCATTATTCATAGCATAATATTCTCACAGTTGCGAGCACCTTGGGGTGTTTTTGGGCAACCCATACATATCACAATTATGATTTTTGACATTTACTTTTATGGTACATAATTGAGGTACAATAAAAACGGGTAGAGAGTTACGATCGAGCGCCGATAGGCACGAGCGATCAAATTGAGTAGTTATTGTACATCCCACAGATACCACAATTATCTTATGCAACTGCAAAATTAAATATTTACAAAAATAAATATCATAATCTGATACACCTGTCGTGGTCTAGCCCGCATATTACGCGGGCTAGACCACGGCGGGTGTATCAGATAATTACGATATTTATTTCACGTTACAGTAATTTCCTTGAGGTCGCAAAGTAAAACAAAAAAACTGTGAAATCGCAAAAGAAGTGTGTATCGAGCTATCATTTTCCTCAAATTTTGAGTACGGTTTTTACTGTGGAAATGTTATTCTATATAATCGAAGGAGACTGTGTTGGTTTATCATTGGTTAAGGATGTTTGTGTTACAGGCCGTGGACCATTTGTTTCCAGTGCAATGTAGATTTTTATATAATTCCAGTGTGTATCAGCGACACTAGTAAAATGAGCAATTTTTTTGACCAAGTTGTTTTGTGTTCATGACAATTTTAATTTGGTGTCGAGAGAAGTATCGGTATTGAGAATGTTTTGGTATCGAAACTTGTATCGAGTATCGAGAAAATGTAGTAAACGCTGTTTACGATAAAGTGAGCACTTTTGAAATCAACCATAGAAAAAAGTCACTGTCCCTACCTGCTATTATTTTAACGGACGCATTGAGTGATATGCGCACAGTAAAGTTGGTAACGATGGATGGGAAGTAGTTTCATATCTTAACGTCGAATAAAAAGTGTTAGGTAACCGTTTGTGATAACTTATATTATTTCGTTCGCTTTATGCTTGTTTTTAATGCTTAGAAATGTAAAAATGAGAATTTTTGTAAAATACTCACTTTTCTAATAATTTCACAGTTTCACTGGATCGACGCATGGATAAAGTGATGAGACCATGGCAATGTTATTTTGACATAAGGTGGAATAATACGCAACGTGCATACGGGTAGATCTTAAACAGGGCTTTCAAAAGTGCTAATTTTACCGTGAACAGCCTATATCGACGCATCCCTAGTTTAAACTTTCAAACCGAGTGCTATGATGATTACGTGAAAGTGAAATCAAAGATATAAAAACAGAATGAAAGACTTAATGTTCATGTTACCTCGTTAAATGCTATTATAAGAGACGAAATTCACATTTAAGAAATTATTTTTTATTGATTTTATTAGTTTATGCGTTGCCGTTTAGTACACATTGTTTAAATGACATTTCATACACGTTGTTTAACTTATCCATCATTCCAAAAACAAATTACTGAAAACCAGTGAATGCAATGGTTAATGAATCAGTGGGAAATGTCACTGAATCAATAAGTGAAGGTAAAATTGGAATATTTTCACTCCTTCATTAGTTAAATTCACTGGCGTGTCTGTTTAATAGGCCAGGGACTGTTAACTGATTTAAACAGTGAAATTCTCTTTGATTCAAATTTAGAGCGTGAACCTCTGCGCTCTGTATGAGCTCCTCGTCAGAGGTCGCTTTAGCAACGAACTAAGTAGAGTGGGGAGATTTGAGCGGCTCTTAACATCGAGGTCTTGTGAACCGTTGAGGATGAAGTGAGGTTAGTATGGAGCAGTGCCGGAATGCAAGGTCGGGGGAAACGGGAGATCCCCGAGAGAACCTGCTGACCAGTCACGATTCCCACACACCAAAACCCGGGAGCGACTCCGCCAGGAATCGAATCCTGTTCACCTAGGTGGGAGGCAAATAGACCGACTACTACACAACGACGACCACAGCTGAGAACTACAGTCGTTATTCATAGTCAGAGCTTCGTCCAAGAATGATCCAGAGATGATCTTCCTTGGAGTTGGTCTGAGATTAGCCTGGAATAAGGGTGGACTAAATATATTGTATTCATAAACCCCGATTAGAGTGAGACTAACTTTAGTCGTTGGATCATTGAAGTACACTGTAGCCAGGTTTACTGCGCATGCGCATTGCAGATTTTCGTCTCAAATAAAACCTTCAAGTTCCACTGATGACAAAATAGAGTCTAGATAGCGCTAAACTCAATATAACTTATTTAAAAATTAAATGTTTTTCCTTTTCAAATTGAATAGTAATTTACAATAAATATTAATCTGCGTAACAAGAAACAAAATTATGCTGTGTGTCGAATTGAAAATAAAAGAAGTTTTGTAAATATGCATATATTATACAAAGCAATTTTTGATGCAAAAGTTTATATTAAAGTTCTCTGCACATATTTGCTTTGATCGTTGCCATTCAAAATGGATGAATAACAATTTCGTTATTTTTCACTACTTTAACGTCACTTATTCGTTTTAACCTTGTTTTCATGACTCTATCATATTATAATATCTGACTCTCTATCATATTGTAATATCTGACTCTCTATCATAGTCTATGTATTAATACAGCAGGATGGAGAACGATAAAATTAACATACTAATATCTTATTATTCCATATTTATTTGTTAAATTGTCATAGCACACACATATGCACTATGCACTGGTAATATGGGTTGCTTTCATTTTATTATGTCAATACTGACGTTAAATGTGTATTGTAATGCTAAATATATTACAAAATTGCATTATAAACTGCTTAAAATTATAATCCCCAGACGAGATTTGAACTTGCGTTCTTTTCACATCAGCCCCCGATGTTACCTTTTTTTTTATCCTTCATTTGACGTTGTTGCGACATTTTTGACGTTGACGAAGCTCTAGTGAGACCGACTTGTTGACGAATTCCCAGTGCGACAATCGAGCTGAGCATCTGCCACGTCGCAGGCACCGGGGCGCGAACCCGCGACCCTCCGCCTACAAGTAGGCCACCCTACCCCTGCGCTATGACGGCAGGGCTTAAATTAACACCGATGCCTCGGCCGGGATTCGAATCCAGAGCCTCTCGCATCCAAGATCAGCGGCGCACCGACCGACTGCGCCACGTGAGGTATGCCAACGTGAGGTTAAAAAAGAATGGTAACATCGTGGGCTGATGTGCAAAAAAGAAACGCAAGTTCAAATCTCGTCTGGGGATTACATTTCGTTCGAGATTACATTTTTTTAATGATGGTGTTTGATTAATTGTATAACCCTACGTGTGGACGAGAAATACAATAATATATAATTCACTGTTTTTCATTGCAAGATAGCTAGTTCAATACAATCTGAAAGCGTTCCTAATCAAAAGATTACTGAAACGAGCACTTCCGTTTGCTGTTCATTAAAATATTTTTTTTTTTCCTGTGAGAAAATAACTTTTTCAACATAAGAGGATAAACTGATTATACATTTTCTAAAACAATTTTTAAAAGTAGGAGAAAATAAAATTGACAATTTCTTTTATAAATAAGGCACACTGAACAAAAAAAAAAACCAAGATTTTAAAAATATATCAAACAAATCACATCAAAATTACTGGGGCGTGCTCTTTTAGAGTAAATATGAAAATTTGAAATAATTTTGAAACACACTGAGATGAACATTGATACTAAATAAACAGGTAGTCTTATTTGGCATTGTCGGATATTATTTACATTGGGACTGACTGTGCCAACTAAGCTGGAAAGTCGGGCCGACACATGAGGTAAGCCTACCTACCACAGCAGACATGGCTCTGGGCTGGATGGGTGTAGGGGTTCGGGGTGAGGGGGTTCGTGTCCTTGGCCGGGGCAATGCTCGAGCAGTCCTAAAAACGCATTCTGGAGTAGGAGTGGAGGTGGTGCAGACAGGCAGGAGCGATGCGGAAAATTCTCGAGGGGTCCCGCCATCTTAGTTCTTCACCAACCCTCACGCTGCATTAGACGCGACACTGGACAACAGCTCTCGCTCGTCTTCACCGGACGGCTTACCGGCTGCCGGGTTATCGTGCGATGATATAGGGGTTGGCGTCAAAAGGCTTCGGAGAGTGTAGGCATATGATTGGCCTGAGTGTTAACCGCGATTCTCGTTAAGCAATATTATATTCTCCGCGCTCCAGGTCTCGTTCACAGTCTTCGTAAACTACAGTGCGAAATATTTTTTATAAGTTTTAATTTATCGGGAAATAAATTTTCGTGTGATAGCCCGATATAATGTGTTCATTATTTTTATAATCGTTTATCGTCTCAAGTACGTTTCTGAGCTCGGCCGACGAAACTTCGTAGCATTTTCAACTCGCATTTTGGTTACCAAGTGCCGTGAATTTCACGGACGTAGCGGAAATTTGAAGTATGTCCGTTGTTTTTAATAATATATAGTATGTTTCTATAAAGTGTTGCATGATTACGCTTTGCGGGATTAAGTCTTTCTTCACGCCATCCGAGTCTCCTTACGCTTCGATGGAAGTTTGTGTTAAAAGTGAATTATTCTGAAAATAGTGAAACTCGCATTAGAAAAATCTAGGTGTCTTTTTAAAAATAATTATCGTTTCGTTGTCTGTTGTAGGACGAATAGTGTATTCAAAGTTTTTGCACATAATTTCAACTCAGTTGCCTTCAAGATGCCGACCGCGCTCCACGTATATATAACAGCTTATAAGCAGGTGCACATCATATGATCCAGTCATTCATTGACTGACCTCCGAGGTGGGCGGATGTGTTTTGGGAGAGCTCCTTGTACGATTTCATTACGTGTTTAGTCATTTTTTTTTTAAATATATTTTCACCTCAATCTGTAATCAAGCGTAGCTTATAAGTTGACGTAGCTCCTATATCCAAGTAAATGTTTCACTGAGTGAATGGATGTATATTAAAAATTTTCTTTTTTATGCATGTTAATCAATTAATTTCTTTAAGCATGTGGATTACATTTCTAAAATTCCTCGCCAGTCTCACAGGCAGACGGACGTGTAAGATATGTGCGAGAGGCGTCAAGTAGTGTCATATATCTTGTTATTGTTTTCGTCAGCTGTTTAATTTATAGGGACATTTTTTATTTGTTGTAGGTAAAAGTCGTTAATTTATTTTTAGACACCTGGAGACTCCCGTAATTGTGATATTCACGTAGTTGTGTTCTTTGTTATACTTCTCTCTCGTGTAAATTATATTGCTAGCATACAGCTCGGGGTAGACTAATTCATCTCTTAATGTTTAATTTATTTTAATTACGTAATAATTTCATACTCGACACTCACGTATTTGCACTTGTTTCTTTATGATACCAGGTAGTTATACTTCTCTCTCGTGTTATTTATTCATACGTAGAACACTCTCAAATTCTCTAACGTTTAATTGCATTCCGAATAATACTATATTTCAAAGTCGCCTATCTACCAACACCGTCTACGAGCAATATCACTAACAAACCAAAAAATTTACATTTATGCCACTCTTGCACAAAACTCGCAATATATATATAATATATATATATATATATATATATATGCACTCCATCCTCAACACGCCGCACCTCATCGAGTGCCAGAGCTCACAGGGTGAGGACGTACTACTAGATCTCATTCTCCCCACAACAAAAAGAAAGAAAGAAACTAATAAAGTACAACTATACACTTATCACGCAAATATCTTTATTGATTAATTCAATTAAATTAATTGGATCAATCAATAAAATCTACATACAATTTTATCATATGAGAATTTAAAAAAATCGATCGGATTAAGGATTGATCCAAAAAATCATCGGATTAACAATTATTGATCGGATTAAGATCGGATTAGGGATTAACCCTTTTGATATCAAATCGATAATCTATCAATTAATCCAAATCAAAAAGGTGACCTCCCTTTTTGAATTTAGGACCCCTACGCCCCATACTACTATTATTGTTATTAAAAAAATAGTTCAAAGAAGGAACTTTTCACGTGTAATTAGATCTGTAACAGCCGTTTTCCCCGCACTTGCAATACGGTGCTGTTCCATATCCACCTCATTTCATCCTCAGCGAGCAGAAGTAAAGCAACTGCCTATGGAGCACTGCACCTGACTATACAACGTGAAGAACTCATAAAAAAAGCACTACAGACACCATGAAAATTGTCACAGTAGTGCGATTTATGCTGTATGTGAAAGGAGCATGTATATATTTTGCAACATTATAAATTAGTTTACTAAAATATACTTTTTGAATGTAAAAAATTAATCGATTGATAGAGTCCGCATTTTTAACAAAGTTTAAGCACATTTCCATTCTGTATACTTCAGAAAGCAGTATATACTAAAATCTTCTTCAAGAAGATCGTCATATTATTTACTATGTTTGCATCTAAGAACATTGTAATAATGATGTAGGAAATAATTTTTGTAATTGATTGTATGTGCATCCATTTGTTGCAAACATTTATGGCTCAAACTGGCGTAAATAAAGTTAATTAGAAAATTTTTATGATACCTTATTCTTACAATTTTCTTGCATGCAATCACAGTAAATATTATGACCATATTTCTTCAAAAAGATTTTACTGTAAGTTCTGCTTTCTGAAGTGTCAAGAATGGAAGTGCTCTTAAATATTTGTTAAAAATGGGACTCTATCGATCGATTAATTTTTTATATTTAAAAAGTATATTTCAGTAAAATGTTTTTCAATGTTGCAAAGTGAATACATTCTTCTTTCATATAGAGCATAAATCGCACTTTTGTGACAATTTGCATGGTGTCTGTACTACTTTTTTTTTTATAAGTTCTTCGCGTTGTATAGTCGGGTGCAGTGCTCCATAGGATGTTGCTTTACTTTAACATTAGGAACCGTCCGTGCCTATCCACTTCGCACCATTTTTATTGCGTTGAATCAACGCCCATTATCGACGAATTTACGCATACGATACGCGTAAATTACTTCCTTGTTTAAATTTTAAAAAATCTCTATCCCACTTATAATTACGTTGCAATGCCTTTGCAAAGCACGTATCACGTAAGAATTTTCTTGATTTGAATAACGCTTTGTGCCTTAGGAAGACGCGACAGGTAAGCTCTTCAGGAGGGAAAATAAATATCAGTTGTAAGCGGTATCAAATGCCGCATTGACTTTTCTTGCTATAAAAAAACGTTTATTTTGCTCTGTTTTTAGCGAATATAATTAGGTTTATCGTTTTCACTGATTTGGCTAAATTCTCACTGATTCAAGTTTAAAGTGTATGTTTTAAACTTGTCAGACATAAAACGGCCTTGTAAACGGTGAAAAGTCTATTGTAGATAGCGAACAGTTTCTAAAGAATTGGGTCATGAAATGGAAGCACTACGTGCTATTGAACAGCTGAGAGACCAAATTGGGACCATAGAGAGAAAAAATAGACAGTGACAAGGTGGACTGAAAATACTTGAGAGTAACTGTCTAGAGGAAAAAAAAATGCACTGGCATTGAAATGGCAACAAAGAAAATATGTTATTTCGATTTGAGAACAAAAATATAAATGAGATTGTAGGCACGAAAACAGTGGCGCATAAAGAGAGGCGCCAGCGTCAAGTGACAGTAGAGTTTCTCAGGTCTCACTGTATTCAAAATCTCATGTAGGCCCTACTTCATGTGTCTCTTTTCCTCCACTTAAATTACTTTTCCTTTCCATCATGTTACGTACTTTTTTAAATCTTTACTTTTCTGTGGTTACTACGCGTCGTTTTAACTACTCTCAACACACCCAACGAAATTAATATCCCCTCCATCTATAATCTTGTATTTCATACAAACACTTCTCTTCAGCTTAAACAGTTGTGTTTATTAACACGCTTGCCAGTACAAGCATATAGAGGCTACCCACAGCTATACGAACACTTTCGAAAGCCCGAATTATGATATATGCCTCTACCCATCTTGTATCTTTCCGCTATATGTAAAATCAACATTTCCAAGTGCCCGTTCACTTTATTCATGTGTTGAGCAAGTGAAATTTTGAAAATACTGAGGACGTGAACGTATCGCCAATATGTCAGTTCGTGTTTTTATGCGCATAAAAGAAATCAGAAACTAAATCAAATAAGTTTAGTTTCCACAAACGTAAACCTCGCACTGTTAAAACGGCGTTAATTCATAGAACTGCTGTTCCTAATTCGCTGCCAACTTCACAGCAAGTATTCCAGTCAAATGTTACGTTGGAAAGTATGCATATATGGCAGTAACTTTTTCCAGAGGTTGATTTTGAAAGTGCTAAGTTAAACCTGACCAGCCTATACGTCAACACAAAAAATTTTTCTGTTGATTTTTTTATTACCTTTTAGGGTCGAACCCTGGAATGTGTGATCAAACTGACGTATACCTTGACACCTCAAAAATCTTATAATATTATAAATATGAATAAGCGCACAAATCATTCTCAGTCTCGTACACGCGTGTATTTACTGGTAAACAACATTGTTGCCACGGGGTTACGGTGACTGAGCGGTTAGCCTGCTCGCCTCCCACCAAAGCGATCCGGGTTTAATCCTCGGCCGGGTCACCTCAGAGTTTCACATGAGGGAATCGTGCAGGACGATACCGCTGGTCAGCGGGTTTTCTCGGAGATCTCCCGTTTCCCCACCCTTTTTTTCCGGCGCTGCTCCATACTCACATCAATCTCCCTCATCGGCTCTCAAGACCTCGCTGTTAAGAGCCGCACAAATCTCTTCACTTCACTTCAACATTGCTGCCTAATGCATTGAAATCAACCTTACAAAAGTCACTACCCCTGCCTGCGTATATTTTAACGGGTGCACTGAATTGCAGGCACCCGGTAAAGTTGGTAACAATAGATGGAAAGTTTTAACGTCGAATAAAAAGTGTTACGTAACCGTTAGTAATAACTTAAATTATTTCTTTCGTTTTATGTTTTTATAATGCATCGAAGTGTAAAAATGAGCAGATTTGTAAAATATTTACTTTTCTAATAATTTTTACAGTTTCACTTGACCGACACATGAATAAGGTGATGAGCCACATGGCAACAATAATTTTATATAAGGCGGAAGAAGACACAATGTGCATACAAGTAGCAGGGATTTCAAAAGTGCTCATTTTGCTGTGAACAGCGCATAAACGAAACGGGCTCGGGTGCTGGCTGGAACAGCCCAGGTCCTAGTCTTAAGGCCATAGTTCACGATCATTTTTTTCATTTCGTTATCTGAAAGAGAGTTATATAAGGGCCACATAAATGTAAATATCTGTAGTCAAATTATTATAGTTTTCAAAATATAGTACCGAAAAGGGATCATCTTGCTTCAGTACGGACTAACTTTAAGTCCGGAATTAGTAGTACTAACGACGTATTTAAGTCAAAATTAAACACGGCGAACTTAAAAATAAGACAGATTTGCTAATAGAAAAAACAAGGGGAAGCTACGTAAAGTTTGCGAACCACAAAAAAAAATACGATTCTGTCAATCCGTTACAGAAAAAATATGACGATTTAATGGATGAAATGTTCTGTTCTGTTCTGTGAATAATATTTTAATAGAAATATAAACATAATACATCAATTTTAAGATATATGTAGTAAGACTTACAAGGCCTTTCGAATTTCTGTGCCAATCAAATGTCTTCTTTGAAAACAGATTCTTATCAAATGTGATATTAATAGTTTCAAACAGAATTTTAGTACAATCTTACCTGTAATATATATTTATTAAAGTAGTTCTTTTCCACCTGCGTATCGGTAGCTCTACGGTAAAGTTCTAGTTCGATGTGCACAAAAGCGCCAGTTCGAGTCGCGTCTGAGTAAGTAAAATGTTAAGGGTTTTATAACGTATTTTTGTTTTGTATTTAGCAAACAAATTCCATTAAGCATCACTATAAAGGTAGCATTGGCGTACAAAGAAATGGAACCAGCCCATATCACCAGAGCATAGCTGGGTAGCAATTCTTTGTATATACTGCGAAAAAACGGACAAATCAGTATAGAAGAATAAAAATATTGGTGTATTACTTTTTTCGTCTTCCATGCCGCTGTATTACAGTACAGGATCGAGAGTCAGATACATAAAATAAATTATTAATAATAATTACCAATTTTTTTTGCAATTACGCAGAAATGTTAAAGGAAATGATTAATTTCGTTAACATGTACTTGCCGTACAAAAAAAATTAATGAAAAAATTATAGTTACAAGTGAGAATCGAACCGACAGTTCACATTTATAAAACAAGTGTTTTAGCCACTGCTCTGCACGTACACTTTCCAGTTAATAAATTAAAGTATTACTAAACATTAATTCATAAATGAAACATTGAACACTTTGCAATTTATGGAAAATTTGGTCATTAGGTAAATAATTAATCTCTGTTTGAAATCACTGAAGCTACTTTTAACTTGAGTATCGTTTCAAATGTGACTTTTCTTCAATAGTAAAGCTTTTATTTGAAAGGATAATCTGCATTATGCATGCGCATGACACCTGGCAACAGCTTATTTCGATGATCCTTCGACTAAAGTCAGTCCTACTCTAGTCGGGGTTTTGAATACAATATAGTTAGTCCACCCTTAGTCCGGACTAGCCTCATACCAACTTCGAGGATGATGATCTCTGGATAATCCCAGGACTAATATCTGACTATGAATAGGGCCCAAAAACTGCATCAAAAGGACAACGCACCGCATTCGTGCACACTCTATTCAGTAAAATTTGGCTTGAGAACTGTTTCTTGTTAGGCATTGCCAACACACCTACTTTATTTCCATTTATAGTAATATTAATGTTAAGTGAATTATTATAATTCATTGATAGGGGAGAGGCCTGAGTGAGAGTTCAGTTTAACGACAAATAAAAAAACTTTTATGCTAACAGAAGTATAACACGCTTGTGAATCATGACATTTAGGAAACTACCAACCATAAAGTTTCTAACAATGAAGAAATCCCGTCCACAATAATTGAGGGAATTATCGAAAATGGTGCTAGTCTGTGAAGGTATTAATCTTCTCTTTATTTATTTTAGTACAATTTAATAGGTTTTACCACATTATGACTAATTACGCAAAAGAAGGGGTATGTCCTTTTCTTTTAATTATTGAGAAAGATCGGAACTTCTTAGATGCCAAAATTATGCGTTAGGCATACGTATATGTTTGGGCATACGTTAACAGAATTGTAATAGAATATCACTTTTTCCATAGACAACGATGCAATTTTGTCCTAACAAGTATTATAAAACATAATAACGTACTCTGCATTCAGTTGGAAACTACTTAAAATATAACAGCTATTAGGAACAGCAAAATTACTTTGCTCTAGAGAAGCCTAATATAACCTTTAAGATAAGTCATTGATTTCATTTTCCACCACTATGGGGTATTCTCGATGAAATCGTAAAAATAGAAATTTAATTGAGTATGTACGAGAGTTTTAACCCCAGGGTTCCTCTTTGTAACTATTACTGGCGAAGCCACCATTTTGTTATTTCCTTCTTAGATTGTTGATTTTGCATTTCTTCGGAGTTATTTGAACTTTAGAAGTACGAGCCGCTGTTTCGTCACAGCCGATAGAGCACTCTCCATTATTATGCACACAATCCAACTCGCAGGAAACAAAACGTGATGAAGTGCGACTTTGCTGGGTGGAGTACGTGGCATGTAACACACACAAAAGATTTCACACGCCATTAAAAAAAAAAACCCGACACTGCATACCTTTCGACATACTGACACATCACGTCGTTTTGAAACAGTTTTTAAATTGCCTTCTCCAGCGAAATTTTAGTGGTGTAGGATGCTGCAAAAATTATTATTCATCATGCAGATGTTATACATATTGCCAATTCCAGCGGATAAAAAAACCATAATTTTCCGTATTTTCTGTATAATGATGTCCAAATCTGAATTTTACTGTTTACTGAACACAAAAGATTTATGTGCAGCCTAGACTTGAACTTCTTTTTTGCACACATGCGGAAATATCCTTGGTTATTAGCCGTGTATCTGTCCGAGAAAATGTTTTTTTTTATTCCACTGGGCTAATAAGGATTACATCATCCCGACACTGATCGTCGGTGATTGGTTGCATCGATAGTTTTGGTGAATATCATTAGTTGATTGTCTATTGATTTTGGTGATTGGCTAAGACGCATGAGAGTTAAAGTCATCCCACCGCGAAACTTGTTCTGAACTAACATGTTTTGCAGTACAGCTAGTCGTGGAATCATTTCGCGAAAAACAGGTGAATAGACACATCATAACTAACCATTTACAAAAATATTCACCAAAAAGAAGATGAGAGGCGTTATCTTAATCCAATTCAAGATAAGCTTGTCGAAAGCTATTTTAAAAAATGTAGGAATCTGCAAAGATTAAAAATATAAAAAGATAATTATGCGTAACAATTGTTCTTTTAAAAAGCATATACGTTCTCCGTGTGATTAGTCATAAATAAATTTAAATCTCGAGGTACCACTTAGACTATTTTTCCATTGTAAATTAACCCATAGAAGTGAAAACGTATAGAAGAATCAGAAATAAGTTACGCTACGTTTATAACAATTTATTAGCTATTGTGCGTTATCAACGTATCTCAGTGAACAAAAACATTTCGGATGGCCATTTACTCTCACTCTGGCACCCTCCACTAAATCAAGGGATGGGCAAAGTATACCCTGCACTCTCCCCCCCCCCCCCCTCCGTCACCACTCTTCATCCCAGGACCGTGTGGTGACATTCTGCAAGGTAAGCTTGCTAGTTTACACTTCCACCACTAAACGTAGCTCGGTAGCTGAAGCCATATGACGCATTTAGTGGGTCCGTTGCTGCTCGCTTGTGAATGGTCGGAATGCATTCACTTTCCCTAGGCTGCACGGTGGTTACTGGCTCCTGCTGCTTGCACCGAGAATGTACATCAGTGAGCAAGCACTAACTTACCTTGCGATAAATTCTTACTGCTAAAGATTTAACTTGCAGAAGAGAGCTTTGCGATGGAAGCACTGCACGCCGGTTCAGCACCCTGATCATATGAGCAATGGGACTCTGCTGGGAGGATAGACTAAAGATGAGGCAGACCGATCTCGCTGGCTGCTCGCAACCAATCTCCGTGTCCCAACACTGAACTGCTTTTCTGCGAACACAACTAGAGAAAACGGCATGGTTTTTTATTTTAGGTTAGGAAACTGATTTGTAAACAAATGCTCTGATATCTATGTGTACTTCCTCTAACCAATTTGTAATGCAATTTGATTTAATTAAAATTGGTAAAAGTATTTTATTTATATAATAGGGCTTGCCTTTTTAAAATTAAGATATAAATATACATTCATTACTGTTGACCATTTTACTTTGACAGTTGTGTTCGTTTGGGGTAGGTCAATGGCTGAGAGCGCGTGTTACTGCCGCCCGTATCGCTGTGCCTCGAACGAAAAAATAATCTCGTGCCCTTGTACCCTTGAGTGAGAGCAGTTTTAGTAGCACGTGTGCTCTTACGTCACTTGTGTATTCTCACTACTGGCACAAGTTTACTTGTGTTGTGTCTGTAAACTCACATTCATTCCAGAGCTCCTCATTGGCAATATCTGCGAAGTTGCATGAAAGAATGGTTTTATTTCGTTTTCAAGGTGCCTACAAAGCTTTTAAGTGCATCCAAAGCTTCTTTCCCCATTCCAACGCTGAGATAAGAGTGTAAAGATACGAGAGACTCTTTTGTCGCCTGCTCGGAGAATGTATGCATTTTCCAACAAATAACGCATGCATGTTTAACATTTAAAACATTATGCCCGGGTGTAACTCCGGACTATAATAAAGAGTAAACTTTCCGTGCAACTGAAAACAAATTCGCATGCACGTAGTTTTATTGTTTTTAATGCTCGTAAGGATCTTTAAAAAAAACTTCATAACTAGGGGTAGTGAAATTTCGCGAAAATATTCCAAGACAAATTTCAAAACACTGTACGGTCGTTTACCTATCTTGATTGGCTGAATTTCTTTTTTGACACATGTTAACTGTCTGCACACGAATCACGTAGCAGCCGTGCCGATGTTGAAGAGTTTTGAGTGGTCCTGTCAAATATGAAAACACCTTTTTAAGCAGACAACAAACAGTGGCAATAGAGAAACTGCTGTTGGGTGATTATAGTATTGAAGTCTACCGTGTACTTGTATTTTTTTTCGCGAAATATCACTAGCTCTATTCATAACACATCAACAGTAACTTTCGTGGATACAAATAACAATTTCACAATAACTGAAATGAACAATAAAGATTGTATTACCTGATACATATGAAAAAAATATTTCATTGCGATACTATCAACTCGGCACTCCATTGGCTGAGAGTCAACCAGTAATACACTTTATTCATTGGAGTAACCTTGTCAAACGTGATGCGAACCAATAAGATATTATTGAGTGGGAAAACGAGACCAAGAGAAATGTGATTCCTAATGACGGATAAAAGTGACACAATTCTAGATTGTCTTCAATGGCAATAAATGTGTACACATTGCACAGTGTTGAAACTTTCATAAAGTAACTTGAAACAAACGTATTACATAGAAATTGAAAATACCATTGCAAATAATACAAGAAGTTACTGGTAACTAATGAGCCTACTTTCTCTACATGGGTGTAAAAATAAATTTTGATGAAATTTTGGCAAGCTTAGATGATAGGAAGGCGTTGACGTCTCATTAACAGCAATATCATTAGAGATGAAACCAGAAACACGTGAAACCGTACCAAGACAATAAAAATACACGAGTGACTTACCCGGGGTTCGAATTCACAAAAACTCACAAAATTAAGCCAACTTGCAATCAACTGTATCACAGAGGTAGGATTAGGAGTATCAACTTCGGATGTATTCAGTCTAATATTTTTAATGACAGGGTTCACTAAACTGAAATATTTACAAGGCAATCATTTTGAAAATAAATTTCTTAGCCATTAAACATAAGTTTAAATGGCCTACCATTGCGCTACTTGTGTGAAAATTTTGGTTGAAATCGGTTCATTGATCTCCGAGATACGGCATAAAAACCTTATTTTCTTAAACAGGGCTATCTTACAAAATTGCTTTAAAAGAGGCTCTGTAAACGATGTTTCTAATTAATACTGTCAGCAAGCATAAAAAGTTCGATTGAAATTGTTAAATAGATATGCCAATTATATCACAATATTTATATGACCACCATTTTGAAAATCATTGTCTGGCCCAATTTAAATCATGTAATTTTACACGACCTTTTCTAGGTGTGCAATATTTTGTGGAAATTAGTTGAATTATTCCGGAAAAAATGGCAAAATGTTCAATTAACTCACCTGACACTATTTTCCAAAAATCCGGCAAAAGAGGATTTCTGTAAACATAAATGGTATTTCTAATTAATATTACGAAAAAAAATTTGGTTGAATTTTGTTGAAACATTTTAAAGATATAAGAAATTAATCTAAATTATTTAATAAAACCCCTATTAAAACATGCCTGTCATACATAATACAAGTTAATATGCATGCCCTGCTGTAACGATACTTTCGTGAAATTTTGGTATGAATCGGTTGATTTGTACACGAGATATGGCATAAAACCTCCATTGTTCAAGTTGCGATCTTCATAAATGAAGGGCAAAAAGTGTATATATTATCACATTCGATGATTTTCATAGATACACTATACAAAGTTAAATTTAAATCTGTAACATAATTTCGTAGATAAGGCACACTAAGCTAAAATGTTTGTATAGGCGCCATTCTGAAAACAGAGACTCACGCACTTAAAACACATAAATTAATATGGCCAACCACAGTACAACTTTTTCGCCAAATTTGAAATAAATAGGTTCATTGATTCCCCAGATACGGCATTAAAACTGTATTATTTAATGTGGTACTGTCTTACAAAATGGCAGAGAGATGACGGTTTGCATAGACAATTTTAATGGATATTACTGATACTGCCAGCATGCAAAGTTAAGGTGGAATTAGTTTTGCTGTTTTGTAAATAAAAAATCTGAGCTAAAATGTTTACATAACCGCCATTTTCAAAATATGTGTGTCCGATCCTCTCAAAGTTTATAAGTTTACATGGCCTGCCATAGTGCTTCTTGTTTGTCATATTTGGTATAAATTGGTTGTTTTTTGGAGATATCATGTAAGTTTAATTTATCATGTGCAGGGGTAGTGAAATTACGCGAAAGACTTCAAGACACGTTCTATTTCAAAACACTCTAGGGCTGTTTACCTAACCTGATTGGCTGAATTACTTATTTTAAACGCTTTACCTGTCTGTACACGAATCACGTAAAAGCCGTGCTAACGTTGCTGAGTTTTGAGTGGGCTGGTCAATTATGAGAACTCAAGCAGACAGCAACCAATGGCAATATACAAACTGCTGTTGAGTACTTATAGTATTGATGTCTACCGTGTATTCATGATTTTTTTTTTCGCGAAAATTCACAATCTCTAATCATGTGGTACTATTTTACAAAAATGGCGGACAAATGAAATTTTGTGTAGACACATTTGATGGTTGTAATATAAACATCCAGCATAAAAAGTTTCATTGGAATTAATTACAGGATTTCAGCAATATAACATACAAAACTAAAATAGCTATATGGCCTCCATTTTGTAAATAAGTTTCTGACATCTAAAACATACCTGTTAACATTACCTACTACAGTATTACTTGTTTGCCATATTTAGTAGGAATCGACCAATTCTTTCTCGAGATATGATACAGAACTTTTGTTTATATGTGTGGCAATATTGTACAAAATGGAGGAAAAAAGAGGCTCCATGTATATACATTTGATGAATGTTATATAGACTCCCAGCATACAAAGTTAAGTTGAAATTAATTAAAAATTTTGAAGATGTAGCATGCCATGCTAAAATAGCTATATGACAGCCATTTTGAAAATAAGTGTCGGACTACTTGAAACATATTTGCACATATCAACTGTCGCAGTACTACTTGTTTACCAAGTTTGGTAGGAATCTGTCAATGTTCCCGTAGATATTTGGCAAAATCTTCATTAATTCATATAGTGCTAGCTTACAAAATGGCTTATAAAAGTATTTGTTGTTTGTTAATACGATGCTTCTAACAAATACTGGCAGCGCACAAAATTTGGTTGAAATTGGCCAAATGGTATGGTAGTTATACCAAATAAAGTAAAAGTAAAATATTTGTATGGCTGCCATTTTGAAAACATGTGCCTAATAAAGTTCAATTACTTATGTTTACCTGGCCTATAATAGAGTTAGTTACTTGCCAATTTTTTCGAAAATTAGTTAACTAGTTTTTGAGATATAACGTAAAAGCTTTATTTATTTATGTGGGGCTGTCTTCCAAAATGACTGATCAACAACAATATTCACCTCTGAATTCAATGCTTACATTACGCCTTGCGCTGTCATCATACAAAATTTGGTTTAAATTGGTTGAATGGTATCCAAGATCCGACATATCAAACTAAATTTTTAATGCCCACCATTTTGAATTTAAGTATCCTGCGTGGTAGAAAACCATAAAAGTCAGATGCCCTTACTTAGTACTATATGTAAACAGAGTTTGGTGAAAATCAGTTCATGTGTTCAATACGTGAAAAGAAGGGGACTCACGTAGATACACACTAGTACACACAGACAGAAAATTATTCCCATTAGCTTTCTTTCCTTCGGAAAGCGGATTAATTAACTTTTGTGTTCAGTCTCCTTCACCAGACACGGGTGCCTTGTTACCTGTTACGGTCCGGCGCTGTGGGGGTTGACCCGCCTCAACACTTTCCTCCCCCCCCCCCCCTCAGACAGATTTGCTCTCTGCTCCCTCATCCGGCGGCTGGGGGAACGATTGACCGCCGACCATGCTTCGCTTCACAGCCCCTTCTCCCCCTTGCCGGAGGAGTCGGCGACTGGATAGGATGAGCAAAAATTTTCTGTTAATCCTTTTACTCGGCGCAAAGCGGTATTTGGAGAAGATTCTGGACCAGAGCCGACGACAATGTAAATCACTCCCCCCTTCCCCCTGCAGACGGAGAAGAGTCAGCCTTTGTGGTAGCCATCTGGCTGAAGTGCGGCAATAAGGAAAAGTTAAGTGCAGCGTGGGACATCAAAGGAGAGGACGGTCGGCGGCGGAGGATGCGAGGCAGCGGCAGACGAGTGTTTTGTGCGTTTACATAGAGGACGTGGTACTCGACGACGGGCTACTGTGCATGAAGGCGCTCAGAGATCTCTAGAACATTCCGGACTGGTGGAATGTGGACTTAATGAAGGTGGGGCTGTAAGGATGTGTGATGCGGACTTAATTGTAAATACTGGAATTGTCAAGCATGTTTCTCTAAGCATGATACAACATTTGGAAGGTGATTCCTTTTGAAAAATGAGACAGAAAAGTTATGCATGGCTAATGAACTAAAGTAATTATTAATGGAGTTATGCACCCCCCAAAAAAAAAGGAAAATGAAAAGTTTATAATAAGAAATATCAGAAAATACTAAAAATGAAAGAAAACTAATGTTGACAGTGTATCACTGACATAAGATAAGCAACATCTGAAACTGCAAGTGCAAATAACATCCCCCATCAGTAACAAAATATACAAGGCTTGTAATTATCAGATAGCATTCAATGTTGTACCCTTGAGAAGGTGTTGTTTGCAAGAATGATTATTAATCATCATGCTAATGTGTACAAAAAAAGTTCTAGAGAAAACAGCCCCAGCTGATAAAAATATTGGTAAGAAAGTCGAAATTTTTCTCAATTACGGGGCGGAAGGAGGTGTTACCTTGAAAACGTATCTGACACCGGTTGTTATAGTAAATGCAAACCATCCCATTATATTACTATTAATTAACTTCGCCTCCCTTTGCCCTCATAAACAGCCCACAGGCATAATGAAAGTCTGTTAATAAACAACGAAAATATTCTTGTTGATGTTTATCCAGCGTGATTGTATTTTAGCTTAAGCGAGCGATCTGGATACTTTATCAGCGTCAACTGCCATGATCCATTGTTCTTTTAAAGTCTTCATATTTTTTTCCATTTTTTGGGAAACTGTTCAGAAAGTTCAGTGTTTATTTTATTTCTTCTTTCATTGGCACTGTCTTGTGTCTGCCATAGAAACTGTATGTTGAGAATATTAGGAAGCCGCATATCTGGGTATTTTAGTAGCATTTTAAAATTTCTTTACGTAATTTTTCTATTCGGTCGATCAAGTACAAAAATTATTAGAAAACTTGAACAATTTAAAAGGAAGAGTCTATGTATTTGCCACAACCTAATGATAACTCGTCTGCAGTTTTCTGCGAATACCGCAGTTCATCAAATGTCTTTTTTTTTTTTTTTTTAGTCTGGCACATATGACTATGATATCATTTTGGTAATGAAAATCCGATGTCGCCCACGAGTAATCGTTGATAGCTTGCTTAGAATCTACGAAACTGTATTCAACTCACACTAAATAACAGAAAGTGGCACCCAAATATTTGGTACAGTATTTATGTTGTAGACAAGGCAGTGATAGAGGCGTGGGTCCGCAAAATCTATGACAAGGAAGAGGTTGTGGTCACTTATGTTACTGGTCCTGGAGAAACTGGTGATGGAGGCGAAGGAGATTCTGATGAGGAAGATCTGGAGCCATTAAAAATGCAGCTAAAGGCGATTGCAACTGAAGAAGGAGATGATGAAGTCCTTCGCAGTCTTAGTAAGGAGACTAAGGAATTCACACTTGTTAGGCGAGGAGGGAAAAGTGCTAAGAAGGCACAACTCGTCCCGGAGGAAATGGCTGGCACATCGATGACTGCAGTGGATGACATGGCAAAGTTCCCGGTGGAACCAGTGCTGGCCTCTCCATCCTCTCCTCTAGGTGGCCGATACCTATTAAAAGGTCATTCTTAGAGCACTACTTTCTCGCCATTACATTTAACCCCTGCAAAGCAAAAGCTAAATCGGCTCTTTGATCTTCAGGGTGTATCCGGATCTTTGCAATTTAGAAACCCTCATGCTGTCCAAAAAAAAGAAAAATAAAACTACACTAATCTATTCACCCATACAACTAACTACCATGTCCACCTTTAATCCTTCTTTCATGGTAAAACTAAGCATGGCGGTGCCCCATTAACTGCAATTTGAGGCCCAGAGCGTTCGACTGTGCATGGACTTAGTAGTGGGGAATGCCCGATACCTAAACACGTTCCCCACCATCTCGCCCCTGAGAGTAAAGGTCTTTGTCACACCACACTGTTGTCTTTCGGTATGATTCACATTCACACACACTCATTCAGTTCATTCTCCTAGTGACCTCAGTGAGGTCTGGTTCGTCACACCATGGTTATCCATTTTCGATTCACATTCCAGTGCCATCTGCCAAGGTCTTCATCAGATTTGCCTGGACAATAACCTGTCCTATCCAGGAAGGTGAGACATGATCGGGTTCGATTTATTTGGTGTTTGAGGCAGGGCAGGAGGGAGGGGGATGTGGATCTTTCTCTGGTGGAACTCTCCCCTTTTCTGGTTCTTCCAATCCTTTTGTCAGTTGCTGCAGGGGGGTCTGTGGAGCCCTTTTCGATACCCCTCCCTCTGCAGAATCCCTCTCTTGGACAGGTTTCCCTCAAGGAGAAACTGATTGTCGCTATCGGAACTGGCTCATTCTTGTTTTAGGATGCTGGCTGAAAGAAGTACTAATACTGGATCACAGTGTACCCCATGAAGGGCTTACTGTAGCCAAAGGTATGCCTCCCACATGTCCAGGCAACATCCTTGAAGCTCTCACATTCATCGAATCTCTCTCCTCTTCGCAAGCAGCACTCTTTGAGTAATCTCAGCAGTGCATCTTTCTGCGTTGGAATGCCCGCCTGGGAAACGACGGGCCTATCAACTGCCATTCGGGGGAAGAGGATGGATGACATAACAGGAAGACAGAAAGAGTCTGGCCTGCCTGAGGGGTTGAATGTCAGAAGACAACTGAGGTTCAACAATGAAGTTGTAGAGGGAATGGCGTCGTTGGACAAAGAAGACGATCTGGGAAATATCGAGAGCAATGTAAGATAGTCCTATGATGAGGCTGTGGAGATCATGACAAACCTAACAGAGTGGATCCTGAGCAAAAATTCAAAAATGAATTTAACACAGGTCAACTGAATCCTGCCTTAGGTACAAAGGATCCAGAAATTGCTTGGAACTGAACTAGTAGAAAATTCCAAACTATTTGAAAGTATCAAAGGTCAAGGGAAGACCTTGGAAAAAGTTAAGTAAGTGGAGAAAATAAGTACCTCGTCTGCAATACCAGGCATTAAAGTTATGCACAGGCCGCAAAAGGGGTGGAGGAATTCATTCCTAAACCCCTAAGGAAAGTGGTGCTGGTGTATCCGGAGGATTAGGGTACCACCAGCATGAAAGTGAACGAAAATATGAAAAAGTATATAGACCCTAAGGAAGAAGGGTTACAAATATGGTATATGAAAGAGATACGAAGGGGAGGCATTATGATCGAGACGGGGACGATGAAATACTCGAGAAGCTGAGAAATCAGCAGAAAATAAAGGAGCTTGGTTTGGAGTTGGAAGCCCCAAAGAAAAAAGGGCCGAAAGTTATCCTTTATGATATCCAAAGGTCAGAAGATAGTACTGACTTAATCGAGACTGTATATCAACAGAATTTTAGATCCTTGGATCTAATTCTGGGATATTTCAAGAGGAAAGTGCAAGTCAGCCATAGAACAGGACGGTGGGACACCAGTAGGGTAAATTTAATGGAGTAGGACCCAGCCACCAGGAGCCAACTGATAAATGAGCGAAGTAACTTTGTTGGCTGTGATAGCTGCAGAGTGCGTGACTACATATCTGTTTTGAGATGCTACAGACATCAGTCTTGAGGGCATATAGCCAAGAGATGCAATGCCGACCTCGCCTGCTCCATATGTGCCGAAAAGGGCCACAAATTTGAGGATTGTCCTCAGAAAAACTACAAGGATTGCCAGGAAAAATGTATTAACTACAAGAGGCGGCATTTGCATCATGTAAACTTGTGTGTGTGTTGCAATTTTACCGGATGTCGTTATCACTTATGCTTGGTTGTAACCGGATGTTATCACTTGTGCCTGTTGGCAGAAGTTGTTATCACCCGGAAGTGGGTATAGGAAGTTCGTCCGGTGATAGTGACACACCCGATATTCAGCGCTCTAATACTACTGAGCGCTGCCGCGAAGTAAGCATTTAGTGCTGTAGGAAGGATGTAGTATTACGGACGGTCCGGTCCTGGAACTTTTGCTATTTTTTTTTTTTGTTCTTCTGTTGTTATTTAGGTATGTTTTGGTGTACTATTAATTATTTTGTTTGCCTTTATGTTCTTATTAATCATTGTGGTTTTTAATGTCTTTTTTTCAGGTTCGGTATTAATATGTACCGTAAGCATTTTCATCCTTTGGGATATTACCCAAATAAGGTTTATCGTAATATTCATCATATTGAGAAGGACGTTAATAAGAATGATACTGAATGGAGTGTTAATGCTATTCACGAAGAAAAGAGTTACATTCTGTTGTCTTTCATGTTTTGATTTGGCTTGCAAGGTATTACTGCTAAAATGGGAAGCGGTTTGTTGGAATTTTGTTTCTTAAGAAAGGCTGGTAATGCAAAGGAACCTACTCCAAAGAATATAGGTGAGATTGAATCTCAAGACATTTTTTGATGGAAGGCATTTCGGTGGATCTCGCACGAATTGACCATGACTACTAAGCTGAGAATTGGGCAGGTGAACCTGCAAAAGTCGGCAATGGCGACCTTTAAGCTGAACAGGATTGTGATGGAGCAAGGGCTTGAGTTGGTTCTTTTTCAGGAACCATATGTCCCATTTGACGAGGTGGTTGGCTTTAAGGGATCTGTACCGACATCTGGCAGAAAAATTCAAGCTGGAATAGTGAGGACAAATATGTATATAGACGTCATGATGATGTCAAGCCTTTCGAACACACACCATGTGTGTGCACAAGTGCAAGTGGAGAATTGTAAGGTCTGGTTTGTGTCCTCCTATTTCCAGTTCATCGAAGAAACACAAGACCACCTCGACAGAAGACATATGTTACTGGATGAACTTCAGGGAAGACCTGTGATCATTGGGGTGGATGTGAATACGAAATCAAAACTTTGGCATTCGTCATTGAGTGACGAAAAGGGAGACCTCTTAAGTCAATATATTTGCTCACTAGTGAATTGGAGATTATGAACGAGGAAGGAGAACTCTCTACATATGTAGGGAGCTCTGAGGGTAATCTTGACATCACTGTCACAACTGGAAGAGCCAATGATATGATAAGTGGCTGGTATCTTACTGAGGATAGCTCCAGTGATCACAGGCTCATTATATTTAAAGTGAGGCTCACTGGAGCCAGAAATGGAAATATCTCGCAACAGTGTGAGTAATGGGTATCTGAAGTGAAATATATGCATAATAATTTGTACAGGTAGTCTTTTGATCTGGCCCTGTTGAGAAGAATGGCTAAGATGAATGCTGACTTCCAACGTGGCAGCTTGCAAGAGCAAATAAAAGGAATTACTAACACGAGCATGGGGGCCTGTAAAGACACTCTTTGCAAAACATGGCCAGGACTTCCAAATCTCAGCTGGTGGGACCAGTAGTTGGAAGAAGAATGGAAGAGCTTGCGAAGGGAAAGGAGGCGACTTCATAGGTCACATGGTGAAGAGAGAGAAGGTCTGGCAGGGGACTACAAATGGAAGAAATAAGCGTACTTCAACGGGGTCAGGCAGAAGAAGATACAGTCTTGGACGGAATTCGTCACGAAGGTCGTTAATGAAGACCTCTTTGGGGTGGTGTATATAAGATAATGGCTAATAAGATGAAGAAGACAAATCCACCGCCTAATGTCAGAGTAAATGGGACCCTGGTGATGGATTTGAAAGAGAGCATGAGTGCCCTGCTCCACACCCTGTTGCCGGATGACTCCCAAGATGGAGAAGGCGAGGGACATGCCCTTAAGAGAGACCTGATGGAGATGTTACCAGAGGAAGAGGATACTCCTGAGTTTACCCTTGATGAAATGCAAGAAACAGTCTGTGGACTAAAAAATGGGAAGACTCGGATGGGGTGGGTGCAGAAATCGATGCAGAAAACGGTGTCCAACGAGGCAATTCCTGTATTGGCGGGTGTCCTGCCTGTGGATCTACTTATAAGATAAAGAGGACAGACTGTGGAAAAATCCAGGATTAAAAGGCTGAATTTTCAAGACTGAAGGTTAATCAGACAGGGCATCCTGGATATGTAGCAAAGAAGATGTGATCAGTAAACTAAGGCGAAGATCACCCACGAGAGCCACCCAAGAGTAGAGCAGAGGATGAAGAACTAATGAATCACAATGAGCCATTACAGTGCTCAGTTGCACACCGGTCATGGCAGCTTCAAAGCGAACCTGCACAGTCTCGGGATAGTGACATCCCCACTTTGTGAGGTATGTGGTGTAGATGATATGGTGCAACATGTATTGATGGACTGCCCTTAAATTGGAGATCTAAGAGACTGGTTGCAAGGAATGGCAGAACACAGGGGACTGCGGATGGATACGAAAAGAGTAATGGAAGATCAAGAACTCCACAAGTTATGGAACAACTTTGCAACAAGAGTTGGAAAAAGGCTTGAGTTTGACCGGCGGCAACTGGAGCATTCCGATGACCCATGAGGGAGTGGTCGGTTAAAGGCTTAATGAATAAAGTCAGAGCACTTCTGATTGGCGAGGAGGACCAGTTTTCCCTGAGAAAACCGGCTACAGCCGTTGAGACTTAAAGAAACGGCACAAGGCACCAAGAGGAGAAAGTGAAGTGCACTGCCTTACTCATCCTAATACAGGTGCAGTGCGGGAGGATGGATGGTGTGCCGGCCTTCGGGCCGTGAAAACCTGTCAGTATTCGACTTCCCCCTCCTCCTTTTATTCCCCATACTTGAAATATACAGATCGAACTGCCAGTGTATATCTTAATCTAAAGATAAAAGCAAAATAAAATAAATAAAATTAACTATTTACCATGCATGGCCAAATGATTGAGTGGTGTTGCAGAGTTTTATTTTTTCTCAGTAATAGCCAGTTCAGACAAAATGTAAACATTATTGTACGTGTTCCGAAGGAAGGTTATGTCTGGCCGATGTACTGTTCTCAGCTATGCTCTCTGCCCACTCATCTCCCCTATGGTTAACTGTTTTGTAAACCACGCTACTACTCTAGATTAAGAATGACACATATCACTAAAGCCTAACACGAAGCCCATAGCTCACTGGTTGCGGTAACGAAACAAGTATAGGCTGTTCACATTAATGTGAGCACTTTTTAGGCCCTAGTTACTTTTTCCTTACAGCCATTTTTTTCTTTAACCAATTTTCAAAAATAAATATTGCCATGTAATTAATAAACACAGTGTGTATATTACACCATACTAGAAAGTTTACATCTAAGGCTACAATATAAAATATATTTATTGACTATTATTCCAAATGAGGGGATTTCAAAAGTGCTTACTTTATCGTGAATAGTTTATACCTACTGCTTCAGCTGTAGTACAATACGCAAAAATAATTAATTATTTGGAGTACCTGAAACCATAAATTAATTAGAGCTTGAAAGGTTTAACACTTCCATCACAATGGTCGCATAACGCACACTGAGAAAAAAGTTCTGTTGTATCAAACAACGTTTGTTTGGCATAACCAAATTCTTTGTTTGTATAGGGGCAATGAAATATTTTGTTGTTGTAACCGTATTGTTTTTTTGTTCTTATATGGCTGTCACAAAGAAAGGTTTGGTTGGCGCTACTACATATTTACTTGGCTCTACATACAATAAACATTTACTGTAAATATAAAACCAAGTAGAAATATAGCCGCGAATCGAACCTCGACCGTTTCCGTCTGAGCGCTATGCCCTAGCAACCTCAGGTAAAGTGACTCATAAAGGAACGACAATGTTTTTAAATATACGCAGTTCAACTGCTGAACAACGTACGTACAAAAACATTTGAAGTTTTACAATTTTACTTTTGAGTTTCGGGTGAACGTGTTTATTAGGATGTTTATACCATTATTAAGCATTAATAACCGCACTAACATACACTGTTGCTTTCCTAACTTTCAGAAAAAATGCAAACAAAATCTCGTGTTGTATTTTCCAACGAAGGTAATCAAATGAGTGCCAAACAAATATGTAGAGCCTGTTCAACAAAATATTTTGTTGACAGTCTAATTTATTTTGGCCCAACACATAGGTTTCGTACATTCAAACATGTATTTGGCTGAATGCCTCAGTTTAAAAGTTTCAGACATCCATCTGTTTTATTTTATTTTTTAACTTGTTAATAAAGGAACATAAAATAAATCATTTTCCCTTTAAAAGAAATTGTTCAGCCGAATAAAACAGCTCTATCATAAAATACGTCCCAAAGCATGACGAGCTTACAAACACTAATAACAAGCACGGCTAGTTTTATTGGTGCACGTGAAGCGAAGCCACGCCCTCCAACATAGAGGGCCATTGGCAAGACACTCGTCGGCACAGCTGGTGAGTTCTGAGTGGGTAAGAAAATGGAGACGTGACGTAATCAAAGTTCAACAGCCACTGGAACGACCACTTCTTCACAGGCACATATAGACTTTTGCATCAAACCTACTGGAAGCGGTTATTCTCGTACGCAATTTCGGCAGGCGTTGAAAGTGTTAAAACTTTTAAGTGTGGTGCAGAATTAGTTAAAATTAAGACAAGCTAGAAGCGAGTCGTGTATATTGACGACTACATGGCCATCAGTTCTGTTTCTCTCTGTACTTTCCATGACAACCAAACTTTCGGTTTAAACATCACCGGACACGCTTAAGAGTAGGTTGGAGTTGCGCGTCCAAGGTCAAGAAGCGAGGGAGCGATACGGGCGACACTAACAAGCACTTCTAGCGCCTCGTCGCTCCTACGCGCAAGGCGTACAGTGTTTCCGGCGTAACGCTATACTGTGCAAATTAGATCTGTAACGGTGGGGTTTTATCACACGCGATGAAAGACCACAGATTAAACTACGCCCGTATCTTTGTACTTTTCTCTTGCCGCATAAGGAAACTGCACAATTAAGCTTTAAAATTGCTATATTTGACCATTTTCAGGACTTTTTTTTCTCAAAGAATACACTTAATATGACAAAAGTAAAAAAAAATAGGGGTATAGATTTTTTTTTTTTTTTTTATCTTTTGTAACAAAAAGTCGTATTTGCAGAACATTTATTTATCGAGATATGCGTATTCGCGCAAACAACTATTTCACAAAAAATGCGGGGGTCCATCCCACTCTTACAAAATGCATATAAGGATTGAGGTATATTATATTCAGGAAGTAACTAAACACGTGATACACGGTGTGATTTTTCGAAAGTCTGATTCAAAAAGTGTGAAGATAAGGAATAGACTATACAGTTGTAGTCGTCGCAGAATCCTTCGAGTGTATGTTGGGTAGAGTGATCACGCTAGCTGCGCAAAACCAGCCTCCGTGTCCTAGCACTGAACTGGTTCTCCCATAAGAAATCTCGTTTCGTTCCTAAAAAGTAAACCTTACAAATAAACTTTAAGGTTCCCGCCTACCTAGCACTTTTTTTCGCGTTCGAGGCAGAGAAGCGCAGGAGCGATAAGGGCGACACTGGCACGCGCATCAAATGCACCTTCGCCGCTAAGCGGAACACGCTGAACTGGGGCGCAGTGTTCTCGTCACTCTACGTGTGCCTGTGGGACTTTCAGAGGCGACCCTTATTACTTTATTGTTTGAAACTCTGTATGAAGGTTCAATGCAGGGCCCTTGGGTAGTTCTGTGTGTATCTGAAGTGTATAATCTGAGATACGTAACTTTGAATAAGTAGTTTTCTTTTTTACTCTGGAATGGAGTTTCTATAGGTAGAGACCCGAAAAATTCGCGGATTCATTTTGGGACAAGCTAGAAGTCAAAACACGTGTTTTATATAACTTTACCCATTGGTCCACACGGTGTTTGACACCTCCTGGAGAACGCTGGCCCAATCGTCGCCTTCCACTGTGACAGCAGCCAACCAATGCACAGTTAATTTCGGCATATTTGTACATAAGACTGCAGAGTATAGCCTGCAGGTTATTGAACTCCCGAATTTTTCAGGTCTCTATCTATAGGCTGTTCACGGTAAAATGAGCACTTTTTAAAGCCCTTCTTAAAATCTACTTGTATTAACGTTGAGTATTCTTCCCCATTATGTAAAATTAACATTTTGGGACGCACAGAACTACTGTCTCTTAAAAACCAGATTAAGGTGAGCTGCTGATATTCTCCACTGCAGCAATAGCAGGTGTGTTGGCCTCTATATTTCCACTTACCAACATCCTATTGGTCATTTCTACACCGGACACGCTTACTGTACTCTGCAACCTTTGTAATTGGCTGACCGTGAGCCAATGAAGTCGCGCGTTTACTGTGTGCCAATTAATGTGTTGCGACAGAGCTAATAAGTTTTACAATCCACCGTGTTTATTTAAGAAATTATTGAAAATAACAGATTTACTCTTACGAAAATATATGTTAAGAAATTATACTATTTTACTTAGATTCCAATCAAGTCAAGAGAAATGCTAAAAATATTTAATTGTTAGCATTGTCTTCAAGAGCATACTCCGCAAAGGGTTAACATTGCCATGGGCCTCATCAATTTATTAATCTGCCGGCCAAATGAAACTATAAAATTATTAAAAAAGGAAATACATTATAAATCTGTTCATTTTTACACTTCGATGGGAAAAAAACAGAAAGCTAAAGAATTAATTTTAAGTTATCACAGGTAGTTACAACATTTCTTATTCGACGTTAATATATGGAACTAATTTCCGTTACCAACTTTATTGGGCGAATGCCTCTCAGTGAACCCATTAAAATATATGCATGCAGGGGCAGTAACTTTTTTTCTTAAGGTTCATTCCTAAAGTGCTCATTTTATTGTGAACAGCCTTTAATGCGCGGGATGTCTTGAAATTACTTGCCTACACTGGCCTGAAGTGTGTGTTATTTTTTTTTTCGAAGAAGCCGCCCAAAATCAATTCACTCACTCGTCGCTCACTTTTCGTAGAGCAGCAAATTGGACGCAAGTTTAATAGTTTCATATAGTCCGTTTACGGTAACGTTTCAATCCGGATTGAACCTCGAGTGGACTGAAGAATCCAGATTGAAATGGTAGTATAAACACATCCGTACTGGACTGAAATAGGAGTGGTGTGAAATAATCCAGTTCAGTTGTCGAGGTGAACTGGAATGTAGAGTCCGGATTGAAATTTTACTTTAAAGACCGATCGGACTGAAATTAGAACAAAGAAGTAGTGGTCGTAATATTGACTCGTTAGTTTGGTTATGTTATGGATTAGAATCATTCTGAGACTAGCAAAATATGTGTTTTTTTTTTTTTTTAAGTGGATCGAAAAATAAATGGCTAGGAAGAAACTGATAAATATTTGAATGGAGAAATATGTGAAATTCATTTTATATTATATTTGTTTTATAGTCCTGCCAGTCGCCAATAGAGTGCTTCTATGCCGTTTCAATCCGCAGTCTGGTTTACACTTCAGGGACAGGAACATTTCGCGTGTTCAATGACATGTATGCTATATATATGCTGTGAATCCGCCCCTGGGTCGTATTGTCGCTCGGGCGATCCCACCATCTCTGCTTGTGTTATCGGGAAGGCGGGGATCACGTTAATCCCACTGCGGCGTCAGCGCAGGCAGCCGACGCCCGCGTGTCCCGCGAAATCTGCCGACGTGAGGCGTCGACGAGAAGCGCTCCTTTCTCACCGCTGTCGTCACCCCCCCCCCCCCCCTTTCCAACCATCACGCACCCTTGATTTGCGTCATCGCCTCTTCGTCTGCTGACTCGAGTCACGTGTCCTGAACGTGGGCCCATCCCGCCGTGGTTGCGCCTACCTTGCACATGAAATGCGTTCCAGTGCCTTTGAAGTACTCGTTTTACTATTAGTGCTTTTAGAGTAAAATTTTTCTGACTGGATCGAACTCGGAGTGAACTCGTATCGACAATTAGTGTTTGGTAAAGTTTCGAACGTTGACTAAAGTGTAAACAATATATATATATTCTATTAGCGGTTTCTTCACACTTTTTTAATCGCGCCTTTGAAAAATCACCGTATGCATGTCGTGTTCCTAAATACTTGTGTTAACATAAATGTACATCATATTTGGATAGTTAAAAATTTTATCTGTATTTTATTTATAAATTATAGTCAGGGATAGGAACATTTCGCGTGTTCAATGACATGTATGCTAGACTCCACAATCCTTTGTAAAGACGAACTTCAGATGTTAGTTCATTGGCTGTTGCCCCAGTGTTACCCAACATTTTACAGTATGGCATTCGCTTTTTGTTCCCTTGCAAGTCGGCTATTGACGCGGAGTCGTCCAGGGCGTGTCTAATAAACTCTGATCCAATTGCAAAGGTGACGCCAGTGTTCACGCATTTGAAGTCTATCTTGTCCTGAAATGAAGTCGCGAATTTTTCCTATCCCTAATTATAGTATTTCACTTATAATTATAATTTGACTAAAAACAGTGAGAAAATAGGTATGTTGGTAATGCCTAGGAAGTAATAGTCCGTATGCTATATGTCATTACTCTAAGTGCGCACGAATGAGTTGCATTGTCCTTTGGGTGCAGTTTCTAGATTAGGTTAAGCTTAGTTTGTATGAGGCGGAGGAATATCCTTGAAGTAGAACTTAAGCAGGGTTTCAGAAAAATCTGATCTAACCGTGAATGGACTATATCCCTAGAGATGATGATTAGAGACCCGGAAATTTCGCGGATTAATTTGGCAACAAGTTAGACTCCACAATCCTTTGTGCACTAGAGCCTCACTTAGTTGTTCATTGGCTGATGCCCCAGTGATGAAGAGAGGGCCATCATATATACTATTCGTTTTAACAATCCTTAAGTTTCCAATTAAACCAAAAATCAAAATTAATAGCATACAATTTAAATCTTCACGATTTCGCGGCCAAACTATAGTGCATATATTTTCCGCCCATTATCTTTACTTGGCGTGGTAGCGACGATGATGATTTCAATCCCGCCCAGCACCGAATTTTTTCTTTACTTTTTTTTATTATGGTAAATTGCGCAACATTAATAATAAACTATCGTAAATATGTTTATTTTATGTAATTATTTGGCTATATTCAATGAAAACAATATTTAATTTGCCACTGTAGTCGGCCGTCACTCATTTAATCAGTGAAATAATTTCACGTCATTAATTCATCAGTTAAATTATTTCAGTGAAACAATCAGTGGTTTTCCACTGATTCTAAGTGGTGCCATTTTCACTGATTCGAGTAGTTGAATGTCACTGCGAATCAATGGTTCCCCACTGATTCGAATTTAGAGTGTAGAGAGTTTGGTATAGGCTATTCACGGTAAAGTGGGCACTCTTGGAAGCACTTTCATTTGGAATAATAGTCAACAAATAGATCTTATTTTAAACTTAGGTGTTAATTTCCAAGTGCGGTGAGATATACACTTTCATTTGTTACTTACATGGCAATATTTGTTTTAAAAGGTGGTTAAAAGGTAAAATATAGCTGAAAAGAAAAAGTTACTAGGACTTCAAAAGTGGTCACTTTACCGTGAAAAACCTATACAAGGAAAATTTCCGCCGCAAGGGGCGCTGGTGTTCCAAAGAGGTCGCTTTTATGCTAGCGGTAAATTGAGACATTCTGTTTGTTTGTGTGAAAAACATTGTTTTTAGCCCGAATAATTGGGATATGTACTTGCCCCAGGCAAAATATTCTGTATTAACTTTATTTTTTAGTTTTTATTGGCGCCCTCCAATGGTGTTTACAAAGGAAAACAGTAAAAATATAAATATGTTTTTCATTGAGCGTTCATGAAAAAACTTATTTTATTGAAAAATAGTTATGAATTTGAGATAAAATAAATATAGTATCAAGAAAAGGAGCTTTTCGACGATGATGTCACATTTAATAAAGTAATTTTGTGAAACGATGTTTTGCAAAATCCTGTTTTTTTTACAGAGTTTTAAACAGGGTGTAGATATATTTCGTTATAATTATACTCTTAGTGCGAAGAACAAAGTTTATTCTCTAAGTACGTTCTAACATAATACTAATAGTAAGATTTTACACAATTATATTGCAGTTACCTCATTTACTTACAAACAAAACGGGAAAATCTTGCACACATGCGACACTAGCGCTAACTAACAGTGAATATTTTTAGTTGCCAAATTGTTAATATTGATCTTCTCAACCTGAAAAAAATTATGCACTGCTATTTCATAATGTAGGAATAATAAATACTTAAATCTTGCTGGGGCCGTGGTGGTTGAGCGGTTAACCTGCTCGCATCCCACCGCGGCGAAACTGGTTCAATTCCCGGCCGAACCATTCCCGGATTTTCGCCAGCCGGAATCGTGCCGGACAATACCGCTGGTCGGCGGTTTCCTCGGGACTCTCCCTTTTTTCCCATACCTTGCATTCAGATGCTGCTCCCTACTCACCTCGCTTACTTTCATCGGGTCCCCTAAATCTCTCCACCCATTTAATAAATACTTTTACTTAAACCAAACTTTTAAACATTTATTTTTATGAAATTTCTACGAATCAATATTTTAAAGTAAAATATTTATATTTATGGGGGGGGGGGGGAAGGAACATGACGATTTTTTTATGATCTTGCATTTTGATCAAGTTATCATCGATTCGTGCCACGAAACCACAAGATAACCTTAATATCGGGAGGGGGGCATATGTGGCTCTTAAAATTCCTTAAAAACATTTTCTGAAATTATCATGTTGAAGCTACTTTTAAAAGCGTTGGATTGTAAATAAAGCAGCATGTTGTATTTAATATAACACTAATCGTCCAACGTAAGTTTCATTATACGCCATGTCACTTCGAAAAAAATTCTAAGCATTGCGTAACAACTTTCCAAATTTTACTAACAAACCACTAGCAAATCGTCAAAGGAAGGAAGTTGAATGGAATTGCATGTATTCATTTTAAGAAATGCCTAGAGAAAGATATTTTAAAAAATCCGGCCACTCACGGATATAATATTTTATGCAAATTTTGTTTTACGCTCGTCTGTTTTTCAGAAAATACATATACCCTTCACTGTTTCACTACCTGTCGAAAATATCGTGGAATGACTGACACCTCGGGTGAAGTCAGCCACGCACCATGGCAACATTCTATAGGGGACACCCTAGTTGTCGTATGTGTCTGCACTTGTGTCTATTACGAGGGCTGAAGCAGAAGTCATGGCAACTATGGTTTATCTCCCGAAAACGACCCAAAAAAGTAAATGTACTACGTACATTTGAAAGTGTACGGCACGTACGTTTAATATGTGATACCAAATGGGTTACGGATGCAGGAATGTCCGGCGAGGAACAAAGACAAACATGGCTGCTTGAAATCACCGTTTAATTGATTTATTCTCGTACAAACTGTATACTCTTATGGGAACTGGTACGTATAATACGAGTACGAGCTGTTAAACATCCTTCAAAGCATAGACTAAAGATGCGGTAGACCGATCTCGCTGGCCGCGCACAACCAATCTCCATGCCCCAACACTGAACTGCTTTTCTGCCAACACGTCTAGCGAAAATGGGGTGTTTTGGATTTTAGATTAGGAAACTGATTTGTAAACTAATGCTTTCAGATAGATGTATACTTCCTCTAACCAATTTGTAATGCAGTTTGATTAAATTAAAACTAGTAAAAGTATTTAATAATATAATAGTGCTTGTCATTTAAAAATTAAGACATAAAAATCACGTTGATCACTGTTGACCATGGGAATTTGACAATTGTGTATGATTGGGGTAGGTCAATATTGGGTACATGAGCAGAAGACAAATAATCGGTCTACCTCATCTTTAGTCTATGCTTCAAAGTAGTCTCCGAGGTTATCCACAGGTTCGTTGCCAGCGATGAGGCAGACATCGTCAAAGTATTACGACGAGATGTGGCGCACATTGGCGGATCTCATGCAGTCGATTGTATTTCCCGTCTGCCTCATTCCTGGGAATGAACTTCTACGCTGATGTTTAACTTGTATTGCCCCCATATTTTAATTATTTTATACAAAACACTAGTTTTCTATTACATTTGTTTTATAAAATAATTTTGTAATAATAATTCGGCTAACGGGCCGAAAAAACTGTGTATATATATATATATATATATATATATATATATATATATATATATATATATATATATATAAATTTATATTTATAATATATATATATAAATATATATATATATATATATATATATATATAAATTTTGTGCTAAATTTCTTTACAGAAATACGAAAAAAAATATTAATCATTAAAAATAGTTTTTATATTCTATTACCTCACGGATGTGATCATTTATTTAATCTTTTGTGAATATAGAGAATGTGAAAATCTTCACGGCATTTAAAGGACCAGAACTACAATCATATTGATTTTCCAACATACATATCAAATGCTATAAACAGATCTGCCTTCAGTTACCGTCACCTGTTGCATAATTGACCACTTCTCTATTCCGCTCCCACATTACCAACGCAGAAGACATAAATTATTTCACTCCTGTGACTGCAACAGTCTTCCTGTAGCCAGTACATTGTCTAAACAAAACTGGTATTTGGGCCTTGCGGTTATACATTTTATTTTCAGTCATATCCCATGCCGAAGTTAAAAAATGTAATTTTTATCCGATTTTTACTGTAAACCAATGTATATGCTGTTAACTTGAAGTGAGCACTTTTGTGGCTCTAGTTCCTTTTTTATTTTGGTCGTTTTTTAACCATTAAACAGGTTTTTAAAATAAATATTGCCATTTAAGTAATAAACACAGTGTGTATGTTCCACCGCACTCGGAGGTTAACGTCTAAGGTTAAAATAAAATATATTTATTGACTACTATTCCAAATCAGAAGGCTTTCAATGTGCTCACATTACTGTGAATAGCAATATTAGGGGCGTGATGGTTTCACTTAACTTTGGATTGATTGAAAGGGTTAAATTGATATCAAAAGGTTAATTAAATCGATTGAAAGGGTTAACCAAAAATTAAAGGCTTAGTCAAAAATTGAAAGGATTAAAATTAATGAAAGGGTGAAATTTATTGAAAGCGTTAAATGTATTGAAAGGGTTAATTTTTAATCGGAATAAGTTTTTTTCTTGATTTTGTACTTCTTTCTTTCATTCCTTTTGTGGGTAGCAGAAGCTCTGTACGATGTTGACGGTGTGTGTTCTAGAGGCGACTGACAACAGTGGTGGGTTGCAATGTCTTATATAGGTGCAGAGTTTAGTGCAAGAGTGGGCTAAGTGTAAATTTTATTTATTTTTTCTAATTTTGTTGTGTTTGTAGTGATATTGGTGGTAGATAGGCGATTTTTACGAATATATTTAACAAATGATTGAAATTCAGAGTGTTCTATGTATGAATAAATTACATGCATCGAATCAGAAATTTCAAACGAATACATGAATAATAATTGCAATTACATGAGTCTTAAATGTAATGTGAGTCTCGAGCTTTGAAATATAATTTACACAAAATAGAATTTTAACTATGTGAATAACATCTAGTGTCGACAAGTGCAAACTGACTAAACGAAATCCAGTTAGCGAGTATGAAATTACACAAGGCAGAGTCTTTAAACGAAATATATTCCTACGTATGAATGTAAAACACGAGATACAAGTATAACGAACAGCTGCTGTCTTTAAACGAAATCCAGCTAGTCAGTAGGAATAAATAACACATTAACACGTTTCAGCTTGGAGAATATCTTACGGCAAAAAAACTCTGAATATGATTTAAACCAGACATAATAGCGTGTGTCTATTCTGATAAGTAAAATATGTAACGATAGAAAATCTTATCCCAAATGATTTGTTTCAAAATAACTAACTTGTATAGAGCGTAATCCCACATCACTTTATAGGGGAAAGCTGCCAAAATAGTACCACCACTTAAATCGTACCACCGCTGGTTTTCAATAAAGCAGGACTAGTGGACTGCACTCGCGGTGAATACTTGAACTACTAGATGTATTGAGCAGTCCGTGAAAATAACTAGTCAGTGTAAGCACATGTTGCATTTTTATTACAGTTATATTGTTTGAGTGTTTACTGATGTAGTTTTTCTACTCCATATGTAAGATAATACAGCACCTCAAGGTAAGTGTTGTTGGATTTCATGCAGTTATCATTGTGGTGTAAGTAATAGTGAACGTAACGACTGGTCGTTTTGTAGCGAGGCACCTGTTTTAGGTTCGAAATTACATAAAGAGTGAAGTTGTGCGCAGTTGCCTAAATCATACCACGGGTGGGGTTCCTAATTCGTATCCGTACGAATTGGGATATCATATTATTTGAAGCTATATTTCTGCAATTTATTTGCAACAATTAAATAAATTTTAAATAAACGCAAGTAACACAAATGTTAATTGTGTGTTATAGAATTGTGAAAAATAAATATGGGGCCTGGAGTGAATCAGACATGGAAATGGCTCTGCCAGCATAGAGAAATGGGGACATGGGGTTAACCGAGTGCTGCTGCCAGTACGGCATTACAAAATCAATGCTAAAGTGCCACTTGGACTGTAAAAACCTAATTTCTAACTATGGTACGAAGGTGCTTGGATGGACTACTACCTTGCCATTTGAAATATAAAATCAACTTGTAGAACATATTTTAAAATTAGAATAACAACTTCTGGGAGTCACGATTAACAATTCGAAAAAGCATTCTCAGGGCTGACACTGGGTGTGTAAACCAAGTTTTTGCGAATACCACGCTCGATTGATAGCAGAGCTCTTCAGAAATGTAGAAGTTCAAGGCGAGCCACCTTCTAGGCTTGGGAGGGGTGCGTGGACAGGGTCACGTCCCTCTGGATATAGGTCGGTTCTGATGGTGAGGGGTGGAGGGTAGGGTGGCTATGAGCAGCCTGCTCCTGAACTGCATGCAACTAGGCATTTGTCACCATCTTGACTCAATTGCAAAAAATGACAATTGTGGACTGATGGGTGAATGACCCCCAGGACCTCGCAGACATGCTTGATGGGGAGGGACAGGTGCAGGGTAGCTGGCATTGTGGAGTCGGGCCGGTTCTGAAGGGTGCATGGTAGGGGTGGGAAGTTTGGGGTGGGAGGGTGCGGTAGGCAGGGTCCTCCCAATGTGAAAGTAACTAATCAGTTGACGCCATCTTACCTTAGTGCCGATTAACAATGTACACAATCTGGCATATTAGATAGCAGAACACAATACATTCCACATAACTTTAATCGAGATACTCAAATGGCAGGTAAAAAGTGGTATTATGCTTCCCGAGCTCGTTATGAAGAGTTGAAATTACATGAACCAGAAGGAACACCTATGGTGCCGAAAAATGACAATTGCAGGCAGCCTGGGGTCGCACTCTGGTGAGGGGTGGGAAGAGGTGTAGGGAGCTCTGGAGCAAAGTGACCTCAGCTACCCAGTCTCTACCATGTTCAGTTGGTGATAGAAGCTTGGACAATGCAGACATGCACAGCTCTCTCTTGTCTTCATTGGGCGGGTAGTCACTTGGCAAACAGCAAGTTTATGATCATGGGATACCTCAACTACGGACCGGCGGCCACCTCTAGTGATAGCCACAATTAACATTTGATAATGTACACGTTTTAATATAAAAGTATTTTATACTAACCTGCTGCCTCGTTTCTTTGCAAAACTGCATTCATTCAGCTATGTTTGATTTTCTCCATAATTTTTTTTTTTTGTAATTTCCCCTCAGCCCTTCAAATTAAGTTAGTTTTTAATCAAGTTTTAATTTTAATGATTGTAAGTTTTTTAAGTCAAGGTAATTACATCTTCTTCATGAAAGCAAGCAAAAAGTAATCCTGAATTTAAATACATGTCATCAGCTCACCATTACTGATATACACCTAATCATTTCTCTTCACTACTATTAAACCCTCGCTTATTATACATAAGATATTATTGAAAAAAGTTAGTGACATGGGGAATTAAAAAAATATGTAACAAAATACACTATCTGTTTTAACTTGAAAGAAAATGTTTTATTAAAAATTTCATAATACTTTCAAGACTTAATAAATTATATATCGTGCTATTAAACATATTACATCACAAACTTTAAAATAAATACAATCAATTTTTTTTAGTTTTTTTTGTTCATTGTGTCTTACACTGCTCCAACTACGTGCGCGGCCCGACCCAACGCTGCTCTATAGTCACCTCGTTTACCCTCATCAGCTCTCGGGACATAAGTTCCACTCGCTCCCGCGTACACTCAATTCTCGACTAACCGTTAGCTGGTACTGTACACGAGGTTTTAAAATTTCTCGTCCGCAAATCTTTTGTGAAAAAAATGTCGCTGTAGTCGGGTGCCTTTCCCAAATAAATTTTTAATTAATTATTAATCAACACGGAATAATAAACTTTAGTGAGATTATATTCTCCTATATGATAGTACTGCCTACAAAAAAATACCGGCTGGGAAAAAACTATACGTGAAATTGTATTTTTGTCTTCTATACGAATGAATATACGTCGAATTGAAACTAAAACAAATTTTTCTACATGTTTGTTTAACTTATTTTTTCAATGCTTGAAAATGAAGTTTAACTTGAGTACTGTTGAGTGTTGAATAGTGTTCTAATTTTTAGTTGTGTAAGTGGAAAGATGCGTTTTTTGAAAACAGCGTTCTTTCAATCTTATCGAGTTAAAATTATGACTTATAGGTGTGTTGGTATGAAAATCAATCAGTGATTAGTTAAAAGTTGTTGGAATAAACTTTGAAATGTTTTGTAAGATTATTGGAAAATCGGTTTAACCATTGCTGGAAAACGGGTGGTGGGGGTATAGTTTAGTGGAAAATGGTTTATATTTTAAATATAATTTCTTATGTGTTAAAAACATTTGGAACCTATTTTATTAAGTTGGAACACGCCAACCTCTGAGCGAAAATAACAGTTGTCAGGGGAAAGGGGAAATAGTCCAGGTCAGTTCAAAATCCACTGCTGCCTCCCTAGGGACACCATCACTTTGGCCTTGAAGCTAGCTTCGTTCGTAGTCAAGGCAATGCTATGGAGGGGAAGTGCCGGCGAGTCGAAGCAGGGAAACCAACACTAGAAAAAACGTGTTCTGAATACTATAGCGAGGAAGGGGTGCGTAGCAGAGGTCTTGGAGAAGAACTTGCTTGTCGCACAATGACAGCTTCTGGAGTAGAGGTGGGAGGGGTACGTGGACAGGGTGACGTCCTTCTGGACAATGGCAAAATTTCCTTATACTATTATTTCATATTACAACGAAAAATGGTGTATTGTACTAAAATGTAAAACATATTTTATCTTCCTGAACAGTCTTAAAAATTGTGAACTGCGAACCGTCTGACGACCGCAAAAAGAAAAAAAATCATGCATAGCCCATTTTGAGTTTTTTTTTTTTTTACTCTCTACAATTAAATCTGAAATATTTGAATTTCAAGTTGGCTGTTCTATAGAACGGTTTACATGTATACCTACAAGTTAATGTTTGGTAGTGGGTTACGTTGTTTAGTTGTTCTGGATAAAATACAAAAAGTCCATGAAACCAGGCGTACTTAAGAGCACGCCATTATTTTTAAATAGCTTCAATGCACTCTTACGGCAGAAATTCTATTATTTACTCTTACAATTGTTTTGAAGCAAATTGGTCCTCTACCCATTGGAAATTCTTTTTTCTTTGTGATGTATTTTTATCTGCAGTATTGAAAAGCTGATCCCATCAGGACACAAAGTTTTCTAATCCGAAATGCATTTATGTATTTATGGTTACCACATTCAAGCATAATCACAATCATCTTACTATAGTCTGTCTGTGGTTTCTTCATTTTTTTTTCAATTAAACCTTTGGAAAATCACTCCATGTATGATGTGTTTGGTTTTTTTGTTTAATATGTCACATATCACAAACGTTTTATACTTCCGTGTTCATAATGTTATCTTATGTATGTTTAAATTAAATATTGTTGTATGGGATGCCTGAGGGGCGTATCTGAACTCTTGAGGGATGGAGGTCTTAATAAAAATAAAAAAACTAAATTTAATAATTGTATTTATTCCCATTGTCACAAAGAGTCAAACATCTGTATTTACCAGTCTAAGTGTCTTATTAACTCTTATTATTCTTATTGATCCTAATATTTAATTACTTGAGTACTTTACTACTACCTTTACTTTTGCTAATGCCCCTTAAACTGCTCCAATTATTTACACATGTTTAGTTAAAATTGTCAATTTCCATCGTCCCGAATGTCTATTCACTCACGCACCCAGTCCACAGTTCCGCAGATCAGTCCCACTATTTACTGCTCACGAGCTCGCCGACGCACTCTTGCAGATCGCTGCAGACGTCCCTTGCCGCTCCAGAATCGCCCAACTGTCGCTTAAGGTCCCACGAGACGCCAAACTCTCGGCTCTTAATCACACACCCCTCAGAGACCCACACGTGGTATTTATACTTGTGGTAGGTTCCATCTAGAAACTTCTCGGCAATCCAATATGTTCCGGGAAAAGTAACGGTAATGACGACGCCATTCGTGCATGATAAGTGGAGAAATATGAGCTTCTCAGGCTCAGCGAGGCGCGAGTTGCGACAAGAATTATCGTGTAGGCTCGCGTTCAGTAACAGATACGCGGCCACCGGCCAATCACTCGCATGTTCATTCAAAATAACCCATCTGCCTCGCTGCCGCCGCTATCATATAACGACTCTCTGTCCTCCTTTTCGCTTGCTCGTGCAGGGTGGGTCATCGACAATGGCGGGGACCAGCGACCCAAAACAATATTTTCTTCCATTTTAACAATAAATTGTAACATTTAATTTTTAATTAATATGAATGAAAACGGAGAGAAGTTAAGCACGCTGGTAATACCTAGTAAGAAAGAGTTCTCATGCAAAATGTTATTAAACTGAGTACGCCCGGATACGGTGTGATTTCCTTTTGGTGTAATATTCTAGACTTGGTGAAGCTTTGTTTGCGTGAGGCTATGTGTATGCTAAAGGCTGTTCACGATAAAGTGAGCACTTTTGAATTCAACCTCAGAAAAATGTCACTGGCCCTGGCTGCAAATATTTTAACGGGCGCACGGAATGACATCCGCCCAATATAGTTGGTAAAGATGGAGGGGAATGTAGTTCCATAGCTTAACGTCGAATAAAAAGTGTTAGGTATCCATTTGTAATTACTTAAATTATTTCTTTCCTTTTCTGCGTTTTTAATGCATAGAAGTGTAAAAATGAGCAGATTTTTAAAATAGTTACTTTACTAATAATTTTACAGGTTCACTTGACCAACGCATGAATTAAGTGCTGAGACCCATGGTAATGTTAATTTTACATAAGGCGGATGAATACACAACGCGCATACAAGTAGATCTTAAGCAGGGCTTTAAAAGTGCTCATTTTATCGTGAACAGACTATATATGAACCCAAGATAGAGGGAACATCTCCGCCTTAATTGTAGCAGATGTTTATAGGGCACAAAGAAGTTGAGTGGAGTGGAGAGATTTGAGCGGCTCTTCACATAGAGATCTTGAGATCCGATGAGGGTGAAGTGAGGTGCGTATGGAGCAGCGTCGGAATGCAAAGCGGAGGAAACGGGAGATCCCTGTGAAAACCCGCCGACCAGCGGCATCGCCCGGCAATATTCCCACGTGCGAAAAACTGGGAGCGTCCCCGCCGGGAATTGGACTCGGTTCGCCTCGGTGTGAGGCGAGTAGTTTAACCACTACACCACGGAGGCCCCATAGACAATAAAGAAATTTATAAATTTATCATGATTAGGGCCTACACTTAAATGTCCTCAAATAAGTGGGAGAAAACTGTGAAGTTAATTGCAACATATTGTTCCAGGTGCGAGCAAGGGCGAGGCGAAGATCGCCGACCAGCACAAGAAGGGACACAACACCAAGGGCTTCCAGAACTTCCACCACAAGGACGAGACGGGCAAGTCGTCAACCTTCTTCGACGAGTCGAGCGACGAGGGGGAGACGCTGGACTTCCGCGGCCACAGCGGCCAGTACGGCGACGCGCGCGGGGCGTCCTTCACCGGCGGCGCGATGGACGCCGCCTACCGCGGCGGGCAAGGCGGTGCGCGCTCCGGCTACGACGCCGGGGCCGCCGCGGCCGCCGCTCAAGGTCACGAGGGCGCGCGCGCCGCCCAGCAGCGCTACGGCGGCCAGGGCGGCTACGGCCAGCGCCGGGCCTACGACAGCTACGGCAACGAGGGCTCCGCTGCGGCCGGACGCGACTACGGCGCCCAGCAGCAGTTCGGCTCCGGGTTCCACAAGGGCGCCGGCTACGGGGGAGCCGACGTCGCCAACTACGGCGGCTACGGCATGTAGAACTGCCGCCAGCACTGCACAGCAATCGAGCTTGGCTTCCTCAGAAATAACGCTACGACAAGAAACATGTCTCGATAGTTTCCAGACATCTAAATAGTGTTAAACACCTTTTGGTGTAGCAGGCTTATGATACGATGGAGATTTTATTTTTAACTAACTTTATATAAAAATGTCATTTCTTAAGTAATTTATCTACAATAATATATAAGGACAAAATTTAAATTATGAAAATGAATCCACCAGTTGTTACCTTATCTCAGTGTATAATGCAATCGAAACCAAAATAACTTCAATGAAACAGCCACTAGAATACTATGATCAATACAGGAATTTAGTCTCATTTATGAAAATTACACCGTAAAATGTCTGCTACTTAACGTTAAAAATATTGAATTAAAACTCTTTCAGCTGATTCGTTCCACCTCCGCACTGTGCCACTAGTTTAACAGTCTGTAGTGTCTGCCTGGGATCATCCCGAGTACAACAGGCTGTTCACGGTCAGTTAAGAACTTTCAAAACCAACCTCTGAAAAAAGTCACTGTCCTTATTTGCATGTATTTTGACGATCACGTTGGCCAGCATGCGCCCAGTGAAGTTGGTAACGACGGAGCGAAAGTAGGTCCATATTTTAACGTTGAATTGGAAGTTTCGGGTAAATAATTTGTAAATAATGAAATAAGTTTAAGAATTATCAAAATCTTATGATATTTACTTTTATAATAATTTCACTGTCTCAATTAACCGACGCATGACTAAAGTGATCAGGCATATGGCGAAGTTAATTTTACATATTGTGGAAAAATAGTGCTCAGTTTATCGTGAACAACCTTTACTCGCTTTTGGGGCCGCGGTGGCTGAGCGCCCGCTCGCCTCCCACCAAGGCAAACCGGGTTCGATCCCCGGCTGGCTAAATCCCGGATTTTCGCATGTGGTAATCGTGTCGGACGACGCCGATAGTCGGCGGGTTTTTTCGGGGATATTCCGTCTCTCCCGCCCTTTCGTTCCGGCACCGCTCCGTACTCACCTCGATCACCCTCGTCGATTGTCACCTCGCTGTTAAGAGTCGCCCAAATATCTTCACTCACTCACTCACTCACTTGACCGCTTTTGTAGCGCAGTCGCTGACCGCTGGTGCCACGACATGAAGACTTTTCTCTATCCACCACAATATGCGCATTCACGCTACGCCACTGAGGCGTCTGATATTCCTCGAAGTCTAAGTTGGGTTCTCTCTATCGTTTGATTGTGTACTCAGTCCACTGGCCACTCATCAACTGACACGGAAGTCGCAAGGGTGGCATTAAAAACTTTCTGTCACTTTTCGTTCGTTCAAAATATCTACAGCATCCTGTTAAGGCTGTTCAAGTGCCTAAAAATGTTCTCTGCATTGCTAAGATATTTTGCGGTTCTGTGAATCGATATCAATAACAATTTGATAAAAATTACAAATCAGTTTAAAGATAACTCTCCCAAATTTTTTAAAATAGAATTACCAGCATTTTAAAATTGAAATTTGTGCCAAACAAATGTCGAAAAGTTACACGATCACAATGTTTGATTTCAGCTGAAGTGTTTTTCCAAGATTTAGAAACACCACGAAAAATCTCTTTGAAGTTTGGCATTTTATTTCCCTGCGGTTAGTGTTTAAATTCTGGCCATTTTGGATTTCCGTTTTATCGTAAAACTAAAAATAAAATTATGGCCGAACCATTAGAAGAAATTCCAAGAAGTTTCTTCTTATTATTCCATAAACATTAGCTACTAATTTGAATTGTAGCCAAAAATTATAATTATTCTAACATTTTTAATTTGTACGCCAATACATATAAATGAGATATTCCTGTATTTTCCGTTATTAATTTCTGTAAATTAATTTTTACATGGTTTTTGATACTTTAATCGATATACTGTTTAATGCAATAAAACAGAATATTTACGAAACTATTAAAAGGGCACCCAATTTGCGGATTTGCGAAAAGAACCCTCTCTTCACGCTATGCCCGTCTATTAAATAAATTATGCACCTCACAAACACCATTCCTAAGCATTCCGATATAGTTGTACCTCAGAATATTCGCATTAGATTCATACAAAATTACTCGAGGGGCATGCACTGATACTTTTGTTACAAACTTTTCACCGTTGAATCAGGGTTACCGCTTAAAGTCCCATAGGTACACGCAGCACACACTGAGGAAAAGGTTTAGTTGAATCAAACAAGATTTGTTTGGTGCAACCAAATTATTTGTTTGTATAAAGGGCAATGAAATATTTTGTTGCTGAAACCTAATTATTTTGTTGTACTCATTTCGTTGCCCCAAACTGTAAGATTTGGTTGGTACTACTAAATATTTGTTTGGCTACATGTACATTAAACAGTTTGGGGCTGATATAATTTTTTTTTTTTTTATAATTTCGATTGAACGTGGATTGAATATATTTTGTTAGGACAACTAAATATATATTTGGCTCTAGACAATGAAATATTTTGTTCAATTTTCTCTCAGTGCAAGTACACTGCACGACAGTTCAGAACTTTGCGTCTAGTGGCGATGGCGCGTTTGATACCCGAGTCAGTATCGTCCTCTCGGTCTCAGATGCGGAAAACAGCCACAAGTAGACGGGCCCGTAAACGGTGTTGTGCAACGTCGTCACTTGACAGTTGTTTGCCGAGTCGCCGCCCTCCGCGTTCTCACATTCCGCTAGGCGAGTACATCTTTTATTTTACAGAAATCCCAGCCTACATGTTCTTATTCTGCAGCCATATTTTTTAGTAAAACACGTCAATATCCTTTGTGGTGGCATGAAATCTGATATTAGAAGTGGACTACGTAATTCCTTAAATAAGAGATGGAATCTATCACGCCATCTTGCAATGGATTATTGGTAGAGCCCAGGAAATTTCGCGAAATCATTTGGGAACAAGACAGATAATTGAATCGCAGTTGTTAAGCCACGCCCTCAGTAAATTTAAGCCAATAACTAACCTGTAAGGAAACAAGCACCGAATCTGGGGCTACCTGGTGTGGGGTAAAGTCTGGAGCGTCACCCAACTGAGGCTCGAGTACATAAATGAATGTGGATTCTAGCTTGTTGCCAGTTTGATGAGTGAAATTTTAGGATTTATATTTATTGTAGTAGTGTTTTCAATTCATTGATACTATTGAATTTACCTTTACCTAACGAATGGTCACCACTAGAAATCGCTCTTACAGTTATTTACGATTTACTGTACTCGCTGAATAATCTTTTTGCATGTTGAAACGAATCGTTACAAACGCAGCGTATTTAATCTAGATTTCTTGCCATATTTTTTAATTGGCAAACTACGCAACATTGAAGTGACATGTTCATTTTTTTTTATTTATTTATTTTTAAATCAGGATAAATTGCTTGGGATTTAATTTACATTAACACTGTTTCATATTCCGAATCACTAGGGACATGCGAAATTCGCGTTATTATTTGGCATTAGTCTGAACTTCGCAGCACGTTATGAACTAGAGCCGGCGTCGTTTCTCCATTGGCTGCTGCATAGATGTGAAGACACTCCCTCTCTGATTGAACTACACGTGATTGGGACACATAATTGTGAAGTGTTCCTTTATTGGTGCAGAGTCACCCAGGGTGTGTCAAATAAAGTTATGGTCCAATGACAAACGTATTGCAAAGGTACACGTGTTTCAAATTTAACATGTCCCCACATAAGAACGCGAATTTTGCAGGCCTTTTTCGAATCACGTTAGTTTCAGCACCGACATTTTGTATAAGAGAAAAACTACTCTCAGTAAATTAATTTTGGCCGTTTAATCGATTTATTCACCTTAGATATTTAATAATGTTTGGTACTGGAGTAAGAGTATACCCATACTTTTCTAAGACAATTTTTTAAAAACGTTATTGGTTATTTTGTGTATTTACACTTTTAATTTGATGAAAAGTGTTGACCTATATCATGTGCAAGTTTACGCACATCCATTCAGGCTAACACTGGAAGCAACGAAAGGCAAAATAATTAGTTAAGTATCTAGTATTTACCACAAAAATTAAGTTTCTGGTAATTTATCACATTACACTCAAAATTACATCCTGCAAAGGTATGAGTAATAATGCTGATGAGAATGATAAAACATTAGATATTTTTGTATACCAATTAAAAGTCAATGTTTTTTTTTTTAATGTTATAAAATTCCCATTGAATATTTACTATATACAATTGTAAGAGGTAATTTAATTCAGACGAGTAACTGATTTGGCAACGACAATCCATTATTTTACTGCCTTTATCGACATTAAATGAAAGTAAGCGCCAGTATGAAAAAGTTAAAAGACATTTTTACATATACAGAAAATTCCTCATTTATCCACTTTCTAATAAAACGTTAAATAAAACTGCAAGTACAATCAATATTCGCTCACTAAATATTTGGTTTACGACAATGTTGTTTCTAAAGTTACATTAACCGCGTATGTACATTTTGAACTAGTAAAAAACTAATCATTATTAAAAAGGGACGCATTATACTATTTTTGCAATCTCGGGGCTAATCTGTACATGGACATTGTGTTAATTTTTACCATACATGTAGGATAAAATTTCAAAGTTGGTGAAGTTTCTGCTGTTGCGTAAATTTACGTAAAACCATAAAACATTTCCACGGTGTGCTTTCAGATATCATCAGGTGTGTCATCATTATGTAAAGATTTTCCTGAAGCATTTACAAAAAATAAAATAATCTTGTCCTGCGCTGAAATTGAATGAAAATATTTGCACAAAAGATTGGAACTTCTTTATTTATGAGATATGGCAATGACGAAACCAAACATTATCTAAAATATTTTTTAGAGATTCATTATACTTTCCACAATATATTGCAATTATACTTCCATTATAGTGGTGTACAGCTCAAAGGTAAGCTACTAGGTGTGCGAACTGACATTGGGACTTGTATAGTTAATTTTGCACATTTCTTTCGTATCGCCTTTTCCTTTTTTTTAACATGTATATCCTTAACATTGTTTTATTATGAGCAAGCCCCTCTCTTTTTTTTTACATATGCTTCAGCAGGCATCTAAGCACTAAATTTGAAGTACGTAGTTAAAGAACGCACTGAATAAAATTGCTAATGAATACCCTTGAATCACATGTTGCCACATGCTGTTAACACCACATTAACTGTGACTATGTACATTGACTTCAATCAATAAAGCTATTCACAGAAACTCGAGTGTTTTATTTGTTTTACCTTAAAAAATATTACCAGAATATTGACTTGAACTGAGTACCACAAAACAATATACGCAGTTACAGTTAATTTTGACCTTATTACAGAGACCTATGTAATTGCTGAATCCTAAGTATACAGAATTATTGGGTTCTGGACTGTAGTATGAATGTACTGTGTTTGAAATTATAGAAAAATATTTATAATAAATTAAATAAGATTCTTCTAGGGCAAAACGTTAACATCAGGCATTTTCCTGAGGCACATTGAATGAGGATGTTATAAACACGAGTAAATTATTCAAAATCCTTCTAAACTGTTTCATAGCCAATTAAATGAATGTATGTTTTCAGGGGTAACAAACAACGAATTCTTGTCGCGTGCTGCAGTTCTGGACTGTAGTATGAATGTACTGTGTTTGAAATTATAGAAAAATATTTATAATAAATTAAATAAGATTCTTCTAGGGCAAAACGTTAACATCAGGCATTTTCCTGAGGCACACTGAATGAGGATGTTATAAACACGAGTAAATTATTCAAAATCCTTCTAAACTGTTTCATAGCCAATTAAATGAATGTATGTTTTCAGGGGTAACAAACAACGAATTCTTGTCGCGTGCTGCACTCAAGCCAACACAACAATATGAACTAGGGTTGTGCGAATATTCAGTATACCGAAAAGAAAAGAAAATATGGCAACTTTCATTTTCGTTTCAGTGAGAAATCTGGTTACTGAAAGTTGTAACGAAACTAAAATTCTCGATTTCGATGAATTTCCGGGTGTTAAGTGAATGTTCATTTAGTATACCAACATGGAAAATGTTTGCCTTTAAACCTTCTTGTTCATTTTCATTATTTTATAATTGAAAAAACTACATAAAACGATAATTTAAATGTAGGGAAGACCTCCTATGGTAAATACTCCATACCCATCCAATTTTTTTTAAATTCTATTTCGCAATAAATTCGTTATAATGAATAACTCGCCAAAATGTTATGACATTCAGTAATCTTTCGTTGTGACTGAGATCTAATGACATAATTTTTATTTTCGTTTCAGTTTCACGAAAGTTCATAGCATATATTTCGTTTTCGTTTCGTGAGGGAAAAAAAGTCACATTCGCACAACCCTAATATGAACCATTCATAATTGAAAGCAATAGCGCGGTTTCAGAAACCGTTGCCCACAGGGAAGATCATTAAGCACTGGCCTACAATACCGACAAAACGTAACTTTCCTTTGCATATGTAGACAATATTAGTGCATGTTGGATCTGAAAGTGCTAAAATTGGCATCACCGAGTTGTGTCAAAGTGTAAGCCTACTGTTATATTTTGAAATACTTTTATCCTTATGATATGAAATTCGCAGATAAAAAAAATAAAACATATATTATAACTCTTTCTTTCAGTCCAACTAGAAGCAACTACTACTTCTATTACTGTTAGTTTATGCTTATGATTTATGCACAGCAAAATGTTAATCTATAGAACAAGAAGTTTTTACCTTATAAGATATATCCAAATAGGAATCTGTCTGGCGCTGTGTACGATTTCGATAATACCTGAGAAAAAAAAAAAAAAAACAAATCTTCAAATTTGGATGAATTTTTAAGTTCTCTCAAAAAAATTCAATTTCTAATAAATATGTACCCTATTGCAAAAAGATATTTTTATAATTTTCCATGGCACACAATTTGAAATTTTACCACAAATGACAAGTAAAAGAATTTTTATATTTGATAAAAATAACGGTTATAGTGCTGACATACTTGAAGCCAATATGGATGGTGGAGTGGAGGCAACTAAATCAGTTTTTCCATTCGAACGAGATCGAGCATAGCAGCTCGTAAGGACAAACGACGCCTGCACATGTGTTATAGATATTATTTCTTTTGACATGTCCGTGCATGAATACAGGGGAATTTATAACTACTTAGCTACTCGCTATAGTGAATTGTTAGAGCAGAGAAGGTTACAAAAGAAGGCATTAGAATATAATATAAAGTGAGTGAAGAGATTTGGGCGTCTCTTAAAATCGAGGTCTTCAGAGCCGATGAGGGTGATTGAGGTGAGTATGGAGCAGTGTCGGAATTAAAGGATGGGGGAGAACCCTGAGAAAACCCGCCGACCAACGGCATCGTTTGGCACGATTCCCACATGCGAAAATCCGGAGTGACCCAGCCGAGGATATTATAATAAAAATGAGAAGGATGAATAGTAGGTAGGTTGGGCTTAACGCCTCGCCTACAGCAAAGTCATAAGAGACGAAGCAATACCTGTTAAGAGGAACAGAAACGGAGAAAGAGTCGTCTATGGCCTGTATGAAGGAACCATTCCAGCATTCGCCTGGGGTGATTTCAAGAGACTACGGAAAACCGAAATCAGGCTGTCCGGACCGGGAAATGAACCCGGATCCTCCCGAATGCGAGTACAGTCTGTTACTATCGCTCTATCTCACTCGATGGGAAATGAAGTGGGAGGGGATAAAGGGTAGAGGAGAGTGGAATTCATAAGACTAACAGGGACAGTGATGGGCAGATAGAGGGCCAATTCGAACACATAATGGTTATAGGATAGAAGATAGTGAGATGTAAAGAGTGAATGGTGATAGTGGTGAGGAGAATCGAACATCCTTAGGCAATAACCATAAACAGTCGAAATTTGTCGAATAATTACGAATGGAAAAGACGAGTAAATTGTGGAGAGGATAGGCAGTGGCCATGAATTGGGGAGATGCATTTACAGGGGTGTTGCTTACTGGTCGTGCGACTGAGAGAATGTGCTTTACCAATTTTGACATGTGATGGAGTGAGGATCGAACCCAGTACCTAATGCATGTAAGACTTCATAAAGATTTTCATTTTAAAAACATTCTTATAAATTAGTTTTTAATACTTTTAATGTTTTAAAAAAATGTCAACATTATTTTAATTTTTTGGAAATATATTTAATTTTTAAAAATATTCATATAATCTATTTTTTTTTCGATTTTTTAAAAGAATTTATTAATGTTCACATTTAAGGTCGTCAAGAAATCACTCCAGTTGCTATATCACTTAATGCAACCTGGTTGCCGCCAAATGTCAACATTGCCTCGATACAAGTTCGTTAGGTGTAATTAATCTGGATATCAGGCACTTCAATCAGGGGAATATGCACCCAAATTGCCCAAGTAATATTACTGAGATATGCATGAATATCATTAATATTATTATATCATTCTGAAATAAGTGCCATATAACCAATTAAATTTTATTAAGCCTGTTTCTTTAAAACCATACTTAATTTTCGGTACAATGTGCATGTAAATTATTTTTCTGCAAAATTATATTAATTTAATTGTTCAAAAAATTTCGCACAGTCGCTTGGTCGACGGGATGCTAGACCTCAGGTCCAGGGCAGTCTTCATATTTACACGAGGGTGGAGTCTAAACAATTGAAAGAAAGGAGAAACTAAAGAAGTCTTTGAGGAGTACTCAATTAACCTCGACCCCGCCACATCAAGCTCCACTCTCCTGGTCAACACTTTCTCTTCTCTTAGATGACAACTCGGGTGCACGTGTTAAATAACTTATCTCGGAGTCTTGAAGGTCATCGCGGTCCCTCGCTTTATTACTCGAGCAGGGCAGTGGCGACAGGAGAGAGATGCGCTGTTTTATGAGCAAGCCCCACACCACTCCACTGACTCAGCGACGCAGGCCAGATGGCCTCGTCGTTGTGGTCCCACGTGCATACTCTCAGGGATACAGACTGCACTCCCATACCCATACAGAACATATTAAAATAGCACCAGAACCCAGCTGGTCTTAGTTACTAGAATTTAAAATAAATTTGGAAAATAGTAGAAACATAAAATTTGTCGCGTTATAAGAATTAACAACAAGTTATGATTACAGCGGCTTATATATATAGTTTGTTATAATCTTAAATTAAAAAGGTTACGCTGTAATTTAAAAATTTCAAAAGTTAAAATTCCTCTGCCTCCACCTTTGAACCCTCGCCCCGCTATCCTCTCCGGAGACAGAGGGGGCCGACGGTTGTAGTTTCGTGAGGTGTCCGTCGTGTGTTTGATGTTTGTGTCTGTGTTAAGATGGGGTCAGTGTAATGTTGTTTATGTAGGCTGTTGTACAGTATAGGTGTTGTTCCTTTAGTTTATTTGTTCTTGTGTGTATCTGTAATATTGATGTCTTTGTGAGTCGGACGACTTCAATATACGAGATTATGTAATTGTTTATAATGATATGCGATGTATTGTTAGTGAGGGCTCAAGAGGAACATTTATTAATTTAGTTTCGAAAATTATACTAATAACAATTATTATATTGGTAGGTATTACTTTGATTAGTGATTACATTTCAACAAGGAAAATAATCTAGAAACCACTCCAACGTGAACATTAGGCCTACTACAGGAATAGATAGGTTAACAATGTTGAACGATTAGTGCACTATACACTTAGTCCGGCACCGAGCGAGGACGTGCAGTGGTAAACATTCGCACTCGCATTCGGGAGCTACTGGGTTCGATTCCCGGTCTGGCCAGCATCATTTCTGTTCTCCGTGGTTTCCCGGAGTAACTCCAGGCCAATTATGGGGCGGTTCCGTACTACAAGCCACGGACAATTCCTTCCCAATTCCTGCTTCTCTGAACAACTTTCTCCGTCGTTAATGACCTAGGTGCCCTCTCGGTGGCTCAGCGGCTAGAACACTCGCCTCCCACCAAGGCGAACAGTGTTCGATTCCCGACCAGATATCCCGGATCTTTGCATGTGTGAAACATGGTGGGCGTTGCCGTTGGCCGGCAGGTTTCCTCGGGGATCTTCCGTTTCTCCCGCGAATACATTCCGCCGCTACACCTCATTTCACACTCACCGGCGTTCAGCGTCGACGAAAAAGTCTCCACGCCGACGTCGTATAACGTCGCCTGGATTCACAAGTTATAATAAATTCATGGTTACTTCCAACATTTTCTGAAGACCTGCTGAACTACTTCCATGATATTCCTCCGCCTCATGCAAACAAAGCTTAACCGAGCCTAGAAGATTGCTTGAAAGTGACAACGCAACGCATTTGTGGGCACTCTCTTCAATAGTATTTTGCATAAGAACTGTTTCTTACTAGAAAAACATTACAATTACATAACTTATGAGTCACAGTTCATTAAAAAAAAAAAGGGGGTATTTCTAAGTTAACGAAAGTATAAAATGCTTGCAATACAATAAGTGTCTAGTAAAAACTCAAACACGTCTTATATGGAATGGTTTTTCAGAGGTTTGATTTTTTAAAAATTGCGAAGAAGCCGCTAATAGACTATACATTAAATTTCACATGATGTTACGACTTCCGCGTTCTTTGAAACATGGCGGCGTAAATCTTATACTAAAGCTAAGATAGACCATGTTTTCATCTTCTTCGTAGGAACCCAACACTGTCCTACCCCACACTGAAAGAAAGGTTTGTTCCAGACCGACTATCAATTTTTTTGTATAGGGCCAAAAATATATATATAGTTGCCCGAACAAAATATTTTGCTGAGTAAACAAAACCTGAAAAGCAACCAAATTAATTTTGTTGGTCTAATAAATTACACGCTTGAACTATCAAAAGGTCTGTGTTCGGTCAATATAAAAAAGGCTGTCAACAAAATATTTAGCTGAATCAATTTTTATATAATTATTTGGCCACTCATTTCATTTCCTTCGTTCGAAAATACAGCTCGAGAGCTTGTTTGTATTTTTTGTGACATTTAGAAAAGTAACAGCTTTTGTTAGTGCATTTACTGTACTGATGCGAAAAAAAATTGTATAAACATCCTAATAAAACAAGTTCAACAAGAAACTAAAAAGAAAAATTTTTTAACTTGAAATATTACTTGCGCACATTGTCCTATATTTGAAGCATATTATTTAATATAGTAGCTGAGGTTGCTATGGCGTAGTGCTCGGCGTAAACAATCTAGGTTCGAATTCCGGTCAGGATTTCGATTTTTTTATAATAACCGAAATTGTTTAATATACGTAGAGCCAAACAAATCTTAGTTTGGGGCAATCAAATAAGAACAGCAAAATAATTTGGTTTCAACAACAAAATATTTCATTGCCCATATACAAATAATTAATTTGGTTGTGCCAAACAAAATTTGTTTCATTCAACAAAACCTTTTTCTCAATGCACACCAATACAACTGTCAAAGTCATATGGTCAACAGTGACACACGTGTTTATTCATCTCTTGATTTGCAAAAGACAATCCTTTTTATATGAATAAAATTCTTTCACAAATTTGAATTAAATATAACTGCATTAAAATTTGGTTGGAGGAATCATACAAACATCTGAAAGCAATTGTTTACTTAAAAAGTGCACTAACCTCAAATCCCATCCACGTCGTTTATATTAGTCTTGTTTGCAGAAAAGCAGTTCAATGTTGGGACATGGAGAATGGTTTTGCTCAGCTAGCGTGATTGCTCTAAACTAAATTCACTCTACAGCGTAATCTACATCGCCGCCAGCAGATTATGTAAACATCAGAACAACATAACGTCACGTCGACATGTTCCACTGGGGTGAGGTACCCTTCTGAGGATCGAAAACTAGGCCCGGAAGACTATTTACCTAAATAAGGTTAATGCCTCAACAGACCCAAATTCAAATACCACAAAATGTCCCAGAATTAAATGAACCTCATCACAGAGTATAACAGTGGAAGGCACAGAATATGTGCACATAACCTCAAATATATTTATTACTTATTTACCATAAGACTTTTTTATATAGTTTCATCAGCGCCTTAACTGCATTAAAACATTACTGTGTTTAAAGAAAGGTAACGAAGGGCAAGGTTAAAATTAAATAATAACAACCTATGGCCATTCGGTTTCTGCAAGTTATTTACGTGCACATAAAAAAACAGAAAAGCATCAACAACTTCACCTTTAAATATGAGTTAATATCATGGTTCCATGTATTTTTGTAACTTTTTAAATAAATATTTGTGCAACATTATTTTCCATGTTTTAAGTTATATATACATATATTTATTTATTTATTTTTATTTATATATCAACTGAATTTACAGGGGCACCCGAACATTTAACCAACACATTCAGCATTATAATTCCTTTCTTCGAATTATTCCTTATGATTTAAATATTATTGTGAATTATAGATTAAATCATGTTGCAAATAAAAAAATAGATTCACTTAATTCACCGAAACATCTACCACTGTAATTTAATTTCGAGATCAATTCATGTCCATTTTTTTAAAGAGTCTTTCGGAAAACTAGCAGTCTTGTGGGCTGGCCGATAGTTTAAAACCAAATTATAAAATCATGAATGGTTTCTTTCCTGTTTCGGAGCTGAAGAACCCCGACGAGGAACACTCGCGCAGTTAGCATAGTGGCGATCACACTACTTGCTCAATGGCCATGGTTACTGCGCCACGTGATGAACTTCCCCAAACTACAAATCATGAAAAAGGTACGTAAATAATTACTTTCCGCCACAAATATACAGTTCCCAACAACAAGCAAAAAATAAGAAACAGTTTACTCACCAGCGGGCGGTACGATGTGTCACATACTAAGAAAAAATGTCGGATTAGATTGGAGAGTAGAAATAGGTGGAGAAGTTGACTACATATCGAGAATGGCGAAGAAAGGAGCCGTTTTCAGCACCAAAGAACAGAAGTAAAAATACTTTCCAAAGAATATTACATAGAAGTGACAAAATTTAAATTATCTCGAACATAGTACAATCTATGCTGTTATTTTATGAAGTCAAAATATTATTTATACATATTATACATATTATACATATACATATTTATACCTATTATCCTTTTCATGACAGAATTCTTATTATATCATCTTAGAATTTTAGGAAAACATTAACTAACATTAAATAAACATATACCTTTGCCCTCAATTATGTCAGTAATAAATACAAAATAAAGAGGACTCTAGTGGCAAACATTTGAACTATAATGTAAAGTACTTCGTAGAGAAGCACTAAAAAGGTTATTATTTACTCGTTAATTTATATATGTCATAGACAAAAAAAAGATATACACAATAACATATGAATTTCTTAATTCTTGCTTTCGATATCTTAAGCAACTATTCAATTAATAACAACTGTAATTAACAAAATTTGAAAAATAAAAAACTTTGTTGAGGAGGGCGAACCAATAACCAGCACTTTGCCACAAAATAAATTAATTACTGACAAAAATCGCAGTGAGGTACAAAAAAAATGTATTAATAACTCGCTCAAATCCTTAGGGCAATGTACAGAACTTAAGTAATACAAGGTACGTGCCTAACAAACGGTACAGACAGCTCTCAGAAAGTGTTAACTACTTGGATGAACACGATGGATAATACTATGTCACGGTGAGCTTAAGCGCGCAGAGTTGAAACAGCCGCTTGTACCGTAAACTCCCGCTGCACGCTGCCACAAAATGTCTTCACCAGCCAACAAAATGTCGAGACGTCGTCCGCCGACCGGCGCCTGGTAACCTATACCCTGTTTTTTGGCGAAAATATTTCAGGACAAGTTGTGCTCTAAAGCACCTTAGTTCAGAACCACTTTCATGGTTGGGTCATTTGAACTGTCACGCGTCTTAAATGTCTGCCCAGCGTATCACGGACGGTCAGTATCAGAGAAACTTTGTTCTGATTGGCTGATTCATTTAACAGACTCTTTTAGCACAAATACGAGCGGCCAATAGTCAAATGAAGACTACAAGTGTACACATAGGATCTAGAAGTCTAACATACACGCAAAACATTTCGCGAAAAACTTATAGTGTATTCGCGGTTTCTTCACATTTTTTGAATCAAACCCTTGAAAACTTACCCCATGTATGACGTGTTTAGTTATTTCCTACATATACCATGTATCAACACCTCCTTTACAAATCTGTCAACATGAAAGTATCTTAATCTTCGTTAAATTAAAGTTTAGCCAGAATATTATTTATAAATTATAATGAGTCATTTATAATAAATATAAATATATGTGTTGGTAGCACCTAGTAAGGTATAGTTTTCATGCAAAATATTATTACAACTGAGTGCGCAGGAATTCAGTGCGTTGTCCCTCTGGTGTAAATGTGTAGACTTTGTTAAGCTTAGTTTGAACGAGGCGGAGGGATATACTGGAGATGCAATTTTAACATGGCTTCAGAAAAGTGCGAAGTAACCGTGAATGAATTATATCAGAGAAAGGGCGTGCCCACATCAAGAGAACCGTTACGCCATTTCGTGTCTGTGCATTTGCCTTCTCTATGTCTGTACCGATCTCGAAGTTTTAAACTCCCCCCCCCCCACCCAATAACTTTGCATCTGCTCATGTTAATAATGATGTTTGAACATCACTATCATATTAATTAAATTTAATGTTCTCTAAAACACCGCGAAGACGAATACCTACTGCATGAGCACTTGTGATTTGAGATGTATTTCACATAATTATAATCCACCTGTTGATTTCTTCGGCGACAGGCTTCCGCGATGCAGTAGGTGTCGTGAGTTCGGTGGCTGAGAGGTCTAGGTGCTCGACTCCTTACCAAATTGTCACTAGTTCTAATCCCATCCTAGCATGAGAATTTTTAAGTGTAGCAATAGATGAGTGATTATGTCTCGTGGCTGTTAGTAAATAGACAAATGTGTTTTGAAATATGAGCGTGGTGGCTGAGTGGCTAGTATGCCCGACTCCTCGCCAAGTCTCGGGTTCGAATCCCGCACCTACATGAGAATTTTGAATACCGTGCCCCATGGTTCAGGGGTAGGGTGGCCGACTTGTAGTCGAGGGGTCGTGGGTTCGCGCCCCTGCCCCTCCACGGCAGATCTTCAGTTCACTTGTCACACTGGGAATTTGTTAACAAGTCGGTCTAACTTGAGCTCATCCACGTCACTTCAACACAACTACAACAACACCCACAAAATACAAAAAAAAAAACAATAAAAGTAGGTTCCATGTCGGCTGACAGTGAGAATGGCCGCGTATTCAAGACACGGGTAATCCATGGGTGTAGATTTTTGTTTGTCTGACGAGTCATAAATAAGTCAGATTTGTTAATTGGTAAGTCACTTACCCGTTCGGTCAAACATTAATCTTCGAGTTCAAGTAATGCAGTCACGTAATTTTTTGATATGCGCTGTACTTGAGTCCTGAACTTGCCTTGCAGCCAGTGAACAACTGGCAGCATGCTCTATGATACTGGCATCAGCCATTCATGTCATTGAGGTGTAGAAAAGTCCACAAATCAAATTAGCTACAAGCACAACTGTGCACTGATGCCTTGCCGCATGTGTACAAAGCTCGTCATAAATCTTATTCATGTGCAATGTTTCCACGATCGTGAACACGGTCATTGAACGGGTTGTAAAGATTTGTTAAAAAAAACAAGTGTGTCACGCTCGTATGAAGATGAGGTCGGACCAGCGTCACTTCGATCTCAGTTAAAAAAAAAATGTAAGCACCATGTCTTTACACAGGTGAATGAGCCCTATTCAGGAGGTAATGTATTTTGCCTTTGATTTGATTTATAATGTATATTTATCAAAAAGAAGTTTACGGAATGAAGCAAATACAGTTACGAAAATAATGAACATATCATATACAACATGTCTGACCTTAATTATCTTGCTCTTTTGCAATCTAGAACAATTAAACATACGTAATGGGCGGATCGAGAACAATAACTGTAATAGACGAGGAACATTTATAAGACGTGGGTGAACTAGCCAAAACCCCAAAAGGGCCGATAAGAGATCAGTGAAAACATTATATAAATTAGAATAAATAATTATACTAAACAAAGACACAATAAACAAATAAAAGGGCGTGAAAACAGTATGTTATGTAGGGCAGAAGATTCATATGTATGTGCAGTCAGAAGTAAAGATTACAATCAGGGAGAATATAGTGGTCACATAACACAAGGTTATTAGGCATTTTGATACCACAGGTGTAAGTGTTGAGAAGGCACATGGTTGTAAGTCACATTCATACAGGAGGAAAATAAACAAGTGCTTCCCTTTGACTTGCCATTCCTCTCATATCATTGGTATAGAGGCAAGCAGTCTGAGCTAGTTCCCAATAAGCTCCGTGGCTATTAGAAATGCGACATGCTGTCACAGTTCGCGGCTAAGTCAGTTCGATTCCCACACAAGGTTCTAACATTTAGATTAAAACTGCGCAAAAATGTAGGAAAAGAGAGATTTTCATTTGTAAAATCCAGAAATCCAAAATAAAACAATTTCAACGTAAACATATACGTAAACTACCAGATTGAGAATAACAACTTCTCATTTTACCAATGGGCAATTCATATGTATGCATGATTATATCCCTTGACATAATACCTTCCTCCCACGACGGTTTTTTGATTTTACCTCCAGTGTTAACATTTGATAAAATTACCGGAATAATTTATATAAATATAAAGTTACTATGCGGAAAACGCGGTCCATATTGTGGAATATCTCTGTAGTGAGTACAATTAAAAGCCCAGACACAATTGATTTAAGCACCTAACTAAAACAACACAATGTTAGAAATAAAAATTAAACTGCGTGTTTTCAGTTAGACTAGTTACAAACGCGTATAGCAATAAGCACTTACCTAAGCACAGTAATAGTACCAAGAAGAGTTCCACTTTATCAAACTTTCCTTGTTACTATCTCTGTGGGTCGATATTCAGCCAGTCAGAATTCCAGAAGCTTGTACTACTTTGTCAAATGAAAACAGTATTTACGAATCAAAGAGCATGTAGACTTTATTTCTCAGGTAGATATCTTCTTATGTTTATTTGTGCAGCCTGGTAACCACGAAAAGTTTTGGAATGTTTTAAGGTTACACTAACAGTAAAAACTGAATAGAAACTAATCCCGTATTTTAAACGCCTCAGTTTTATCGAAAGTTGACGAAAAAACGCTACCAACTATATAAACGTGGATTTCTTCGGTACTGAATGTGGTAACACAAACGAATATTGTCGGCATTATATCAGCTGTAAGTAACCAGGCCACTGTGATCGTGATACATTGGGTGTATGCTTATCGTTACGACTGTGGCTGATGTGTAAGTTGTACGTCAATTGCAGGCCAAGCTTCATAGTTCTCCTTCGGCGCAACCAGAAAATGAAATTTCCTGCGTCAAAAACAGAGCGGTTCTAAACATTTTTAAAACACAGGAATCTGAAAATCGTCATATTCGTGAACGTTTTCAAGTCTCAGTCTGAAACTTTTTTTTTTATTTATGCAATGACGCAGTATGGTTTATTGCTTTGTTTTCTTTCTTTCTTCTTTTTTTTTCAATGCTGATGTTTTGAGTTCAAAATTGTTTCGAGAATGACGTCAGGTGCAAACGAGATACACTCCGTTTAGTTCCGTGTGCTGTACAAGAGCCACGAGAACTGTGCGATAAAAAGGGCCACTAGTGACGTACGAAAGGGGTAAGGGGTGAGTAAGTGAAGGGATTTGGGAGACTCTTGACAGTTAGGTTTTGAGAGCCGATGAGGGTAATTGAGGTGAGTAGGGAGCAGAGCCGGAATGCAGGGGTGGGGTAAACTCGAGATCCCCGAGAAAACCCGCCGACCAGCGGCATCGTCCAGCACGATTCCCACATGCGAAAATCCGGGAGTGATCCGGCCCGGGGATTGAACCAGGTTCGCCTCGGTGGGAGGCGAGCAGTTTAACCGCTCAGCCACCGTGGCCCCTGGCAAGTGATGGGGGCGATCTGGGTGATCGCCTCTCGCGAGAATTTTAATTTTAGTATAGTTGTCGCGGTAAGATATTGTTGTATCGGAAAGAAACTTCCGCACATCACTAGCCTACTAGTATGAAGAAATCTGTAAAGACTTATTTTTAATTCAAATTAATTAAAAGTCTTGTGCCAGAAAAACACTATTTCGAAGTTTGTAAACATATTTATAGACCTATTTGTACGATTTGGCTGAATTTGTGTTAGGGAAACACGTATTATTTTGTAACTAGGTGAACTTAATTACTGCTAAATTGTAACCTTGAAAGACTAACAATTTCCCCGGTTAGAAACCCCCAGACCTTTCACTTCATAGCTGGTGAACACCAAGTCTCTTATTTTCACAGCAATTCCCCCTCGTCAAAAGAAAAATTCTCTTGCATTTGCGATCGCCCCCCGAATAATGTCAGCGTGCTCCACTGAGGCACAAAGCAAGGAAGATAAAGAGATGAAACTCAATACTATTTTGGTGGGTCATTATTTTCCTCTATGTTTGGGCTATTACGTAGAATTTGCTGCCAACGGTACAACTCTTAAACATAATTATTTCAATTTTCAGACAGGCGTTTTAGTTACTGCTAATAACAATTTGGTAAAAATGTTATAATTAAATGCTGTATTTACAAACTGTATAAGATGGAACTAAATGTGTGTTTAACAATTAATGGTAGAGAATACATAGGTTTGCTACTCTGTTAACTGTATAATCGTTTATTAAGATGCTAATTGTACATATTTATTTCTTTTAAAAAGGCATTGTCACTGATATCAATAACTCTTGTACTAGCTATGCTTAGACAATCAGAATTTGAAAATTCAATAAAGCGCAATTATTCCAATTCCTGCAATTGGTTGCAAACATCAACTCCACCTTCTCTAGCAACGAACATAACGGAAAAAAACAAGTGAACAACTAAACACTCAGGTGCTGACAGTGCATGCCTACATAAAATTTATATATTTTATGAATGATGATGAGAATAATTAAACTTAATTTACTTGTGAGTTAAGTATATTTTAAAATAAAATATTGTTTATAAAATATACAGCTTTCTTTATTAAATAGCATAATTTTCATGATTTCAACAGTTGGCGAAGTCATTCTACCTTATAATTTAATGGCCCACGAAAACCCTATAGAGCTTCGACCCCCTGATTGATGGGCCAAGTCGGTCCAGGCCCTCGTAACTCGAATAGAGAAGACGAAACCTTACCGATAATATACAAAGTCCGCCCGAAGTCGACATTCTACGGTCTTACAACTTCGACACTTAAACAATTATTACATATTATATACAAAGTATATATTATATTCACAATCACAAAGCTTAAATATAGAGTAAGCAAACATGCAATTTCTCTCTTTAGAAATTGTATAAACTCATGATTGATTTGGGTATTTTTTCAACTTTGATGGTTGTAGCACAGACTGCTTTGTGTAAGCGGCATTCACGTTTGTTTACTCTTTATTCGCATCGCATGTATTTTCGTGCATATATGCCTACAATGGGTTATAATGTAGTGTTTCACATTCACTGTTACAGTTTTTATTCGCTCAAATGTATTTGTGATATGAAATAACTGTGGTTAAGGGAAACATCAATAATATTACCCAGAAAACATAGTCCAATTGCAATATAAAATAACAGTTGGGCGAGGTCTCTACAATACCACCAACATAACAAAGTGAGAATGTGTCGTTTACTACGTGTTTTAAAGTTGGCAGTGCCGTATAACCCACTTCGGCTTGCTCGGTAAACAAATGCATAAGTATCTCTCGAGTATTGAGTTACAACTTGTTTGTTCTCTAGGTCGGTCTACCTAAGCTCAGGAAGCGCGGTAATGTGTGCGTGCTTAGTGATAAAAAAAAAAGAAGAGGGAGAAGCGTGTTTTTTGCCGGTTGATTGGCAGCAGAAAGGGAATAATAGATAGTCAGATGAAACAAAGAGGCGCGGCTGCTTACTTGTCCGGCGAACAGTGGTTAGAATGGACTAGGTGTAAGAGTGAGGGGGGTATGGAGGGAGGACAGGAAAAGCAAACGTACGTCGTACCGCCTTCCCTTCTCTCAGCAGCGCTGTCGATAAATATTCAGTCGACTGTCAATGCGGGAGTCGTCTGACAGTGACCACGTAATAAAATCTAGCCGCTGCCTGCTCATTCCCTCCACGCTTAGAATACAACTACGCCCCTATTTCGTTAGCGAAGTGTGCTTCGCCGAACAACAGTTCGCCCTTGCTTTCGTTATCGATTTAATCTTTGTACTGCACTTTTCAGTCCTCGCCAGATCAATACGCGCCTCACCTGTCAATCGAACCCCTTCCAAAAATTAAAAAATAAGATATACGTGGAGCGAACGAGGCTCAAAAATAGGTGTTAATTTCGCAGATTTAAAAGTGGTATGTGTATTGTTCTCAATTGTACGCTCTGGAAATGATGATGCGCCATGTTACACGCTGAAGCGTCAGCCGCGAAACGTATTTCATCAGATAACTTCAGCTCAGTAACGAAGTGGGGTGCTTCGCTGCTCGCCCGTGAACGGTTTACAGATGAGCGTTATTTAACGTAATCGTTAAATTTTTTAACTTTTACGAAAATGCAACGATTAATTTACAATTGCCTAAGTTACGTTCATGCCCGTTCTACAATGACACGAATACGAATAAGTATCACAGAAGCAGAACACGCAGCAGACTCTATATTCAATCTACAATGGGACGTATGCATACGCAGATAACGTACGGGTCCATGAACGAAAGCTTGCCAACTCCCAACTCTTCCGTGTCCCCGAATTCCGTGTATCCAATATAAATCGAGTATTTGATTTTTTGATATTCGTCTTCATCGCCTTTGTAGCTTACAAGAAAGTATAGGCGTGGATTTGAGGTGGCAATAATCATTTTAGATTTAATAAACACACATACGTGGTTTGGCAGTATTATTTACAGAACAATACACATAGTACCCATATTAAAATATGGGATATACGACTTTAAAGCTAATTTCAAAATTTCTTAACAGAGAAGGTTTTTTGGGGTAATTTGTATGTTTGCAGGTAGTTACGTGTCTATGTATTGTTGAATATCTAAAATTCATGCCGATTCGTCCGCTCACTCCGTTTGTAGAACAGTTCTACAATATAGAGAAAATTATTTTCTTTAATACTTCGAAACTTGAAAAGCAAATTCAAAACATGACGAGAGAAAATAAATACTTAACTTATAAAATATCCATGTGAAAAAACAATGACAGAAAATAAAAATCTCATTTCATGGCCTCTTTTTAATCCCTTTCAGTAAATTACGAGTAAAAAAATTTTTTTTTGAGAAAATTCATAATAAATAACACAATTTATCTAACTTGTAGAATTACTGTATTTCAAATACCGAATTGTTGCCGTTATATAGGCTGGTATATCTTACAATTCAATTTCCAGAGGAACAGCAACTGTTATTTGCACCTAAACCTCAGTTTACAACTGAAATTATAACAGTAACCATAGTACATACGTCGTATGCACAACAATAGACCGCCATATTTTCAAAAATATCGATTCACAACTGTGCATCACAGGTCGTGTGGATGAGAGGTATTGACATAGTGCATAAAGGAAATTGCTATATTGATTTTATTGCGCAGGCTCATGGGACGAGAGCCCCTCGGAGCAGAGTATAAAATATCCAACAAAGTTGTTCATTTAAAATGGAGGAATGCAGTTATGTTGCAAAAACGAAGAAATTCTAAAAGTAATAAGTAGTAGTGGCGGACTGGTCGCACCCCACTTTTAATTGATCGGATAATCAATTTGATATCAAATTGATTGATAGGATTAATCCTTAATACGATCGAATTATTTGACTTTAATCTTAATCCGATAAAATTTGATTGATTGATCCAATTAATAAAATTGAATTAATCATCATTTTTTTAAATTTTAAGTGAGTTGATAAGAGTGAGTTTGGTGCAAGATTGTGCTAAGTGTCTTTCTTTTTTTTCTTTTTTGGGGGAGCGGCATGGTAGGTCCTCATCCTCGGATGTCTGGTGTTGTACTGAGGTGTAATGTGTTGGGGAAGGCGTATGTATTGTGTAATTTGATATTAGGGTCCTTTATTTATTTTTGGCAGTGGCATGGTAGATCCTCATTTGTCATGGATAACTCTCTGTAATTTATGTTGTTGGTGCACTAACACAGGTGCACCTTACTGAGTTGGTGTAGTGTGTCAACTCAATTGCACCATGGTGGAGCGACTGTACCCTGCAACGAGCATTAATACTAGCACAGAGCATATTCATGCAGTGCCTCGCAGCACAGTGCAGTGCTGTAGCAGCATAGTGCGCCACTGCATTCTTATTATATGATGCGCCATCGGCATTCGCACCCTGCATGGCACTAAACCAGTCGTTGAAGTTTAAAAATAAGTCTTGTTGCATATTTTCATGTGCATTTTGTGTTGCTGTATGTTGTATACTGAGTGTACGCCTGTGTAAATTATTATAATGTGATAGGTAAGAGCATTGAAATATAAATTTCATGCTCAATTGTCTTTTCAAGCTGTTTATAAATAAACACGTGTTCCTAATAATATTAAAATAGTCGTCTTTTATTTGGCTTCTTGCTTGTTGTGGCCATGGAAGTAAATAATTGTTATGAAATATTATTAATGATTAGTAAAATAGTTTGGAAAATCTAGTAAAATAAAATTAACAAAACAAAGGCCTAATAGTCCATTGTTAAATTCGCAGTACTCTAGCCATGTCTTGAGTTAAAACTTATTTATTTTACCAAATTTTTTATGCAGTGCAATACAGATACTTCGCCGACCACATGTAGCAGTTTTTTTTTAGAAATAAAACACCTGCAAGTGCATATAAGTAATGCTGGGTGCTATGAACTTATTATTTCACATTTTAGTTAGTCACATTTTTTTAATGTATACATAGTTTCGTAAAACTATACTTTAAATATGATCGATAAAACTAATATCGATGTTTTTTTCCGATATGTACTTTACTAGCCCACTGCGCCACCGAGTCGTGAGTTACATATTTGAAGAAAATTAGCTGGCACACCACATGCGATGAACTGAGTGAGCACAATTGAATGGCACAACACTGTGTTACCCATCTCTAATCGTCATCCTTGTACATCTGGAGGTGTACTGAAGAGGAGTGTGGAGCATTTAATACGGAACTACCTATCACTTAAACACTTCCAGTTAACACAATTACACAGAGCATTTCGAATTAAATTGTAACCAAGAACAAATAAAGATTTCCCATGCAATATTCCAAATGAAGTAAACAATTAGCACACTATTCATATGCATTATGAATTATACATACAATAAACCCAAAAATATATTCTATTTCTCTACTAATTTAAGTTATGCCAAACAAAATATGAACAACTCCCAGAAACTATTTCCCTAGCAATATAATTTATGATAGAATAAATGAATATTCCTACAACACAAGAACGACGCATCCTACATCGAATTATTTCCCTACTAATTTAATTTATGCTAAACGAAATATGAAGAACTCCCAAAAATTATTTCACTTAACACACAAAATGTTTCAAATAAAATTTTATACATGTACAAAGACTGAAATAAATATTTACCAAGAAAAAACGTACCCCATTTCCAAACTTTAAAATAAATTATTTTTAACACAACTTCTGTTGAAGCCTAGCGAGGCTCACATCACATGGCAGACGAAAAACTGCAACACTTTATCCAGACGTAGGTTAACTTAAAAATGGAATTCACACACAGGTTTCCCGAAAAATCGCATATAATTTGTCTCAAAATTATTAAATGTACAAATCCTAGCCAAATAAAAATCACACAGATTATTTAAAAAAAAAAAAACATGCACATTGATGTCTTTATGGAATCGCATATCGTAACACAAACACAGTTTATTAATCCGCATAAGTTTCTCTATCATGATAAAATAATTTTAACACACCTTCCGTTGTAACCTACCAAGTCTCTCGTCGCATACGAAAAATCACAACACTTTATAAAAATTGTAGATAAAACTTTCAGAAAAGGAATTCACAGTTAAGTTTTCCTGATATGAAACGTTTTATAAAAAGTTAATAAACTGTCGAAACATAAATTATGAAGGATAGGATATGAAAGTAAAACATCTTTTTATCTCCGGAACCCTGCCCTCTGCCTGTGTAGGACACCCAGCCCCCTGGCTGGTCGAGGGCAACTGGCCGAAATTGCAGTTAGGGAACACACACCGACCACCCAGCTTGTTTTCGTCCTATCTTGCTTGCTCTCCTCCTCGTTCTCTATTCAACCCTGGAGCAGAACGCTACTGAAGGAGCAATGACCCCTGTCCTTGGTCATACAGACCATTTGAAATTCTTCGCAGCCTCAACTGCAAATGCTTCTTCCTGGTAAATATAACTTAAGAAATAAATCATCTCGGAAAAGTCTACAATTATCTCCTAAACATTAATAATCACATTCTAAATGTTATTAAACTGAAACAATTCTGGGAAACATTATCCCATTTCCAAGAAATGGAAGATTAATAGGAAATAAACATAATGTATTACCACTCTAATGGTAATACAATGCAAATTTTAATACAATCAAACAAGCAGAATAAATGCACAATAAGTGTAATAAACTATATACACAATAATTGTACATCCAATCCACATAGATATCAGTAGGTTTATTAAATGGAGAAACACATCAATTATGTTTCAATGTTTTATTGATTAACATAAATTTACAAAACATTGCATTACAATCTTTCAAGATCCTGATTCTTCACCCACGAATTGTGGGCTTTTGAGAAACATCTCCATCGAACAAAGGTCCTATATTTTCTCCTTTTAATGGTTTTATCAAATAAATATTCATTTGGAGAAGCGAATTTCTGCAATTTGTGTTCATAAAATTCACATTTATATGGTTCTTCATCGTAGGTTTCGAGGTAATATACTCTAGGAAAGAACTGTCTAACTGTAACTAGTTTAAATTTTTCATAAGACCAATTCTCAGTATATTTTTTTCTCAAAGACCCCTTTCAGCTTAGAGATCCATATAATGGCCAACTTTAAACTTTTGCTTTCACTTGTAGAATAATTTAACATTTTTACATATGGTTTTCATCAATCAATTGTCTGTAACCTATTAGGGAGCCATCTTGATAGTTCGATGATATCTTGAATTGTAAAGTTTAAGTATTGCAGGCATGAAATGATTGTATATTAGATGTTTAATCAATTTTGTTGAATTTCTCTGCCACACTCACTTTAAGTTCGGAATACATTAGATAATGATTGATTCCATATTCAGCCATTAGTTTATGGAATGTTTCAGAAGAACTCAGTTCCTTTATCGGTTTGGAGAAATTTTGCAGTTCTTTCTTGCAAAATGATTTTCATTGCACCGCTAACCTGTTTCTCATTCTTTTTCTTCACAGATATACCCAACCATATTTTGAATAAACATCTATTACCATTCAAATATACTTGCATCCCTTATTGTATTTCGAAAGCAATGTCATTTCACACAAATCAGATTGAACAAGATCATTTAAACCATAAATAATAACTATTCTTCTGGGAAACCTTCTCCTTGCAGGAGCATGTAGTTCTTGAGAAATATTACTGAACTTTAATAGTAATACATCCGTCTTCCATTGCACCACACTTGGTGCAGTAAGTAAACAAATACTACAGACTAACAAGTAGGCAGGATCTTATTAATAATGACTAACAACAGCACTCAATTAAATTTGAAGTAAATTCCATTTTATTTAAAACAATAACATGGCACATCAACAATCGGGTTTCCAATAAGGAGATGATTACACAATTCATAGTAAAAAGTCTCAGGTACAAGTAAATATTCTGAATAAGGATCGCGAAACTTACAAAAATGACTAGAAAACACTTATATATCGTTTCACAAACATGCCTGTAACAGGTGAACACCAACTTCAAGAAAGCACAATCTCACAAAAAATAACTAAGGTGCGTCCCCCCCCCCCCCCCCCCCCCCCACGAACAGAATGCTAGACTACAGGTGCCACACCGGCTTTAGCAAGGGTTTGTAAATGCCATCCACAATCAATTTTGGCTAACCAAATATGGGCTTTAACAAGGTGCCTTCAAAACAGTTTTAAATTTCACAGGTTCATGGTTTCACTGAAAAGACACACATGGTCGGTGCACACCGCCCGGCATCAAACAGCTGAACAGCAAGTTAATTCTCAACTCGTGAGCTAGGATGTTAAATTCTCATCAAAAGGTGAGCCAAAATACAATATAATGAATACTTAGGGGTGCGACAAAAGGCCATGGCGAACTTAAAGTCCCATGTTATCAAACTACAAATTGCTCTAAAATCATGTGAAAACTCAAACATAGCAAATACAAAATATTAGTTAACTTGCACAACACAACAATTAAAAGCTTAACTGTGGTGGCATGCAGCCCTATCAAAGCACCTTAACAGCCTAACAAATTAAAACTTCAAATAAAAAACCTAAGCATAACAAGGTATTTAGTGGCACCTGAAAATAATTACAATTATTAAAAGGCACGAACAAGTCGAACAAAGCCCTATATGCAAATGTGCAAACTATAGATTAGAAATATTCTTTATTTCTAGCAGTGAGACGAGATTGTGGAACACATTAAACACTTGTCTCTTGGCAAATGGGGCTAAAAAAATATATAAACCAATTCAAACTTCGGTATGTTAAATACTCATTCAAAGGACAAAAATTACTAAAACTTCAACATTGAGTGACAACCCTAAAAATATTTAAGCATGGTAAACTCTCTACTGCAAAACTATTGTGAAACTAATTATCTAAGGGCCAACACAATGAACTATGGCTTCTACTCTCTACAGAAATGCTAGCCTCTCACCTGGCATAATTATGTTAATTATATTACCAAATAAAATAAAATTACAAACAATATTATCTTATATGTCGGTTGCAGCACAGCAAGGTAGGATAGCTCACAGCAGTAAGGTTGGCTTAGCAAAGAATCATGTTAAAGTTGAATGTCCCAAGACGTCCAGCTATCGCAACAACACTACGACAATCTCCAATTAGCTATTCGCACAGGTGAGGCTCAATCAAAAATTGATAACCAGAAAATTACAAAACCCGAATCGAGGCTCTAAACCCCTAATGCAAGCATGGGGGGTGGGGGAGAAGCAAGGAGAAAGGGAGGGGATCGATAACGTAGTTGCAGGTCGACACGAGTGCTAATAGTCGGAGTGGCAATAGTTCGAAACAATGTGGCACTGGTGTGGCGAGAATAAACTAAGGCGACGAAGTCCGAGTTCGTAGAGGGCGCCTCAACACAATTACGCCTGGCGAAAGTCTCGAAATCCGCTCACTGCAACGAGCCATTGTTGTACCATCAACTCTTCAATAATGAAAACTAGTTTGTTTGTATGTGAATTATTCCCTGACTCTCTCGAAGCGATCAGAAGTTTTAATCTCTTCACCAATTCATTATAATTGTTCCGATAAACAGGAAAAAAAACGGATCATCAACTTCTTTATATATTTCACTTCCACCAAAATCACTTAAAAAATGTAGTTTCGGGTGGTTTTCATCTCCTAAACGATTATTTGCATTCGTACGACGAACAAGTTATTTTTATTTCTCCAAATCAGTGTCGGTATATCCATTTGGAACGTTTTAAAATAATAATTCAAACAATCCTTCACTCACATCAGTTACGTTATCACCGACTTGAATACTATTCTCAGGCAAAACCTAATTATCGAATCTCCCAGGGACCATACTGTGGCCTGTCCTGAGGATGAATCAGGCCATGCATTAACAAGGGGGAACAGGGGCATCTCAAAGGAAAAGCACTCGGATACAATTACTGTGTTTATTAAATACTAAAATTACAATCTCGCCTCAACTGGGTGTCTCAATCAATGATCTGCTTCTACCTACAATCAACCAACAAGTTACAAGTAATCTCGGCAGTTAACATCTCTCAATGGGGCACTTATGCCCTTAATCTCTCTCAATTATCGTAACGTTAATTAAGGCAAACTCTGCTCAGAGGGAGCTTAACATGCCATTACAATTCCCGTGCTCTAGCATGCCTTAAGTCGCCCTACCAGGGATTTAATAATTACCCTCTTAACCATCTTGACTTTTGGCAAATCTCTCGATAGCGGGCTCTCGTTGGGAATCGAAGGTGGACCACGAGCTGTGGTTCTCTCGTCTGGGCATCCTCTAGTAGAGCCTCCAGCAGAGGGAGGCAAGATGGCACCCAGAGCTTGCATTGCTCTGAGCTTTTATAGTACCTTCCTGACCTTGTGCTCGATCCCCCATTATGTGCTGTTTAAAACAATGACTCGGCTGGCCGAGGTGGCTCTGTGCCTTGCCTCAGTGTGATGCTGAGCAAACATCGCAGGAGCCAGCCTAAGCAATACCCCCTCTCATGAGCATCCAGGCGCCCTCGTCTGGAGCATGGGGTCGAACGTTGCAGGGGATTGGCCGGGTCAGGTCAGGCGATCGGTCCAGGAACCGATGTTGCAGTACCTTGGGCATCCAAGCCCTGGTGGGGTCGTGGAGTCCGCCGGAAAGAGCTTGTGTATAGGCATGGTTTCAACAGTTGAAGATTTACTGTCTGAGTGATTTCCCTTCTAATTTGTAGATTCCCTAAGGCAATGTCAGGCACATAGGGTCGGTCTTGCGTTTCATTATTGGCAGCCTACGGAATGGCAGCGCTAAACAATTTTTGTTTGTTTCTTTTGAAGCCTATATGGCAGAATTAATTCTTTATACATAATTTTCTTAGTGAAATATGACATTATTCTACAAGGATGTTATGCTTTTCAAAAGTGAAAGAACCATTAGTTATTACTCCGAAGACAGTTTCGGTTAAATTACAACATTCACACTTTATGTTGCATAGAATATCTTACAAAATGTTTGCAATATTTATATACACTACAATTTTATTTACATCTGGTGACATGTTCTGGAGTGCCAGAATATAAAAGATTTTATCACATGGTATCCTATTATACTCAGTCTTATTTTAAGAATGTTTATGTAAATCATTTTAAGGTTCTTTACATATACCTGTTCTGTGATTTATTTGTTAAGTATCATTGTGTGAATATCAATAGTTTACAATAGTACCTTGACCCTGGAATGTGACAAAATTCAATAATTTACTACTCCTAAAAATGTGCTGTGCTGGCACCTTAACTTAGTTTTCGGCCACTACTGTTTTCGTATTGGTTTGAACAGGATGGGAAATGTAGTGCTCGACTTTACTTTGAAATTATATCCTCCTTAGAAATTGAAAATTGAAATATTAAACCCGGTGTCGAACACGTTACGTGGGGAATGTAGGAGGGCGCTCTTAAACCCAACAGTCGACAATAGCGCAGTGTTTTCCTATTTGTCTTAAAAACTGCGCACTTTTTAAGTCGAATAGGAAAACACTGCGCTATTGTCGACTGTTGGGTTTAAGAGCGCTCTCCTACATTCCCCACGTAATGTGTTCGACATATATATATATATATATATATATATATATATATATATATATATATCTTCACACTGTAATGCGATTTTACATAACTCTACGTAAGTGATATTCATATTTACAGATATGCTGTTAAAAATAATGGGTATATACATCTACGAACTTATTCTAATTTAATAGTTGTATGACCAGAAATACTAAATTATTGGGGCCCCGAGCTTAGATTATGGCGACATTCACTGCACTGCTTTATAATTAGCCATCTAGCGCATTCTGGTGTGCGAAAATGGTACCATGACAAGATGAGTGTGTACCTGCTGCACTCTACACTTTCTTTGTTGCTCTAAATGGGACTGCTGTTACAACATTGTGGTCAATGGTTTTAACGTTGCCATCTACTTAGTGCTGTGTTTCACAATTGTTCGTCATGTTAAATAATTCTGTGCACGCCTTGAGCTACCACACACAGATCGGTATAATTACATTGTGGACTTTCTTTGCATGGCATGTGTGAAAGACAACTATCATTTTATTTATACCACACTTTCTTCTAAAATTTTACCTCCTAAGCACCTCGAAGTGCCTGAGTATTAAGTTCTGACATCATGTGTGGACACGCTTTATACGTAATATTTTCTGTCAACACCTTTAAGTTCTCTCCATTGCGAACTACATGAAATATTCCTCGCTTTGTGAATTACAAAATGAAGGAGTATACTCCTATCACTGAGCTGCTGCCTTCGTGACAATCACCTAACTTTACGGGCGTGTCGCTTGTGCCATGTTAATAATTTGTATAGCAATTTTTATTGGCTTGTAGTATATACCTTCTAACACTATTGTTAGAATTGTGATTGTCGAAATGCGAATTTAGCTATAATGTTCCTGAGATAGAACAGAGAACACGTGTGTCTTATTTACTGCAGATCTAGTTTCGGTATACATTATAATAGGGAGGTCTACATGATTTATCTGCCATTAATAGTATCGTTTATGGAATAAAAGGAAATGCCTTCACTTGCTTTCAACTGCTGTGCTTCGAACTCGTTGTTTTGCAACCATTGTACTGGCAAGATCGTGTGTCCTTTCATAATTTAGGACTCTTAATATCACAAATGTGGGTGGCTTTAATAATAGTTCATTTATTGGATGTGATGACATTATTTTCCAAATCATTTAATTGCAAAGATAATGATTTTTCATTAGTGATGAGGGCTTTCAGATGTCGGGATATTAGAATGTCGCAACACCATGTTGCGACATCTCCAAGGAAGGTAATACCACATTTTCTTTTATTTGACAAGGATACCTCTGCTATAAATTGTTGTACAATATTTTTAGTTATTTCGCTGAAATATTGGTGCAAATGTTCAGCATTTTTGCAGACAATAGAGTTCCTGGTGGTACAAGTCTGGTGGTACCACACATCAATGTGGTTGGGAGTGGCAGGTTGGTGCAGCGGTACAGTGTAGGCCAATGGTATGGTATTTTCATATGCTATGTCTGGAGAAAGTTCTTGAAAGTAGATGCCACTGTGTATCTTGAAGAAGTGAGCTCCTGTGCATGATGAGATAGCATCACACGTGATCAACAGCAGCAACACCATACTTGTCTTTTTCATTTCAGAATCCCATTACCTGTAACGCACATGATACTGTTAATGCCTTATATTAGTCAACCCTCGTTTCCTAATATCAACAGCAATAGTCGATGGGCCCAATATGTCATGTATCCTGTACAGGCAGTGATATTTGAGGGTAAGAGCCTTCTGTCTCGCATGGTTTTTCACACATATGGATTGTCCTATTTTCAATTCATTCGGTCGAAATTTCTTGTCAAAAAGTTCTTTTTGTAGTTTTTGGATTCGAGTAGGTTCACTCAAGCCTTTTCATGAGCTTGGTGCAATTGCTCACACCAGTCCTCTGGACGCTGTGAAAATGTATGGGCGATGATGTGACTTGACTGGACTGCCTCAACACCATGTAATAAGAAATTGGGGAGAATTTTGTACTCCTATTTATAGTAGAATTATAGTTGAAAACTCTATATTGGATGTATTCGTCTCAGTGTGCTTGGTCATCATAGGCACATACTGTGAGTTGCTGCAACAAAGCTTTATTAACCTGTGTGGTTAACGGTTACATGCTGGGTTATGCGCTGCCATTTGCAGTTTTTTTTATTTGTAACTTTTGTAAAAGTTCAGCGATGAGCTCATTGTTGAAGGATGATACCCAATCAGTTAAAATGGATTTAGGATACCCGTATTTAAGAATAACATCCTTGATAAATTTTGCACAAGTTTTACCATCTATAGATTTTACCAGTTTGGCTACCACACACCACGTGAAAAATTCTGTCTTCACTAGGATGTATTTATTTTCCTATGCCGATGTTTGTAGTGAGCCTTTTGCATCCAGGCCCCAATAATGGAATAAGGAAGGGGCTTCAATGGGGGTCACGAGGCCTATGGGTTTCTGATTACTGTGTTAGACCTTCTGGCACATAGGACAGTTTTTATATAGTAACATCCTTAGCCATGCTGTCCCAATGGTACTGGTTTTTAATTTTTTGTAATGTTTTAAACTGGCCGAAATAACGTGTCGTGCTGAGCCATAATAATTTCTGGTTCATAGTACTGTGGAACTAGAATTAGACTTTTTCCCCATTGGGAGTGTGCACTTTGTAATATATTTCGCAGTTTCTGGTAATGCCATACTGTCTTGATATGTGTCTATGTTTGGAAGTTGCATTTTGTGGATCTGTGAGGGCGGTTTTGAGTTGTGTAATGTGAGGATCATTGGCATATTCTGCTAAAAATGGCGGTAATTGTACTTGTGTAATTGGTGTCAGGAATAAGTGTGTGTCATCTTCGACCTTTATATATATTCCTGGACATGTATGTCGGTGGGGTGGTATTGCGGCATGGAATTCTTTATCGAAATGACAATTTTGCATTGTAAATAGTTGTCGACACAAGTTGATTTAATTTTATTTGCATTTCCTTCCATCATAATTTCAATATTTACTTAATATATGGCTGCCGTGATTTTAGCAATTGCTTCAAGAGGTAAATATTCATAGTTTATTATTATCTTCGCTATGCTGCTTTTGTCGGTAGTGGCGATCTCTGGTTTAATCAGTTGTTTGATCTCCTTCCAATTATTGCTTATATACTAATATATATTGTTTTTCAATTCATCAGCCTTGTGTGGATTTTGTAACAGTGTTTCTGTGAGAGTTTTGTAAAATGAAGTGCAGTTTGTATATTCTGATTTTATGGGGTAATATTGATTCTCTATTGGAAAGTCAGCCTTACCTGTCGTCGGAATTCGGCTCATGGCATATGCTAATGTGTTTAATTATCCTTTTACTATCTTTGGTTCTAAATCATACTCAGCACAATTGCTAATTGTTGTATTCGGACATTATGTTCGGCCATTGTCTTCAAGTACCAAAGACTGGAGTGTCTGTTTCGATTGTGAATTTTCGTCCATATATATATATATTGTTTGAAATATATTACAAAGTATTTAATGCCCGAAAGCTCGCGTTCCATCACTGATCATTTCTTTTCATTCAAGAAAAGTTTTTTTGATGCAAACACTATGATATTATGGTCTTTGCTACCTGGTATTTCTTGCATAAAGACGGCGCCTATTGCTGTCTGAGATGCGCCGCATGATAGTATTGTATGTCGGTTCTCCTGAAACTTTGCTAACATGGGCAGGTTTAATAGGGCTGTTTTTAGGTTTTGGAATGCTAACTGGTGTTCTTCTCTCCATAATAATGGGGTTGATTCTTTGATTAAGTCGGTAAGGGGTTCGACTTGTTTGGCATAGTTAAGTATGTACCTTCTTAAGTATGATGTTAATCCAAAAAAATGTAAGTAACTGTTTAAAATTTCTTTGGTGGGGTCATCTGTTTTATTGCCTCGATTTTATCGGGGTCTGTTTGTAACCCATCTGGTGTTATATAGTGCCCTAATATTTTGATCTTTTGTTCTGCGAAGTGACATTTCTTGACATTAATTTCTACATTATATATATATGTAATCTATCCATTACTTTTCAAATGTTGTCTACGTGTTCCTGAAAGGTATTGCCTATAATAAAGATGTCAGTATATGCTACTGCTGTGTTCAAATGGAGGGGCCCAAGCATAACGTCCACAAAATTTTGAAAATAATTTTAGGTTATGTCGCCAACCCCATAGGCATATGGGCGTACTATAATCCTACGCCATCCACACTGAAAGCGAGTTTTTCTCTGTCTTGCTTCCTTACTGGGATAGCATGAGAACCACTAAACATATCTATGGAAGAAATATACTTGAAATTTTGCAATGTGTTAATTATATCTTCGGTTCTGGGGATGGGGTATTGAACCTTTTTTAGATATTGGTTAAGTAGCCTAAAGTCTGTTAAGAATCTTATGACACCCTGGTGTTTCTTTATTAATACGCTTGGTGGAGCTTAAGGAGATTTTGAAGGGGTTATTATCTGCATGTGAAGCATCTGATATATCTGTTCCAGAACTTGTTCGCATAGTTGTGGATTTATTCTGTACGGACTGGTATGAATGGGTTTGTCGATTGTTAATTCTAATTTAATCTCATAATCATTTGTTTCTGTTGGTTTAGTTATTTTGCTTGCGAAACAGTCTTTGTAAGTATCTAATACTTCTATTAATTGTTCTTTCATGGGTGAGGACAATTTTTTATTTATGCTACCTATAGCGTTCTTCTCACTTGGGTTGTCTAAGGATTCAATTTTGTTAATATAGTATTCAATGGAATTATTTGTTTCGTAATACAATTGATTTGTGTTTATTGGAATTTCAAAGACACTTTTGTTATGAAACAAGTGTACCTACATTACATCTTTGGTGAGTACTGGCACTCTGTCATATCTTTTAATAAAATCTACTCCCACCATAATGTCTAATTTTAAATTGTCAATGAGTAAGAAGTCTTGATTGAAGTTGTAGCCAGCTATATTGATGTTGAGGTTTGTTTTATATTAAGGTAGGTCAATGTCTGTCGTAGCACCCACTAATGAAAACTGTTCCGTAACAGGTTGCCAGTTATGTTTCTTTACAATACAAGAGTTGTTGCTATACAGAAATGTGAGCATCCCATGTCAAGCAACACATTATATGACCTACCTGTGATCTGGACAAGGATGTGAGGCATTGCAGTTTGCACATATCTAGAGCGACATTCGTCCTTGCCGGTCAGCAGGTCTTGTACGTTATTATTTAGGTAAATGGATCAGTGGCTCAGATTCTCCTTTTCATCATCACCACTTTTTTCCATGTTTGTGTTATTAAAGATATGTTGTGTGCTATTACTACTCGTTATCAAGATATGTAATTTTACTTCCATTAATCTGAAACATCTTTAGAAATTTTTAAATCTGTCATTTATATTTGTTTTGAAACACTCTCTTTGATTCAGAAAGAGCAGGCATTCCCCGGCTCGATGATACTGGTAAAAACACATCGTGCACATCATGGCTTCCAGCGACAGCAGTCCGATGAAGGCCATGTGGGCACTGACATCACGATCTCGCTGATGCGTGAATTCCGTGGTCTCAACCTCAGCTTGCCCCGCCACTTCCGTGCTGTCTATGGTCTCAGCTTTCACGGGCGCCGTGTTTTGGTGACGTAATGCAGTGTCCTTGTGTATGGTGTCAGGATTCCCTTGTTTGTTCCGGACCTGCATTTTGGTTCTTTGAAGGTGATACCTGATTACCTAGTTTTAATGGTATTGTATTTAGCAAGTTTTTTGTAATTTGAATTTTCTGTCCCTGAGGTGGTTGAAAATATACTGGTCGTGAGTTGAATTTGGCGATTTCTGTGTATGATCGCATCAGGATCCTCTTACTGAATAGCACCTCACAGGCATTAATTACACGTCTGACTTTTATTTCTGGTTTCACATTTACCCTTGCCTCACTTTCAACTTTTTTACTTCTCCTTTCAACTTTTTTACTTCTAGTTTTGTTAGTATGACTTCTGTCATTAATTTGAGATGGTTTCTTGTCACTGTAATGTGATTTTCTGTAATTACAATTTCTTCTTCTTAAGACCCCTGCCTGTTTGTTAGGGTAATATTTAGTTTGTTGCACCTTACTTACTGATTTGTCTGCAGGGGTGGTGCTTACTGCTCCCTTGCATGGGAGTTTTTTGTTCATTATATTTAGGTGTTGAATAGTACTTTGTTCTTGTTTGCATGGGATTTTGGGCATATTGTTTTGTGGGTGATATGTCTGGAAGTTGTTTTTTTTTATATATCCATTCATTGGCATTCTTTTGTTGTTTTGTTGGGTGTTGAAAATTTTTGATCATGTTTGGACTTATTCTTTGCTAGTAATGACTGGTTGTTTGTTACGCCCATATTTATTGTATTTTACATACTGTGGGTTCTGTGTGTGGTGTTGTCTTTGTTGATTTCTGTTAAAGGGCTTTTGATTTTGGAGTGTGAGGTTCACAATTTCCATCTTCAAGTGTACCATTTCGGCCCTCTTTGAATCTGTTTCTGCATGGCTATGTTGGCCTGAAATTGTTTGGTCGTACTGGAACTGCCCCACCTACACTTTTTGTATGTTTGTAAGGATGTCGTCAATTCTGTAATTTTTAAGACCTACTATCTTGTCTGCGATGGACAGGAGTAGTGAGTACTGATGAATTCTGTGTCTGTAACCATGGGGTTGTACTTTGGTATGTAGAACAATATGTGTTAGAGCACTTTCGTGCAGTTTTCGTTTAGTTATGTATAGGAGATTCCCCAAATGTTCTTTTTTGGTAGGTGTCAGAAAAGTTTTTTTTTTTAATTTTAGAAATGTTGTTCCATGCGACTTGTCCAGCATGACTTTGTAAATAATTCTCAAATATGTATCTGGCTGAACCTGTGAGATAATATTTGAGTCTGTGTAATTTCTCCGTGACATCCCAGTTGTTATTTTCGGATATGTGGTTGTATTGTTCCAGGAAAACTGACCCTTTGTCGTTACCATCACCCCAGCAATATGTTTTCACGTCGATAGACAGCAAATGTCGTATCATGCATAGGTGAAGTATGTTTTAAAGTTAAATGATGGTGTTTTTAATTGGAAATTATTTGCTTTTTCTTCTTTAAAGGTTCTTCTGATTTAATTTCCAATGGTGTTTCATTAGGCATATTCAACACAGAATGTAATGTATCCATTCTACTCATAACAGGTTTAAATATTTCTTTGTTTAAAACATTCTGTTCCATACAGGATCGTTTAGCTTGTCAATATTTCTTCTTCACAGCCAATATAACGTTATATAATTTCTAAAAAGAGTCAGACATGTTTTGATTTCGTTACATTAACATTCAACAATTTATATATAAATTGAGTTGTTGGTTTTTATCCGCTGCAGTAGGTCGACTAACTACTATACCAGATCGAATAGTTTGTGCTTTTTCAATCTTATCGACTTTACTTAAATCAGCATGTAATTTAGTTACAGTATTAGTTCTCAAATCATTAATAAAATAATTTGTGTTTCCAAATCACTACTTTGTTTTCTCAGATCTGTTTGCATAACTAAAGCAGGTGTATTAATAATTATTTCAACACTTATATATTGTGTCATCTCTTCCAGAATAAATAACAAGATTTCATTGTAGTATCGCAAACCATGAAAGATTTTTATAGTCATATAATAACATGTTTTATGCAGATTATACTACTTTTTTTTCTTTAAATCCACACCATATAAAACTTATATATCACTTTACTGTCAATGTTGGTTTCTAACATACTTCTCAAGACTTTTTTTATTTATTTTATTGATAATGTACCAGAATTTAATTAATTATTTATTAATTTTATTATTATGGAAATAACTTAGTTTCCATTTCGTAGACAGGAATGTTAGTAGAGAGGTTTGTCTCAGAGGTTGGGGTGAGGGGTTGAAGTTGTTTGAAAGTCAAGAATGCAGAGAGGGAAGGGGTGTTTGACTTTCTGGCTGGAGGGAGGGGATGAGTGCCGCTTCCTGACCATTTCCCCGAAAATTTGGAATTTTTAACTTTCTTATAAATAGGGGTCTAATCTCTGTGATCCCTTTCAACGTTTCCAGTCTTTCATGAGTGCGGTTTACATTACGATGGCAAGTTTCTACAAAGATTTGTTTTGTGAGAATAACAAGTGAAGCCCTAGAGAGGGGAATACAAGAGTTCGATTGGAATGTTTTTAATCACAATATGAAGACTCTGGACCCAATAATATTGGAATTATTGGATTATTTGGAGGAAGGCTCACCAGCTCCTATGATGATGCAGATGTCTTCCATTCCTTCACTTACATTACTTACGTTGCCGCCACCTCCGACACTGCAGCCTCTGGTGATGTTGATGCTGAAACCTCCAGTGACTACCGCCACAGCCTCCAGTGACTTTACTGTCTCTAGCATTCTCGACGCCGCCTCCGGCAGCCTCGCTGCCTCCAGCATTCTCGACGCCGCCTCCAGCAGCCTTGCAGCCTCCAGCATTCTCGAAGCTGCCTCTGGAGGCCTCGCTACCTCCAGCAGCCTCAACGCCGCCTCCGGCAGTCTTGCTTCCTCCAGCAGTTTCGATGTCGCCTCCAGCAGGCTCACTGTCTCCATCAGCCTCAACATCATCATTGCTAATGTTACAAGCTATCTCTGACAAAATCAGGTGAGCATTGCTTACAGAGGCGGAAAAAGTATGGTTGTTGTAAGCCTTTAGATCTAACAATTGCCAGTTTAAATAATGTGAGGGTAGATGTTGATGAAGATGTTTTATTATTAATTAATGAGTTGGAGGAGTTTTTAGACTTCAATTTTTCCCCTCACCATCTCCAAACATACCTTCCCCTCATCTCATATCTCCTGAATCACCGCAACAATATCTAGTTTCCCTGCCTCCTCCTTTGTTCATGCCTTCAACCCAGAAAATACTATATAGCCCTGTTCTGTCCCCTATATCACCTGTCGCTCCTCTTAAGAGACATAAATTAAGTTTAAGCTTTGCCTGTAGGCGAAAATTATAGTCAAAATGTTAGTGTTTTCCATTGCAATTTTTTAAGGTTTTAATGTTTCTCAGTCATATTATGGTGTGCGATGTAATATGGTGTGCGATGTAATATGGTGCAAGATGTAATGTTTTCAGACATAACATGGCATAAAGTTTAAAGTTTTTAATATTTTCAGACATAACATGGTGCAAAGTCTAAAGTTTTTAATGTTTTTCAGATGTAACATGGTGTAAAATTTAATGTTTTTAATGTTTCTCTGACATAACATGATGTGAGGTGTTAAGTTTTCATGATAAAATAATTTTAATGTTTTCATAAAATGATTTTAGACATAACATGGTGTAAAGTTTTCTAATGTTTTTCAGACGTAACATGATGTGAGGATTAAAGTTTGTATAATTTTTTTGTGTACTATTTTATGAGTGTTTGGATAAATTTTCAATGAGACATATTGCAAATAACTTATTTATACAAAATGTAAACAATGTTTTAAGAAGTGTTTTATAAATGATGTCTACGAATGTTCGTTTTTGTAAGTAATTTTATGAGTTTTTTTGAAAAGATTTCAAATGATCTGTCTGTTTTTATATATGAGTAAGAATGTTTGTAAATATTTTTTTTTAAGTTTGTGTATGCTTTAGTAATGTCTTTTTTAAATAAAAGTATTTCAATGTTAAAATGAATGATCTATCTTGTTATTTGTTCAAACTATTTAAATTTGTATGAATGTGAATGATGAAGTATTTGGAACGATAGTATTTGTAAACAATGAAATTATAGTTTCAATACTTAAATTAATTCTTTTATATTATGTTTAAAACTTGGTTGTTTATCAAGTTCTTTTTAAGAATAACATTTAATATTCCTTTAGACAACTTCTAAAAAATGTTCATCAATATGAAAGTTTTCTCTATGGCAGTGATGGCAAATGGTTTATGTTTTGTCCTTCAAAAGACTTTACCCTCAGGTAGCAGTTATCAGGGTGTCTGTTGCCTTGCATGAAAGATTCAAGTTTCTCTCTCAGAGGTAGTGCTCAGCTGGCTTCCTTGTTCATGAGAGACAAGCATGTTTATGCATTCAACTCTAACACCATTCAATTAAGATTTATTTATTTATTTAAATCCATAACAGGAAAGTACAATTTCAATATTACTTTTTATTCATATTATTATTTTACAATAAACTTGGATCACATCAATACTTAACACAGAAGGATAAAACTTAATGATATTGTATTATGTTTTTAAATGAAATAGCTTTATATTTGTCCAAGCATACACAGTTTATGATAAATATGATGGTGTAACCGACAATTTCGAATGGAAATGTTATGAAATCATACTTTATTTCCACATGCATGAAACTTTGATTATAACTAAAATTTTGCCTTGTAGAGAAATCTACACGATAAACGAACGTTCTTGGTTACACATAAATATTTGAAATTTGAAATGTATATGCACATTTGTTTAATGTTTATTTTCCATCATATTAGTTAAAACCTTTGAATTATGTATCATAAACATGTATTTTTTATTAAATCCAATGATGTGTGTTTGAAAATGGTGTTCTTTGAATATTTACAATACAAATTACATATAAAAAGTGAAAATATCTTTTGTGTTTGGTGTTGTGCGAAATTATTCGTAATTTGTGGAAATATTTTCTTGTAAGTTTGAGGGTTAATGACATTTCGGACTTAACTGTTAGTGTTAAGGAAATCAGTTTTCAGTGGGAATGGTTAAATTTATATTCTATTACAGCAAATGTTCAGACAGTTGGGCCTTGCGAAGTACGAACATTTTTTCAATGGTTTGCATGATAAGGGCTTAGAGGTGGTTCACCCTGGCTGTATGCAGGCTTGGCGGCAGAGGATATTTAGGCCCAAGTTGGAAAAAGACTTGCTTTGGTGAAAGGTAGAGGGAGGGAGTATCTAATGGTATCTTCCAAACCTCCACCTGCTCTGCTCGATTGTGGCCCAGAGAGGCCACCTTAGTGTCTTGTAAACCCTTGCTCTCTATGCATCAATACCTATCCACAGTCTTCTTAAAATACATTGTGGTATTTTGATAACTTTTTTGTATGTTAATAATTAAAGCTTTTTACGTGTGATAATCATTGTAACTTTTTACGTGTGTTAAGAATTATCATATCAAAAAATGTGAGTGTGAAGTACGTTTCTGAAGATAGTTTACGAGTGTTTCTCTGAGATAGGTCTTTGATGGACGGCTTGTTAAAATTATTTTATCACAATAGGAAACTTATTCGGATCGATAAACCACTTTTGTGTTAAGACGTGATATTCCATAAAGACATTAACATGTGTCCATAAATATTTTTTAAATAATCTGTGCGATTTTTTGTTCGGTTAGGATTAGTACATTTATTCATTTTGTGACAAATGATATGCGATTTTTCGGGAAACCTGTGAGGATTCCGTTTTTAAGCTAACCCACGTCTGGATAAAGTGTTGTGGTCTTTGTCCGCCATGCGATGCGAGCCTCGTTATGCTTCCATGGAAGTTGTGTTCAAAATAATTTATTTTAAAGCTTGGAAATGGGGTATGTTTTTTTGTGGTAAATCTTTATTTATTTTTTGTACATGTAAATTTTTTTTTAAAATGTTTTGTGTGTTAAGTGAGATAGGTTTTGAAAGTTCTTTATATTTTGTTTGGCATAACCTAAATTAATAGGGAAATAGGATATATTTTTGGCTTTGTTGTAGTTATAATTCACAATGTGTATGAATAGAGTGCAAATCGTTTCCTTCATTAGGAAGTTTGCATGGGAAATCTTTATTTGTACTTTGTTACAATTTCATTTAAAATGCTCCATGTAATTGTGTTAACTGGAAGTGTTTAAGTGCTAGATTATTCCATATCAAATTATAAGCGATACATTGTAAGGTACATGTCTAGTATTCCTTTTAGCTTACATTGGAAATATAAACCAGTGAATTCGTAAACAGGGGTAAATAATTATCTCAACTTTTTTAATTACTTATGAATGAGTTATTCTTGTGTTTAGGAATAGTCGTAAAATATATTGCTAGGGAAATAGTTTTTTGGCTTCGTTGTATGTATTGCTCTATTAACTCATTGCTTTCTTTATAACACCAGGATAGCTGGGCTGGTCATTCACATGGAAATAGGTTCTGTAATTCGTTTGTGATTCCTTAGTATTTGATTTGTGTAATTTATTTGTAGGGAAATAGTTTTTCATATTCTTTTTAATGTTCGTTGTTTCATTCATTCATCTAGTACGTGTGTTGTAAACATAATTTTTATCGATTTGTAAAGTCTTTCAATAATTAATTTTTTTAACTCGTTTCCTTTTGTGCTAGTCGAGGAGGCATGCACTTGCATTCATTTTAATTTGATTACTAAACTGACGTTGTGTATTTACACATTAATCATATTCAGGTCTCTTTCAGATTAATTGATTTACAATAAAATAAAATACTCCACCATAACCTCAGTCGATATTCAGATATCACTGCACATTTCTTGTGATGCTCTCCCCCTTCCTCAGTCGCCTGCCAGATGGGAAGGAACTCCTACACACTGCTCTCCCCCTCAGTACACCTCCAGACGTACAAGGGGGAGGATCTACCATGCTGCTCCCCCAAAAAATAAAAGACCCTAATATCAAATTTCACAAAACCCATTCCCCAAAAGTCACACCTCAGTACAACGACAGACATCCGATAGTGAGGACGTACCATGCTGCTCCCCCCCAAAAAAAGACACTTAGCACACTATTGCACCAAACTACACACTTATCAGTTCACACAAACTAAAAAATTAAAAAAAAAGATTGATTAACTCAATTAAATTAATTGGATCAATCAATCAAGTTTTATTTGGTTAAGATTTAAAACAAATTTTAATAGGATTAAGCTCGGATTAAGGATTAATCCGATCAATCAATTTGATGTCACATTTATAATAGATTAATCAAAAGGGGGGTAAAACCGGCCCGCCCCTACTACTGCTATAATTTAGAGGAAAGCACAGGTGAAAGTGCAATAGCAGACATTTTTTAAGGTTATTCACAGCTTTGCGATCGCAAAAGCAAATATTTTTAAGAAATGCAAAAGTGCAAACACTTTTAAATCACAGTTTTAAATACTAACAAATTGATTAAACAATTTTTCGGAGTTATTTGTATTAAATTGTATGTCCATAACATTGGCCGTATGATTCTCCGGTATAAATTCTTCGCGGTGCTTAAGAATTTAAATTATCATGAGCGAATGTCCCTTTTTATGGTAAGACTTCTCTGGATATATAGCCCACAGCCTGGCTCTTCAGGAGAGTATTTACCACCATCTAAATTCATCGACATATCCCTGCTCTTCAGTGCTCAATCGTCACATGTAAAGAATTTTGTCTTATGTTTATGTTGTAGAAATTGAAAGTGGGAGAGTAGCAGCAGCTCATGCATGAAGCATCCCATAAGACACTGATGGACTTGGTTATAAATGAATATTACTCATGCTTTCACAAGAGCACTGAGCGAGTATTTAGACTTCTACTTCAAGACTGATGACCTAATCATGGTTGATGTCTACAAGATATGCTGGGGCATGTGAAGATTGACATATCAACTGGACTTTGCTCTCTTCACCAGCACTCCAGGGTTCACCTTCGATTCCATGCTGCGATTGATGAGGGACGAATTGGAGAACATAACTTCTACATTCACATATTTATTTAAGAAGGTGTGTGCAGTGGTATACAGTAGTGTTGGTGCAATGCATCAAGTACTATATAGTGGCGAACAACGCCTAGGCACCTGTTACATATGATGCCTGCAAGTCAACCACATTCCTGCAGTAACTGGACACCAAAAACCTGTATGACTGGACATCAGTGCTGCTCTCACTGCATTACATACCAACATTGATATGATTTTATTGCCTGATGATAGGAGGAATAGATACATCTTGGAATGTGCTCTTGAGTATCTCGCAACTCTGTGTACAGAACATAAGGACCAACTGTTCCTGCTCATGAGCCAATGATCACCAGATTCAAAACATCCGAAGTTTATAACACTGGAAGGCAAGAAGCATCATCATCCATATCTCCAACCATAATAAAGCTATATATCTTGTTCCAGTTCATGCAGTCATCTTGTGTGAAGATGTACATCGATCAGAACACAGAGAAATGACAGTTATCCCAAAATTACTTCCGAAAAAGAGTTTTCCAGTTGGCAAAAGCACCACTTTCACAAGTACATTGAGAACAAAAGAAACCATCTCACTAAGAGCTGGTATGCAGTGAGAGCAGACTGAAGAAGGCTATATTTTTGAACCGAACTACCTTTGATAAATATTTATTGTTCAGCCATCAGCAACACAATGTAATACCTGCAGGGCTTGCAGTGTTCAACAATTCAGAAATTCTGATGTACGGATTCCACTTTGATGCACTATAGGCCTGGTACAGGGATATACTCAAACTTTTGGATATGGACATGACATACTCTTTCCTGTATCAGATAGAGACTGTGGGTGGACTTCTATGCTGATATAGACACAGACTTTGATCTTACCAGTGAGTTCAATACCAGTGGCAATCCTGTCGACCAATCATTGTATTCTCCAGGGAAAAAGTAGTCGATGGAATGGTCAAGTATTAATGCTATAGAAAAATCATGGTCGAGTTTGTGAAGTTCAATTTAAAGCAAATTGTATCTAAAAGTTTGGGTTGTAAAATTGTATCGACTTACATACATAAGTGCATTAAAAGAACTGAAAGAACAATTCTTGTAAAAATCAACCCAACAATATTGTGCAAACGTGTTCTTAATACGGAGAATTTAAATACTTATAAATACAATTTATGTTGCTTAGATAACAAGCAAATCATATGTGAAGATCATATGAATTTTGCCTGATGGTTATGTAGAGTAGAATTTTTTACATTTTAAATGTGGAACACACCGATGATAATATATGTGGACCAGATGTATACATATAGAGAGCAGTGATATGAAACAGTAGTTTAGTTGTTCTTCAGAATTTGGGAAGCGAACATCGTTATTCGAACAGATCTTTCTTCCTGTATAGAGATTAATTGTGTGTATAAATGTTTGCCTTCGATAGCTACTCCAGGGCCAAGACCTATACAGTCATAGGATTGTCGACAGTGTAGAAGCTGCGATAGTCTTCACATTCGACTACAATTCTCCATAACATGAAAAGAGCGAATGTGATAGGAATCTCTCTCTAGCGATATTCAATCGCGAAGAGTTTTCTAAGCAATTGGTTTAAGGTGAAAACTTGATTCGATACATCAATGTTTAATTGCCTAATGGGAAACAACATATCTTGAGACCAATAATTGGAATTATTCCTTAAAATATGACTACCTTTCGCCTACATGCTACCTAATTAAACTACTAAATATGACTTGACTATTTAGGGCTCCAGGGTAGCACCCAGGTCTTCATTGCATTCCAGGCTAGTAGACGTTGAGGAGCGAACACAAACATTACCTGAGTGAAGACTATGCAGGAAAGGGATGTAATACGCAGCATGCAATAGTCAATTTATACTAAGTATATACTTGCTAAACTGTCATGAGTAATTGGTGTACTTCAAAACAATGTCCCATTACCAACAACTGCGAAGAAATAGGTTGACATTGAGACATATACTACAAAGAAAGAAAACTAGTTGATGTGTGTTCAGATGAGACAGGAGGAGAAGACGATAATTAAGACAGTGTGATAAAGAGATTTATACTTTCCATGACCTTACTGAGAAATGGCGATTACTCGCAAATAAAGTATCATGAAATAATTTACAAATGGGTTACACTAATGAAATGACTGGGTATTGCACACGAACTGCAAACAGCTATAACAAGCCTAAAAAATTCAATAACATTTGAAGCAGCAGCAAGTCGTGCGATCTAAGATCACACCACCTTGAAGTATACACACAGTGCATGAATAAAGTCGTGCTCACATGGCAGGATGACAAAATATGAATATTGGATAGCGAAATATTTACTGTACCTTAGGGATATGAGAATTAAAAAAAGTTTCATACAGTATCATATGGCCATACTGGGTATAAATTAAAAAGGGAAGAAGAGAAGAAGAGAAGAAAAGAAGATAAATATATTAGTAATTCTATCCAGTATAACCATATGGTGCCGTATGTATGTAACATTTTTATGGAAATTGCTACTACTAACAGCACACTAGAGCACATACTAGAAGTATTTGTATATCTTGTCAGGTGTGTTATTTTTTTCTAATGACATGCTAGAGCACATACAAGGACAATTTTTACATATTGTCAGTTGTGTCACTTTAGTCAGAAGATGATGAAGGTTTAGTTAGCAATTGCAAATTTATAATTGATTATGAATATAGTGCTGTTTGAAGCAATGGACTAGCTGAGGGGGGAGGGGGACTGGCATGTTCAAAATAATGTGTCTTTCCCTGGGTGTTGGGCGAAAGAGGCCTGGATATAAGTGTAGTTCGTCACCTCGGGGGTGTCAAATCAGAAGCGATTTCAACTCCCTCACACCCACTAGTTATAAAAGTCTCATTTTATTTTCCTCTGAGGGCATGGATAAAAGTGTTAAATCTGAAGCGATTTCACTCCTCACCTTCTACCCTCAGCAAAAATGATTATTATTCAGTTTTATTCTTGTCGTTTCTTTTAACCATTCAATTTTTTTTGTCCTAGGTTGTATACTTTTCGGCGTTGTAACCCGCCTGTACTGCTTCTTCTTGCAGCACCATTGCTATTTAAAATATATGTTTTATATCTCTGTAGCACTGTAAGAGTGTACTGTACTGCTCCGTCCCCAACCGGAAACCCGCGCGCATGTTTGCTTTAGCAGCCATGTGGGTGGTAAAGTGGGAGGGCGAGGCCGAAAATTATGCCAGTACAAAGACCGAAGGATGGATGACCAGTTCCAAACCGAAGGACATATGACCAGGTCCAAACTGAAGATGAATGACCGGCACGAGAAAAATAAATGTCTGTAATGAAAACAAGTATATGTAAATAAAAACCGAATAAAAATTAAATCAAAAAATTGTGTTTTATTTATTAAGTGCATTGTTCCATAATCTTTTAATAAGAAAATAAAATTTTAAGAAAAGTGACTAAAAAGATTATTATTACAAATTATTATTATGGAATAATTATGACAACGAAAACTTACATTCTTTATAAATATTTTTTTCCCCATACACATGATATAAAATATACTTCTTTTAAAACCATGTCCTACAACATGTCCTCATAGTCGAGTAGTCAAAGATGTCTGCATGCCGATGCAAGGTTCGGCAGTTTGATCCTACCCTCCTCCAGACAATATTTTGAGCTCTGCAAAAATTAAATTAAAAAAGCAGCACCCCTAGCGGCCAACTCTAGAACCAACACGGTGGCCGAGCGAAAGCGACACCAGCACCCCTAGCAGGCGAAAGTTGAACAAATGACAGTGGAAACAAGATGGTGGGGGTCGAACGAATTTGAGTAATAGGATGGCACGACATAGCAGCAACAAACATTACAGGGATCGGTGGTACTCTCTAGCTGACAACGATAGAACTACAGCATGTGGAGTGCATGCGACAGCTGCGAAGGTGAGTAATTGGGAAACAAGATGGTGGGCGAAAAGAAAATAGCAGCTGGAAACAAAATGGCAGCTGGAAACGAGATGGCGGAGGAAAACAAGATGGTGACCAGAAACAAGATGGCCGATGGAAACCAAATGGTTGTCCGAAACAAGCAGGCATAATCAATATGGCGGCGATCCTCTGATCCTCAGCCCCCAGCCCTTGTCCTCGGATCTACCAAATTCATCGACTGTGTGCAACCAGACAGGCGCGTAATGGGCGGAAAGGATGATATGCATCTCTTCATGACTGTCTGGCAGTTTGAAGTGATAGAAAACTGCTTACCACTCTCACCTCATTTCACCCTCATCGCTTCTCAAGAGCTCGTTGTTAAGAGCCGCCCAAATCTCTCAATTCAACTCAACTCATTGTGTTTTTGCATTGCAAGTTACAATACTTCAAAAAAGACGCATGGAATAGACAACAATGGTTCAGCAGTGCACTGATAAACGAAAGTATACTTTGCTAAAACGACGTTATTGTTCATTAAACATAATACGAATTAGTTAAAGCAAACGTTGCATTTGAAATTAGTAAACATTGTTAAAAGTTAAAAGTAGATGTTCTTCGATTTCAGTATTTGCATGTAGCATTTCAGTATTTATGCGTAATTTCCCGTTTTTAGCCTACTTTCCGAAGGAAAGAAAGGCTTATAATATCACTTTCCTGTGGGTGTGCATGTGTGTGTTTATGTACACGTGTGTGTCCCCCTTTTAAATTTTGGAATGCGTAAACTTAACTTTACCAAACTAGGTACACACATAGTACTAAGTAAGGGCACCTGACTTTTATAGTTCCCGATCACACTGGGCTATTATTTTCAAAATGGTGGCTATTATAAAATTTAGGGCGATATGTCATACCTCGGAAACCATTAAACCGATTTTACCCAAGTTTTGTAAGCTTACAGCGCAAATTATAAGCATTGAATTCAGAGGTAAATATTGTTGGTCCGCCATTTTGGAATATAGAGCCGCATAAAATAGTAAAGAATATTGCATTATATACTTCGAAAACTACTCAATCAGTTTGCGCCAAATTTGGCACGTAATTAATACTATGATTGGCCAGGTACATGTATGTAATTGAACCTAATTAGACACTTCTGTTCAAAATGGCGATAATACAAATATTTTAAGTAAATTATGTAAAACTACTATTTAGTTTGACCAATTTCAACCAAATTTTGTATGCTGACAGTACAAACATCATATATGCCAAAAACATCCACATTCATCCGCCATGTTTGAAGGTAGCCCAATATGAAAAAAAAAAAATCTTTTATGATACATCTCAAAAACTACTCAACCCTTTTTCTTCAAATTTGGCAATTAAGTATTAGTATGATAGGCCAAATACATATAACAGAATAAACTTTATTAGGGACTTATTTTGAAAATGGCATTCATACCAATATTTTAAGTTTGTTTAGCATAACTACCTTTACATTTGGCCAATTTCAAACAAATTGTGTACACTGGTTGTATGTATTACAAGCATTATTAGCTAAACAACAAGCACTTTTGTAAGCTATTTTCAAATAAAGTGAGGCATGACATAATAAATATTTTACATTATATTTCGAAAACTACTCAAACAATTATCGCCAAATTTGACACCTAATAAATACCATGATAGACCAGGTCAATATACGTAGAGCTTAATTAAAAAATTATTTGGCACTTATTTGTATGGCACAAATATTTAAGGTTTATTTGGTATAACTACCATACTATTTGACCAATTTAAACCAAATTTTGTATGCTGAGAGTATCTATTACAAACATCAAATAAGTAAAAATACTACTTTTTCCCGCCATTTTGTAAGATAACACTACATGAATTAATAAGATTTTTGTGTAGTTTCTCTGAAAAAATCTGACAGATTCCTACCAAATTTGAAAATCAAGTAGTACTGCCACAGTTGATATGTACAAATATGTTTCAGATATGTCAGACCCCTATTTTTAAATGGAGGCCATCTAGCTAATTTAGCATAGTATGCTATATATTAGAAACCATTTAATAAAATCCAACTTAACTTTGTATGTAACAAACTGCGAATGCGTCTAAACGGAGCCTCTTTTGTCCTCCATTTTGTAAGATAGGGCCACACGAATAAATGAGGTTTTTATGTCATATCTCGGGAAACAATTGACCGATTACTACTAAATATGGCAAACAAATAGCGGTAGGTAACGGTATCTGATATGTTTTAGGTATATAAGACACTTATTTTCAAAATGGCAGCCATATAGCTATTTAGTTGTGTATGTTATATCGTCGAAACCCTGTAATTAATTCCAATGAAACATTGTATGATAGCTTTTTACATCACAACAATCAAATGTGTACACACAAGGTCTCTTTTCCCCGTCATTTTGTAAAATAGTATCACTTGTCAAAATAAAATTATGTGGTCTCCAAAAAAAACATCAATTAATACCAAATTTGGCAGACAGTTATAACTGTGGCAGACTATGTCAACTGATAAACTTTGAGAGGACAAAACACACATATTTTCCAAATGGCGACCATATTAACATTTTAGCTCCGAATTTTTTATCTACGAAACTGCAAAACCAATTTCAACTTAACTTCGTATGCTGACGGTATCAGTTATATCCATCAAAATTGTCTATGCAAAGCCTCATTTCTCCGCCTTTTTGTAAGATAACCCCACATGAAATAATATAGTTTTTATGCCGTACCTCGGGAAACAATCAACCTATTTCTTTCACATTTAGCGAAGAAGTTGTACTCTGGTAGGCTATATTAATTTATATGTTTTAAGTATTTAAGTATCTTATTTTATGATTGGTGCATATACAAACATATTTGCTGAATGTGCTATATCTACGAAACTATGTATGTACAAGAGATTTAACTTTGTATAATGTAAATATGACAATAATCGAATGTGCTAATATATAAACTTTCTGCCCTCCAATTATAAAGATCGTCACATGAAAAATTAAGGTTTTATGCCATGTCTCGAGGACCAATCAACCGATATGCATACTGAGATCCTCCTTTGCCGGATTTTTTGCCAAGTAGTGTCAGATGAGTAAACTGAAAATCTTGTCATATTTGCTGAATAAGTCGACTAATTTCCACAAAATTTTGCACATCTACACAAGGCCATGTAAAGCTACATGATTTAAAATGGGCCAGACAATGATTTTAAAATTGGCGGCCATATAAATATTTGCATATGTTTGACATGTATTGTTTAACAATTTAACAATTTCAATCAAACTTTTTATGCTGACATCATCTATTACAAACATCGTGTGAAGAGCCTCTTTTCAAGCAATTTTGTAAAATAACCCCATTTAAGAAAATAAGGTTTCTATGCTATATCTCGGAGACCAATCAAAACCGATTTCCATCAAATTTGTCACACAATTAGTGTTATGGTAGGCTATTTAAACTTATTGGATTTTGTGGCTCAGACACATTATCAAAATTATGGCAGAGTAAATATTTCAGATTAGTAAGCCCTATCAATCAAAACATTACACTTATTACATCAAAAGTTGATGCTCCGAATCCTACCTCCGTGATGCAGTTCATTTCAAGCTAGCTCAATTTTACGAGCTTTTCTGGATTAGAATCCCTGGTAAGTCACCCGTGTATTTTAACTGTCTTTGTACTGTTTCATATGTTACTGGTTACATCTCTAATGGTATAGCTGTCAATGAGACGTCACCGCGTATCTAGCACCAGAGTTTTAAAGAACTTCACTAAAATTTATTTGCACCCATGTAGAAGAAAGTAGGCTCATTAGTTATCAGTAACTTCTTGTTAATACTGTTTATTACATTATTTTACTCACTTGCCGCCAAAAGAGGTTGAGCTATGCTTTGATTTTTGTTGCAGGAATTTATCAAAAACAAACCATTGAAACTATCGAATGACTGTGGAACAGATGATCTAAGGAAACTTCTTCTTAAATGTGGCCATGTTCAAATAACAAACATTAAATTTCCTCTTAATGCTAAAGGAAGAAAATTTTCAGCGAAGCACTATGTAAGCAAACTGTGTAATGGAGAGCAAGTTCAAGGATTTGGGTTATTTACACACTTGTGTAAAAAATTCTGTTTTTTTTTTTGCCTTCAGACTTTTTGGTAATGAAAATTCAGCTCTTGCTGGACGCCAGGGTTAATCAGACTGGCAGAACATGTCTAAAATTTTGTCTAGTCATTAAAGATACACAACTTATGTAAAAAAAGTCCAGTTATGGCGTAAACTATATTTACATTTGCATATTAATAAAACCCTCGATGAGAAAAACTACAGATTTATCAAAGCTGAAACAGAGTATTGGAATCAAGCTCTGATATGCTTACTTTTATGATGTACAATATTTTGCCACCCAAGGGTTGGCACTTCGAGGGAAAACGGATACTATCTTCAAAAGTAATATTGGTAAATTTTTGAAGCTGCTTAAATACATTGCGGAAGAATATAGGAGTTCAGAAAATAATAGTTTCCCTAAATCTTCGGGCATTTTTGTGCCATGTGGAAACCACTCCCTAAATCTTGTCATCAACTAATTGACAGAGTATCTTAACTTAGCATGAATCTACTTTATCTGTGAACGCCTCAGCAACACTCGCTGGTAGAGTCTAATAGATGCTCTATTGCCACTCATATATAACAATGAAGAAGTGCACAATGCTGTATACGAAGGCTTCCAAGTCCAAAGACTGGGCGCTTTTAGCAGGAAGACTGCTTTGGGAATCGCAAGAAAACTACAGAATTTCACATTTTTCTGTTGTCTCCTCACTTAGTAAGAAATATTATTCAAAACATACATGGTTAATTGAGTACTGTGAAAAATTACACCAAATTTAGAAAGTAACATGGACCTCATTAAAAGTGTTTAAAGTTTTCTAGATAAAATGAGGTCTGATGAAAGGGTCAAAAGAATCATTACGGCACTAAAGAGCTTGCTGACAAAATTGAGGTTACTCACTAGTTTGAAAAGGAAATCCAAGACCACCAAAGAAAAGTCAAAAAGCAATTTACCAATGAAAGTGAAGATAAACCAATTTAGGCGGGGAAAAATTTTTTCAAAGTGAACTTCTTTTATGCTCTGCTTGACACAGCAATCAATTATATGAAAGGTAGGTTCGATCTCATGGAAAACCATAGCAACAGCTTCAAATTCCTCAAGGCGTGGAATAAATACCACTTGAAGAAAGTGTTGCAGGTGGCCTATGCTGGAGTTCTCATTCGTATACTAACTGCCCGCCGCATTGAGTGAACCGCAGTTTTGGTATGCTTGAAAAACAATTTGGTCTTCGTATGCGAGAGTTCTTCGTATACGAGATTCGTACACGAACTTTGTCCGCGTAGTCGAGAGAGAGCGAACTCCAGTAATTAAATATTTCAATTCGTATTGGGCTGCATATTCACTCACTCCTGTTAAAAGAATGTATTTATCTGTTAAGAGAATGTATTTATAGAACTGGGAACACTACATATACGATTATATTGTAATATACATACAGTTTCGTATCGCGAAAAAAAAAAAACACGTAATTCCTATACAGCAGTAATAGTTACGTTGCAGTAACTAGATAGCGCTAAATTTAATAAATTAATTTATTATAAGCTGTTCACGGTAAAATGGGCACGTTTGAAATCCCTGCTTAATATCTACTTGTATGCACGTTGTGTATACAAACACAAACGATTACATAACACTTTTTATTTGACGTTAAGATATGGAACTATTTTCCATCCTTCGTTACCAACTTTACTGGGAAAATGTTCACTCACTGTGCCCATTAAAATAAGTGCATTCAGGCGCAGTAATTTTTTTCTAAGGTTCATTTCAAAAGTGCTCACTTTATCGTGAGCAACCTTTAATATAGATTTTTATTTGTTGTCGTATGCAAGTGTTAATTATTTAAATGTATACCCATCCGTTTATAAAACATAGAAATGTTTACCGAATGTCGACAATTTAAAAACAATGTATTTTTCTGTAACAATAAGCGTATTACCAAAGTATAGTTTAATTTTTCCAAAGCATATTTACAAAATGGTACTTATTCCCAAATTTTCTGCGGCACATTTTTAAATTTCGTCTATTTGAACAATAGCACTAATACTACACTGTTGGTAATTAATTATTTACTTTCCTCACAAATCCTTTAAAAAAATCTCGTAATTATATTAGTGCGTGGTGCTTCTTTTCTAGGCATATCCGTTCATACGGCCGTAAAATCTGTAAGAAAGACATGTTTACAAAATACGTTTATTAAATAACGTTAGTTAAGTTTTCGTTTTTGGGTTAAGGTATGACCTACTATTCAATAGAGGGTAGACATGAGGTGGAGGGTGATTACTTTGGAGGAATGTAATTGGTTTCCTCTGCCCATAAAGTCGGGTATGCTTTATTACAGTGTTGCATCTACATTTTACCCATCCCAAGTATCTATTTATAATTCTCTAGTATACTTTTTTACATTTCGAACTGTTTTTAATGTTCGTATTTAAAAAAATTTGGAAAGTTTAATTTTTGAGGCAATATAAAAGGTAAGTATCAAATTCGTCACTTTCATTTCATTCCCATATCCCAAAGAAAATATTAGCCGCTAGCTCAGACGTGTTCGCGTAAAATCCACGGCCGTCTTCCCGACAAAGAGGTACCCCGACTTTTCTTTTTCGTAATGCTGGAAATATTTCGGGGTGTTCTCGAGACCGTACAGACCCAGCAGAAAACTTTGTCTGGATTATTCCGTAGTCATGCATCAAGTGCTAAGACGCTCTTCTGCGGGGGACTTCGCTTGAGGAGTGAAGTGGGTGGGTTGGGTGAGTAGTCCCTTGCACGTGGCTGCTCGCACAATACGGTCAATTATCCCTCCCCCCACTGGCTCCCTTCCGCTCTGCGTCGAGTGTTGCGTGCGCGCGCCGAGGCAAGTACGCGCCTTGCTGGCAGCAACACTCCAGTTCAAACTGCTTAAGTATGTTCACGATAAAGTGAGCACTTTGGAAATCAGCCTTTAAAAAAAGTCACTGCTCCTACCTGCATATATTTTCACAGAGGCACTGAGTGACATGCGCCCAGTAAAGTTGGTAACGATGGAGGAAAAGTGGTTCCGTATCTGAACGTCGAATTAAAAGTGTTAGGTAACCGTTTGTGATAACTTGAATTATTAATTTCGCTTTTTGTTTTTTTTTATCCACCTAAGTGTAAAAATTAGCAGATTGGTAAGATTTTTAATAATTCTAGAGTTTCACGTGCCCGACGCATGAATAAAGTGATGAGGCCTACGGCAGTGCTAGTTTTACATTGCGCGGAAGAATACGCAATGTGCAAACAAGTATATCTTAGCGGGGTTCAGTTTATAGTGCAAGGCTTATGACTATGAGATCACTTTTTCTGGCTGTGAGTGGTGTGTGTGTCGGTTTGAGGGTCTGTGTGTGGGTCTGCGCGTGTGCCCCCCTCCCCACTCCCTGAACCTCTTTTTTTATCATTATTATTTGAACGCGTCAACCGAATTTCACCAAACTCGGCACACACTAGCCTAGTATTTAGTAAAGAACCTGAATTTTATACTTTTCGAGCACTCCGGCCACTTTTTCAAAATGGCTGTCATTTTATTATTTAGGGATATATGTCATATCTCGGGAACGATTCAACCGATTTAAACCAAATTTTGTATGTCGGCAAAGCATCGTATAATCATAACATTTCGGGATGTATATTTATGTTGGCCTCTCATTTTGGAAGAAAGAGCCAAATTAACAAAGTAAGATTTTAAATTATATTCTGAAAACTATTAAACCAATTCTCGCCAAATTTGGCATGTAAGTACGTCTATGATAGACCAGGAGAACGCAAGTAATTAAATATGAGTATGTATTTATTTTATGGTATGTTTTAAGTTCTCAAACACTTATTTTCAAATTGGCGACCTTACAGCCGTTTTAGTTTAGCATGCTTTATCTTGGAAACCATATAACCAATTCCAACTTTAATTTTTTTTTGCGTTTGCAGTATATATTACAAATACCAAATACATCTATATAGAGTATATTTTGTCTGCCGTTTTGTAAGATATACCAGATGAAAAAATTAAAGTTTATATATATTATATCTGGAAACAATTGGCAAATTACTGCAGAATTTGGCAAACAAATAGCACTGCAGCAGGTGGTGTAAACTACTATGTTTTAAGTAGGTCATGCACTTATTTTCAGAATAGCGGCTATAAAATATTTTTAACCTAGTGTGCTATATCTACAATACTATATAATTTATTTCAACTTAACTTTCTACCCTAGCAGTATACAAAAATCGAATGTGCTAATGTATACTTTTTTTGTCCTCCATTTATGAAGATCGTCACGGGAAATACATGGAGGTTTTACGCTAAATCTCAATGACCAATCAACCAATTCCCACCAAATTGTACCCTCAAGTAATGCTACAATGTGGTATGTAAACTGATATGTTTCAGGTGTGGCAATTCTTTTTTAAATGCTGTTAATATAAATAATTTGGTTTAGTATGTTTGTACCGATGAAACAATTAAACGGAATTCAATCAAATTTTGTACATCAACAGTATTCATTAGAAGCATAAAGCATGAACACAGATATCCAGTTTATCTAATGTATTTGCAAAATAGCGCCAGTTGAAAAATGGAACATTTTGCAAGTTTCTGGAACAATTGAACTAATTTCAACCAAATTTTACACGCCATAAATGCTACGGAAGGCCATGTAAATTTATATGGTTTAAGTGGATCAGACAACGATGTTTAAAATAGCGGCTTCATAAAGAATTTAAAGCTACATTAAACAAACCAACCTAATTCAACAAAACTTTTTATGTTGACACTATATATTTGAAGCATCGTATACAGTCTCTCTCTCTCTCTCTCTTTCTCCTTTTTTTTTTTTTTTTTTTTTTTACGATAGCACCAAATAAGAAACTACAGTTTTTATGCCGTATCTTGGGTACCAATCAACCGGATTCCACCAAATTCTCCACAGAGTAGCTCTATGGTAGTCATGTAAGCATACATGTTTTAAGAGGCTCGGTCGCTTTTTTTTTTTTCACAATGGCAGCGCTGGAAATATTTCTGGTTAGTAAACCCCACCTTTGGAAATATTAGACTGATTAAATCCAAAATTGATACTCCCAATCCAACCTCCGTAATGAAGTTGATTGCACGATAGCTTACGGTAGGACGTTTTCTGGGTTCGAGTCCCGGGTAGTGTGTATTTGAAGTTGTCTCACTACTGTTGTATATGTTTCTGGTTTCATCCTTAATGGCGTTGCTTTCAATGAGGCGTCGAGTCCTACTTACCAGCTCAGCTTTCAAGATCTTATTAAAAAATTAATTGCATGTATGTTGAGGAAAGTTGTTAGGTATGCGCTGTACTTGTGCTCATCATTTTCCTCGCAACCAATGAACAAGGCACCGCGTGCTAGACAACACTGGCATCAGCCATTCATGAAAAGAGGTACAGAGAATTACACGAATCAGATTCCCGACAAGGATGACTCTCAAAGTAGTGGGCCGGGGGGGGGGGACGGTAGCTGAGCGGTTATCCTGCTCGCCTCCCACCAAGGCGATCCGGGCTCAATCCCCGGCCGGGTGACTCCGGATTTTAGCATGTGGGATTCGTGCCGGACGATGCCATTGGTCGGCGGGTCTTCTCGGGGATCTCCCATTTCCCCCGCCCCTTCATTCCGGTGTTGCTCCATACTCACCTCAATCGCCCTCATCGGCTCTCAATACCTCTATGTTATGAGTCGCCCAAATCTTTTCAATCGAAGTTGTGGGTATCGACGCCTTGCTGTGTACACTACCGGTCAATACATGCATTCATTTGCAACGTGTCCACGATGGTCGACATCGAGACTGGATAGTCATCCTTTGTATTTGTGATAGGCATTAATAGTCTTAGACCGTGTCTGAAATGACAGATTTTGTTGGCAAAATGATCACGTGACAAGATTTTGTACCCAGAAATGGTGACGTATTTGTAATTTCGTATTTCGTATTTTGTATCTAGTGGATGTTAGCAAAAATACAAAATGATAATATCAGCGCCAAAATCGTTGTGCTTTGTTTATATATTTAGCAACAATTTTTCCAAGTCGCAATTGCATTATTTATTATTTTCTTATTTATGAACGTATTCGCAGCATTCCGGTGATGATTGTAGAAATAATACGTCCGTTTTAAGCATTGAAGTTAGATAAAATTATTTTTCACTGTTATTTTTAAAATGCGTTGCCGCGCGTGCTAAACAAGTGACTATCGACAACGTCCACATTGAAACTTACGAAATGACAAATTACAAAATAATGAATTAGTCATTTCGAACACGGTCTGAAAGAAGCATTACAATGGATTTAAAAAAAAAAAAAAAAAAAAAAAAACGAATTAATCGAGCTATAACAATTTTAAATGTTCATTTTTTTCGTATAAATCTCCAAATTTAACCATATTTGTACGTTAGGATGGAGCTAAAAATAATTGTTCATGTTATTAGAATGCCATGAAATGTATTGCTTGGAAAATGTGTTATGCGGTTCACCAGTTTTTAAATTTTAAATTTTAATATGAAACTCAAAGTCAAAATAATTAAGAGTTTTTAAACCCTTACCACGGATGAATATAGCGTCACATTTCAAAGTAATTGCATTCCTGCAGTGTACTCCTGTGATTTCAGTGAACACTATACCTGAAAACCAAACTTTGCGTTCTAATAAGTTTTTTTTTTTTTTTTTTTAATTTATAGGAATAAAAGTTTTTAGTAAGAGTTCTCATTTTTACGCTAAAAGAAGCTATGAATGTTAGTTTTCAAATTATTTGGTATTTTAATCAAGTTGCTATTGATATCGTGTGACGAAAACTTAAAAGGGGCCGCGGTGGTGTAGTGGCCGTGCTACTCGCCTCCCAACTACGTGAACCAGGTTCGACTTCCGGCCGGTCGCTCCTGGATTTTCGCGTGTGGCAATCGTACCCAACAATGCCGCAGGTTGGCAGATGTTCTAGGGGATCTCCCATTTCCCCTCGCCCTTGCATTCCGTCGCTCCTCCATACTCACCTTACTTCACCCCCATCACCTCTCAAGCCCTCGATGTTAAGAGCCGCCCACATCTCTTCACTCACTCACTCACGAGAACATAATATTTCGTCGAAATTGAACAAAAATGACCTTTGAACATTGAACTGCCTTAACATGTTGAGTGAGTGAGCGAGTGAAGAGATTTACGCGGCTCTTATTAAACAGCGAGGTCTTGAGAGCCGATTAACATGCTGAGGACTGCCTGAGTACCTGTAGATCGGGACAAAACGTTCATTAATATTTCCCTGTACGTAAAAACATACCTGGCCCGGATGTATTTACGCTGTTCCACAACTTCTCTCACAATTTTACAAAGAAACAACGTAACACCAGAGAAATTATCCCCTCCCCTTCCCAAAAATAACGAAATAATGTTCTATGGACATTGAAATTTATGCCGATATTTTATTGATTTTTGCATTCATTTTAAAATTTTGACTTATGTAAACCCTTAAGTTTTTTTGGACAAATACACTATATGTGCATTAATAAAAGTGTGTTTGCATTAATAAAAAAAAAAAGAGAAACGTATTATATTCATACATCAGTCTACACTACCTGGACATTTTTCTTGAGTAATTATGAGAAATAAATTAATGGATAATCTGCTTTCAAATTGTTAAAACTAAATTTTTGTAAGAGTGACAGCGTCAGAATGAGTAAGAGAAGAGATTTGGATGGTTCCCGATGACGTGGTTGAGGTGAGAATGAAGGGGCGGGGGAAACGGGAGATCCCGAGAAAACCCGCGGACCAGCGGCATCGTCCGGCCCGAAAATTTGGAAGCGACCCCGCCTGGAATCGAACTCGGTTAGCCTTGGTGGGAGGCGGGCGCTCTAGCTACTGCACTACCAAGGCTCCCGCTTGTGTGCGGCGAAAATATTTTGAGCCGACGTACATTCCAATAAACTACAGCGCAGTATTTCCGTCAATTTTTCTAATACGTTAAGTGACGTAACAGCTAGGAAAAAATGGGGGGCAATGTATACATTACCTCTCTCTAATTTAGTAAAATTCTCTAGAATGAGAGTAATAGGGCACCCAAACTAAATTTTGTTCACCGAGTTGCGTTAATATATTTCACACAATCTCCAATTAATATATTGTAATGTATTTCTATCACTTGTATAGGCCTACTTCTTCGCTTCTTGGGTTATATACTTTCTCTCTTTTTTATGCAGCGTGCAATTTAGGTTTTGATTGCTCCAAAATGAAAATTATAAGAGAAGCACAAACGTCTAGGGGCGCCTAATGGCTTGCCCCTCCCCCCTTAAAGAGATGTTTCGCCACTAAACAAAATGAAGCCAATTTCAGGACGCTGTACTTTAAGGGGGCCGCCTACCTGACGCGACATGGCACAAGAGCGAGCGAACGCTAAGGGCGACACTGGCACGCACATCAAGTGTTGCATCGCCACTATGCGCTAAGCACTAAACTACCGCGCAAGCTTTTCGTCGAACCGTTTTTTCTATGGGACTTTAAGCGGTGTGACCATATTATTTTACGGATGGAAAATTTGTTGCAAAGTTCAATGCAGGATTGTATCTGAGTTTCGCGTAGATCCGGTAAGCACATTTTGACATACGGCAGTCTGAAAATAATGTTTTTAGCTATGCTGGAGGGCTTGGAAATAGTGGTTCTAGCATGCGCAGTGTCATGAAAGCGATATTCCGTCATCGCCTAAAGTTTGTTTTATTTTATAAATTAGCACATCGAGTGCATGTGGAATAGTTTCGTAAAAAAAGCGGATTTCCCAACACACTGCAACACATTTCTAGCGCCTAGTAGGCAGCCCCTTTAAGTAGGATGTTTAAGCACGGAACAGCTGCTAACTCACAGCCAGCATTACTGGTAAGAACGCCAATCAGTATTTTCATTTAACTACAATCAGTTCTGGGAAGGAATGATTTTAAAAAGTAATTTTTCTTCAAAATTGTTTACTCGATCGTAAACCAGCTATAGCTTAGGTAGAGCCAGGAATATTTCGCAGGTTCGATAACCAGTAAGCTATAATTCACATTACAATGCATCCTCGAGACTCAGCTGTTTGTTTTCATTGTCTTCTGGTTAATGTTTATCCCAAACCAGGTGGCACGGCATTAGGTTTTTTTTTTCCTTGCAAGTTTACTGCTGTAGTCAATTCGCGGTTTTTCCACACATTTGAATCAAACCTTAAAAAAATTACCCCACGTATAACGTATTTCGTTGTTTCCTAAATATGCCATGTCTGTGTCACAAACGTTTAGTGCTTGTGTTAATATAAAATTATCTAATTTTTTACATTGAAATGTTATTCATATTTTTTCAGTAAATTATAATGTTTCACTTATGATCAATACGAATAAAAACTGCGAGTAAACAGGTGTGTTGGTAATGGCTAAAGACCTGAAAAATTCGCGAGTTCAGTGACCTGCAGGCTAGACTCTACAGTCTGATGTACAAATATGCCGATACTAACTGTACGTACATTGGCTGTCTGCGGTCACAGTGGAGCGCGACGATTGGGCCATCGTTCTCCAGGTGTCAAATACTATGTGAACCAATGGCTAAACTTATATAAATACACGTGTTTTGAATTCTAGCTTGTCCCGAGACGAATCCGCGAATTCTTCAGGTCTCTAGTAATGGTTAGTAAGAAATAGTTATTACCCAAAATATTATTAAAGTAAGTGGGCACGAATGCGGTGCGTTGTTCCTTTGATGTAATTCTTTTTAGACTTGATTGCATGAGGCGGAGGAATAGTCAGAAAGTAGAACTTTAGCAGGGCTTCAGAAAAGCTGGATGTTTCCGTGAATGGACTATAAATCAGGGGCATCCAGGGCGTGGAATACGTATGAATATAGAAGTGAAATAGCTGCTTATACCGCGAACTCTGGTCGCACATTTCAGCGAAACTGGCGCAGTTGGCGAGCACTGCCACACCACTAGCTGACAAACACTCAATAAAGAACATGGCGGAGAATGATAATCGTGTCCGGTGTGGTGTGGACCAAGTGCGATGGTGGCAAGCGGTAGTCTGGAGGCCAACAGAACTGATGTTTGCTAGGGCTGTACTGCATATAGACGATTCACTTAGACGTAGTCTTCAATGTCGGCAGATATGTGCACGCCTCAAAGTGTTAAAACATTAACCAGCTCTACCCAACAACATCGCGTATAGGCTGTTCACAGAAACGTGTGCACTTTTGAAATCAACTTCTGGGGAAAAAACTCGCCATCCGTTACTGCGTTGTATTTCAACTGACTGGCATGTTGTCTGTAGAGTTGACAGCGAGGTATAGGCTATTCACGGTATAGTGAGCACTTTTGAAAGCCCTTTCGTTTGGAATAATTGACAACCAATATATTTTATTGTAGTCTTAGGCGCTAACTTCCGTGTGCGATGGAATATACACTTTGTGTTTATTACTTACATGGCAATATTTATTTGAAAAGATGGTTAAGGATATAATATCGTTGAAAGGGAATAGTAACTAGGGCCTCAAAAGTGCTCACTTTACCGTGAACATCCTCTAGAGTCTGTTTGCAATTATTTAAGCACTTTTGAAATCAACCTATGAAAAATGTAACTGCTCCTATCTGCATGTATGTTGTCGGGCACACATTGCCCGGGTGCGTCCATTTAAGTTGGTAACGACACGGAGGGAAAGCAGTTCCACGTCTTCACAGTGAATTAAATTTTCTACGTAAACATGCATGAATACTGAAAAGATTAATTTAACTTCACATTTATTTTAATGCTCTTTAAGTTTCAGAAAGTAGCGAATGCGTAAAATATTTACTTAATTGCCCAGTTTCACCTGGCCGATGCATGAATAAAGTGAGTAAGCCCATAAAAAAGTTCATTGTATATATGTTGGAAGAATACACAATTTGGATACAAGTAGATTTTAAGCAGGGCATTTAAAAGTGCTCGGTTTCCCGTGAACAACATATAGTAAAAATAGTTCCATGAATTTACGTCATATTAGAAGTGTGACGTTTAAACTTACGTGGAATAAATATATTTAATTTCTTATCTGTGTATTTTACGCGCAAAATTAAAAAATTTGTTTGTTGATTGGCTAGTATATTTACATTACTAGCGACCCCCCAGTTACACTTGACTAACTAACGAAAGAATGAAGTGATGTGTGGTCCACGTAATTGTAAATTTTACCTATGGTGATAGGATATAAAATGGGGGAGGAAAGCAGATCCTAATCAGGTCTTTCGGAAGTGCCGCGCTTTACCGTGAAGAACCTTTATCAACTGCTTGTGCAGAAGCGACCACAAACGAACGCACAGGGCGCTGAAAGGTCAGAGGTTTCGCTCGTTCTGCTCGCGCCACTTCTCCAGGAGAGGGAAAGCGTCGGTGTGACGTCACGTGTTTGACGTCTGTTGACCTCGACACACAAGGAAGGAACTCCCCCCCCCACCCTTTTTTTTTTTCCGCTCCAGCTCCTACGACGATTTACTCGCTGGAGCAGGTTCGAATTCATTATTCGGGGCCTGCCCTCACCTTCAGTCGTGCAGCTGTCGCTTAAAAACTGTTCCGTACTTTTGAGCGGCGTCTGGGTACGAATAGCATTTATAGTCCATTCACGACTGGAACAGACTTATGAAAATCAACCTTTGAAAAAAACACCCTAGCCGTTAGCTGCATGCATAACTAGTAAAAAAGAGTGGCGGGTGCAGGTACTGTACCCGCACCCACTACTTTTTTTTTTTTTTTACTAGCTATGTATGCAGCTAATGGCTAAGGTGTTTTTTCAAAGGTTGATCTTCATAAGTCTGTTCCAGTCGTGAATGGACTATATAGTCTATTCACTGTTTCTTCGCACTTTTTGAGTAAAATCTTTGAAAATCATCACCATCATGTATGACGGTTTTTGCTGTTTCCTATTTATACTATATACCACAGGCGTATATATTATATTAACTTAAAGTTATATAAAAGTTTTTTATTTTTAATTTATTTTACTTAATTTGTATATTATATTATATCATTTATAAATAATATGAATAAAAACAGTGATGAAATACGTGTGTTGGTATTGCCTATAGGCTCTTCACGGTAAAGTGAGAACTTTTGAGGCCCTGGTTACTGTTTTCCTATCAGCCACCTGTTATCTTTCTATCCCTTTTTAAAACAAATATTGCCATGTAGGTTATAAACACAATGTATATATTTCACTGGACTCAAAAGTTAGCGTCTAAGAGTGCATTGAATTATATTAATTGTCAATTATTCCAAATGAGAGGGCTTCGAAAAGTGCTCACTTTACCGTGAACAACATATAGTAAGAATTAGTCCTTATGCAAAATATTATTACACTGAGAGCGTACTAATGCGGTACGTTGTTCCTTTGGCGTGATTTTCTAGACTTGGTTGAGTTCTTTTTGCATGAGTTGGAGGAATATCCTGGGAGAAGAAATTTATCACGGCTTCAGAACAATTGGCAGTAACCCGTGAAGACTGTATAAGAAATTTTCCAGACCCAAAAGGTAGTTTCCGTTTTCTATCTCCGTTTCTAATGCGTAGTTTTTTAAAAATGGAAGATGGCAGATATAGTATGTTTCGAAACATTCCTAGGCACGAAGCCTACGGTACAGTTTTTTTTAGAAGACCATCCAATGGCAGGATAGCCACTGACAGTTTTATGCGGCGAGTCATCGAGAAAAGACTGCATTCGAGTTCATTGCCTTGCGAGTTAAGTCGACCAGGCATTCTCTGCGCGCCTAGGTCGACCTTAGCTCTAGCACAATGCTATAGGCATCGAATATACAAAATACATCTAGTTTAGAAAAAAATTTGAGAAAATAATTTTCAGAAAAAATTTAAAGGAACTATGGGAATTTTAAAAACATATTTTTTCCACATACGAATTCTACAACTGCACGTAATAAAAAGGTTAGGGTGCTCTTCAAAATATTTGTCGATGCCACAACAGTGCTGTAAAGAAATTTACTGTAAGTACATTAAGTTTATTTTTTCCTGTAGTTTCGCTTTTAATGTTTTACGAAACCTCCGGACTCGCACTTGGGAGGGCCTATGTTCGAATACCAGTCCGACAATCGTGAGCAAATGTTTGTTTTGAACGTCTTAGTCGTGAATACACTGTTAAAAATGTCCGTATATTTACGGATTTTTTTTTGCGGAAATGTACCATAAATATACGGGAACGCAATCCGTAATGACGAAAAACGAAGATAGTCAGTAATAAATACGAAATACGGAAAGTATACGTATTCACCATAGCTTCAAGTTTCGGGGAAGAACAATGTCGAGTATACGCGAAGCTTTCTTCGGCACTGTATAATCCATTCACGGTTAGCCTACTTCACACTTTTCTAAAGCCCTGCTAAAGTTCTACTTCCAGGATATTCCTCCGCCTCGTGCAAACTAAGCTTAACTAAGTCTAGAAAATTACACCAAAGGCAACGCACCGAATTCGTGCGCACTCAGTTGTAATTATATTTGGCATGAGAACTATTTCTAACTAGGAGCTACCAATACACATATTTTCTCACAGTTGTTACTCGTATTTATTAGAAATGAAATATTATAATTCATAAATAAAATATTTGTAAAACTTTAATTTAACGAAAAATATCCCACTGTTGGTATTCGTTTTTATTATAAATGAAATATTATAATTTATAAATAAAATATTGGTAAAACTTTAATTTAACGAAAAATATTCCACTGTTGTTATTCGTATTAATTATAAATGACATATTATAATTTATAAATAAAATATTGGTAAATCTTTAATTTAACGAAAAATAAGATACTTTTATGTTAACAGAAGTATAAAACGCTTGTGATACATGCAGTATTTGGGAAATAACTATACACGTCTTACATGGGGCGATTTTTCAAAGGTGCGATTAAAAAAAGAATGAAGAAACCGCGAATAGACTATAACCAGAAAATTATTGGTTCTGTCACAGTTAGGTTATCCACGCCACTAAGACCAATTCTTTCAGACATATACATTAGTATCTGGCGTCTGTTGTAACATTTAGCAACACTTAATACTCTAACTTTAATAGAAGCTGAGAAAGTTGTTGCTTATTTTACTGTATTAGAAATACCAAAGTGATACCACCTGCATCACGTTATAGTTGTAGTTGAGTGGTTATAGTCGCGGGCTTGTAACTCTTTGACTCTGGTTCAAATATTGCTGAACTGTAAAATATTTCAATATTTCTTAATATTTTTTATACACAGCACAACACCTACATAACTAAAATTAAAAAAAAAAATTATCTCTTTTTATTTTAAACTAGAAGTACAGAAAACTGACTTGGAAATTAACGAAGCGGTTCCGTGAAATCACGAAAAGTTTTGTGAGATTTACGGAAAGTCCGTTTTTGAAAATCGATATGTCCGTAATTGTACGGAGAGTTTAAGGATGCCTCTGTATACATTTTTACCAGAACTTTTCTGTAAAACGAAGGAAATTTTTTTAAAAAGTATAAAGCTGGTTTGTGAAGCTTCCTGCATCCTCTGTTTCTTGTAACATGAAGCACGCAGCGTGCTGCTTAGTGCTTACTATAGGCTGTTCACGATAAAATGAGCACATTTGAAAGCCCTGTTTAAGATCTTCTTGCATGGATGATGTGTATTCTTCCGCCGTATGTAAAATTAACATTGCTATGGTCCTCATCACGTTATCCATGCGGTGTCGGTCACTGTAAAATTATTAGGGAAGTAAATACTTTATACATATGTTCATGTTTTCACTTTGATGCATAAAAAAAAACAGAAATCGAAAGAAATAATTAAAGTTATCACAAATGGTTTTCATAACATTTTTTTTTTCTACGTTAACATATGGAACTGCGTTCCCTTTACCGTTACCATCTTTACTGGGCGAATGTCACTCGGTGCGCTGTTAAAATATATGCAGGTAAGAGAAGTGACTTTCTCTAAGGTTTATCTCTAAAGTGCTCACTTCATCATGAACATTCTTTAGAAGCGTGCTCGTCGCAAGTACAGCTCACACCGCAGTAATACACGTTTGCAACACTCGAACTCATAAAGGCTGTTCACGATAAATTGAGCACTTTTAAGATCAGCCTTAGAAAAAAGTCACTGCCCCTGCATGCGCATATTTTAACGGGCGCACTGAGTTACTTGCGCCCAGTGAAGTTGGTAACGATGGAAGGAAAATAGTTCCATATCTTAACATCGGGAAAAAAAAAAAAAAAAGTTTTAGGTAACCATTTGTGATAACTTAAATTATTTCTTTCACTTTTTGTTTTCTTAATGCATCGAAGTGTAAAAATTAGCATATTTTAAAATATTTACTTTAGTAATAATTCCACAATTTCACTTGACCGACGTAAGAATAAAGTGATGAGGCCCGTGGCAATGTTAATTTTACATAAGGCGGAGGAACACACTACGTGCATACATTCAGATCTTAAGCAGGGCTTTCAAAAGTGCTCATTTTACTGTAAATAGCATATAAATTAATTCGGTAGCGAACGAGTTAAATAGCAGCATTCTGAACCTCAAAATATCATAACTTCGCATATAAGAAACCCCCGGACTTCACCTACATTTCTATAGTAGACTACTAGGGGCCGCGGTGGTGAAGTGGACAGACCACTCGCCCCCCACCTAGGCGAACCGGGCTCGATTCCCGGCGGGGCCAGTCCCGGACCCTCGCATGCGGGAAACGCGCCGGACGATGCCGCTGGTCGGCGGGCCCTCTCGGGGCTCCCCAACCCCACCCCCCTCCCCCCACCATCATGAATTCCGGCGCTGCTCCACACTCACCTCGCTTGACTCTCATCGGCTCTCAGGCCTCGATGTTAAGGCTCCTATGTACTGGAAAGTTTTCTGTGAAATCGTTGTTTGCGCGTAAACGCGTGTCTCGGTAAATAAATGTTCTGGAAATACGAAGTTTTGCCAGAAAGTATAAAAACACTATTGTCTATGTCGCTAACTTTTTACATATTAAGTGTAATAATGTAGATAAAAAAATCATGGAAGTGGTCAAATATCGCATTTTTAAAGCTTGCCTATGAAATTTCTTTAAGCGGTAAGAGACAACTACGATTATAAGGCAGGTAATTTGATCTGTGTACTTTCATCGCGTGTAATAAAATCCCACAGTTACACATCTAATTTACACAGTAGGGTGTTAGGACGGAAACACTGCACGCCTAGCACGTAGGAGCGATGAGGTGCTAGGCGTGTGTGTTAATGTCGCCCGTATAGCTTCCTCGCTTCTTGACTTTGGGCGCACAGTTACATAGTCCTCTTAATAGCTATCCCAATTCTCTACACACTATAGACTATGCGCAGTTCATATTCTCGTCGAAAGCGGGTTATTATAAACAGCACAATGGTTCGGATAAGCTGAAAAGTAATCGGCCACGGAAAGCGGAAATCGGCTTGTACGTGCTGGGAATCGAACTCAGGTCCTAGAACACAGTGCGTTACAACTGGACCACTTCACTATAGTGTATTCGTGGTTTCTTCGCACATTTTGAATCAAACCTTTGAAAAATCATCCTATGTAGGATGTGTTTGGTTGTTTACTAAATATGTCATGTACCACAAGTGTTGTATGTTTATGTTAACGTAAAAGTATCTTATCTTTGGTTAAATTTAACTTTTACTTATATTCTCCTCATAAAGTATAATATTTATTTGTAAACAATACGAATAAAAACGGAGAGAAAATAGGTTTGTTGATAATGCCTAGAGACCTGCAGAATTCGCGTTATTATTTGGGGACATGTTAAACATGATACACATGTACCTTTGCAATACGTTTGTCATTGGTCCCTACTTTATATGACACACCATGGGTGACTCTGTACCAATAAAGGAACACTTCACAATTGCGTGCCCCAATCACGTGTATTTCAGTCAGAGAAGGAGTGTCTTCACATCTATATAGCAGTCAATGGAGAAACGACACCGGCTCTAGTGCATAAAGTGCTGTGAAGTTCAGCCTGATCCCAATAATAACGCGAATTTTGCATGTCTCTAGGCATTACCAACAAACCTAATTTCTGTTCATTTTTAGTCGTATTGTTTACAAATAAATATTGTACTTTATGAAGAGGATATAAGTAAAAGTTTAATTTAACCAAAAATAAGATACTTTTACGTTAACGTAAACATACAACACTTGTGGTACATGACATATTTAGTAAACACCCAAACACATCCTACATAGGATGATTTTTCATGTGAAATATTATTAAACTGAATGCCCACAAATGTGTTGCGTTGTCCCTTTGGTGTAGTTTCTTAGACTTAGTTGAAGCTTTATTTGCATGAGGCGGAGGAATATCCTGGAAGTAGAACCTCAGCACGGATTCAGAATAGTTGAAAGAGTAACAGTGGATAGAATATAGTTCCCAGTCCCGTTCATTATTGATTGAATCTGTTTAAAAATAAAACTTGTATGGCGAAGGAAATTATGAATCGCGAGGGATATTTACACAGCGTCCACGTTAGCAGTAGCCACCCCTTTCGAGACTGTTTCTCACTCCCTTTGTTATTGACCCATCACACGATGGCGCGGAGATCGACGAATCCTTCACCCAACTCTTGGAGCAGGCGAAGCTAGGGCGGTTTGCGAGGGCACAGCGATACCCCCTTGTTAGATATCCGGAAATGCGGCTCGTTTGGAGACAAGCTAGACATCAAACACATGCATTAAGGCTGTTCACGGTAAAATGAGCACTTTTGAAAGCCCTGCTTGAGATATCCTTGTATGTACGTACAGTACATTGTGAATTCTTCCGCATTATGTAAAGTTAACATTGCCGTGGACCTCATCACTATATTCACGCGTCGGTCAAGTGAAACTGTTAAATTATTACAAAAGTAAATATTTTACATATCTAGTTATTTTTACATTTCCGATGCATTAAAAAACCAGAAAGCTAAAGAAATAATTTAAGTTATCACGAATGGTTACCTAACACTTTTTATCCGACGTTAAATATGGATCTACTTTCCATCCATCGTTGCCAACTTTATTGGGCGTGTGTCACCCAGTGAGCCCGTTGAAATATACCTATGCAGGCAAGGGCAGTGACATTTTTCTGAGGTTGATTTCAAGAGTGCTCACTTTATCGTGAACAGCCTTTAGTTGAGTTTCCTGCCTAACTGGCGCTGGAAATGCGTTACAGAGTGTTTGAAATACACGTTTTCCCACGGAACTATTAAATGTGCATCCAATGTACTGATCTACGAATAAAACACACACTTAAGGCGAGGGCTTTTGAGTACGTTCAATATCTTACGCATGTTATAAATACCATTTCAGAGAACTCCAGATTGGCTAAACATTGCTCTTTAAGAGCGCCCCGTCTCAAAATACACACGTACAAAACTACTCAAGGGCCCTACAGACTTCCCACCAATAATATAATAGGGTCACCTCAGAAAGTCCTATAAGTACACTCAGAGCGTAGCACTGTCCTCCTTATCGCTCACGCACTTCTCGCCTTCAAACGTGGAAAAAAGCTCCAGATAGACGGAAGCCATACGGGTGCTGGATACCACAAAATTATTAATTTTATATTTGTACAATTCTTCAACTTGTACGCATTGATTATGGTGGTTTAGGGGGGGGGGGGGTACGTTGGAAAAAAAATTACATTGTATATGATATTTTCCCTCGAGTAAAGATTTACACTTCACCCAGCAGTTAATGCAGGCGATGAAACGAGAGAAGTCCAGTTTTCAGACGGAGCTGCACATATGCGTCTTCACGAAGGGGAAGACGACCAGGGGGCAGGGTACGACGTACGAACATATCCCAGTGTCTAGTGGCATCAAGAGGAACGCTCGATGTTGTCCGGGAGTTGCAGATGATGCATTCAAGGAAGGACTGCTAGTGGGGCTGCATCAAAGCAATCGCCTTCGGGGGAATGCGTCTTAATGCCAAGGATGTTGGGAAGGCCCTTACCAAATTTTTATGCGAGTAAGTGACAATTCCTTCAAGATATGTCACCGGGACTCCTGGAGAGAAAAGCCTAAGGTTGTCCACATCGACCGACTGGCGTTGTACGATGGTCCTGGCGGTGGAGAGTCTATTCGGGACGAACAGACTTAAGGAGGAGGCAGTGTTACGCGCTGTATCTGGCGCCAAAAGGCTGTCTGGTGATGAGGGGGGAAGGGGTCGTGGCCCACCTCGACCCTACCCTCTTCCTGGAACGACGCGCTCGCTGCGTGGTTGCCCGCTTCTCGGAAGTCCATGAATAACTGACAGCGGCGAGACTTGCTTGCGCCACAGCCCCTCCTCTTCCCGCTGAAGAAGCCAACAGAAGGCGCAGAAATATTCAGGAAATTAGGACACTCGGTGCAACTCGGGAAATAGCGAAATTTCTGGATGATAGCTACGACCTATAAATACAAGCCACAGTGGTACTGCTGAAGTCTTTGACGGAGGCCATCCGGCCAGTGCGCGAGCGAAGTTTACTTCGAGACGACGGCGGCGGACGAATGTTCGTGGTGTGAATGGACGAGAGGGCGTGAAACCCGGCGAGTGAAGCCTGCTGTACGTGAGGGCGCTTGGAGAACTCTAGAACATTGCGGACTGGTGAGACATGGACAGAACTGAGGTGGGACTCAATGGACATGTAATACGGATTTGATTGTAAATTTTGGAACTGTCAGATATGGACACATAATTTATAAAATAATTGAATAGGCTGATACGTTGTCTATTGGGACTGATTCTTAATTATTTAATTTCATTGATTTATTTGACGTAATTTTAAATTGTATTAATTGAATTCATTAATTGTAAACACTAAGTAATACCAGTTTATTGTGAGATGATGAGACGAGAGAATTTTGTTTGTAGTTAATGAAAATAAAATTATAATTATCTCTTTTATTTAATACGGACCTCCATCACTTAACGAACTTGGTTTAGCCCATTTAATTTCCTGATAGAGTAATTGTAACAGTATGAACACTTCTTTGCTCAACGCACAGAAATTTCCAGCGTTTCGCAGATTTAAAAAAAATCATAATAGCTTTAACGAAATATCCTTTTACATAGTAAACAATACGCGATTCCAACACTTTCAACTCTGCACTACATTGGCTTACATCCAGCCATTAATGAACGTTGCGAAGTACCAGAGTTAAGTGTTGCAATCACGTAATTTTTGGGTATGCGCTGTACTTGTGTAGCACGTCTTGCGACCAATAAACAAAGTCCAGCGTGCTTGATGGTGTAGTCGCCATTAACCATTCACGTCAAAGAGGCGCAGAAAACTCCACAAATCTAATTATGTATATGCTGTTCACGATAAAGTGAGCACTTTTGAAATCAACCTTAGAAAAAAGGCACTGCCCCTGCATGCATATATTTTAACGGGCGCACTGAGTGACATGAGCCGAGTAAAGTTGGTAATGATGAAGGGGAAATAGTTCCATATCTTAACGCCAAGTAAATAGCGTTTAGTATAGGCTGTTCACGGTAAAGTGAGCACTTTTTAAGGCCCTTTCATCGGGCATTAATCACTAATAAATATATATTATTGTAACTCCAGACGTCATATTTTGGGAACGGTGAAATTTATACACTGTGTTTATTAGTCTGATGTCGATGTTTATCTTAAAAAGTGACAGGAAGATATAAATCTGACAAAATTAAAACTTCAGCAGGGTCTTAAAAAGTGCTCACTCTACCGTTAATCGCCTATGACCATATGTTAAAATTGGAATTATTACTTTTCTCTCTCTGTTTTTTTAATGCGCCTAAGTAATCATTAGAATGAGCAGATTTGTGACATATTTACTTTTCTAATAATTCCCCAGTTTCACTTGACCGACGCATGAATAAGGTAATGAGGCCTATGGCAATGCTAATTTTACATAGGGCGGAGGAATACACAACGTTCGTACAAGTAGATACTAAGCAGGGCTTTGAAAAGTGCTAATTTTACCGTGAACAGTCTATACAAGGAACACTGGGCATTGATGCTTTCTTGTGGACAGAATCGCTTATAAACGTGTCTACTTTCGTGGACACTGTGACTGAACAGGTTCAATTAGTTTAATATGTAAGAGAGTCCCCCCCCCCCCCTTTTTTTTTACAAATTGTCCAATATGCCCGCACAGAAAGAGGATTGAAAAAAAGGGGGGGGGGGGGTAGAGGCCATTCCCTAATGTAACTCTGTCCCAAACCTTGCTTATTGAAGGGGTTCGAGAATTAAAATCACGAAGTTCGTGATATAACTAATGAGCCTACTTTCCTCACCACGGGTGACATTATTTTTAAATAAGTTCCAAAAAAAACTTAATTGCTAGGCAGGGAGTTTTGTCTCGTTGAAAGCAATATAATTAGAGATGAAACCAGAAACATATGCAAGAGTAGTGAGGTAATTACAAATACACGCGTGCCTTACCCGGGACTTGAACCCAGATAACCTCATACAATAAGCTACTGAGCAATCAACTTCACTACGGAGGTCGGATTCGAGCTTCAACTTCGGATTTAATCAGTCTAATCTTTCAAGTGATAGGGTTTACTAACCTGAAATATTTACAAAGCTGTCATTTTGAAAATAAGTGACTGTGCCACTTAAAACGCGTAAATTTATATGGCCTACCGTAGCGCTACTTGTGTGAAGAATTTGGTGGAAATCGGTTGATTGGTCACTGAGATATAGCATAAAACCACTATATTTTTAATATGACGATCTTAATAAACGTGTTACAAAAAAAAATGTATAAGCACATTCTGTGATTGTATACTGCCAGTATATTATCGAAATAAAATAGATTACATAGTTTCGTAAATATAGCACACTTATCTAAAATTATTTTAAAGTCGCCATTCTAAAAATAAGTGTTTATCACACTTAAAAAATACACATATTTATATGGGCTACAGCAGCACAACTTCTTTGCCAAATTTGGCAAGAATGGATTGATTTTTTCCCGAGATATGACATAAAAACTTTTTTTTTTTCATGTGGCATATCTTACAAAATGGTGTACAATGATGCTTTGTGTAAATGCATTTGATAGTTGTAATATATACTTCCAGCATACAAAAATTTGTTTTGAATATATTACATGGTTTCGATCATAAAGTATACTAAACTAAAACGGCTATAAAGCCACCATTTTAAAAATAAGTGGTTGACTTTAAAATATACCAGTATACACCATCTGTCACACTATTATTGGTTTGCCAAAACTGGCAGGAATCTGCCAATTGTTTGCCGAAATATGACAAACAGACGCTATCATACAAAATAGCGGACAAAATAAGCTCTGTGTAGATACAATCGATAGTTGTAATATCTACTGCCAGCATAAAATGAAAGTTGGAATTGATTACATGGTTTTGACAATATAGCATTCTGGACAAAGATGGCTCTATAACCGCCATGTTAAAAATAAGTGTTCAGCATACGTAAAACAGATAATTTAACATAATCTGCCGCAGTACTACTTGTTTGCAAATTTGGTAGGAATCGGTTAGTTGTTTACCGAGATATGACATAAAAATTAGTTAATTTATGTAACGCTATCTTACAAAATGAATGACAAAATTGGTTACGTGTTGCCATATATGATGCTTGTAATAGATACTTTCAGCATACAAAATTCGGTCGAAATTGGTTAAATGGTATGGCAGATATACAAAATAAACTTATAATATTTGTATAGCCTCCATTTTGATAATAAGTAGATAATCAAGTTTAATTACTTAAGTTTACCTAGTACGCCATAGTATTACTTAATGTCAAAATGAATGAGAATTGGTCTAATAGTTTTCGATATATTGTAAAAATATTATTATTTTCATTTGGTTCTATTTTCCAAAATGGGGGTTTAACGACAATATTCATCTCCAAATTTAATGCTTACACGATGCTCTGCCAGCATACAAAATTTGGTTTAATTCGGTTGACACAAACACAGAGATACACAGACACACTTACATTCCTCACACCTACACACACTGACACATGCACACCTACACACACATGCAAGAAAGTGATCTCGTAAGCCTTTCATTCCTTCGGAAAGTAGGCTGAAAAGTAATTACATTAGCGGTGAATTAAAATACTCAAAGACACCTAGCCAAAGTTTTGAGAGAAATGGCAAAAGCTTTATGCCGGAATCAAATAGCCCCGCCGAGCGCAGTACGACCCGACAAAAACCGCAACCACAAGCATTTTCAATGTGCTTGCTCGAATTTACAGCCCAACAGTGTTTACTGACGCGACCCGAGTAGAATTCTTCGGATCCATTAAGGATGCACTGATTAGCTACACTAATTTCAAAGGCGGTGGGCAGACGGGAAATTTGGAATACATGATGGTGACAAAGTTTTATAGCTAATGCATACAAAGGTAAATTTATTATTTATAAGGGTTAAATACAATCATTTTCATAATTTGTTTTCTTTTAAGCCACGTATTTCCCACTGTAGGGAAAGCTTATCAAACAATTTTATTTTGCAAAGTTGTAGCCTACACTCTGTGTGTCGTGCCGCACGACACGACGAAGAGTAGAAATAATTTCTAATACAAATTTGCTGGCCGGGCGATGGAATTGTCGGCCGTGCGTCAGATCTATCTTGTATTTAATTGGTTGTTTAGTTTAAAGTGTCGTGTCGTGCTTGCGGGGTCGTGCTGGTCGGGGCTATGCGATTCCGGCATAAATTTTTACTACAGTATATACGAACACTTGTTGAATTACTGGATTTGCAAGGGGGTGAGAGGGGGCAAATACAAACACTGTTTTTACCCCAAGCTTTATGAAGCCCCATGGTGGTCCTACGGCGGGTAAACACACACACACACACACACACACACACAGAGATATGTATATATATATATATATATATATATCAGTATTGATAATATTTTAGGCAAAACAATTTTTTTTTATCTTTAGGTGGTCCCAAAATATTTCGATTTAAATCAATTACCGCTCATTACACACGAGACTAGAGACTATAACGTCCGCCATTTCCGCATATGACTGCAACTCGCCACAGAAGGAACTTGTGTTCGTTCGATTTTATACGCTGCTTATATATATATATATATATATATATATATATATATATATATATATACACACACACATATATATATATAATGCCCACACACTCATTTGTTTTACTTCTTGCTACCGGTGGTGTAGGAAACATTACACCTCTCTGCACGGACTAAGCATAATGCGACATTTAGGAGGGGTTAGGGCAGACAAACAAGAAAAATTCGCTGTCGTACATTCACTGTTCTGAAGCCATACTAAAGTTCTGCATCCAGGATATTCCTCTGCATAATGCAAACAAAGCTTAAAAAATTACACCACGGCCAAGCACCGCATTCGAGCGCACTCAATATGATACTATTTTGCATAAGAACTATTTATTACTAGGCATTACTCCGTCTTTATTCATATAAATCATAAATCAAATATTATAACTTATAGATAAGATGTAAGTAAAAGTTTAATTTAACCAGAAATAATTTTTTTTTATGTCGCAACGAGTACAAGACGCTTGTGATACATGACATACAGTATTTAGGAAGCAGTCAAACTCGTGATACATTGGACGTTATTTCAAAGGTTTGATTAAAAAAGAGTGAAGAAACCGTGAATAGATAATAGCTCAGTGATAAGTAAAATAGTCTGAATACACTTTCCTGTACTTAAGCAGAAGTCAATAGTTCACTGACTGCTTGCTACACTGTAAAAAATTTACTTGTAAACGTCCTAAACTTTAATGGACGTTTTTAACCTATACACTGTATGTTAATAATACCACACATCAAGCTGCATATATCGGATTGTTTAGCAGCGCTACTATATAAAGTTGGGAATTTCCCTATGCATTTGACTGTTTCCTGAGCAAATGTAGGAACACTACAATGAGTGTATAGGGGAAAACATTACCATTCCAGCTTACTCACTAAGCATAGGTATACACTGATATGGTAAATTTCCGAACAATTTCTTAGAGTCTACGACCCTCCCTCCCCCTGCCCCTTTATTTATTGTTGGCTCATTCTTCCAGAGGGTGTGTTAAATCACGTGTCAATTGCAGCAACGCAAATGTACGAGTGTTGGTAGTCTACATTACCACCAGATAAAGAATCGGCGAATATTTTCAGCCCGTGCTTATTAACACCGAAAGTGTGGTGTTGTTCCCACACTCTTATTTTTAGTTTATCCTGCGTGACTGGCGGTTAGCTTACCCTCATCAGTTCTACATTCTTGCTGGAACTCGTAAAATTTTTATTTATCAATTTTTACTTTGCTGGCCAACTAATTCGAGGTGCGATCGAATTGGTTATTTCGTTATTATATAATTGGTTATAATATAGTACGTTTAATTTCGGGTTCTGCCTACAGTCACTAGCTTAGGGGTGCAGCTAATGCGGGTAAATCGAAATGTTAAAAAGTAAAGAAAGGGAACAGTAACTTAAGTAAACGCCCCGAATGATAACACTTCACAAGAAAATAATTGATACCATTGATTTCACCACTCCTCACAATTGAAAACACTATTTATCATCACTGACCGCAATTTATTTATTTATTTATTTATTTAGCTTCCACTTTTACACAACAAATGTGATGGGAATTGTCATAAAGATAAACATGAATATATAACACACAAAAATTACATAGAAAAGTCTGAAAAACATTACAATATCTTAATTATTAAAATATAAACATAGTAACTTACAATAACTTATTGATTACAATGCACAATACTAAAAACATTACACAGCTGCAAATTTTTATAGCACATTATGTTCGCTGAAAATATTCATCCATACTATAATATTCATTTTCTAAGAGATATTTTTTAAGCAGTTTCTTGAAAACAGACAACTTGTTGTCCTTCAAAGGCGGTTTCAGTGTTGTTGGTAGTTTATTAATAAATTTTACTGGTAAAAGGAATGGGCTTTGTTCAAATTTCTTTGTTCGGTGCGCTGTAATATGAATGTATTTCTTTTGTCTTGTGTTGTAAGAATTTATATCCTTGTTTATGCAATAATTTAAGTTAGTTAATACAAAAATAATAATATTGTAAATGTATATGCTAGGAAGTGTGAGAATGTTTAGCTTTTTGAAGTAAGGTTTGCAAGAAGTAGGGGGCTTTAATAATGGCTATAATGAGTATAATTTTTTTTTGTGCTTTGAAGACTTTTTCCAATTTTGAGACAAACCTCAAAATATTATGCCATATTTCAATATGGAGTGGACATATTCAAAGTATAACGATTGTACTGCTTCCAGAGAACATGTTTTCTTAATGGAATGAAAAGCAAAGCAATAAGAACTTAATCTGTTGCATAGGGTTGCAATATGTGCTTTCCATTTAAAGTTACAGTCAATTGTCAGACCAAGTAGTTTAGTATATTTTATAGTAGGTAGGATTTCCTTATTACGTTGTATCGGAATTTCAATACAATTGACGTTGGGGGATGATATTTTGAGAGAGAAATACGTGTACATAAAAATACAGTAAGTTAATTACTCATACGCGTGTATATTATTTCGAAGGCGGTGATTTGGCAGTTTAGTTCCATGGAGAAGTGATATTTTTATGTGAAATATTGTGGGAGAAAATGAATCCACGAACGTAGATATGTTGCACATTGATGATATTTATGACGGGTACTGTACACAGCAAGAGACACGTGTACAGTCTTCCTTATGGCTAATCTGACTATAGGCTGCTCACGGTAAAATAAGAACTTTTGGTAGCCCTGCTTAAGAACTTCTTGTATGCCCGTTGTGTATTCTTCCAACTTGTGTAAAATTAACACTGCCGTGGGGCTTATCACGTTATTCATGCGTCGGCCGAGTGAAACTGTGACATTAGCAGAAAAGTATATATTTTACAAATCTGTTGATTTTTACATTTCGCTGCATTTAAAAAAAAAACAGAAAGGGAAAGAAATAATTTAAGTTGTTACAAGTGGTTGCCTAACACTTTTTATTCCACGTTAAGATATGGAACTACTTCCCATCCAACGTTACCAACTTTAATGGACGTATGTCACGCAGCGCGCCCGTTAAAATATTTGCAGTTGGAAGCAGACACTTTTTTCTAAGGTTGATTTCAAAAGTGCTCACTTTATCGTGAACAACCTTTAGTGAATTTTCCACACCTCTTCGGCTTGAATGGTTGATGCCAGTATCACCGAGCATGCAGCGAGATGTTCATTGTTGCGAGGAAAATGCTGACCACAAGTACAGGCATGCCAAAAAATTACGTTATCGCAACATCAGAACCTTGAAATTAATGCGTGTGACCTAACGGGTTAAGCTTCAGTAACCTACAGTACTAACTAAATGCATTTCATGCGGTGCTTACTTGTCTGTGGGAATCGAAACGACTTCTCGGTTTGTCACGGCCAGTATTGTATATTCGTGACACTCCTGAAACAGCTAGGGCGTAACACAGAAACCAATCATCCAAGCATAACGTTTAGAGTGCTTTCAGAAACATCTGTTTCGAGAAAAAAAAAAAAACAAATAAACAAACAATGCCCCTAGTTACTGTTACATTCGTCATTTAGCAAATTTCGTTCAAAACGAAAAACAAAATAAGATACAATATCCCCCTCCCCCAAAAGTAATAATTTCTGTAAACACAGGTAGGTCGCAGAAACATTTTGTTGGCGAAATATATATCAATTTCCGTAGGAATGAAACGTACAGATTTTAGGGTAGTTTGCTTTTACAACGTTTGGATGTATATCATAACAGCTATTTTCATCATCTTTTGCCGTATTTGCATACTAGAATATATCAAACGAGGATATTAACTAGCCCAAAATATTTCATTATCTAATTCATCAGCTCCCCTATTATACAAAAATAAAGTACTGCAGTCATGGCTCTCGGTCGGCATTCTCAAACTTCACGTATACTCCTTCATCAGTGGTCATTCCTGATATGAAAAGACCATCTTGTATTTTCATATCACTAGATAACTCAGTTTGGCTCGAGTTACAGGCCTACGTGTATCAAAAGAACAAAAAAGGTAATGATAAACACCGTCATATAAACTTTTATTGTATAGACCGTTCGCGCTAAAATGAGTACTTTTGAAAGCCCTGCTAAAGATCTACTTGTATGTACGTTGTGTCTTCTTCCGCCTTATGTAAAATTAACGTTACCATGGGCTTCATCACTTTATTCATGCGTCGGTCAAGTGAAAATGGTAAATTATTACAAACGTAGGAAATATTTCGTAAATATTCTCAGTTCTACACTTCGATATATTAAAATAAAAAAAAAGCGAAAGGAATAATTTAAGTTATCAAAAATGGTTACGTGACACTTTTTATTCGACGTTAAATTATGAAACTACGTTCCATTCACCGTAACCAACTTTACTGAGCGCATATCACTCAGTTCGCCCGTTAAAAATATGTGCCGTTATGTGCAGTAACGTTTTTCTGTGGTTGATTTCAAAAGTGCTCACTTTATCGAGAACAGCCTTTAGTAGAGATTTTGTATAATTAACCCCTTTACATATTATGCCGAGTATATTCATTCACGTCAGACGTGTTGCAGAATATACGAAGTCATTGTCGGTGCTGTCGCAAGGGCAATGCTATTGGTTGATGCAGACACAACAACTGTTTTATAATTGGTTGGTTCTTGTGTCATGGATATACTGAAACCCTTTCCATAGGTTCCAAAAGTGCCAACTATGCGAGTGAGTGAAGAGATTTGGGCGGCTCTTACGAGGACTATATAGCTGCGCGTCCAATAAGCGAGGGAGCGATACGGGCGACAATTACACGCACGCCTAGCGCCTCATCGGTCCTACGCGCAAGGAGTGCAGTGTTTCCGTCGTAACGCTTTACTGTGTAAATTAGTTCTGTAACGGTGGGGTTTTATTACACGCGATGAAAGTCCACAGATCAAACTTCGAGCGTATAATTGCACTTTGCTCTTACCGCTTAAAGAAACTGTATAGGCAAGCTTCAAAAATGCTATATTTGACCACTTTCACGGATTTCTTTTCTTAATATGTACACTTAATATGATAAAAGTAAAAAGATAGGGACATGGACAATAGTTTTTTAAAATCCTTTCTGGCAAAATTTTGTGTTTCCAGAACTTTTAGTTACCGAGATACGCGTTTACGCGCATACAACGATCTCACAGAAAACGTTTCAGTACGTAGGACCCTTAAAAAATATTGAGAGCCGATGAGGGCGAAGTGAGGCGAGTAAGGAGTGGCGCCGGAATGAAAGGGCAGGGGTAACGGAAAATCCCTGAGAATACCCGCCCACCAGCGGCATTGTCGGGCGCGATTCCCACCTGCGAAAATCCGGAGTGAACCGGCCGAGGATTGAACACGGTTCGTCTTGGTGGGAAGGCGAGCAGTCTAACCGCTCAGCCACCGTGGCCCCTTGTTATACGTAGGGCCATCTGTTTTCCGCGAAAATACTTACTGTGCGCGAAGGCTAGACCTCAATGCCCTATGTGCACACTTGCAGACTTCCTTTGGCCATTGGCCGCTTGTCTTTGTGCGGAGAAAGTGTGTTACACGAGTGAGCCAATGAGAATTAAGTTTCTTCGATACTGACCGTCCGTGATTCGGGCAGACAGATAAGACTCGTAACGATTCAAATAATCTAATCACGAAAGTGATTCTGAACTAAGGTGTTTTGGAGCATAACATGTCCTGAAATCTTTTCGCGAAAAACAGGTGTCCCTAATTATAAGAAATTCGTAAGTACTTTCCACGCCATATATGCGTGCAACACCTGGAATGAAAAATCAATTCTTATGTTTTTTATTCATTTTTTAAAACCCTTGGTCCCTTTTGGCTTGCTAGGAGCCGTGGTAGCGCGACGGCTACAGCTACAGCGCCGCCTCCCACCAAGCCGAGCCGGGTTCGATTCCCGGCGGGATTGCTACCGGATTTTCGCACGTTGTAGTCGTGCCGGACGTATCCACTGGTCGGTGGGTTTTCTCGGGGATCTCCATTTCCCCGCTTGCATTACAGCGCCTCACCCTCATCGACTCTCAAGACCGCCAAATCTCTCCACCCTCCGAATACCAAAGAAGTGTAGATTGTGACCTACTAGCCATGTTGCGGCGCCTTTGACTTGTCTAACAATGTGGAGATCATGGGTTCATAAGCTCCACTTGGACAAGTCTTCAATTACACAGTTTTTGATGATGGTAACGTAATCCAGTTAAACTATTGTCCTTGAAAACAATACAGCTGAAACGGCAGACAGGAATGGAGGGTTAAATAAATAATTGCCAGCCCTATTTAACGTTTATTTGATAAGAAATCTGTTAAAATGTCACGCAAAAGTACTGGCATACTAATGATACACTACGCAGTCGTTTTCGAGACCAGTCTAGGAACTTGAAAGGCCTCGTATACACGCATGTAAATATGTAGAAATATACACGCGTGTAAAGGTTTATTTAGTAGGTCAGCCATAATAACTCTTATCTAAACGAGATTTAACCAGGTAATTTCGTAATTTTTTCCTTCTAAATTAGTTTGTAAGTAGATAGCTCGTTCTAGTTATAGGCTGTTAACAGTAAAATGAGCACTTTTTAAGGCCCTCCCAACAAGCATTAACTACTAATAAATATATCTTATTGCAGCCTCGGACATTAAAATTTGAGGGTGGTGAAATGTATGCACTGTGTTTATTGGTCACTTTACAATGTTTATGATAAAAAGCCGCAGGAGGATGGAAATTGGATGAAAGAAAAAATTTAAAGGGGTCTCAAAAAGTGCTCACTTTACTGTGAACAACCTATAGTAAAAACACACATGATTTTGTAACAGATCTAGCATGACACCTACTTAAGAAAGACACATGGTAATAATACACCACGTTGTTTTGCCAAGTTACAGTAGCTATTGTAAGTTCAACATTTTTTGTTGATCATATATGTTCCTAAACTCAGTAACCATAATTATAATGATAAAGTGAGGGGAAGAAATCAGATTTGGTTCTGACCAACGGATCACGTTGGATACAACCAATACACATGTTTTTTATTTAGTTCATTTCAATAATTTTGGGAAAGACCTATTTTAACTTACTTAACTTGTGAATTTATGTTATACACACCCGCGGGAATACTCGTGACAAATATAATGGTAACAGCAAATATGATTTTCGATTAGTAAAGTTCAGTAGCGTGACGTCATGGATAGCGTTAAGGTGCGCAGGTGCGCAAAGATGCCATAGATTTTCTCTTTGATTACATACGAAATCTTCGAGGTATATACGGAATACAGCAAACATAACTTTCCTAACACGGCAAAAGATGGCAGCCTACTCTCTCTTGTGCGCTTTGGTACAGGTACAATACAGCCCCGAAGCTGGGCGGAAATAACCGAAGCGCTATGATGCTCGTGCCATCTATCGACGGAGTATTATAAATTTTAAGAATAGCTGTCAGATTCAGATGAGACTTGTACAGCTTCTAACTACATCTCACATCAATGTCCTTGTATCTGGGCCTTCTCAGATCTTTTAAAACATTGTGATGAACATTTAAAACTTAACTTTTGGTTAAGCGAGGCTGCCTGGACGTGCTTTTAGGTGAACTAAGTGGTGTTTTTATTACACACAGTGTCCGATGTACGGAAAATATTTGTTATTTGCGGCATATCTCGGATTTGCTGCATCTTCGGTAAATGTCACTACAGGACCAGCCGCAGATGGAGGTAAGTAAAGCATGTTGGGTGTGAAATACACAATAAAGGAGCCGCTTAAATATTATTTCGAATTTATATCTGTAAATTTTTACTACCGTAAGGCTGAAATGAACCAAAACATCTGAATTTCAGTTTAAGTGTTGATTTTGTAGTACTTAGTCGTAGGAAACAATTTTAGTAATACGAATTTCAGGTTACGCTAGTTGTCAAAGTGCTCAATTCCAAAAAGGTTTTTGTTTCTTCAGAGGTGTTCGCATAATTCTTTTGAATTTATACTTAATTAATGACACTAATTGTTTAACGCTAAATAATAAGTGGCCATTTCTGTGTTCAGAAATGTTAATGTTGCACATATTTGAAGCACTCTTCATTTTGGAAGAAATAGGATGTTGAATAATAAGCTAATAATAAATTCTCAGTGCATTAACTTTTTAACTTAGGCGGTGGTGGATAATCTTTATGAAGCACCAGAACACTTTATTGTCTTTTAACATTAATAACAAATGCAATAGGTAACATCAAAAATATCAACACATACACTTTTAACTCAGGACAATACCTCATATGAAATAAAAAGTGAATAGTAAAAATAATTTACAAAATTCATGCTGGCATTGAAAAACATTATTGCTTGCGTATTTAATATTTTAGTGCAATTTCTCTATCACAACCATTGTGACTTTGAATAAGTATATATTTTTACAACCAATTTCCAAGATTTAGAATTATAAAGGAATTGCTTCGGTCTTTTCTGGCGTGAGTTAAAAGTAAGCCATACAAGTAACAATAAATAATTGTTAAGCGAAGCCCTACACCCCAAGAGGTTGGTTTTTTTTAAATTTATGCTGAAAGAGTACTTGGAACCTCACACAAATTTAGGCCTACATGTTGGCATAAATGTCAAAGTCGTCTCCCTGGCAGGCCAAATTTTAAACAAAGGATGGTACTCTGCAGTTGTTAATAGGGGAAACTGGGGTAATAAGAATTGATTTTTGTTTGAAAAAAATTTGATGGCTGATATCTAATATATAGTTTTTGGGGATTTCTGGCAGAACTTAATTTTTTTTTTTTGTCATGTGCAGTAGTAATTCTAAGGTGTTCATTTTTAGTTTTTTCTTATCCTGTCTACAAAAATTTAAACAACGTTTTTATATGTCTAAGTATTCTTGTTTCTAAATACCCCAGATGGGGTAATTGGAAGTGACGCTAGAAGTTCCTACCTATTTGTTTAGTTTCACTGGGAGGATAAATAGAATATTCTTATCCTTACTTCTAATTGCCCTGAAAATTTCAGCACTCTTTCTCAAATGTTTCACGCGATATTGCTAAAAATAAAAAAACCACATCACAATATAAATTTGTTTGTGATAGTTGTTATTTAATTTTTTTTTTTCAGTTGACATGAAACATAATGTAATAAATGGTACATGAATTTAAAGCTAAAGGATTGGCAAATCTGATCCTTTTTGCCATTTAGAGCTAATTGCATTTTCTTGAAAATGGGAACAAAGTTAAAAATAACAAAAAATATAAAATTTTTCTCTATTATGTTGAAGCTTTTTTTGAAATCACATTTGTTCTAAAACTAAGTATAATAAACATGATTCAGAAGAAATGCTGTTAACTTCTACAGTCTCATAACAAATTAGTATTTACAAATGAAAACAGCTCAAATAGTGCCTAGTATACTAATTATCTAAACAAAACAATACTTATAGCATGACATCTGTAAAACAAATTGTTGTGTGTTTGGATTACGTAAAAACATACAGTAGTTTAAAACATTAAACTAATTTCTGATACCCACATAGGTGTAACTTTCTTGAGGTGTATTTTCTGTGCTTTAGAGGCTAGCATAACACAAGAGTTTAACAGAATTTTTAAATACTTCTATTAACTCCTTAAAACTTCTAACTAACCCCAAAGGGAAATTAATAGTTGAATGACCACTTCTATTTAGCCAGAAGTACATATTTTGTGGGTATGATGCATACAATGAGAAAACAATAAATTTTTCTTTTAATTGTGGTGTTTGGGGGGGGGGGGGGGGGGGGGGGGATCTCACAGCATAAAGTTTACATCAAACTTCATATTTTGTGCCACACTAATAATAATATAACTTCATATTTTAAGCTTCTCTTTTTATGAGTTTAAGTATGTAACTTATAAAATGCATGTTCTAACATAATATATTTGTATTTTAAACATAAACAGAAAAAAAAAAATTACAACACAAACTTCTAACAACCCCAAATTCTAATTACCCTGGTTTCCACTACTGGTTGTATAACAACAGTTTTTGCATTAATGTATACACAGTCAAATCACATTATTATGACCACCTGCTAGAAATGCCATCTGCAACACGTAGCCCGTGATGTATGGCCTGTGTCTTGGTATGGTGAGCGTGTATATAATGCGACTGACAAACTGGCTGTACAAAGTGCATTTCCTGCTGTCATGGGTAAGGGAATTGATTTAATCAAGCTGCAAAAAGGGATGATCATCGGTTTTCGAGCCAAGGGGGGCAGCATTTCAGAAACAGCGACATTTGTGAACTGTTTATGTGTTTCTGTGGTAAAGGTGTATCGTGAGTGGACGAATGGCACCATTGGTAATAACCATTGTGGAAACTGCGGAGCTCCATGCACCATTGATGCTCGCAGTGAATGTCAAATACAACGGTGCGTGAAGGCAAACTTGACCGGCTACAGTGGAACAGCTCACTATCCAAATGAACCAAGGGGCATCCAGACACATGTTTACTGCAACAGTTCAGGGAACCCTTCTGCACATGGGCTCTGGAGTAGACAGAACATGAGTACACCCATGCTAACACAGGTGCATTGACAAAAACGACTGGAATTTGCTAGACAGTATGGCGACTGAACCGCTGCTGATTGCCGACGGGTAGTCTTCTCCAAGAGTCATGTTTTCACCTGCATAGAATGGATGGACATCAGCTTGTCTGGCGATAAACATCGGAGAACTGACACCCTGCATCCATTGCTGGATGAACACAAGGTTGTGGGGGCAGTGTTATGGTCTGAAGAATGTTCTTGTGGTATTTTATAAGTCCCATCATCCGTGTGGAAGGTATTCTTGATCAGTTTGGTTATGAATCCATCCTCGGCAATTACGTCCACCCGTACATGATGATTGTATTTCCTCGGGAGGATGGGATCTTCCAGCATGATAATACGCCTTGCCACACAGCTAGAAGTGTCCGTATGTGACTGGAAAAGCATGATCAAGACTTCGAAGTTCTTCCCTGGCCCCCAAAGAGCCCTTTCTCAGTCCAATTGAGCATCTGTGGGACCACCTCGATCATGTTCGCTGTCTGTCTCCTCCACCATGCACCCTTCAACAGTTGTGGGATGCACTGCGGACAGCATGGCTCCAGATACCTGTGGAGACCTATCAGCACTTGAGTCACTGCCAGCTCGTCTGACTGCTGTCCGTACTGCGAAGGGCGGTTACTCTGGCTACTAGCAGGTGGTCATAATAATGTGATTCGACTGTGTATATTGTGAAATTCCCCTTGTTCTAGTTCAGAAACAGAAAACTATAAATTTATTTTAAGCAGTTTTTAGCGCTCCAAATAGAACACTTACATGGCCCCCATTTGGGTGTTGTGTGCCTGGCTTCTGATAAAGTTGGTGTAAGTAAAGATGCAACATCATGGGCGAGAACTTCTTTGTCCACTTTATGCCCATGTCCCAAATTATGTAGTGTGTATGACTTAAAAATAGCCATTCAAGTAAGTAGGCATAAATAAAATGGGGCCTGATGTAAAAACACCAGATAGATCTTGGTTACTTCATTAATAAATATAAGTTCTGTGGGATTTATATATATTTTTTTAGTATAATCTTGTAAATGGTTAAAGCATAATATATTTACAAAGTAGACTAGTCATTCTATTGCTGTTATGTATGATCAGTTAAAAGGCTGTCCATATAAATACTGATATACTTTGTTTAGAGTAAAACTTTGAAGTGGACTGAACATGGAATGGAGTCAAAACGGAGCGAACATGGGCCGAAAGTTGCATTTAATGTAAAAGTTTTAAATCCGGATTGACGTGTAAAAAAGAGCAAAGATAAAGTGAACATGCCAATGAAAACTGTGTAATGACATATTTCTGCAACTGTGTAAACTAAAGAACAAAAGATACTCAAAAGATTAATAAACTATAGTTTATCTGTTCATTTTTGTTCCAGAGTTCTTTTGAAGCCAGCAGTTTTATTTTATATGTGTACCAAATCTAAAATATTTCCCCTCCTACATTTTTTTTACAATATAATTTTAATATTGGTTTCTCCAACATTACACTAAAAACACTCAACGTCAATTGTGCCCTACACATTTTTGCATTTCCTTTTTTGTTTTGGACAGAATTTTTTTTTTTATATAAAATTTGCTTAAAACAAATTTTAAAACACTGTATGTGCAAACATGCAAATAATAAATTTTCAAAATGGCAACATTTGTTTTGCTCTCACTCCCAGTTCACTCCTTTCGGCAGTGTTTAGAGTAAACTTTCAATCTGGATTCTACACTCCAGTCCACCTTGCCGACTGGAGTGGAATACTCACTCCAGTTCTACTTCATACTTCAGCCTGGTCCGGGTGTGTTTAGGGTGAAGTTTCAATCTTGATTCCTCAGTCTACTCTAAGTTCAATCTGGATTGAAATGTTACTCTAAACATACTAATAAACTTTTTAACAAGTTGGTGGGCTTTATCAACTCTGGCCGGTTTCTTAGTTTTGACAGTGTGTGATCAAAAGTGTGCTCATAATAGGAGGAGTGGTATTATTTCATGAGATTTTCTTTTCTACAAGCATCCGTGAACTATACTGAAATAAATTTTTCACCTCTGATATAGATGAATCATTGTCATTAATTTAAATGTCATAATCCAAGGTAAAAAAATTATAGGATATATCCAGCACAAGGGTCACTGATGAATGGGAATAATTTTCTTCATGCAATTTTTCCACTTTACTGATCTCATGCAGTGTTAACTTACTGTTTCCATCAATTTTCAGTGCCTACTTTGGTTAATTCTATAGCCTTGTGCCTCTGTGCATTGGTTACAAAAAGAGACATTGTATAGTCTGTTAGCTGTTTCTTCACACTCTTTAAATCAAATCTTTCTAAATTACCCTTTGTATGATATGTTTTCCTTTTCCACTCCCTTCCTGAATTTACCAACCCCTCTCACGCTCCGTTCTCCTCTACACCCTCTGAAGCTTCTCACTGTTGTTTCCTCTTCCCCTAAACACCCCCTTATTTAGCTTGCAGTGTAGCCCTCCCCATCCTCCCTCTTCATTCACCACTCTGTTAATCCTGACTAACCGTTCAACTTTCCTCCTGTCCTTCAATGAGCTCCACCCCATTTCTTTCATCATCACTGATGGCCTATAGTTCCCTTCTTCCTCATCATCCTGCCCTTGCCTTCTCCACCTACCCTTCACCCATCTTGCTGCCTTTCTCTGCACCTTTTCCAGTTCTTGCACCTCCACCTCCACATACGGGTCCCATACTGCTGCAGCATATTCTAACATTGGCTGTACCATTGTGCCATACGCCTTCTCCTTCACCTCACAGCTGACTCCATTCAGCACCCTTCCCAACATACCCAGAGCCCTTCTTCCCTTTGCTACCACTCTCTCTACCTGTTTTTTCCACCTGAGGTCTCCCTGCAGTACAATCCCTAATACTTATACTCTGCTGCTGCTTCTATCTCTTGTCCCTCCCATCTGTACATGTCCCTGCTTATCAACTTCTTCCTTGTGAACCTCACTACCTTAGTTTTTCTTACATTTATCTTCATTTTATTTTTTCTGGTCCCACAACCATATCTTATCAATGTCCGCCTGCAAATTGCAAAAACACTGAACATGAAGTTACTAGGGGCATCACAATATTCATAGTACATACTACCAAATGCGATAGTGGGGAGGGCTATGAAAATGAGGGGAAGTGTGGGGTAAAACACTGAAATTTTATGTAAATTACATGTCATTTGGGTTCCTTAACCACATAAAATGCAAGAAGACCTAACATAACCCAATCTAACTTCACGATAAATGATTAGGTACTGGGAGAGAGTGAACTGACACGAGACAGTGTTAGAGAAAGTATAATAAGTAAGCTTGCACCGTTTCAACCACTCCTTGTGATTCACCTATCATGATGTTAGGTTTAATTTGTTTAGGTTGTCTGCATTTTCCATTGCTAGCAGCAGCAGTATGTAGGCCCTTAAATACCCACAGTCACATGCTACACTAAACAGTACAATTAACTAAACTTGCTTTCCATGCAAAAACTAGAGTGTAAATTATGTTAGTCATCGATGTAAATGGCATATATAGCTCCTTTGCTATCTATTGCTTATAACACATGAATAGGAAATGTTAACATCTATTCAATTTGTGTAAACCCTGCAAACATTCGTATGACTGCACAATAATTATATTATAACACGTCATATGGAAACAATTGCAAAGAAACATTCGTATTTCCACATATTACTTTGATTGAACACGTCACATGGAACTAATCACAACGAAACATGCGTAATAGCACTTGTAAATCACAAGCCTCCACTCAGTCAAATTCACACGGTACACTCTACTTCCGTACGCTACCAGAATACAACTGACATGAAAGTGGTGAAGATTTAAACGGAAGACCAAATTCATTGCACATTTGTTACCTGTCTCTGTGCATCATTTTTGAACAAATGTATCATGGCGATACACATCAACTACAAGTAAACAACACTGAGGAAGGTTTTATGTATGATATACTATATATATATATGTTTTAGGCTACTTATATATTACATAGTATAATCATCTGTTGAATATCAAGAAGGTAAGCCTTAGGAAATTCATCAGAATTACCACTTCTTGATTGCAGTCTTTTATAGCTATAACTTTAGCGTGTCTGCAAAATCATACTTTGTGACGAATGTTTTGTACAATAAGGTTTTGTTTCCAGAGGCGTTCTCGCATTAAACATGATTCAGCAAATGAAATATATTTGACATATATTTCACGGGTTTTACTGCATAAACACCCTGAACTGCATAGTCTTCCTCACCATCACATTTCATGGTATCTACTGCCAATTACATGATCCCCCAATAATATTGCTATTAAGTGTGATTAGTAATGACCATATATATCATTTACAGGTATTATTTTACTGTTTTTTGGAATAGCCTCTATTCCGAATAGTTACTGAAAATTGAATTAATATTTTTATTGAAATATTCACACATGATCTCCTTCCCCCCCCCCCCCCCCTGTAAACATATATTACTGCCAAGTGCTCCGAAACTAACAATTTACTGACAAGTAATAATAATATTTGCTGGCTACTGATAACAGTCCCTTAATGCAGATGAACATTGGTGAAGTAGGCCTATCAGTGATTTTTGTGCTCATCTGCAGTAATGGAAGGTGGCCAGTGTGTTCTTAATTCAAAAGACATATGTAAGGAAATAGTTTTTTGATTGTGCTGTATTTTAAAAAATTTATATAACACCAATACAAATAAGTAATTTAAAAAAAGTTAATTCCTCATAATATTCTATTAAAAAATTTTGATATTAAACCTTGGTTGCTGAAAGTATATGTATATTTCAAATATGACGAACATAGGAGTTTATTTAAACAAATAAAACTTCAAGCCTTTAAAAAAAATTAATTGGTTAAAAAAATTAGTTTCTATTGAAAAATTCATGTGGATTGTCCTTTTCTAGAAGGAACTCAGATTTTTCCCAAGCCTGCCCCCATATAAAAAACTTTTCATTAACTTTAAAGTTTGTAATACTTGGAGAACTTCAATGTAAGAAAAAAATATTTAATGTTGTAATGCTGATATTTAGCTGCAGCAGTTTACTGTTTTCAAATAAAAAGACTACTGACTTATTTGCTCATTACTAATTCACATTTCTTCATATTTTTCATAGTGTCTTTTTTTTATTTAGTAATTAACAAACAAGCATAACTGTAACATGGGGAGGGAGAATGTTTACATTCTGTTCCAGGCAAATCCACTGTTAATACAGTACTAAGTAAATGTACAATGAATTAAAGTGATGGAAACACAATGCCACTTGACATCTACTGTACATTATAGGAATTACATTAAAAGGTTTTTTTGACCAAATCCACAATTTTAGGCAAGTAGAGTTTTTTTGTAGTTACCGAGTTTTGCCCAAAATGCTATTTCTTTGATAAGATTTTATTGATATTGTGTATTATGTTTCAACAAAATTGAGAAGTTCCACTACAATCAGAAATTTTTCTGAAATATTCTTGAACAGTATATTTTAAGAGATACTTCTCCGTAAGCATTGAAGAATTGTACTGGCTTCTGCAATAGGTTTGTTTCTTTCAACTACACAGGCAACACAGACAAGCAAAACTACAAATCTGTAGTTTATTTCAACCGAATGGCAGTGATGCCATTAAGATAGTAGTTTCTGTCAACCTTGTGCAGCTATGTAGGGTTATGGTACCCTAATGGGGAACCCTACAATTAATTCACTACTTACTTCTTACCAGAAGTGGGGGGTTATCAAACATCAATACCAAGGTCCAAGTTACACTACAATTGACCCACCGCTTTATTTTTTCACAAATATTACAACTCTTGCTACAAACAAGATATTTCCCTCATACACATTATGTTAGCTACTCAGTTAAGTTCTGACCAACAGTTCTCATACACTTTCTTGGCTGTGTCCTTGAGATAGAATTTAATGCACTTGGTTTTCTCTATGTCATTCCATCCATTACTTTCACTAGCTGTCATGTACTGGTCTAAAAATTCTTGTACATTTTTGTGACTTCCCCCTGAAAATATGGATATTTTCTCCGCTTGTTGTATTAAACTTGTCCTGCATGTGCCTTGTTGCTCTCATCTGTTGCTATGTCTTTATTCTTTGCTTCTGTATTGTGATAAACATGTGCTGCTATTTCATTAGGATATGTGGGGATAGTGTGTGTAAATGTGTCACGCGTTTGCAGATTTACTAGCGATCATGGTCTAAGGTAACTGCTTGTGTTTTCCTCAGATGTACGTGTTACTGTTTCTTTGGCAGGTAATGTAGTATTTTGAAAAGTAAGGTCAGACTGGTGTTCATTTTGGTACATGTGGAATCAGTATTCTAAGGCTTCATTTTGTTTTGTGATAGAAATGTTAAGTGTCGTATGCTGATGTACTTGCCGCATCATGTGTGTTAGTCTGTGCTTTTATCTTTTTAAGTTTTATTGCACGTCTGGCATCGGACACGTCTAGTGTTACCACCTTTACTTACTTCTTGGCTGTGGATAGGGAAGATTTTCTTTTATTGCTCATGAATGTTTCGTGTTTGCCAGTGTATTGTATTTCATTTCATGTGTTGTGGCAACTAATTTGTGTGGTGTTATCTGCCCACTGTGTAGTTTCTTATATACTATTTTTTAACACTCTGCAAAGCATCTCTCCACATAATGCCACGCTCACACAGCTCTACTTATTAGTAGAGAGAAATTTTTGCAGTAAAATCTATTTGGAGCCAAAGAGGGGTTGCAATTAACTGGCATGCATTAAATTTTACGAGCTAAAGTGTTCTAAGGAGCTACGTATATTCTACTTGTACGTCGTGTGTGAGGCTTCGCGAAAATGCAATGCTGCAGTTTTGGATTGTGCTGCGTACACAAAGTTGTACAGTTCTCACAACACATCAGCTCGTCACTGCATTCGTTGATGCTTTGTTTCATTTTATAGCTCTGTATGACTTCTCTGTTTAAGTTACACTGCAGAACTGAGTATTAATTTTATTATTTTCTGATTTTTTAAAATTTATCTTTGTTTTATAATCACTTTAAACACATGGTTCATATCTCCCCTTTACAGCGTACTACTGTTATACATGGTGAATGCTGAACTGTTTTAATGTTTTACTTTACGCACATAACTCTATACCTTACTTGTTCTAACGGTTGTAGCTATGTATTACGACATATGTTGCTTACTAACACCTAACACATAGTAATATAATTATTTACCGCAATATTGTACCCAGTAAATTCTCAACTTGCACTCATTAGGCTGGTTCTGAACAACGCTTAGAGTACTGGTATAATTTTAAGAAAACGTAACTAAATACTTCACTTACAACGAAAGTTTAATCGGAACATCTACTCAGTGTAACGCTAGTAACCTGGAATAATAACTCTGAAAAAACATAGCTAATTGAGCATTTAATGTAAGGCTTGCGAAAAGTTTGACCAAAACGGCACCTCCATCAATGTTATGATTGTAACACTGGGATACTAACACCTGATGGGTAGCTAAATAGTTCGCTTTGCCATGAGAGTTTGGGAAGACCTGCACCTTCACCAGTTGTTACGGTACCTTAAAGGGGGACTGTACGATTAATTTGTTACTTACTTCCTTCCAGAAGTGGGGATTATCAAACCAATTACAAGCTCCAAGTTTCACTACAATTAACCCACCGCTTTATTGCATCACTAATATTACAACTCTTGCTGCAAACACAATACTTCCTCATACACATAATGTTAGCTACTCAGTTAAACGCTGACCTACAGTTAGTGTTGAAGGCAAATTATTACTTTCATATCTATCTGACAATACTAGTTGTGGCCTACTCTTACGCCTGACAGCCCTGCCTAGTGCTTACAAAGGGATTTCACTCAGCACTGAATAAGTTCAGAAGATAGCCTTCAGCGGACGTCTGTGGCCCGCCGAACTGCGTTGACCTCGCCGCACCTCGTCATGGTGTCTTAGAGACCTCGGGGGGTGGGGGGGATGTCCTCGCAACACCTTCTTATATACTCCTGCACCCGCTGGCCTCCTTTCTTCCTGCCAACCCTAGTTTACCACTTGTAACTCCAAACGCCACGCACTGCACCTTGTTGGCTCACTTTGGCTCTCGGCGCTGTTACCCAGCACACCCCCGCAACAATAGGCAGGTGTAGTGCAAATGAAAATGTGTGGATTTTAAATTTGTCACATGTTTATGGATTGATTGAGGAAACATAACGAGATAAAAATCTATAACATTCTTATAGATTATAGTTTAAGGAATTTCATTAATGAAAATAAGGAATAAAACATATTTTAAAGCAATGTATAGGTAATGTAAACTTTAATATTATATGTTGTCTTTTCTGATGAAGGTCAAGGAGCAAGCAGACAGTATAGTACAGGATTGCGTTGTTCTCGGTACTCACGACAAAGGGCTTCAGGAATGTCTTTTGCGAGAACGAGACTTGATATCACTGAAATCTAATGAACAGTGTCAGGTGGCGAAACTGGGAAAACAAGTGAAAATGATTCAAAATAAGGTTGTGGTGATACCAGTCAGAAGGCAGATGTTTAAAAACTGATCCAGAGTAGGTACACTAAGTAAACAAAAGTAGTTACAGATCTTACTGGTAGATACAAAAATGACGACAGTATAAGTAATAGCACCTCATGCAGAACATGTAGAAAGGAGTGTCCAGCATTTGGGAAAGTGTGTGACAAGTGCAAAGAACTTAACCATTTTGTAGTAGCATTATGCAGAATGTTGCATAAGTAGGGTACAGAATGATAAGCTTGACCAGTTCTTTGTGGATACTGTACAAATTGTTAACATAACATCAGCACAAAATGGTGAAATACAGTTTGTGTCCCAAGTCATAAAAAACAGAGAAAATATTACCACAAGAATTGCTGAAACATACAAACATTTTAAATGTAGGCCTACCTATCTGCAAATTTCTCCAGAAAAGTGATTTTAGACCAAATTTGCATCACTCTGATGCCGTTGGGTGGGACACGAGATGAACAATGACACAAATTACTTACTGATGAGGGCGTCAGAGGTGCTTCCCAGTCACCACACTGTTGAGACTCAGGGTTCTCACGGATGCTGTGGGTTCTGTGTCTGTCTCACCCGAGCGTACTTACAATACACTTTGCAATACCGAACATTTTCTAAACATCTTATCACTGAAAAATGGTGTCGCGAGGATACTGTTACTACAAAAGAAAAGATTGAAACACTGTGAGACTGACTTTTAATGGTGATAAACTCGGACGTGTTTAACTAACTCTTTTTGGGTGCTCCCCAGCCCGCAAATACTCTAGTGCACTCCTAGATGGATGTCTTCACTGTGGTGTTTGAAAACACAATCTTCACAGGGGAAGGGGAAGGGGGTGGACTGATGATTTTTCCTGAAGATAGGACACAGAGAATCACAAGATGAATCAATACATGAACACATGTAATTATTTTGCATCACTAGCGTGGACTCGTCAGGGCGCGTCTCCCAGCACGTGGTTAGTGTGGTGACGTCCTATACACATAGCCGGCTAGGGCGGAAATAGTATCACAGTACAAAATTACACTAATATTAATGAAACAAGATGGGGCACAATATGAGTAGTCACAATAAACATGCACATACGTGAAAGTAAGCTTAAATGGTGCGGATGCCGTTGGATAAAGTTTGTAGCGGACCACATGGTTGCAGGTGAAAATTGCAATATTTCTCCGTCAAAATGGCAAATTATAATCAGACAAATGGTATTTCATTTGGAAAAATTATTCCCCTTACGATGGAAACATTCACAGGCTTGTAGCATGCCTGATGGCGGAAAAAGCAAACATGAAAATGACAGCATGGTCATAAATAAGAAGCATCAATTTATGTGAAAATTACATGGAACCCTTAATAAAAGTACATAGACCCCTGAAATAAATTATGGCACACATGATTTTGCACAAATAAACTCTCAAAGGGCAAGGATAGCACGGATACTGACTTGGCGATATCTGACCGTGTGGTCATACGTGATGTGGCCGTAAAATGATTAAACATGAAAAATGCCCTCATATACATACATAAAATTAAAGTCATCAACACTTTCGCTGCTATGGACGAGATATCTCGCCCTTCAATGTAGGAACTGTGTGTACTATGGACGAGATATATCATTCTCAACTCAGCGTGCCTTTAGTGTGAAGGACAAGACATCTCGTCTCACTGTTAATATCCACCTGCGGCCTGATAAAGTGCAGTATTCTTTAGCCCCAGATAAGAGTGTCTTAAAGGGTCCTATTTACATTAAAATGCTGTAGTTCTTGTTTCAAGCAATGTCAAGAGGAAGTGTGTCAGCAGACACTGTAGTTCCTATTCTGAGATGGGCCACTTACAGAGGTAAGATAAACAGAGATGGTGGGAAATTTTATGAGGGGTGGAGAAAGGAAGGAAAAGAACTGTATGGCAAAATGTGGAACAGCCTGCCAGCTACTTGTGTTGTATATTTTTCTGCAGACTGCGGATGTTTTGGGTAGTGTTTTTACGCTAAAGTCTTAATCTTTTTTTTTTTAAACATTTTTTGTGATTATATGTCATTTAATTGTAACTACAAAAATTAAGCAACACTGCTTTCTGACAGACCAGGAAGCATTGGAGATGATTCTCGCAAGGAGTGACAGCGAAGAAGATGTGTTTACATCGAGTGATTCAGATGTAGAGTACACTCCACACAACAAAGAAAACTCTCCTCGGCCAACTACGTCTACTGGGATTACACATAGTAATTCAATAACAATATTTGAAGAATAGTATTCTGAATCGGAGGAAGATAGCAGCGATGAAGAAAGAAATGAAAATCAGGGTACAAAAAGGAAGTGTGATACATTTCAGTGGTCTTCTAATAATTTGACTCCCATTATTCATCCCTATGATGATACAAATGCAGGATTTAAAGCAAATGTAAATATTAACAGTCCTATCATAGACTTCTTTCTAGTCTTCTTTGATGTATCATTGATGACATTTGTAGTAAATGAATGTAACAGATACTACAAGTATGCGATTGAAAATGCACCACAGATTTTGCAAGGTAATTTATTGGAACTTTTATACGTTAGTGTAACAACTAGGTTATTTTATTGAGTGTGTATCAAAATTTGGTTTTTTTGAAACTACTGTATATATTTTAAAATGTTAGTGTAATTTCACTATAGTAAATATAGTGTATTGACTCCAATGAATGTGATATCAGTTTTTTTAAGTCAGGAAAATAAATTATTACTGAAAAGTGCCATAGATCTACTTGTATTTCAGATTTAATTGGAATTGGTTATATAGTTCCTGAGATTTGATGCAAAATCTTTATTTTTTCAAGTACTGCTATCTTCCAAAATGGCGCATTGGCCAAGATGAGTGTATTTTTTGCATTGGCCAAGATGAGTGTTTCTGAATTTAAACTGATATTTTGAATGGTCAACATACAAAATTTGGTTTTAATTAGTTGAATAGTTCCAGAGATGCAGTACCATCCAAAATAAATAAAAGAACAAAGTCTGCCATTTTGAAAATAAGCATTTGGCATGGTTCAAAACTATGAAAATCAGGTTTCATTACCGCGTACTGTAAGTTTATGAGTTGGTTCGAATTCAGAGTACGGGTGCACAAGTTTTTAGAGGGAAACACACACCATCACACACACACATGCAGGTAGGAATATGTCCTAAGCGTATTCTTCCTTCAGAAAGTAGGTTTGAAATAATATATATTTTATAAGTTAGCAAAATAAAAGTAAAGAGTGAAATGTCACTATGCTAAAATCAGTGTAGACATTATAAATTGCAGTTAACTGTAACATTAAGGTAATACATCTGCCAAAATAAGATAACTATTAAAATTTCTCCAAAACGGGAGCAAAAAGTGACTACACATTTGCTAAAAAAAAGGTATTTAGCACAGGGGGTGAATTGGTACTATGTGACTGCTAGCACTACAGAGATGACACCATTAATAAGCATTTAGCAGCGGAAGGGTTAAAATCACACACAGCAATTATACAGAAATTACAATGAAACACCTTTAGCATAGGCGGATGGCGCCTGATTCAAGTTGCGCGGGCCACGTGGCCACTCCGACATCTTTCTCCTCTTCTCCTCAATTAAAATTCAAAAAGCCGCAAGGGCGCAAATTATTTAGTTAAGTGGAAGCGTAATGCTGGGGAAATGTCTGGCTAGTGTACGCAAAGCACATGTTGACCTGTATACTAAATGAAACTATTGTAATCTACATCAGTGCTCAAAAGTTGTAGTGCGTACGTGACAGCATCTTACCTCGCCAGTTCTCCTCAACGGACTGCCCAGAGGCAAGTGTTGCGCGGACATATCATGGCTGCCTGGTTCACATAAGCGGAAGTGCTATGTATGCAGAGTAAAATATTTTATAGTGAAAAGTAAAAGGCACTTTAGCAATTAAAATATGAATTGACATTGTACATTTTAATTTGTAATTTCTTGTCTTCTTTTACTGTCTTTTGTTACTGAATTCTGACCGGAGTAGAACTGTTCTTAATCTCCGTGCAGTGCGCAGTTTGAATTTATAACCAAGTATGGCGCAACACTTTATGAACATACAAATATTCAACATAAAACACTATGAACATGGAATAAAAGAAAACATATTCAACACTTGTAAAATACAATATTCCCGTTATGGGAAAGTCCAGTTTAAGGCCTCTTTGCGCACGTGCTTTCACGTGTCACGTGAGTGGTGAGCTCCGTCATGGGCTTGACTGCTGACTGTCTGTCTGCGTTAAACGACCCCTCCCTTGAAATCCAAGACGGTGTGAGCAACTCAACATTACTCTGACGGGTTCTGCCCGACTGTGAACAGGAACCACTGGTTGAGGGCAAAGAAAACATGGCCTCGGAGATCTTCTCATTCTGCGGCGTTTGCAGGGGGTGGGGGTGTAGGCTGTAACAATGTTGTGGGGACGTGGTGGTGACTCGCCTCGCCTCTTGCGAGAGCTGTGTTGTGGCTTATTGACATTTGACGTCACACTCACTGCCCCACTAACCTCCCCAAACCCTTTGAAACTCTCTTGTACTACTAGGCTCTCCTCTGCGTATCAAAACTTACATTTTCACTGATATCATGAAAACTGGTAACAACTAGAGGTAAATTTCCTTTTAACACTAACATTGATATGAATAAAAATTAAATGTCGGATTTTGACATAACGTTTTCACTCATCCATGCCTTGCCTTGTAAAAACATTGTAGTCTTCTCACTGCTCTGCATATTAACTGTAAATTCAATGCCACACCTGGTTTATAAAAAGTCATGAAGAAAACTGGTTATGTTTATCCTAGCTCTTCAAGATGATTAATGGTTAAAGAGTATGCGTTATTAAGAATTTTGTTCAGTGGCATTTCTCGAAAGTTAATGCCTCCATTGCACTCTTTATTAAAAGAATTGTTAGGAATAACAATTATGAACTACATGTAAATGAATTTTTAAAATAGTAGCTTATGGGCTGTAAGGGCACGAGACGTACACACATTTGTTTCCCCATGTACGTGCGCATGTTATTTCCCGAGACATGTACTGTGTTTATATACGTAGACAAATGTGAACGCTGTATGAGCGTGCATCTCATTAAACAGAAAACCTTATGCACACTGCGGGAAAAGGACATTAATAATCACGTATAAGGTTCAACTCTAACAGATGTTTGTTTTAAAGTGACAATACAACTGTCATCTCTGTAAGATCCAAGTTTGCAATAATGATGTGCATTAGTGGATATTGTCAGAAAAGTTGGCAGCTGTGTGTTTACTTTTACACGAGTGTTAACACAATACATCATTGTATACTCTACACTGAAACCTCGGACTCATAACAGTGTGAAAAACATTGAAACTGAAGTGTTTATCAGTAATGTTAACACTAACGATCGCATGAAAACTAGACATAACAAAGAGAGTCGCAATATTCTACTTCAGAATAGGTACATTACAAAATATAACTATTTATACACTAAACATTGGTTGAATGCAATGACTCGGTGCTAATCTCCTATAGTCAAGCTAAGACCACGTCCGAAAGGACAAATTCATTATTTTGTGATTTGTCATTTCATAGGTGTCAATCCGGATGTTGTCGAAAGTCACTTATTTAGCACTCGCAGCAACACATTCTTACATTAATTGTGAAATTTTTTTCCTATAAATTAAATGCTTAAAATGGACGCAATATTTCTGCAATCATCACTGGAATGCTGTGAATATGTTAATAAACAAGAAAATCATATAATATTCAATAACAACTTAAAATAAAATATGTGTTGCAAAATATATAAACAAAGCACAACACTTACTTGCTTTTTTTAACATGTCTAGCGTATTTTATGAACAGTTGTTTCTTTCAAAAGACATTTTAAGTACGCATTTGTGCGTGTGTTTTGAATGTCAAAACCAACATGGCGCTGACTTTGTCATTTTTTATTTTTGCTATCATCTGCTATGTACAAGATACAAAATAACAATTTACCATATACGTCACAATTTTGTATACAAAATCGGGTCATGTGATCATTTTGTCAACACAATCTGCCATTTCGAACATGGCCTACGTTTACAATACAAAAACTAATGCATTTAGAATTATGGAGTAGGCGCTTAACTGTCATGCAGAAAGACTGTATTGTGTATTTGCAGTTTTCATTTCATGTTTTAATTCTTAATTCCAGCGAATGGGAACAGGCAGCAAGCTTGTCACGTTTACTTTTGTTGCTAACATAACTTCGTATAAAACAACCATATTGAAGCAGATCTTACTTCAAAGCCAACATTTGTTATCAGAGAAGCTTATTATTTGTGAACAAATATAATCGTCAACGTGTGCACACACACGCCTTTGTTATATTGTTTTATACTTACAGTACTATAAATAACAGTTTCCCATCAACAACACTGATTGCTCTGTACTGATTGGTTGTAGCCTGATAAGTTCCACTGGGAACCAAAATATAAGACAACACACATTCGTTTCTTCTGCCTACATCATAACGCATAATATAATGCTTAAATATTTCTATTGTAAACCCAGCTTTACTTCAGACGTCACAGCTTATGCTGCATTACGGTGTGCAGGTGTCTTTAAATGCAGTGAAATCAATACATTTATTTCTCTGTTCATAGTATATAGTTGTTATCAAGAATAACAGAAATATTATTAACTTGACTGTGTCAAAAGATTTTAGTGTATTCTGTAATGTTTGTCATCTCCTAGCCTACAAATGGATAATGACAACAATTTATGGAACACTATGTAAAAATTGGAATGATTTGTGATTTTAGGGCACTCTTGTGTGTTAACATTGTGGCTTATTTACATAATTATAATTTCCTTTTCCTAAAAGTAATTATGTACTGTGTGCCCCATGTTTTGTTGAATGAATAAATACTTTTTTCATTAATGACCACTCATTTTGTTTTAAAGATTATGCTATACCAACAAAATATATTCTATAACATGTATGATAATCATCATAACAAGAAGTGTTAATTCATACAGCAAGTGTTCTTGCTGCTACGTGAGTCAGAGAAACTAAAATTACGTGGAAAAGTCAGGCTGGCAAAGTATTTGTAAAATCATTATAAATAAAAACAAGACATATAACACTTACATAGGCACTCAAAATATTAATATAATATTAAAGAAACAATTTAATATTATGATTGAGATTTTTAAATTTGGGCATGTGGCATGGTGTCTGCCGGAACTTCCAAGATCATTTACGTTACACATTAATAAAACTGATAAGTTCAAATATTTCTTTTTAAAAACAAAATATATATATAACACAAGCACTGCAAAATTATATCATCATTTTAGAGTGTCTCAAGTCTGTATAAGTGCGTAACCCATGTGTCTTTGCATTCTGAGGCTTATTACAATTTAATTACGGGGAGCAAGAGGGAGATAACACTTTATCTTTTATAAATTAGATTCTGCTTTCAGGGGCACAAATGAAAACAACACAATGCACTCTCTGGGCTGAGTTCTCCCTAAGTATCACGTGTCGAGCGTGTCAGGAATGGTACAAAAGGCAGTTCTCGCATAAGTGAATTACGTGACCCATGCAGAGAATGCACAATTGTTTTGGTTGCCTGGTGCATGAGCAGAGCAGCAGTGGGCTGTGTTCCGAGCGGGACAGTGAGGGCGACGTCAAATGCCCCCCCCCCCCCCCGGGAGGGAGACCACTGGTGCGATGCGGCTACCTCTCTTAGTGCTGGTTACGCTAAAGTGCAGCAGGAGGTGGGATGGCGCAAGGGGTGCCAGTTCCTTACCTCGTGAGACGTCTTGGGTGGTCACCAACGGCATCAAGGAAGTAGGGTGTCTGACGTGGCTGTAGGTGCCCGTGACATAGGGCAAGCTGGCAGCATGGGTTGGCATGTCTGAACCCTGGCAGGTGTGAGCACTGTGTCTGAAGCGGGGTGGTAGCCCGTGGCGTGAGCAGCCCGACCGGTGGTACACAGATGAACAGAGGGATGTTGCGGAAGAGTTGCTTCCATCTCCTTGCTGGCCCTGATGCCGCTCGCTGTCGCTAGGGGCAGGAGTTGGCACCTCCCCCCACATGTCGTTGATGAGCTTTACTGCTGATTGTGGAGCTGCAGCGGTGATGGGTAGCTGCTTGGTGACCGGAAAGCTACGAAAGTCGTGGGATGACGTTTGCACCTTCGTCAGGTACGATTCCCACGGGTGAATATCCGGGAGTGACCCCACGGGGAATTGAACCAGGATCCTCCCCACAATTCACTGATGCTCTCTGCCACAGACCACTGTACTGTTGTGGCGGGCACGGCAAAAGGCAGTGTGGTAGCTGGGAAGCCACAAAAGTCGAAGGGTGACTGCCCCCATGATGATGGCGGACTTTTGCCTCGGGCGTTGCTCCGGCTTTTGTTAGACGGCAGGACATCACTCACTTCTGCCTCGGTAGCACTACCTAAGCCTTGGTCGTATTGTCACTCTTGCGCCTTCTTGGGTGACAGGTGAACGTGGCTTGTCAATGTCGTTGGGTATGGAAGCGGCGCGAATATCTTTCCTATGGACCTTACATTTTTTCCTTGGTCCTGCTTGCACTAAATACTATGTTTTACTGATCATCTCTAGGACCCTGTGTGGTCCGGACCATTTTGGAGCTAGTCCTGCACAAAAGTTCTGTTTTTCTGTTGACAGATGGTATGCACTATGTAAACAAAGTCACCTGGTAACAAGAGCTTGGGTGGTCTTCTTGTTTTTGGCAGCCATTTCTGAACCTAATGTTTTTGGTTTTTGCACGCTTCTCTTAACTCGGAGTCTGCAGCTTCTGGGTTCGAGTCTGGTGCATGGCAGGCAAACTCCCCCAGATGTGCTAGGCCTGTGCCATACAACAACTCAGCAGGAGATATCCCGGTGGATTCGTTGGTGTGGTTATGTAAACAAAAAGCTACATCAGGTACGTGCTGTGCCCAAGTTGTGTTATCGTTGCCTACTCGTAAGCACAGTTGTCCCTTCACTTATTGAATCCGGTGCTCGGTCGGGTTTGCACGTGCGTGGTAAATGTCAGTCGTGTGATGTTCGACGTGCTATTCTGTACAAGAACCTTGCCAACGCGGTCTTGAAAACGGTGTGGCATTGTCACTAAGAAGTGTCCGGCACGTAGAGGCACCACTAACCTCCTGACCGGCTGTTGTTCTGCATCTCTAGATGGTTGTCATCACTCGCCACTCTTCTAGCACTTCCTGTTCGCACTGTGGTTTTATTTCTTTAATCTCAGCGGACATCTGTCATTGATTTACCAGAAACACATAAAGAACACACCACAATCTGTTGCAACACTACTGCAATTGTTTTGTTTTCTTAAGGTACGACGTTGATTTAGTAGAAACACATAAAGATCATCTGTGCACGTTTATGCTAGTGGGCTTTGTTTTGGTTCACTGACCACAATCTGTTGCAACACTTCTGGAATTGTGTTGTTGTTTTCTGGAGGTATGACGGCCGTCCACTCTTCCTCATCTACCCCCATTTCTTTTTCATTCAGAGAAAGTGACAAAGCGTCGACTAGCTGGTTATCCTCGCTGGGCACGTGTTCGACAACAAAGTCAAAATTTTGCAACAAAATTGACCATCTTATTAATTTGCTAAGGAACTCTCACATTTTGTGCAGCCACAACAAGCACCGGTTATCTGTCCTCAGCATGAAATACCTGTACTCTAGTTGAATCTGGTACAGTTTTAAGGCCCAGATGATCGCCAAGCATTCACGTTCGTTTGCATCATAGCGTTTTTCAGTGTTACCATGTTTGGCACTGGAGTAGTCAATTATGCAACGTTCCTGCCTGTCACTATACTAAAACACCACACCGTTGCTTTCCTGGCTGGCATCTGTTTGTGAATATAGGTGGTGGGTTATGTCAGTACGTGCGAGCGTGTGGCATTGTAAGAAACGGTACTTGACTTCCTCGAAAGCATTCTGCATGTTGGTGTCCCATTTGTACTTCTTAGTGGGTGAGAGTATTTCAGTGAGCGGCGCTGTTATTATTGTGAAATCTTGCACATACTGCCTGAGCCAGTTTATTAGGCCAAAGAATTTTCGCAGCCTTTTCCGCATGGTGGGCACTGGATGTTCTTGGATGATTGATAATTGCTCTGGTGTGGGGTGGTTTCCTTCCCCGTCGTCAAGGTGGCTGGTTTTTCCTATGCTACACTTGTGATTGGCACAGGTAAGGCCATTGATTGTGAGCCGTTCCAAAACAATAGCTAGGTGGCGCTGGTGGTCCTCCCATGATGTCTCGGACCACACAACTACGTTGTCTAAGTAGCCACTGTGAAATCACCCATGGAAAGTGGGCGAACTGATTACCCGGACCGTTCAACCCTTGCCGCAGTGCGTTTATGCATTTGTTGGAACTGTCACTGATTTTCACACTACTTTTCTCATCCTGAGAGTCCAGAAAGTAGTTGCGCATGAGTTCTGAGTCACGCGTGATAGTCACGGCAGCCCTCATGAAACGCTGGTATCCACAATATACTATTGGACATAGTGCAGGTCGGTGTTCTGGGAGCACTGTTTCCACTATGGATTTCAACACATCCTCTGGTGATAGGTGCTTGTAGTGGCAGTTGGCCAAGCTGATTTTTCGACCAACGAAAGCTTCCAAGTTCTCCTGCGGCTTCTTCTCCTCGGTGGATAGGGAGAGCTGTTGTGTAGATGCTCGCATACCAGGCAGTGAATTTAATTGAAAATTGTGTCCAAGTCATGTTATACTCAGTTGCTGATCAATACCAGTTTTTAGCATCGCCTGTCAGTTGAGCTCCTATGGCCAGAAAATGTAGGGAGTGTCTGGAAGCGAGGTGGGTAATTAACTGTAGGCTGCTCCTGGTGTTGTTCTGGCAGTTCTATGCATATTCGTTGTTGTTTCTGCAGCAGGATGGGTGGCACGAGTGGTTGTGAGCTGTGCCACACCCTCCTCTGCGACAGCTGTTTAAGGGCACGGTGTTTGTTTACATCCACGTGCATGTTGTTGACGAGGACTGGTACACTCTCTTCGCAGCGGAATCTTCCCTCGTTTAAACTGTTCCACTCACTATCTGACACACACTTAGGATGGAACTTGTTGTTACACAGATGACACGTGACAACAACACACCCTTTTCTGCAACACAGTCTGGCACTGCACTTACTTGCATCACATTCCTCTGGTGGCAGGAATTCACAGCTGCTGTGCTGCTGCAGTCTGGCTGGTCTGGTTGATGGTTGATAGTGTAGTTCTAGTTGAAACTGCACTTCTGACACTTGAAAAAGTCACATCGTACAGATTGCCACTTTACTGCAGTCAGGCAGGCGAAATATGCTCCTTGTAGTCACAGTGCACGGTGTCGTTGCTTGTGTTGTCACATGTAGGGTGTGAGCAGAGTGCTATCCTGTTTATTGATGTTACTGTTGGAGCAAACAACACACGTCTCCCTTCTGGAATGCAGTGGCAGATGTTAGCTTGAAGGTAGAATTTTTTGTACAGGTCCATTAAAACAGTCTTTCCACATGATGCACTTATTTCCTCGGCGTCCCACATGTTGGTTGAAAACTTCATGCTGCTGATGTTCGCAGTTGTACGTGAACCCACACACGCAAGGGGTTCTCTCGGGACTGAACCCGGTAGACCTGGCCTTTTGGGGTGCGGTGGTCAGCCTATGACCAGACCATACCACGCATGCACTGCAGGCTTCAGGCACGTGGTGACATCATGAGTAACTCCACAGTGCGCGGTAACATCACGGGTACCTCCAGCTCTCCGAACAATGAGGGTTCGGTTTGTACACAAAATGGTGACCGTTCCACGTGACTTCCTGAACAATGACAGACTTCTGGAACACAAATTTTTCCGCCATGTGCTCTTTTTCGTGATGCGAATCTTCATGCCACACAAGTTGCGGCACCATTTAAATTCGCTTGATTGCTGGCGAGGGTTGGAGTACGCCGGTTTTGAGAGAAACCCTGATGTATGGTGATAAATGTAGAAAAGATGTTGAAAATTTCCGAGTGTGCCAGCTCATCTAAAACAGGTGAGCACGTGGTGACTGTATCTCAGGGCAGTAGCAGGTCAACAGTCATATGACAGTAGCCTTGCAGCACAAGTTAATGAAAGAATAAAGTTCAGATTAAGAACAAAGTTCAAGTCACACATTACACTGTTCGTACTGAGCATGTGGGTTTCTGGAGTAACCCAGATCCCTAAGGTGCGTTAAGCACAAATGGAAGTAAATAAGACGAAGTCCATCTGCAACGTATATTGACTGAGTGAGATTTACATTCACACGGCAATACACTTAGTCCCTTGAATTAAGCGAATATGGCATACTAGGCCTGCCATAGGCCGAAACAGTAAAAGCACAGTTAAAGGCGAATGGAAGTTACGGTAGTAAAATCTCCAGGGCCACTAGTCTGATGGAGATGAGAGTGCAAGCTCAGGGGGAGATAAGTTACTATTGCAGCCACAGTGATCACACAAAAGAAGTTGATGTCCCCCGCGATGTGAAGTGCGTGCACTCTGCGTGGCTCGCTGGTCTAGACTGAAGATGGTGGCTCAGAGGTTCCATTAACGGAGATCTCCTGCCAGCACCATGAGGGAAATACAAAATACATTCAGTTGAACACATACATATAGAAAAGCACTCAAAACCACATAATAAGGTTTGGAGCTATTATGAAATAAATTTCGAAGTAAGCTTTCAATTAATTAATGTTCAGTGTTCTTGTTGCTATGCGAGTCAGAGAAAATAAAATTACGGAAAGTCGGAGAAAATAAAATTACGTGGAAAAGCCTGTACAGGCTAGCTAAGCATTTTTAAAATCATTATAAATTAAAACAAGACATATAACACTTACATAGGCACTCAAAATATCAATATAATACTAAAGGAACAATTTAATATTATGATTGAGATTTTGATAGTTGGGCATGTGACATGGTGTGCACTGGAACTGCCAAGATCGGTTACGTTATGCATTAACAAAACTGAGAACTTTATTAATACCCTTTCTAAAACAAAAAATGTATAACACAAACACTGCAAAATTATATCACGATTTTAAAGTGTCTCATGTCTGTGATTAGTAACATACATAACCCATGTAGCTTTGTACTCCCGAGTCTTATTACACTTTAATTACGGAAGCAAGAGGGAGATAACAATTTCCCTTTTATAAATTAGACTCTGCTTTCAGGGGCAAACGTGAAAACATCACAATGCACTCTCTGGGCTGTGTTCTCTTTTAGTATCACGTGTCGAGTGGGTCAGGAACGGTTCAAAGACCCATTCTCACATGAACGACTTACGTAACCCGTACACTGAACGTACAATATAGTGCGTGGCTGGTGCACGAGCACTGCAGCCCTGGGCTGCATCCCGAACGGGACAGTGAGGGCAACGTCATAGTGTTGATTATTAATGGGTGTACAATGACTAGTACTATTTGCTTAAACCTCAAGGATATTGAAAAGGAATTAAATATCATTTAAAGCTGAACTGATGTCTCGTAGAACCAGCATAAACAAGAAATGGCACCCAGACACGGGCCATTAAAGCGTTTCTCGCTTAAAACAATTTATTAAAAAAAAAATGTTAATGCCATAAAAATGTAATGAACTGGGAGGCAGTTCAAGAAGAACCCAAAACGAAGCTCCCAATTGTAAAAACCTTGACAATACCTTTCAAAATACGTGAAAACGAATATGTTACATATGACGTATATTGACAAATTGAAGGATTGGCCAGCCAAATTGGGCTGCAGAGGGATAAACACTGCATATTATAAACTCACAAAAGACACGCAGCAGCGCAGTTTAGTTTATCCCAAGAAATTTAGACAGTGCAAAAGAAATAATTAAGAAAAACCTACACTACTGCATGGCTCACAACAATAGCACACAACTACAAAACACAACATGCTAAAACACTTAAGCCCAAATATTTATAACAAATTCATCTACCAATTCCCATTTCAACGCTCTCCCTACATGTTGGACACTATCACTTTAACAACATGTTTGAAAATCTAATGTCGACATTTACGGACTGCAAAATTTACAAAAGCGTGGTGCCCTGACAAATAGCCCTTAGCCGTTGAAGTATATCAAAGACGTAACTTCGATGTGTCAACCATCGTAGTGCCGGGAGAATAGGAGAAGATGTGCATACAAATATATTAACATGATCCCCTATCAAAAAAACTATGATGCACTAGGAGGAGTATGAGGATAGGGGATCAAGGGTAGGAAAAAGGAGGGGATGCCAAGCTCCACCGATGTAGAAGTTGAGCACTGCTGTAGAGATGACGGTTATAGGAACTAGGCGACGGTGGCCACACCACCGTCACAGCCTTTTCCTCAGAACAGCAAATAACTGAACCCAGTTACTTAAAGGCCTAGTGCTGGGTTTCAGTAAAAAGTGAAAACAAGTAAAATTTTGATTATAAAAGTAATACATTTTATTGAATAACATGTTTGAATACATGGTTCCACTATTTCCTAATAATAATGGAATATTGATTAAAGAAAGTTAACACTATTTGTAATAGCCAGTTGAAGGCAACCTGGAACCAAGAGCTAATTATTATGTGTCCTATTATTCTGGTATAAGAAAGATTAATTAAAGCAGCTAAATGAAACCTAATTTATTACTGGGGGAGAGTTCTGAAATAACCTAATTACCAGAAGGGTAATTGTCAGTAATCTTACTAGAAGGCGAGAAAAAGGGGGGTTGTCCAGAGGGGTCGTTGTCATGGCCTGTTACCTCTGGGTGTTAACCAAGGAGGGAGACGGTGGTTCAGCGAGAGCATCGTCGTCAGTACCCTTTGGATGGCATTGTCATCTGGGAGCTCCTGGATCTGCAGTGCTAGAGGTTGCTGAATAGGTTGGAGACCTTTGGTCGACGACTACCGGTGTAAAGAGATCTTGGCCGTTACAGCAGTGGGTTTCTAGGGCCTAGTGGCTATCGCACCCTGCAGACAGTCTCTGGTCTTGGCAAGCAGTAGAGGTAAGTTTGCGAGCACTTACCCCTGGCTGACACCTTCGGCCATTACAGTGGTGGAAGTGCAGTGACTGCCAAGAACTTGGTTCTGCTGGTTCTTTTATACTAAAATTTGGAGCTTGTCCAGCCTTAGAAGGGTGAGGGGAAAACTAGCCTCGCTTTGAGGGGTTGGAAATTCTTGCTTCAGAAAGGTTTCCTATCATTTATCTCCTGTGATGGAGGCATTGACATTTCTTGTCTCCTCGGTGGGAGGCTCTGATGCTCCAGTAGAATGTGTGCTACCCTCCAGTGGTGCGCTGTGCAACTGGCGCGACCTTCGCTAGAGGGTGCTGGCAGCTCGGTAGACAGTACAATCTTTGGAGAGGGGTGTTGACGGCTTCTGGGTGAATCATGGGTGAACAGTACAATCTAGGCGCATGTGTCTAGTAGCAATTGACCGCGCCAATGTACCCTTTAGGCACGTGCCCCACTTCAAGTATAGGATGTTCACTGTAAAGTGAGCACTATTGAAGCCCTAGTTACATTTTCCTTTCTACCGTTTTTTATTCTTTAGCCACTTTTTAAAATAAATATTGCTATTAAACTCAGTGTCTATATTCCACAACACTCTGAAGTTAACGTCTAAGGCTAAAAAAAAATACAATTATTGACTATTATTTCATATCAGAGGGCTTGTGGATAGCCTATACTGCTGATAATGCTTGTCCTGTCCCATTTGGAATATTGTGCTTCAAGATGGGGCAATGTTGTTTAGTAGAGTGCGCATCGTTAAAGTGCAGGAAAGTGTCATGCGTCAGTTTTCAGTGGTGCACTTTAAAAATATCAAAAATTGACCTGTAATTTAAAGACTCTTATGAAATGAGAAAATACTTCTACACTCATATTTGACAGAGATACTGATTTGACTAGCAATAGCTACCCAAGCAATCCCAGAGACAGCGTGTAACATAATAGTGAAATAGTGCATTCTATAGTGTCATGTTGGTAGAGAGTAATTGTATTTGGGCTTTAAGAAAACTATATTTGTGGGCTTAAATAAAAATGTGCTGTACTCAACTGCCTCACATAGATTGAGAGAGACAATGCCTACTTCTTCAGTATGAAAAGACATGTATTAATTTGTTTGGGGGTAATGTTTACTTTTAGTGAATGCTGTAAGTAGCTGTTTGGCGATTAGTTTCACAATTTACAAATTTAAAATCTTAGCACAAATATTAATGTTCAAAAAAACTCCAATGATATTCCAACTGAAGTTACATGTAATGTTAATGTTAATTTCGGCAAACAAATGAAGTTTATTTTAGTTTTTACTTTGTACACTTGAAAAACTATTCCACTGTATTCTAGCCACTCAAAAATTGGTTTTTATGGTTCCTACACATGCATCGTCAGCTTTTTCATTATAATAAGCTAAGTGATTGTGGGTTTTTATCATCAAAGATGTAGCTTAGGACATTTTACAGTTGTCCAGTTCTTACTGTAAGCGAAAGTAAAAGTTATAATTTTTAGAAAGTTTTTGTTTTTGTTTGGTTGTTGGAAATGCTGCAATTGTGTGACCATTTATTCATCGATTCATTTGTTGATATCATTTTGGAGGGCATTTGTCATCCAGCATTATTTATGTTTTATTAATGTTTATAGAACTTCTGTTATATTTGTTGTAGGTATATTCGTAAAAATAATTATTACATTTTAAAGAAACATTGTACACAAGCTTAAAGTATTTGTTCAACAAAGCAGTTATTTTAAAATCCATTGTAATACCTGTACTGGGTGTATTTAAACTGACCATAATAATCACCAATGTACAGTAGAGGGGTGCCCATGGAACATTTTGCTATGAGAAGCGAATAGAGCAACAAAATCCTATATAGACAAAATGGGTGGTGATAATATGCAACTGCATCTAGGCTCCATTAACAACATTGTGTGAGTTTGCACATTGAATAGCACCACTGGCAGTAGCATACTGTGCTTGCTGTTAATAGTGGCCAGTTTACAGTTTGTTGAGGCTAACAGGTGTGGTTCTCGTTTATAGGGAAGCATGTACGGGATGTTTCACTCTAAGCTTTGATGTTTACTCGTGCATATTAAACTATTGGTTATAATGTAGTAAAAAAAACTCCAGTGCATAAGTACCGCAGTCTGTGAGAACCATGGTGATGTCAGCAAGTATTGGAAGTAGTTGCTGTTATCATTAATGCAGACCTGCCAACCCTTATGATTTTCCTGTATTTTTACGGAAAAATTAGCACATTATGATTTTACGGGAACTCTCCATATCTTACGATTTTTCTCTCGGCTGGATTCCAAAATGCATGCAATAGCGCCAGCCGGGCTCTTGGCTGTTGGTCTACGTGATCGTGTCACTTATATGTCGTATTTTCCCGATAATTCAAGGTGTGGCCACTTAATCAGGAAATATGGGGAAAAGCCATGAATTTCCTTGAGTGCCAGGAAAACCTTGAAATGCCATGAATTTTTCTGCGAGTTGGGAATGTGCACGTGCCACAGCTTATGTCATGCACACGCAGCAGCAGTGAAGATTCACTCTTATGTATAGTCCATTCCAGATTGGAATCGACTTATGAAAATCAGCCTTTGAAAATACACTCTATATAAAACATGTCAACCTGTTTTTTTCAATAACCTTTATTCCACAAATATATAACACTATGGTTAACTTTAGAGTACTGTATTATTGAATAAATGAAACTTTACGTTAATATTATTATAACTTGTAATATTTGTTTTTAAATATGAATTAACAACAGCGAGAGTAGCGACGTGTTGGCAACGGCCAGTAAGAAATAGTTCACAGTTAAAATTTTAATTTAATCTAGTTTTTTAGTATACTATTTGTAAATTAAACGGTGCTTATTGAAATATTTAAATATTTAGGTAGCCTCGATGGCAACATATCTCATTTTTACAGTTTAAAATAACAGCGGAAAATTTGTGAGAAGGCCGTAATGGTACAGTGCTGTTTTATCGAGCAAGAGCAATTTAGAAGCAACTGTCTGCTACGCGAGCTTTGTCGTTTTCTCTTTGTCTTTCTCTCTTTCACACTCGGGAAGTTTCGCTTCGCTAGTATGCGGAAAATTTTACATGTTTTCAATTTTAGCATATTTCATACTTATTACAGCAAAATAATGATTTTTTAATTTGTAATTTACAACTGAAAAGAGATTTTAATGTTTGAATACTTATTTTAATTTATTTAGATATGATGGCGGGGCAGAAACAAAGTGCAGTTGCAGACGTGGTGAGCCATGACATGGTGTGTTGCTATTTTACAAAACGAAGCCTAAATTATACTTTGAAAAAAACTTCAAATTACATCACATTTGTTGACATTGTGTTTTTTAAATCTACCTAAGCAAGTTACGATGTTGTGGTAAATCTGTATTTCCTCGGCAGTAATACATATACTGTTACTGTGTGTTTCGTTAACTGCTGCATGTAAAATAGCGTAGCGTGGCTGTTTGGCGATAGTCACGCTGGATCTGTGTGTGTGTGATTTCAAATATTTGATGTGAACTATTTATATGTTGTAAATGTGAACTGTTTTTATTACAAAGTTATTTATTTACATCCACGTACATTTATTTATCACAACATTGTACTTTTGCCCTGGGTGTTTGAAACACAGTTGTGTAACGTGATTTACCACCAGTTCCAACAAAATAACCAAGCCCAGCCCCATTAAATTTCAATAAATCTAATGCACAGTAAGTAGCAGTACATATAAATATGAGCGGAATAAAAGTTACTGTAGGCTTATATGAGTGCATGTTGACCACTATATTTTAAGTTTCTATAACAAAAAAATGAGCGACACAAGTTGTGTGCTTGATTTTAATGTCGCTTTTTTGTTGGACTGTCTATTCCTTCGTTATTCGAACCGAGGCCATCCTTTTAAAGAAATAACCTAACACATATCAATAACAAAAATTAAAATACTACAGTTCATTACCCCACAGTTGTAACAGTGTTTAACACAGATGCAGCAAAATATTAACGTGCATTACGTGTAATGTGCTATGTCGTGGAAAACAAATATATTAATGTAATGTAACCATAAGAACTATCGTTAATTCAGGCATTTTTAAAATGTCATAAAGCTGACCTAAATAATTTTATAGGCCTGAACTGTGGATATTCATACGAAATGGTTTTTGAAATAGACCTAAGACAGAATTCTTTGAAAAGCTGTATACAGTAAACAACACATTTGACAGGTATAAAGTAGAAGTCACATTTCAAAGTTTATTTTTAGGTGTAGCGAAAGTATACGAACACATTTACACACACACAATGGCCTGGAAACATTGATCTTGACAGATGCTACATGGCAATCACAAGGCAATGTTTGTTTACATTTGGCGGAAGGATACAAAATGGGCCTGCAAGTAGATATTAAGCAGGGCTCCGAAAAAGTAGCTTCCAATGGGGAATGGACTATAGTCTTATTTTGTCTGGTTTTTAACTAAATAAAATTTTTAGGTGGTTTTTATATTCCTACAGTGCATTATTATGGTGACACTGGTGCCAGTAACTGTCAAAAACGTACGTAAGTTGATTCCGCAAAAAAAAGAAAAATATTTGCCTTGAAGTGTGTCTGGATGATGGTCTGGGTGCAGCACATCGATCAATATCTTACCCAGCATGCATCCAGTCATATGACAACAACTGAACGCAGCACACGCTGACTGCGGCTAGACAAATGCCAATGTTGTTTGTGTTTATAAACTACAATTACGTTTCAGTGTTTGAAAGTCATTAATATTGTCTCTTCACGTGAGTAACTTGTGTTTAATAGATTTGAAGTTCACACTACAGTATTTGTGGGTTTTTTTTTTTTTAATTATGCGGCACGAAAAGTCCATTGATGTGAAGCATATTATATTTGTGGCCATGAAGAGTTAGATGTTGAAAATAAATGTAATACCTACTATAATTTACATAGAAGCAAGGTAATGTAAACCTTGCCGGTGTGTTTGTACATCAACTGCGCATATTTATTTTGTGATCTAGGAGTCGAGCAGTTCGTGCAATGACGTCGGATTGGCATGAATACAACGCATTATAAAGTTGATGGGTGTTGATATCATGATTTAAAAATTTTTCTGCGGTAAAGTATGGGAGTGAGCTTTAATTCAGGTGATAGAAAACAAAGTAAAAATGATTTTGGTAACTAAATTTGTCAAATCTTATTTCTAGGTTAGATATGGTAAAGGCAGCATGTTTCTCCCGTGTGTATTTGTAAACTGTTTGCCTTGATGTTTCGCAGGCTTGCTTGTCTAGCGAAAATAGTTATATAATTTTTATGTGAAATTACAGCTTCCTGTATTTTAGGTGTCATGGGTATCTGTTAGCAGTGGTAATACAATAAATTAAAAATATCGGCAAACACTCATATGAAGTTGTACTGTTATATTCATGCACTATGTAGTAACAAAAAAACAGTGTGCGATTTTGTGTGCTAACACGTTAAATAACATGGCGTGGTACTTGCAAATTGTGGATAAACGAGGGTCTTTTAGGAGTATTTGAAGTGTGAAGAAACGTTTTTATAATGATTTGCCTGAAATACGTTGGCTTTAGTTTGTCTTTATAGTCTGATGCACATACATAACAGCTGTAAGATGTGTGAAAAACATAAAACAATATGTCCAAGTATTCAGGTCTGTATATTCTGAGCAGTTTCCATTCATTATTGTGTTCTCAGTTGATATATGAGGTATGAGTTTCGGAAGTATGTATTGTTGCATCTAGAAATAATTATTATTTTGATTTACTATCAAAATGTACATCAAAATTTTCACATTTTCATAACAATACCGGTAACAGCCGATGAACAAGAAATAATTAATATAAAATGCTGCTACCCAATTATGCACTATTTTAAGCATTCTTCAATCTTCTTGATTTCAAACATTACAAGTTGGCAGGTCTGTTAATGCATACTTGCACACGCCTCGCCATGTTATGCAAGGTAGCCATCAACACATAAGTCACACTGCCAATTTCCAACTGAATGATGTCTTGCACTTCCATGATAGTCTGTGGCTTGTTGCAATCGACTTTTCCTTTTAACATGTACCATAGGAAGAAAGTTGGTGGGGTGAGGTCAAGCAATCTGGGTGGCCAAATGTTCTTTGAAAATGACATAATTTTCAAGGGAGCTGATATTGGAAGTGTGACAGTAAGGCAATGCTGCTAAAAACAGCCAGTACAGAGTTTCTCATCATCCAAGTGATTCACAAACTCTTAAAAAATTCCCAAGTAGATTTCAGTATCCACAGTTTTGTTGAGAAAAACGGGATGAATAATGTAGGGCTTCAAGTGCACCACACTTAACTTTTTGACCATTAAGAGATGTTTCATGCACAGTATGGGGATTGTGAGTTGCCCAAAGCGGGATATTCTGAGAATTAATGACCCCACTGAGATGGAACCACGTTTCGTCATAGAGGTAGTCAAGGATACCTGGATGTGCATTAACAAACTGCTGGCACCAAAAACAATAATTTATCTTTTTCACTTTGTTGAGAAGTTGTACAGCATTAACATAATATGCATGCAGCTTTCCTTTTTTGTCAGCTCGTTGACCTGTGCTTGTGGAAACACCCATTTTCTGTGACAGGCTATGCAACTTCTTTGACAAGGCCAGCTATATTTCTCATTTCCTACACCTTTGTAGCTTGCAGATTTTAATGTTCTCCTTCATATATTTATATTAAACAATTTTCCTGTTGTTTCCAGTTTCTTAACTAAATATTGAATGGACATCTTTGCGTGTAGTTTCTGGCCTCCAAACTGTGCAACAGTTTGTTGCTGGTATACCTTTATGGACTGTTGTTTGCCATTATGTGCGGATGATAAACACATGCTGCTCAATTGAGTACAGACTTGTAATGTACTGAAAGAAACATGAACCACTATCAGGTGCATCACAACAGCAGGGACAAGAACTCAATTGAAAACACATGTTTGTATTACATTTAACTGTTGAATAATTTAGAAGCCCGCACATGCTCATGCAAGGATAAGAGAACCTTCAGTGGTGTCACCAAGCCATCTCCATTGATGTCACCATGCTTCTCATATACCAAGGTATGTCTGTAGCACGTTTCAGTGCATTATGACCAAAAGTTTGATATATGTGTGTGAATATCGGGGGCTAGAGCAAGTGAAACAACCTGTAGAAATGCTAGTGAAGCATTTGTAGCAGTTGTAACTGACTCAGTATCTCTATACATATAACATTCAACACTGAAACAGAGATTGCCGGAATACGGCACCATTGTAAAGATTGAGTGTGATACTGAAGCTAGATGATGAGTGTACACAGCCTACAAGAACATGATCCACCCACGTAGCTTACAGCAGGTGCAGATGTTGGTTCCAGTGAACTTGTGAAATGTATGGAGTTCTGAGACTGGATGTTACAGCAGTGTGCTGTAGATGACAACTTCTTAGTATCTACTTTTTACAAATGGCACCATTTTCATGGGTCCTCATTACAAATGATGCCTTTTTAATGAGGGAAAATTCCTTATTGGCCATACAAGTTATGCATGATCTGCTGAAAATCCATATACCATGCGCAGTGGAAGCTGTCAAGTGAGAGTCTCTGTATCGTTTGAGCTGGAGTCATTGGCGACCATTTTATAGAAGTTTCTGCTTGTTTTAGTGCTACATTCCATAACTTTCTGCAGAAATTCATTATATTGGGAGAATGCGCCTTTGAATGCAATATGTGATAAGCAAGACAGGACCCTGCCGTATATCACCACTGTGTTTTATTAATACCCTAGCATGGTGCCTGAACTGGTGGATTGGTAGAGGTGGTCCCATTGCATGGCCACCATGATCACCTGTTCTCACCCTGTCTGATGTCTACCTTTGGGCTTGCATTAAATTGTGTGTATACATAATACTTGTTGACACCAGAGTTAGACTGACTACCTACTTGAACACAGTGCATAATTGGCACAATCAATGCTACAATATGTTCATACATGTGCAAAACATGTGGCCGATGGATGAGGATATTTTGAACAGACACTGTGAAAATACTGTCTTCTGTCCATTTGTATCCTATGATCACAATAGCCAAGTGTTTTCACTGAGTGTTGGATAATTATCCATGGTACCTACCTACCTTGCACATTGCCATCACCAATGCCACCGTTGTATAGTGGTCAGAACACTCACCCCCACTATCATGAACTGAGTTAAATTCCTGGTAGGGTCAATTAGGGAATATGATAGGCATTACCAGTGGGTTTTCTTGAGGTAAAATTATTTCCCCCACCACTCCATTATGCCTTCTTCACTTTTTTTCATCCCTATTGCTAAGCACTGCCCATATCTCTCATTCACATACTTTTATTTTCCAGCTCCTTAGGAGTTTACTTTCCTTTGAATCTCAAAAACAATTTTAGCTATCACCAACCTGCCAAAACACTGGCCATTTCCAAGGGATGAGTGAGGGAATGGGGCATGAAGAGAGATAGTTCACAAGTATTGTGTATGATACTGCCATTGTGTTAGGCCTATGCTATTGTAATGATGTGTAATGGTTTTGTTTTTCAGTTCCACGACTAGACTTACCAAGTTTAGAGAGTGGCTATCATGGATTGGTTAAGGAGAATGAAACCATTGTTGAAGTTACACCACGTATCAGGGCTGTTGGAGCAGATATTTGCAACTTCAGGATAGTGAATAAACATCATGGAGAGGCCCCATTTGAGGTAAAATGTTAATGTACAAAGGTTTATTTATAATGTGCTCATTTCATTGATTTTTTGCATCGATAGACATAGCATTAAATTGTATATATTTTACTGTACCAGATTGTTCTCAAGAACAAAGGTGAAGCAGAGCTGCGGGCTCGAAAGGTGCTGAATTGTGAAAAACGGAAAAACTACAAATTCGACATTGCTGCTGTGAGCTGCTCTGGTGAAGTATCAGACAAGTAAGTTTTTGTCAGCTCTGTCCAAAAAGTTTGTACATAATAACATTGATTTAATGAAATTACAGAAATGTTGATTTTTATCTATGTCACTTTATGGAACATTACACGAGCAATAGTTTAATGTGGTTGAGATTTCATTGAAACTTTTCCTTGCTCTTTTGTTGTATTTTCTTGCTATTATTGCATAGAATTCAAATGAACTTATTAATTCACTTTGTAAGTCACTGGCAAATATACAATTGTATTTTTTTTTTATTTATAGCAATACATTTTTCTTCAGTACAACAAAAATTTGTCATTCATACAATTTGTAATCCTTTAATTTTTAAGTCAATGCAATTTTTATATCTTCTTCACTTGTCTCACTCTCACAATACTTCTTGTTTCTTATGTGCTTGTATTACAAAGTTTTTATAGATATAACCCCAAAAACTATGAAAGATCCTGCTCTCTAGTGATGGTAAAAAATCAGTTTCTGCATTTTCTGTAGGTTCTTCGAATTCCAGACAGCTTAGTCCACATGAACCTTCATTCTTGTTGTTGGTTTATGTTCGTATGCTTCCTATTGCTGATTCTATAAAGTAGAAATAGAGTGGATTTTCTTACAACAATGTAACCAAGAACATGTCAGTGCAGTAAATGTTAATCAATGCAATACAGTAAAAACTATAAACTATTACAGAAACTGTCAAATTTGTCAGAAAATTATATGTATGTATATGCATATATACATATGAGAGAATAATATGTACAGGATGATCCTGAACTACAGGTACAAATGCTGCGAGGTGATTCCCTATGAATAATGAGATAGAAAACATTAGATGACCCATGTCCTACAGTAATTCATAAGGGAAGTAAGTGCCCTTGAAAACCAATAATTAAAATGGTTTTAATTCAAAATAATAAAACCTACTTGAGATGAAAGATAATTCTGTGAATACTGTTGTCTTTTTATTCAGATCTGAAATCTGCAAATGGTTGTTGGGTAATATCCTTATTCATTGAGAAATTAAGGGGATGCCTTGTTACTATTTAACAAATGTGTGTAAGCCTATATATCACCCAGAAATTCATTTCCAGAAAATATCCTAATTTGGTTATTAAAAAAAACTAAGGAAAGTTCAACAAAGATTTATATCGTGAAAGTACACCTGTGACTATTCTTTTACTCAGGCACCCATTACTTTGAGGAATTTAAAAAGACGAGTTTTGTATACCTTATTGTACACTTCTACTGCCATGCCACTCACAGAGGTGTATTGTGTACACAGTAGAATCCAAGGTTGCCTGGCATGAGTCAGTCATGTGGGAGCTTTGATACGAGTTGCATTGTAGTAGGGGTTGTGTGTGTGTTTTTGTGAGCAAACAAAATTAACCAGAAAATAAATAATCACACTAAGTGTGAAGTTGGAGCTGTACTTGGTTTCTACTAGCTATAAAATCTTAGTCATATGAAATCCATCATAAAATCACTAAAGTTAATGCTGATGGTGAGATAGATAAATCAAAAGTGAGATGACTGTCAGAAGTTAGAAGAAGAAGGGCTAACTGTCATGATGGAGAATGCTCTGGCCTGTTGTGTGTCATTACAGAAGAATTTCTATGCATTGTGTGTGAAGTTATGCAACATGATCTGTCTGTCACCACTAATGAACTCCATGCATAGTTTCCATATCACATTTGTGCAAGTAGGCATATCCTGCTGTGGTTTCTTGAAAGTAAGATTCAGTTCATGGAAACATTTGGAGTATAGCATTAAAGATATAGGTTAATTTGTAGATTCTTGGTACAATCTGTACATCTTAGCTATAGCTAAAGCTGGGGATAAGTATTCTTTCCTGTCCTATCTCTATGGTTGTAAATTTCATAGTTTGGGGAGGATGAAACATTTTGCAATGCTGCATTCATTTGTTCATCTGACTTTGTACTTGAAAGTGGTGCTGTTTTGTTGAAAACAGTATCTGCAGGCTCGTCAATATTGTCCTTGTAGTTAGTCATATAGCTTGAAATCTCTTACAGCCATGCTGTCGTCAGATTCCAAGTATCAGAAAAAAAAACATAATTTTGATTGACGATAAGAAAACACTTTTTCAATAAAGCAATTGATCGAATGTTAATGCATTCCTAAATAACATTATAGGAACATGATGTGGCATAATGATAGGTTATAATATTACTAACCTGAGTCACTGCAGCCAACTTCACTGTAAACACTGTTGACACTTTAAGATGTATGTAAAAAAAAATTATTTTATCTGCAGATTTTGCCAATTCAATAATACAATTTGCATGGCTAAACATTATCAGTTATATATCAGCGCAAACATCCTATACAGAATTCATACCTGCCTACTTTTATGATTTGTCAATAAAATTTACAAATTGGTACATCATTTTCCAGTTTTACGGAAACTTGTGATTTTTATTTACAAATTTTGGAAAATTGTTTTTAGAAGTTGGCAACATTTGCTTGATGGTAAATCTGGAGATGGTGTAAGAAGTAAACAAAAGAGTCTTTTTGTCATTGAAATCTTCTTAGTCATTGGCTGTTGCTGACGAATCCGAGATTCACTTTCTCTTTGTCTCTCTGTATTTGCCTCACCCATTCAGTCAACAAAATTTACCTGCCCAGCAGTTACTAAACATGGTGGTAAAGTGAAGTTGTTAGTTGTTGAATAGCTCTGTGTTGTTGAATTTTTGGTCAACGAACTGAATTTTACCTCCCAATTGTAGCTAAACAGTGTTGAAAATTTTTAAGGTGCCGAGTTTGTTTTGTTTGCTTTATGTATCATACAGTGATATGAAGGTGGATATTATGTAGTAAGTACAGCTTCACAGAAAATAAAAAAACAATTTAATTGTAGCTACAAAAATATTTTCTGGTGAGCACAAAATATTTTGTAGTCGCCACAAAAGTGTATTAGTCAGTAAGACGTATTTTGTAGTCAGCACAAAAGTGTACTAGAGTAAGCAAAACCTGTTTTGTAGTCAGCACAAAAGTTGAGTAAAGACAGCAGAAATTTTTGTGTTCACTGCAAAATATTTTCATGAGGTCAATATTCACAAAATATTTTGTGGCTAGCACTAAACTGTTTTTTCAATGTTACATTATTGTAGGTCATAGTTTGATTTTAGAGCAAGGTGTTTACTTGTTTTGGATCTGTAAGGTAACAAAATATAAACGTAGCTGGTAGTAACTAGTGAGCATTTTTTTTTTCATTTTATGACTTTAAGTTAACGTTAATGGCAATGTATGAACTAAGGATTTTTTATTAATGTGTGTTGTGGTTTGTTTTGTGTGTGATTTTATTGTATTTAAAAATGAGTAAGTTAAACAAAAAGCAGTACTTTCAAACAGACAAGGGTTCGTATAGTGCCAGTTTTCCATGAAGGAATACAAAAGTCTCAAAAGGGCAAGAAATTAGTGTTCTGCACCATATTTAGGTGCAAGTTTAGTATAGCACACATTGGTAGAAATGAAGTGTCTGAAACCTGCAGGGCATGTAAAGAGCCAGGAAGAAACCAAGATCATCTCCAGCTGTCGCTACAAATACTGACTTGGATGTCACGAAAGCAGAATGTCTTGACGTGTGACATACCGGTAATATATACTCATTTGTCAAGATCAGTAGGCTGTGTCCACCTTCTTTGGCTAGGAGCTAAGCCAAGCACTCCTAAAAACTGGGGACTTAGCCCTGACAGGGTATGGGAGCTTTCTCATTATACAGGACAGGCCTGGTAGCTATTCGGCAGGGCACAAATACTGGTACAGGTAAATTGATCTTGCGTCGTGGTGCCACCAGCTTTGCGACAATACCTGGGCGACGTGTCATAGGAGCTGCACTAGTAGGGTGAGTTACAGGTGAAGATGCAGTTGCGAAGGCAGATGTGACTGATGGCGATGGATAAGGTGTAATGTGCAGAATGGCTCTGGAACCAAATATGTGATGACTGGTGTAAGAGGCTTTTCAAGTTGGTTCAGAAGCTCTATTACCCACCAAGGGTATTCCGTCGGACCTTGCTTCTCTGGGGCAGTGAACAGATCTCTGGGAATTTCAATTTACACTGCGTCTTCCAGATGTCGAAATGACTGGGCCTGTGCTCATTGTCCTCTGCTAGCTAGGGAAAGCTACCAGACTGGGCTTCAACTCGCGCTGACGGTCAGAAGACAGGAGAATCTACCGCTCCTTTTGGAATAGGGCATCAGGAAGTGGACTTACCCTTCTGCTACTGCAACTAAAAGGCAGGTTCCTTGATGTCAACTTACATGTAAGTACTACATGCGGGCTGGAGACTGGCGGACACCTTAATTCGTGTGTCTGGCACAACTGTGCAGTACACGCTGGAGGTTCAGGCCTTACCTATCCAAGGTCGCACACGGGTGTGTGAGCTTGACCGAGTCTTCTCAGTCAGGGAACGTCTGTCTCTCTTGGCGGTGCTCTGCAGTGGAGAGGCCAATGGACACTGAGCTGACAAGCTGGCTCAAGTTAGTGCATGTGAGTAAAACTTTGTGTTCCGGCCCATTTGAATAAGTTTCCCGGGATCACCTGCAGTATTGTTATGTGAGGGTAGTTACGGAAAGGTGCTATGTCTACAGGAGAGAACTGAAAGTAAAAGCCGACCCACGTATATTTTCTGTAATGGAAAATCACATGGTGAATGAATGTATCTTAACTCCTTGTCAGCGACACGAGTCTTGGCTGGGAAGATAGCATACAGTTCAATATAGGCCGGTAGAGGCAACCGGAGATAAACTGGGGAATGTTAAGTGTGGGGAATGTTAAGTGTGATGCATCGGGTTACTGATTGATCTCTTGCATTGTTGAGACATGTCGTACGTGTGCAACGATGTTGCGCACTGGACTGACACAAAGCTAGGTTTACTAAGCAAGGCGCGTTCAGGAATAGACCTAAAAAGAAATTAAGGAAAGGTCAACCTGCAGACACATCCGTGTACCACGTGGGTGAGTAAGTATGCGAGGTACGAAGCTTGGGAGAGTCCCTGACTAACGGAACTTTAAACTTTCCGAGTGGCTAGTGCTGGAAGCCAACCCTATCGTAAGCGATGCTTAAACAATGGTCAAGTGGTCAGAACCTGAGCGACTAGTGTTGGGAACGAAGGCTGAACAATCTGGTCAATTCTGAGTGACTGGCGCTAAAAGTGAAGACTGGCTAAGAGACGTGGGCTGTCTCTCCATTTATACTAATTCGGGCTGCTGCCTGCTGCTGATTGGCTGGTGCCACTAAGGCAGAGGTGGTTGAAGAGGGGGAGGTAGCGAATGCATGACTGATGGCTGTGATGTCACCAGCCGGCTGGAAGGGAAGAAAAGCAAAGAGAAACGATACTCCTACTAGTGCTATCTAGCAGGGAATAAAATATGTTGCATATAAGCTTTGTTACGGTGGGCCGGTGAATAAAACAATCTGCACGGAAGAGAGTGCAATCTCACTTTACGTCGGGACAAATAAAAATTTTAACTTCCGACATTGAAGCAAATTTACCTAAGGATGGAGTGGAAATAGTCGAATCTCCATTATTGAAAAAGCATCATGCGTTGTCTTTTAATTGAAAAAGTGCCATGTATCAGTATTTTAGTTTCATTCTTAGTGTAGTATAATATTCCACTGTGTTCATGCTCCCAAACTCTGGTGTTGCAAAAAAATTTTTCTGTGCTTGTACTAAAACAAGGTATTCTGAATGAAATGACGGCTGATGCAATGGCTGAAGTTGTTCTGCATTTGCAGACTGGGCCATTCTCTGTTTCAACAGATGGAAATAACGATTTAGAAGAAAAATTCTATCTTCTTATGGTCATGTTTTTTGACAACAAGCAGGATAAGATTGAAAATATAGTTCTGCCCATACCTAACCTGAAGGATGGTGCCACAGGGTGAAAATTCAGCAGCAGTAATCGAAGTGCATGTACCCATACTATCAGTAGGTAGGTAGTTGTGCTTAACATCTTGTCAACAGTGAGGTCATTAGAGAAGTAACAAGTTGCTTATGGAAGATAAATTTGGGAAGGAATGCCAAGGAATCGGCTATGGCATTCGTTAAGGAATAACCCCAGCACTCGCCTGGAGTGATTTTGGGAAACCACGGAATACTGAAATAAGAATGGACAGGAATCAAACCTGGGTCCTCCCGAATGCTAGTTGAGCGAGTTATCACTTCACTACCTTGCTCCGTCATACTAACGTATTTTCCAATGTATGATCGCCTGATTTTGTTTTATAGTTGGCAGTGTTAGTACTAATTACTTTTGTTTTTACAATTTTGAATATTTGTTATGCCTTCATTGTTTCAGAACTTTTGAATTTCTATGAAATATGTAGGACACTGTATTTTCAGTGGTTTTTTGCGTAAAGTTTTATTAGGTCAGAAATAAGGCTAGAGGATAAGTTGAAAAAAGTATATTGGTTATGTGAAAATTGCAGCATATAATTTATGCCAAATTGAATTATTTTACAACATTCTACTGATAGCAATTTTGAAAAGTTGGCAAGTATGGGAATCAATAAACACCATATACACCAGCCATAAATGAACACTATCTCCAAGGGCCGTCGACAAGGGGGGGGGGGGGGGGGGGGGAAGAGGGTAAATTTTTCCTGGGCCCCAAGGCTCAGGCCAGATGCTTTGAGTTATGGAAAATAAAAGTACACCCATGAAGGGGGCCCCAAAATATTAATTTATGACAGGTGTGAAATTTCTGTTGACCTTGCTATCTCCACAGTTATGTGATGCGTTGTACTCATATGTAATCAAACTATTATTTTTGCAGACACAGAACTTTGTAGAGGTGAGCTGCACTAAAGTGTAAGGAAAACAAAATAGTGATCATGTATGTCAACCATATTTTTGTGGGCAAACAACTAAATACAAGTTATTTGCTTAGTTATATCATTGAGTTAAAATCTCTGAATAGGATACATAATTTGAGATACCGATGTATGTATTCACAATTCATTCATAACTCTTGGCCTTTGATAATAATCTAGTAACTTGAGATACCTACATATACACAAATGATAATGTATGGTGGCAAAACAAATAAGATGTACAGGTTTTTATTTTCCAAGATGTCCTGTAATTCTCACGTGTACAATTTCAACAATTTTTAATATTCAGGTGATTCAATTAAATACAAAGGACAAACAACAAAAATGACTTTGATAGTCCAAATATAACATTTTTGACAATGACTTTACTTAGTTATTCACAATTGGTACAGATAAATAAGCAGTCCTCGGAACATCACACATTATGAGACACTTCTTGATATTTGACAGGCTAAATAATGAATGATAGTCGTGCTGTTAAGCTGCACAAGTCAACTCTACAAACAATTTACAGAGTTTGAGATAGCCTAAATAAAATGGCTGTGAGAAGTTGGGTGAATGGCATGTCAAATTGCCTGCCATTTGGGTAATTTGAATTTCACAGTCCAATTGTGTGAGAGCAAAAGGAACACATGAAGGACCCATATATGGTGGACCATTTCTGAATGATCCCAGAAGACCATCAGGAAGGAAGGACAGTTTGGATGTCAGACAGGCATGAACAGTGTGGCTTCCTTGTCAACCATTTAACAACATGTGGCAACATCACTGGAGGACTGTTTCTTTACCACAAGCTATTCATAAGCCTAGCATTGGCAAAACTGAGATCCTGATGACTTTTTCATGTTCCACAATAAACACATTTGTTTCTAGTGGTGCCAGCAGAAAGTAAGTAGGTGGGTAGGGCTTAATGTCTTGTCGACAGCAAGGACATTAGAGATGGAGCAAGTGCTCAAACATGCAGAAACAGGTAGGAATTGGCCATGGCTTGTGGTAAGGAACCATCTTAGCATTTGCCAGGAGTTATTTTAGGAAACCATGGAAAACCACAATTAGGTTTGCCCGACTCGGATTAGAACCCAGGTCCTACAGAATGTGAGTCTGTAACTACTGCGCCACTTCGTTTGGTAGCAGAAAGTAATGTGGATTTCTGCACCGTAGTGTCTTTGGTGATAAATTACTCTTTTCTATGAAAACAGATGGCCACCATGCTAGAACTTTGACAACTGCAGGTGAATTATACAATTCCTACCTTACTTTACTATGGCACATGTCCTTTCCTCCGGAGCCGCATCATAGAATTGTCATAGAATTGTAGGGCCCCACTTTTACGGAAAATAAATAAGCACATTTGGTCATTAAAAATTCTTAATTTTGTCATAAAAATTTCCTGATTTCGTCACAAAAAATCGACATAATAAATCACACTTTCAAAGTAGAGAACACAAACAAATAACAGTATTATTCTGCTATAATAAAATTATAGTGTTCATAATTATTATGGTAAAGTACGAATTAAAGCAAATAAACATATGTAATTAAATTTAACAGTCCATATAATTTAAACAAGTGCTTTGGTCAGAGATGTCACAAAAACATCTTTGTCGACTTTCGTCTTCTTGGCAGCCTGAAAGCTGTCTCCAGCAGAAATTTATTGTTTGCTGGTGCTGGCTTGGGAATCAGCAACTTTTTTTGTTTATGTACTGAACTGCTTTGGCAGTGCTTGAGGCACGTGTCTTTAAGAGTCCACTTGATTTTAACATTGCAATACTTGCACATTAAAATGTTGTTTATTTTGTCAAACACGTAATATCCGTCATTCGAATTCATGAGCACAATAAAAAACAGTCACTATTTTTGGGATTTTGAACACATGGTGCCGGTAACAGGATCACTCAACTGCTATCACAGGAAATCTGAAGTGATAATAAGTTTTATGCACTAGCGTGTAAGACAATTGTTTTGGAAATGGCATGGTTGATGTGGCAATCATGGTTTGACCGCTATATTTGTCAACGCTTGACTGGCACTTGACATGCACACAGGCAGGTCTACGCCACATGGATCACACAATGGCTGCCATCGCATTCGTACTATCACGTGGCTGTTGTGGACTATTTATCATGGATATTTTAATATGCCCGCTTCTTCCGTTGTTTTTTGTACCATGAATTTTAAATAGTATAAGTGTACAAGACAATGCAGACGTTTGTATGTGAGCAATACATTTGTAACACGTAGAAAGTTTTGCAGTGAAAAAGTGAATAATATTCAAATAAAGCAGACAACCCAAGAATGCTTTTTCTTGCAAAGAAAGTTATGTGATTTCATTATTGCGTTTCATGACGTAATTTTTATCAGATTTATAATATACCAACATCGTAACGATTTTGAAATTTTTATTTTGAAGTTTATTCCTACGCCCTGCTGTTGTTGAAAAGCATGGAGGAATTAGGTAATTTTTCAAGCTAAAATGTTACATGTTTTTTGTTGTGATACTACAATGTTTATCATTTGTTTTTTTAAACAGTAACTTCCCGTAATATGCGTATATATTTTTTCCCCAAAAGCAGTGTCATTCAACATGGCCTGCACACTGTAGGCCATATTTGTTTTTTTTTTATTGATCCAAACATGCAAATCTTGTTGCAAACAGCATGGAATTATGTCTTATTGTAAATCCTTGCTAATAAACATTTTTGCGTTACTTTTGTACCAACTGAGCTGATAATGACAAGTTGTTTATATAGACCTCAGAACACAAAAAAAATTACACAATTAGATGACAATTACATTTTTGTTTGCTAGAACTTGTCGTTACAGCATGTTTTTGGTTCATTTACATGTCTCGTAATGGGAATTTATACATAAATAGTATTCCGGCAATATGAACTTCATGTAAAAGGTGTTTAATGACCAACTTTCATTTTTTTTTTCTTACGCGAATATGGGTTTATTGTAGAAATTCTTGGATGGTGGTAAATGATTTGGAATTTCGCATTATTTCGCAGATTGCAAAAATTTCCAGGCTCTAGCCATTGGTAGTGACCAGGGTTGTTGATTGCACATCATTATATTAAAAACATCCTGTGGCCCCATGTGCTACATTTTCTAGCTGAGTGCACAGTAACTAGTTTCCGGCAAAGTAACATTCACTAGCACACAGCTCTGGTTTACCAGGAATTTTTAAACATTTCTATGACCTGTTCAGTCATTATTAGATTTGTTACCTGTCAAACATTTGTTGGACAAAATGGAATGCCACATTCGTTCCTGTCAAATATTTCATGGTTGGGAATTTGCAATAGATATATGTAAATGTGCCACATGATAAGAAATAATGTTTGTTTGATTTAATATTCGATCATACAAATATATGCATCCAGGCACAAGGCAATTTGGGTTACACATTTTGAAAGGGCCTTAAAAAGTACTTACTTTACCATGAATGGCCTATACATGTGTTACAGTACAAAATTATCTGCATACTATATACAGGAATGGTCTCAACTGTATAAATTGTAGCAGGTTTGCATGCAAATGAGGTTAATTCTGCCTGTAACTATTTTACTTCAAGAGACTTTTTAATATTTCATAATGAAGCCAACAACATATTTATATAAAATAGGTCCTTGCAGAAGTATAAAATATTCTCAAACTCAACCAAAGCTAAGACAAAGTGTAATTTAGATCATGTAAACTTAAGTCTTTTACTAGTATCTTTTAGCATTTCGTACAGGTGTAATTAGTTACATATTTTGAAAATTACTAATAAAATGTGTAATTTATACTAAGATATACTAATGAAAAATCTAAAAATTGGGCGTGTTTAGTGTATAATTAGATTTCATTCACATTTTTCAGTGCTACCGTCCATATATCTGTCATTGACATCAATGAATATCCACCAACTTTCCTCGATCCATCATATGTCTGTCAGGTTGATGAAGGAAGGTTATATGAAGAAATTGTTCGAGTTGAAGCAACTGACAGGGACTGCACGCCAAAGTATGGAGATGTTTGCAAATATGAGATTTTGACAAGTGACCAGCCGTTCACCATTGATAATGAAGGTAACAATTGTTATTTTATGGACTTAACCTGTATGCAATTTTAATATTTTAAAGAATTTTTTTTGGAAGCTTATGTAATAATCATTGTTAAATGTAAAAGAAAACATGTATTCAGTAAAATGTTATTTGAAAATAGAAAATGCATAATTTCTTAAAAACACTGCGATTTTAAAATAATATTATTTTGTAGTTTGAATCATTTTAAAGCAGAGTGAGTGTACTGTTCTATAAATAAGCTATGACTTTTTCTCCTTTCTTCAGTGCTCACACGCAGCAACACTTTGTTTAATTTTTTTTGGCATTCTCTCCAGGGTTCCTACAGTCAATAAAAGTCAGGAAAGGTCAGGAATTTGAGAAATGGTCAGTAATAGTCAGGAATGTTATATATAATCTGCCTTTAGTTAGGAGTATTACCTTAAAATTCTTTTAGTCAGGAAAAAACTTCAGCAGGAGAGTGGTGCAAAGAAGACAAGAGAAGAAAAAAGGATAATTGCTAATAAGATTGGAAAATTGAAGGAAGAGAAGTGACTCAAGAGAATGGAGCTTGAAGAAGTGGAAGAAAAGATAGAAATGAAAATTTCTTCATTACAAAAAACTTTAAGGAAACCATAAAGTGCAGAAGATAAGTGTATCAAATGCAAATAAACTTTGTTTGGTTCAAAAACTCTCTGTAATGGTGTAATTAGTGAACATATTTCTGTAACTGACCAGACAATATTTTTCCACCCAAATCAACTATTATTGATATGCTTATGGCTGGGAAAAGTCAGGATTTTTTATGGTACTTTTCTGTGGGAACCCTTCTCTCTCTGTTTAATGATAATACCCAGAATGTGCAGAAATGCATGTAAGTAGCCTATAACAATTTTTGGTCAGCAGAACACACTTGAGTTTATACAGAAGTCAAAATCTGTCACCAATTTTTCTATGTTATTCATAAAAACAAAAGGAAAGTGCAGGAATATGTCACCTCCCTTTCTCCACTTCCATTATGGTACTGTATCCACCCCTTACCTCTTTGTCTTATTTGGCTGATGTAATTCCAGGCAGTGTCAATCACATGAATAAAAAGTGGAGAATTTACTGATGTAACTTATTGGCTAAAAAGGGGAAATAGCAAACAGCAAAACAGTATTCTCTACAAAAGGGAAAACTGGAGATATGATCATGGAAGTAGTGAGAGAATTTAAGTTACTAATTGCAGTTGGTCCTAATGCCCACCTACAATGTAGTTGCAACATAATTTTTAATGTTTCTCTAATTATTTGAGATTTTTAAGGTAACGTGGCAAGAGTTAGATTTACAGGTTGTATAGTTTCCATTGTTTTATGTTGTTTATGTCTCAATGTGGGTTTTGTTTGTATTTTGTCTGCTTACAATTAGTAGATAGAAAATGAGAGAGCTGGAACAGGGGCTTGGGACTTAGGACTGTAGGATGACTGCCATATTGGATATTGTCATCATAGATTCCGCTATCTTGGATTCCACCATCTTGGATTCAGCCAGTTTGGTGGCCAGTATGTCATTTTTCGTGTATCATTCCATGTTGTTTTTTATGTTTTATCATTCCATGTTCTGTGTTGCTTCTCTATCATTCCAAGGGTTTTCTCTTGAGTGCTCCCATTTTTCTCTCTTTCATTCTCTCTCTGTCACATTCGTTTGTCATTTGTTTCGGACTCCCATCTTGGTTCTTGAGTTGGGTGCTGGGGAGTCTGTGCACAACTGAGCCCTGACGATTGAGTAAATATATATGTATTTGTGCAATTAGAGTAGGTGTTAGATATGCTTAATCACGTAAGTCCCTGGTAAATATTTTCATATTACTGTTAAAACTTGACCCAAAATTGTCTTTGTTGCGTAAGCATTTTACGACTCCTGGTAAATAAGTTCAAACATCAATATCTTAAAAAGGATTGTGAATGGAGGAAAACATTTAGTGTAAGCACATTTATATACATCACATCTTTTTAAAACAATTACATACAACTTCTGTAACACTTAACTGGAGCATACGTTATTAAACATTTATATACGCCGGCAGTCAGACCATGACGGCACTCGCAACTCATGTGACACGTGGGTACGCACGTGCACGAAGAAGCCATAACACGTACTTTCCCGTAACGGGATTATTATTGTTTGCAGTGTATTTTATGGTTCTCCATTCTCTTTCAGGGCTAAAAGTGTTATAAAGTGTTAAAATTGTCATTTCATAAACATTGCATAATATTCTTTTCAAATTCAAAATTTGCGCCGCACGAAGAAACAGACATTAATATTCAGGTGTGAATGCATTCAAAAGACAATTTCTTGATAATGATATTTTCGATTTAAAATTGCGTTAGTAATTTTGTATTAAAAATAATTTATGTGCCATTTATTTTACGTATTCACATTTTTATTTGGCGTGCATAGCACTTCCACTTGTGTGAACCCAGTAGGCAGCCATGGTAGGTCCGCGTAACCCCTGCCCCTGGGCAGTCCCTAGGAGAGCTGGCAAGGAGATGGTGTCACGTATGCACTTCATATTTTTGCACTGAGTTATATATCCATAGTTCACTTTAGTTTACTGGTTAACCTTTGCTTTGCGTATGTTTTGCCAGACATCCCCAGCATAATGCTTCCGCTTAAATAATTATTTTGGGCCCTTGTGGCTTTTTGAAACTTAAATTGATGGAAGGAGGAAAGATGTCGGAGAGGCCACACGGCCCGCGCAACTTTAAATGAAGCGTCATCCACCTATGTTAAAAATTTTGCATTGTAACTTCTGCTTTGTTGCCACAGGCAATATTAAGGGTAAATTTGTATGTATGTATTTTAGGGTTTTGTCTTGTTAACTTGTTTCACGGTCACATCATCACTTGCGACCATGTGGTTAACCACAGCCAAGTCCATGTTGCGCCATCATCGTGCATAAAGTGTTCTTGTTGATAATTTCTTGTGCACCATAAATTTTTCTCGGTCATATGTATTGTTTCATTAAAAGGGTTCGTGTAATTTTGCCATGATTGATATTTTGTAACCGACCACGTGGTCAACCGCACACATGGATATTCTTGTCACCAGACGTGCTAGCAACACTTGAGTGCTTAAAATACAATCAGAATAATTTTCTAAAGAGCGCCGTAATTTTGTCTGATTGGATTCCTATGAATTTCACTGAAAATATTGCAATTCCAGCTGCACCGCGTGGCCTGCTAAGAACTTCGTCCAGCAGCATCCACACCATGTAAGAATGCTTTCACGCATCTGCAGATTTATTGTGCCTGTCCATATCGTGTCCCACGTGTTATCATTATTTCTGTTGACATTATTTTCGTTTTAGCCTGCTATGTGTAAGACTGTCACTAAGACACATCCACGTGGTTGGCAGACGTGTCCCGATGAGTATGCGTTAGAGACGTAAATAATCACACGTGATAGTGTTTATTTTGTAATTCTCCGTGTCGTGTCTCCAGGAAAATCTACAGTCCACCCTATCGGCTGTAGACCACTTTCCTTGTGTTTGATGTTGACTGAGATATCTCTATTCTCGCAGGAGCATGAGGCTTGCGATATTTCAAGTGCTGCTCAAGGGTTTCCTCTCCAATGAGACCAGTAATGTGTGAAATATCGTGATAGAATGTGAAGCACCTTTTTGCATGCATATATAGATCCATTATGTTGTGTCAGCTGTGACTGTATCAGAATAGAGAAATTGTTAATTAAGGTGTAGTGGTTGTTGTTATTGTCATCAGTTAGGAGTAGAAAGTCAAAATGTTCAGGTTTTTCCTCATTGCATATACGTATGGGCACCAACTCAGCTTTGAGCGAATAAATATTCACAGAGACCCCAGGTTATTCTTCTCAAACAAACATACTTGGCACAGAGATCTGGGAAAATCGAGTCCATTGCAATAAATTTACTTTCCAAGCTTTGATATAGCTTGTTGACACATTCTGGGTGTTCTACGAAATTTGACAAGATAGCCCATTTAAGCATTCTTGATCTTTGTTCTGGAGATTAATTACTGATTTCCTAGCAGTGATGCTTGTTGGTAAATCATTGTAGGGCGAAGCTCTAAGTGGATTAAGCGTATTGATCCTTAGCTGAAGATGTTTTACCAAGGTGAGGGTCCAACCACTTCCATTCCCCTGGTATTCTTCTTCTTCCTTGTAGATATTTTCAATACAACGAGCAACATATGTACATATCTGAATGATATGAAAGAGAACATTATCAATCAGTTGACTCTGGAACTGGAAACACAGGGAGCCATGAAATTTAACTTATGGTTGCATTGTATTTATGGTAAGCCGGAGCCGCATGAAAACCAAGATGACCGTCGTGCTTTCAAGTAAAAAAATATACCTCTGTACAACTTAGATAATATTGAATATGCTGGATGGCGACCATTGAAAATCTGCAATCTTATATTTTTCTTCACCAATGTGGAAGGTGAACAATTGATTATGCGTAGCAATATTTGGTATGCTGTTGTAAGTTACGAATTCAATTAAGCTTATTTGCCACTAATCATCTAACTTCAAAGCTAGAAAATAAACTGAACACAATTGTGACGAGTTTCCACTTAATATCAACGTAATTTACTTGTTAGTTATATGTTTTACTTCTGTAGTTATGCTTATGCATACTTGTGTATCTTATTTATAGTCAGAAATCTTAAACATAACTGTCTGCAATTGAATGTAGTTGCTAATTGTTCTGTTTCGTAATTGTATTTCATTTGCGTATTCTTTAAATAGTTGCGTATTTCAAGTGGATGTCATAAATCACCAAAACTATTGTAATACAATGATTGATTTACATTTTCAATTAATGCAATCCAATGTGTTCCTTTGTTTTGTTTCATTCTAAATTAACAATCATACATTCACTTATATATGGGTTTTTCGGTAAATCATCTCTTATGAACACTCCGCAGAAAAATGAAATCTTCCGTTTCTTGGAATACACAAGAATGTCTTTGTGAGTGCAATTTTGGAAGATTATCTAGGATCTTCTGCACTTCTTTCCACATCTGGAGTTTTTCCTTGGCCAACTTTGTATGGTTTCAGATGCAAGATTTAAGGCTCTATTCAATACCGAAGCTCCGTCCAAGAGAGATCCAAGAGCTGTTAGTGCTGGAAATATAAATGGCAATAGACCACCTTTTTTTCGTTTTGTTTTGCATTTGACATCCATACCCCTTCTAACTTTTGCTCGCTTACTTTGTCTACAACCTAAGCGCCGAGCTTTTCACCTGTGGATGTGGATGGAGTCTTCCTTATACATTGCTGCTCTATCGGCTAAAATCATATCTGCTATATACCTTTGTTTCAAATAAATTGTTTGAATGTAAACTATGTTGTGCTCTTTACAGTCTTTATTTAATGAATTTATTCCTTAATCATTAGTTGTTAGATGTTTTGCAAGTTTTGTTCCAGGACCACAATAATTTTTTTTGGTAAATGCAATTCTAATGATAATTTATTAATCAATGTGTTCAATACCCTGTGACCTTTTTTGATGTGTTTAGTATGAGCCATTTTTTTTAACTGTAGGCAAAACCTATATATAGGCTCTCATTTATAGTTTCTACATCAGTGCATTATGTTACACTTTTGTGTACAAATGAATTTTTTAAAACAAAATGTGCATATTCTGGTAATTATATCTACAAAATAAAACGTAATTAAACAGAAACAAGGAATTCTTTTACGGTCAAACATTCAGTGTATAATACTTCTTCATGTGGAACAACTTATGTTATTGTATCACTGTTGGAACATCCAAGTGGACTTAAGTTGGAAAACCTGTATGTGTTTTCTAAAACAATACAAGAGAAATATCAACGATTAGTGAAAATTATACAGTCAATAGAAGGAATGTAAAATTTACCTTTCAGTAATAAAGACAAAATCATACCTCTAAATGAAGCATTACCCAATTCAGTATTTATTTTGACCATATTCGGAGTGAACCGCAGGGTTAAATACAAAAGTTTTTGTTTTGGCAGACATTCAAACGTTGATTGTTTTTATCTGTTGCAAAGTTATGCTCGTATTCATAAACATAATTTGCACGATAATGCAAATATGTTAATTGTTTTTAAAATGGATAGTTTAAATCTACAACATATTTACAGTGATGGTATTATAGGCGATATGTCATTTTCAAAGATAAGGTTTTTACTGTTGGAAAGACAAATATGGTTTTCTGGTAATATGCCTGCACTTCCCCTATATAAAGGCAGATATTGTGATTTGATAGTTTTATACTTCCAGACAAAGAATAATGAATATTTCAAAGTTTAGACAAGTGCTATCAGACGTAGTCATTACAATAAATTGTTAACCAAAAATTGCTGTGGGAATTGTCATTTGAATGGTCATTTATTCCGTAATGTAGGTACGGCAGTGAAAGATAGTGATGCGACAAACAAACAGTATGTGGAAGACTTAAGTACTATTACGTTATATGTAATTAATTCACAATTGACCGAAAATGAGAGAAATTAATAAAGTTAAATGAAAGTATTGCAAAAGTGATACGAATATTAGTTACATTTCTGAAATTCTAGCAAATGTATTGAATGCAATTCAGAATATGGAAACTAGAACAAATGGGCATTTAGATCATTTCAGAAGTGGAATTTAATGATTTGGTAAACACTAGTATTGCAGAGCAACTTGAAACAAGAATGGAAGATATGTCACAATCAATAAAAGTTGAACTATTTAATAACACATCGGGTTTAGTTATGCGAACAGAAATGCAAAATCAAGGTGATGATTTGGAAAAAACAAATAATTCTTGTTATTTATGACTTGAGAAGTTGAATTGGAAGGGAATTAGATGCAGTTTTAAGTAAAGTTGATAAGTTAATAAAGATGCAAAATACTCAAACACAGCTAGAAAACCAATGCATTAGTTTATATAGATACTGGAATGTTAATGTGAAATAATAAAAAAATGTCTGACTCTGCTTTGGAATTACATAATGTTATATCCGCTGTAAAGGAGAAATATTTGCAAACTAAATGTGCAGGAATGGAATGGGATGTTTTAAACGAACAAATATTTGAACCTGTTACAAGTAGAGTGGATACAATACATACCTCAATAAGTACGTCAAATGATAAACCAGCAGAAATTAAATTAGACGAACCTTTGAAGAAGAAAATGCAAATAATTCCTCAATTACCTCGTAAATATATAGCTTTAAAAAATTCTTCACCTACATGCGACACGATATTTGGTGTATATCGACGTGGCAATGTATGGTTGCTGGTAGAGTCAGTAATTATGTTTTTGCCTTAAAATAAGATTCAAGTATGCGATTATGTGACTGATGCAAGTCAAGGATTGTTTGAATTATTGTTTATAATATTTCCTAATGGATACTCGGATAGTGATCTGGAAAAATATAAGGAACTTTTTATATGATCAAATGCAAATAGTCATCTAGGTGATGAAGATCACCCGAAAATACATTTATTAGGACATATTATTGGAAGTGAAATATATAAAGATGAAGTGTGCGATCAATTTTTTCCTTTATTTTAGAACAACCCTAATGAATTTGTGAACAGATTTAAGCTAATCATTGAATCTAAACAGTCTGGTAATAATTCATTTACAAATGAAATTGTGTCTATTATTGAAGAATTGACTGAAGAAGGATATATTAGTAATGAAGTTTAGTAAGATTGCTCAAGACATGCGCCTGCAAGAACAAAGTTTCCTAGATGAAAAGTTATTACTCTGGGTATGAATAAATTGTTTGAAGCTGAAGCTGACATATATTTGAAATATGCTTTGTGGTGTACCGGTGAAGAACAAGACTGGAAAACAAGTTACCACTGCAATGGAACAGGTATTAAAAGAAAGAACGCTTAAACATCTCCACACAGAAAAAGGGGCGGAATTTTTTAATAAAGATTTCAAGAAACTAATGACAGAGTGTTGAATTAATAATTATGTAACATTCTCTGAAATTAAAGCTGCTGTGGTCTAACATTTCAACAGAGTTTAAAGCAGTTAATATATAAACTCTTTACTTCACATGCGACTTATAATTGGGTTGATGTTTTGCCTGAAATACTGAAATTGTATAATTCAAGAGACCACAAAATTATCAAGATGGCATCTGAAAATTTTAAGACAATGGGTTATTGAAAACCGTATATAATAATCCTAAAGTAATCAATGAAAGAAAACAAAACTTTAAAGTTGGGGAATATGTGCGTATTTCCGAAGTTAAAGGTAATTTTGGAAAAGAAATATACTGTCAATTGGTCGTATAAAATATTTAAGGTTATTTCAGTTATACACTCGTTTTCTGGAGTATATTACCTTGAAAGTTGCGATGGAGATCCAATAAAAGGTGGTTTTAACTGCAAGAAGTTAATTCGCCAAATTAATATTTATTGACAAAGTTATTAGAAAGGAAAAGGATAGGTCACAGGTTTGTTGGAAGGGTTTCATAAACGCTCTTGATTCCTGGGTTTCAAACAAAGATTTTAAGAGACTGTAATATCTCAAGACAATGTTTCAGGTGATATATGGAAGAAATTGAGAGAGATTCTTTTAATGTTTGAGTTTCTCAGTATATGTTTTTTACATAATGTAAAGGAAGAATGTATGTTTTGGGTTATTAAATAGTGTTTCAAACTGATTGTTTGTTAATTTATTATTTATGATTCCCTAAAACAGGGTGTGCATACATTGTTTATAATTAATTTGCTCGAGAAAAGATTGATTGAGTCAATGTGTGAACAAATATAAATAAATGTGATGGAATAATTTAACAAACATGAATCATAACTTCAGACACACAAGAGAAAAGAGTGAGTGAGTAAATGTTGAGGTTAACACTAAATATTACAAAATACTTTTAAAATAAGCAAAAAATTGAAATATAAAAAAAAAAAAATTACAGGGGTTTACACTAAATGTTTTCCTCAATACACAATCCTTTTTAAGATACTGATGTCTGAACTTATTTACCAGGAGTTGTAATATGCTAATGCAACAAAGACAATTTAGGGTCTTATTTTAACAGTAATATGAAAATATTTATCAGGGACTTACATGAATAAGCATATCTAACACCCACTCTAATTGCATGAATACACATATATTTACTATCATCAGTTGTTTAACCAAACACCACACCGTCCCCCGTACCCTAACATCTTCAGTTGCGCTTCGGCAGTCGTTGAGTGAAATGTGTTTGTTCCCCTTCCCCACTCCAGTTGCCAGCTCCCTTGAAGTCAACTCTAGAACCAAGATGGGAGTCGGAAACAAATTACAAAAAATGTAACAGACAAGAGCGAGAGAGAAAGATTGAAAATAATAAAAGCACTCTGAGAAAACCCTTGGATGATAGAAATAACCCAGAATGATAATGCATGAAAAACAACATGGAATGATAGATCATGAAAAATGACACTGGTCACCAAAATAGCAAAATCCAAAATGGTGGAATCCAACATGGCTGAATCCAAGATGGTGGTCCTACTGTCCTAAACCCCCAGCCCTTGTCCCAGCTCTCTCATTTTATATCTACAACAATTATTTTAAATATTGACATAAGGCCAAAACTAGAATTTTTTTTGCTTCGCTATTCATTTGTCATAAAAATTTACTCCTGAGGAAAATAAAACAACTTAATAATCTAATTACAAAATTTAAACATCTCATTATCAAATAAAGACCTGCAAAATCAAATAAGACAAATTAATCCTTGCTAGGGAAAAAAATTGGTTTATGTTATTTTACAATGATTGCAGTTCAATAATTATCACATTCTAATATATATGTATATATATATATATATATATATATATATATATATATATATATATATATATATATATATATATATATATATATATATATATATATATATATATATACAACCTGCATCTTCCAGATATATACAACTTGCATGGTTTTTCTCTTTAGATATTATTTAAACATTTTCGTTGTTTATGATTGTAATAGAAACTGCTCCTTTTTCTATATGGCTAGTCTATCAAATCTATTATTCTGTCATATTTATTTCCTTTTATATTTCCATGAATTCGTTTGTGAGTAGACGTTCTGCTCTTACGGGTAAAGTATAGTACATTATAGTACATTAAATGCATTTGTGGCATGAAATATCTTTGAAGTAATAATAAACTTAACAAGTTTATCCAAAAAACATAGGCCAGCTTCAGAACTAAAAATGTGTATAATCCTTACTATTATGAATAAGTTTCTGATTCTGTCAGATGCGTTTGTGGGGCATTAAGTACCTTTGGAGTACTGATACACTCAACAAGTATACTTTGTGTTATTGTGTCTTCTGATGTTTATAGTATTAACAAATGACCAAGACATGGTTATTTATTTATAGCACTGAGTTATAGTTCTTTGCATGTATTCTTCTTGGACACATCTGTAGACTACGATACCGATTTTGCTAGACAGTAATTTTGGTAACATCAAATATGGTTCCAGTACTGTTCATGAACATACTGATGATCAAATGGCAATAAATACTCTTGATGATTAAATTATAATAATTTTCTCAAGTTATTGTGTACTGTCCTATGCAAGGCTAGAGAAAGTACTGAGAGCACTGAATTTACTGGGATTTAGGGAGGGTGTGCAGTGTTAGTAAAATCAGATCATTTCAGGTTATTCAAGTAATGTGTTCTCAAAAAATATATAGATATATTCAGATGCTATATTTTAATATACAACAGTCCTTCAGGAAATTCCATGAAAATGAGATATAAGAATACCCTTAGAATTTCATTTACACTTTAATGGAAATATTAAGAATGTTTTTGAACAACACAGACAAACATGGGCAGGTTATCCCTTACAAAAATTAAACAAAATATATGAAGTGATAATTGAATGAGTTATGCACCCCCAAATATTGAATTTAAAATTTCTTTTCAAAAAAATACCAGAAACAACAAATCAGGGAATGGTCTTTTGTAGAACTGAGATCTTACACCTCTGGAAACACGGTTTATAATGTCAACCCCCCCCCCCCTCATGGTAAAAATGGTGGTTGGTTTCTTTATTTCTGGATAAAACTTTGTAATCCTAAGATGTACACAATTATTTAAGACAACTTAATGAACCAGCACATGTAAATTAACAAAAAATGTGGTATTTTCGGAACACTCTCAAGTTGAACAGTTTTTGAGAAATCCTTGCATAACTCTTAAAACAGAATGTATGTTGCCTGGCAGGTAGGCAACACACTTTTAAATTATAATGTGTAGTGGTGCACAGCTCCCTTGAAAAAATCATTTTAAGGGAAAAGTATTAATACATTTTCATTGTACATCTTCTTGAGGAATAACTTTCAGAATTTGTTAATGTTCAAAAATATGTGGTATATTCTTGCAGGTCTGTTCAATTAAAAATAGTGATACAGATAAGAAAATAAATAAAAGCATAAAATTCATTAAACCAAAAATTCCATTAGACATATGCAATTGTCTCACGTAATTTTTAATTTAATCACTAACATCCACTGGTTGGAAGTATAGTTCAAAGTAATTGTTCTTTTATTGTAATGAATATCACTACCATATGTTTTGAACCTATTAAGTCCCTGACAAATATTAATTTTGAAGTTTCATTCTAGCCACTAGAGAGATCTGGAGGTAGACGACAAAGGTTGTACAGCGTGGCTGCTTGACATTTATCTATATATGGAATACAGAAAAAAAAAGGAAACACATTAAAAAAAAACAGTGAATGTGTTAACACAGTAGGCGTATATGGATTAACATTTAATAATTACTAGAATTGTCTATATGCCAGCATATACAAGAATTCTAAAGCAAAGGAATCTGTGTGTTTGATGAAACTAAGCAAATAATGGTGTGCAAAAATTGCAGTCGGAGAACTTACTGGCAGTGCAGTCACAGGTGTGTGAAACATTGTTCCAAGTGTCACACCCAAAGAAAATAAAGAAGGCAGCAGTAGGTAAGAGTTCCAGTGTAGTTGTAAATGGTAATTGTCTATGCTCGAGTATGCATCTAGTTTGTGTTTATATGGCATAACTTAATGGGAAGGAATTTATGTCTGCCATGATAAAAGCATTCATGTCTGCAAACATTACATTGTAGAAACTCAATAACCTCTTTTTATAGTTCACAACTTAGTTCAGGGCACCGATGATCTACCCAAAACAGAAGTGCTTCGGCAGAAATGTTCCATTTGTACACAACCAAGTGAAAAAATTAATACAGCATCTTTATAGTAAAGAAGTTGCATTGTTCTGTGATGAAACAACCAACAGAAAATTACAGGGTGTCTTTTTATTGTGTTGTTTAAAACGATGATTTAAGTTGAACAAGACCTTGTTACAAGTTGTGTTCCCATCTTTAAAGTGGCCATAATTACCTTTTAAAAGATAAAATGATTCAACTTGAAGCCCTCCAACTTGGTAATAATGTTAAGATCATATTTTAATCATTTAATCAAATTTAATTTAATGGGTTCATTTGTTTGTATTGCATATTTTCGTGTATAAAATTAATTATATTAGTTACATTATTTTACAGAAATGCTCTGTATGCCACTATTGTCGACTTACTAAAAGTATTTATGTTTACTTTTTATTTTTTACTTTTATGCAATTTTTTTCTCTCTTTTGCAGTGAAATGAAATATTATTCACTGCTATAATACACCAAAAATATTTATTTTTTATAGTGTCATTTTCCAGTTTTATTTTCCATAAAATAAGTTCTCTACTGATAATTATTCTTATAATTCTGACAGTGATAACCATCAGTGCTGGTCAGCAGCAGCTGAAGGCAGTCTTTATGAACGTTTATGCTTAGGTATAGGTCTTGATGTGTGCTTTTAAAAAAAGTTTTTCATTACATCAACCAATGCTGTAAAAACATGTGTCGTAAATAGACTTTATTGGCCGTACAACACTTCAAATACCTTAGAAGAAATAGGTAAACCACAAAATAATTTCCTTTAAAGTATATAAAACTGATCAAAAATATTTCTCTAATTTCAACAGCAATTACGTACTTGAAAATTTTAAATTATCATTGTCTTTCATTTACTATTAATGCAACAAAATACACTGCTAATATGGTTTTCTTTATTTTATTGTATTCATCTGCTGTACAATATCAGAATTTCAGATTAATAACTATATCTTCTGCAGAATCAAACAACTGTCATTATTTGATTATCTTTATGTAGCATACATGCATCACAAACTTACTTTGGCTGCAGGCATTTTGACAGTGAAATTTTGCCAGCAGACATTGCAAAGAATAAATGTTACATCAGTCTCAGTATTATAATCAATTTTATTGGAAAATGTTAAACACAACTTTAGTGTGTTTGATATTTATGTAGTTAGTTTTATTTATCATATTTTTAATAAATATAATGGAGAGGCTGTTGGTGTAGTGGTGGAACTAGATTTTATCTTGGAAAGAAGGAATAATTGCCAGAAAAACTGCAAGTAATCAGTTCTTTTTTAATAATCCATTAGATTTTCATATCACTATAGAATTGTGTATGCCTTGTAGGTATACTTGTACTATATGATGTTCCACTTTTACAGCTAAGATACAGTCTTTGGGACTTAGCTCACAACATATTTCTGCTGTCCTTTTTTTTTTCTTTTTAACAAAGACAAATTCTGTACATCAGTTACAATGCTTAAATTATCTCTATTACTTAAAATGGTAATTTAAATTATATTTTCATACAAAAGTTTAACCCATCCTGAAAAACCACAATATATTTAAATTGAAGGTACTATATTATTGCAAGTTTGTTATAAAGAAGTTACATATAAAGGACTGATGTTTGATTGAAATAAATGAACATTATTCAAATGAACTTATAGGCACAACTTGGCCCAAAAAATATTTTTAAAATATTAACAGTTACATAACAGTATATTAGTGTATAATGCTCTAAAACCTAAAACATATGACAAAACTTGAAAGCATAACTTACAATGAAAAGTTGAGATACAACACCCACTCATGCACTTATTTATACTTACATTTTATGTGTGGTGTGCCCAGAATAAGTTGGTTTTTATCACAGCTGCTGATAGTGAAATAATTGGCACATATGGAAATATAACATACCTATGACCATACAAGGTAACATCAACAAAGCTAATTTAATATGTTTTTTTTTTCACCTAGATCTGTGTGTAAAATCTACAATTTCATAACCACCAAAATGTATTGGTGTTTTATTTTATCCATTTGTGGATTAAAGTTACGCAACTTAATTTTCATTAACACAGTAACGTGTGAAATTGCTGCAAAACCAAATATTAATAATGCCTACAACACTCCCATCCATATTCTGTTGTAAAGATCACAATAGCATTTCAAGCACACAAATTACAAATAACTGAGTTACGTTATTTACAAGGGCAAGATTTTGTGGAGTTATTTTAAGGCAAATTTTGTTTTTAAAAATACCAGATCTCTGTGTTATCGGTTTTATTATTGAAGACTCATAAACTAAAACTGAATGAATAAAATTATGTGTTATTAGGTCCAAAAATTTGCTGCGTTATTTTAACACAAATTTTATTTTTAAGCATTGTAGATCAGTTAACAATAATTTATCCTTATATGCATATTTGCATAAAACTTTTTTTAACATATATGCAACTGCACAAACAAGAATGAATGTTTCATTTGAATTAAGATACCACAGAACATTACCATATGTTAAAAAATTCATTATTCAAGGTTTTAAGTTTTTTCTAACTCATGTGTTGAGGTTCGTAGATAGTGTGGATATTTTTGTCACAATTTAAATCAGAATGGCTTGGATATGGATTCATAGAGTGAAAACATTCAATCCTGGAAATGAAACTATTTTATTTGATTTTACAATTTTGCTTTTCTCATTAAATTATTATTTCTGTCTTATCTACACTGTCTCTGATACTTAACTGCTTTTGTTCACTCAGGCTGAATGATAAGCTAATATCAATTTTTTTCTTCTCATCTGAAAACTTATATTTTTCTTAATATCACTTGGTTTATACATTTATGGATACTCATTTTTGGTTGTGGTTTTGTTAGATAAAATAGTGTAGTTGGGTTAAATTTTGTTCTATTTTTGTGTTTTAACTTACATTTGGGGTTATGTTGTGAGTAACCTTGCATTTCGGTGTTATTAAGGTTTTGTCGCTATTCACCATTTAATCTTCACTCTAAGTACAATTAATTGGGAGTTAAGATTACAATAGCATATCAAATACATAAAGTACATTTAACTGAGCTATGAAAATAGGTAGTCAAATTTCTGCAGTTTTTGCACACTTACACATTCCAAAACACCAAGATGCAGATATAAATAATGATAAACTCCAAGCCACTCCAGAGATGAATACTGTATTTACTTGATTCCAAGCTGCACATTTTTTCTGGAAATAGTTTTGAATAACAAGGGTGCAGCTTAGAATTAAGTACCATCCAATTTTTGGTCTGAAAAAAAATTTTAGTGCCACTGTACCATTTATTTGAATAATTATTTTCTGTTGTTGTGGTCGTGCCATTCATAGTATATATCTTAGTAAATAAAAATATTCATTTTACAAATTTTAAAATAAGGTAGAATAATTAAAGAAAAAAATTCAGTGATGGTCTGAAATAAAATTATTCAAGTAAGGTGTGTGTAATATGTGAAATTGTTGATAGAAGTTACTTATTCTATTGACAGAATCATTTGCAGGACGTGAAATATGGTTTTTTTGAAGTATAGTGGAAACTTGAACCATCGAACCCGCTTGAATCGAAAGCCTGTGTCCAACAAGCATTTTCTGTGGTCTCAACAAAATTCCTATGTAAATACATAATGTTAAAATCATCTTTTGCCAAGCTCGAAATTTAATTTTTACTGAATCAATTGAACAAAAATTTCTGTAGCATTGCCGAAAATTACATTTTCAGATCATTAAACAACTAAGTATTAACAAAAACGTAATGGTATCAACTGTACTCACCAAGGCATACGAAGTCGGTATACAGTACATTGTGTACAGATGCACAAATAATACTAATAGATAACTCAAGTAAAATTAATTTTCAACACACATTGTTTTCGCTTACGTCTCACTCCCATTCATTTAGTTCTACGTATGAAATTAACCACTTCTGAAATAATCTGTTGTTTATTTAGTCGCAATGTCTCATTTAACTCGTACTTTGTAACAAAAAAAAGTAATAGACGTTTCAGACTACACATTGTATGTATAGAGAGCACAAAATACAAAAAAGACTGAAAAAATGTTGGAAAAACAGTACACATTTATATTAACTATGTCCTGCAGAATCTTATTAGGTGTTCAATAAACTATTGCAATGTTCACGGTGGCAGCCATGTTGGTAACAATATGCAGCGACAACAGCAGTGCCAAATTTTCGAGATATTGATTCGCGATTAGATGTTGCCAACAACACTCACACAGTTTTCCCTTGAATATTTTTTCATGAAAATTACGAATGGATTATGTATAAATGTAACTCTAATAAATAAGTCTGGAAAGTTAGAAAAAGGCAACACAAAATGAAGGAAAACCTATTCACTGCACTTTATCAATCACAACATTCAAGTCATACATGAGAAAATAATTTTGCTGCTGTACAAGAGAAAGATATGTTGCATAGTTCGCATGCCTACCACCATGCCACAAGTGCACATTGATAGATGCCATTTTGTGTAACATGTTGCCATAGTTTTTCTTTCTGAAGTCACATTACCATCTGTGGAATATTAATTGTGCTACATATATTTGTAAACAATGCAACATAATACAAATTTTCTGTCATAAATGTTTTGTAGGGGAGAAATTAAGTTGGAATTTATTATGTTTGTAAGGAATCATAAGTTAACAATTTTTCACTGAAAAGTTATAGTGTGGCCTATACATACGTATTTCTATGCACGTGAGTTCAAAAGTTGTGATTAAATACGGGTTTTATTAAGTTTGAGTGTGAGTGTACCGGAATTTTTTTTTTTTTTTATTATTCTCATTTACATTGGTTTTTTTTTTTTTTAAATAAACTTGACAAATATCTAACGTAGGCCTATAGATGTGTTAAACATAAAGGTTAATGAGTTTGGTTTTTTTTTTGTGATTAATATGTCAAGTCCTTATATATAGGGTGTCCACATCTATAGCATTTTTATGTCTGTGCTATGAGATTTGATGCATAGATTTTCCACTATAATTTCGTAAAAAAAAACATGTTGCATTCATTCTCTGTTATGTGAAAAACATCCTGCAGAAAACAATGGGAATTTCCGTGGTAGCCGATCGGGTGGATGTGTCTTTGTGAAAACACGATGTAGGGCGATGCACTGTAACTTTACCTGTAACGAACAGCACAGCTATCTAGCAGGAAACCTAGCAACTGTGCATGTAGTAATAGTGCAGCCATCTAGCGGCAAGCATAGAAACTGCATATCGGAGTAACATCACAGTTATCTAGCTGATCACACAGCAACTAAATGCTAGCAAAACAGTGCAACCATTGATTGTGTTTTTTAGGGGTGAGCAAAGCTGAAAATTTCATTTCGAAGCAAATTTTTTAAAATAATCGTGAATTTTAATAGAATATCAAAGGGTTTTGTTGACAAAATTTAATTAGTAGATAAATTTTTACAAGCTAGGTAAAAGGCAGATAAAAAAGAAATGTTATCCACTGATTTACAAAAAAATTTGTACACATATTGTCTTTCATGCTAAACAAATTTTAATATCAAACAGAAAATTAGTCCAGGCTCAAGGCATATTTTAAAAATTTATATCTATTATGAAAGACTTTACATTTTTTTTTTATCACATCAGCATATTTCTTGCCTTAAATGCAAAATAATACTAAATAAGAAACTACAGATTTTTCAGCAAAGTGTGGAACATACAAAACGGAATAATTAATTGCAGAGCTCATGGTTTTACACACCCCAGCAGCTATATTTTGTACTTTTTATTCAAATTGTGTGATTCAACATAATGTGGTTCTAGTACTGTGCGTGCATATTAGTGATGATCGGAATGGAATTTTGCCATTGGAAAATTTCGGGCGGGAAACTTAAATTTTCTGCAGGAATTCACGAAAAAGTATTTTAGGTTAGGTAATGAAATTTGTGGGTTGCTAGACATAGTGAATAACATTCTATCATGACTTTTTCCATTAAAATAAAAAATATACTTAGAATAATGACTGTATTTGCTAAAGTTAGTTTGGAGCTCGAAAAGTCGTATTTTTTTATATTTTTATACACTTAGTTGTTGTACTATGAATTAATCATCTAGTGTTGGAGCACTTCTTAAAAATACTTGCCTCAATTTTAATAGAAAAATCCCTTATAATAATTTTTAAGTAATAAAAAAATTGGATTTACGATATGATAAAACAAAATTGTCACTATAAATTTGTTTAAAAACTTTGCCTTGATGTTTTCAGATCGCTGCTATTTTATTTATAATTTCATGATGTCTACTATGGAATTTGTGCATTTTTCGTTTCAATGTGTTAAACGTTCATGAATACACATGCTTTGAATCACATAGTGCAACTGCAGTCACAGCCAAGTTGCATCAGGCAGGTTATGAATGCAACACACCTAATCTGTATGCTATCAAAGCTAATTCCTCTATCGATAATGAAATGAAAAGCATCTAAGTAAATTAATTATATTTTTCTTATAGGGAATTTGTCAACATCTCGGCGACACGAGTTAGCACAACACACAATTAAAACAAACACATTCCAAACGAAAAACACAAACAATTTTTCGTGTGCTACAAATAGTTTTAAACCAAACCCATATTAAAAAACACCATGTTAGATCTCCATAAAATAATTAAACATTTGAAGTAGAACTAAACATTCATCGTGCACTAGCTTATTTTTATGTAAATGTTTAGGTTATGTATATTGAAACTTGTGCCCAACGTCAATCAGCAATCGATACTTGCAACTTATAGATTTTTCTCGTATAGAAGATAAATTCAGTGTGCACGGTTCACTGTAACTTCATAATAATGCAAGTTTACAACCAGTTTTAGTTCATTTTTGCAATAAACACATAATTTTACCGTTACATAATATATGACGTACAAAATTGTTTTTAGCTTATGTAACAAACTTTGAAATCTCTGAATAAGCGGAAAAAATGAAATTTTCTCGACAAGATTTGATTCATCAAATCATAATCATGTATGTAAAGAGTCAATACAAAGCTACTCGCACAAATCCCGACTTGTATTTTACTTGGAACAACCTACAAACGTGAATATAAATTTTCCCCCTAAATATTGAGAAGAATTTCCTGCCAGACGAGAAAATTGTTATATTCCCTAAATTTTTCTCAAAATTCGGGATTCTGCACACCACTAACATATACATTATTAAATTACATGAGTTAATATTGTGGTGTGTCAAGTTTATTTAAATTTAGTTTGATATCCATCTTTGTCACTGTTAGCTATATGGGTACTCCATGGCCACTCAGAATGGCGTGAAGTGAAGCGTACTTATTAACAATTTCCCATTTTTAAAAATTACGTTACTGAGATTTGAATCACAGTGGATGCAATTTCACAGTATTTAAATCTGTAAAACTTATCTCCTATTTATCACACTGTATTGCATTATGGCGCTGGTGGACATGAGGGAAATAAACATATATTACCGATTAAAATCTGCGCTGCTGAATTAAGTTTGGAAAGATAGTAAACTGTTTCATAATATAAAATGTTGTTTTTTTTTTTTTTTTTTTTTTTTCCTTCAGAAAATTCCGTATTGCTATCTTGTGAGTAAAATTACAATTATTTTACACCGAAACGGAGTTCGGACTAATTTGTGGGCATACTGTGAGTTGAGGTTATGTTTTCTTGATTCACTAGCCATCTGTGTGGCAATAGTTGGACAAACCTTTGATGTTATTAAGCCCATGATGTCTTCTTTTCCTTTTTTGGGCCAATAATAATAAATATTTTAAGTTCCCCAAAAGCACTTTTATTTTGTTTCGAAGTTCGAAGCCCAATATTAAAAATATTCAATTCAAATTCGAATTTTCGAAGCTTCACCCACCCCTAGTGTTTTCATAGAATTTCATGAGATATACAGCTTCTTGAAAACCTCTTTGAAGTTTAATGGCAGTTATCTGTCTGTGGTGTTGTAAAAGGTTGTTTGCTTTTGGTCTAGCTGAGTTTTGTGAGTGCGAATTTTATTTTGTTTAGTCTTATGGTTGGCAATGGACACATTCCAATCATACCAACATAATAACATTCTTGAAAACAGTTTGCAGATTATCTTTAAATGTAAGTGATCACTAAATGGTATAGCTAAACAATTTGAATTACAGTTGCTGCATTCTTTAAAAAAAAAAATGCAGTCTATGATAATTGTAAAATAAACAGCAGTTATTTGCACTACGATTCAGTTTTCAATACAAAAACCATGGCTGTGATGTAGCATTTGAAACGGTCATGCTTGCATCAGCTGTGCCAGATTTTTTGAACAAAAGGTACGACATATGCGACCATAGCAAGTCAAAATGCAATCAGCAATAGTCAAACAAGGACAGTGTTTCATTTGAAGTGACTGAAAAAACATGTGCATTAGTTTGCTTCATTGAAACAAATGTGAATATTTTTGCAGAATCATAATAGAAATACAGCGGCTGGGAAACTTCTTGAAATTGATTAATTGATCTTGGGCCGCTGTAGAGAAGAATGCAATGCAATTATTTGCTTTGAAAATTACAATATTCTTTTTTCTGAGTGAAATATATATTTTTTGATGGAAAACTAATCGAAGGAAAAATTAAACTTCTGTTATAAGTAAAAATTTTTGCTGAAATTTGGGCAGCTCTTAACAGGAAGGTCTTGAGAGCCGAGTGGAGAATAAAGGAATAAAAAATTTAATTAGTCTCAATTATTTGAACAAATAATTTTTTTTAGAAAGATAGGCAATGTAGACAAGAAAACTTTTCTTAAATGAAGGTGAAATAAATACCTATTAAATAATACAGCTTTGGTGGGCCTAATAACATTTTTTTTTTTTTAATTTTTGTGGAGGTTTTTGAAAGGAAGTTGTTTTTTTACATTGGGATTTAACATAGAGATTAAACATTTACCTTGTACTAAATTTTTGACTTATTTGACTGTATAATTTGACACACTCTGACAGTTTTTTTTTTTTTAAATTAATATCTATAACTGTAAGGGATGGCATGAGTTTGTTATGCAATACTTGATTATTGTTTCCATATTATTATTATTGTTTTTACTTGCACTATAATTGTCTGAATTATGAAGCTCAACATGGATTTTCTAAGAGTAATTTAAACATTTTTGTGCTATTACATTGTTTTTTGAAGTCTTTTTTCTGTATTAGTTATTCCTCAATGAGTAGCAAAGGTAGGATTTTATAAATGTGAAACTGCATCTGAATCAGTGTAGCTACAGTTCACCTTCTAATATGTAGGATTGAATTATTATTTTTTTGTTTAATCTGATCTGTCTTGTATCAATTTTGAGTTTTATCCTACAGCCACAATATTATTTTTGTTATCATTGTTTTACTAATTTAGAGTCCACCATAGTGATTAAAGCCACACATTCTGGTAAAGGAAGACATGCCTTATCCAGCATTCAAGTATAACTGAACTGGAATTGAACATTAGTACGTCTAATAGTAAATTCATGATGTCTTATTATAGAAAATGTGACTATTTGGACTGTATTTTGTCATTGGTAAGAATAATTGAACTTTATATAGCCTTGAAGATATTAATGCTAAAGTAGATTACCTAAATCAAACTACTAAGTGTATCATTTTCAAAACTATACTAGATTTAAAAATCTTAAAAGTATCTTCCATGGTTATCTTAAACATTTAATAAGACTAATACAACAAAAACAACATTACAACAAAATGTTAAAGAAAATACAAAATTTATATTACAATGAATTATTTTCATTTTTCAGATACATTTGAAAACTACACCTAAATGTAGCAGTGTTAAGTGGTTGAAAAATAATGATCAGTGTAGATATATCCCTTGTAAATATGGTCAGTATATCAGAACTATGAAAGATAGTTAAAATCAAGGTAAAGGCTGTTCACGATTATTTAAGCACTTTTGAAATAAACCTTTGAAAAATGTCTCTGCCCCATATCTGCATATATTTTTTATGGACAGATTTTCCGGCTAGCACCCTTAAAGTGGTAATGATGGAGAAAAAGTAGTTTCATGTCTTAATGTTGAATTAAAAGTTTTAGGTAAACATGCGTGAATGCTGATTTTATATATATTACTTTCAGTTTTATATGATTATAAATGTGAGAATTAGCAAATTTGTATAATATTTAATTTCCTAATAATTTCTCAGTTTCACGTGATCGACGTATGAATAAAGTAATGAGGCCCTCTGTAATGTTAATTTTAAATATGGAAGAACACACAGTGTGCATACAAGTAGATCTTAAGCAGGCTTTCAAAGTGCTCAATTTACTGTGAACAGCATATATATTCCGTTGTGAAGGTATTGATAACATAACTGACCCACCAAAGATAACCAAAACATTTGTGAATGAATTCACTTCAGTTTATATTATTCCATCTAACAATAATAATTACATAATTTTCAATCACTTGTGAGTATACACACACACCAGAAATATCAAGTTTATCATTGTGGTGCCAGAAACAATTAAACTCTACTTCTTTGGCTGGACCAGATAACATACCCAACTTTGTCAAGTGTCATTTTTTACATTTTTGCACAGCTCTTGCCACATATATTAAATGTGTGTCTTAGCACAGGTTTTTATCCCTCCCTTTGGAAAACAGCCACAGTAATATCTATGTGTATAAAAGAGACAGTCATTATATAAGTAGTAATTACAGACCAATTTTCTCAAGTGCTAGAAAAAATCATTTATAAACATTGTATTTTCCATTTTAAACCAAGTAATTCCAATACCAGCATGGTGTTTGGTTTTGGAGTGAATTGTAGTTCTAGTACAGCTACTGTTTGAATTTCCCACCCTGTGTCAACTGGAAGCCATGTTGTAATACACTGTGCTCTGGTGGTGGTAATGAAAATGCAAGTGAACTAGTGTTATGTTCGCACTGAGCCGGTGCATTAGGAATCACGTTGGAGCTTATCACCTACTATGTCGCAGCAACAGTTGAAGATCTGGTTGTGACTTGTGAAATGCTGCATTAATAGACTGCTCACACTCGCAGACAAGGTAGATAATGATGTTATGGGAGTGGGCTTCACTGCTGGCTGCTGTGACTTGCAACAACAAAAGGTGAAATTTGAAGAAACCCACCTCCAGCTGGCCGTCCAGTCTTTGAAATAGCCTCTGTGTCAGAGACTGAGGAAAGTGAAAAGTAGTTGGAGGAATTTGACACAGCTTATTATTGAATACAGGAGAGCTCACCCCAGAATCAAACTGTCAATGCTAGAAAGGTAGGTAATGTGAAGCTCTCGGAACTTCATCTCCTGACCTTTAAGTGGTCGGTGACAGAATGGACCACCTTTTAGTTTTATGACTTGTTTACCTCTCTGATCCGTAACAGCAAGTCTCTTGAATGTTTAAAGGAATCAACTTACGTCTTTAGGAGGGGAGCCACTTAGCCTAATTAAAGCAGTCACGTTGTCAGATAACAATTACGAACTTGCATGGAAAAAATTAGTTTACAGATACCAGGATGTACGTGCTATTGCAACCCACCATCTGAAAAATATGATGTATCTGCCACAAATGTTGTGCATGTCTCCAGAGAAGTTGAGGCATATGGTTGACTTGATATGAGAGAATCTGGGTGCTCAGTGAATAACAAAATTTCCAATAAAGCAGTGAAGTTTTATATTGTTAAATATCATGTTGCCAAAGCTTGATCAGGATACTAGAAACCAGTTTACATTGGCTCATAAGCATGTTCGGTTGCCTACCTTTGACCAGCTTGTAGACTTCTAGACTCTCAGTGTAAGGCTGATGATAGTTGGCTATTCAAATATCATAGGGACACTCTTTCTAACAAAAAGGGTAGGTACATCTGGCCAGGGTGCGAAATATAAATTTTTGTGCCATCATGTGAGGGTGATTGCATTGTTTGCCAGGAACAGCACAAAATCCTCATATGTCCGGCATTCATATGTTAATTACATGATGAGAGAAAGAAGTTTGTGTCTCAAAATGACTTGTGTTTTAATTATCTGTACCACCACAAGGTACGTGACTGGCCTTCCATGGGAATGTGTATGAAGTGTCACAAATGCCATCATTCACTGCTCCACCTCACATATTCAGATTCCACTGATGTGCAGCATCAGACACCATCAGATTTGCTACGGGAAGACAAAGCAACATCAGGGCCATGTGATAGTGAGGGTTTGTCACAAGTGGTTTCTCTCATGTGTTCTGTTGACAAACAAACAACAGTGGTGCTAGGGACAGCAATTGTTTTTGTGGAATTGGTGGTAATTGACATATTGGTTTCTCCGTGAGGCCTTTCAAATTAGTTTTCTCTCGGTGAACTTCAGCAGATTAGCTGGCCTGGCAAGACGGTTGACACATGAGCACCGCCGGCGACATTCACATCTGTGTTGTCAGACAACAGAATGCAGTCGTCTGCACTTACCGTCACGTTTCCGCATGTCATTTCACACCGCCTGCGCTCTGCAACATTCATTCGCCATGCGGTAAATTCATGCGAACCACTCTGTTCCCAGCTGAAAAGGTGGAAACGTCTTAAATGACACCTTGAAACAGATTTTTGTACATCCCGGTGGCAACTAGCGGTGTGCACCAAATTAATTTAGTGTGTCTTATCGCTGCTGGAGCGCTAGAGCTCAGGGGCTTCGCTGTGACTGACGTAGTGTGTGTGCTGCATTCAAAAGTTCGCTTCAGATGAGAAGTGCACGAAACTTCAACAGCTGCTTCTTCCCTCATTGTAATGAAGGACTGTAGTTGCTTTTGAAGAGCTTACTGACTGAGATGTAGCCAGTAATGGAAGATGTAGAATAGCAGCTGTAGTAAAGATAGAATTTATTTATTAATTTATTATTTTGGTTTTGGTGATGTACGCATTGCCTATCAGGGTGATGATGTTCACCTTCCAGCAGCAATAAACCCTTCAGTGAGGTAATTTTGATTCTAATTTTTTTTTAATTCTCATCTCTCGCACCTAGAACCGGTATTAATTTCCATGCTCAATTTTTACTTGTTGCAGAGGGTCCATTAATTTTGGAATTTGTCCGAACTTTACAGATTTTTGGAGTCATTTATTCCCAACTTTACATTTTCCAGTCTCTATATCTTTCGGCCTGTCTTTGCACTTACTTCTGGAAAACCTCTACAATGTTTAACCTTGTTCCAGGCCTGTTTCCACGTCATCCGTAACCTGGGAGTGGTGATAGCAACTTCTGTCTTCACTGCTGATGGCAGCTGTACAACGCTGTGTTAGTTGTATTTGGGGACTGGATTCGGGGGACGGGACTATATCATCACAGAAAATATGAGTGCACAAACACAGATATAGTTTTAACTTTCTTTTTTAATTTTCTGATTAATCCTGTTTATAAAGTATCTGATATTGACACACCTTAATTCCAGTTTTGCAGTATAAAATTTTGAAGGCATAATAAAACAAAATAATGTTAATGTCTTAAACTAATTCTACATATGAGGGGCCCCATTTATAAGTATCTTCCCTTCTTTTAATTACATGGCTATTCAATAATTGATTTCTATTATTATGATTATAAAAATGACTTAATGGAAAAAACTGACTTTCAAATGTTATATGGTGGTGTTAGATTGAAAAAAAAAATATATATATATATATATATATATGTCAACTCCCCAATTACTTAACTGACATGATTATTTTATTTGATTCAAGATCCTCGGCATAATATAACTTTATTTATCCATTTTTCTTAATGATAGTTATTGTCAGTATTCTTTGTACCTTGCCCATGTTCCAGCATGCTTGGTCTTTAAAAAGAATTATGAAGTATTTAATTAACAACAAAAAGGGTAGCAGATTGTTTTTTAAAATAATGGCAAGGGTACAAACTGCTGGAGTCAGTCGTGACTACCATTTCAGAGTGAATCTGTATCAGCTCTGTCACTGCATGTTGCGACTCTACTGTGGTCATAGCCTGGATCAGGACTTCACCCCATCATCTCAAGACCTTTATGTCAATTAGAGTCTCCTGCATACAGAAGAGTAAGTTACTGGTTCATTGGAGACATGTTCCATCTTCAAACAACCCTGCAGACTGCACCGAAGGGACTTCCGCCACAAGAATTGCTCTCTCATCCCCTGTGGTGGACAGGGCCTTTATGGCTGAGGTTCGACTCAGCATCATGGCCCAACCATGCAGTGAGCATCTGTATTGAAAATGATGACCCAGAATTATGGCCACAGAAAGTGACTTTTCCTGACTTAAGTGACATATATCAGTTTTCTTTCTTGTCAAGGGTCTAACAAGTACTAGCATACATCTTGCACTTTGTCTCAAATATGAGGGTGCCTGCTCAACAGCGTCAAGCTGGTCCACTCACAGTAAAGGAATTGAACATTGCTAGCATTGACGTGTGTGAAGTAGGTTCAAAGGGAATGCTTCCAGATAGAAATGGACTGTCTGACTGCAGGCAAGGGCTGTCCCCTTATTCCTCAGAAGTTGAGCCCCTTTTTAGATGCTTGTAGGTGGACGACTGCAAGATTCAAGTCTGACTTATAATCAGAAGCATCAAATACTGTTACCCAAGAAAGGTAATTTGACTGAACTGGTTATTATCATCACCAGGTAAATCTTCATGCAGGGCGTAATGTTACACATGCCACAGTCCGTAGTGAGATTTGGGTGCTTGCAGGGAAGACAGTTGTCAAGACTAGAATCCACAAGTGTGTCAGATGTTGCAAATTTAAGTCCACCACTGTAAACTCACGGATTGGAAATCTGCCAAAGAGTAGAAACCAGTAGGCCAGGCCATTCCTAATTGTAGGCGTGGATTATGGAGGTCCATTTCAGGTCAAGCATTCTCAGTTACAAAATAGCAATACATCAAAGGTATACTTGTGCTTATGCATTTGTTTTGAGACGAAGGCAATTAATTTTAAACTCATTTTCTCCTTGAGTACACTTTCTCAATACTTTCTTCAGGTTTGTTTCCAGGCATGAACTTTGTCAGTCAGTGTTTTCAGATTGTGGAACTAGGTTTATTGGGGCACAGTACTATCTTAATGAACTCCAAAAACATTTGATGACACCTCCCAATTGACAGCTTGTTGCAGATCACCTAGCTACTCATGGAATTCAGTGGAGCCTCAATCCCCCTTCTGCCCAACATTTTGGTGTACTATGGGAAGCCGGCATCGAGTCAGCAAAGTCCCATGTGAAGAAAATCGTAGGTCAACAGGTTTTCACATTTGAAGAGCTTTCCACACTCTTTTCGCAGATTGAGGCTGTTCTGAATTCTTGTACTTTGTGTCCACTCTCTTCGGACCCTAATGATCTTGAGGCATTAACGCCAGCTCACTTTCTAATTGTCACCACCTTAACATCAGTTCCATCTTCAAACCTAATGGAGATCCCACTGAACAGACTAGAACGTTGGCAACTGGTACAAAGAACAGCTCAACACTTCTGGCAAAATGGCATCGAGAGTACTTGCACACTTTGCAGCCTCATGGTAAGTGGACAAAGAATGAAGGAGACCTCCATGTTGGGAACCTTATCTTCCTCAAGGAAGACAACATACCACCTCTCCAGTGGCAACTAGACTGCACCTTAGAGAAGATAGAGTGGCTAGAGTAACCACTATCAGGCAGCAACACAGGCTGATCAAGAGACTGATTGTTAAGCTGTGACACTTAATCTTTGACTAAGAATTGGAAGAAGCAAACGTGTACATAGTACTGTAGAGGTCATTCCATGAAAAGTGAGCCTTGACAAGAAAAAAATTTTTTTACCAACCAAGTACTACAATACATGAAATTACAGCTAAGTCTACAGTCAAAGTTAATTTTAAATTATAAAAGTTACTGTTATACATCCCTTTAAACTTTAATGTTTTGTTTACTCCAATTTTTTTTAAAACAATAAGGTGGTAATTAGTAATTTTACCATCAATTGTTTTCTTCCCAGCTAATTGCTTTTGCTTCACTTTGAAAGGTTCTAAACAAAAGTTTATTGTGGACTATCATAACAAGTAACCAAGGTGAGGCGTTGCGTGTTTTGAGTATCAATATAGACACAGAGTTTGTTGTCCCGACCATAACAAAAAAAATGAAAAAGTTTTTTTATAAGGGAAGCGGAACAACATATTTAAGTGAAACTTTATATTTTGTTATTTCATTCCATTCCTAATCTATACCTAATGTATAAGTTTCTTGATGTTAACCTCTGTCTGTCAAAATGTGTTGGGACACGTATTTATGAAAATATATGTATGTGAATGGACGTATAATAAATTAGACACCAATGCAAGGTTTTAATTTGGTAGATGAGTTCTACAAAAAGAACAGCAGCCTACAGAGAAGTCCTAAAGCAAAGTAAAGAGATGTAATTATGACAGTTAGTTGGGAAAAGAAAGAGAAATGAATAGCATCAGAAGGGGAAAATATTAAGAATATGATGACTAGAAATATTGTTGTAGCCAAAAAGTTAAAAGGATGAAGTAAAAAAATATGGAAGAGAAAGAAACCAAAAATACCTTCCAAAAAAGCGTATCCCAGGCCTCAGCCCTTGGGAAAGGCTGACAGCAAAGTAAAAAAAAAATGTCCACATAGTAATAGCAAGAAACGTGCAGTTGTGAAACAATGTTTATCATTGAAGAAATGTGTGAAGCAAAGACAATTTTTTTGGCAGAAGAAACGAACATAGACAATTTAACCGAAGACATTGTGGCAAAATTTTACATTAGGTATGATATCAGTCTAGGATGCCATTTCTATTAAAGATACTACTACAGGAAAAAAAAAGCACATGTGCCTAAGAGGATAATGCTAATGCCCATTTCTAAAGCCGTTTCTCTCTTCAAGAGTGAATTTCCTTCTGTGAATATTAAAATTTTGTGGGTCCAAACCCCATTTCACAGATATTATAGATACCGATTCTTTGTGGTCGTTCCCGCAGATAGTGCCGATACAAATCATTTCATTTGTAATTTTTTATATCATATCTAAGTGACTTTAAAATACCCCAAAACTTAACTTTTTGTGTTTACATTGCAGTTTAGCACTTTGGTCAGTTTATATAAAAAAAACTTCATTCTATCAAACTCCAAGGCACAATCTAAAACAGTTACGATTTTTGGCATTCTTAACCGGTTTTGCAACTTACGCAGCCGGCTACAATCACCAACCTTGCCCAATAGTTGCAAATGCCACATTTGTCAAGAACCTAACCACAAAACACAGAAGATGAATAAAGACTGCAGTGTTTATAGATACTGCGTGCATGTTTAGTGCATAAATTACATTCATCTGCTCTCTATATATATATATATATATATATATATATATATATATATATATATATATATATATATATATATAATATATATATATATATATATATATATATATATATATATACATATATATATACACACACACACACACACACTAGAGATGTTCATTTATAAATAAAATACACGTAGTTATGATTATGACCATGAATGAACACCATCGCCATAGCGGTTCGGCTCAATATATATTGAATTGTATTTGTACATGAAACAATAAACATTTGACATTGCTACTAATCGATTTATGAATTGTGTCATGCTGCGAAAAAAATATCACTATACGATGTGGGAGCGATAGATCAATATACAGTTGACGTTTACATGATAGAAAATGTACGACAATGAATATTATAGCGGTAAAAGGTTTTTATTACAAATTAATTTTAACTACCACAAAAGCAGATACCAGTGTTATAAGTTTAATTACATTTTATTTTACGAATTTCATCAGGTATGATTTATATAAGTAGAGTTAAATATGTAGCAACACCAAAGTCAGCCATATCAGTTTCTGTTTAATTTCAAATCACCTGTTGCTAAAAGATAAAAATTAAATTAAGAAAATAGTTTTTTGGTTGCAAAAATAAAATCCTTTGTTTGTGAAAACATGTCACACAAGGTAACCAAGTGCGGTAATTTCCATGATGATTAAATCATTTGGATTAAAGAAATGATTTGGTTTGACCATGGCCGATTGTAACTGACCGATTTGGAGTTTATCGGCTGATGTAGCTGTATCTGTCCAGCCGTATTAAAAAAAACTACATTCTTTTCTTTAAGACCTGCTTATATTTTACCTTTTTCTAAAACGCCACATGAAGTATGTGTGTGCAGGTATCATGCTAATAAGGATTTTTTGTTAAGTGAAATAAGTAATGTTATACTGGACAAACATGTTCCCAAAACTGGAAAAGAACTTATGGTTGCAGTCAAGTGGATACTGACAATTACGACAGTGTGAGTGAAGTTTGTGAAACTTGCAAAGGCAATTCCTTTGTTAGGTATTTTGATGATGAGGAACTTAAAAAGTGTGCTATTCTTCAATAGGGCAATGAAAATGACTATCTTAGTGTAACCCAAAAATTTGCTAATGTGAAACGCTTGTGGAGGAAATCAATAGACAGTTGGGGCATTACAGAATACATATCTTAGTAAAAGAGTACAGTCATCATATTTTGAGAATTGCAAAAACCATCTGACTTTGAAGCCGTTTTGCAAGTTGACTCTGCAGAAAATGCATCCCTTGTGCAGCAGGATGAAATCCAATCTGCACATTGGAAACACCTGCAGTTGTCCACTTTACAACTGTTGCCTGGCTTCCTGAAACTGGCCCTGTAAGCTTTGCGGTTGTCAGTGATGAAATGCTACATAGGAAAGTAGCTGTATGTGTCTTCATGCGTGCAGTGCTCCTGAAAATAAAACAGCAGTGTCCGCAGTTTAAATTTGTGGAGGTATTTTGTGATGGTGCTGCTTCACAATTTAAGAACAAGTTCACATTATCTATCCTTCTATTATTTGGAGAGGATTTCAACTTGACTGTAGAATGGACTTTTTTGCAACAAGCCATGACAAAGGTGCTGTGGATAGAGTGGGTGGAAAATTAAAACATAGTGTGGCTTGCTGTCAAAAGCAGAAGATGTGTTGTAACATGTGCACGAGGTCAATATACATACTGTATTATGATGATGTCAGCTGGTGAAGTTTCTGAGTTTACATCAAAATTAGAAACCAGATGTGCAGGTTTAGTGCCCATTCCAAATTTGCATAATGTGCACCATGTGACAACAGGAGATGTAAGTCAAACAGTTGCTGCATCCATCGAAAACCAAATTAGGTTAACTTAATTACAAAGACAGTCTTCAAGGCCAGTTGCACTTCAGTCACCTCTGTCAGTCACTAAAATAGGAGACTTTGTACTTGTTTCTCTGAAGGGTGATGGAAACAATGCTCAAGAAAGGTGCTATTATTCTGAAGTGATGAATGAAACTGACAATAGTGTTCACTTAAAATGTATGCATCTCAGTGGTGAAAACTTGTGGATTTGGCCTGATAATGAGGATGAATCATTTGAGACTGTCAGTTATAGTGCGAGTAGTTGGAACCACCTGCGGTAGTTAACACTAGGGGGTTGGGGCCCGGTTTAAGTAAACAGTTCACTGGCAACCCAGTTTAACTTGCTTTTTAAAATTAAGTGCATTTCTTTTGGTTCTTTACTGATATGTTTAAGATTTTTGAGCCACAAGGTCTATGTTTAACATAATTCTGTTGAATTTGTTGTTCATACAGAGTAGTATCAATGTTAGTTTGACAAAATTGTTCTTAACATCCAATCTCTTCACAGATGTCCCAACCGTAACAAATCATCTCCCAACTGTAATAAATATGAAAATTGTTGCACCATGCTGAGAGTTGACGAAGTTGTATTCTAACTAGGTCCTTACAGGTTGGATGTTTGGGTTGCAAGAAAAACTTGTGCCAGTTAATTATTTCTATAAAACTTACAGAGTTTGGAAATAATGTGTTTCAATGTCTTAAAATTGTCATTTTCTGTGTCCCAACCATAATGCATAAATTTTTATTTTATTCCCCAGTATTACTAATTATTAGAAAGTTATAAATAGCTCAGATAATTAACCTTCATGGGCACGAGCTGTAGATATATCTTCACTTTTCCAGCTTAGATATCTATTTAAATACAGGAAGCAAATAAGATCTAAAGTGTCCCAACCATAACAATGGAATGGCCCTGTAGTGCAGTGAGATATTTTTAAAATTGTTAATTTTGTTGGTGGAAATGTTTGGTTCTGGAGTGAATTGTAGTTCTAGTACTGCTACAATCCCATCCTACAAGATACAGCACATAAAAGTATATCACAGTGAGTTGACAGTTATACTCAGCACAAATAATTGCAAAGGCACAAAATACATGAGCAAATATCATAACACAATATGCAACCGAAAGTGAGGATGAGTCACCACCCAGGAGGGCAATGCTTGAAATCTAGCCAGCTCCAGTGAAGAGGCCTGAGGCGAGGCCTATCGATACCGACAGGGCACCCAGCTATGTACCACCATAGAGGCAGGACATAGAATCACGATGAGGCGCAGTTAGCGTAAGCTCACTGTCCTCAATGCCACGCAGCTACGCTGATAAAGTTGCAGCTCGACGCGACAGAGCGATCCCTAGTGGCTCAGAAGTGTCAGGGCGGAGTCCCAGAGACCGAGAGCACCACCAGACACTCTGCCGATTAAGCAGAATCAACAAAAGGTCAGAAGCACCATCGCTGAGGGGGGTAAAACCAACCTGAGTGCCTACCCCTCCACCTAGTACAACTCTGCAGCCCGAGGTTAACGTCATTCCAACTTCAACAAAATCAAACTCGAGCACCGACGAGGAAGTGCTACCCACCACTAGACCACTGGAATACGCTCTAGACGAGAGCCCGGAGGCCGCTACTATACCACCGGACAAGGAACTCATAGATAGCCCGCAACCCATCGGTGCCATTGAGGATGAGAGGCCCGATCTGCCTCTTGTCAATCGGCCACCGATACAGAAGGCATTTAGACCGTTGATGCCTCCTACTACCAGACATCTGGTGCAACTCCCACAGTCGAGGTCGAGACCCCTCCCTCGCGCTGCCTTGCCACAGGACCTGGACGTCAAGACCGTCAATGCCTCCAACAACCGAGCCCTACGACGAGACGCACCACCTGTTGCCAAGGTCGAGCGCGGTGATCCACAGCGGTGATCCACAGCTCCCTTGCGCTGCCACGGCGGGCATCAAGACCATCGATGCCTCCTACTACCTGGCACCTGGTGCACCTTCCGCAGTCACAGTTGAGACTCCTCTCCCTCGCACTGCCTCGCTACAGGACCTGGACCTCAAGACCATCAATGCCTCCAACAAACCAGTTAACTACCCCTCAACTGGAGCAACATCCGCAGTGGAGGTTGAGAGCCCTCTCCCTCCCACTGCCTTATCGCGGGACCTGGCTATCGAGACCATCGAAACCTCCAACGACCCGGCCCCATGACGGGATGCATCTGCAGGCATGATAGAGAGCAGTCCCTTTCCGCAACTTCCTTGTGCTGCACCAGCAGAGAAACATCCTGCCCTATGTGCAGGAACTTGTGCAGTCTGGGTGCAGGACCCTCATGTGTCACTTCCATGCACTGTCACAATGTCCCTTGTAGCTGTGCCCTCACCATCAGTTCCGGCAGAAGCAGACGCCCCAACACCTCGTGCTGAACCATGATGCCTGATGCCACCTCGTGCCGCCAAGGCAGTCTCAAAGCCTGGCCAGTACAGAGAGTCACCATGGCAACCCAAGTTGAGGTACACGTAGCCGTACCCACTTCATACTAGTACTGCTTCTGTTTGAATTTACTGCTCTGTGTCAACTGGTGGCCATGTTCTCATACACTGTGCTCTGGTGGTGGTAGTGTTTTCAAAGGCAGTTATGGCTATGACCCCGCCATCACGAGGCGTGAATATTGCTTTCGGGTTGGACAAACTAATTTTTGTAAAGTTTTGCTAAACATAGATCCACAGCCACCTATTCATTTAGTTTTTTAAATCCTACTTGTAGAGAAATAACTTCTAGAGGTCAGTCATATCCTATTTATTTTGACCTTTCTAAAGCATTTGGCACAGCTGACTATTTTCTTGTCATAGAAATTTAACTAACCTTGAGTTTGCATTGAAAGTATATCACTGCTAGAGGAATACCTTAAAAGTATAAAATCTGTAGAATGTAACCAAAATCTGCAATCATTGCACTGCCTAGTTCTCAAGAGGTGTCACAAGGAGTCTCACTCTCACCACTGCTGTTTGTTATTTGTATTGATGATAATGTAATAAGATATTTCCATCCAATATTTTTCATTGACATTATAAAAACATGTAAAAAATTAACAACTGAAGACTTGTCATTCTCTTCAGAAGATTGACACCATTTTCAATTTGGAATTAGCAAAATCTTAATGCAGCTTAACCATGACATATCTTATGTTTCATTTACTATGAAAGTATATAAAATTAAATGTACTTATTTATTCATTACAGCAAGTGTTTTTTAAGACAGTTAACTTCATTCTACACACACAACTAGACAGATTATTTATATTTAACAGCAACCACATCAAAGTTTATTTGATTAAATTTATTACTTATTCAGTCTCTAAACTAGATTCAGTTATATGCCTTTACAATTCAAACTAGAATATTGTTATATAGTATGTAACTCTTTAACTCAAAACGCGGACATGACAAAATTGGAAGAGATGGGAAAATATACAATTTCTTAACTTAGGACAAATACAGTCATAATATTAGTTAACACTTAACAATATACTCTTAATGTGATTTAATGTCACTATAACTATGTAAAGATATTTTAGATGATGGTTTTTATTCCAAAATTGCTGATTGATTGTTCAGATGTATTCGGTTCAATAGGTTTCAGAATACTCTTATTCAGGTTACACCCAAGAAAGTTTTACAAGTGCTAATGAAATCTAATGCGTTGTGCCATTGCATAAAAAATTTTAATGAACAGTCATATATTTTATGTCTGATTATATAGATTTATTTTTGCTGTTCAATAACTCTACTCTTTGCAAATTGGATGGCTATTTGGCAGGATAATTGCACCAGATCTTCACTCAGTGATTGTAATATATTAACTTACATCATTATGTAGTAATTTTACTGTTTATATATATAATATATAAATTATATGTAAATGTAATTGTATATTGTTGACACATGCCTGCAAGTTAAAGACCGGCAGGCTGCTGGTATGCACAGGTTATTTTTTTCCCTCTTGGCATTTTCACCATGCTCAAAATGTTAGTTAACTTGTTCACACCAACCAGTGCTTGTAACTCATTCTGTAGAATTTAACCTAGGCCTATATTTATGTTATTTAAAATTGTTAGGAAATATCATAAAAATTTTTTTTATATATGGACCTTTATTATAGCTGTAGCATATTCTTCTGAGCATAAATATGTAAACAATGAAAAGTCACAGTATTTTTATTAATGCAAATTAAATCACTGATATTAACTTACCTGGAGATTTCTGCACAGTTTTTTTTTGCCTTATCACTCTTGAAAACAAAGATCTAAAGGGATATTTGCAACTGGAAATATAATCAGACTAACACACAAATATTTGCATGCTCTGACATTAGACTTGCTTTCAAGTTTAAACCAACAAGAAACATGAATGAATAAGAATTTTTACAAGCTTAACATTTTTTTGGTTTGTTGGTGTCTGCTTAAACATACACAAATTTGTAAGTTATATCTTCATGGGGCACTTCCATTAGTTTTTATCCATGTGAGTATGATATATATTTAGAAAATATTTTCATGCTGAGTTAATATAAGAAATAATTTCTTGCCTGTATGCAGCAAAGAGACACCACACTTGCCATAGTTATTACATAGTTTAAAGTTTTTGGTTTTGTACATGACTGTTTCCTGCAATTAAATTTACTGCATTATTAAGAAATTTGGTAAAAATGTTAGTTTTCTGTTTATTTCTTAAGTTATACTATGTTGGATTATGTCAATTTTTTTTTTTTTTTTTTCAGAAATAATCTGTAATTTATTAGGCTATGTAACTCAATCAAACTGTTCACTTTGTTTTCAATTCTTTAGGAGCTATACGAAACACAGAGCCTCTGGACTACGAACGAAGTCACAATCACATCCTATCTGTGGTAGCTTATGATTGTGGTATGAAGCAGTCAGTACCAGTCATGGTTACCATTAAAGTGAATCGTATTTGTAAACTGGGATGGAAAGGTATGTTTGTTCATATTAGGGTTGGTTTGTAGAATGTAGGAAGTAGAAAGTTTTTTGAATTAACAGTATAATTTTAATTTTATAGCATATTTTACAAAGCTACTGTTGAATAGACATTATTAATTTGGTTGTATTTTTGCTTCATTAGCATACACAGCAATTAGCTTGTGCAGAGTTTCTTTATGTTATTATGGCAAGTCATTTAGTGGAAATGCTATTGTGAGGAAGTTGTTGAACAGTTTAAAATAATGACCTGAAGATAAGGTTAGGTGGAAGGAACACATAAAAATTGTGCTAGTTCAGTTTTGTCAACTACTGTTTCTGAAAAGGGCTATGAAAATAATTTTGTAGCACAAGTCGATATTGTAGAACATGTAAGACTGGGTGCCTTGTCAATGCTTGAAACTGGGTATCACCCAATATACATTTTTTTTAATAGTCAATGTCCAATCTTTTGATACTGGCAGAATATCTGTGGTATTGAGGTATTGCAAGTATTAAAGGTCCCATCCCTATTTAAAATGTAAGGAAGTTACACTTTCAAGTTAAACTTTCATTGTCCATTTGTATATTTGTCTAATTACTGTATAAAGCATAGTCTGTTTTAAGTGTTATTTAAGTGTCTGAAATGAAGCATGTCTACTCAGACATTTACCAACATTTGTTACTAAAGCAAAAATATTGCCCCCAATGTATTCTGATCTTTTCATATTGATTCAGTAGTTATGTTTAGTATGTTTTGTATTATATTACTGCAATTAATGTTCAGTATTATCTATTTAGTAGCTTTTTTATTGTATTTTAAGTATTGAATCAATGTAAAACCATCTACAGATACTTTTAATACTTGATACATTTGTGTGTTCTTTTTTGTCAGGTATTCCTGAGAGAATAGACTATGCACCAGGTACAGGACGAGAAGATCTATTCCCAGATGCAGAATTAGAGCTTTGTGAAGTGCCATGTGTTGTTCACAATGTGGAAGCTAAACTAAGTCTTGCCACTTCTCATATTGGAAAAGGCTGTGATAGAGACACTTACTCTGTACAGAGTCAACGCAAGTTATGCAGTAAGTTTGTTTATGAACAGTCAATACAACAAAATTATACATTTATTGTATATCTGCATTACATTTTAGTTTGTCCGCCTGTGTTATACTTAGTATGGCATTATTATTAGAGTTATGGACAGTTAAACAATAATTGCATATTCTTAGCAGAGTTTGAGCACAAGATATAGACTTATTTTAAAACTTTTGGGTGGCACATTAAGCAAATAAATAAATAATTTTTTCAAGTGTTTATTTGCAGGCCAAGTCTGAAACATACTTCATGTTAGTAGTCAATATCTTAGGTTTGAAATTAAGACAAATCTCCGTAATGTTAGGAATTTAAAACATTCATAGTAAGGTAAGAAAGAACAGGCTACCGAACCAATTAAACTGAATCAATGCGTGTAGATTGAGTCATGTCAGGAGTCACCAGTCTGGTCTTTTTGACAACAATGCTGAGTACCTTGTCTGAATATCATTTTAGGTAAATATTTTCTATGTTTGCTGTCTCTTTCCATCGGATTATGGTAACAATACCAAATATGCCTGCATTTTAAAGAATTTTTTTTAAATATGTTTATAAATATGCATACAAACTAATAGTATCACATAACAATGAATATATGATGAATAAACTTTTTTCGCGGGGATACATTCAGTGCAGTGGCAACAAATCTCATAATTTTATGAACTTGAGTTCTTATTATGTGAAATGTTTATTTTCCCCAGTGGAAAACTATTTTTTTCCCCCCAAATTTTAAGAAAGGGGTGCTGTACAAGGCTGCTGAGTGATGGTTTATGGATTCTTATTTCAAAACACTTTTAAAACAGCTGCAAACTTCTCACAAAAATATCTGTTCAGGTACAGGATTCTTATTAACATGACCAGTTGTGCCAACCACCTGGGCTGCTGAACTTAAACTTTGCTTCTTATTCAAGATTGTGGAACTTTAATAAAGCCAATGTATGAAAATTTGGTCCCAGGACTTTGATGAAATACATTTTTTAAGCATTACTGCAATATCCACTATGCTATGAATTCATATTTGAATTATGTAGGAGTATGCTCATTGCAATTAATACAATACATCTTTTATTTTATACTGCTCTTGCTTGAAGCCATACCAGTAAAAAATTCAGCAACAGACCAAGAGGCATGGCAACTTTCAATAAATATTGTATAACACTGAAGACAAAACTGAACCTAAATACCACTTAATCTTTTATTCACTCAGGCATTCACATACCAAGTGCCACCTGTCCTCACCCTTCATGTGTCTCTCTCCAATCGCATGGTTGCCAACCACATCATTACAACCAATTACCACCTCTGACTCCCCCCTTTTTCTCATTAAAAATAGATTTACACAGAGGAAGGCACTATTCATAATTCACCCGTTCATACATGAAGACAGTGGCCAATGATACAATCCCATCCTACAAGATACAGCACATAAAAGTATATCACAGTGAGTTGACAGTTATACTCAGCACTAATAATTGCAAAGGCACAAAATACATGAGCAAACTTCATAACACAATATGCAACCTAACAGAGTAAATAACTTTAGTTACAAAATTACAAATATTACCATAATACATCTTAGACATAATAAGACAAATAACTAGGTTTCTTATAAGATCTGCCATATCTGGAATTTAATTCTCCATCTTTTGAACCAGGTTCCAGCTGACCTTTACATGTCACTTCAAGACTGCCCTGACCTGGCTCCTATTCCTTATCATTTGCACAGCCACCAAGTAGGTGGATGATATAAAATCTGAGTCTATTACTATTCCCTGTGATTTTACCTGGCTGCATCGGCCCATTTGGTTGATTGACCCACACCCGTTGATACACCTGAAATGGTTTAGTCACTGGTCTGCTGCATCTATCATAATGATATATCTTATAAGTTTGCTGCTTGTTTTCTAACATATTTGTTTTAACATTGGATTAATTGGTTGACCTCACTTGTTTTTTAAAAGAACCATTACAAGAAAGGAATGTATCTATAGGTCGCCCTAACAACTCATTAGAAGACTTATTAAGGTTGGAGTCTATTGGCACATTTCTCCTTTCCATTAATCCAATGTATGGATCATTCCCATACTACATTATTTTAGCTAATATCTTTTTTACATTTTGAGTGTGCCTCATCGCCATGCCATTAGACTGTATATAGTGGGTGCTGAATGTTGTGTGTTCAAAATTCCATGTTTTTTGAGAAATCTCTAAATTGAAGGAACTGAACTGAGGACCATTATCTGAATAGACCTTATCTGAAATGTCAAATCTTGCAATAATTGATTTCAGCACAGCTATGACAGTGTCTCACTACTCTGGTCCATTGACAGTGACATCTGCACATACTTACTACTAAAGTAATTGACAAGTAGAGGATACTCTTATCCATTAAAATGAAACAAACTGACCCCAAACACCTTCCATGAAATGTGTGGCATATCACGTAACAGCAGTGGTTCACGTGGTCATGTGTGTTGGAATCTTGAACAGATAATACAATTCCTGATTACATCCTCTATCTCCTTTCACTCAAATGCTACACCTGTCTTTGCAAAAGTGACAGTAGTGAATGGGATGAATCATTACTTTTCGCAAGAACTTCGGTACCACCATATTAGTGCCTCACAGTAGTAAGTCATCTGCCACAATCAGTTCTTCCTTAATAGTGTATTGTATTAATACTTTACTTTAGCTGGTACTTTCTCCCGACAAGCTGGCCATTTTGGACATAAGATTTAAACAATTCTATTTCATCATATTTACAGCTTTCTTGTCTGAAAATGTTCAGTTTAGACTTTGAAAATGACAATTTGCCAAACACTTAACATACATGAAAATCATATTTTCATGTATTTTATTATTAACCTCTGGTACAGATTATATTTTAATAGATTGAGACAAGGCACCACCCAAATGCAAATTTTTGTACTGGATTATCAAATGAATGCAACTTTAACCTGAAACACTGCAGCCGTGATGGAGTTTCACTCAATGATTTCTTAAAGATACTTTCTAATGGGTTATGATCCCTTTCCATCAGCACTGTTTTTCCATATATGCACAAAGAAAATTTTTCACATCCAAAAACTACCACCAGCAGTTCTTTTTCAATTTGAGGCCCAAATTTCTGTCAACAATTAGGTAAAAGTTGCAGCAAGTTCCATTACAAAATTACTGCGCCAATTCCTTGACTACTACTATCCACCAACACTACAGATTTGTGAACATCGTAAAATTGTAACACTGGTGCACATGATAAAGCTTTCTTGAACTTTTGAAAATCTCTCTCCTGACTCTCCTCCCATACAAATTCCACATAACTCTTTACCAATTGCCTCGTAGACTGTGTCACTTGAGAAAGGTTTACTACAAACTTACCTATGTATAACCATACCCAATAGGTTTTTTAATTCTTTTTATTAGTTGGTCCTTTCATGTCAACAATTGCTCTTCCTCTGGATCAGGATTTAAGCCTTCCTGTGTGAAAAGTTGCCCCACATGTGACTTTCCATATTAAAAATTAACACTTGTAATAGGTACTAACCTTGTTTTCATTAGCCCTTTCAAATACACTTTTAGGTCTAGCATTATGCTGTTTCATTCTTACCTCACACAACCAAATCATCTATATAGACTTCCACACCAGGTAAATCACAAAATATTTGTGAGAAACACTTCTGTAAAACCTCAGGTCATACTCTCTTATAACAATATCTACCAAACTGACCTGCATTAAATAAAGTGAGTACACTCAATCCTCGTTCACGTGGCACCATTTTATATTGACATCTCGTTCGTACCGACAGATTTTTGGGAACTGTAAAAATAGAAAAAAAAATTGGTCAAAAAAATGTTGCGGAAATCTATTAAAACACATTTGAAAGCTGCAACACTAAAAAAATGAACATGGGTTGTGTGGACTCTACCCTCACATGATGCATTGCATGGTGAAAGTTAAAATATCTGCAGAAATTCATTAAAATTTACCGTCACTATCGTGCTGCGGGCGAGCAAGGTCATTGACCTGACAGCTGTTCTACAGCACCGCCTCTGTTGGTGCAGTTTTTTTTCCACTGTACTTGTCTGTTGAGCTACACATGCACAGCAGGACACGTTCCACGCCCCATCCCATGGCAGCAGCGCCAGCCAATGCCGACACTGATGAGCGCAGCAGGCGCCGAAAAATATAACTCCGCCTTTCACCCTCCTTTTTTTTTTTTTACCATACCAGTTCCACCCATTGTGGTCTCATTATTATTCCTGAGAAGTTTGCTTGCTATTACCTATGTTTCTGATTGTCTAGTGTTGCAATAAATAGGATTTTTTTTGTCTTTTCTTCACTGACTACGATTTGGATTTCTATTTATTGGCGAGCTTCATGGTGCTATTTGCTTGGATTTCTATTTTATGATGCTACATGACCTAAGCTACTTTTTGGACACGTTTTTGGATTGCAGTTCTAACATGGGTGGAAGCAAGAAGCAGGCCATCACACTACTAAAAATATGAAATTACACAGGAAATGGATGCAGGCATGCACTCGCAGTGTTTTTATAAATTTTGTCTCCCTCGTTACCATATTTCATAAGGAAAATGCTTGATTTAATAATGCCACTGCCGTGTTTTAAAAAGTTAGCAGATAAACTGTCTGCAGTTCACAAGTGTCTCCAAGTGACATATTCCCTCGTTTCACGTGTCATTATAGGCAGAAAATACATACATTATGCCGCTGCTGTGGGTTAATCAAAGTTAAGGAAGAAGTGCACAATTCCCTACTGCGTCATATTTTTCCGTAGCAATACAACTTACTTCTCCATCACCTAACTTTGTTAATGCCAAACTGCAAGTACAATGAGAACAAAAAATATAGAGTGAATGGCAAGTGGTAATGTCTTAATGTTTGAATTATTGTGTACATGTTGTATGTTTATCCTGCTAATGTTACTTTCATGGAAGTTTTATTTTTCTGTGATATTAAATTTCTAATTAGCTATGAATGTGACGTTTTATTCGAGATTGTAACAGTGGTGGTTTTTCTTATTAAATATTTTTGGCATCTGTTTTATATATATATATATATATATATATATATATATATATATATATATATATATATATAGACACACACACACACTCTCACACAAGCTTTTGAAGAGAAAATGTCTACGTGTTAAAATATTATTATTTTATTAACTTCAAATATCTCAATTGCCTACAGGAACTGTAAACAAGTGCCTTATCGTTGCTGTTTTTTATGCATGTGCATAGCGATAAGGTCTGCTTTTTTTCATTTATTTTGAATTGCTCACTCATTCTTTCTGCATAACTGAGTTACCTTTTGCGCAGAATACATCACCATATTAAATGAATTTATATTTAATCAATATAAAGATTATAATATGTATAATTTTCTCATGGTAAATGTAAAACATGGGCTGTATCGCCGTTGTATGCACAATGTTGCGATCAGTTTTTTTTTTCCATTAATTTTAGCTTGCTCAGTTGTCATTTCTGCTCAAAATACGTCACCGTATTAAATTAATTTATATTTAATCCATGTAAACACTGATGCGTGTGCTATGGGGTAGCTACGGGTGTGACTACCGTAGATGGTAGTGCAGTGACGTTGACTATCCTATCAAGCCTAGCTTGGGATACCATGGCGAATACTACCTGTTCTATTAGGCCAATGCGGCGTAAAGGGGTTAGGTGTAGTATTAGGCTGCTTGGGGGGTAGGTTTGCTACAGGCTGTATGGTGGTCAAACCCCAGGGTGAGGCGGATTGACGTGGCTGCCCGTCCAGGGAGCTCGATCCTCCTCACTAATAGGGTTACCAATATGCAGGATGCCAGTGATGCCAAAAGGGTGAAATGGAATGAAGGTTAATCTGAAATGTTGATGGGGATGCATGGTCTGGCGGGCGAGATCTTAACGGCCCGAGTAGGTTGGCGTGGCGGGATATAATCTACAGTTGGGAGTGTTGCACGGGGTCGGTTGTCTGACTGGGCCGGGAGTCGAACCCAAACTACTTTTCCCATGGAGGGTTTTGATTGAACAATATTTAGGGAGCATGGTGCCCTCTGAGTGAGTCACTCTAATTAGTTGACCAGACTGCAGTTTAATATTACTATTGGTTTTGGGAGGTTGCCTAGTGGGGTTGTCACAATGGTTAGCTTCATCCTCCTGAGCGAGTAACTTTACTTGGTCCTCATATTCAGTCGTAGGGTAACCTGGCCACTGGCCACCGAGCAAGTGATCTAAAGGGGAAGCTATGTCTAAGGGTACGTATGGATAAATAGGCTGAGGTGTGTCCTCTGTGGTAGAACTGACTGCCGCATGTACTAGGGAGCGACGTTCCCTGCGTCGTAGTTTCCTGTGTATACCACCTTTTCTAATATATATCTGATTGTTTGTATTACACAAGGCCACAACAAGGGGTTTGCTAACTATGAGTAACAGTACACAAAGTAATAAATTTGATGTTGTGGTTTATTGCGGGATTCGTCCCTGGAGAGAACCAACAAAAGATATAACGTACAGAAAAATATAATTGTTTTAGCATAACACTGGGGGAAAATTTTTACTATGTAATACATGAGCGACAGGGTCAGGCGAAGGCAAGTCTGATGAGGATATAGCAACGCTACTTTACAGCGGCTAAGAAAAATAAAATATTTAGCAACGCAACTTTACAGCGGCTAAGAAATTTAAGGGGAAGCTAATCAGGTAAGCAATACCAAATGTGATGGCTCGTTACCACAGAGTCAAAGGAAGTTGACTGGGGTAAGGATTACCGGGTTTAAGGTGAGGTATACCTGTAGCTGGAGTTCTCACTTGTAGGTCTTCAGTGACGTGCAGGTCTTGAGAGTCTTTGGAGACTGACAACAGCCTTAAGGTGCAGGGTAAGGTAAGAAGGTTTAAGGTAGGATGCAGAGTGCCCTTGGTCAGGCAGACAGAAAAGTCTTCACAGACTGACTAAGCAGAAGTCCTCTCGGACTAAGGAGGTGAGCAGAAAAGAGTTCTTACAGACTTGAGGATACGTTAAATCCTTATCGGACTGAGGAGGTTAAGAGTGAGTTCTTTCGGACTCTGGGTAGGCCGGGAGTCTTTGCAAACACAAGTCTTTGCAGACTGGTGATGGGCTCACGTCCTCTTCGGTCGCCGAGCCTGGTGCATCTGCCGGGGCTGGCTGCTGGAGCTGGATTTGTACAAAATTTTCAGTTATCAATAGTTCTGCGGGGTGCAGGGGGTAGCGTAGCCTTTCACCACAGGGGCATGTTTATCGAGGGTGCAGATGTGCTGTGCTTTTCTTATCGCCCCACGTGGAGGCGACGACAAATTAAAAGCCCTGTCTATGAGGCGGGCTGGTCGTGACATCACAAGGTCACGGGGGTGCTGCCATCCCTCGAGATTGTAGGAACTTCTTCCGGAGCTAGCCACGAGTAGTAGAATTCTCAATCATTTTTGTTCAAATCGTGGGGGTGCCTTTTGCATGCATAAATCTGGGTGAGCAATGGGTATTGTAATTACGCACGTAATATGCAATGATGTAATCGGCTACCCAGGCTTGTGGGCTTTATTAGTGCAATACATTTATTCTGGATTGCCACTTATATATTCCGCCCCTGAGTGCACGTGGCTCGTAGATGGGGCAAAGTCCTCCGTAGAGCGTGCATTCTTACTGTGCAGCATCCTGGCTTGCGTCAATCAGCCACCTCCCTGAGCGACATAGACTCATCTCCGGTTTCTACTATTGTGCTGCAGGTCGGGAAGGTGGATGCCTCAATCGTCAAACTCTTGATGGGCTTCTAGGCAAACGCCTCTTCTGTGTGCACGTTGCCTTGAGTGGGTTCGGCTTCTGGGTGAGCGCCTGCTCTGTGTGCGCTGTCCTTGAATGAGTAGCGGGTGCCCGTATCTGGGCTGCGTGCCATCTGGTTTCAATCTCTGCAGCGGGTGAGCAGCCTTCCCTTTCTTTCCCTCATCGCTCTCTCTCCCTCCTCTTGGCAGCGGTCGGGTGTCGGGATGTGTAGTCATCTGCTTCTCAGCGCCGAGCAGGGCAATCCCGTTGCGTTTTCTTTTCTCTTACCAAGGGAGGAAGAAATTTGGAAGGAAGTTGGGGAATGAGTCATTAATACTAGGTCTTCCTAGTTTGAGAGCAGAATTACACTGGCGTAATAAAGTGTAAGAATAATTTATTCAGCGTGTGTACAAATATGGTTTGAAACTTTTATTTTTCGGTTAATTTTTATTTTTCTGTTCTTGAAAAATAAAATTGGGATCTTAACAAGCAAGTTCTGATGCTGAGTGGTATACTGTGTGTGACCTCTGGGATAATAAGTTAATTAGAATGGGGTGGTCACATAGTATCCGTCATGCAGTAAAAAATGCAAATTTTAATAAAAAATTATTAATTACACATGTGAAGTTAATGGTTATTCTCCTACAAGCTAAAGAGGTATTGCATCATGGGAGTAAGACACTGAAATCACTCAAACAAAATAAAAAAATTATTTTTATCTTGATAGTCTTGAGGTTAATTGGTGTAGCATGATTTGTGTGTACACTTTATACTTTGCTGTAAATACATTTTCATGAGCACTGAGTACAATCTCTTACATGTAGGTTATATGCTAGGAAATACTTTGACAAAATTTATCAAGTAATGGTTACAACATTTTTTTCTAAACTCATTCTACACAGACTAAACAGAATACACTTGGGTACGTGAGAAATCATACATTGGACAAAAAAAATCTTAATCCCTTTTTAGGTGATATAGCAGTATGATAAAAGCAATATTTTACTACTTTTAATCACCTTACAGTGGCGTACATTACGAGGAGGTTATAGTCAGTTTCATATAACTTTAGTAAATGTGGACATCTCGAAAAGAAGTGCGGCCACCAAAAAAAACCCTCCGCCACAGCTGTTCTGTCAGTGAAGAAAACTACCTTTGTAAACAAACTACGAATCCAATGGAAAGCATTGAAAGAGTGACAGCTTCTGTCCAGTACTTGGCTACCATAGCTGGTTGCCATTCCCAACTGTTTTATTTTTGTTATGATCACATAATATACTAGTTAGGGTTCTGTTTTATTTTATTGGTGGGGTACTATAGTTTAAAACGTCTTTCATGAGACATGGTTTTTTTTTGTGTTCTTATAAGAGAGTGGCGATTGGAACTTTCATTGTTTTGATGATGCAGTGAAAAATTTTGTTTGTATGGAAATATCATTCAATTTACTATTAGGCCTACTCAAAAGATTTAACTTCATCGAAAGAACTAAATGCAATAAATGTGTCGCTGTTCCTACCGATGCAAGAAATGCTCAACAGATAAATATCATTGCATTTTTAATATAATGAGCTACACTAAAAGGGCGCATATTAATGCCACGTACATTTGAAAACCTCCCGCAATAATAAATTGCAATAAATACATCACTGTTATTACCGATGTGTGAAATACACATTGTAAACATGTTAAGCAAATTTAACTTCTACGTAAAAATTGTTAGAGTTTCAATAAAATAAAAGTCCAAATACATTTCAAATATTCTAACAACAATTTATGAAAACATTATTTACAAAAGACCAAACTTACTGTTCACTTCGTTATTCCTAAACACATGCCGAACTTTGGATGATAAATTCACTAAAATCACTTGTTGGCTACAGATATGAAATAATTTATTTGCTGACTTATGCAATTGACAAAACACTTAAATTATTTCTTGAAACCAACAAATTCAAACTTCACAACGTAAATAATTTTTCACTTGCGGTTCGCGACGGTTGCAGAAAATGGCGGACCACACTACACAACAAACTCTTTTATAAAGCGGCAGACACATGTCGATAATTCATTTCACTGAGGAGACTGTTCTGAAAAGGCACCTATGACGAATTACACTTAATGAAATACGTAAATACAAAAATAATTAACTGCATCCAACATCACCAGCAAAGAATTGTCGCATATAGATAAATTATGACGAAAGAGAGCAGGCAAATGCTTTTCACCGACGAGTGGAGACCATAGACAACAGACTCAATGGAGATTGGTGGAGTCCTTTCACATAACTGTGATGTTTGCATGCTCTGCCATATTATTTCTAAATATTTTTAAAGCCCTTGCACTATAATTCAGAAAAATTGTATGTTAGTCTATGAGTATAATTTTAACCATAAATGTTGTAATCATCATTAATTTTCAACATAATTTTTAATTTGGTGTACTATTTTCTTTTACAATCATCGCAAAGAGCACCAATATAATAACATGAATCCTGCAACAACCATCAGCTGACACAGTACTTTGCTGTTTACATGCTGTGTAAGTTGGTCACACCGTCTGTCAAATTTTATTAAAGTTATACGAAACAGAGTATACTATGCAAAACTAAAGTAAGTTACAACTTTTCCATGTTGCTCTCCTAGTGAGGTTACAGGTAGGATATACTTTAATTTACTTTTGTACAGGGGGGTAAGTTGACTAATACATACAAGGTTATGTTCACTGGTACTTGTTCAAATTATGCGTAAGGGTTTCAGCCAGACTGGCTGGAAACGCTGGCCGTGTTGACAGCGGTACATGTGCATAATTATTTAAGTTACACTCTACACCATGACAAGGGGTACACAAAAACAATATTGTCAACTCACGTAAGATTTACTTCTTCTGGATTATACAAGTTTCCTTCTAAGGAAAAATACTAGGCTTACTCACTATGTGATTTATTTACAACAAACTCCTAGTCTTGAGTTTTTGACGGGTTTGTGACGCTGTTACTTACCGGGTTTCTCAAGTTAGTTTACGAAACAAGAAGTACACAAAATATTTGAGGTTATGACCTTAAAGAAATTTTACTTTTCAGACATCTTTCAAAGTTACATGCTTTACACAGTTTACACTCAGAAATTTTACGAAGGTTTCTTATTTCTGGATGGCATGTCATGGTATACTCATAGCGCGTTCTCGTCTTATGCTCTTAAGAAGGTTTAAAAATTTTATTCTACGTTACTTTATTGTGTCCGTTTTCAGGAGGCAAATTTACATTACTAGGACATGTTCTCTTTTTATCTGGGGTCACATTTAATGACAATGCGGGTTTTTGTAAATTTTCCACCTTGAAAAGTTACAAAAAATTTAAGTGCTGACACACTGACTTCTTGAGGTGGGTGTAGGCGTTTTCAATGCGCTTCCTAAAAGGCTAGGATTTTGCGGGTGCTATCAGAGACATCTAGTTATCCCTACTACACGAGCTATCACATTCTCGCACTGTCTTCGGGATACGGACTTCCCTAACACAAGCACAGACCTACTAAAGCTAGGCACTGGGATTATAATGGGCTGGGGTGGTAGTCCAAATCTGGCTTCTGCCAGGTACTCACTCAGTACTGGAAGCTGATGCTAGAGGTGGGCGAGGACGTTTCGTCCCCCATAGTTTCAGTGGGTGCCCTTGCTTCCGAGGCACTGCAGTGGAGGACGCTGGCCAGCAGAAAGAGGCGGGGCCCGCCAGGTTGTTTCTTGATAATGCCCAGGCACGTGGCACATGCACATGGCGTGCATTGGAGCCTCTCTGGCCACAGCAGACAGCTTGGGGCCAGCATCCCGGATGTGGTTTGCATCTGCTTCAGTGCTGGTGATGGTACTGCTGGGCTTGTCTCTGTCACTCAGTTTTGACATATTGTGAGTGATGTCATCTGGTGTAGGCTTCATCTTGGCGTCTGACTGGAGTTCTCGGGCGGCAGCGGTGCAGGTGACCGGCGCACAGTACAGACTACAGACCAATCCCGTCTTGGGAGAGGCTTCGTGTTCACTCAAGTTTACACACTGGCCGGGCATGGGGGCTTTACTCTAACTCAATGCGGTAGTCACTATATCTTTCTTTCTGACCTTTCTTCCAAGCAGGTGGGGATGGTCACCAAGTTGACCGTGGGTTCCTCAGATATTAGCGTTGTCGATTTAGGGTTTTCATTTTCTGTCTGTCCACTTTCTCCATGGTTTTCCAGGTTTGGGGAGGAAGGGTAGAGTAACATGCTGTACGTCCCTGATTCACTATCCTTATTATGCTCTGCCAACTCGGGGGGAGGTGTAGGCAGGACCCCCCTGGAGGGAGGAGCTATGCCGCTGCGTCGAGTTCTGTTCCGGGGAGGGCAGTCCTTAAGGGAAGGAGGCCGATGAGGTTTGTGTAATGCGTGCTAATAAGTTCTTGTAAGGGGGTTGACACTCTGTAGCCCGTGGAACAAGCAGGGGGACAGGAGATGTTCGCAACCTGGTCTAGCGCTCGTGAAGGGGTGGAAGGGGAACACCCTTCACTGAAACTCTACTAGAATAAAAATGGTCAGGGGTGAAGCAGTCTGCAGGATCGCGCCAGGGTATCTTGTGAGTTGATGTCCGGCGAGGTTCAACTCGAGGGTGACTGCTAACGGGGGGGGGGGGGGGGGGGTGAAAAACTAACAGTTGTGGGGTGTCGTTCCCTACACACCTGGGGAAGGGGGTGGTACGACTGGGAAGGGGGGCTGTCTGGCCTCCCTTGTTCTGGGGAAGAGACCTACTGCGAGGAGGAGGAGGGAGATGCTTCGTCCGCCTCATGGGTGGCCGGGGTTCAGGTTCCACCGGAGGTTCTGGGTCTACGGTGTTCTCACTATCGCTTATCGACGGTCGTGGGTCGGAATTTGCTCGGGCTACCGGTCGTACCAGCATCCGGCATAAGCTCAGGTGTCGGGTGTTCAAGGAACATCCTTCAGGGTTATGGGGTCATTGAGTAGGATCTCATGTTTCTTCAGAGCGCATCTGTGCATTTGTAGGGCAAGGAGGGGAATCGTGTACTGCCTGGGGTGGGCGCATGAGGCAATCCCTGTTAAAGTGTCTTCCCGGCCTGTGCCAGCAGCTTGGAAAGGGGGTGGAGGGGGGTTGCAAGGTCTGGCCACTCCCTACAGTCTGCCGGGGAAAGGGGGTTGGGCCATTAACCTGGGCACGCACCGCCGGCTCTCTTTCCTCGTGGAGGCATTGCTGTATGTCTAGCTCCCTGGCTTTTTCTACCAGATCCTTGACCGTTTGCGGTCTAGCTGTAATGATCAGGTTACGTAATGCAGGGAGGAGAGTGCGGGTAATTGCTCTTACTCGTAGAACCTCGCTCAGCTCTGGCGTGTACATGGGTAAGAATGAGAGAATAACTGTGAACTGGGACTACAGCCCAGACGACATTATACCAACACCCATAAACCCGACACGGATCAACCATAAACTCGGCGAAACAGAGTTTAACCAATTACAACTAGTATTGAACGAACATGCTAGCGCATTCGGCCATGGCAGGTTGCTACATCAGACTCACTCAATACAGCATGAGATCTGGATGACAACTGACATCCCCATTTATAACCGACCGTATCGGGTATCAGGCATGCCGCCACGACCTGATTATGGACCAAGTGAATGACATTGAAGAACCAGGGGATTGTAGAACCCTTCAACTTACCCTACAATTCCCACGTGGTCCTAGTTCCCAAGAAAGACGGAAACTGAGATACTGCGTTAACTACAAGGGCCTAAATGAGGTAATGCACCCTATTGCTCCCCCAGCTATCGACTTAACTAACACCCTGCTTGATATTGGATAGGCTAAGATCTTCGGTACACTGGACATGGAGTCCGGGTACGGGCAAATTGCGGTACATCCTGATAGCCGCAAGTACACAGCATTTACCACACCCGAGGACAAAACCCTCCAATTTAGGGTAATGCGTTTGGATTGAAGAACACCCCTGCCACCTTCCAGTGCCTAATGTCCGCAGAGGTACTGACAGGTTACATCAGAGAGTTTTGCTTCACCTACCTCAATGATGTAATCATTAATTTGAATAGCTGGGAGGAGCATCTCAAACATCTACAGCGAGTACTGGAATGCTTGGAACTCCACGGGATGACTTGCAAGCTGTCAAAGAGCTACTTCGGCAAGTCATCCATCGATTATCTAGGACATGTCGTCTCATCTGAGGGAAACTTCCCACAGCAGAACTCGATACGTGCCATCGAAGAAGCCGACGAACCAACAAATAAGCAACAATTATGACGGTACCTGGGTCTGTGGAACTGGCTACGTGACTTCGTGCCAGATATTGCAAAACACATGGCACCACTTCACCCGCTCCTAGAGAAAGACACCAGTTGGCGATTGGAACTGGAGTAGCAACAGGCATTCCGCGACCTGAAGACTAGCTTCAGCAACATACAACAGCTACATCAGCCGCAAGGAGATCAACCACTGATCCTGCAAGTCGACGCATGCCAAAACGGACTGGGAGCGGTCCTCTACCAGCAAGACATTAACGAGCAACCACGTGTCATAGCATATGCCTCAACTCACCTGAACGAGACTGAGCAGCGCTATCATATTAATGCACAGGAATGCCTGGCAGTCATCTGGGCAGTGCGGAAATACTGGTACTACTTAGAAGGGCAACATTTCATCTTGCCTACCGACTCGAAAGCCCTCCAATGGCTACATGAGTCGAGAAATACCAAAACCAAGCTCGGATGGAGGGACATGTTTCTCACCGAATTCGACTTCGAAGTACAGCACTGTCCAGGTAAGACATATGACCTTCCAGGCGCTCTGTCCCGCTTCCCAACACTGGAGGAGAAAGCTAAAGAGGAGGAAGGGGAGAAGATGTCCACCCCTCCCCAAGTAGAATGAAGTTTCGACGAACAAATCCGCCTTCTCCAGTTACAGATCACCCACCATCAAATCACGATGAGCCAGCAGGAAGACCCTGACGTACGTCGTCTGTTACGAGAACAGCCACAGCGCTTCGAAGTAAGGGATGATGTGTGGACACGTGGCAGTCAACTCAACGCACGTTGGAAAATCTGGGTTCCACAACAACTGCACAGACATCTGCCGACACCACCACAACCACCCTCAAGCTGGACACCTGGGTACTTGAGAAACCCTGCTGGATCGGGATGCGATATAGCTGGGACGGGATAAGCCGCAACATCCTACAGTACATCAGCAACTGCGTTACGTGCTGCCGCGGCAAAGCCTACCTGGTTTCCCTTCCTACTGCACGAACAAGGAGACCCAAGACGGCGTGGACACACATAGCCGCTGATCTGATGGGGCCATACCCACGTAGCACAAAGGGGAACCGCTACCTACTGGTATCCAGCCAGTAAACTGTCCCAATTGTGCAAAAGATGGAAGCAGAAATATTTGCACGATGGGGATACCCAAAGGTCATACTGGTTGACAATGGCACTCAGTTCACGAGTCGCCAATGGCAGTCAGCATGTCAGGGACGGGGAGTCGAAATGTGGACTACTACTCCGTACCACCCTCAGGCCAACCCCACTGAGCGAAGGAACCAAGAAATCAAGAAGAGTCTTCGCATCAGTGTGGGGAGTGACCACTGTCACTGGGATAGACATATCCCAACCATTTTGTTCGCTCTGCATCGACAAACAAACAAAGCGGTTGACACTAACCCGAGCATACTCCTCCTGGGACAGACACTGCGCCGACCAGGCAACTGGCAGTGGGAAAAGGAACCTACCAATTTGCCTCAGCCAGAAGACATCCGGTTAGCCATGGTAGCCTGTACTACCACTGTCCAGAAGGCTCAGGATGAGTATATCCGCAAGAAGTACCCACAACCTAAGACAGGGGTATGCAAGTTCAACCTAGGTGAAGCGGTATTACCCAAGAAGCATCCTCTTAGCAAGGTCAGCAACCAGTTCAGCGCTGGCCTCGCTGACAAATGGGATGGACCGTATCGTATTGTTGGCAAAAGAGACGTCTACTGGGCCGAAGACTTGCGAGGATGGATCTGGAAGGCCACCTGAGGACAAATAGGACTGTATCCAGGGGACATGCCACTAATTGAGCACGATGATGCTGTAGGAGAAACGACGGGTCGTTCCGAAAGTGAGGATGAGTCACCACCCAGGAGGGCAATGCCTGAAATCTAGCCAGCTCCAGTGATGAGGCCTGAGGCGAGGCCTATCGATACCGACAGGGCACCCAGCTATGTACCACCATGGAGGCAGGACATCGAATCACGATGAGGCGCAATTAGCGTAAGCTCACTGTCCTCGATGCCACGCAGCTACGCTGATAAAGTTGCAGCTCGATGCGACAGAGCGATCCCTAGTGGCTCAGAAGTGTCAGGGCGGAGTCCCAGAGACCGAGAGCACCACCAGACACTCTGCCGATTAAGCAGAATCAACAAAAGGTCAGAAGCACCATCGCTGAGGGGGGTAAAACCAACCTGAGTGCCTACCCCTCCACCTAGTACAACTCTGCAGCCCGAGGTTAACGTCATTCCAACTTCAACAAAATCAAACTCGAGCACCGACGAGGAAGTGCTACCCACCACTAGACCACTGGAATACGCTCTAGACGAGAGCCCGGAGGCCGCTACTATACCACCAGACAAGGAACTCATAGATAGCCCGCAACCCATCGGTGCCATTGAGGATGAGAGGCCCGATCTGCCTCTTGTCAATCGGCCACCGATACAGAAGGCATTTAGACCGTTGATGCCTCCTACTACCAGACACCTGGTGCAACTCCCACAGTCGAGGTCGAGACCCCTCCCTCGCGCTGCCTTGCCACAGGACCTGGACGTCAAGACCGTCAATGCCTCCAACAACCGAGCCCTACGACGAGACGCACCACCTGTTGCCAAGGTCGAGCGCGGTGATCCACAGCTCCCTTGCGCTGCCACGGCGGGCATCAAGACCATCGATGCCTCCTACTACCTGGCACCTGGTGCACCTTCCGCAGTCACAGTTGATACTCCTCTCCCTCGCACTGCCTCGCTACAGGACCTGGACGTCAAGACCATCAATGCCTCCAACAAACCAGTTAACTACCCCTCAACTGGAGCAACATCTGCAGTGGAGGTTGAGAGCCCTCTCCCTCCCACTGCCTTATCGTGGGACCTGGCTATCGAGACCATCGAAACCTCCAACGACCCGGCCCCATGACGGGATGCATCTGCAGGCATGATAGAGAGTAGTCCCTTTCCGCAACTTCCGCTGCACCAGCAGAGAAACATCCTGCCCTATGTGTAGGAACTTGTGCAGTCTGGCCTCATGTGTCACTCCCATGCATTGCCACAATGTCCCTTGTAGCTGTGCCCTCACCATCAGTTCCGGCAGAAGCAGATACCACAACACCTCATGCTGAACCACGACGCCTGATGCCACCTTGTGCCGCCAAGGCAGTCTCAATGCCTGGCCAGTACCGAGAGTCACCATGGCAACCCAAGTTGAGGTACGTGGCCGTACCCACTTCATACTCTAATACGTCCCAGAGGAAGGCCAGCCAAACCCACACACGCCGAACACAAGTAAGTGAAGTGCGATGAAAGTTGAATACACACGTACTCGTAAACCACTACGTTAGAACTGAACAGGACTCGTTACAGACCTGTAACCAGAAGAAATTTAAACTAGCCGCCAGTCAAAGACAGTGAGAGATGCAGACACTCACAATTAGGTTAGATTAAATCAAATGTGAAACCAGTGTAAGTGCCAACCCAACTGTCATCAAGCGGGGAAGTAGGAACCGGTAAGGTAAATGTAACAAACATTTATTTAGACACTCGACTATGTGCATACTGAACTCGTAAATATAGCAGTCATTACGCTGTAAGTGATTAAACCAGTAACTACAGATGTTTTACACCTCACCAGTGACAAGGTTCTGAATAATTAGTGGCCAACAGCCCACATAAATTGCGTAGTATTACTTAGAGACGCTCACCATAGTAGCGATAAATTTATGAACGTATCACGTAGAGATGCTCACCACAGTACCTGCGATAAGCGAAGACAGACACTTCCACAAAATGCAAGTTAGAATTAGCCTATGATTAAAAAGGTCTTTTAGATAATTTTGATTTTTAAATAATGATTTGATGTGTCGGTACACCATTAAATATAACCATGAGTTTTTACAGTGTACTTGTGATGATCGCCCACAAGAAGAATGCCGTTTTGCAGGAGTGTATTTTCTGCTCTGTTTGACTTTTGTATTTATTGTGTGTTTACCTTGAACATTCTATGAACTTACACAGTGAACATGTTACGATTAAATGGACAAATGCAAGGTAAAGTAGAAATTAGCTTTTGTAAATGTAATTCAGGTGTAGGTAAACTTTTAAATATAACTATGAGTTTTCAAAGTGTATTTGTAAAGATTGCCTACAAGAAAAATGCTGTTTTACAGGAATCTGTGTTTATGCTATACTTTTTATTGCTCATATTTGTCTAGTATTCTTGTATGTTTGCAATATCTTGTGCACCACCACAGAATCAAACTAGAACTCTGAGCCACAGAGCTCCCATGAACTCACTACGGTGAAACCAGGTGCAAGATATTTTTAATTTCATTTATTAAAGTGTTTTGTGTGCTTGTTTAAAGTGACCTCCGTGCGCCAATTGCCGCAATTTTAATGTATATTTTATTCAAGAGTTCTCGCATTGTGTCGTTGGTGCCCAGGTGATAAAAGGCCTGAGGCTGGCAAACTCTCAACCTGTCATACGTAACTGTTCAGCTTGCTGTAAGACCCACAGGTTACCTCGGAAAAATTTTCCTTTTCTTTCATTAATACTGCAGCAAGCTCCGGGATAGTTAGTGACGTTTTCCCTGCCTTCCGTGAGTAAGGCTTGAACATAGTTTTTATTCTCCCGCGTTTTTCGCATGTCGTCATTTATATGTGTTTTTATTCCAGGTTTTATGTGTATATTATCTTGTAAATTACCACAACGATATGTTGACTTTTGTGGTGTGCGTCTGTCCTGACACTAATCCTCACCACAGGGGGGGAAACCCATTAGCACCGTGCAGCTCTCTGCTTCTCCTGGGCAAGGGGCAGAGAGAGGAAGCCCACCTGAAAAGAGAGGCAGAACTACAGCTGGCGTGGTTCTCCAGCCGAGCACAGAGCGAGCGAAGTAACAGCGGTCAAGCAGCCCAACACTAAGCCTACCTGACTTCAAAAACTTTTTCTTCTTCTCTTCACGACTCTTGCCTAGAACTTCAAAATGAGGGGGCCTATGCCTTCACGATGAGTCGTCATCACAACAAAAAAAGGGGGGGGGATTGACGTGTGCCGCTTATACTACTATTAATACGATTGCGACTCATCTCACTTCAAACCAAGTATACCTACTTCTACCCACGAGAGAGTCAAACCCCGCGCCAACCCGTACACGGACGTCGTGGTCTGCCACAATCCTGGAGGGCAGCCGGACATGTGGATACGAGAGGTTGCGCAAGCCAGCGGCGCGTCACTCCCCCCCCCCCCCCCCGCACTGAGAGCCAACAAGTTGTCAGCCGTCTCAGGGCATGGCTGAACACCACTGAAGATATGCGAAGGCCGAGAGATGACTAGAAGGTTTCTACCCCCACTCCGGCCTCGCACCGGAGGGACGTCACACCCCTCCCCCCCACGGCTGCCGCAACACCTGCAACCCTGACTTTATAAGTTTGTGGTTTCCGTTAGAGCTCTGCAGCACCCGCGACCAGACGCTTCAGTGACGTCAGTCAACAATAGTTACCAGAAGCTCATCATTGATAACTAGACATTCAACACACCCCGCTATTATAGCAGTGGTTTAACTTTCACCGTCTCTTATAGACATCCTGCTGTATAGTTAGTTTGTTTTTATATTAATCAATCATCGGCAGTTTTTATTAACTTTCCCAATTAGCCTAGGACCAGGTCATCTACACCTGGCTAACCTAGGTAACATCCAGCCACTCGTCTGCTTGGCAGGAGTTAGCACAAGTCACTGTGTTATTAAGCAATTAATAAACACATATTTGTTCTTCCAACCACAAGTCTCATTTCTAGAGTATTTCTACGTCAGCTTCTGGGAGGATATTGAGTCGTGCACTATTGACCGTGGGTGGGATATTTTACTATGAACTAGCTACGGCTGGAGACACCCCTAAAAGAGGCTCCAGACCGATACACATCCATTAGACAGCCATCTATTATATTCCTATCGAGCATCCAGGTGCCGGAGGAATAGAATAGGGGAACCCCAACCAATAGGAATACTTTTCACCCAGGGAGAGACAGTACGCCAGAGTTGTATCCCCACCGAGCACCTAGGTGATGGCAGGGATATTTGCTCAGGTGCTACGGGCTGGCCTTGGTTGGGAAATCACACCCAGTAGCTTGTGCACTGCTACAGTGGTGGCCCACGTGGCTTCAGCGCTTCTGGTCTGTCCGCCGATGTTGGGGACCTTCTGAAGCACCGGGCTCGTGCTACCAAGCCGCTACTGGGCAGAAACTATTCTAGGGTTTTCTTCGTGTCCGTGGTGATCGACCCACAGTTCTCAGCAGCATTCTTACTCTATGCCATATAAAGTGAGGCACGGCTCAAGGAGAGAGGCACAAAGGATTGCTCACCTTGCTGCCAAGCAGCGGGCTGGTTTAGCTCCCCATACAGCGGATTGTCAGGTGGAACGAGACCAAGCCGCCTTACTCAGGTTATTAGAGAGGCCGACCTCTCCAGTGTATGTGTATGATATTCTCTCTCCCCCTACTCGTACGCACTCTCATTACCACCCTGTCCTGAGTAGTGTGGTTAACGAGACAGAGGGACATCTTGGGATCTCCAATGCAATCTTTTGGAGTCCGGAAGCAGCCAAGTGGAGCCACAAGTATCGTATTGTCCAGTACGATCTCCTCGCCACAACGTCGTCTGTCGACACCAGCATCTCCAGTCTGCAGCCAGCCACCACTCACCGCCAGTCACCGACAGTAACCAAACATGTGGACACTAAAAGGGTCGATAAGCATAAGGGGCTAGTCACTCAAAATATAAATAACTTTGTTCCCCTGCGGAAGGCTATGTGCCCCATCGTTTTATCCAGCCGGAAGCAATCCCAACCGAAAACACTAGACGCGCCTCTGACCTAAGCGCATCAAAAGCCACGATGACTGTGTCCCAATTAGTTATATGGACACGCTTCAACGTTGAGAAAACAACACTACAAAGTGAACAATGACACGGGCCTGCGGTCGATAAAGTGGCAAGAAATTTCGTTAGCTGTAATTTTGTAAGTTTCACTTCAACATTATCGACAGCACTTTTTTAGCACACGCTGCATCACTTTCTTTCTTTTTAAAACATGCCTAGTGTATTTTATGAACAATTATTTGTTTAAAAAATATTTTATTTACGCATTTGCACATGTGCTTTGAAGGTAAAAAAACAACATGGCTCTTTGTCATTTTGCATTTTTGCTAACATCAGCAAGATACAAAATACCAAATTACAGAATATGCCACCATTTTTGATTACAAAATCGGGTCACATGATCATTTTGTCAACAAAATGTGCCATTTTGGACATGACCTCCAGGCGGTCAGACACATGATTCACAGTGGGCGTAAATGGATGACTACCGCAAGTCTCTGTGACAGGCTGAGAATTTAAAGAGATAAATATCAGCTCATGTGGCACAGTGATAGACATACATGGTACAGCTGCTTGTTAAACGACACATGTTACATCTTCGCCTTGCCGCAGAAGCTGCAGTAGACTTTAAGAAAATTCAAAAAGTAGCATGGATAAGCCAAAAACTGGTTAAGCAAAAAGCACGAATAAATGGGAGTGTACTGTATTTACAACAATTTAACTCTGCTTTCGTTATAAAGTCCTTGCGTAAACAGGCATTAGCCTGAATTCATTCTTCACCTATGAGGAAGTCTGTACTTTACTAGGAAAATTTGTGTTTCGCTGTTACTAACTATGATGTCTATTTGATCTGCTGTTAACCCTGGCTATTATAGCACAACTGGTTTATATACAATGTCACTGGAAACTTGCACTCTATTGGAGCTATTACAGCTGCTGGGTTAATTGCACTGGTTCATTTGCATTTAATGGAGCACTGATTTACGTATGTCACTGTGTTCATAGGCTAAGACTTTATTATATGCTGAAGTACATAGTCTGTCTTATATTAGCACTTACTGGCTTTGACTGACATCACTGTCACTGATAACAGTAATTTTACAGCTGTTTTAATACTGGCATTTATACAATGTCACTGTTGAGTATTTGTAAACTCACACACTCCTTTTACTGACTGTCTCTGGTTTGAGTTTGGATTTGCATGGACGACCTTGCTTCCTCAAGGCTGTATGGTGTTGGTATGGCCATGTGAACTTGGAAGTGGGTCGCCATGGTGACTCACGGTAACGTCCGGGCTGAGAGGTGCTGTGGTAGGTGCAGGGGGCATCTCTGGTGTCCTCTCCTCCTGGAGTGGCAGTATCTGGGTTGTCATCAGAGGCAGGAATTCTTCAGCATTCCGTGCCCCCTCGACACTGCTTGACACATCCTCCCTTACTGAAGGCAAACTCTTGTGGGTCTCACTGCCATCTGGCGTTGAGGCCTCTTGGGTGGCCTCATCTTCCTGGATGGACAAGGCGGACGTGGTGGCTATCTGAGGCAGGAGCTCTTCTGGCACCCCTACCTCATCGGTGCTGGTGAGCACTTCCTCTCCTTCAGGTCATGCTACGGTGACCTTGCTGCCATCCGGCATCGAGGTCTGGGTGGTGCTTACGTACTTTAGGATGGACGTGAGTGGTGTCGCCATCTGGGCAGGGACTCTTCGGGTACCCCTACTCCATTGGCTTGGTGGCTGTACTCCTCCTGGGGAGCAGGGTCAGTGGCTATGGTCTCGTGGCCACCTGGCACCGAGATCCTGCAGGGTACCACGTCCTCCAGGAGGGCATGGTGGGGTTGGCAATCTGAGGCAGGGCCTCTTCGGGCACCCCTGCTTCGTCTGCATGGCTGGGCTCTGCCTCCCGGCTGGAAGGCGTTGCATAGGTGGTCTCGCTGCCATCCAGCACGAGATCTTTTGGTTTGCCACATCCTCCTTGGTGGATGCCGCGAGGTTGGCCATCTGAGTTAGGGTCTCTTCGGTCACCCCTGCCTCGTCAGCATGGCTCGGTTCCACCTCCTGCCTGGAAGGCGGTGCATAGTTGGCCTCGCTGCAATCCGGCATCGAGACCTGATGGTGTGTCACGTCCTCCTAGGTGGACGTGGCGAGGTTGGCCGTCTGATGCAGGGGCTCTTCAGGCACCCCTGCCTCATCGGCATGGCTGGCCTCATCCTTCTCCTAGATGGGGCTGGGTTGTTGTCATTGTTGGGGCTCCCTGTCTAAGGGGCTCCGTCACGACAGTTCAGACACGGTCGGGGTCATGCGGCCAAACCTGGCAGTCACTCACCTTCCGAAGTTTGTTGGGGTGTAGGGCAGCGTCCTAATGGATGCTACTCTTCAAAGTACTTGGGGTTCCTCCTTCATGGGATTTGGTTTAACATTTCCTCCTCTTGTGGCCCGGTGGGGCCTTGGGTCCCGGAAGGTTGGTGGTGGAAGTTTGGCAGGTGTAGGTGGCGAAGAGTCATCTTCCATCTCCCCCTCTCCTTCTTCATTGCCCGAGGTTCGCACTTCTTCGGGGTCCTGGGTACCAGCTGGACAAGGGCCAACCTGTCCTGTGGTGGCCTTACGTATTAGTCCTTGGTTTTCCTCTGCCCAGTACATATTTTATTGTCTTCCTACAATCTTTTAGGATCCTTCCCACTTGGCGGCGAGTCCAGCACTGCATTTTCCACCAGCTTTGCTGAGTGGGTGACTGCGGAGGAGCACTACTTCACCTATCTGGAAACTTCTCACTCCTGTCTTAGGTTGTGGATACTTGTGGGCTATGTAATGGTCTTGGGTGGCATGCGCCCTGTGGTCCGGGCCAGGGTTGCCAACCTGATGTCCTCCATAGCAGCATCTTTGTGAGAACTTGTTCCTACTGCCAGTCACCTGGACGGCGGAGATTTCATCTCAGAAGGAGCTGACTGGAGTTGGTATTTATTGCCTCATTGTTTCTTCTCCTGATAGTGAAGAGAATGTTGGGCAGATGCTTATCTTAGTGATGGTGATTTTCGCATGTACTGAGTTGGAGGTTCTTCAGCTCCTGGTTTCTCTGCTCAATGGGATTTGCTTGTGGGTGGTATGGGGGTAGGCCACGTGTTTACCCCCATGCATTGCAGGCCGTTTGCCACTTGTGACTGTAAATTCAGTGCTATTATCTATCATTATGGCCTGTGGGTATCCTCAGCAGGGAAATATTTCAGTTTCAAATTTTCTGATTATGTTCTAGGTCTCCTGGCTGGGTAGGGGAAATGATTCCACCCAGTGGAAAAACTGGTCTGTGACTACCAGTAGATATTGGTTTCCTTTCGTACTGCTGGGATATGGCCCCATTAAATTGGCCATCAAGTGGGTCCAAGCGGTATGAGGCCGACTGGGTTTCCGGTGGGTTGGGGCACGAAGTAGGCTTTGCCACGACAGCATGCCTCACAGTTGTACATCCCGGCTTCTTCCGTCCCATGTGCAGAATTTTCCAATGTTCCGAAGCATCTCCTCTGTGTCAGGATGACCGATTTGTGTGTGGTCATGGGGGTGGCAGCTTAAGTCCGCCCTCAGGTTTCTTGGTAACCAGATCTTCCACGAGGCCCCAGGCAGGTTGTCCACTCCGAGACCAGATAACGTCATCTCAGAAGTTAAAATCGCTGGGGTTGGTTCTAGAGGAGACGCTGGGTGTCTGGGTCTTTCTGTTGGTGGTAGCTGATTTGATATCGGCTGAGTTGTTGCTGGAGGAGCTGGATGTGTTCCTCAGGACTTCTCGTACGGGCAGAAGGAGGGGTCATTCTCTCCCATTCTTCCTCTTCTTCCCCCCCCCCTACTCCCTTCAACATTGAGGTGCGGTTTGCGTGATAAGGCATCCGGCAGGTCATTAGACTTGCCCAGGCAGTGCTGTACTTCAAAGTCAAACTCCGTTAGGAACATATCCTATATTCCGAACTTGACCTTGGTTTTTTTTTTACTCGTGTAGCCATTGAGGGCCTTGCTGTCTGTGCGGAGTATGAAGTGCTTATCCTCTAGGTGATATCGGTACTTCGCGACTGCCTAGATCACGGGGAGGCACTCTTGTTCGTTAATATGATATCTCTGTTCTGTGGCGTTCAAAGGGGTGCTGGCATATTCAATGACCTGTGGTCGTCCGGTGGGGTCCTTCTGATATAGGACTACACCCAGCCCGTTCTGGGTGGTGTCTGTTTGTAATATGACAGTCACCCTGTTTATATTACCAATATAGATCTGTTGCTGGCCATAATCCATGACGCACTGTTGTTGACATAGCCATGGCTAACCTAATATTACCGCCTCAGTAAACCTAATATTACCACCTTGGTAATATTCAGCAAAAATAAAAATTTGGTTGAGTGGTCTTGACAGTATACTCTTACTGGTAGATTAGTCCGGCCGTCGACCTTAAGGGACTGGTCGTGTTGTGCCATGTGCATCAACTGGTTTTGTGGGCAAAGTAAAGCTCATGCTGGAGTGAGCAAGTCACTTCTTATAAAGTTCCCCATAGCAGCGGAATCTAGCAGGACGTGTGTCCTATGCCCATTAATTCCCACCTCTCTGTGCAGGGCTTTAGGTGGGTCGCTTTCTTCAACTAGTCTTTGGAGGAAGATGGGCCCGTGGTTCTGGTGGTGGTGGCCTTCCTCGCACCTTGAGTACGGCATTTCCCGTCTGGTTGGGCCTCTGTTCATCTGCGGGGGTCAGGGACCCTTATTGTTCCCCCATTTCCCCACCTACCCTCGGCCTGCCTGCTTGGCAATCTCGGTTAAAGTGCCGTACTGTGCAGAACAAGCACTTCAGGAGCGTCGAAGTGAGGGGTTTGGAAGGCGGAGAGTTCCTCCACTTGGGCTGCTTATCAGTATCCTGGCTTTTACTGGCACATGTCTTGTCTATAAGGGCTTGTTTTTTGTCATTTCTTTCTGTTCCACATGCCCTTTCCACTAGCTTATCGACTGTTTTCTGTTTCGGAATTTGTAGTAAATTTCGCAACTTAGGAAGTAGCATGTATGTAATGTGGTGCATGCAGCTTTCCTCATTTCCCTTAGGGAAAATTCTTTTATACATCTGCACTTTTTGCCTGACGAAAATCTCGGTCTCTTCCTCAGAAGCCTGGGTTCTGCTATGAAATTCTGTGGTTATGTGTGCTATTACTTCTTCACCTGAAAACCGAGTAGCAAGGCATGATCACAGCTTCCCCCAATCAGTGATAAACTCACCGTATTTATTCCACCATTCGAGGGCTTTTTCCCTTAATTGCTTCGTAATTGCACTGCTTAATTGGAACCTCGTTATCTCACAGTTTCTTTTTGCACTCTAGGGTAAACATGATCAGTTTTTCGTGTGGTCTTCCTGCGAACTCCGGAAGTTGAGGCCCGTCGCTACCCCGGGTGGTTGTTATGCTATGGTGAATGCCAGGCTTATGAGGTCAGTATTCCTTCGCACATTTGCAAACCTCATACCTATACACGAGGCCCAGTCTCGTGATTCTCTCATCGGGCCAGCCTATGCATATGTGATGATGAGTCTGAGCACATACAATGCATCGTACCATATTAATTCCTTGCCTGGCGCAAGTAAGCCAGCTGCAATATGTAGTCTGGCGGGTTCATCAGAACTCTAGTCTGTCTGTGTACCTGGGCTCATCTGTCCATGCTAAACAGAGATAATGGAAGCTGTGTTGGTAGTGTGCTCATATGAAGTTTACCTCCCGTGCAAGGGCAAGTGGCTAAATGGCACCTTTTGGGTTGTTCGGTAGTGGCCTCAGCCATGGTGTTTGTTGTGTCTCCTTGGTCGGCTATGTTAACTTCTGTATCTGACGTTTTGACTATTTACAATTGAGCGCCACTGGGTGTTTTCAGACTCCTGGAAGTCTGGCTGATTTTTTGTTGGACGCCCTGCAATTTAAATTGAATATCAAGGTCGAGCTGGCCTAATTATATGCTTGGGCCCCACGAAAACTCTTGATGCGTAATATCTGTGATTGATGGGGATGTCATGATAGGACTAGTTTAATGTGTTTCAGTCAGAGACACGGCTGGTCGTCAAGATTGACCTATGGTTTGTTCACTGGAGCCTGGCCGGTATACAACCTGAGGCACGTGGTTTGGCGGCTTAATACAAAGTCTGGAATGTGCTGAATGACCTGACGTATTACCAGCCTGCACACAGCAACTGGTTTACCTTTGACGGGCATCGCATGGGGTAGCTCCTGGCTCTGCTTCAATTGGGGTCGCCTCCTGGTGCAGTTAATGCCCAGACTTGTGGCGAAGGTGGTGCTGCACCGGGTGATGCAGGTAGAACCCTGAGGAGGTATGCTGGCTCAGCTGAGGTGGCACCATAGGTTTGCAAGAACCAGTGGTACCTTGAGACCTTGGCAGAGGGCGACAACGATGGGATGTGGTTCTCTGGCAATCTTGAATGGTGGCTGAAATAAGGTGGGGGAGGGAGCTGGGAGCTGAGGCCTCTCCAATGGTTGGGTTGCATCAGCTAGTTCCCGGGGTGTTATGCTGCAAAGTGCAGTTGGGGATAGAGGTTACCCCAATTTAAGCTTGTTGTTGGTAGCTGCCTTTCTAATGTGCAACCTGGTATTACTCTTACAGGTTTAAGGCATGTAGGTAGGTTCTTTGGTCGGCTACGCAAGAGAGAAGCAGGCGACACTCTAACTAAGTGTTAAGCCAAGCCAAGGGCAATCCAAACAGAATCGTACTCGAGTACTCTAACCGGCGACAGTTCAGCGCGGAGGTTAGAACAGTGGGATTATTGCAGTAGTCCGACAACAAAATGGTTGTGAACCAAAAGGGCAAGACCTACAGACCCAGTATCTCACTCTTTTTGGCGACAATTCAGTGTGGTGGATGAGTGAATGGAATGGACTGACTGACTTAACCGCCTTATGGTTGTGACCTAATAGTTGGGGCTGTACCATACTCCACACCAGGTGCACAGTATGGGTGGCCATCTAATGTGTATTATTTTGACGTGTGTGCATCCAGTTAAGAGAGGCCGCAGTCTTACATTAGGTTCGGAAAATAGGTTGGGAATGCCGCAATCTCCTGCTCTTCCCTGGTGGGCTGACTTTTACGGAAGTTGGAGTTACACTCACCCTTAGTAAATGAGTACTTGGAAGTTAATAGTAGATGTGTTTATTCTGAGAATAAAAACCCATGCTAACTCCTAATTTACGTACTACTGTAACGGGAGTTACCTTACGCAAAGCAGGTGAAGGAGACTTGAGTCTGTACTTACAAAGCAGATGCAGCTAGGTAGCTATAATACTGGTTAACCCTAACAAACTTGATGTTTGTTGTCCACAAGGGACTCGTGTATCACTACCAGAAAGGTAGTGGGTGTATAAAAGGGATGTTGACTTCTTCGGGTGCTTCTGGTGAAGGTCTTGTAGAGCGTCTGGTAGGTCACGAAGACGTCGGTGTTAGAATTCCACCTGCCCGCGGGCTCTCTGAGGTGCGGAGGTGGCGGGGTGAGCTCCTCATCCCGTGTGCGAACTACACTCTATGGTGCTATCTCTCGGTCCCTTGGCAAAAGCAGGCGTTTGTTATGCGGGGTTGAATCTGCGGCGTGAGCTTAAGCACTTAGCTAGCCACAATTTATCCTTCCACCACAGCTGTTTTGTCACTAAAGAAAGAGACTTTTGTAAACAAATGTTTGATTCCAATGCAACCTTACACTCGTTGAATTTACAATATAGACAAATAAATATTATTCACACACTACAAAAGTGTTGAAAGTGTGGCTTTTCAGCCCACATGCATTTCAATAATAATAGTAATGGTTTACAAAAACGTTATTTACAATACACGCAGACTGAAGGTGGGGCTGCAATTGACGTATACCTAACACATTCACAGTTATAGCGTTTAACCGCATACAAAACACAACACAAGCACAATAGCCTAGCTACAATTGATGTAACGTATAAAAAATTATTAGTTTGTTTATGTTGCCACATTTGTACCAAAGAAATTAAGTTCTGTAGTTGGGAGTGGTTTTTTTATCCAAATAAATCATTTCAAGTGATCTGAGACATTTTTCAAATTAGAAATTATACCTAAAAACATTACAAATAATAACTACTGATAAAACATTCAGATAACACCAACTAAATACTCATATAAACATGATGAGAAAAAAGTACATGCACAATGGTGTTCACCGGGCGGGCTAGAAACTGGAAATGTTTACTGTCCGTGCATGCCGACATGCTCTGTCATAATTGCTAAACATGTTTTTAAAGTCCATTCACCGAAAAAAAAAAACATAATTTAAACCATAAATGTTATAAACATAAATAAAATTTTAAACTATAACTTTTAGTTCTGAGTACTCTTTTCTTCAAGAGCCATCATCAAAATTGCCAACCCAACAACATGTATCCCACAGCAGTTCATCAACTGACACAATACTTTACAAGCAAGAGCATTTAATGTTTACATAGTGTGTAGGTTGGTCACATTGTCTGTCAGATTTTACCCCACTTATATGAAATGGAGAAAACTTGTTCAATGATTCATTCAACGGAACACTGTTGGCTATTTGGGTATTCCGAGGCTACTCAAAATGGCGTGTAGTGAAGCGTAGTTATTAACAATTTCCTGTTTTTTTTAAATTACATTACTGTTATTTGAATTGCAATGGGTGCAGTTGAATCTCCTATTTATCACACCGTAATGCATTAAGGTGCTGTTGGGCATGGGGGAAATAAACATACATTACCAATTAAAATCTGTGGTGCTGAATGAAGTTTGGGAGGATATTTACATGTTTCATTATATAAAAATTTTTTTTTAGATAATTCCATTTTTGCTAACTTGTGAGTAAAATTAGATACTGACAATTATTTTACACCAAAATTAAGTTTGGACTAATTTGTGGACATTCTGTTGAGTTGAGGTTATGTTTTCATGATTCACTAACCTTGAGTGTGGCATACGTAGAATAAAATCTTTGATTTTATTAAGCCCGCATTGTCTTCTTTTGTTTTTTGGGCCAATAATAATAAATAATTTAAGTTGCCCAAAAGCACTTTTTTGTTTCGAAGTTTGAAGTAAAATATTTGTTTAGAATACGAAGCCGAATATTAAAAATATTTGATTCAAATTCAAATTTTCGAAGCTTTGCCCACCCCTAACTAATATTTTTTCCATGTTTGACTAAAACTTAAACAAAAATTTCTTCACAAAGGAACTTACAAAATTCTTCTTCCAACCTGCAAAACACAAAAAAAAATTTCTTTTATCCTTCTTTTTAGGTCCAGCTCTTGTTTTCCCAGGAATCCCACAATGTCCTGTGTTGAGACAAAGTATGTACAGCTTTTGTCAATGTATTTTTGATGTTATCAGCATACCTCGGGGCATCGCATTTCAGCTCTCAAGACATCTTAAATTGTAGCAGAAGCTGTTTTTCAGGTGTGTTCATTCCCTTTGGTGAAATCTGTAGTAGCTGATGTTCTAGACGGTCTCAAAGTTTGTCCTTCAGTCACACATTGGGTCGCCGGTTATTACATTTCACTAGAATCAATACAATTCACACGTGGGCTGCCGGTTGTTACATTTCATTTAAATCAGTATGTAGAAATTCTATAATTTTTATTACTTCGTACTTCTTCTCAAACAAGTTAAAAAAAAATATTTCTTCTTATACAAAATGGACAATTAATGACATTATCTTCTCAAACACAATAAAATTCATATTATTTGTATTCAATTATTAATACTTCACCTTTAAAAATGTTCCATAGCAATATTCTCCATACAAACATATTATCCATCTGCCTTTTATGGTGGTGGCAAGATATCTGCTAAAGAAATTTACGTTCAGTTTTACTTCTGCCTTGCTATTGTCACCTGTCCTCTGATAAGCTGTCGTTTGACCGAGCCACAACTCTCCGCCAACCAGCAATGGCGAGACAAGAGACAATCAGGATAATTTTCTATCGTGAATTTGTTTAATAAACATTCAAATTCTTTCTACCATCTAGGGAATAATTGGAAAATAACAAATACAACATGGAATACTGAATACCATCTAGAAATAAATTAAAAATACTTACACATGATCTCTATGTCAATAAACTATTAAATTAACCAAAGATTATACTGCATTTTGTTTAACTTGTATATAAAGCAAATTTTGGAAGTGATAGTAAATAATGTGAGAACATAAGCAAGTATTCCATGATCAATTCTAATTAAAGTATCTCTGACCAACGGTAAACATAACCCCTCAAAAACTGCAATGTTAAAATTTATTATGCTGGGATTGCGGTCCCGTTCACAGCACACACTACTTCTCTAAGTTGCAGTAGCATAAGGTTTGATTAACCTTTTCCTACTCTCTCTGGTTTTGACAATGGGAATCAACATTGTTTACATTTTGTACATGAAGTTAAATGTGAGAACAACATTTCTGTACCATAATTTATGGGAAAACAATGAATTAAACGTATAGGTGAATAAACGAAATGTAGGGAAAAACAGTGCAGAATGAGAATACGTAAATACCAGAAACATAAAAACGGGATTCTGCTGTATTCACTTCCCACTAGCCTTTCCATTTTTCTTCTTTTTTTTTTTGGGCTGTGTTTGGCATAGCTGCTAGAATGTTTGCTTTCCACCTAGGCAAGCTGGATTTCATTCTCAACAGGGTTACGCCAGGATTTTCGCATGTGGAAATTGTGCTGGCTTATGCCATTGGTCTATCTGTTTTCTCAGGGATATACTATTTCCTGTGCCTTTGCATTCCGGTGCTGCTCTGTACCGCGCTTAATCCTCATCTGCTCTCAAGACCTTGTTAGAGTAAGTCTCCACTCTCTTTCATTCTCTCTAAGTAATTTATTTATGACTACAGCATAAGGAATGTTACTAATGAAAACATAATCATTCCATACATTTTTAATATGTTTTTCTTATATCTAGAACAAAACATGGAGGTGTTTTACAAAAATTGTGTGCATCTTGTGTGATAATAGCGGCACACTACGCATTTAGTTCAGTCTCAGAAAATAATTTATATTTCAGTAATTTAAGGAATGCTGCAGTGTTTTGTGTTGAGTGTGTGGAGTTTTTCTTAACTAATATGATTCTGATTACTACTTTAAAAAATGAGCGATGAATCCACTATAGCTGTTCATGAATGTGATGTGTTGTAAATTTTAATATCTTTAGTGACTTATTTCGAAATCCAAAATTTTAATAATAGCGTGCATGATGTTAAGTCAACAACTTTAAAATTGTCTTAATAAAAATTAATGTTCATTTATATTATCAATACTACAGTGCGAATATAAAATTTGTGTGTAAATTTTAGTTATCTGTGTTTTATTGGCTCCATGAGATTTTATGCAAACCAGGACCTAATTTGCTTCTTTCACCTCACAAATAGGTCAGTTATGTGGAATTGACAGTGATTTATGAATTTTTTGCTGGCATTGTTTGATCTTGCTGTTATATTATTTCTACTACATGATTTTTCCAAGTCATACGTATGCAGTTTTCGTTTACCATTTAAGATGATGTCAATGTTTGTTTTTAATAGGTGCTAGCATGGACAGTGTAGACCTGCTACCAAGTCCAGGCATTGGCTCGGAATGGACAAGATCATTACCAACAGATGAAGGACGAGAATCGGATCAGATTTTTGAATTTGATGGAGCTAGCTCAGCAGTTGCCATACCACCTGATGTATTGGACCATAATCTTGCCTCAACATTCACAATTGCAACATGGATGAAACACAAACAAAATCCTGAACAAGATAAGCATGTGAAAGAACACATACTTTGCTCTGCTGATGATCACAGTGAGTACCATATTTTATATGATACATGCAATACAAAAAAATTTCAATAAAAAGAAGACTATAATTTAAAATAATAAATTTTTAAAAATGGTATTTTAAATTATGTGGCTTGTGTATGCACCAATGGGAGAAAAACCTGTACTTATTGAGTTTTTTCTTACAAAAAAGTTACTCATTGTACTTACTTAAACACTATAAGTGATTTTTCCTTTCTTTTTGTTTTACTACTGCTGTGTCTTCCCCTCGACCACTGAAACTGTATTGTCTGAGCCAGGGTATGTGTCCATCACTCAAAATAGTTGCACCTACTATTTCAAAGTAAATGGTTTTGCCTGAAAATGTTAGTAAAACATTTTAAGAGGAATTATTATTTACAAATATGTTTTCTTTTGGGATTAAAGGTCTTTTTTCCCATAAGGTTGGTGTTTCATTGTATCGGCCGTAAAATTAACATGAATTTAAAACATAATATTTATTTAACTCAAGGGGTAGCATTTTCACGAATAAATTTATATGTCCAGAAGCATATAGTTGATCTCCGCTTGTCACCAAAAATTGTTTGAACATCGAGCGACTTGTGTTATAAGTGTAAAGTTCATTTTAAATAACTTATTTTGGGGAAATTGGAGAATTTATATTGATTTATTTCAATATACGCGTGTCTTTTGAATAAACTGATAAAATGTAAGGTCATATTTGACACCTTTTGCCATCTAATAATGGGTAGGTAAGCACCGAGCTAAGTGCACTGTAACTCACTACAGGGAAAATTAGAGGACGTGGTTTTGAATGATTAATTATTAAAGGCAGTCAAGAAATCAATTTTAATCAATTTATTTATTAATTTCTGTCTGAAAATTATAAGTTTTCTTTGCAGTAAAATATAATTAATTGCTTTAAAAGACAGACATTTGCCACGGGCGCTAACATGCAGCAATGTGGAGGGGTAATCCTCTCGCCGCCAACCCTCCTTCACCTGCCGCCGTGAACACACTGCCCAATTGATAACTTCTCTGTGTGCTCTTAGCTAAACAAGTGTGTGCTGAGACATTCAAAATTAGACTTTGCATTCAATGTCATATTATTTTCATTTTTAGAGGGTTTTAAAAGTTTTAGGTCAGCTTGCATTTGGTGTCAGATTACAATCACTTATATATGGTATTTTAAGACATTGTTTTCTTTATTTACTCTAGTTTAGGTGAAATGTGTTTTATTTTATTATTTATAATAATAATTTTTCTAAAATGTCCATTTTTATTGTTTTTTTTTAGCTGAATGTTTTTTTTTTTACAGATAATGTACATCTCGTAATAAACTCAACATAAAGTTTTATAAGATTAGAAGTTGTATTTTATTCATGTACATACTAGAAACCGCATCTACTGAAATCCCACATGTATGGACATTTTTTGCCAGTCCCTTGAATAATGATAGATCAAGAGTCGACTGTACAACTTTTAGTTATGAGTACTACTGTCTTTCAAAGCCATCATCAAAATCACCAACTTAACAACATGCATTCTGCTGCAGTTCATCAGCTGATGCCTTACTTTACAATTAAGAGCATTTACTGTTTACTGTGTGTGTAGGTTGGTCTCATTGTCCAATTTTACCCCACTTATATGAAATAGACTATAGTGATATTTTTCAATGTCTGAAAGGGTCTCGTTATTAAGGCTGTAAACTCAAATAACTGTAATAACATTGTAATGCTCATTACCTCCAGAAAATGTTTGAATCTTTATCTGTGGAAGTTCAATTGATAAGTTGGTGTAAGGAGAATGCAAATAACCAACCTGACCAGCTGTCCTCTTTTGCTGCTGTTCTATGTCATTGCAGTCACTTGAATGCTGTATTACATTTTATTCCTCATGGAAAGTAAGTATTTTCTTTTCTTGATTGTTTGTGTGGTCATTGCATTGTAAAAACTTGAGAGTTATGTTTTTCACTTCCTTGACAGTCCAGTAAGTTTAGCTCAGTGGTTTGTTTGCTACTGAACGGATTTCCTTGTGTTATCTTGTCTGTCAGGGATTGTACAGGTTGGCAGAGTGTGCGTACCAAGGTCAACTAACCTGTCAAGCTTTTGAGATCCATTACAGACAGCTGTCACCAGAGGACAATTAATAGCAGACAATGGTGCCTGGCTTTAATGAAGTAACATAAAAGGGGGGGGGGAGGAGAACCTGAAGGGTGATCCAGAATTTGAAAAGGTAGATGGGGCGTGAAGTGATTAACTGCCACTGTGTTGAAAAGTGCAAGCATGGCGTGGGAAGTAAGCACTTAAATAAAGCCTTTGGGTGACCTAGTCTGCAGGCTGTTTCCATCCCAAGCAATGGTTGATACTTCCAAGCACTGAATTCTAAACAGGTTGGGCCATTAAATGCATTGAGCACAGAGGACCATGTTTCAATGTGAGGCTAACATTAGATGCAACATGAGATTTGAGAGGACAGTAAGAAAGAGAACGGACAGTTGGCACGGTCACCGTGGCTTTGATTTTGCGTGAGACCAAGCACGCGGTGTTACAGGTTTATTCACTTACTTTGCGCTTAGTGCCAGTTACTCTGACGGGGCACATTAGTTGGCGACATGGAACAAAGTTCTCTACTGTTGGTCGGGTAACTAGTTTACATGAAACTACCTTATCTGTGTCGTTTTCCACTGTGGGATTGATTACGGAGGTAATCAACTGGTGGGAGATGTCGGGTATACCTGGCTTACTCAGTTTATTTTCGGCCGAAGATGCTGCTGCGGGTATTGCTGACTGGAACTGGAGGTGTAGACAACTGGCTTTAGGACGATGATACTGTGCTGGCCAACACAGTATCGTAGGTTCCAGGCAGCTGACTCTAGACTCCAAAACCTAGGGTTGGCTACTCTGTACCTCGTACTATTCCGTGTACGAGGGGATGGTATGCCCTGAGGATACGTATGTGCTGCGGGAAATAAATATACATATATACAGGAGAGGTAGAACTCTAATAAGCGGGTTAAAGTGGCGCTCTCCAATTCAGCTTGCCTACTCAAAGTAGAAGGGGCTAGTACACACTGCCGCTTGGCTGCGATATAGGCTGTCCTTTGTTCCTCCCTCCTTATATATAACCTCTATGCCTTTCTCTAAAAGGCATAGAGGTTATATGACCACTTAACAATCGATGTTGTGCAACACAGACGCGAGATAGATCCCTACTTCAGTGTTCTGCTAGCAGTGGCTGCTGGTACGAGCTCAGTGCTCCAGAAGGCCCCCCGCCACCGGCAGGTGAACTAGAAATGTTGAGCCGTATATGCTGCCTTCCTGCCACTACTGGGTGTTGGTCACGATCAAGGCTAGGCTGTAACCCTCGAGCAAATATCCCCGCCAGCACCTAGGTTCTCTGGTAGGGATACAACACAAGACTACTGTCTCCCTGGTTGGATGAGTTGCTAGTGGTTGGGGCTCTTCCATTCTATCCCCGGAGGTCTAGAACAGGTGGCTGTTGAATGGTGTATGTGTTAAAGTGGTGGATTCCTTATGCGGATCGACAGTCCTAATGTAGATCGTATGGATAACTTCAAAACCCCGGTCTCGGTCGCTAGTGCACAACATGTATTGTTTCTAGCGGTCACGGTGAAAAACTCTCTAGGAAGAATACTCTCAGTAAAGGAACAAAGCTGTATTTATTATATGCGTAATAAATACAGTGGCAATTTGCTATCTCCTAACCAAGCAGACAGTATGTATGGAAGTATCCTACACTGGACAGGTGTAGTTGACCTGGTTCTAAGCAATGAAAGAAACTTAATGATAGTGATGGCTAACTAAGAATATGTAGCGTAGCTAACTATACTTCGGGATGTCTAGACGAGACAATTAATAAAAGGGATCCACCGCTCTAATAGCAGGGAGTGTAGTTGCCCCTACCAGCAAGTGGAGGTAGCTACTGTTCCAGGAGGATCCAGTAGCGGAGGGTGTTGTAATGTTAAAAGATGAAAAGCTTCTGGTAGATGAGACTATCGGCAATTAAGAGTCTCTGGTAAATGGTGGTAGTCGTCGCCAATGAAGCCTCTGGTAACTGCGGCTGCAGAAGAGCTTCTGGTCACGGCAATGGTAACAGCCTGTGGTGTCTGCCGATGACTGTTGTCGTCAATGGGAGCAACCTCACGTGGCTGCTGAAGACTTGGTGACTCATCGAGGGCTCCAGCACATGGAAGTGGTGGAGCGAGCTCAAAAATCAGAAAGAATAACTCGCGAGCCTGGGTGCACACTGTCTTTTATAGTCCAAAGGACAGGTGCAGCGCTGGACCGCGGTGGGAGGTGTGACGTTGCCTAATGACGTCCCTCTAGTGGGAGGCCGGAGAGGGGATAGCTACCCTCTGTCTCTTGGCTTCATGTATATTTGGTGGCGCTCGGCTATGCCCCGAGGCGGCTGATGACTTGTGGGCTCTCAGCACGCTGGGGAGGGGAAGCGGTGTGCTCACTGGCTTTGTGCAACCTTAGTTTCCACGTGTTCAGAAGCCCCGTCAAGGGTTGTGGCAATTGGCAACGTCCGTGTACTAAGTTGGCAGGGTTCGACTCTCACTCGAGTGTAGTAGGATTACTAGAGTCTGATGAGTCGTAATTGTTTGTATTAAATACATGGGAGCAAGACGCGTCAATTCCCCCCCCCCCCCCCCTTCATCCCTCTTAATTGCAATAGAGACTCATCTGGCAAATTCAATGGAGTAGGGCGTGAAGAAGGTATGCCTCCTCATCTGGAAGCTCTCTGGGAGTAGATTCGTGAAGAAAAAATTTCCACTCAGCTAGGCAGGACCCTTAACGTTGGGCTGCTTGACCACTGTAATTGTGCTCGCTCTGTGCGCTGGGGCCGGCTGGAGACATGTGGCATGCTGTGTGCTGGCCATGACGCTGTCTCTCTCTTCGGGCGGGCTTCCTCTCTGCCCCTTGCCCTGGCAAGTCGCAGTAATGCTCACTGCTAATGGGTTCCTCCCCTTGTGGTGAGGGATTAGTGTCAGGAGTGATGTGGTGTATCGGGTGTCCCTCCGGCCTACTTGGGTTTACGCATGTCATTGACAAAATGCAGCATAGCGCTGTGGTTAATTACAATAATATTTACAACAAACCCTGTGGAAAGAAATTACATAAAGATGACACAACAAATACAATGGGCAATAAAATGTTTGTACAAGCCTTACTTTGCGGAAAGCGGGGTAAAGTCACTGTCACAGAGCTTGCTGTGGTGATTTATGAAAGAAAACTAGCACACTTTCTGGGGTAGCCTGTGGGTCTCACAGCAAAGTAAACAGTTACGTGTGACAGGTTAAGAGTTCAGCAACCTCAGGTCCTCCATCACCTGAGTTGACCGGCTAACGAACAATACGAGTACACTTTATAAAGAAATTTAACATGCGGATAATTGGTGCACGTTGGTCACTTATCAGCTAACAAACATAATACTGCACTGAAAATAGAAATTGAATTTAATATACCTTGTACTGTGTCTCATTGTAGCGAGTTCATGAGAGCTTTGTGGCTCAGAGTTCTGGTTCAACTCGTTACTGGTATACAAGGTATGCAAAAAGATAATTAAAAAACAGATACACTGATAAAAAAATGTGATAACATAGAGTAATGACACATAAACCCTGTAAGAAACGGGATAACCTTCGTAGGTGTTTTCTTCACAAGGACACTAAGAAAAATCAAAGGCATATTTACATGTGTACCTACACATCAAGTCATATATAGTAAAAAAAATTTAATCTTGCTATTTCTCCTTATCGGGAGTCTATCTTATACGTAGTTCTAATCCTAATATGTACATCGGCGAAGTCTATGACTTCATGTATAAACTGGCACTGTGTTGAGCGTCTATAAGTGATACTGCATGTACGGTGTATACACCAGCACTGTGGAGAGTGTCTATAAGTGATACTACATGTTTGTGTGGACTGTCTGCTACTGTCTTAACGGAACCTTATCACTGGTGAGGTGTAAAAGTCTGTTTTTCACTGTCAGGGTTACTACAGCTTAATAACTGCTGTTTTTACGAGTTAATTATTTCAAGTATCACTTAATTGAGTGTCTGAATAATTTAGATCGCGTTTACCTCACTGGTTCCTATGATTCCATTGCTTAATGATAGCTGGGTAGGCTAACGTTTGTCGCTTCACTGAGTTAAACTAGCCTAATGTGAGTGTCTATTCCTATCGCTCACTATCTTTGACTGGGCGGCTAGCTTAACTGTCGCTGATATCAGGTCTTTAACGAGCCCTGTTTCACTGTTTTAGTAGAGGTTTATATATATCTGACTGTGTTCTCATGTTACTGAGCACTGCACTTACGATTGTTCTGCGGGTTTGGATTTTGCCGGTCTTCCCCTCGGTCTGAGGGCGGCATGGGCTGGATATGGCCACTTGAACCTTGACGTGGGTCTCCATGGTGACTCCCTGTACTGGCCTGGTGCCGACTCCGCTTTGGCGGCACGAGGGGACATCAGGTGTCGTCATTCAGCACATGGTTTTGAGGCATCTGCTTCTGCAACTACTGATAGGGAGGGCATAGGAACAAGGGACACTGAGGCAGTGCGGAGGAGCTAAGTTGGCAGGGTTTGACTCTCTCGGGTGTAGTAGGAATACTATAGTCTGATGAGTCGTAATTGTTTGTATTAAATACATGGGAGCGGCATGCGTCAGTGTTAGGGTGCTTCCTCCTCCAAGTTGTTGGCTGCTGTGGGGAGAGCCTCCATTATGAAGCTCTGCAGTGTAGTGACAGCCAGGTAAGCAGCGAGTAGCTGGTGACCATGCTAGGTAAGACCAGACCCCAGTCATCCACCATGCCCGGAGTTCCTCTAATAATATAATGGCTACCCATCTCAACCAGTGTGAGCGAGGGGGGGGGGGGATGCCATTGACAGGGATATGGGATAAGTGGAATGATAAGAAGAGGGAGAGTTGATTAATGATGGACGTAACCTGACTGTCTCCCTATGCAAGAGCCATCACCTTGCAGATAAAATAAAAGCGAAGGTGATGAGGATGACTTTTTTCTGTCACTTGCAGTTTGTGAAATATTCTATCCATTAAGTAATAGTTCATTAAATCAAGGGTTATTTGCAATATTTTTGATAAAGAAATGGTAATTTGTGAGAAAAAAGTATAATTGAACTTTAATATTTATATTAAAAGCAAATTGAATTCTCATTATTGTTACATTACAAACTTTAAACTGTACTAATTATTGATTTATATGTAACTTCAATATCATTCTTTAACTTGTCACTGTATAAATTTTGCTGGTGTTACAATGCACATTTTGATGTACAACACTAGCACATGTGAAGTTGCAGGCAGCATTCGTTGACAATTTCCTTTATAGTACTGTATTAAAAATAATTTGTTTTAGTTTTTAAGGTGCACTTTTTTTTTATTGCAGAAATGAATCGTCACCACTACGCATTTTTTGTGCGTAATTGCCGCTTGATTTTACTTCTTCGTAGAGACTTCTCAGAAGGTGATTTGAACATTTTCCGGCCAGCAGAGTGGAGGTGGAAACTTCCTCAGGTTTGTACAACACAAACTCACTTTAAGAGAAAATTTTATTGCGGTTATTATTGCAGTTAATAAAATATGCAAAACATTCACTGTTCAGATAAAACTTGTATGTGTGTGTATTTATGCTATGTATACAGTCAGCTCTTGAAACTGTGATCTCAAGAATAAAGAAGCTTTCAAAATAACAAATTTTTTTGGTGACCTTTCAAAACATTTGTTTAAAAAAAAAAATAGAAAAATTTTAAGGGAATAGGGTGGGAAAAGTTTTTTTTTTTTTTTTTTTTTTTTTTTGTTAACCATTGGCCTTTATCTCTGTTATGTAATACTGGAAGATTCTTTCATTTAGTCTCCACAATAGTTTTTGTCTATAACAGATTTAGGATATATGTATGCATTCATCTCACAGTGAAAAATAATATTTTTGTATGCATTAGAGAGTGTCCAATATTTTTACTGTGCAGGTTTGTGACAACGAATGGCATCATTATGCCGTATCAGTGAAATTTCCAGAAGTAAGTTTGTATGTAGATGGACAGTTGTTTAAGTCTGAAAAGAAGAATCCTGAAATAATTGATGATTGGCCTCTTCATCCAACTAAGGGCATTAACACGACTCTCACAGTTGGTGCTTGTTGGCAAGGTGGGTACATATAAGGGTTTGTTTTCATGTATTGTTAATTTTAGTATGTGAAAGATTTAGTTACATAGTGAGGTATGTATAAATGTCTCGTGGACAGCGAAGTGAGGTCATTAGTAACGGAGAAAGTTTTTTCAGAGAATCTGCAACCAACTAAAATCTCCTTGGTCCCTGTATCTCCATATGGCTGGATCCATATCTGAAGAAAAAATGCAAGCAGCCAGGTGCAGACGATGCCCTCAAACTTGATGTGATGTCTGGAGAGCCTCTTAAGGCAGGTAACCCAGAGGAGGCGATGTGGATACCTACACACTAGAGCTACAAAAATACTCTATTGACGAAGTGCAGGGACAACCCACCACCAGAGACCTTTTTGCTACCCCACTCTGATACAGAGTTGAGAACACAAGGGGTATCTACTTAACCTGAATGAATAGTTCCTGCACCACTATCTTAACTCAGTAGTTGGGGAAAACAAGCAGCACCTCAGCTGGGAAAACAAGCAGCACCTCAGCTGACCCACCATTGGCTCAAGGATCCCACAGTCCCCTACCTCAAAAAGAACACCCAGCGAGCAAGCTGCATACCCGAGAACCACTTTCACAGTGGATGTTGCCATGTTGGACAATAAATGATACATTAAGATTTGGTACCCCGGCCAACCCGGCAAGAGCCCAGGAAGGTCCTATGCCACTCTTGGACCTGCTGACCATGCCTGCACTAACAGGGCCGGCATTGCATACCTCCGACACTATGATACGCTTATGACACTCATCCTGCAATGCTCATAAGGCACCAGACTAGGAACCCCCCAAGTTATCGTGAGATATCATCTCCAGTTACAGCACCGAAGGAAGGGAGGAATCACCCAAGCCAGGCCATTGCTGAAACCCCATCTGCATCTAAAGGTGGCAACAAGACAACGTGATGAGAAGAAGGAGGGCAACCTGCCCACAACTGCACACCAGGGTTGAGAGTACCTCCACCTCAGCTGTCCACACCGTAGATATCCTATATCCCAGCCAGGTGGAAGCAGTACTGGTGTAGCTGCCAAGGGACACCACCGATGCAGCAGTCCCACTTCAGTTTCTACAAAGAATCCACCTGGCACTGCCACCATCGTCCAGTGACTGACTGGCCAATCCACTCAACAACACCCCCATTGATCCACAAAGAAACCAGTGTGGTGAGGGGAAGTAATCCTTGAAATCATTTCAGTTAGTTTTTTTTTTCTCAAGTGCCATGAAGTAAGTGTTGAGAAACACGAGCAAATTACCTTGGCAAGACCTATGTGTCAGAAAGTATGTCATTCAGTTAGGCAGAGGCCTTTAGTCACCAAATGTGTTCAATTTGATGCTACTCTCTTTTTCAGGGAAAAATGAACTGAATAATAATGAAATACTGAGTGTATTTTTCTTCATTTTTCTGGGTAGGTTCCCGAAAGTCTTGTATTCAAGAATAGGGATTTTCTTGATAAGATTAACGAGCCATCACATAACATATGGTCTGGGGCAGAGCCCTTAACCCATAAATACTGCCGAACAGTTAATTCAAACAGGCCTTAAGCAAAAAATTGGGATTTTTTATGTTTGAAATAGCAAGTGAAGCACTCCATGGAAAAGGTTGACATGTGACACATTTCTGCGCAGTTGGCAGACGCACTCTACTTGCCACTTCGCTCCATCATCAAGCATCTTACGCTCATTAGGACAAGTCTGCAGTGCATTATTATATTAAATCATGTGCGTACGTGAGCTACAAGCATCACATCAACTGAAATTACCCACATGTGATTAATAAAAGTACAATAACTAATTATAGCCGTCACGTGGTCGTCCTAACCCCACCGTGGGAAATTAAAATCTCAAAGAGCCACCAAAACCCTGGGCAGGGATAAGCAAGTTCAATGATTTGTTGTAGTAGCACCTATTCTACAAGATTGCTGCAGCATCCAGAACCTCAAGCAGAGGTGATAAGATATGTCAATGCCTCCACACCAGGAAATAAGGAAAGGCTAGCACTGCACCAAAGTTCTAATAAACAACCCCTGTGATGCTAGACTAGCCACCCCCTCACCCCTCTGGAAGCTGGCAAGCCAAGATTTTGAGTAAGTATAAATAGGAGTTGCCATACCAGGCACGAGAGCAGTTGTCTCTTCCTCATAGTAGGAATAAGGTAAAAGAAGCAATAGTGGTAAGAGACCTTCCACCCTCTTCCAGTCTACAATATGGCTGAGGCCTCTAGACCAACTTGGTAAGTGACAGCCAACCGACCTCACATTCTGAATAAGGCAGAGGACAAAGACTACGGTAATATGTTGACCACTAGTCCATGTGCTGAAGTGCGCGTAGTAACGAGAAAAGATGCCCGCCATCTTTGAACCCCGAAGACGCCTCCACCATCGCACCGCTTCGTTTAGAAGACATTCTTCTCCACCTTGCCCTCCCTTTTAACCTTTTTCCATTGACGTTAAAATCCACTTGGGAACACACAGCGAAGTTTTAAGTTCAATTCTAGGCTCCAATTAAATTTCGGTAAATTAATTCTGTTAAGATTATATTTCACGTTAATTAAATTTAAACAGTATGCCTTCTCCTGATCTAGTATTTTAGGACTTAGCTTCCTTTATTCATATAATTAATTTAGGATTTATTGAGTATGGACTCATCATGTTTTCCGAAAGACGTTGATAAAACGTAATTATTTTTGCACCACTAATTTGGAGAGTAAATTATTTCGTGTGTATATATTTTTCCTTTTGCCATTTGCTTAAGGATAACTTATTTAGATATATGGAACTTTCAGTTCATATTGAATTCTCCATTAAGAGTTACTGCCAGTAAACAAACCACAGGTGCGACAAGAGACGCGTGCCCCAATGGCAAAATACACTCACCAGTAGATTGGCAGACCGAGCCCTGCCTTTAATTTAAGGTAGTTCATCAGGAGCGCCCCACTGCAGATAAACAACTCCATACCTTTATTATTCAGACCAGATGCTAGACTTCTTCCCAGTCTGAAAAGACCAGAAGAGGAACTGAATGTCCTGTAACTGACTTAATCTCAGGTGGGTGCCTCACCCAAGTCTCAGACAGATATAAACTATTCTCAGTCGGTCCCAGTTTTAATAAGGCCGGACAGTGGATACTGAGTTTGAAGGTACTGTTGCTTGGTTTGACACGCTAGGAACACTTGAATTACTTGTTCATCCTTCTGGTTAGTTTTTTTTTACTAACTCAATGCGTTATGCAGGGCATGGCAGACAGAGTAGATTACACAGACGAGCTCTCAGAGATGCTATAATAGCACTGAGTACATTAAATTCAGCAGATGGTGAGAATATTAATATTTCATTTACCCAGAACTCTAATTTACATGTAAATATTTCATTGCCTTCATCGGACCCACTCTTTGGTTGCTTATTAAATTGCCAGGTGCAGAACATCCTGCAATTGCTTTAATATTAAGAGAAGGAAACACATTACTAGGAATTGACATTCCATGCCCTACAATTATTCCACTCACACCCCATCACCAGTCTCACTGTCCTGCAATGCCACAACCGACATTGGCCGCTTACCAACTGTCAGCCATCCAGCGCTCCAGGCCATTAAATGGAGTGCATCACAGCTTTCTACATCACAGGTACAGTGCCCAATTAAGCGACAAATTGCTAGAGTAGTTGACGACTTCGTCCCAAGTCGGAAACTAACACGTCCCACAATTTACAATGGTCATCTCCCAGAAAGGGAATAACTTCATGTAACCGTGTCCCTTAGATGTTAGCCACTTAAGCCCCTTGTGAAACTGACGTCATACCTTACTTTGAATTATCTGAGAGTGATCAAATCCCAGGCTTCTTGTCTAGAGAAACGCTGACTGATTTTCATATTAGGATTTACCCCTCGTTCACCTTGGACTAAGTCAAGGGTAAGGAATTCTAGACCTCACTCATCTTCCCAACGACCCCCAACCTAGCTGGTTATTATATTGGGTTTATCCTGAGCTAACCTGGACTGGTCTCAGTACCAAAGGAGGTAAAGAGCAGATACACCGAAGGGGATTGGAGAATGAGGATTCAGTTACGCTTCTGGCGGGTGAGCACGCAACACTCCCAGTACTGTAATCAACTCTCACTATTTTCCGACTTTGAAGAAGTAGGAAAAATTCATAATATGGAACCTCACTCCCCTAGGACTTCAATACGGGTCCCAGAATGAGGGTCTAAGCTGTTCTATTTCATGAATCCCCACCCTCCAGGCTTCAAGGTAAATGCAGAATTCTCAACGTATAGTCTGGGGCAGAGCCTTGTACCCATAAATACTGCCCAGCAGTTAACTCAGACAGGCCTTACGCCAAAAATTGGAAAAGATGAATGCAGAGAAGAAAATGTTGAACAAGCATTTTATTAGTTGTTGAGTACCTGTTGTAAATATTGTAAATTAAAGAGCGCCGCATGAGTATAGTGCCTAGTACGTGTCAAGGGGTGCGAAACGGAATGGAGACAGTTAAGTTTTTCCCTGGCTCTCAGCTGTTGTAACATAAATAGTATGTGCATAGCTTGATTACATTATATGATTTTAGCCAGAGTATAGGACAGATTGTGAAAGTATTCAGAGAAAGAATTATTTGTATGTACTCAAGCCTTCAGGTCGAATTACATGCAGTGATGTTAGGACAAACAGAAAGAGACAGCTACAGCCCATGAATAAGCGACCTTGACTGGGGTAGGTGACCAGTCGGTCGGGAGAAGAGCAGGGAAACGGAGGCAGAGAAAGGGACCACCTGTGACAAAGAGAGACAGCTACAGAAGCAAAGCAATGCCCAGCCCACGCCCAAAAAGACCAGTGATGAGAGAAGAAGCAAGCTGCTGCCACCACTATAATAAGGAAGTGCATGAGCATCGCACCAAGGAGGATGCAAATGGAAATTGTCGTGCCAATGATATTCTACCCCTGCTGCTGATATCCCCTTATTTACCATGCAGTGTACCAGACATCAGTGGAGTTGGTCCAGGAACGATAGGTGAGGGAGTGTTGCACCCTAACAAGTGCTAATATTTCCTGCACTAGCCTTTTCCCCTGAGTGCACACAGGGCTGACTGGATAAACCATCCGCCACCACCTCCTTTATGCACAGCCTGGTCATGCTGCCTCAGAAGTGTGTGGATTGCCATCCAAGCTGAGACCCGTTGCATCCCAGGCCCATCAGAGCCTATTTATAGAGTTGCTGCCATATAAACACCAGTTGAGCTCCAGAGAACTTCACCTCGAGAACTCTCTCTTCTACTTGATTAGCCTGGAAGTAAACAACTATAGTTAGCAGTAAGTAGCAAAGCTGAGCCGTCCCACATGCTTTCAGAATCCTCTGCCACCATGCTTACTGTGCTGCCCCAGTTAGTACACCACGCTTGTATGTTCTCCAATAGATAGCGAGATTAGGGCAGTTAGCAACATTTGTGCATCAATAGTCTTGCACATGCATGCCAGACATTTAGCACTTGGGGCAATAAATCAGTTGCATTGATCTGTCACGAGGTTGGTAGTTTAGTGTTCCAAGACAGTGAGGGGTGCGAGTGATTATGCCTTAAGAGAAGGTGTCACTACTGCATCTGGTGTCTGGTGCAGTGGCCATGCAGGCTGTCCCTGTTTGACTCCTGGTCATTCGGACTGTTCTGATGACCACAACATGTGGTTGCCTACACTAGTAACACTGAAAAGGAACCAGAAGTCATGCCTTTCTACTCATCAACATTTGTTTGATCCACCGCATCTTGATCTGCCGGGGACAGAGGATGAAAGCTCGTGGTGCAAATGGCCTTGATACAGATAGAGCACAGGGAGGATATCTTAACCCTACTCATCAATCTTTGTGTGATTCATCACATCTTGATTTCCTAGGGACAGAGAATTGGAGGACAGGGGAAATATCGTATTAACTTTGTTCTTACATGAGGGGGAGTGTAAGGAAACTGCAAATTCCAGCATCGGGGTCTCCTCTACCACCTTTCTTAGTATCATGCAGATCCCTACCTACCATCTCACTCTTTTAACCAGCCACACCATCTACTGTTACAATGTATGAGCATAAACTAACTTTTAAGGGGTTAAGAAATCCACTTCATCATAAAGAAAGGAGTCAGCTCTTGGTACAACACTAATATAAACAAAGCAACCAACACATCAATAACAACGTGATATTTAAAACACATGTACCCAAATAAATAAGGACTGCTCGGGCAGTAAAGATAAACGAAGTGGCAAGGAAGCTATACAAACATATAAGTTAATTAACCAAACATGCTGGGTGCTTGCACATGGTAACAATAAAGAAAGACAGAGGTGAGTACTTCATGATAAATCATAATATAGATATATAATAATTAGAGGCCCAGAGGGAAAATGCATATATTTAAAATAAAGTCTTGGATTTATGGTGTGCTAAATAATATCTTCTGGTAATTTATTATTCTTTTCAGTATTATAAAGTTGTGAATGAATAGAGACACAAGCAATTGAAAAGATAAATAAACATTAGTAATATAAGTACTTTAGAATACTAATTAAAATAGTTTTGATAAAGACTGTAAGTCATAAGTGCTTGTATATAAACTTTGGATAAATGATAGTGTAAAATATGTTGACTGTGAGCAGTTAAAACCATTTCATCAAAGGGGTACCCTTACATAACTTGATTATGGAATTTTAATATAAAATCATTGGTTCAAATGCAAATTAAAATTACATAGTGTTTAAGTGCATTACCAAATTGCTATGGACACTTAACATAGTCAAAATAAATATTTGTATGTGACAAATAATGAGACAATATGAGATGTATGAAATAAACATTGTTACTGAAATAATAAATGTCACAAGTAAAGAGAGGCACTGAATGTGCGTGAGTTCACTTCATTTCCACTAAAATTTATAAATATATATTTTTTTACTTAGCTTGCTTGTGTGAAAAATACAGATGAAGTATAACTGGTTTTGGTAACTTAGCTGTCCCGATGGCTAACACGAGTCCGGCGAGAGGCCAGGGATGCGAGTTGGATGCACGACACATTTCCCTGGAAACTGGGGAAGCGGAGTTGGGTATGTACAGTCCCACCAGCAAGACTCCCAACAGGAATGTATGCCAACACATCAGGGAAACAGCTAGGTGACCATGACCGAAACAGTAGTCAGAAGCTCACATAAAAGAACGTCAACAATTACCACGAGAACGGTGACGAGGACAAGGTGGAGGATAAGGACCCTCTCTACAACAGAGAGTGTAAAAAAAAGGAAAATAAATTAAACCGAAAAGGACCGTTACGAAGAAGGGGAAAATGGAGAGAAATAAGAATATCACTCACCAAGGAGGGTAGATGCAAATTCCGCTCACATGTTGGAGTAGGAAGACGAAGCCACAATAAATTAAGTTTAAAAAAAAAATCACAAAACAAAAAAAAACTACTCTTAGCCTCACTATTCTACGTGATTGTTCAGACTAAAAATTAAAAGATATTAGCTAAGTGCCAAATCAAACCACCGTAGTCATCGCATGCTGCAATCACAACATTGCTGGTGACAAGCCAAGCACAAAGTGTCTAAAATACGGGGAGAAAATTACGCCGCCACCAGCAACAACGATGCAACGGAAAAGGAAAATGGCCGACCAGATAGTACTAAAGTTGCAGCTAGATGTCGCAGATGAACCACAAGAGACGTAAACAGGAGATATGTCAGCGAGAACTGCAACATTTCATGAGATCTAAACAGGTTTTCTGTATGGAGTCATGTGATAAGCGCGTGATTACTTGAGGACATTGCAAACATAGCCACGCCAGAACTTGAAGTTTGGAAGGGGGTAGCAACGGCTGTCGCGACAAAGGAATCTGCAAACGGCGCAGCTTACATCTGGTCAGGCAAGAAAAAAAAGGTGAAACAGCAGCCTGGAAGGCTCTTAAGGAGATTTAAGAAGAATCTTTCAGAATAATAAATCAGAGCAAAATTGAAAAAAAACTTATACAGAGAATATTCAACTGATGGAAAATTAGTAACCAAAACATAATTAACGTAAAATATTTCAATAAATATCAGTTACATGGCCAAATAAAACCAGTATCTAAATATATATTTACTAACACGAAAACAGAAATAAATGTATGACCACTAGACTTCCATTAAGAATTACATAAATCTCAAACATTTCAAACAGAAAATAAAGGTATTATTTACCAGACAAATTGACATGAAATAAAATTGAATGACTCAAATAATTCAAAATAAGCATAAAACAATTAATTACTGCAATAATTAAAATATTAATATAACCAGATGATTAAGATATATATAAAATATATTTATTAAGATATGAATATTCTGGCAATCTGGCTAAAGACTGAAAGAGATTAATATACTCTAAACAGATAAAAATGAAGTTAGTTATCAGGGACCTAAGTATTTAAAAAATTCGCCATATCAGTGACAGATCAGAATATGAAAAATTAAGTTTTCAGAATCGATTAAAAATAGCTCGTATCAGTGACACCATAATAAATTAAATTGTAACATATTTCAAAACTCTCATTGACATACAATAAAAGCTCGGTGACGTATATAAGAAACTATTGAAACACATTTAAAAATAGAAGTGTCACAAATATAATTACAGAGTTGTGCCTAAAACTGCACACTACCGTACATATTATTCCAGTGGAAGGGGAAACTGATTATGGCAGTGAATCCAGCCAGTGCCCTCAGTACTCTGGCAAAGCAGACCTGTATAAGACAATAGTCTGAGACAAGAAGCAATAGAGAATGCAACCAGAACTTTCTTTGGGGGATAGCAAAGCCTAGTGGGAGAAACACAAGAGGTTTAGCCATAGTCTGTGCCAAGCAGTCCGCATGTATAAATTAAACAACATTGTCTCCAGTAGTCTGTGGTTCTACACCAAACAATCCCGGAGTCCATACTATAAACCCTTAGGCATTTACCTCAAATAGTAATTTCCTTGATTTTGTGTTAATTGGTTTGATCCCAATTTTGTGTTACAGTCAAATCCCAAAATAACAAAGATGTAAGTAACGAAAACAGCAATTTAAAGTAAAGGTTTGAAACTGTCAATAAGTCCTAAAAATGCATGAAAATAGAAAATATCCTTCCCAAAATTAAATAAATTGCAATGAAAACCTAACAAAAATACATTCACTGACCCGTGGGAATAATACAGGATAATTATAAAGTCCATGAAACGTTTAATAAAATCAGTACATGTAAGTGGTTATAAACTTTTAATAACAGACACATTACATGAAAGATAAACTTTCTTGAGTTTTCACTAGTGCGGTGCTGACGGGGTAGTTTTGAAATCTGCTGATGGGGACGCTATTAACCATAGTTGCTGTAGTGGTGGCAAACCAGGTAGAGAAAGTGTTTTGTATGCTACAATTAGCTCATTGTCAATCGGTAGTGGATGTGCAAAGAGCTTTCTGTGTGAAGTACCACAAGACACGACGAGTTTACAACAGCATAGTGAAGTGGTACAAGAAATTCTAGGAGGATGGGTGCTTGTGTGATGCAAAGTGTTTGGGCCGACCTAGCATGTTGGAACAGACATTGGACAGTGTGAGGGACGTGATGCAGCGTAGTCCCAGAAAGTCAACCTACCAAGCTAGTGTAGAATTGAACATCCCTCAGCCAACAGTGTTGAAAATAATTTTTTAACTGTTAAGAGTAAAGCTGTACAAATTGCAGCTCTTGCAAGTCATAAGCCACAATGACAAATTGCTCTGACTGCAGTTCTGCATTGATATGCAGAACTATCTGGAAGATGACGACTTTAAAAAAAAATTGATCTTCAGTGAGAAAGCAACTTTCCATCTTTCAGGAAAGGTCAGCCGACACAACACACGCATATAGGGAACAGAGAATCCACACACAAATCTTGAACACGTCCAGGATTCGCTAAAAATTAACGTGTTCTGTGCCATGTCCAACAAGACAGTTTATGGCCCCTTCTTCTTCACTGAGACAACTGTTAATGGTGTGACCTATCTCAACATGCTGCAATTGTGGCTCATGCCGCAACTGGAAGCTGATAACAGGGATTTCATCATACAGCAAGATGGCGCCCCTCCACATTTTCACAATTCTGTATGAGTTTACCTGAATGAGACGTGTTCCATGGCAGAACTTTTATTATCACAAGAAAAGTGATTTACACAACCAAACGCCCGATGCAGCCAAGTCTGCCCTCTTGAGTTCTTATAATGGACCTTCATCAAGGACTAGCTCATAATTTAACTTAACCTTGATGACTGTCTCACACATACACCACACTACCGCCATCAGATAATGTAGTCTCTGCCTACTTCCATATTTACACGTATTAAGATGAAATCTGGTAGACATCTGCTTTTGGTATCTCGTCCATATGGCCTGATGCAAGATAATCTGCTATAAAATTTTGGAAGAGATGGTTTACCCATGGGTTCAGACCAAGTCGCAGCCCCAGATGGTATAATTTTCTTAGAGCCTTACCACATGACTCTCCAAGTTCTGGCTCTGTTGATTTGAGTGGAAGCACATCCATGTAGCTTCCATTTGGCTGTCTGTGGTGTGTCTGCTGAGATGATTGCTCACATTGAGCTTCCTCCGGAGTGATCAGAACTACCTTAGGCACCTCATCCAATTCCCAAAATTTCCTTACACTCTCTTCCAAGGACATTGCTGACACATGGAGACATGTATGTAGTCACAAGTGATGTTGATGATCTCGTAGCAGTGTCCACTCTGCCCATCACTAACCACCCAAAGATCAAGTCCAGTGAAACTGTTGAACCTGGACCTTTGTCTATTCTACCACCGGTCAGTAAAAGTGGGAACAGTTCTGTTCCTATTAACAAGTTGATGGAGAGTGGTGTCCCAGACTGAGGATCAGCCAATTTCAGGTTTGACAAATGCTTCCAGTTACCGAGGAGCACATTCGAAGTTGGGAGCTGTTCACTGATTTTGTTCAGCACCAGTGTTTATAGTAAACATCTGAAGATCCTTACCAGCTGGCTGGATGCAACACGTTGCGAAACTCTTTACTTCCACAACCGGAGTGCCAGTAATACCGTGCACCAATTGTGAACATCTTGACCTCAGCACCTCCAAACTTGAAAAACAGTTGCTAGTAATAAAATTTGCTTGATTACCAGAGTCCAACAATGTACTGCACATCTTTATGTTGCCAGTAGCATCCCTCACCCCAACATTGACAGTTGCCAATAAAACGAATAATGTAGGTGCAGTGCTGGTTAGTGAGGTGGTAAGGATTGTGTCTGCACTTTGCTGTAAACTTGAGTCTTGGTTGGGCGATGAGTTGTCAAAGTGCAGAATTGTGTGGTGCCTCCTGTCACAGGTTTTGCAGTTGGTTTAGTCCTATGAGAAGGCCGTAAATAATTAATGCAAAGGTTGCACTGTTTTGCAATATCAAAGAGCTCCTTGGGCGACTTAGGTGAAAACTGTGGACACCTCAATAATGAATGAGTATCGTGACACATAATTGCTCTTAAAGTTGGTAATTGATTGAGATCTATAATGTTTAGTTCCCACTCTCTTCTGAAGCTCATTTCTTTCTTTCTCTCCAGTAAGTGGAGTAGCAACGGATCCCAGGGATGCAAAGATACTCCTTATACCTTCAGTGATTCAACATTCTCATTAATAATTAACAATAATTGCACCTGGGTGTAACAATTTCCAGTGACTGGCAGTGCACTGCCCAAAGTCTCTGTGTGATGATTAACAATTAATTGCTTATTATTATACCATCTTTGGAGTAGCTTTCATGCAACCTCAAAGATTTCCTCAGCGAGGGGTAAGGACTGGACTATAGACAGGGGTTCCTCAAATAATGCTGTCTTTAAATATGACAGCCGCTCCACATTCTTCAACTGTGGGTTTTTTGTAACCAAGGCCTCAAAGAAATTAGCAAATGTTTGCCATGATTTGATTTCCCCACTAAATCTGGGTAACTTGATGGTTGGTAATGGATCCCTAGGAGTATGTGACATACCTGCTACTGATGCTTGATTGTTAGTCCCTGATGACTGAGTCAAAGTGTCGGTCACTGCCATGATTTGGTAATATGTGTCATCAAAAACATCTAGTCTCCTGCTGTGTTCCTCTTCATCAAAGTCCTTGACCTCTTCAGCACTGCAGGCAATGAGGAGATGGTCCTCTTCAAACCAATGTGAATGTGAGCCCAATCCCTACAGGTGGCCCTAAACAGGAGGTATTGCGCTGGATCCGTTAAGGTTTTTTCTGCTGGTATTGCAACCCATTGCAATCAATTCTCTGCCCATGCCAATGTCAACTGGGCTTCTGCTGCCATCGTGAACCACCAATCCAATTAATGACCCATTCAACGATATCATTCACTTGTGCCTCCAAAAAAAGCTCGCCAAGTGACCCGTTCACCGGTATCGTTCACTTATGCCTGCAAAATAGCCTGCTGGGACCTTTTTCCGTGAACAAAACAGCATGACCCGTTCCTCCAACAAAAGACCTCGCCTCAGAGGAGGTTGGACGCAATGCCATTTCCCAAAGAACACACTTCCATGCCGAACTGTTGCCGACTGTAACTTGCCATATTATGTTTCCACGCCGGCCTGGCCCCCGGAGGACTTAAAATGCTCCGTGGGGGAACATTATTACCACAAACAAAGTGATTTACACAACACGCAAATGCCCGACGTGGCCAAGTCTGCCATTTTGAGTTCTCATAACTGATCTTTACCAAGGATGAGCTCAAAGTTTAACTTAACCTAGATGACTGTCTCTCACGTACACCACACGCCTGCCACCTTCAGAATATGTAGTCTCTGCCTACTTCCATATTTACACTGGGTCACTGAACAAGATGTTTCCAGATCGCTGGATAGGCCATGTGGCGGCCGCTGACCAGGCGCTACTCCGGTGGCCATCACGGTCACTGGACTTGACGCCTTGAAATTTTTTCTACTAGGGTTATGTCAAGGATCATGTTTATGTTCCACCTCTACTACAAAACCTCGATGACTTGCGACACCGCATCACGGCAGCTGTTCTCACCATCACACCTATGATGTGCTGGGTCGGGTATGGGCAGAAATGGACTACTGATTGGAGTGTGCCGTGTGACAAAGGGTGGACACATAGAACATTTCTAAAGACTACAAAAAAACTCTGAGAGTTGGTCTTTCACGTAGTGTGTCAATTATTACGTGTTTTTGAACCATTTACATATACCAATTTTTTTAATGTTTCATGCACACTATAATTATTGTGTATGTATTTCTCAGTAGGTACCCTTAAACCATCTGTTGAAACACAAAAACAATTTGTTTAAAACTACGGTGGCGGTGATTTGAGTTGAGGGTGTGTGTTTCTAGCAGGTTTGACTTTGAGAGGCACATGATGTCACGAAGGGCTCCTTTGTTCTTCACCCCTCCCTGTGACAGCCTTTCCACCCCTGAACGCCTAGCTGCCATCCAACCACGTGTGTATAGCAACAGCAGTAGCCAATAACGGTGGGTTACAGATCTTCCCTTTCCCTCCCTTGAATACCTTTTATCTTGTGAACGTGACATGTCTTTGTGTGCAGTGTTTAGCTTCAGGATACGTTTTTGATAATGCTGTTATAGCATTTTTTTTGTCTTCTTGGATTTTGACTATGGACTGCAATTGAAATTGCATGCATTGCCTGTCTATGACCTGCTTACTGGTATACAATTTTATTTACGGTTTTGGTTTTCAGTTTCATGCTTACGTTTTTTGACTTCAACTTTGGATACAACATATTACGTCAGAAATTACGGCATACAGCACCACCCTTTTCTGCTACAACTTGCCTTGTTTCTCTGTCACACGTGCTGTAGTTGCCCTTGAAAAGTAGGTCACATCCTTTACACTAGTTGTGTACATGCTTGTCGGCTGACTTTATATGTGCTGGTATGGGCCGTAAATGTGTTGGATAAATTAAGGCATGATTGTGGTGCAGCATACAAAGAATTGTTTGTTTGTTTATTTATTTCATTTTAGCAAGAAAGTTTTGCCTTTTCAATGGCTAAAAATGTATGCTGGCAAAAAAATATATCCATAATAGTATGTGCCATAATGTTGTATGTTTTTGTGGGGGTAAAAGGAGGTCCATTGGATTGTGGGATGCATATTTCTATTCGGAAGACTATTGCTTATTTTAATATATTTGTGATTCATTAATAAATCTACTAATTTTTGTGAAAAGTCATTGATTAAACAGTCATTGAGCAAGGATTTCGTGCTCGCTAATATTTTAAGTAGTGCACACTGTTCAAGCTTTTTTCTCGTTAACATGAGGTCTGTTATGGTCTTGTGATAGTATATTTTTATCCAGAAGTTCCTATTGAAATCAATTAAATTTTTATTAATAAATTGTCCAAAGTTTGCAAAAAAAAAAAGAAAAAAAAAAGGCCTTTGGAAATGGATTCTGCAGTTGTTAAAAGTTAAAAGGTGTCCAATGCTTAAACTTTATTCGTGTCAACTACAGATTGTTTATAGTCTTGTGGGGTACCATTTCATGTGCAGAACATCTGCATGGTGAAATACGTTGTAACGTTGTAAAATTGGGACATATGCAGATTTTAATTGTTCACTTGTTTATGTATTTGCAAGATGGAATATGATTTCACAGATATTATTTTCATTTGACACATTAATTGGTATGTAATTTCACTGCTTGCTTAAATTGTATTTTTTTGTTTTATTGTAAACACATTTATATGTCTTTCCAGTCTGTTAATTTTGTATTGTGTTTAGAAGGCTCTAGAATGTGAGCAGTTGTTGATACATTGCATTGGTAACTGAGTGACATGTTGAGTAATTATTTCCTCTAGCTCTCTTTTGATCAGTCAGTATTAGGCAGCATTATTTAATTTAGATTTGAAAGGAATTTTTAGCCACCTTGGTGTTCGAAGGCAGGAAGCTAGTCCGTGTAGGTTTGGCACACTGGGTTTTAAATTAGATTATATTATAAGGACCCGAGTTCGAACCTGAAAACAGGCTGTCTCACAGGAGACAAAGATGCAAGGCAAGTCTAAGGAAGAAGCGGGCCCGTATCAGTCACCACCTGCATAGATTTTCAGGGTAATTAGTTTGAATTATGACATTTACTAAAATGTGCTGGAACTGTAATGACGCTACAGGTCCGAGAGCCTGAATTGGGAAGCCCGCGCAGAGAGGTCCTGCCGTGTTCAAGGGGATGCAATCGCCAGGAACGCCTAGAACTTTAAGAATTTTTTGTTTTAAAATATAATCAGCTAAGTTAAGAACTATTTTATTAAGAAGAACCATAGACTCCTTGAAACCCAAAATATCACTCTTAAAACACTGAGCTAGTCTGGAGTAAAGAAACAAACCAATTAATTTATTTTCATGGATGTTAGATATTTTCAATGCCAAGTCTAAAGTAAGATGGCACACGTCAGTCACGAGAGAGGCTAGTGTTACTGAGGCCACACATAAAACCTAGTCTGTAAATTGATTGCATTTATCCTGTCACAATTCATATGTTTAAAAGAAATATCATTAAATTCCATGTATTTCTGGCCACATTTTTGCTGAGTAATCATTTCAAGTAGGTGTAGATATTTTCCTAGCAATTATTTTTGGTTGTTTTACAGTTGAATTTTTGTTGTGTTATTTGTGTGTGTTCTTCTGTCACACTCATTAAGTTCTTTACATCTCTGTTAGACTGTGTCCCTCTACAAGGCCCTAACTACCTATATCCTCACACATAAAGCATCTGAGTTAGTATGTTACATCTGGTGCTGTACGCGGGGCCTAATTATTTCAATTCTTGCACGGACCCATGTAGTAGTCTCTCAGCCACTATGCTACAATGTTAGTATTTAATGTAAATAAAAGTGTTATTTTGCATCTTTGATGATGAAACACTGCCTTAATGTGAAAAATGTGTTTTCATTACAACTTGTTGGTGTTGGGGTGTTAAAATAGGTAACATTTTGATTTAACGAAACAGCTAATTAGAGTAACGATTTTCAGGAACTGTGACATTTTGTTAAATCGGGGTTCTGCTGTAATTGTTTGAAGCAAATTTTCCAGCACATTTGTTTTAAAGAAATGTTTACTGGAGAGCCAGTGATTTCTGTCAGGGTTAGCAGTCTTTTTATCCAATACTTTATGAGGATGTTTACATACTTTTGCTATTCTGTGTTCTATAAATTGGTTTTCTAACAATTTGAACAAAATTGAAAGTTACTTATAATACTATTCCAGGTACAGTTTTGTTTGTAAAATCACTAACAGAACTTACTAAAGTTCTAAGGTTCTAGAAAAATGACACTTGTAGAATGCCAGCTTGTAGTTTCACGTATATTATTTAAATTTCCACTACCACATTTGTGAAATACAGCTTGAGTGCAAAATTCCTGAGTTTTCCTAAATTAATTTAAATAATAATACATTTTTCCCGGGAAATAAACGTAAACATTTTTTAAATTGTGTTTGTTCCAACTATCGACTTTATAAATAATGAAATACAAAATGAGTTGGGCAACCATTGTCACTTGCAGTGAATCTACTGCTAGTGATACCAGTGTAAGAGCACAGGAAATTCAAATTACAGTATGTAACACTCAGGTACAAAGTCACTATACAGTACACTTGGAAAAATGCAAACACATTTACAGTTACACAAGTGTCGTGTTGGGTAAAATGCAAGCATATTCACAGTTATAAAACTTACTACAGATCCAAAAATGTAACTTATACTTTTTTTTTTTAATATTTATAGGTGATTTCAGCATAGAGAAACATCTAAATTGAAGCAAAACATATTTCAGCTCTTAATTGCCTGGAGTACCAAAGGCCAATTTTTGTTCAGCTTAGCACTATAAACAATTGGTGTAACAGTCTAAAATAGTCTTATCACAGCACCAAAAAAGTTATGGTTAAATGAAAGAGTAAATAATGCACTGGTATATAATCAATGCTTAACTTAGTAACATATAAATTTAACAGTTTTAAATTTAGTGTGTATTTACTGAAGGACCTGAAATGTATTAAATTGGAACATGTAGAAAAGTTTAGGGATTATTGTATGTTTGTTAACCTTATCCTTTTTGCATGGTAAAATATGGTTTTCATTTAAATTTGTTGTCTGGGGTTTCAGGTTCAGACAACAAAATGAAACATCACTTCCGTGGATACTTGGCAGGATTGTCTGTGTTACTACATAAAGTTGAAAAGCCAGAGGTTCTGAGCTGTTTGCACAAGTGCAAGGAAAGTTTAGAAGTCCCGGCAATGGAATTGCTAGAACCAGGAATGGAGCTCCTCACTAACAGTGGTAAGTAAAATCTGCAATACATTTTTTCATTAGTATAGTCAACTCTCAACCATGACTCTTGTAGTAGATCCTTTTTTGGAACCCATAAAAAAAATTTGTATGAGAAATAAAAAAATTTTGAAGGGAATAGACCAAAAATTAAGTTTATTGCATTTTTGTTGCTAACTGTTGAGATTACCACTACTATACAACTTCAAAGATAGTAAGATCTAAAATTAGACACCACTCATTAACACATGACTGTCCGCTCCTTCCATTAAGATTTGTATGTTTACTCACACGTGCCTGCTGGCCGGCCATTATTCAAGTTATGCATCAGGGTTGCCTAGTCTTGAGACTGCCTTTTGTAAGACCACATAAAAAGAAAATAACTGTACTGAACTACTCAATAAAGGAATTAAAAAAACCTTTCTTTGACATAACTGTAAACAAATAGATTAATTATAGTACAAGTTCGTATCCAGTAGTGGTGGGCAGAATGATTCAGCGGGATGACAAGATTCTTTTGGATCAGTTCAGTGTAATGATTCATTCCAAAATACGGTTTTTTTTTTTTTTTTTTGTTTCTCTTGCATTGCAGCTCTTTAGTCGTGATTAATTCTCACTCACAGGTGTTCATTTTCTCTGCTGGTTTTTGGCTCTTTCTCCATTCATGTAGTCGTTATCTGTTATTCTGTTAAACAATTGCTAAAAGACTTTTTATTTTATTTTCGCAGAAAATACTCTATGTAAACTATTCAATTCTAAACTACTAATTGGCATTGTCGAGTGTCAAGTTACAAAATGTTGGGCATGCAGGTGGTTAAAAGAGATAATAGTTACGCAATGCTTGTTGTGAAGGCCTTCTTCCTGTCTTTGTGCTTTTTATACTAATTGTGGTGACTCTTGACTCCAGATTATTTTATGAACAAATCAGACTTTATTTCATCCTCTCCGCCTATAATGTTCTTTCAGCTCGTGTTCTACTTTAGAATCAACTCAAAAAATCAATTTCTTTTGTAGTGAACAAATCGGAGGATTTCATTCATTCAGTTATTAGTTCTTTTTAAACGAATGGTTCACGAATGACCCATCATTAGTATACAGATAGTACTTTTTTTTCATATGTGAAGGTTATTAGGACCATGTGGGTGAGGCAAAAACTTAGTGTGGTATTACAAATAAAACATGTACAGATTTTTGTAAACTTTTTTCTGACAATTCGATACTAGGAAACCAATATTCCTAGCTTGGATAACCTCAAAACAAAGGTGCCACTAAAAGTCTTTCATAGATAAGAAAAATCGGAAGCTAAATATTTGCATGATACAGCAAGAGGTAGAACGGAAAATAGGATTTTTTTCTGCATCTTATAGAGCCAGAGTAAACCAATATTTGCAATCCAGGAGGACCTCAAAGCAGACTACCATCAAAATTGCCATAAATATGGGAACACAAATCAACCTAAGAAGTACTAGTTACAAGATGCCAGTGCATGTCAGAATTCATGAGGGACGAGGGTCTTAATGAAAATAAAAGAACTAAATTAAATTTTTAATTTATTTAAAATGTTTCAAATATTCTCAAAGCTATTTTTTACATTTTCACTAATACTCTTGTTACTCTCAGTGAGCGCAATATTTAATGTCTGCCTCGGTTTTAATTAAGTCCTTATTTTTGTATCTATATTGGTTACAGTAATTTAATTCACACTCATTTATTTACACATATTGCCATCATTCCAAATGTCTTGTCACTCACGCATACAGTTCAGTAGTCCCTTCCGTCAGTTTTACTCTCCACTGTTCCAATGCTCGTAGTCCACAAACTTTACTCCCACTGGTCACTGTTATCACCACTTACTGCTTTACTGTCTTCGCACACCTGGCTCTTAAGGCCTTGCAATGTGTAGTGGCAAACCAGGCCTGGAAAAATGTTTACCTTAGTAAAGTTAACTTCTCAACAGATCCAATCTCCGCTCAAAAAAGGCCCCGGGGAAAGTGGTTCTGGTTTTCGGAATTTAACATGGAGGCCCACAGTTATAACAAAGCAACAACATGGCCGAGCCCCGCAAGATTAAGATCACCTACCTCATTACAAATAGTATTACACAGTGGTGCACAGTGCATATGCACAGAATATATTTTGTTTAACTTCAAAACCTTTTGTTTGATTAACTTAACAAATCTATCCTTTTTTTTTTATAGCAGTTCATAACACAAGATGTACCAACTTTTAATTTATCTAAGAGCAAGGTGAACACAAAAAATAAGACATACCATTTTGGGGTTGGCAAGGACTTTACTTGCACCAAATAAACATCTTCTGACACTTGAACAACAATAATATAATCTCCTTGGTTATATAAAAAATATGCATATCTTTTAAATAACATAAATATAGTAGATTCCTTCACATTGTGTGTGAAGCTATTCCATATCTTTTGTATATATATTTTTTGTATATATAATATGTATACATCTTAAGCTTTAATTTTGATATGTTGCAGAACAATTACTTATTTTTATTGCTTTAAACCACCTCAAAACATAATTTATGAGTTAAACAGAGGACAATTTCGACTCTGAAACACAATGTTCTTTTAAACTTAAATGTTTTTAATTTTTAATGCTGGAGAGTCATTCCACATTTAATTTCTCGAGGCTGGCCAAAACTTTAAGGCAAAGGTAATTAAACATGCAGCATTCCTGGATTGAAGAGCTGGAGCTGTCCTGTGAACACCAGTCAAGAGGATTACATCACTCTTTAGCCCACGCTTTCAATGGCCATGATCATGGCCGGCACACTGCAACCACGCCACACTATAAAATCAAAAAGGGACGTTATAAAACACTTTGCCGTGAAAATGTAACATTTCCCATCAATCACCTAAATTAAAGAATCATATTACACTCCACTAGGCAGTATAAGTCAATTACATGCCCATAACAAAAGTGGATTACTTCAGAGTTATAAAAGAGAGGAGATGTTGTCTACATGTCATCATTAAGGGAAAAAAGAAGGGCTCAGCACCAAAGAACAGTGGAAGACTCTCCAAAGAGCACAACTTAGATGTAACAAACTCTTGACTAAATAACTCTCGCTCTCTTGCTGTCTTTTTTTTTTTTTTACTCTTGACTTGAATTTGATTGTTATTGATTTAACAATATAACTTATTTTGTACAATCTCTCACCAGCTGGTTGATTTAGGTTGTCTGAGAAATAGTAAAGCCATTGTAGTAGCAGCAAAAAGTGATTTTGAGACATTATTTTTTTGAACATTGATATTTAGGGAAGTTGATCAGTAGACCAATAATCTTTTAGATGATTTTTGCTAGTGTGGGCCATTAGCATGACAACAAAATATTTGTACAACTCTGGTACTTTAGACTTGGTATACTGTTTTAGTTTGGAGTGTTGGTTTGCATCAAAGCTATTTTCCACAAAGGTAAAATATTTAGTCGTCTAAAATGCAATATGTTCAACCAAATTGGTAGCAAATATTTGCTTGAACACCTCGGATTCTTAGTCATTCTCTGACAAATCAATTTTGTCAGTAATGCCAGACATTGTAGAATCACCTTGCAGAATCATTTAAGAAAATTCACCACCATTTTGCCACTGAAAAACATCAGCAGCATTACTGAAAGTAGAGGTGGTGTTTTGTGTACTAACTTTTTATTTCTTCACTTGATATCACTAATTATTAGTTTATTGCTTGATTTTCAATAGATTAATTAATAATTGTCTCCATCCCAATTCTGACACTAGACATATAAGATGCCAGGGATGTATCTGTGTTCATGAGGGATGGTGGTTTTAATAAAATTATAAGAACTAAATTTGATTTTTAACTGTATAAATATTCACACAGCTATTATTTACAACATTAAACTACCTACTCCACTCTTACGCTTGTTATTCTCAGTGATCACAATATTTAAGTTCTATATGAAATCCTTATCACTGTCTATATTGGTTACACTCATTTAATTCACTTTCATTATTTGCACATATTAGTTTGTCTATTGTCATCATTCCAAATGTCTGTCACCCATTCATTCAGTTCAATTCCCGCCAATCAGTCTTATTCACCACTGTTTCTATGCTTGCAGTCTGCAGACTTCACTTCCGATAGTCACTCGTCACCACTCGCCACATTGCTGGCTCATTGCTTCACTGTCTTTGTACACATGGCTCTTAAGGCTATGCGATCCTCCAAACTCTAGACTATCTACTTGTAGGCCCGTTGTGGTTTAAATAATTGTGCTGGCTTGAATCAGAATGTTCCCCACACCCTGAGTCACATTAAGATGTGGGGAGGATGACCAGAACATTCTTTAAATGATAACCCCAGATATTCAATCCTTTCAATGACAAAGTAGCACAAGTCTGGATAAGCTTATTGCAGCAGCGGCACTCGTTCGTAAGTTTCCGTGCACTCCTTGAGTTACCACTCTGTCCTTGACATGCTTCAAGCGCACTCGAGCATGGCTGCATGATGTAGCCAGTGAAGGCAATCCTGCAGACTGTACATCCCGAGGCCCTACACCTGGGTAGATAGCAGGCTATCCGTTTTGGTGATCTGAACCATCATAATTGCATCAACCAAAGAGCAAATGGCCCCAGAGCAGTCATGTGATTAATATACATACTGTTAATGATGAATGTAGAACTCTTGTCTGCATAACTAATTTTGTGCCCACCTCATGCGCTGCTGTTGATAACACGCAGTCAGGATGGGGTTACAAGTGAGTCTTGGACACTATAGTTACCATGAACTTCAAACAGTTCACAATTTTATTTGTAGCAAACCATTTCCACATGGTTTTTTTGCACATATTTACTTTAATAATCCACTTTCAGCTATGGTTAAAAAATTTAGTTTGTAAGAATGTACCCTCATTGGGACTTTGTAGGCACACACATGGTCATCTGCATAGTGACTGTCTGTAATCATGATAAACTGGAGTAATGTGTAACAACTGTTTTTTTTTTTTTTTTTTTTTGCCATGAATACTGATCAATATGTTAAGTACATTTTGAGTCCACATGTAATAAGGTCGGCAAGTATAACGAGCTCACTTTTTACATGGTGGCATTGAGCATCAAATAATCTAAATTGAAGATAACACATCTTTGTATGTTGTAATTCAATAGGTTATGGCATAGTGTAATTTCAAATGTGCAGTATAGCTCTCCTTTCCACATCATAGCAAAAAATGAAATGCAGATCACTTCTCTTAAGCAAAATAATTAATATTCACAAAATTGGGTCCAAATCCAATGTTCTGTACACTAAAATTGCAACACAGTTCAATAGTCCACTATCAAAACTTTTAAAATAAAAATCACAATGCTGCAACAAAGTGTTAATGCATAGGTAGGCTCGAAGAAGATAAAAGCATCAGAATATGACAAAGTACCATTTTTGTTAATAGATTGTTCCAGCCAAAAACATTCACCAAACTATCTGTGTCAATTTATTGATTAATTTATTCTGTTACTGCATATTGACTAGGTTAAGCAGTGCTTTTTGCATTTTTTTAAGTACTAGCAGAGTCAATTAGTGCTGATAAAATTATAATAAATAATATTCATAACATTATTATTATAAATAAATTAAAATTTTGAAAGAAAAATTATTTAAGAAACTTTACTGCGTGCATACATTTGAACTGATAAACATTTAATTAGCAAAGTATAATATTAAATCGTTTTAATAATTGTCACTGATTTAATGCATTCTTCCATCTGTGAGATTTATTGGGATTTTAATTTTTCTAGGTTAAAATTATTCAGTAAAAAAAACTAAATTTATTCGTAAAATATAGTGCAACACAACACTTTCCTGCGTACAAGTCCTTATCCTCATAATTTTGATGCTGTTTTGTGGAGCAGCTGACACAGTGTATCCCCTGCAGATATAGCTGGTTCACTCCACACAACATGTGCTTGTTTTCTTCCAGGAACAAAAACAATATCATCCAGGGGCATTTTTTCAACAGTCTTAGTTGGTTCAGAGTTTCCTGCCAGTTTCCTTACATTCATTTACATTAAGTGTAAAAATTGTTTCTAATTACAAAAAAAAAATAAAACTTGACACTATCCGGCATATTTTTTAGAAAAAGCAGTCAAAGAAGTGATGATGAACAAGATCTCTATCCGAAAAGTTGCAGCTAAGTACAACATAGCCAAATCTGTGTTGGAAAGGAGAGTATTTAATCCAGTTATAAAACAGAGAGGATGATTGCCAGCCCTCTCAGTGGAGCATGAAAAGGAATTAGCAAGACACTTTAGTACACTAGCTAAGTAGGGATTTTGTCTCTCAAAGGAAGATGTGAAAAATGTTGTGAAGGATTTTGTTGAACAATAGGAATTGGCAACTCCATTTAAAAAAGAAAGGCCAGGAGATGACTGGTTCCGCAAATTCTGTCAGAGAAACCAGTTGTCTTTAAGGAAAGTGGAACACTAGAAAAGTCAAGGAGGCAAAACACATCTGATCCTTTCTTAGTGTATGGATTTTATGATTTAATTGAGAATAGAATAGCTAATATGGACCTTGAAGGTAAACCACAACATATATGGAACTTATATGAATCAGAATTTTCAACTAATCCCAGGAACATAAAAGGTGTTACTCAGAAAGGACAGAGTGTGAACAGAACTATAATGGGATCTGGAAAAAAAAAAATGTTACTGTAATGGCATGCTGTTCAGCTACAGGAAATACCACCACTCATTGATTTCAAAGCAGAAAAAATGTGGAGTTCTTGGAGTGGACTAGATAACTTACCTGAGACAATGTATGCTGTATCGAAGAAAGGCTACATAACAGCTGAAATTTTTCTAGACTATTTCATCCACTTTTGCAAAACTGTTGCTGAAAGATCTCTTACGCTGATCTACAATGGACATTTGTACCCCAAAACCATCAAGAAAGCAATGGAAGAAAACATTTGCATCATAAAATTGCCATCACATACAACGGATCTCCTTCAGCCTCTTGACAAATGAGGGTTTCTGCTATTAAAACAGTGCTAGGATAAGAGTCACAGAATGTCAGAGATTAAACCAAAGACCAATAGAGAAAGCAGAATTTGCTGATTTTCTCTTTCACCTGGAATAATCAAGAAAGAATTTGAGAGCACTGGGATTTTCCCACGGGACAGAAGTAAGTACCCTGTGGAAAAACCCTATAAAGATGGGCAGATACCACAACAAGAAAAATACCTCGCCACTTTTAGACCTAGAAGGGAGCCTCTTTGATGCCGAGACTCAACAAAACTCTAATGACAAGGCAGAGACTGAACAAAATGCTAAATAATATGGATGTTAACCAAAATGTCTCATTGACAAATTCTCCATCAAGGCCTAGGTCTAGTTCTAGTAAGAGTTCCGAAAGTTATCGCTACAGGAGAGTTTCTGAAGGAAATAAATAAGAAAAAGCAGGAAAATCTCAGACCTAGACCTGCAGTAAAAGCAAATGCAAAAGTTTCCAAGCTTATGAATAAAAGAGCCAAGAAGAAATATGCAAGTGATAGCAGCACCAGCAACAGCAAAAAAGAGTGGGAAAGTGGTGGGAGTGATTATAACCTTGCATTGAACAAGTCTGAAGATGGTTCAGACTTGGATACCACAGCCATGTCTATACTCAGTAAAACATCAATAATAATAGTGAACAAGTCAGAAGATTATGCTGACTTGAATATGTCAGCCAAGCCTGTGCCATGGAAAAAGTCAAGTGTCATTGATCTGCATCAGTCTGATTTTGTGTTAGGAAGCAAAAAAGTTATTGAATATAGGTATGTGTGTGTGGTGTGAAATGTGATTGATGAAGATGATGCTGAAGTAATGTGTCTATAAAGTGTGTGGATTCTAAGAAGATTACTTTTGGGTCTGATGAAGATCATGTGACATTGCTTTCTTGGAGAGATATAATTAAAAAGCTACCACATCCTAAATATGCGTGTGTTGGTAACTACATACGTTAAGAATTTCCAACACCTGTTGATATTAATGAAAAGAAATTACTCAGTGAAAATGTCAGATACTTTTCTTACATTTTGGATGTAGTGCAAAATTGTTCAGTATATTTGTCAAATATTAGTGTAATGTAATATGATATTTCATTTAATCTAAAAAGTACAGGTTTCTTCTTGCGTGTTTTGATATTCTTTCTTTGCAGAAAATATAACTTACGTGATTAAACAAATATCTGAAAAAATTAAGGTATATATAATGAAAGTGACCCACTATTACCCCAGCATTTGATATAGTAGTTTGTCGATGAATTAACACAATGTCCCACTTTTGCCTCGGATTTGTCCCTTTTTATAGATTATTCGAAAACAGTTCCATTTAGCTGAATTTTAAGCATCAACATGAAATGAGATTACTATACCATATTTATATTCATTGCAGTGTATATTCTAATTCTAGTCTTCTGACTACAATTGAAAATTCTTAAATATTTGAATTTTGTCCCATATTTACCTCATGTCACCCTAGCTTTGAATATGATAAAACTTTTGATACCAGCAATGTTCAATAGAGTAAAAAAAAATAGTGGCCAATGACAACTTCTCCATGCAACAGAATAGGTGACCTTCAGTTCATCAACAGTGCTACACCTTTTTTTGTGGCATTGTAATATATCAGCATTTCAGGTTGCAAGTGCTAAAATACTCATTCCATATTTTGGAGACTTATTTTATTATATATATTGCTGGAAAGTTCACTGATATCTGAATGGTTCCAACATATAATCCACCATCGCACTCTTGCTGATGGTGAAGTGTTCACTGCAATGACTTACTTCCTCAAATTCTAATAAGGGCCAATTTTTCGTATGTTTGTCGTTCTGCTGTATCATTCAGAATTTTAAAACATAGAGCTAGCAGTACAAAATACTCTCTCTTCGTGGACAATATTACACCAAACTTTTCTACTCCTGTGCCATCAGCAGCCCCTAGGTCAAACAAATTCAGATGAGCCGCTCTAATTACCCATTCTAAATAAAGCATCACGTAAATTATTGTAACCTCTTTTAACTTTTAATATGAGTTTCATCAGTATTTTGCTGTTTATCCTTCTAGTTCCTATATTAATTTGCTGTACTTTCCATCTATTCAAATGCTATACTTTCCACCTATTCATTTGCTGTAATTGAATGTAATGTCAATGAAAATTATTTTTACAGATTTAACAGAACTAAGTATCGAAGGAGATAATAAAACCAACTTAGTAATATTAGTCAGAAAGATTGGTTACACAAACTCCAGACAATTCCCTACTCCAGGACGACGAAATTTGCATCTCTCTACTGTTGTGACGTAAGTATTGCAATTTTATTATATTTTATTTTAAGGTTGCTGTGAGTCAAATTATTTTGAAAATTATTTGAAGCACTGTGTATTTGAAGTATTTGAGAATAATGTTTGTGAGTTATATATTAACTTTCATTTAACTGTGAAAAAAACGGCAAAGGATACTTCGACCTATGAGAAATTCCGTTTGTCTGCACCACGGGTACCGTTCACGTAGCAAACTGTTGCCCATATCTCTGTCGCACTCCCGTGTTTTAGCTCTCATTTTAGAACTTGAGGATTTCCCCAAGTGCGATAAAGTTCTCCAATATAAGACTGCCCCCAAACAACTACCTGGAAACCACCGCATTGCCAAATGTAAATTGCTAGTGGATAAACCAGTTTTAGGAAAGCAGGTAATTCCCGCCCTTTCACTGCTGCTTGTTGACAGCACTAAAGCTTTGTAATAGGTTCACCATATGTTTCGTTCTGATAATTTTAGACGAGCGAGTCACGTGGCTGTAGTTGCGAAGTTTCGGAATTTGAGTACGGAATTTCATTGTATTGATGTTTCAGAGTGCAATTTTTATACAGTAAAGAACTTGTCAGTAAAACACAAGAAAAAAAATTAAAATATATTTTATAATACGTAAGAAAATACCAATACACATTCTGAAAATTACTAGATACAATTTTCTATACGTAGTCAAGTGGATAAGGAAACAATAATGATCCATAAAATTACAAATGTGAGTACTTTATACAAAGCCAAAAATGCATTTTTACAATATTTTGTATTAAGTTACTTGTGTGTAGCTGATGCGAAAATATACATATGCAAAGTTAACTGTTCGCAAACATTGTTTAATTGAGGGGTGCAGTTAAAAGGTTTGGGTGTCTATCATCTAAGGTCTTGAGAATGGATGAGGGATGGAATGAGATTGATTTGGAGCAGCATCCAGAACATAAGGGTGGGGGAAATGGGAGATCCTTGAGAAAACCGTCGACTAACAGCATTGTCCAGGCACGATTCCCGTACGCGAAAATTCCGGAAGTGACCTCTCAGGGGATGGAATCTAGCTTGCTTTTGTGCTCTAGCAGCTCGATCACCACTGTTTAGTGGTTACGAATGAAAGTACTTTAAACATGTAACAAGTAGAGTTAGATTTTTTAATTGGACACTTTGTATCATTACTTCAGGAATGAGGCTTGTCAATTAAAATACCAAGGAAACGGGTGTTCATAACTGATAATTTTTGTGTTATAAAAAAAATAGAACTCCTAAACATTTAGTAGCATTAGCTGACTTTGCACAAATTATGCTGAAAATGTATTTTCAAACATTTGGTGAATAATTGGTTTACATTATCTAACACCTAAAATACTTAGTTTTGGTAAATGTTAGTTTCTGAATGTATACTGTACTTGCAGTTTTGCAACTGCGTGATTCATTAACTGTGTTTGGGATTATTTGACGAGGCAGCAAAAAACTGCTCCTGCAACTGTAACAGGAAGATACTTACACAAGCTCTTCTGGGTCGCTTGAAATTTGGTTGCATATTTTTCCAAATAATAGAGTCTAACATTCCATAATAAATGTTTTTTTAAGTCTCATAAAAAAGTTTCGCTTAAAATATTGGAACACCAAAACAAACGTAATTAGACTAGTCTAAAAACAATGAAATGCCAATAAAAGTTATGTAATTTAATAAAGTTTTTAAATTGTTTTTCCCTCAAACTCTCGTTGTAGCTTCATGATCCGGGAAGGGGAGGAGGGGGATTTTAGCTACCAATTTAGTTTCACATACAAACAATGGCTGGACAAACAAGCACGGAACTATTTGCACTCCAGGCCAAAATAATTACAGTAAATCATGGGGAGAAATCGCTCCTGTACTGATACTTATACAGTAAGAAAGGTTTATAATGACTTGTACAGTATTGTAACACAACATCGCAACTACAGTGTACTAAACTGGGCAGCAGTTTCTTCAAATTTCTTGTAGGTGTTAACTGATATTAGTAGACCTATTCATGTAGACTCCACTCCACACCGATTCTGAATTCTTATCATCATGAATATTGTCTCTTTCGGTGTTGGCGTTTTGTGTGACTGGAGATGAGGGTAACTCTTGAAATATAACTTCAGGTGCACCACTGAAAATCCCATAACAGAGTAACTCTTTTGAATGCTATTAGCGATAATCAACAAACTAATAAACTTAATTAACTATGGTAATGTGTAGTGTAGTTGCAGTAGCTGGTGTAGTATTTCATTTAAAAATTAGTGGAGATATTTGGGTGGCTCTTAACAGCGAGGTCTTGAGAACCGATGAGGGTGATAGGAGGAGTGCCGGAATGCAAGGGGAAGGGGAAACAGGAGATTTCTGAGAAAATCCGCCTGCCACCGGCATCGTACGGCATGAAACCCCACATTGCGAAAATTTGGGGGGACTCCGCCGGGGATCAAACACAGTTCACAATGGTAGTAGGTGAGTGTCCTAACCGCTACACCAACCATGGCCCCTATTTGAAAAAGTCATCTGTTTTACTAATTGTTTCATAACTGTGGCAAGGTTAACATGAATTAAATGGGAAGATGCTGTACTACGCACAGCTGGTTGCCATAATCGGACAGGTATGACGTTCCCTCTCAGAGTAAAGATTGCTGGAGGTGATATGACATGGCATACGGGTATGTATATATTTGTATTTTATTGTGTATTACTGGCATCAATTTTATGCTAATAGACTAAATGGATATGTAAAGACTGTAAGAGACGGCTTACACAAAAACTAAATATAAATCTTGTTTTCTTTTAAAAATGGCACTTGCCTCCGTAACTGTATCCATAATTTGGATGTCTAGGTTGGTGGTTCGGAGCTACAGGAAATAACCTGTCAACGGAGGATATTCACTTAAATGTTGATTCCTATGTCAGAAAATCCTAGGGGTCTATAAAGACTTATAGTGCCTTAGAAAAACCTGTTACGTCATAGGAGCTGAAAAGAAGAGCAGACAAGTGACATTATTTTCTATGTGTATACATACAGTGGTTCGGAATGGCCATAGTTCTTTAACAACATGCACTACCTAGGACCCACAAAGCAAGAATTACATATTACCAAAACGTTTAGCAATTGGTAATAACACAACAAAAAATATAGCTACTTAATGTACAGATAAGTAATTAAATGATGGGAAACAAGGAGTTTCAGTCCTTTCATTGCATTTAATTTTTTATGATTTATTGAATACAATGTTGTGTTATTCAGTGATATGAATCATGTACTCATTGGTCACATTTTCGATATTGCCATACTGAATAAGCATCGATAATGTAAGAATGCAAGGATAGACACATTTATGAAAATAGTGCCGGCCTAATCGATGGAGCCATTTAAAAGAACACGTAATTTAACAAAATTATGTGAATGTAGTCCAGAGTGACAAGCAAAGAGATACGAAACGAATTCCAACATGAAAATTGTAGGTGTTTGCATACAATGATATTAAAAGTTTTAAAATATATTAATTAAATTAGTATAATTTAAGACATCACAACTTACTTACCCATACTCGTTAATCTACGTCCCGATTGATTTTGTATGGCACATAATATTTTTACCATTAACATTATCAAGACTTATATAAATGTGAACTGAATCGCTTTTATTGCATTGCAACTCCCATTATACGAGATAGGAATAAAATGTAATTACAGACCGTTGGCATCCATATTCATCATAACACCAGGGGTAACATCCTCTTGCATTAATGTGTAAGACTTAATGCACTTTATTTACTCGACATGTGCCTTCTTGTAGATAGATGTTTACAGTTTTTAAAAAAATCCAAAATATAAATTGGGATCAATTCCGACTTGTATGTATTTTTTTAACGCTAAATTATTTTTGTATACGTTTTATCACATGTGCATATATATCCTTTCAGGTGTCACTAATCGATCTCGAAGTAATTTTATTTTAATATATAAAATATATGATTCATTAGGTTAATCTAAATTCTAGTGAGTCTTCCGAGCATGTAAGCTACAAAAACACTACTTTACAATTTGCCATCAGAACTGCACAGAAATGCCATGCAAACCATGTTTATGTTATTAGTTTTGTAACACATCTAGGCTTTCGTGAAAGATACCTTCATGTGATAAGATCGAAATTGCATTAAAACTCGTTGAAAATTGTTTTTAACTAAAAATATATTTATGTTAAAAAACTTCAAGTCACTTGATTTTGACCCCAAAGGTGTGACTTTCCTGTTGGCAAAAAGTTAGAGGATGATGCGCAAATAGCATGTGTACTCTTCCCCATCCATATTCTGTGTAAGTAAACATGAAAGAGCTAAGTTGGGACTGAGAAAAGGCCAATGTATATCTTTGTTTTTAATTATGATTTATGTGTAGTAAAATATTTAAGGAAAGTTTGGAGTTTAGTCTGTTGGTGCTTGTGTGTGTTTATAATATGTATATTAGCTTGTGATAGCTTGTTTTATTAATAACAAATGGTATTTTTTAGGTGTGAGCGGGGCAGACCAGTGAAGGTACCAAGTGTTGAAAGCTATGTTATGGTATTGCAACCACAACAGCCTAGCATTGAAATAAATGGAACTGGTAACATAGCTCGCGAATATGAAGATTTCCGTTTGGGGGTTAGAGTTTTTACAGATGTTCATATCACAGTGGGCCATGCCAAAGGACAGAAACCTTGGAAGCACGGTTAGTTTTGTATGTGTTTAAATATTAAGCGTCAAAGTTATATTTTACCATGTTGGTAAGTTTAGTGAATTTGAATTCACATTTATTCATAAAATATTCTTATTGATCATAGATATCTATTTTATTTTCAAATATTAATTTTGAAAACACTGAAAGTGATTGATGTTGGTTCATTTCCTGAGATGTGAATTGATTGTGGGGACTTAAGAGCATTTCTAATAATAACCCAAAAGATAATTCTTCAAATTTTTAGCTTAATAGACTTTTGAAAAGACAGTTTATGTTTGTTGCCAACAACAACATTTATTTTACTGAATTAGAATTTGCCACATGTTTCCCATTTATAGAGCTTCAGATAATTATTACCTTTTGTTTTTATATTCTGCTTTAAAAAATTTCTTAAATTATTTTTAAGTGTTATTTGCTAATAAATAACAATGTATTAATTTTTAATTAATACAGCTTTGTTACATTTCCTAACACCAGCTAAAATACTTGTAATGTTGTATTTATTTACAGATGTGTTTAAATTTTATTTTTGGTCTAAATTAAAATATTTGCTTTAACCAAAAACTGTACATCATAAAGCAAAAAATTTCGGAGTTGTTTCTCGTTATGAATGTTTACAGTCCTTGGATTTTATTTTTGACTCAAGGTTACATTCAAAGTTATAATTCACAAATTAAGTAATTCCATTTCATGTGGATATTTCGTTTTTAAAGAAATACTGTAGTGTTATACTAATAGTTACTCATAATTAAAGCACAGTTGTCCTGTCCAGTGTTTTTACTGTTATGGTGTTATGTGTTTGTGTTTATTTTTGAATGGTATTGTTATATTTTGTGCGACTTTTCTTGCATGTCTCCAATTATATCATGCTTGTGTATACTTGGTCTGGCCTTCTAGTGTTGAGTAGCACTTTACTTATATAATGAAGTGTTACAATAATAATTTAATTATTATATATGTGCTGTTCACTGTAAAGTAAGTGGTTTTGAGGTTCTAGTTATTTTTTTTTCCTGCAAGCCATTTTTTTATCCACCTACCACTTTTTAAAATAAATATTGCTATATAAGTAATAAACACAGTGTATATTGATGGGTTGCTGTTTCGGACATGAGAGAAATGTGGAGGTTATGGTGTTGGAAATGGGTTTATCAAGATTTTTACCAGGCCCTGAAGTGGCCTCCTCTGATGATCCTCTGTCTTGCTGCTGATGATGATGCAGATTATACTATATCCTCATTGCCTGGACTAGTGGGGCTGTTTAGCTACCCCAACGCTGTACTCACTCCTGTTAGGAATTGTTGTACGCTATTCCTACGCCTGAAGAAAAGTTACAAATCATGACGAACAGGTAATGCAGCCTTGAAGCGGCTGGAGCAAATTAAATTGTGCATAGAACGATAACAACAAAATTTATTCACTTTGCTTCCCTCACTGGGGCACTCACAAGAATATTCTCCTGTATAGCACGGAGTACTTTAATACAGTAAAAATGGTGAAATGCTTACATGATACTTAAGTTGAAAAATGACGTCCCAGCAGTGCACAACACGGACTGGGCTGTGGGAAGGTGCTCCCTCCAGCTGAAGTTTACTGAACAACAGTTCCGGTATGCTAAAATCAAGTATGGCAATTATATGATTGATCCAAAAGTTGTGGGCGGGAGGAGCCATGTGCGGACAACTGTCCCACTCAAGTACAAAGACACTACTGACTGGGGTTGGCATGGAGCTCGCTGACTGACTGAGCGTTCCCGCGTGACTCATGAAAAAAATGCTTAGTTATAAAAATGTTATGATAAATGGAATGGACATTGCAGTACTGGTGAGGTGAGGACACATAAAGACACTACAATTTTTATTAACAAAATATGTAATTAATATAAATATAAAATATGTTGGCACTTATGATGTTTGCCGTTAACGTGGCACATAACCTAAATTGGGAGGTATTTCCAAGGCGAGCATGTATTGCTCCTAGTCCACAGTTTATCAAGTTTAATATTTCAGGACACTGAGAAACGCATGGTGTTCAACTAAAGAATATGTTACACTGAAATAAAAGCACATTATACATCAAACTCTGAAAAATGTGGTTAACCTGCCACATGGTCAGTACATTATGTGTTCTTTTCAGAGGTTCATGTCTGCATCTAACCTCTTATGTGTGTGTGGTACTGGATAATATTGGCAAAAAGTACTGTACTCAATAATGACCAACTAGCAAAAACAATTGTGATGAATGTGTTACACACACAAATATTTACACATCAAGTGCTGCATATTAAAAATATGGAAAACATTTTGCTGAAATTATTATTGAAGCGCTACGTGAATAACTGATGTTGGACACTGCGCATGACAAATACATGACACTTTACATATGAAATAAATACCCTGCAGAATAAACACTATAAAAACACATTAAAATACAAACATAACACACACTGAAATAGAAAATATTAATTTTAAAAGGCCATGAAATATTAAGATGTAAACAACATCTTCATATGCACGTGGTACGCTCCACAATCAAAACAAACACTACATGTAAATATTTCAAAAGGTAGCACAGCATATATAAAAAAATTAAAAGGGTCATGGTAAAACAAGAATAAAATAAATAAAATAAATGATTGCTTAGCACAATACACTAATGCATGCCCACACGCACTCATAACACGTGCTTGGTGCATAATACTGCTCTCACGTGGCGATGGGATAAACTAATGGCAGTGTTGCTGGCGATATGGTGAACGACCTGGAGGACTATCTCGTGGCACACGTCAAAGGCCCTCCCCTCCTTCCCCCTCTAGAGTCCGTTCACTTATCATTAGTGATGCTCCATATTCTTGGCTGCAACAGGTGACCGGCAGCTGAGGCTTCTCCCGTGGCTGCAGGTTGTACCAGCTGTGTTGCTGTTGTGATGGGCGGGGTTGGTAGTCCTGCGATGCGGGATTAGTAGTCCCGCAATAGCGACGGCACTGTGACAACTGCGGCGGGTGCTGTGGTATACCTGCAGTCCATACACGCAGCATGCCGGGAGTAACGAGCATGCTTGGAGTTGGAGCTGCATGGAGGGGAGGAGTGCTCCTCTGTCCCTGACTCGTCACTGCTGCTGCTGTAAACGTGATGTGGGTGGCGTAGGTCAGGATGGTGGGCATCCCCAACATGCTTTATTAATGTGCCTGACCTAGGTACTGATGATCTCGCTGGTGATGCAGAGGACGAATTGCTTCTCAAAAGAGTCACGACGCCATCGGGTGGGGGCCTCACCTGGCGACCCTAGCCGTATTCAGGTGGCCCACCTGGCTCGTGTGTGACGTCATGAGATGCTGTTGCTGGCAGCGGAATGGTGTTTGGCAGACTGTTGCTGGTATTTGCAGCGTCAACAGCTTGAACCTTTGTAAATGAGATGGCATCGGGCGTCACAGCTGTGAGCGCGCTGGGCACAACGCTGTCTTAATGTTTGCTGGCTGAAATTTCTGCATTTGTGGGTTAGGCTGACGATGTTCTGTCCATGCCTTCACTTGGTGAAGGTGGGACGACGCCGGCGTTGATGAGCCGTAGTGCATCGTGATGAAAGATGGCAGATTGTTGCCTGCTAAGGCACACCTTATAGCAGGAATCACTTTGCACTCCAATGATGGCATGAGCACTGCTCCATATTGCGGCGAAGCTCGCTCAAAATCTCTTTTGATCAGCTGACTGGGGATGCATGTGGACGTAAACAGGTTGGCCGGGCTGGAGCCCAGGATGAGGGGCGGGTGGAATCTGGCACCCACTGTGATGTGTAGCGGCGCTGGTTCTCCCTTGCCTCCTGCATTTCCCACTCATGCTTCTCCTCCCTGCTTTCTCCTTCCGTGGGACACGTGGCCTGCCCTCCCACTCCACTGGTAAACTTGCCAGGGATGGGGAGGTCATGGCCTTGCAGCAGTTGTGCCAGTGTTTTCCCCGTAGCCTGGTTTGTGCATGTGCGCAGCATGAAGAGGGCAGCAGGCAGATGTTTGGTCCAGGACATGTGGTTATTACCCACGTGCAGACGTAATTGATTCTTGACTTCTTGATTATGTCGTTCTGTTAGGTTTGCGTGTGGATGATAAACAGCTGTTGTGTGGTTCTGCTTGCTTCATGTTGCGCAGAAGTCTCCACACATGGCCGGTAAACTAGGTCCTATTATCGCTGAGCACTGTTCGCCGGTATCCCCAGTGGGCAAAAATGTCATTTTCCAACATTTTCCTCGTGGTTTGCACGTATGCTCTTGAAATGGGGTAGGCCTCCACCCAACGCGAGAATACGTCTGTGGCGACTAGAGTGAAGCATTTCCCGGTGGGTGTTCTTGGATATGGGCCCATGAGGTCGAGGGCTACAGTCTCGAAGGGCTCTCGGGGTTCCCTTGGCTGCTGCTGTTAGAGTTCGTCTGTGCGACGACTTTTATAGCGATTGCAGGTAACACATGCACACACAAATGCTCTACGTGAAGTGACATGGCTGGTTAATGAAAGTACTTAAACACTTTTTTCGTGTGTGGAGCTAAACCTGGGTGGTCTGAATAATTTATGGCATGGGCGTGTTGTAATACTAAGTCACATGGTGCAGCTGGAACATAGATGTGACACATGTCACTCTACATTGGTGCATGATTCAACATAATTATCAATTATGGGCCACTTGTCTAACGTTTCTTGTGCACACACATTCTTCCACTTGCTGGCGACTGGACATTTATCTTGCTCATAGATAATGCTTTCCCACAGCACTGACTAATTGGGCATGGCTGTTAGCACTGTTATGTTGGTACACTGAGCTGGCTTGGTGGATTAATTATTTGGTGGGGGGGGGGGGAGATCGCCTTTGCACTCCTCATCGCATGCCACTTCCTCACGTTGCGAGTGTGACAGATGATCAGCTAACTGGTTGTCCTCGCTGGCAACGTGTTTCACTTCAAAATCCTACGCTTGCAGCAGGAGCGCCCAGCTGGTGAGTTTGCTGCGGCTGTCCTTCATGCTGTGTAGGCACAGCAGACAGCTGTTTTCCGTGCACTTGTGAAGCGTTGATACTTCAGGAGCTGACAGTACTTTTTAAAGCTCCAAATCACTGCAAGGCACTCATGTTCGTTGATGTGATACCGCCGCTCTACCGTGCCGAACTTTGCACTGCCAAAATCAGTGATGCGATGGGTGCCATCGTCTGCAAGTGGGAATACCACTACATTGAGACCCTTCTCGCTAGCGCCGGTTTGCACATAGAGATGTTGTGTAGGGTCGTAACGAGCCAGTGCAGAGCACTCCCGAAAGTGGTACTTTAGCTCTTCAAAACTTGCCTGTTATGCAGTCTGCCATTTGAACGAGATGCTTGGAGACATGAGGTCAATGAGTGGAGCAGTGATAATTGCAAATTCTGCAATATACTCCTTCAGCCAATTCACCAGGCCAAAAAACTTCCGAAGGTGTTTTCGTGTGGTGGGGATGGCAGACTTTTCAACCCTCCTAATTTTGGCGGGAGACTCCCAATTTGCTAGGTTGTCTGCCGCCCTCTAGATTTTTCATAAAAACCTCCCGAATTTCTATAGTATTCTATATTTGATACACTCTATCTCTGTTTGATAAATCAAGGAGTAAATGTAATCAATTATTGCAGGTTAATTCACTGCAGAAGCTATTGTCCATTTCATGTGATCAACCTACATGAATTACTGTAGAATGCATGTTGTTAAGTTGGTGATTTTGATGATGGCTTTGGAATAAAATAGTACTCAAAACTAAAAGTTTTAATTAAAAATTTTAATTATACTTATAAAATTTACTGTTTAAATTATGTTTCTAAAGCAATATTTAATTATAATTTTTTTTCTTTTAGTGAATGGACTTTTAAAAACATGTTTAGCAATGACAGAGCATGTTGACATGTACAGACATTTAACGTTTCCAGTCAATGGCTAGCCATGTTTGTTTACCGTTTCCAGCCCGGTGAATGCTGTTGTGCGTGTGCTTTTTTCTCATCTTGTTTATACGGGTATCTTGTTAATGTTGTCTGAATATTTTATCGTAGTTAATTATTTTTTTGTTTGCTTTGTTTAAGCATAGTTGGTTGTAGGTACCGCTGTAGAGCGTTTTCTTGAGTGAAATGTAAAATTAATCGGTATGTGTTTACCACTTCATAGAATAGCTCATTCCGGCATTTTCCTTAATGGCCGTCAGTAATGACGAGAGACAAATATAACTTACGTAGTTTAAGTTTGTTAGTTTCAAGAAACATGCACAGTGTTGATTTTACAGGATGATTCTGAAAATGAATTATTTATTGTTAGTGATGAACAAACGTGATTTTAGAGAAGTAAACTTGCAAGATTATCCATTAAAAAAAAACACGTGATCAACAGGTTGTGAATTATACAAACAGTAAGTTTACGTGTTTTGAAAATAATGTATTTGTAAACCGTTAATATAATTATTGAAAAGCACATTGCCTGAAAAATTTACACTTTCAGCACTTTTTTAATGTGTAAATAATGTTAGTTTATTTTGCCTATATTGTAATTTCAACGAATGGAAGGGTAACTTCTTTCAATGTGTGTGTTTATCGCTGCATCTATACGAATACGAATGACTTATGTATCTAGTTTTGTTTTTTCATTGAAGTTAAAACTTTCTGTTATTTGAATGTTATTTCTATACAAGCAAAAGTGTTCATTGCTCCATCAAACAATATGCAACTCGAAATGTCACACACTCGTAACAACCCCAAAACAATGCCGTCTCACGAAATACGTTAAACTGAATCCCCCATCCCCCACCCCCATCCTGTTATTTCACTCAAATGTTTTCTTCCCTAAAAATAAAATTACCAGAACCCCAACAAACTTAACTTGGCAATTATAAAAATAAAACCGGTTGGAATGCCAACCTAGTTATAATATCCTACATTGATTACTGAAAGGAGGTTAGCTAATGTCTGTCTTTCAGCGCCTGTCATGACAAGAAACACGAGGAAAATGCAAGTGTACATTCTTGGACTCCATTTGTTTCCAAACGTGCCTCATATACATGTATTGAGGTCAGTTTTTCTAATATGTTACAAAACAATGTCAAAATTTGTTAAGGCAGCAGCAGTCAAATGTGCATCTTCACTTTTAGATGGTGACTACCACAGCAGAGACAATCAGAAAAATGACTGATATACTGATAGGCAATGCAACGACTAAAGTTGTGGCAACACTGAAACAAGAAGACAGGTTGATTCCATAAGTAAATACTATTCATATTCAACAAGTTGTGATTACATTGTACACTAATTTCCATTTAAAATGAAGTTTTGGTTAATTCCGAACTTGCATATATTTAGTCAATTTGCACTCCTTAATTTAAAGCGTAACATTTTTGTGGAAAAATTACCAGCCATTTTTGCTGCCATTGGCCAAGATTTGGATGAAGAATTAGATATACTGCAGTCCCAATTTTTGTAATTTCTAACTTGAGTCAGAAATACCACATTACATTTCCAATGAGGAGAAAATAGATGTAAAGTGGAGTTTGGTGGGTCAAATTAAAGTTGCAGATGGGACACTGAAGTACGATAAATTAGACAGTGTGATGCTTTCGATTTGGACAATTGCACACAGTAATGCAGCGTGTGAGTGTTCAGCCAGGTCACTAAAACACACACACACAGTTCATGTCAGCACATAGTAAGGAAACACTAGACAATATTTTGACTTTAAAATCTGCCAAAAAAGTAAATTGTTTTGAACTGAAGTTTGACTCTTCACTTCTCAAGACTGCAAAAATCAGCTACATCAAGGACGCAGTAGCAGCAAGGCATATGTATTTGTGGTGCTGCGTAAAATGTCGCAAAAATTTAAGTTATACAACTACAATTTTTGGCAGAGTAGGTCAAAGCAGGCCGATGGCTTTGGGGGGGTTTGAACAATCTCCTGATTTTTCATTTCTGGAAGTTGGAAGTTCTGGGATGAGGTGGTCTTCGTTGAGATGCAGATGTTCTGGTGTTGGGCAGCTTCCATTCTCATCTACAATATGGCCAAGAAATTGGATGTTAGCTTTGCCGATGTGTCACTTTTTGTTTGCACATGCTAGCCCATTCGTTGCTAGGCGTTCTAACACTCAGTGACAGATTATTGACGTGTTCTTTTCACGACTCAGACCAAATGATTATGTCATCTAAATATGCTAGGACAAACTCGCCTATGAATCTGTCCAAAACACGTACCATCATAGATTGAAATGTTGATGGAGCGTATTTCAAACTAAATGACATTGCACAAAATTGGAAGAGATGTCCGTGAGGGGCGGTGAAGGCTGTTTTATGACTGTCTTCTGGCCAAATTGGGACCTGCCAATTCCCGCTGCGGAGGTTGATGGTTGTTAACACGTTCACATGCCTGATTGTGTTTAGCATGTCTTTGATGTGGATGTATGGTGGTGGTGCACTTTTGGTGACCAAGTTTGGCCGGCGGAAGTCAACACAGAAGCGCCAAGGTCCATCCTTGGGTGCTAGAGTGATGGCTGAATTAAACTCGCTTTCCGATGGCTCTATGGCGCCTTTGTTCAGTATTTATATAAATTGGTCTTTAATGATGCTGTATTGTTGCGAGTAATAGCGATGTGGGTTGTCGTATACTGGCGCCTCACTGATGAGTGGTATGACATGTTCGGCTACTGTTGTGTGGCGTAGCGGGTCGGCTGCTGTGAATATATCTTGCCACTCGTTTAGGAGGTGCTGTATGGCATCCCAGAACTCTGGGGGTACAGAGTGGTCCAATTCATCTACCACCACTGGCGGCACATTCCCAGCTGGTCAGGGAACCAGGTTATAGACTGTTCTGCGCTCTTTCCACCCATAGTGTATCCGGCATGCTGCTGGTTTGACCGTGGTGTTTTGCTCTGTGAGCCATGGTACTCCCAAGATGGCATCTTTTCTGATGTCATCAGACACATGCCATGGTGAAGGTATCAATATCTCTGATGCACACAGTGGTATGCACTCGCCTGCTATCTCACCAGTGTGCTGGTGGGTAGCTTACTGAATCACTTGTTGAACTGGTTTGATGTCACTGACATTGATGAAGCTGGTTCGGATGACGTTGTGTGAAGCGGCTGAGTCGATGAAAGCTCTGCATGAATGATTGTTGACAAGTATGGATATGCGGATGAAGCTGTTTTGGGCAGTGGTGATTTGCGCTAAAAGTATTTGTTGTGGTGTTGATTCAGTTGTTGACACATTTGACCAGGGGTAAGTGGGGTCAGGCCGCTTTACCCCGCCCTCTCGTTTCCTGGCGGTGTTGCTGGTGACGTGCTGAACGGCCTGGAGGACTATCACATGGCACACGTCAATACGTTTCACTGGACTCGAAAGTTAATGTTTAAGGCTACAATAAAATGCATTTATTGACTATTATTTCAAACTAGAGGGCTTCAAAAAATGCTCACTGTACAGTGACTAGCCCTTAATACTAGTGATTATTATTAATCTTATATCCATCAATTGTGAAATTAGTTTTACTGTCTAAATGCAGTATAAGCCTGTTATAACATTACTGTGTATAACATTTTCGTGCATATAATGTTATTATTTCATGGTGTTGCCATTTATCCCTTATGCCCAATGTTTTTATTTCAAGCTTTAACAATAGTATTTTTCACTTCCATGATGTAATATTAGTACTAGTCCAGTTCATGCCCGCAACACTAATGCAATTTTCTGATGTACAGTAGAACCCCGATTTAACAAAATGTCACGGTTACTGAAAATATTTCTTCTATTTTTATTTTGCTGTTTCATTAAATTAATATTTACGTATTTTAACAATCGAAAACAAACAAATTGTTATAAAAACGTGTTTTTTTGTTTTCAAGTTAAGACAGTGTTTCGTCATCATATGTGAAAAATAACACTCTTATTTAAATTAAATACTAAAGTATTTCACTAGGCAGATGTTCTGCAGATGAAATGGTACCCTTTAAGAACATAAACAATCTGAAGTTAATGAAATTAAAGTTTAAAAATTGTGTGCCACTTAAAATTTAACAAGTGGGAAATCCATTTTTAAAGCTTTGCTCATGGGAGGGAAATGGAAAATCTGTAGACCATACTGTTATTGGCTTAGCGCTGTTGCTATGTGCGCATAGTTGGATGGCGGGTAGGTGCTAGAGGAGTGAAGGCCAGGGAGGGGAGGCAGGGATGAAGAAAGAACAAAGGATCCTTTTGTGATGTCATGTGTCGTGCAAACTGTAACTCGCTAGGTGCACACTGTCAAATCAAATCAGAGCAGCCATAGTTTTATTTTTTGTGTTTCAGTGGATGGTTTCAGGGTACCTACTGGGAAATACCTACTTTTTTTTACCATAGGCCAGTGAATATATTTTTATTATGTTCTCATTGCAATTTATTCCATTTTAGCAAGGGTAATTTTATTCTTTTCATAAATTTTTGGGATTTTTTGACGGTTCCTGGAATTCTTTACTTAGATTGTTGTTTTTGTTTCCAACATTTTCTTTACATAGGGGCTTGACTGTATACAATTTACAAATAACAAAACAACTATGTCAATGAATTTTAAGATGTTTGGACTGTAAAGAAGGTTACCTTAATCATAATCTGCTTCCCATCTTTGTAGCCTGTACTTATCAGCTGCATCTTGGGGAGCTGTAGAAAGGCAGGCTGCATGAAAATGGATGGTGATTTCATCAGCAGGGATGTGAAAATGTGGTTTATTTTTTGGTCTTTTCAGTTTATAGAAATTATTAATTTTGATGTTTTGTGTTTTTATAATGTGTGCGTACGCACGCATGTTTGTGTGTGTGTGTGTGTCTATATATGTATATATATTTCCTTAATGGTGTTGTGACTGTAAAGAAAAACTTGCAAAGCTTCAAATTGAAAAATTTCTAAGTCACCTAAAATTCAAGGACAACGAAAATTACAACATTGAAAACAATTGTCTACAATTTTGATACTGTACAGCAACAGAGTTATAAGATGTTTGCTTTGCACATGTTTTAAGACAGTCTTGCAGCTTTCATGGTCCACTCTGCAACTGCACCATTTGCAAAACACAATTTTAGTAGACACGTATAATCCTTCGGATTTAAATTCTGTCATTCGTGAGTTGGAGTAGCCTTAAATTTTGGCATTACAGTTCAGACGAAAACACTGCTCCAAATAACTTTAATAAGGCAGGAATGGCTTCAAAATCATTAGCATTACCCAGCATAAAGAAAAACAAGACAGTATATTTGTGCCAGCAAAAAGTGAAAATGTCTCTGGTTATTTCGTTGGGGTTTTTTATCACGGGAACAAACAGCAAACACTACTTAATGACCACCTAGTATCCAGACAGCCAGCGAAACATATTTATTGTATTTTGGTGTCTATAGGCTGCTCCTAAAATTTTTTGATCAAAAAGTAGCGATAATTAATATTTCAAGTAAAGACAGTGTTAAATTTTTGTATTCCTGTAAATATTATTAAGTCACAATTCTGTACAAACATAATAAATTCCGACTTAATTTTTCCCCTACAAAACATTTGAAACAGAAAATTTGTATTATGTTGCAATATTTACAAATATACGTCGTGTGAGATGAAGGTTATTTTGTTTATGAAAGTGAGTGAACAAATGATGGAACGAGTGGAAAGTTTTTTCTCCCTCCCCCTCTACTACTTCCTTTCCTTCCTTCTTTTAAGTTAAAACATTAAAATATACTGTATGTTGACAAATTTCTAAACATGTTTTGGGGGAAAAAAAATTCTACGCCAATATCTTGTATATAAGCTGAACCCCACTTTTTGTAGTAATTTTTTTTTTGTAAAAATATGTGGTGTATATTGCCGAAATAAGGTATTTACTTTTGATGGGGACTATATTTAATAATCGTATGGCTGCCCATTTTTGTCTACTATATTTAAAGTTTGTTCATTATATAAAATTCTGACATTTCCCCGTCTACGAAACTTTTGTGACAGAAAATTTTTATTATGTTGTAATGTTCCCAAATATATATAGTGCGGTTACTATTCCACGGATGGTAACGTGACTTGAGAAACAAAACCACGGCAACATGTTGCACTAACTGTGCATTTGTGGCGCTGCTGCGCGGGCATACGAACTATGTAAGCTACCTTTCTCCTGTACAGCAGTGTAATTATTTTCTTATGTAATGCACCTATGGCTGAGCTCCAACATGTTTAAGTTTTACGCGTGAGAGATGGTTATTTTTTTTATGAACGTGAGTGTAATTATTGCACAAGTGAAAAGCTAAGTTTTTTTTTTTTTTTTGTAAAAATGTGTGCCCTATACATGCCGAAACCACTTTTTTTTCACAAGAAATTTCCATTTTCGCCTTTTTTTTCACAAGAAATGTGCATTTCCACAATTTTTATGTTAAAACTGAATTTCTTTCTTTTTCAGTGAATTTTCACGTAATAATCATTACACCATTTTTTCTCATGTTTAGTCATCAGTTATGATCCTAAAGATAAAAGAGATCATGCAGCAACAGCAGATGTATGGACAAACCTTCAGATTGCACTTGATTATGTATTTTAATTAGATAACTACACATCAGATGGTGCTATGGTCTTGCGATAAATTCAGACTGTTAATGTTATTTGTGCACCACGTGATTTATTCAACAAAGCAGAAGGTTCAGAACAACCTGGGATGAAATTTCTTCCAACCCACTTTCAGTCTAAGCTCATTAACCTAACAAAATAGTTTTTGAAGCAAATAGCAAATTAAGGAAAATTTTGTATGATGAAATTAAACAAGACAAAGTAAACACAAATAGACAAATTTTTGTATTATGCAATACCAGTACCTTTTTACAGGTATTTATTTTTACATTCTACACTAGTAGTGTGTAACATTTTATTAATTATTTTTGTAAGGCTACATTTTTTGAATTGTTTGTATAAGAATGGTGTATTTTATGGACATTTAAGCTACACATAAAATACACTCCTGCTTATTCGTGCTTTGCTTAACCACTTTTCGGCTTATCCGTGCAGTGGTAAGGCACTGCTGTTAATTGTGCCATTTAACAAGCAGCGGTAATGTACATCGTCTATCGCTGTGCCGCATGAGCTAATATTTATGTCTTTAAACTGTCAGCCTGTCACAGAGACCTGCGTGACTCATCCATTTCCATCCATTGAAGCACGTTTGACTCTGACTCATCTCAGTCTGTGTCCAAAATGGCAGATTTTGATGACAAAATGATCATAACCTGCTTTGTATACAAAAAATGGTGACGTATTTGGTAATTTTGTATTTTGTATTTTCTATCTAGCAGCAGATGTTAGCAAAAATACAAAATGAACACATGTGTGAATGTTTTCTAGAACAAATAATTGTTCATAAAATACACTTGGCATGCTTTAACAAGGAAGTAACTGTTATGCTTTGTTTATGTATTCCGCAACAAATTTAAATCGTAACATATTATTTTCTTATTTATTAACGTATGCACAGCATTCCAATGATTATAGAAATATCATGTCTGTATTAAGCATTAAATTTAGATAAAAATATTTTTCACTGTTAATGTAAAAATGTGTCACCGCCAGTGCTAAACAAGAGACTGTCAACAACTTCTGAAGTGAAACTTATGAAATTACAAATTAACGAATTTGCAATTTCTGTTTCATTTTAAATAATCACAGTTTTAAATGTGCTATGTTTGATACATGCTGGTTGATACATAATTTTAATTTCTGCTTATAAAGTTTTTCTGCTTACAAAATATTTTTTCAACAGATTCTCTTAGCATTTAATTTAAAGCTTCTGCTGCGTCTGCTATGTATGTGTGTATAAGAATGATTATTACAGCTAGATAATTTCATAGTGGTTTTAGAGTATATAGCATGTGCAGAAATACAGTGAAACCTCGCTATAACGACAACTCATAATGACAGGATAAATTATCGCCATAGCAAATTATTGTTATCCGAAAATTGTTGTGTCACATTTTTCCATGCAATGTTATCATATGCTCGGTTCCTGGGCACTTTGCATTTTCTGAGTGCTGTTGCATGTATGGAAACTCTCACATTAACTGTGAAATACAACACAGCAGATCTTACAGTGGAATTTTACATAAGTGATGATTGGTCACGTAAATAATATTGTTACCCCGGGGGGGGGGGGGGGGTAGTATGAGATATGGATATCTCTAAAATAGCTGCCAACTAATTCAAATAACCAATAATGTGACCCAGGGCCTCAAACCATTTCGTTACCCGGAACCTCAAACCAAACTGTGACGAAGGAAGGAAAAAAAAGGGGGAGGGTTATCCCTCGGGGGAAAATAAAAGGAAAGGAAAATAATTTAGTTTAGTTTTTAAAATAACAACACTGAATGTTCAACTACCTCCACTACCAGGCTGTAAATAAAAACCGCAACCAAAAACGACGATCAATATGGAGGTCGGCTGGAAACCCTTCGGTTGTAACAATAATAGTTCAAGACCACTTATTCCAAAATTCTCAGTTTTCCAATAATTGCTGTGTGTCCCAAAAATAAATAATCTTTAAAAAAAATAGTATGATGATTATAGGGAAAAAAGGGGGGGAGGTAAGGGATAGCGGGTGGCAATAACTAATGAGGGGCAATAGTGAGAGGTTAGGAGATCTTTTTATGACTCACCAGCGGTGGCTGCCAGAACAATGACACTAAAATCCTACTCTCATAAACAAGTTCCAAAAAAAAATAACAAAGTAGTTATTAAAACCAAAATGTTTTGAAGTTGATGTTTATCCAGTCTGTCTGAGAGAGAAATAGAGTGGTCAACGTAGAAATAACTATTCCATAAAAAGAGAGTATTTATTCATCAAGTAAAATGATGTCTTAAATTTATTTAAATTATCCTTAACTTCTGATCATTAATGTGGCATTAAGATAATAGCTCAATGTTAACTTAATGTCATCCAAACAAGTGAAGGTAAAAGTCTTACAAAAATAAAAAATAAATAACACTCACCAAGTTCAAAAGACAAAATGAGTATTTATTGTTTTTTTAAAACTTTGGATAAAATATAAATCACAAAAAGAGAATATTTGTGTACAAAAATAAAAATAAACACACACAGTTATCCTTTTTGAGAAAAGAGAAGAGAAAAAAAAATTTGAAGTCTATGTGACAGAAAGTCAAAAAACATAGGTCTGAACAATAGATTTGGTTACATCTAGGTCAAAGGTGTTGGTCTCTTAAAAAAAAAAAGGGCAATCACAAATAATCTGCTTGAGATCTCTACTAACTTACAAAAAAGAGAGGGTAGCCAGATTGCTCAACAAACAGAATTCAACAAAAAAAAAAGAGGTTACAGACTACAGACAGTCTAATAGTGCCCTTTTTACCACACCACACTTTTAGATTAGCTTTAAAAACAGTTCATATGTAAGATCTTGGTGATGTCCAGGCAAAAATAATAAAAATAGAAATGAAATTTATTATAGTCTATAAAATAAAAACAATCAACACATAAAACGACTGAAAATTTCTGTTATTCTAAAAAAAAAAAATAAAAGATAAACATCTGAACAGGAATTTGCTGTGTTTACTTGAACTAAGAATTCTAATATAAAAAATTAATCTTAAACACAACCAAACTTTAAATTTGCTAATAAGAAAGAAAAAAAGGGGGGGAATTCCTATTAAAATAAAAGTAACTTAACAAAAAATACTTAAGAAAAAAAATTCTTACTATTTTCACCAAAGGTGAAATTTTTAAAATGTGGTAATATTAAAATAGAACAACAGATAATCACTGACAACTTATACAAATTATTTTTTTTGTCATCCCTCATCAGTAAACACATGCAACGAAGACTGAAAATAAGTGCATATTATATTTGCCTGAACAATTGGAATGATAGAGCTTTTAAATCTGATCTCACTGTGTGATTGCATACACATTTATTTGTAAGAACAGCAGCAGCCTATAATTGTGGTCATTTGAAATTTAAGTAATTTCAAAGGCTATACAGAGCCAGCAGATGAGTGCGTAAAATCCACTTTCTCTTTTTGTGGCCGTATCTCCATATCACTTTTGCTTGTGCACCCTTCCTTCCTTCTCATTTGTTACCTCCCTCTTCTAGCTTAACATGTGATCAATACTTTTTCTACCCCTCTTTGTATCCACGAATGCTACTTTGGCATCAACACAATAGCCAACCAAGTTCAGGAAGGGTAGCAAGAGCTGCCACTCAATAATATTCCTTTCTTTTGTGTTTGCACGGGAAGAAGTTGACATTCTGACATTCTTTTGATTGTTCTACACTATGTGTTTGCAGACAAAAATGAAAACATTTGCACATGTTTCATTATCACCCATACTTGTTATATCGTGGTTCTACTTTATAGTTATAAATATAATTTTACTATTTTTTCCAGAGATTTTTGGTTGTGTGGTGGTATGTCTTTCAGTTGATCCAACTATCATAAACTTAAGGTGGCAGTGGTGGTTTGTCAGTCCATATTTATGGAAGAAATGTACTGTTTCTTGACTTTGTGCTTTGTCTAGTGTATGCTTATGTGTTAGGATATGGTCCTAATTTTGCACTGTGCACATTTATTATTTTAAAAAATTCAGATACTTACAATATGTGCACTTTCTATTTTTAATAATTTTTAGAAATAGGCATTATGTGCAGTTCAACTCTTTACATGTCAAAGTTTTTAATTTTTCTTAAAACTGTATAGAGTGCAGTATTATTTGTAAATATGTTTTTTAGGTGAACCAGTTAGCGTAATAGAGAAACAGCTGGATTCATGTACTGTATCTGTGTACCCACCTTTGAATCCAGATCATGAAACAGTCTCACTTCCAGAGAACATGTTAACTCAGTTTGGAATTATAGCCAAAGTAAACAAGGATGGAGTTGTTGTGTCTGGAGCTGACAAAATTTACAACTATGAACAGGTTTGTATTTACATCAATTAAAAAATTTCTGTGTTTAGGTTTTGTTTTCTAAATAATACCAGGCATATCCAATAGTCTTTGTATTAAAGATAGGCCAATAGAAGCTGATAACCATTAAGTTAATGTGAGGGATCTGTCACACTGTGCAGTATGAGAAAAGATCATTTATTTGGCATAGTGTCACCTGAATGTAGCCAAATAATTTGTTTTGAATTTTAAAGGCTGTAACTTTTTTGGATTTCTTTGACTGGGCTGTGAGTATTTCTGCATCTTTTTGGAGAATCATGATAATGATAAGACAATACCAAAATTTTTCCTCTTATAAAACATGTATGAATGGTACATTTGTGTGTGTGTGTATTAACTACACAGTTGTTTTACAGTTAACACTTTATGTGCCATACTTCTTTTAACAGCCACTATTATATGATAGGAACTATGTACAATGCTTCTAATACTAGTTATTCTGGTACTATATAAAATAATGAATGCTTAGGTCCGTAGTGAACTTTTATTAGTAATCCACTAACATGATTGCATACTAGTGTCATAATCATATAATGTTTTTATGGTCTGCCAAAATCACAGCTGTACTGCTTTAGAAGTTCAAACTTTTTAAAACTTATTCATACTACAAAATAATGTTATATTGTTTTCTAGGTTTTACATCATGTATGTATGCAAATTACATGCAACTACACTGACACTTGAGCAAAATGATTTTTTTATGCTAATTGTTCATGCCAAGAATTAATTTTATTTTTAGATTCTTTATTTCTTAATTAATATAGCAGACTCTCGATGTATCGTTATTCAGAGGACTGGCAAAAAATTTCCATACATGTAGGATTTCAGTAGATGAGGTTTCTGACATGTACATCAATACAATACAACTTATATCCATATAAAATTTATGTTGAGTATAGTAAGAGCTGTACATGAGCTGCGAATAAAGTTTAGCTAATTAACACAATAAAAATGGGAATTTTAGAAAAAGTATTACCGTACATAATACATAAAAAAACATTTCACCCAAACACATTTAAAATAAGTAAATAATGGTCCAAAATACAGTATATAACTGATTGTAATCCAACACCACATGCAAGCTGACCTAAAACATTCAAACACTCTTAAAATAAAAATAATATGACACCAAATGAAAGTCAAATTTTGAATGTTCCACTCACCCTCGATCAGTTGAGAACGCGCTGAGAAGTTATCAATCGGGCAGTGAGTTCACGGTGGTGGAGGGGTGGCGCCGGGAAGATTACCCCTCCATGCTGCTACATGTTGTAGAGTGCTGACACCTTGTGCCCATGGCAAATATCTGTCTTTTAGAGTAATTAATTATATTTTACTGCAAAGAAAACTTTTAATTTTGAGATAGAAATGAATAAATAAGGTGATTATAATTGATTTTGTCACCACCTTTAATAATTAATCATTCAAAACCGTATTCTCTGATATTCCCTGTCGTGAGTTACACTGCACCTGGCTCAATGTTGACCTACCCATTATTAGACAGTAAAAGGTGTTGAATAGGACCTTACATTTGATCACTTTATTCAAAAATGTGTGTCAATTTGAAATAAATTACTATAAATCCTTCGATTTCCCCACAAGAATTTACTGAAAATGAACTTTACTTTTATAATACAAGTTGCTTGCTGTTCAAACAATTTTTGACAACAAGGGGAGGTCAAGTATATGCTTCTGGGCATATAATTTTATTCACAAAGATACTGCCCCTTGAGGTAAATAACTGTTATGTTTAAAATTCATGTTAATTTTATGCCAGATACAATGAAACACCAACCTTTTGGGGAATAATGACCTTAAATCATGAAAGAAAATATCTTTGCAAATAATAATTCCTCACAAAAATGTTTTATGTAGCATTTTCAGGCGAAACCATTTGCTTTGAAATACAAGTGATAATAGGTGCAACTATTTTGAGTGACAGATAATCTTGACGTATGCTCTGTGGCCAGCATGTGAAGACAAATGTGCGCAGCAGTCATACTTGCTTTTTTCTTTTGCTAGACAACAACTTTCCTTCTTGAAGGCATGTGAGGGGAGGAAGGAAGGTGTGTGGCTGAGAGAGACAGAAAGCAGAGAGAGAGAGGGAGAGGATGCTTGGTTGCTAGATAATCGCTTCCCCTTTTGTCAGGCATGTAAGTGGAAGTAACAAGCCAGTCTTACACGTCACACCACGCCACAGTGTCTACAGACATGTTGGTAAGACAAGACACTAGACAAAGAGGCACAGAGCAGTGATAAACGGTGGAGCGCGTGACATATTCACATCCAGTTACTAGATGTTTGCATAAACAACCAGCTTAAAAATGATAGTTGCGGGAAATCTTGACAGGGCCCAAAATTAACTTTGATCGATGCACCATGTGATAAATGATAAAAGCGGGTTATGTTAACATTATTTAAATAGGAATTTTGCCTGGACCACAAAAAATTGTTAGTGGATGCGATTTATCAGTACATGTAATAGCGATACATCAAGAGTTGACTTTAGTAGAGTCAGTGGGTACCACGAAAGAATGGAATTACCCATCCCTAATCAGAATATTTCCCCTTCAAGAGAATATAATCTTCACCTGTATGTGAAAATGAAAAGGCAATGCATGTGTTGTTGCACCAAGAACAAGTTTTTATGTATTCAACCCCTGATATAAACAAAGCAATTTGCTATTTTTCATTTTGAATGTCAGGCTGGTTTTCTGCAAGAACAGTGTTGTTTTACAGATGCAGGTACATGTGTTACAGAGCAGATTAGTTGTTTCTCAAATATTTGTTTATTAAATTTGTAAAGCCATCAGTAATCAGGTACTTTATATAAAATAAATCATTACAACAAATCTGAAGGCTAATAATAATCTGACTGGTGACAGCACAGCCAAATTAGTGGATACATTTAAACCTGTAGACAGAATGAAATTTTTATGGGTCAGTAAGAAATTTTATTAAAACTTTACAGTCGACTCTCAATGTAGCGTTATCGCATGTATCGATAAACCGCATCCACCAACAATTTTTTGTGGTTCCAGCAAAATTCCTATGTAAATAATGTTAACATAAAATTCTTGTATTGTTTATCGCGTGGTGCATTGATTGAAGTATATTTCAGGTCCCTTCAATTCATATTTCCCCCAATTATAGTTTTTAAACTGATTGTGTATGCAAACATCTAATAACTGGATGTGAAAAACGTCACACATACCGTTGTTTATCACTGCTCTGCGGCGTGTTGCGAGTGAGAGACTGACTTGCTACTTTTGCCTTGCACGCCAATGAGAGGGGAAGTATATATAGCAATGAGCGTGGCGACGTAGCGTCCTCTCTCTCACCCCTCTTTCTGTCCTCTCAACCGTGTACCTTCCTTCCTCCCTTCACATGCCGTTGAGAGGGGAAGCTGTTGTCTAGCAACATGAAAAACAAGTCTCTCAGTTGTATGCACTTGCCTATAGTCTATTCACAACTGGAAGAGACTTTTCTGAACCCCTGCTGAATTCCTACTTTTGGTTACTGATTGTGTATCCTTCTGCTACACCTAAATATAAACACTGCAATGTGACCTACTGTATATCAAATGTGTTGTTTACTGTAAACAGCTGTTCAGAGAATTTTGTTACAACTGTGGTGGAAAGAATAGTTGTATTTAACCTCTTGTTATTAGTGTATGTTAGATTAATTAGTTAAAAGGACAACCTTAGTTGGAATAAATATTAAAATGAAGGAGCAACCAGTCCAATGAAAAAGACAATAAATTCAAACATGCAACTTGTATCGCTAATTTTTTTTGTATGTAGCAGCGACAAACTTTAAAGATAGTGGTGAAATACACACAAATAGACTTACCATATATTTTATTGTGCACACTTTTTTGCATGGGTATTTAGTTTTTACTAGGTTTATTTAATTATTTATTTACAATTTCGGGCTGGGCGTAGTAATTTGTTGGGATTGTGGCAAATATTCAGGTCACAAAAAAATAAGCTTGTTACACAGTTGTGTTTCAAACACCTATGGTGAAGTTACGTCGTGATAAATAAACAGACATATAATTAACTTTGCATAAACACAGTTCACGATTAAAACGTATAAATTTTGCACGTCCAATTATTGCAATCACACACAAACGGACCAGCATTAACAACCACGAAGCAGCCCCCCCTTTCAGTCCTTTCACACATAGCGGTTTCACATAATAGAAAATTTATTCCTGCTGTGGAAACACAGATTTATCACATTGTAACTTGCCTAGGTAGGTTTAAGAAAACATGTGTACACACTGGGTGTGGTAGTTTAAAGAATTTTTCGGAGTAAGCGAAATTAACGCCCAAAGTAACAAAACGCCCCATCATGTAGCCTCTGGTCACGGCTGCCAACCTGAGATGTGTAACTATCCCACCATCACATCTAACTAAGTATTCAAACATCTTTGCAGTTGTAAATTACAAGATCAAAAATCATTACTTTGCTGTAATAAGTATGAAATGTGCTAACATTGAAAACTTGTATAATTTCTTGCTTCTACCAGCAGTACGAAACTTCCCAAGAGGGAGAAAGAGAGACAGAGAAGGTGACGAGCTCCGTCCAGTCGACAGTTGCTTCCTCAGTCGATAAAACAAACTGTGTCACTAAGGTCTACGCACAATATTTTGCACTGTTATTTTACACTGTATCAATGAAAAATGTTACCATCGGGGCTACCTAAATATTTCAATATTTCAATAGGCAACATTTAATTTCTAAACTGCATGCCAAATAAACTAGGTTAAAATAATATTTTAACTGTGAACTATTTCTTAATAGCAGTTTCCAACACATTGTTGCTCTCACTGTTTTTAATTCTTATTTAATACTAAATAAATGTTATGAGTTATAGAAGATACTAAGTTACAATTTCATTTATTCAAAAATACATTACTTTAAAGTCAATCACAGTGTTATATCTTTATGGAATACAAGTTATTGAAAGAACAGGTTGATGCCTGGGGTGTTATTTCAAAGGTTGATTTTAAAACGTCTCTTCCAGTCGTTAATAGACTATATGCACACCAGCCACGGCACAGAGCAAATAAAATGTGCCTTGCTAACCTAGAAATTTTATCAAAATTATGCATCGCTCACAATAGTTGCACCTATCATCACTTGTATTTCAAAGCAAATGGTTTCGCCTGAAAATGTTACGCAAAACATTTTAACGAGGAATTATTATTTGCAAAGATGATTTCTTTTTTGATTAAAGGTAATTTTTTCCCCCATAAGGTTGGTGTTTCATTGTATTTAGCGTAAAATTAACATGATTTTAAAACGATATATTTATTTAACTCGAGGGCAGCATCTTTGCTAGTAAAATTATATGCCTCTTGAAATTTTCATTGTTCAAAAATTACATACAGTGTTATTTGTATCATACTCAGCCGCAGAAAAATGGTCCTCCTACATTGCTGCATTTTAACTTTGAAGGCATTTAGTTAGATTATAAGTGGTTGACTTCAAAAACAAATATTCTTCTAGTTATTAAAGTTGTGTTAGGTTTACCAGCATCTGCAGACCAAATATCTGCTGCCAGAATTCTACTATTTTATAAACATCTAAAATGGAAAATTTACTGCTCAATAATTACTTATGAATTCACAATGGAGAATGCAGAAAATTGGTAGTGGTATACAACATTCATGTGCTAAATTTGGAATTCAATACAATTTTTAAATAGCCTAGAATCAAACTCATGTGGAAGGTAAAAATTAAAAGATGTGAATTTTAGCCAACATTAATAGAATCAACAATTATTCTCCTACCACTAGCTTAGGAATGGTTGCAATAAAATACATGATATGCAAAATTTAATGCATACATTATATAAAAAAATATAATTTTATGTCATTTTATAATTGGTCTTGTTTACTGTAATTTTACAATTAATTTTATTGTGCAACCAAACCACAAATAATAATAGATTGTTCTAAAATCTGCTGTGTCTGTCCTTGATATAATATAGTAATGGTGACAATAAGTAACATATGTAATGCAAATGATGTGAAACAAAGTTATTTAATGTATGTTGCACATGCAACGTAAAGCATGGACAAGTTTGCTATCATCATACAATTTATTTTTTTGTTGATTTAATTAAATTAATAGTAATGCTCTATTGCTCCACAACCTGCTGTGGGTAGTGCAAATGTAGATTATGTAAGACATCCTGGAACCTAAGAAAAATGACAGACTTTATGGAACTAAATTGATTCTGATTCCTAGAATTTCCCAAAAAGTCTATTCCAATCACCCCTCACTAATAGTCCTATTCCTGAAAACAATGAGGGATTGTATAGGCTGATCACGGTAAAGTGAGCACTTTTGAGGTCCTTGTTACGTTTTCCTATCAGTAATTTTTTATCCTCCCACCAATTTTTAAAATAAATATTGCCATGTAAGTAATAAACACAGTGTATATATTTCACCGAACTCGAAAGTGAACATCTAAGGTTTCAATGAACTATATTTATTGACTACTATTCCAAATGAGAAGGCTTTAAAAAGTGATCACTTTACCATGATAAATAGCTTATATCAGTGAAGTTCTGCTGTAAGTAATATGCTAAATGTAAATTTGCAAGCAACACTTAATTTCAGAACTAGTTTCCAAATACTTTCAAGAGTCAGGCATTATATAAAATATTCCTGACATTCATATTGGTTTCAGTAAGCATAAGTATATGTATTGGATTAAAAATTATTGAGATGTACTTTCTTTTTTAGGTTTTGAGGCAGATTCAGTACACGAACAGGAAGCCAGCTTATTATCTCAACCGGGTATTTAAGTTGATGTGTTCAGAATTAAATGGGCGGTTCATGAGCAATGAGTATATTCAGATGGTAAGTATTTTTGTGGTTATTTTAATCATATAGAAGTTTTTTCTCATGTAAAATGTGTAGCACTGCCTGCTTCTCCCTGAAATAATTGAAATTAATAATTAAAAAGCTTTAAAATATATCATTATTTTAAGAAAAATCTCTGCTAACATTGACTAAGAAGAAGCATTTATTTACCGAAAGTAAAATGTTAGTTACATCCATAGTTTTAACATGAATCTTTTACATATCCATTGTATAATTACTGTATCCTTGTAAAATTTCTTCATAAATAATCTAAAAATGTCAGCTTGCATCAATTTTCAAGTTTTAGATTTCATTGTATCTGTCATTCAAATTATTCACTCCCATCAACATGCTCTGATTATTTGAGGAAAAAAAATCTTCCAAATACAAATGCACTATATTGTCACAAGCCAGTAGATAGTATAGGGGTTCTGGACCACAAAATATGAAATCTTCAATTTGATTAAAATCAAGCAAAATTAATTAATATTTAATAAAAACCATGCTTATTTGAACCATTTTTGTCGAAATTTTATTTCCCAGTAAGCACAAAAAAATGGTCCAGTGGAATAAAAACTGGCACACTAGAAATTTAGCCAATTTTTTTCAAAATTGATCAAGTTTTACAGAAAACGCAAAAAAAAAAAAAAAAAAAAAAAAAAAAAAAAAAAAAGTGAGACAAAAGGAGTACATAAAAAAAAATTTAATAATACAAAGTGACACTATAGGTATGAGGTGTAATGATATGGAACAAAATTGGCACAACCAAATTAAAAAGAATTCTATCAAATTTGATTGAATATGCAAATAAAATAGCTATTTGAAAGAAAAAAAAACCTTTATTTTAAATAATTCAATTTTTAATTTAACACAAATGGAACAAATCTTATAAAAATATATTTCTGAAAACTTGGACGTGTGTCGCGTAGACTAGACAATGTTACTTTTGGTGAGCGGTATGTCATGGATACTCAATTACTGTGACTGAGTCCGCTTTCTACTAGAGACTAGCGCTAGATGGGTAGGCTGGCAGCTTGTTACGAAGTCTCTTGTAGGCAGTACCGCAATATTTCTTACTACCACCTTAGCCCATTGAGGCCGGGCTGACTTACCGGGGTACTCACTCACCGATCTCCTGGGTTCCGGTGTATAGGTAGGTCGGCTGGGGCCAGCAGTTGCCTGGGTGGTGCTAGTTGATGAGGTGCTGTACAGAAAGTCGTGTATCTCTGGCTCCAGGCGACGGCTAAACTGCTTCCACGAAACGAGTTGGCAATACCCAACCTCATGTCACGTCCAGTGACTAGTGCTCGTACTGGGTTATTGACAAGAGGACTGCTTGTCCAGGTGACCTGCGGTCTGAGCCCGTTCCGGTGGGGTATCTCCACCAAGTGTGGATGGGTTATTGGTGCACACTCGCTTAGCATTAAAGAACTCCTTTTTTTCCTCTCTTCAAGCATCATGCCTTTCCCCAAAGGGCATAGAGGCAGTATTTATACTTAACGTACTTTCAGTTGGCACAAGCAAATATACAGAACCCTACCTAAGTGTAGAACCCAACAGCAGTTGACGGCACGAACCTTGTGCTCCTATGGTTCTGCACCTTGGTGCACAAACCTAGAGCAGTAGGTTGTATGGCCCATTTTCCTACTGCTGTCAGGGTATGGTCTAACAACAGTCGTGCCTCTAGTTCTAGGCAAAATACCCCTGCCAGCACCTTTGGCGCTCTGGTCATCGATACAACCTGAGGTGGCTGTCCTTCTCCTGATGGAGGTGTACCTAGTGGTTGGGGCTGTACCTTTCTGTACACCTGGGTGCACATAACGGGTGACTGTGTCGAATGGCTGTCAAAGGTGATGTGTGTTATTGATGTACAGATACCTGAAGGGGATCTGTAATCCTACTCTATGGTTCGTAATGTTATTACACCCTGTCACTTGCTTGCTCCATCTAGAAGTAGAGTTCGTAGTATTGGACAGGATATACCTCTAACAAACTTACTCTCTGGATACGATAAAAAATGCTATTTATTATGAATAATAAATACTGGAGACTCGTACCTACCAGGGGTGCAGAAAATGTTCAGGGACCAATATTTCCCCAGAACACAATGGTTTGGCTCAAAATTTCCCCCAAAACTATAGCACATTTTCATACATGTTAAGCGACAATTAATTAGAGCATGTTGAAAATTAAGAACTATCATTTAAACCTTAAACATACTTATTTTAAAACATACCTGAATATTTACCATAGTGAATACATAAAAAAACATACATTGATTTCTGAAGTCAGTTATCTCCGAGAAACGGCAACCTTCCCCTCTCTTGTGAAGGTTACCATGGAAAGACTCCCCCTCTAGGCGGTGTCAGAGGAGAGGTCGCCTGTGGCCAAGCGGCTCTCTGCTCTAAACAGTGCTGGCTTATACGTGAATGCAGCAGCCCTTTTGCATGTAAATACTGCAATTTTATTCCAAAAAAATTTCCCCTGAGCTACCTTAATTTCCCCCCAACCTGTTCGTGCAATCGGACATATTCTGCACCCCGGGTACCTACTATTAAGCAGAGTGCTTATGGAAGTAAGCTACGCTTAAACAGGCGGAGGTGACATGCTCCTAGACTACTCAAATATAGAATGAACTCTGCGACTATGAAAACAACTCTGACGCAGTTACTACAACCTGGGGATGTCTAGAAGAGACCTTTCAACAGGACCACTACCAGAAGAGCAGTGGTTGTATTTGTCACTTACCAGCAAGTAGTGATGGTTGTTATTCCAGGAGGGTCAACAACGGAAGTGTGGAGTGTTGTTGAGCAGGATTCTGGTTTTGAAGAACTTCTGGAAGCTGCTGGTTCTTGAAGTCTTTCGGAGCTTCTGATAAGAAGTGTTAGAAGTCTCTGGTCATTGGTGGCGGGAGCCACTGGTGGTCACTGATGAACTGGAAGCTCTTGGAGAGGATTGTGAGGGTCTAGATCAGTTGAGAGCCCCAGCACAGAAGTTTTGAGGCGAGCTACTGGAGATGAACTAACTGGCATCTTTGGCCTCGTGCTGCCTTACATTGTGCGCTTGGCCAGCCCATGCCTGGGCTGGAATGGGAGGTGTGACATCTGCCTGGAGCGAGTGGGGTGGGATAACTACCGTTGCGCTCGGCTATATGGCCTTGGGCGCTCGGCCATCTTCGGAAGGCTTGGCAACATACTGTATAGAAGGTGCTTTGGGGAAGCTGAATGTTCCGCGGCCACTTGGGACAATGCTTGTTTCATGTGCTAGAATTACTTGCTAGAGTTGGAGTAATGCTGTGCGTATTCATGAATAATGTGTTGGGTTTAACCCTTCCTTGGGGTACGTAGATACGTGAGTAGTGAGAGGAAGTTTGATCTGTTACATCAGGAAAATACCATGTGTCTGTAACTGCCCCTGCATGGGAACAAACCTGTAACCATCTATGGTTGTGGTTCCTGGTAGATGTATATAACACGTTGGAATGAATTGTAGTTGTGTTTAATATAACTCATATAAGCGGCACGTGTCAATTCCTCCCCCTCCCTGCAACCCCCTGGATGCAATGGTGGCTCATCCATCGTGGTTAAAGGGGGAGCAGGGGATAGCTGAACTAATCCCCCCTCACCGTAAGATCTGTAAGGTCTAAGTATGATGGAGGCTTGAAAAAAAATGTTCAAGTTAGGTAGGCGGACCCCTTAACTCTGGGTTGGTTGGTATCTGTCTTTGTGGTCCTTCTGTGTGCTGGGACCTCTCGTAATTGCATCGTGCCGGCCAGGGCAGCAGCCCTAGTTCTGTCTCACTCTGGTGTGCTGTTTCTCGTCTTCGCCCGGCCGTCCAGTGTCACTGCTCTGCTAGTGTGTTACCCCCCCCCCCCCCACCTTGATGATGGCTTACTGTCAAGGTTGACACGGTGTACCGGATGTCCCACGACCTCCATTATTATATGTGACGTTTACAAGCTCAGCATAGGTGTTGTTGTTACTCAATTTAAAAATATTTACAACACTACCTTTGGAAAAATGTGAACACAAAGGAACGCACATGTAAAAACGATGGGGAATAAAATATATGTACAATTCCTTACTCGTGGAAGGCATGGAGGAAACAAACTATTCACTTGCTTGCAGTGGTGTATTAGGTTGGAGGAAACCCTACACTCTTTTATAGGCAACCTATGGGTCTCACTGCAAGCACAACAGTTGTGTGTGACATAATGGCCTTATGTCACCTGAGGCTGGTTAGCCGCAGATTCAAAGCGAGTACCCTTTAGGATAGAAAACTAATTACCAACACATGGGCATACGGAGATGATCGTACACACTAATTCTTATTGTCTAAAACATATAACACTCAAGAATTAAAATACTGTACCTCAGGTGGGGCTGTACGAATGTCTCTTTTTCGTTGCAAATCGAATACGACTCATATTTGCGAATACCAAATAATTTGTGAATATTTTGGAACTTTATGTAATAATCAGTTAGGTGACTTTCAAAATGGCAGGAATTTACAAAATATTTAAGAAGCAATTGACGTGTGTCCGATTAACTAAGGCTGGATCACTGTCATATAGCTTTGGTTGCACTTAGGTCGGTTGTGTGTTCAGGGTTTAATTACTGAAGTCTTGATGATTGGTGGTTGCTGCAGACGGTTGATGCTGGTGTAGTCTCGTTCTACCTGTCGGCCTGCTGTAGAGGAAGCTAAACCACCCTGCTGCTTGACAGCGAGGTGAGCAATCCTTTTCTCCTCCCTCCTTGCGCCGTCTCTCACCTTAAATGGGATAGAGGGGGTTCATCTGCTGAGGACTGTGAGTCAAGAACCACAGACACGAATAACCCTAGATTAGTGTTGCCCTGTAGTGGCTGGTAGCACGAGCCCGGTGCCTCAGAAGGTCCCCCACCTTAGCGGGCGAACCAGAAGCGTTTAAGCAGTGTGGGCTACCACTGCCACTACTGGGTGTGCAATCCCAACCAAGACCAGGCCGTAGCACCTAAGCAAATACGCCCGCCAGCACCCAGGTGCTCCAGTAGGGATATAACTCAGGCGTACTGTCTCTCCCTGGGTGGAAAGTGTTGCTAGTGGTCGGGGCTCCCCTATTCTACTCCTCCAGTACCTGTATACTAGGTAGGATTAAAATAGATGGCCGTCTAATATTTGTGTATCAACTGGAGCCGCCTGATGGGGAGTCTCCAGTTATAGCTAGTTTGTAGTAATAATTTCCCATTCTCGGTCGGCGGTACTTGACTCGAGATTCTCCCAGCATTTGGCGTAAACGTACTCTGTGAATGAGACTTGTACTTAGGAGAAACAAAGCTGTGTTTATTAATCGCTTAGTAAACATAGTGACTCGTGCTCTTCTGCCAAGTAGATGGGTGACTGGAAGTAAACCTGCATTAGCCAGGTGTAGGTGACCTAATCCTAGGCTAGTTGGGGAAAGTGAAATAAAACTGTAGAGACTTGTTTACGACAAAACTAACTATAACCGGGGTGTCTGTAATGGACAAAGAAGTTAGGCCACAGCTCTAGTAGCGTGGGTGTGTATGATTTTTGGTTGCTACAGAAAGCTTCTGGTATCTGTTGGCAGTTGGCGTCGCTGGAGCGTCTGGTTGCAGGTACTGCAGAGCTCTAATGGCGACGTTAAGGTAAGCAGCCTCTGGAAGGGCCGCTGAAAATCTATCAGTAATCGGGGGACCCCAGCACTAGAAGTGGTGGAGCGAGCTCGAAGACTGGCAGGAACAACTGGTGAGGTCTGCAGCGCACAGACTTGTATAGTCAGGGTAGCGCGTGTCACGGCGGCCACGGAGGAGGGCATGTGGCGTCCCTCTGCTGCGAGGCAGGAGTGGGGGTAGCACTCTCCACGTGTCCGGCTGCCCTACAGGATTGTGGCAGGCCGCGACTTCCGTGTACAGGTTGACGTGGGATTTTAATCACACGTGTGATTCATTACAGTAACGCATCACAGGTGTCGCGCGTGTTGGAGGCCGTCATTGTTTACTTTATAGTATTGCGAAACCACTCTTTTGAATTTGGTGGGAGACACCACAATGAGTGGTAATAACACATGATTTAAAAAGAACAGGGATAGAGGACACGTGCTTATTACTGCATGGCGGAAAAGAAGCCAAGGGAAATCACTTTATTTATTTATTAGTTAATTAATTAATTCATATCCCATATTCCATTACACTTTGTAAAGGACTTGTAAATTCTTATTATTTTTTTTAATAATGGTTATACAATACGGATATTTGCACACAATCACATTAACATAAAAATATATAACAGATAAATAATATAATTTACACACTTCTTAATTCTAGCAGCTCTACAAACATGTAAAGACTACATTTTGGTTGCAGTACAAGTTATTGCAATTCATATACAGATAGATGTTAAAGTATAAATATGTTAAGTCTACATTAGATTGAAACACAAGGTATTACATGAAGTGTCCTTATATCAGTTTTGTTGTGCATTATAGAAATTCATCTTTATTTAAGTATTCTTCTAGGGAATAGAAGGCATAAAAAAGTAGGATTTAACAGTTCATTTTAATTACTGGAAAATAATTAACTGACGTCAAATGACTGGGTAGGTTATTTATTAGTTTTGCCCCAGCATACAATGGATTTGATGTAAATTTTGAGGTTTTGTAGGAGAATAGGTGAAGATGATTAGCTTGTCAGATGTAGTAATGGTGTGTGTATATCACTATTTTTTACATTTTTTAAATGTTTTACATGTAAAAAATAATACTACGGTACATATACATGCCATGGAAGAGTGATAATTTTGTTATTTATAAACTAGGGGTTAACCCGTGACAGTGTTTTTAGTATTATCGCGTGCCTAGAACAGATACGATGTTACAAAATTTTGTTATACAAAGACTGAAAAAAAATATGATGTGAAATTAACTCAACATTGGATGTAGTTCTATCCACTAAGCCACTGTGGCACCACTTGGAATCGCTCTATCCACTGAGCCACTTAGGTCCCACTTGCAATCGCTCTAACCATTTTGCCACTGAGGCCCCACATGGAATCTCTTTCCACTGAGCTATGAAAACCCCATGTGATTTATATCTATCCACTTGGCCACTGCAGCCCCACTTGATATAGTTCTATCCACTAAGCCACTGCGGCCCCACTTAATATAGTTCTACCCACTGAGCCACTAAGGCCCCACTTGTAATCGCTCTATTCACTGAGCCACTGTGGCCTCACTTGGATTCTCTCAATCCACTGAGCTACTAAGGCCCCATTTGATTTATATCTATCAACTTGGCCACTGCAGCCCCACTTTATTAACGCAGTATTGACGTGAGACATTTAAAGTAAACAAAAATGATATTCCATTACCTTCATATATCTATGCATTAATACAAAACTTTTCATAGGGAAAAAGTAATTAAAAAAATTAGTTTTTTGGGTAAAAGGGGTAATGGTTGCGTAATCTGATCTTGCTGAAATTCGAACTTGACCTGTATTTTACCCTGAGGATTCGCTCTGCAAAATTTTAAGAACTTCTGTTGAGTTTCAAGGGACTTAGAAGTATTAAAGACAGACAGACAGATAGACAGAGATTGTCTACTTATTATATAGAAAAGCGGCCTACAATGGCTTCTTTTTTCCATATCTTTATTAATCTCACTATGTTCTTCTGTAATCTAAAAGCCTTTTTCCATTTCGTCGATTTACCCCAAAATATGATTCCATAATTTATTATGGACTGAATATTTGAGAAATAGTATGCAAGTATTGTATTATTATTACAAATCTTTTTTAAGGTATGTACCACAAAGCACACTGAACTCATTTTTTGACAGAAACTATCAACATACTCAGTCCATGTTAAATTACTGTCTACAATGAGCCCTAGAAATTTAGTACTATTTACTGTTTGTAACCCGTATTTTTCTATTGTTGTGCATCCTTAATTCTGCATTGTATGTTTATTTCTTTGAATGAAACTCATGACTTATGCATTTAAAACTAATATCACTGGCTTGCAGTGTGTATGTGTATATATGTGGCCTATGTATATCTAATGACAACACTAATAAATACAGTTATTTGACATTCATATTCTAACTAAATTCTTTGTTAACTGACTAAGCTTGATTAGTTGTTCCTGTCCTAAAGAAAGCTGAACAAGTAATATCAAACTGACCGAGCAAGTAGTAATAGTAGTAAACACTGAGCTGTCATTCTGCAGGGCTGGGGTTTGACTCCCTGTCCGGGCATCCTCATTTCAGCTTTCCATGGTTCTCGACATAACTCCAGGCAAATGCCGAGATGGTCCTTTTTCAGTTCCCTTGAACTATGTTGTAGTCGGGGGGCTATGGTAGCGTAGCGGCTATAGTTCTCGTCACCCACCAAAGCTTTCGATTTCGATTTCCGGCCAGGTTACATTAGAATTTTCACATGTCAAAAACACTACTTTTCTCGGGGTACTGTACTCTCATTCCACAGGTAGATGTTTTCCATCACTGTTCCATTTTCACCTCACTTCACCTTGATCTGCTGTTAAAGTGTCCCCCCCCCCCCCCCACACACACACACACATGCGCACACTACAGAAATAGGCCTATATCGTAAATGTGTTTGCCTGCCTAGTACAGCTTCTCCCTCTTACACTTCTTATTATAAATGTTTTGAATAATAGTTTCTTAAATTGCAATTATCATGATCATAGTGCATGACTGTGAAAAAAGTATGCATCACTTACGTATTCAATCACAATTTGGGATGATCTGTAAAATCAGAGTTATCTTCCATTGATTATCATCTGCAATCTATTCTACATTAATTACTAAATATAATCTGGCCAACGTATAAAACGTTAGCTTCTCGCAAGTACTGAACACTGTACTAATGTTCTAATCTATTCCACCATTATTTTTTATTCAGTAACTTACCGTTATGTAAGTAGTCCTTGGAAAGTACTTAGCCAACATTACGTAACATGAACTAAAAGAAACTATACAATACGATTCACTAACCTGAATAAATAACATTATTTGAATAGGTGGTTCACAAATTTGTCGGCACTTAAAAAATGGCATTGACGATTTTAAATGTAAAATATCATGTAACTTAACATTTCATAGATATGGGATTACATAAAAAAATAACTTAAATTTTATGATAATCAGTTATCTTACCCTCGTAACCGTATCTAATTATTGTTTCCTGATCAGCAATTTATATCACATCTAACTTGTTCGGTCCAGGTGTACAGTAGGTAGAAACAAGTTTGTCCAAAAAGTGTCCTGAGCATGTTTATAGACCTAGATATGAATGCTGTTTATTATCAGTGTAACAGAAAAACCTTTCACATTTATTCAGGTATTACAATGCAGTTTTGGCGAAAACCTATTAAATATATCTATACCTACTTGTTAAAGAATGTTAAATGTCTTAAAATGTTATGCATTAAATTGGCAAAAGATTTACATGAATATGTGGTAGTTTAAAAATTTCACAGAAGGAGCAGGCATTTTTTCGAAGTATCGTATAATGTACTGTTTAATAGGACACAGATGCAAAGTGTTTACCGTTATGAGTGTGTCTAATAGCGCAATGCTCATAATACATATTTAAAGACCATCCAGTATTTATTTTTATACTATTGATCAATATCAAAGACCCAGAGAAAGCCTTCTAGCTAACAGCAACATCCGCCTCGTTTAAAAAAACCTGAAAAATTCGGCTTTGACTTCACCTGGATTTGAACCTGTACAAGCACTGTTAGCCGCTACACCACCGTGGCACTTCCTGGATGAATAAAACTCCAATTGCTAGTAGGGTATAAATAAATTACTTTACATAGAAACCAGTACATTAACAGGCCAACTGGCCTTAGTTATTGATAGAGCAGTTCTACCATTGGTTGGTTCAGTTGTATAAATCTGAGCTGTGAGTTGCTCATCGCAAAGCCGTTCGCTGACTCTCATCACAAGCATGGCACCTGCCTACAGATATCCTTATCTGTCTGACTATCATCTTTCTCCACTCTTATTCCCCTTATGCCTCTCACAACAAACCTCGTACGCATTGTGTTGCTAGTTCAAGGTAGCTCTGCTTAGATTGCGCTGCGTACGTTGTAGCCGTATGTGGCACTATCCTACGAGTAACTAAAAAACCACACCAACAGCCCGTGCACAGTAAAAATTTTTCTCCCACACACTCTTAAGCAAGTTTGTGAGGATCCTTCAGGATCTTATATCTTTACATATGACACTCAAAAACTTATAGTTATATATAATGGTGTACCTACACATCAAATAATTAAGAATAAAATGAACTAACCTAATCTATTCTCTCCATTGAGGGAGTCCATTTCTACACTATAACTAACTGTACAATTATGAAGTATTTTTTCATGTATCATTGGCAATTTGGGGAGTATCTTTCATTGATACTGTAAGCATTGGCACTGTGGGGAGCCACGTTCAGTGTTACAGTTCGTAACTAAGTGGACTGTGGCCACTTAATATTCATTGTCATGATGTTCTGAGAATACCTATACATGTTGCTGACATACAGAGAACAGCTACATCACTGCTCATTCTAGTTTTAAGTCTGTCTATAGTACATGTTTTCTCACACATTAGGGTTACCTGGCAACTTATTGGCTGTTGTCTAATTATGAGGACTAATCTACAAGCTCCTACATCCCGTGTTACAGGTTACTCTTGATGAGAGCAGCTACAGCTACTCGTTTCAAGACTGTCTTCATTGATTAAACTTTATTACCTAATAATTGATAGCGCAAAGTGAGTGTCTAGAAGCAGTTATGTCTGGCATTACTCTCATTGTCTATTAACTGGTGGCTATCACTAGGTAATAGCTTTCTTATTTAGGGCTATAACGAGTCCTAAAAGTCACTATGGGGAGTTTGCTTAGTTATGGCTACCTACATAAGCCTCTATTTTTGGAGCACTACTTTCTTGTTGACTGTCTTATTCTTCGCTGGTCTTCCCCTCTTCCTCAGTACAGCATGGACAGGATATGGCCACACGAACCAGGATGCGGGCCTCCACAGAGACTCCTTGTACCGGCCGGGCACTGCAACTGTCTTGCCGGGCACTGCAACTGTCTTGGTGGCATGAGGGGACATCATTCTCTGTGGTTCAGCACGTGGTGCTGGGGCATCGTCTTCAGCTGCAACCGTTGGGGAGGACAGGTCATGTACTAAGGACGATGAGGCAGTGTGAAGGAGTGGCAAGATTGAGCACTCAACCTCGACTACGTGGGTTCCTACCAGGAGCGTAGGTAGTTTCTGGACATCTAAGATCTCGTCTGGATTTGTGGCCAGAGGGCAGGTCCTCCCTTCAACTTCGGCGGCTCTCATGATGTCCTAGGCTTGTTCAGAATGTGGGTGTAGGATGTTGGCGTCGCTGCTGCTTACCATACCTATATCAGACTTGCCAAATTTTACGATTTTTCCATAAAATGTACAGAAATTATACCCTTTTTGTGATTTTATGGAAAAGCCTGGATTTTTTCCGGATTCCGACACAGAAAAAATTTTTTGAGTGAATATCTACTAGAAGCGGGACATTAGATTCTTCGATACCTCGATATCGCGAAGTATAGAAAATATAGAGTATTGCATTGTGCATATCGATATATTTGTTTGATGCGTGAAATGTTTTATTATCTACACGTGAATGGCTTTGTCCACCATTTTCCCAATTTTCTCGAAGAAACAGTGTTTTCGTTCTGCAGTTGAGTTTACTAGTTTCGGGAAGAAGCCTGTGAAATGTCGTATTTATTTAATGAATAAGCTAATTAAGTTGCATTAATGGAAGAGAAACGTGTAATAAGAATTGTAACGTAACAACATGTATTCAGGAGTTGCAAATAGGAATTACAAACAGTAAGTCAGTGTGTATTGTAAATAACAATTGAAATGGTATTAAAATGTTTGAAATGTACGTGGCCTAGAAAACCATTATTTCAGTTCTGTTTTGCATTGTAAAAGTAGGCCTCATTTGTTGCATGGAAAACTAACTTCGCCAGAAATATTTTCATCTCAAGCGTGTTTAATATTCAAATTGTAACTATATATTTATCGCTTTTTCTTTCGGTAAGGTTAAAACTTGAAAGGTTTGAAGCCGTGACATATTTGTTATTTTGTATTCAGCGGATGTGAGTAAAAATACAAAATGACAAAATCAGTGCCATGTTTGTTTTTACTCTAAAAACATGTGAATGCATAAATAAAATTATTTTTAGAAAACAAATAGGCCTAGGCCTAACTGTACATAAAATACACGAGGCAGGTTTTAAAAATCAAGTAAGTGTTGTGCATTGTTTATATATTCCGCAACTTCATTTTTTTAAAAGTCCTTATTGCATAATTTTTAATATTAATGTTTTCGTAGCGTTGCAGTGATAATTGTAGAAATATTACATCCGTTTTAAGCATTAAATTTAGATAAAAATATATTTCACTGTTAATGTAATAATGCATTGCCGCGAGTGCTAAACAAGTGACTGTCGACAACGTGACAGTTGATGCCGACCAAATCAAATTAACAAAATAGCAAATTTTTTACTCTTCCATTCAAACACTGTGTAGTTAAAAATGATAGTCTCGTAAGAAGAGGTGCAAAACGACGATGTCTCATGAAAGACATTAAACTAAAGTCTCTCCCAACCCCATCCATTCCACTGGCAATAAAATTAATGGAGGCCCATCAGTATGACTTAGCCGTAACATAAACAAGGTAGGTTGGAATGGTAACTTAAATTGATGACAGCATTTGTTTACACTCATTGCTTTCTTCATAGACAGAGCAGCTGTTTAACAAGGATACATTGTGGCCCCACTACGTTTATAAAACTGTCCAAATTTAGTGATCTTGTGTTTAGTATTCTGAATGCAAGTACATATTTCAATTTTTTACATGCCATTTGTGTTCACAACTAGTATTTCATATTTATTTTACATGTTCTGTGTGTGTACAATACATGAAAATGACAAACACAAAACCACAAACAAAATAATAAATCTTACTTCAGGTAGCGGTAGAATTGCTATTGTTTTTCATCTGGCGATAAATAATTTCCACATTTTCTCTATCTGATTTAATCCAGAAAAAAAAAAGGAATGCTTGTTTTTCTAAATAAAAATTTGTAAGCTTTCTTAGTTCGAAAATTGACATGTGAGTATATGTACATTTTTTATATACAAGTTTATTTTATTTGTCATTTTTAAATTTAAACCATTGCAGAATAGGGATTTTGTGTATTACAAAGTGTATTCTCAATACTTTTATGGCATGGAAGTTATTTTTAATTAATATATGTTTCAGTCAAGGCAAGGATATAAGTATATTTTTACTTTGCATGTCATACTAAGCAAACACATATTGTTGATGTATTAGTCTTGTGTAGGAGAAATCGTACTTTCTGGCCTAAAACACTGAACAAATGATAGATTATGTTAAATTTTCATAGTGAAATTATAGAAATTTTATTACTTGAAATTATGTGATAACGAGAAAATTAGTGTGTATGAAATTGCCGCGGGCAGTTTACGCGTGTTTTAATAGTGTTTGTCCATTGTACTGATTGAAAACTTTAAAAGTTGGCAAGTCTGCTATAGTCTTGGTATTCTTTTGAGCGGGGGTGTTCTCGAGCCCCTCGTCTTCAGTGATATCGGGTGGTGCTTCTGCTCGTCCGGAGGACGCGGTTAGGGTGTCTGCGTCGCTGTGGCTAACCATCCCTATCGAACTGATGATGTCCTAAGCGGAGGCGCTGTCAGGCCCCTCTTCCTCAGGGGTCCCAGCTGGTTATACTTCTGTACCGTCGGCCTCTGGTACAGAAGATGGCAGTGGCTTGTCGGTGTGTCTGTTGCTCGGCAGCTCACTTACCATTGGCTGTGCTATGTCTGGGTCCAAGGTCGGTGTCGTTGTTGTCCTCTCTGGTTTGACTCTTGGCTCCGGAGTAGCGGCAGGCTTGCGGGAAGGTGCAAGTAGTTCTTCTGCCGACTTCGCCTGTGGGGTTTCGGATCGTTCCAAGATCCTACTACTGCTGCTAAGTTTTTGACTGGACTGTTGATCCGAGGGGCTGCGCCAGAAACTTTGTTTATTCCAGATGATGCCCGGTCATGTGTGGCTGTGACCTTGTGGGTGCAGCTCATCGGCGTTGAGGGCAGGGATCTTACGGAGACTGCACCTTGACGCGTCGGGAAGTGTACTCTCGGGGTTGAGAGTAACTTGGCTCCCTGTCGGTGTCTGGTGTTATCACCTCGGGCCTCCTGGTAGGCCTTGGCTCGATTTCGAGAGTTCATGATTTATCTTGTTATGGTCTATAGGTATCGGTATCGCTGCTTCGGGGCTGCTCTCCCAATTTACCGTGACCCGGTATTTATCGCGTAGGTAGACTCACTGTTTCCAAGGTCTATGACACATTGCTATTGTCGTAGCCAGGGATAGCCGAGTATAACAGCCTCAGTGAGGGCTGGGGAGACCACAAACTCAGCTGGGTTAGCCTATCAATGTAACGGTTAGTTCAATATGACCATCTACTTTTAAAGTAGCGTCGGGTTGAGCCATACGTATGACATTCTTCTGCAGCTTGAGATTCTGTCGCTGTTGTGGGCTGAGTAAATTGCTCCTAATAAAATTTCCTGTTGTAGGTAAATCTAGTAGTGCTAAGACCCTTCTGCCATTAATCTCCACTTCTATGTGGGGGCAACGGGTGGAGTCGCTTTGTCACTCAAGAGTTGGATGTATGGCCCTGTTTCGCCGGCTGTGGTGGCCCGCGTTGCACCCCGGCTTCAGCGTTTCCCGCCCGCTGTCTTAACTGATTAGTAACTGTTGGAGTAGCTGCTTTGTAGGCAGTTTCATCTCCTGAACTTTGTTGCTCTGTTGCCTTTCTAGGACAATCTTTGTTCCAATGGTGCCCTGGACAGAACAAGCATTTAGGTACTGATGGTGTCTGCGGGATAGAAGATGGGTTCTTCCACTTCTGCTTGAGTGGATGTTGATGTGCCGTGTCTCCACTGCCTCTGTACCCCTTGGTTAGTCAAGAACCGCTTGTGCCAGGAAGTTGCGTTCCGCTTCTTTCATGCGGTCCACTAGTTCATCCAGGTTTTCGGGATTCAGCATCAGCAAAACATTCCTCACACTAGGTAGTAACATTCTTCCGGTATATCGAATGGCACTAGCCTTGCTTCTGTCGGGGAATATTCGGTTGAACATTTGCTTCTTTCTTCGGAAAAATCTCAGCTTCTTCGTTGGGTTCTTGCACTCAGTAGTCTGCCTAGCTACCACCTCTTCGCCCTTAAAATTTGCGGCTAGTCGTTTGCAGAACTGACCCCAATTGAAGATAACCTCTCCATAGTTTTCCCACCACTCTAAGGCTTTCCTGTGTAGGTGGGTTGGGCATTTGAGACTGATTGCTTCGTGGGGAGGTTGGTCTCACTGAATCAGTTTTCGCATTTGTTTGTGAAAGTGACGGGATCCTCATGAAGTCGACCTGCATAATCTCAAATTTGCACTTTCTCCACGTATCTGAGATCAGGACATGCCGGAGCTGTTCCTGGTTGTCTAGTGCGTCCTGACTGATGCCTTAGGTTATGCGGGTGGTATTCTGTGGCTCTCTTACATACCTTGCATCATTATATTAGTCCTGGCCTAGTGGTACATAGATACTACGTGAATAGTGAGAGGAAGTTGGGTCTGTTACATCAGGAAACTACCACGTGTCTGTAACTGTCTGTACGGGAACAATCCTGTAGCCATCTATGGTTGTGATTTCTGGTAGATGTAACACATCAGTATGAGTCGTAGTCATGTTAAATATAGCTCATATGAGCGGCATGCTTCAAAATGTTATAAAAAAAATTCTTGTCACAATATTTTTTTCAAACAAATAAAAATTAGCTAGCACAAGAATATAACATCTCAATTTAAAAAAATTTATATTATATGCATAGCCTGTCCATTCATTATTATCTTTATCCCTTTATTTTATTTATGTTAGCTGAATAGGGTCTTTCATTTAATTGTTTTATAGCATTTTCGTGTTACCATTTTGGTATAGTGATTTGGCAATGTGATTTTATATTCGTCATCTACTATACAATTATCCATCGTCTATAAACCATTTAATTTTTTTTACCATCATTAGTATCAATATTTTGAAAATCTGTTGATTTATATTTTCTGTCAATCTCTAGCTCTTGTACCCCTCGCCGCCTGGTGGGGAGCCTGGTTGGGAGGAAGTGAGAATGAGAAACGAAGCTTACGTCCAAGTGAAACTAAACAAAGATTGAATTGAATGCATGCTTCCACTGCATATGGGATCTATCAGTGCCTCAGGTGTTATGAAACATGTCGCTTGCTCATCTCATTCACATTTTACAAAGGAAAACTAAAACAAAAAGTGAATTATTTGTGGCATGCAAAGAAAGGCGGTTTTTCTGCATTAAGCATGCTCCACAATAGCTTGTACGCAGTCTGCTGGCGCATGTACTAACGAACGTGTCTTCATGACAATAACACTGTGCATCTCAAATTTCCGAAAAAAAATTTCGCAATTGGGAAGACATACCGAATAGAGCCTACATACACATTATAATCAATGCCTACATCATAATAATGATTACATAAAACTATATCCTGTAGGAGATTACTTTTAGGATTTATCCTTCTGATTTTTTTTTTTCCCCCTTCAAAACTGGAAGACATAATGAATAGCAGGTATATACACGTTATAATTGAAGTGTCTAATAATATATCCGAGGATTGCCGCAATTAAATACATCTGCTTTCATTGGACGCAACATGACAAGTGTTTTATTCTAAACAATATTACAAATACATAACACACATTAGCAACATGACAATATCAAATATCTCTATGACTGGGCAATAATAAATAACAAGTAAATAAATATGAAACATTCTCAACACTTTCCCCTAAATAAAAGTTCATTGACAAAATCTCACACACTTTAAAGTAGTTACTTATAATCACTATGAGAAAAGCGATTAATTGGTCTTACTGCCCTCACTGGTCTTTTACGTCTTTTACTTACATTATTATCTTGTGAAGTATTCACATTTACATCTGTATTAACATTTGACTCTAAACTTTCATTATGATCATTGTTTGACATTTTAAACCAATAACTCTCATTTGTACAACTTCTATCATGATGGTCATTATCCTTTAAGTAGCTCTTCCTTAACTGTGACATATGTACCTTTTTTTTATTTCACCTGAATCGAGCTTCACCAGATAAAGCAACATTCCCAATTTTCCTTACTACTGTACCAGGATCCATTTGGCATGACTTTTCAAGTAATATAAATTTACAAGAACTTTATCACCTTCAAAAAATATTTTATATCTATGTTCATCAGATATATTAAATATTACCCTTTTTAATGGTTTTTTACAACTATTTTCATAATTCCCACAAATACATACGAGATTGGACATAGACACTAAATTTTTAGGTTGATCATTTAACATTAGACTCATAGGTGCGACGTGTTTCCAATTAACTAAGGCTGGATCATGTTTGTGTGACTTTGGTTGCACTTAGGTCGATTGTGTGTTCAGGATTTGATTACTGCATTTTCGGCTAGATATGGTAATTGGGCACGTAGTCTTGCTCAAAGGGAACAAAGTTCTCGATGTCACTTTTAATGAGCCCCTTGTATTTATCTGCCCTGTTGTTAGTAGCGTGGCTAGTTGTCGGTGGCTGGCGGGAGGTGCTAGCGATAGGAGACTTACCGTTGTCTTGAGGACGAAGACTAGCTGGGTACAGTTGGTTGAGTTTGGCGTAGTCAGCTAGGGCGGCAGTGAGGGCACTGGGTGGTACGACACAAAATCTACTGTTCCACCTTGTTGCTGCTGAGCTCCAGAAGATGGCGTTCGCGATCCCAAGGTGCCCCTTGGTTTTGTTTACTACCCCAGTTAAGATGGGGTGGCAGGCAGGATGCGTACGAATAGGGGAAGACATGAAGGTATTCGGATCACACACTACAGACGTAGGTCGCTCTAGTGACCTGAGTAAAGTGGCACAATCTCGTTCGACTTGCCGACTTGCTGTAGGGGGAGCTAAACCACCCTGCTGCCTGGCAGCGAGGTGAGCAATTCTTTGCTCCTCCCTTCTTGCGCCATGTCTCATCTTAAATGGCATAGAGTGGGTTTGGCCGCTGAGAGTGAGTCAAGCACCACGGACACGAGTAACCTTAGAATAGTATTGCCCAGTAGTGGCTGGTAGCATGAGCCCGGTGCCTCAGAAGATCCCCCACCTTAGCGGGCGAACCAGACGCGTTGAATCCATGTGGGCCACCAATGCTACTACTGGGTGTGAGTTCCCAACAAAGGCCAGGCCATAGCACGTAAACAAATACCCCCGCCAGCACCTCGGTGCTCCGGTAGGGATACAACTCAGGCGTACTGTCTCTCCCTGGGTGGAAGTGTTTCTAGTGGTTGGTGCTCCTCTATTGTACTCCTCCAGCACCTGGATACTTGGTAGGAATACAATAGATGGCCGTCTAATATGTGTGTATCAGAACTGGAGCCTCCTGAGGGGGTGTCTCCAGTTATAGTTAGTTCGTAATAAAAATTTCCCATTCCCAGTCGGTGGAACTTGACTCAAGGTTCTCCCAGCAGCTGGCTGAAAAGTACTCTATCAATGAAACTCGTAGTTAGAAGAAACAAAGCTGTGTTTATTAATCGCTTAGTACATACAGTGACTCATGCTCTCCTGCCAAGCAGGTGGGTGGCTGGAAGTAAACCTGCTTTAGCCAGGTGTAGGCGACCTGGTCCTAGGCTAGTTAGGGAACGTGATGAAAAAACTGTCGAAGATTGCTTAAGACAAAACTAACTAGAAAGGGGTGTCTGTATGAGAAAAAGAAGTTAACCCACTGTTCTGGTAGCATGGTTGTATGGAATGTCTCGTTGCTACAGAAAGCTTCTGGTAGCTGTTGGCAATTGGCGTCACTGGAGCATCTGGTCGTGGGTGCTGCCGATATCTAACAGTGACGTCAAAGGTGGCAGCCTCTGGTGGCTGCTGAATATCTAACAGTAATCAAAGGGCCCCAGCACTGGAAGGGGTAGAGCGAGCTCAAAGACTGGCAGGAACAACTGGCGAGGTTCGCCACGCACGGACTTATATAGTCAAGGTTGCAGGTGTCACTGCGGCCGCAGGGCGAGGTGTGTGACATCTCTGGTGCAAGGCTGGAGTGGGGGTAACACCCTCTAGTCATCTCTCGGCCTTTGCGTATCTTCGGTGGTGCTCGGGCATGCCCTGAGGTAGCTGGCAGCTTGTTGGCTCTCTGCGCGGGTGATGAAATGCTGCTTGCTTGCGCAACCCCTCGTATCCACGTGTCCGGCTGCCCTCCAGGATTGTGGCAGGCCACGACTTCCGTGTACGGGTTGGCGCGGTTTGACTCTCACGTGTGTAGAAGTAGGTATACTAGATTTGCTGTGAGATGAGTCGTAATTGTAATTGGTAGTTAGTATAAGTGACACGTGTCAATTTGCCTTCCCTTCATTGCGATGAAGACTCATAGTGATGGTTCAGTGGAGAAAGGCGTAGGCCTCCTCATCTTGAAGTTCTAGGCAGGAGTAGCAAAGAAGAAGGAAAAAAATTTTGAAGTCAGGTAGGCGGAATTCTTAGTGTTCGGCTGCTTGACCGCTGTATTTTCTCTCGCTCTGTGCTCAGGGGTCGGCTGGAGAACTCCGAATGTGCGGCATGCCAGCTGTAGTTCTCTCTCTCTCTCTTCGGGCGGACATCCTTTCTCTTCCCCTTACCCAGGCGAAGCGGAGCGCTACACAGTGCTAATGGGTTTTCCCCCCTGTGGTGAGGATAAGTGTAAGGACTGCCACGGTGTACCGGTTGTCCCACCGACCTACTTTATTTACTGCATGTTGCCAAAAAAATCCACATATCGTTGGGTTTATTTACAAGAGAATAAATACATAAAACCTGGAATAAAAAACACTAAAAATGACGACATGCTAGAAACGAGGGATAATAAAAGTATGTTCAAGCCTTACTCGCGGAAGGAGGGAAAACGTCACTAACTATCCTGGAACTTGCTGCAGTGTTTATGAAAGAAAGGGAGAATCATTCTGGGGCAACCTATAGGTCTTACAGCAAGCTAAACAGTTACGTGTGACAGGTTGAGAGTTTGCCAACCTCAGGCCTTCCGTCACCTGGGCTGACGGGCTAGGCAACACAATGCGAGTACATTTCAATAAAACATTAAAACATGCATGAAAATTTTGGCAATTGGCACACGGAGGTCACTTTAAACAAACACATAAAACAATTTTAAAAAATGTAATTTAAAATACCTGGCACCTGGTTTCACCATAGTGAGTTCATGGGAGCTCTCTGGCTCAGTGTACTAGTTTGATTCTTTGGTGGTGCACAAATATTGCAAACATACAAGAACACTAGAAAATGAATATGAGCATTCAAAAGTATAGCATAAAGGCATGTTCCTGCAAAACTGCATTCTTCTTGTAGGTGATCTCGACAAGTACACTGTACAAACGTATGGTCATATTTAATTGTGTACCTGCACATCAAGTCATTATAAAAAATCTAAAATTATCTAAAAGTCCTGTTATCGAAGGAATTCTAAAATGTATACTGTGAAAGTCTCTGTCTTCACTTATCACGTTCACTGTGGAGAGCGTCTATATGTGATACGTTCTTAGATATTACGGGCACTGTGGTGAGTGTCTTAAGTTATACTATGCAAATTAGGTGTACTGTCAGTCACTAATAATTTGGAATCTTATCGCTGGTGAGGTGTAAAAGTCTGAATTTTGCTGGTTCGATCACTTACAGTGTAATGACTGCTGTTTTCACAAGTTCAGTTCACACATAGTCGAGTGTTTCTAACTGTTTATTACATCTACCTCACCGGCTCCTTTACTTTGACAGCTGGTTAGGCACTTACAGTAGATACACACTTTATTTAAATCTAGCATAATTGTGAATGTTCCTTTGTTTCACTGTCTTTGACTGGCGGCTAGTTTAAATTTCACTGGTTACAGGTCAGTAACGAGTCCTGTTCTGTTCTTACATAGTAGTCTACGACTACGTGTGTATACATTCTTCATCGCACTTCACTTACTTGAATTGGTGTGTGTGGGTTTAGCTGGCCTTCCTCGGGACGTAGCTCGGTATGCAGTGGGTACAGCCATGTGTACCTCGACGTGGGACGCCACTGTGACTCTCGATAATGGCCCGGCGTTGAGTCTGCCTTGGTGGCACAAGGTGGCATCATGCATCGAGGCTCGGCACGTCGTGGTGTCTGCTTCTGCCGGGACTGATGGTGAGGGCATAGCTACATGGGACGTTGTGGCAATGCCGGGGAGTGACACGTGAGGGTCTGTCACCCTGACTGAACGGGTTCCTACCCGTAGGGCAGGACGTTTCTCCGCTGGTGCAGGACAAGGGAGTTGCGGTGGGACACCGCTCTCCACCTTGCCTGTAGAAGCATCCCTTCATGGAGCTGGGTAGTTGGAGGCATTGATGTTCTCAACGTCAACTGCAGGCGTTTTTCCATCTGAGAGGTAGTGGGACAAAAATCTGAATAAGTGTTAATATGGAAGAAATAAGTCTTTGCCACCTGATGGCAGAAAATATGATGTATTGGATTTTCTCGGCGCCTGTTGTGGTAGCACTAGGGAGCTGTGGGACCACCGCGCTCGAGCTTAGCTACGGGTGGTGCTCTCGTCGTAGGGCCTAGTAGTTGGAGGCGTCGACTGTCTCAAAGTCCAGGTCCTTTGGTGAGGCAGTGTGAGGGAGAGGAGTCTCGACCTCGGGTTGTGCACCACACAATAAACAGAAATGTGTGAAAACAAGCTTAGGTGGCGCGGATGCCGCTGGATAATGTTCATAACGGACCACGTGGTACAGATGAAATTGCAATATTTCTTCTTGAAAACTGCAAATTAAATTCCAACAAAATATTAATCTGGTAGAGAAAATTATTCTCTTTGCGATTATAGTGGTTACAGGCGTGTTGCATACCTGATGGGGGAAAAAGCAAACATTAAAGTGACCGCGTGGTCAAACACAAAAGCATCCATTTACGTGAAAATTACATGGAACCCTGAATATAAATATTGCACACATGATATTACATAAATAAGCTCTCAAAATGCAACTATGGCATAGACATAGACTTGGTGTCCATTAGCCACGTGGTTGTACGCCACGTAAAATATTCAAACATGAAAATTATCCTCAAATACATACATGAAAACAAAGCCCTTGAAATTTCATGCAGCAATAATACAGAAATTACGTTGGAACACCATTAGTAGAAGCAGATGGCGTCTGATTCAAGTTTCGCGGGTCGTACGACCTTTCCGACATCTTTCTCCTCCTTCTCCTTGATTAAGTTGAAAATGCCAAAAGGGCGAAATAAATTAGTTAAGCAGAACCATAATGCTGGGGAAATGTCTTGCAAAACGTTTGCAAGCAAAGGTTAACCAGTATACTAAAAGTGCTATTTAAATCTACATCAGTGAACAAAAAGTTGTAGTGCGTACATGACAGTGTCTTACCTCGCTATCTCTCCTCGACAGACTGTCCAGAGGCAAGCGTCGCACGGATCTACCATGGCCACCTATGTGGTTCACATAAACGGAAGTGCTATGCACGCCAATTAAAATATTTTATTATTGAAATAAAAGTGGCGCAACTAAATATAATATTGTTTTTACATTTTATAATTTTCTTGTGAATTTTTCATTTTAATTCAGTCTCTCTTTATTACAGTGTTCAGGCCGGAATATATGTGTTCTTAACTTCGGTGCTGCGGGCACTTTGAATTTCATAACCAAAAATTTTCACAACAACAAACACTTAAAAATATTTCAAGACATTAAACCCTGCAAATACAAATGAAATACACATTTTACACTGCAAAATAATATTTACGTGAAAGTTAAAAAATATTGGCCTCTATGTGCATGTACACGTGACACGTGCGTGGTGAGCTCCGTCATGGGCTCTAGTGCTGCTGGCTGTCAGCCGGCATCAAAATATAAGCAAATTTTCTATGTTACAGTTTTGGTGATTGGTTGAAAGATCAGTCTATTCTGGTTCATATTTTTAATGCCAATATATTTATTATATGATATTTACTAATGATACCATTGGGGTGATTTTCATTAAATATGTTGGTGTTGGACACTACTATTGTGAATGTTAAAAATTGATTTTTATTTATTACCATAAATAAATTACAAAGTTAAATTTAGTTGTTTTATGTAATAAATAAAATTCCGTCATACCACAAACACTATTGTGACCAAAGATTTGTAGTAATATTTAGAAAATAGCTGCATTTTCTAAGAAAAATTTATTTTGTAGCTTGTTTTGATTGTGGTGCTGTTGTAGTCATCATGATGCTTGTTTGCTGATTGAAATGTTATGTGTACTTGCCCTACCATGGGCTTTATTTTATTAAGTTTCTGAGTTTTTAAAATTATTATGTTAACATTTCCTTGTAGGGTTATTCCAGAATTGAATTCCCTCATTGCTAGACTCAAGATAATATTGCAATACATATATATTTGTCATGTAATTTTACCGCCATATAAAACCAAGTTGTAGAATTTTTTACAGTGCAGATAATTGTGTTATATTTGTGTATTTAATATGATTTGTTTTGCTTGTCCTCAGAACCTGTGCAATTGTGATTACAGCTAAATCATACAAGTTTACTAGTAGTGAGAATGACACATAATTACTGAATGTTGAGTTGAGATACCCAAGTGTTTTAAATTGAGAAAGTTGTTTTATTATTTTTGTCATCTGCAACTGTTGAGAGATTACTACTTTCTTGTAATATGCAAAAAAATTAAATTTTGTAAACATTTATGTTTCAGTAATTTGTATTTACAGCTTTCCTGTTTTATGCAAAATAATGGAATTTTGTATTTCTGTATATTTTGAAAATTGTAATTGTTTTAATTGTGTAACTAAACAGGTATATGAGTATCATGCTTTTTTATGACATATATCTACCATTAATTATCTGTTTATGATCTTAACTATGTAAATATGTATATATTGTGTACTATATGATTATATCCCTGAGTGCTTTTTATGAATTTACTGGCTGTAAAGAAATTTTTTAATTCAACAGTTGACTGTGATTCACCCACGTTTGCCAGCAAACCACAATCTGAATGCCAACAAAGGTGTGGATGTGGTAAACCCTACTGCCCCGATCACAAATCACCATGATGCACCTAATGAAACACCTGCTGAAGCCAGCCAGTTACAGTCATTCCCAGCTCCAGCCCATGCTCATGTAGATAGACATCATGCAGAGTTGCGGCCAGCCCACACCATCAGTGATGGCTATTTGACCTCAAATATGGATTCTACACAAGCTGTTGTTGCTGGAGGAAGTAAGTAAACACATGGCAGTCGTAATTTACGATACATGCAACATGCAATCAGTAGAGGGGTGTGGGGGGATTGGTGGTGGATTTCTTTATTGAAGCCTATAAAAAAAGTTTGAGCTGAAGAACAACAGTAAAGCCATGTTTTTGTATTTTACTTATTTTTACTGTCTTATTATACAATATTATGTACCTAATTTCTCATTAATTTCTAATAACTATGTGCAACAGTAAAGTACAGGATTGTTTGTTCACTTTTCTAGAGTTATTTTTGTCCTCTTTTAAGATTCTAAAATAACACCACCAAACTTCTCTGTCAAAAGTGATGTAGTGACTTACCAAAAGAAAATTTAAATGTTTCTGCATATAATTTTTTTTATAGCTCCCTCTAAAACTTTTATATCCCTACTTGTGGATATTCAGCTGCCGCTTTTCCATCTAAGCTGTCAATAGCTAAGGTCTTCTGATAATGCCCCCTGTTATGAATTTAACAGTAACAGGGACTGACTGTTGAAGTGAAAATCATATCTAATATCAGTAGAAAATACTGTTGACTAGTGTGAGTAACAAAACTGCATATTATCATGACCTGCTATAGTAAAACATTTGGCATCGAATATGAACAAAATATTAAGCAAGAAGTTTATAAATTAACATATATATTTGATTTAAAAAATTGGTGTTTATGATTACCCAGTATTTAAGTGTGTGAATGGTGATAATTTTCAGTTTTAATTTCCCTCCACCCAGAATAAATTTTCATGCACAAGAGATGAAAGAACATGAATGTTGAATGTTAGGAGATGGCAGCCGGCAAACAAAAGTTACAGTTGCCAACCAGTAGCTAGCAGCCTCAAGTTGCGGTGAATAGCAGTTCACACACTGCATTGGCATTTTAAAATGCAAAACATCTGACAAAGATATACTGTATTTATTAAATACTGACATAGGCAAATAAATTTACACATAAATTAATTAACATAAAGTAAATAATCTTCCCTCCACATGATTACCATTTCCCCCCCCCCCCCCCCCATAAAGGCAACAGCCTTTAAAAATCTGTATATCTGCTGCATAGCTACTGACTGAGCTTCCCCATTTTATGCAATGCAATGAACCACTAGAAAATCTACTAACCAAACAGTGAACCATGTAAACATAAATATCCACTCCACTTTTAACGACAGAGCTTGAAATTAAAACATTACTGTCTTTTTGTTGGAGGCATGGGGAGGAAGTAATATTGCCATGTCTATGGAAGAGAGTAGTAATATGAGGGTGGTGAAAGAGCAATTCCGGGAATGTCAGATGAAGCATCATGCTCCTGTCTTCCATACAAATCACTGTTTGGCAATGCAGGCATTTGATTCAATTTGGTATTCTTTGTTTTAAATATTTGCGATGGCTGTATCATAAAACAATTCTGATTGTGTATTTCCTTTTGCAACCATTACTGGCATAACTTCTTTTCTACTTTATGATGAGCAAGCACAGATTTTATGACCTGCTGAGAGAAAATATAGGATATAAATATGTACACCAGCATATCAATATATTAAAAAATGCATTTAAATTGATACGTTTTATTTACTTAGTACAGTTTCAGATGAATTTGCTTCATAAACAGTTTCTTCATTATTGTTTGCATGGACAAGCTATTTCTTGTTTTGGGTTAAGGTTACAAGTAGGCCAATAGGCTACCAAAAATATGTAAAAGGACTGAAATTCAAGTACTCATAGTCTAGTACTTGTCGACAGGCATACACCCAAAGAAGGAAGACACATTTTTCATGTGGTTGAATTATCGTAATGTTTCGCTGGCCTAGGCCAGCTTCATCAGGCAGCAAGTTGTAGGCCACTGCAATATTGTGGAAGGGCGTAATTTGTGGTAAACCTAGTGGCCAGGTGGCAAACTAGGGTGTGGTGGGAGAATTGAAAATTTGCCAGTATAGTTGAGTGTGGTTTGGAGCTGTGGTTATTTTACGTTGAGGCCTGTTGGCTGCTTGGATTTTGATATAAATTAATGAGCTAATTCCATGCATCTAACAACTTTGGTGCAGTAGAAGAAATCAAAGCCCTTGTGTGATGCTGCATGTGCTGCAACACGTTTGTCTTGTAGGTTGTGGATTGACCAACTATGGCTTATTTAGTGTCTGCCCTGGGGCTATTCATTCTCTGCCTGAGTGTGTTGGTGGTGAGGCCGATGTATTCTGCATTACAGTGTTGGCACTATAGCTGATAAATCAGATATTCTGTTGCACAGTTCTAGTTGCCTAGGAGGTTGTATGTACGGCTAGTGAGTCTGCTGTTAAAAGATGTTAAGATGGCACAGGAGCCACAGCATGGGCTATTGCAGGGTGGGATCCTCTGGAGGCAATAGTCGGGTTTGCATTTGTGTTAGGGTGCAGCTTTGAGCGAACCAGATTGTTGCAGAAGTTAGGTGGCCTTTTGAAGACCTATCTAGGTGGTTTGGAGAGCAGGTCTTGTGTTTGTGGTGAGGAATCCAGAATTTTGTATCCAGAGTGGAGAATGGTTTTGGGTTTACTTAGGCCTTTGTGATATGGTACCAACTGGGAAATATCTGAATTGTTGACCTTGGTTTGTGTTATGGTATTTGAGATGGCTTGCTGAATCAGTTTGTGGACAAAGGGCCTGGGTTAGCCCCTTGTCGAGGAATACTGTAGCTATTTATTCACACTGTTTGTTGAGATCACTGTTGGTGGAGCATATACATTTAGATGTTGTGGCAAGACTGTAGGGTAGGGATTTTTTGGCATGGTATGGGTTGTAGCTGTCAAAATGTAAGTACTGGAGGTTGTTGGTGGGTTTGGTTTGTACTGCAGTTTGAATGGTTCCATTGTGGAGAGAGAGTTGAACATTCAGAAATATTGCATGTGTTTTGGAGTATGATCAGGTGAACTTGAGCAGCAAACTGTGTGTGTTTAAGTTGTTCATGAAGTGAATTGTTTTGTGTCATGTACTGTCTTTAATTAAATGTTACATAGTAAAACTGGACATTCAACAGCTGTTGAAATAATTATGTTTATTATGATTAGATGGTATGTAATTGTCTAGTTTACTGATATGTTTACATATTATTTGAAGCTCTAACATTGTTTTTCAATTATTTTCTGCATCAGTAATAGTATGTTTGGACCACGGGGAAATCACAAGCATGTAGTTATTTGTAGTAGTCTGTTAGTAAGTAAATTTTTTACTTTTTTTTGTCTTTGTTTAATACAAACTTCATTATTATAAAGTGGCAAAATTACAGTCACTTCAGGTTTTTTGTTGATGAGGTTTTACTGTAGTGGCTGTTCAGCTTAATACATATACATTTTATTTATTTTTTGGCAATAAGTATTCATGCTAATAAGAAGTATGCTTTTGTATCTACATCTATTCCAGATGTGTGTGTGTGTGTGTGTCTATATATATATATATATATATATATATATATATATATATATATATATATATATATTTTTTTTTTTCTGTGAAATTATTCAAAATTGAGTTAAAAATAAGAATAACAATTCTTATTGACAAAAAATCTGAATAAGTGTTAATATGGAAGAAATAAGTCTTTGCCACCGGATGGCAGAAAATATGATGTATTGGTTTTTTTGTTTTATTAGCAATAATATAGTGATATCTCTTGTTAAAATTGAAATGATACCTAATAGTAATAAGATAACTACGAGCATACCACATCTTTTATTTTTTAATTTCTTACAAGATTTTATTGACTTTGTATAATGATTTTAATCATGGAATTTGTCTGCTGGTCCTTCTACAGTATGAGTTAAAATTTGTATGTGGGAGCTCTGCAAAAAACTTTGTTAGTGAGAATTTTTGTTAATAAAGAATTTTTATTTTGATCTTTAGCTCTTATTCTCAAACAAAATAATTATTTTATAAATAAAATTGAAAATTATTATTGAATGGGTAAGTAATGTATGAATTTCTTGAACTAAATAAAAATTACCTAATTAGTTTACCAAATAATTGTTTTCTATAAAATTAGTTATTTTAATGACAATAATTTTGCATTTGATGTTGTTTTTTTTGCTGTAGAGGTAACCATATCTGATGATTGCTCTATCTATTGCAGAATTTTGTTAATACATTTATATGTTCTTTTGTAATGGCACTTTTTGTCATTTTTTGGTAATTTTTAAAATATCTTTTTCTTTTTTGATAGGCCATGCTGTGACAATCATCATTGTGGTGTGTGTTGGATTTCTGCTGTTTATGATCGTGCTTGGTGTAATCAGGATTCGTGCAGCTCACCATCGTGCAACTCAAGAAGAGATTGTAGACACAGAAATGGCATGGGATGATTCTGCCCTCACAATTACTGTAAATCCAATGGAGGTAATTTATCTAGATATATTGTAATTTACTCAGACTTTGTACATGGAGCCCCAGTGTCATGTATATCTAATGTTAGGTAGAAATGGTTTGCTCCCCCCTCCCCCCTACAGAACCGGTGTAAAACTTGTGTGATTTTCCATTATATTACTAAACTATGGTGAAGAGAAGGGTGTTTTTTTGCTTGTCTGTATATATCAGTATGTATTCATTAGATTCACTTTAGAACCCAAACAACTAAACTGTATTTGACAGATTAGGTATTGTTAGATTCACCTTAACATTGCGAGTGATATTGTTTTTATGTGACTGTCAATTGCCCTTCTTTATGATAATGTTTATAAATACGAAACTTGTTTCTCATTTTTTAGTTCAACCTACTGTATATAAATTACCATACATGTGCACTTTTTATCATGGTATTTTTTTTGTTAGGTGTCATGGAGTTTTAATGAAGTTAAAAGAAGGGTATGCCCATGTACAATTTAATTTTGTTACCTTCCTCTATGAACCTTTAATAAATTTAATAGTGATAGGCTTTACTTAAATTTAGAATAAATGTAACAAAAATGATCAAAATTGTTTATTTTCACAGTGACATTCAGTGCCATTTTTATCGTTAGTGTTTACTTCTAAAAATACATAAGACAATGCAGAGTCCAATCTTTATCATGGTAAGATGTTAACCAAACTGGAAAGTAGAATGTGAAAAATAAAATATTTATGTTATAAAGTGATGAATGTGCTGTCACTGTGGCCATAAACTCACACATTTACAATGTTTATACTTTAGATTTTTTAATTGCTGTTACTTCACAAATTTAGTGAAACAATTTTATACGTTTTCTGAAGGACTAGAAGATAAAAATTTCTTATTAGGATCAATTAAGTGTGAGAATAGGTTAAGTCATATTGGTGTTACCCAAATGGAACATCATAAAACTATAAAAATGATACTTGGTATTTACATTAGAGTCTAGTGCTTCATTTTTATCTACATTTTTAGTATTGTTAACAAAGCATACATCTGATTGGAGATATCCAGACATACAAACAAAAGAAAATTGCTGAAGAGTTTGTAAATCATCCAAGAAATCTGTCTGGTAGAGATCTGACTTGCTTAAAGTACCTACATTAACTATGCCTTGCCTGTGACACAAGTAATGGTAACAGCCATGTGTACACAGCAAAAAACGGTTGTTCTGCCCTTCCCTTTTCCCCATGATAGCTTTCACCAACAAATACAGATACATTTTTTATTTTTTTATATATTTTTTTTTTCAAAAAGAAAATTGAACATGATATCACATTCTGATCTGAACATGTCTTGACAATACAGTGGAACTGTGCCAAAATGAATGTGAGCTATGTATAATGACACATTCACTATATCGATAAATTTTGAATGCAACATTGTGTTCCATATTAAATACAAAGGTTTAATACACTCTTTTAAATTCAGTGCCTTTTTGTGAACTTACTTGCTCTAACGAATGTTGTAAAGCATTTAAAATGTCCTCAGTTCATGGTAGTGGATATTGCACCTTATTAAGATGTTGATCAAGTTTTCGGAAATTGGTCAAAAAACGAAGGCCACCACTTTTGTTTGAGATGAAAAGGCTGGAGGCAGAATATGGGGAATCAGCTTCTTGGATAATTCCTGCAGGGACTATATCTTTAATTTGATTGTGTTCATCTTGCACCTTGGGACCAATTCAATAGGGACGAGTAGCAATGGGTTTGTCTGTATCCAAATCTAACTTAATCTCAAAATCTTTGGCTTCAGTGAGGTCCAAAATGGAGTTAGCAAATCAGTCATGATATTGCCCTATAATGTCTTGAATGGCTCGTTTCTGGGAAGGAGAAAGGTTATCATTAGTGGAAGGACCCTGAGGTGGTTGATTCTCAAAAGCCTCAATAGCATTGCAAACAAATAGGTAATGGACTAGTAGTCGGCGTTTCTGCCCTATCGGAAACAAATGGTATTTCTGTGATTTTATTCTCATCATGGGTGTGGATAAAGAAAATATTGTATTTTTAAATAGGGGTAATGTCGTATTTCTTAATAAAGTCCACACCCAAAATAAGGTCTTGCTGGAGGTTGTCAAGAACTCACAATTTTTGTGGATAAGTGTGACCGTGAATATTTAATTTTATAGTAGTTTCAAACTTAGGGGGTTATAAAATTGACGTGGCTGCAACTAGTGTTATATTTTCTTTAAGAGGATAAAGGAGCTGATCCGATAAAACGGTGCTAGCCACACAGCTTCATGAACAACCTGTATCTAATAACGCATAATGTTGCTTGCCTTTAATTGTAACAAGTATGCGTGGCATTGCAGTACTAATGAATTTTTGCTGACATGGGGAAGGAGTTGTAGCGCACGCTTATTTTCGTGCTCCAATTCGAGGCGTGGCTCCGCTCAGCATGTTTCCCAACAAACGCTCATAATTGCGGCCCCCGGCACTCCTGTTTTGAAAACACTCAGCACGTGCTACTTGCGAAACCTGAGTGGGTGACAATATGAAAATGGTACACTGGGTCAGCTTGAATTTATTTTTAAATCAGCAAAAGCTGTCACCAACATCTGTGGAAAACTGAAAGTTTTGCTGAGGAAAAAGGGGGCAATGGCAATTTTTAAGGTCGACATAGAAGCAAAGAGCGCAGGTGTCACTGGCAAGAGTGCAGGCTGTGAACTGTGTGCTGCGCTGCGGGGAAATGCTGCGATATGACACCTCTGCATTCTCGTGCGCGAGGCTCAGAAAGTGTGGCAACCATGACCTGAATTGCGCGGGGGAAATGCTGCGCTTGCGAGTGTCACTGTGGGTATGCTGGATGATGTGTTGACACATTGTGTGACCGCAATACAGACAGCAGCATGGCCGATCGTTTGCTTATCGGTTGCGGAATGTGAACTTTGTTCTACCTGGCAGAAAAATGTGGCTCACTGAGTTTTGCAAAATGTATTGTGGATTTGCTGTCTGATGATTTGTTCCCTTGCACAATGATCCTTGGTGTAGTAGTTACGGGTGGAATGGGATTTGATTATCATTACACGCGGCTCGAACCTGGACCTGCTGCTCCTGGGCGGGGGAGACATGTTTTTGACTGTAGTGTTCCCTGTACTTTTTCCCACAAGTGTGTCCTTGTATGTGTGCATTCTGGGATTGTTCTGCCCTGAAGGGGCATGTCTGATGGTGTGCATGTTGTTTATAGGGTTCGTGGTGTGATGGATATCTGTAGTGTTGTCTTTTCTGTGGCCAGTCAATTACCGTGGGGTGGCGGTACGTGTGCTGAACGTATGTGTTTTTGCGGGTGGGGGTGGATATGTATGTGTGTGGATGTATTGTACAGGACGTAGGGGTGGTGTGGTAAAATTGGTTGAGTTTCGGAGTGTCTGCAACTGTTCCTTTAAAATGGCAATTTCTTTGTGGAGTTTAGCGTGTAGTGGGTTTGGTGTATGTTGATCAATTGTTTGTTGGTAACTGTACATGCCACATTGAATTTTTTCAATGTTGTGTAGTAGCTTATGTAGTGTTGTGTTGTCCAAATGGATAAGTTTGTCAGCAAGTGGTGGCAACCTGAGCATTTTCGCTGTGTGTAAAAGGTGTTTGTATTTATCCTGTGTGTCACATTTGCGGAATGTGTGTAATAATTTATTCTCAGTTTGTTGCCAAGTTTTCGTACTTTCTCTTTGCAACCCCTACCAGGTAAAACTTCAGACGGCGGCATTTGTCAAGTTCAACCCAACCGTTAAATTCACTTGCGGTGTTAAATGTGTCCAAAAATTCCTTGATACTTTCGTTTCACTTTCTCCTGAGAAAGTGGGGATATGTTGTGGGTGTTGTAAAATTACTTGAGTGGGGTGTGGAATGTTGGGTGGATGTGCAGTGTTGTCATTATTTGTGGCAGGAATGGTAATGAGATGTGTCTGTGTTGTTTGAAAAGTCGGGGTGGGTGTGGTCTAGATTATAGGTGCTGGTTATATGTGGAGAGGTGTTGAGAAGTGCTTTCAAGGGATGTAATGTGTCCGGTATTAGCACTGGTAAACTGGTGAAGCAACTGCTAGTGTTTGTGTCTGTGCGCCAGATGTACGTGTGAGTGTTGTAACTAATTCTCTAGTTGTTTGTGTTGTGAACGTTTGTGGTGTGTTCATTGCGACATGTTAACGAGAATGTGTGTAGTCAGTGTATTTGGTGCCGCACACTTTAGTGTAAATTTAAAATTAAACAAACTACATGAAGGAAGAAGAAAACACACTCCGATAGCCCACAATACAATGGAGCAGTTTAAGCCAACAGAACAGGATGTTCTGCATGCATTATAATGGGATGATGGCTTGTTACGAGAATGGCTCCCTACCGAAAATGTGATTATGCTCACCCAGAGTCTGTAGAATCAGGTTGGCCTCAGAGCTCCTCTGGGCCTATGGTTGCCTGTCGCTGTGTGCTTCAGCCTCAATTTCACTCACTACCAGACGTCATTGAGTCTCGATGCTGTCTAGGGGGGTACCGCCATGCTGGAATGCTTTTATATCTGGGCCAACTGGGGCATTTTTATTAAATAACTGCACTCGCCACCAGCTATACCCCGCACGACCTTAGGCGGTGTAGCAATGCCAGTTTGTCACTACAGCATGCACAGACATTGTTCTGATGGCGGTGGCGTGGTGTCGACATGCATTGACATAACGCTTGTTCCCAAAGGTTGTAGTCCAACTACTTAATTTGTTCTAGTTTCCCGTAATGCACACATTGATAGATCGGTATGTCCCAACTTCTCGCGTTCGTGGGTGCTGGCATGGTTGGCTCGAAGTATTCTCGTGGTTCTTCTGGTGTGGCCGCCATTTTGTCATGGATGACACGGTTGTCCCGACGTTGATGAACACACTGGCCCCACTTGGGAACGCCTTTTGACACCATCGGGTGAGACACAGAGACTATCATGATACACTTTTACCTGTTGTGGTGCGCGCCAGCGGTGGTCCCTACACACCGTACTTTGAGACTTACAAATCTCAAGGATGTTCTTGGTTCTGTGTGTTCGTCTCACCCGTGCGTACTTACAAAACAACTTTTATACACAACATTGTAACACAATTGAACACATGGCCTCAACAAAGCAAGGGGCCGACAGCCGCTAGAATGGGCTAGGTGTTTTACCTAGAAACAGGACACGGAGTATGAAATGACCTGTACAAGCTGCAGCTAACGTCTTCTCGTCCCAAACCACATGGTGTGTGTGGTTATGGTCATACACATAGTGGGTTAGTGCAGAAATAATAATAATAATGCCATACAAAAATTACAAAAATAACACTTGATGAACATGGGGCATGATATGAGCAGGTAAAATAAACACACAATTGTGTAAAAGTAGTTTTAGATGGCACAGATGCTGCTGGATGAAGTTCGTAGCAGACCACGTGTGTGGATGAAAAAGCACAATATTTCAAGGTGTATTCGGCCAAGAATCATCTGCCAAAATTTGTATTGGCATTCGAAAAATGTTCCCTTTAAGAAACAAGCATACAAAAGCTCTTAGAATGCCAGATGGCGGGAAAAATACAACTACATGAATTGACCGTGTGGTCATGAACGAAATGCATTAAACATGAAAAATACAAGAACCCTTATTGAAAATATTGCATAAACCCAGAGATAAAATTATGGTCCGTAGGATGGAACAAGAATTAGCCCTAATATTGCGGTGATTGTGCAGGTATGGACTCTGTGGTAGGTAACCACGTGACTGTGGGCGATGTGGTCGCAAAACATATTTAACATTACAAAACCCTCAAATAATTACACAAACACATTACCCTTAATAGTGCTCTACACACTTACGTAGAAGTTACAATAAAAAGCCCCAAACATGGGCAGATGGCATCTGATACACAAACTGCACGGGCCACATGGCCTCTCCGACATCTCTTTTCATCTTGTTTAAATTCCAAAAGCCTGAAAGGCTATAAATAATTAAGTTAAGCATATAGCATTACACTGGGGATGTCTGGCAAAATGTACGCAAGGTAAAGGTTAACCGGTATACGAAAATGAACTATTGAAACTTACATCAGTGCCAAAGGATGAAGTGCATACGTGACAGCTTCTTACCTCGCCAACTCTTCTAGGACTGCCCAGAGACAGGGGTCGCGCGGACCTACCATGGCTGCCTATGGGGTTCACACAAACGAAGTGCTATGCAGGCTGAGTGAAAATATTATATTACAATTGTAATGGCACCAAAAGAATTATTAAAAAGTTTTACAGACAGAATTCAAAGTTATGTTTTCTGGTAATTATTGAATTGTGTTTTGAATGCGTTTTTGCCTAAATACAATTGTCTTTTTCTTCGGCATCACGCACACTTTAAATTTTAAATATCAACATTACACAAGACTCTGAAATAAAACTTAATACACTTTTCAAACATTTTTTACCCTGGAAAAAAGTACAAAATACACTGAAACATTTTATCCTGTTTTGGGAAGGAAGCACACACGTGCTTACCCACAAGTACCGCTAGCGGCGAGTGCCATCATGGTCTATCTATGGCGGGCTCTTAGCCAGCATCAGTGTGAAGAAACCTTTGTGAGAACATGTCGCAGGAAAGACGCTGGTCGTTATAGTGTAACCCTACCTTTCAAGGATCCCAGCCCAACTTTTGGGGAATCCCGTGTTCAGGTACTTCATCGAATACACAGTCTGGAATGCAGACTGCTCAGGTATCCACCTCTGCAGGCATCTTATGCACCCTTTATGGATGACTATATCAAACAGGGTCACATGTCTTGGCTTCAGAGTCCCAGCTGAGCGCAACCTCTTACTACATCCCACAAGATGCTGTGCATAAGGAGGACAACACAACTACAAAGTTACAAGTAGTTTTTAATGCCTCTGTTGTTGATAGTAGTCGACTCTCTTTAAATGACATGTTGTGCATTGGACTGAAACTATAGACTGATGTTGACATTCTGCTTCTCTTTAGATATCAGTCCATAGCTTTCATTGCAGATGTACAGCAAATGTATAGGCAAAGTCGAGTCCACTAAGAAGATCGTGGTTATGAATGTAAGTTTGGAAGGAGACCATCCCTCCATCATCCTGTTTGTGATTTTAGGCTGAATACAGTTGGTAACAGATGTGAATGATAGTTTTCCAAAGCAGGTGCAGTGTTCATGTCTGATACATATGTCAATGTGTCAGGAGCCTACAATGTAGAAGAAACTCTTGACTTGCAGAAAGAATTAATTGACTTGGCCAAGGCAGGTGGATTTCATTTACGAAAGTTTGTGAGTAGTGAGCCTGGCCTTCTTTCATGGCATCCATCAGAAATGATTTAAACTAATGCACCCCTCACTTTGGGCAATGGTGGTGGTGTTGCAAGATTTAGTTGATAAGCACTCGAGAGGGAGGGATAATGATGGACACTCATCACATGCGAACTTACCGCCTTGCCATCTTAGTATTCGCAGCTCCTCTTGGGAATGCTGCCGGACTTCTTGCGAAATACTGGATACATGTGTGCTGCACACTGTATAGTTACACGCCCACACACACACAATATAGTAGATTAAAATATACAATATTACGCCTGCCGAGACCATATGAGGTCTCTAAGAGTACACACACAAACATTCACACTATGTACAAAATATCAAATTTGAGAACTGGCTAGCATTGTTGGGTTGGCAAATGGCACAATTGTGTACTGTTAGGCACAACTGTCCCTTTAGGGTATGCACTTACACCACTCTGACGATGTTGTCTACTCCAGGATTGATGTCTCTGACCAAGCACCAGCCCAATGGGGGTATAGTCCATTTCATATAAGTGGTCTCATATTTGACAGTTATAGGAAAGTAGTGCCAATGGCATCTGGGTGGCTATGTATCCTTCCGTCACAGCTGAACTGTCGTTGAAGGTGACTGTTTGAAAACAAACACCATGTAACTGCCAGTATTTGTAAACAAACAACATATGACTGCCTGTTTTTGTAAACAAACTGTATGTGCCTCCTCCCAAATTACTTTTAGAAGCTGTGAAGGGCTGTTCAAACAGTTGCAGGTTGGCAACAATCCCATTTTTTTTAGTTTATAAATATTTTATGTAAATGGCTAACAGCCCATGTAATAAGTCTATAAATTGATAATGTTTTACCTTGCAAGAAATTTGTAACCAGCATGCACAAAAATGAAATTGTATTTTGACTGTCAAAAGAATAAAAGATATTTTACTGTTTTTGAATACATTGTAATAAATATATTAATGACAACTAATCTTGTCACATTTACCTGAAGTAAGTTCTTGTAAACATCAAAATTTAGCATGGTTTCCACGAACACCAAATAACCCCCCCCCCCCCTCACCTTCAAGGAATGCACAAATACAGAATTACCCCACCCCCGCAAGGAATGTACAAATATCCAAATACTGCCCCCCCCCCCCCCCTTCGCAGCTCCTCCTTTTCAAAGACAGTATATATGCTTACATACAGGCTATGCCTACTGTTGTATTAAAAGTACATAATTCAGCTTTGTGGTATGATATGACAACAAACTCTGTACAGCATGATACTTTTATGGTTGTTATAATTCTTAGGATGTTAAATATGTAGGTAGTCAAAATAATATTTAAACAAATGTTACTTAATTTCAGTATTTTAATAACTCTCATTTAGTAACTCAAATGTTAAGTATTGCAGGTCTACATACAAAATACTTTAATAATTTTTCTCAAATACCTACATGTTCATATTGTCATGCTGTGAATAAAAGCTTATTTCTGACTAACTCAGTATTGATATTTACACTGAAGTTCAGTCGCACAACCTCCCTCCTCAAAATTGTCAATACAGCCCTAGGCTTGTTCTCTGGTACCTAATGAAAAACTGTATTTCAGTTAAGAGATATTACAAAGTGCTCTAGAGAAGCAGATGTGACCTACAGTAACAATATATCAAACAAGCATGTCATTTATACACTAAAAATATGCTCCACCTACCCAAGATTGAAGACATCATAAAGTTCATTTTTCTTGGCGATAAATTTTGGAATGTCGCAGTTCCTGCTGATGCATGAGACACTTCTTTATGATATTGGAGCACCTTTGTTGGGTGCTTAAATTGAAAGAATTTAGTTTGATTGAGCATGTTGTTAATATACTTGATATCGAAAAGTTGTCTTTCCACTGCAAATCCTATTTATGTCAATTCTTCTTCCTACGCTTACAATATTCTTAACAAAGTATGTTAAAAACATATGAGTGCTTTTAATTTGCAAAACAAAAATGCTCAAAACGTTTATGAAAGACTCCAACGTTGAAACCCACATGCCATTATGTTACTTTCAAATACAGCCTTTAAAAACAGGAAAAACTTTTAAATTAATTTGTTAACAAATATCCCTGTGTAACAAGCTTGACAAATTTCATATATGTTCTAAAAAATGAAGTGATACAACATACAGGTTTGTATGGCCACTAAGCTTTACATTTTGAAACCCTCCAGAACCAGAGTGTTAGAGTTTCAATCAATAATAACACAGATTAGAGTTTCAATCAATAATAACAGAGAGAACTGTTCATAGCAATGAAATGTGGGCCCAATTAGGTTATCATCTTTATGTTATTTCGAGGGGAAAAGGAAAGAGCGGCCGGGGGGGGGGGCTTAGTTTTCCGTGAGACGGGATTATTTCAATGTTCTTACGATGCCAGAATCACATAGCCCCAACGCACATGACACAATGGCCAACAGCCAATGAAATACAAGATAGATTGTCGTAAGCCCGACAGATTCTGTCATCCGACCAGCAATTTTGGATTAGAAATGATTTCTATTCTTCATCGTGTCGTGTGGCACAATGCACAGAATGTACAACATTGCAAAATGAAATAGTATTGCAAGCTTTCCCTACATTGGTAAATAAGCAGCTTAACAGAAAAATAAATTGAAAAATACTGTGTTTAACTCTTAAAAATAATAATTTTACTTGTGCATTAGTGATACCAATTTGTCACTATTATGTATTACAAATTTCCCTCTTGTTCACCACCTTTGAGATTAACGTAGCCTATCAGCTCCTTCTAAATAGTAAGGTTAAATGTGGAGCGTGTGATGTTGGTCGTGCTGTAAATTCAAGTACTCACATTGAAATATGTCGTGGTTGCATTTTTGGTCGTGTCATGCTGTGTTGGTCGGGGCTATGTGATTCCGGCATGATAGTCTGGCATTTTGAGTTGCCTATTGTTTTGATGGCGCAGTTTTTGTTCGTATGGAAATAACATTTAAATTATTTAACTTCGAAAATTATAACTTTAATCAAAATACAAAACGCGATACATACGTCGCTGTTCGTATTTGTACAGATGCAGCAATATTTACACGCACACACTTTGACCAAAATTAACCTCACACTCGAATTTACGAAGTAGATAAACAAATATTATTCACTCACTACAAAAGTGCGGCATTTTTCAGGCCACGTGCATTTCAATAATTATATTAACAGTTTACAAATACATTTACAAAACACGCAAACTTACTGTTGTAACCTTTTGAACACGTGTTTTTGTATGGCAATCCTTGTCAGTTTAGTTCACTAAAATCACGTTTGTTCATCACTAGCATTAAATAATTTGTTTGCATAATCATTCATTAAAATCAGCACTGCGCACGTTTCCTGATACAAACATACTTAAACTTATAGTCCATTCCTGATTGGAAGCAACTTATGAAAATCAAACTTTGAAAAAACACTCCAGGCATAAGTCAACCTGTTTTTTCAATAAAATGTATTCCACAAATATATAACACTGTGGTTAACTTTAGAGTACTGTATTATTGAATAAATGAAACTTTACCTTAATATCTTATATAACTTTTAATATTAATTTCTTTTTAAATATGAATTAACAACAGCGAGAGCAGCGAAGTGTTAGCAACAGGCTGTAAAAAATAGTTCACAGTTAAAATATTATTTTAACCTGGTTTTTTAGTATACTCTTTATAAATTAAACTGTGCCTATTGAAATATTTAAATATTTAGGTAGCCCCGATGGTAATGTATCTCATTTTTACAGTTAAAAATAACAGTGGAAAATATCGTGAGTAGGCCGTAATGGTACAGTGTTGTTTTATCGGACGAGAGCAACTTTGAAGCAACTGTCTGCTGAGCGAAGCTTGGCGCTCTCTCTCTGTCTTTGTCTCTTTCACACTCTGGAAGTTTCACTTTGCTAGTACATGGAAATAATTGTACATGTTATCAATTGTAGCATATACTTATTACAGCAAAATAATGATTTTTGAATTTGTAATTTACAACTGAAAAGAGATTTTAATGTTTGAATACTTATTTTAATATATTTAGGTACAATGGCAGGGCAGAAACAAAGTGAAGTTGGCAAGTTACGATGTCATAAATCTGTGTTTCCAAGGCAGTAATAAATATACTGTGACATGTGTTTCATTAATCATTTAAGTCTGTGAAATGGCGTGCCTTTGTGCATCGTGGTCGATACACTGGCCCTGTGGGTGCGTGATTTCAAATATTTGATATTAACTATTTATACTTTGTAAATGTGAACTGTTTTTATGGCGAAGTTATTTATTTACATCCACGTATGTTTATTTATCACAACATTGTATCTTTGCCCTAGTGGGTGTTTGGAACACAGTTGTGTAACGTGATTTACCACTAATCAACAAAATAAAGCACAGCCCCAATAAATTTCAATAAAGATAATACACAGTAAGTAGCAATACATATAAATATGAGCGGAATAAAAGTTACGGTAGGCTTATTTGTGTGCATGTTCACCGCTATATTTTAAGTATCTGTAACAAAACGTGAGCGACACAAGTTACGTGCTTGATTTTAATGTCTCGTTTTCATTGGACTGGCTATTCCTTCGTTATTCGAACTGAGGCCGTCCTTTTAAAGATATAACCCAAGACATATCAATAACAAAAATTTAAATACTACAGTTCATTACCCCGCAGTTGTAACAGCGTTTAACACAGTCGCTGCAAAATATTAACGTGCATTACATGTAATGTGCTATGTCATGGAAAACAAATATGTTGCTGTAATGTAACCGTAAGAACTATCGTTAATTCAGGCATTTTTAAAACGTCATAAAGCCAACCTAAATAATTTTATGTGCCTAAACTGTGAATATTCCTACGAAATGGTTTTTGAAATAGACCTAAGGCAGAATTCCTTAAAGCTGTAAACAGTAAACAACACATTTGACAGGTATTAAAGTAGAACTCACATTTGAATATTTATTTTTAGGTGTAGCAAAATTATACGAACACATATACACACACAATGGCATTTAAACATTGAGTTTGACAGATGCTACATGGCAGTCACATGGCAATGTTTGTTTACATTGGGCGGAAGGATATGAAACGGGCCTGCAAGTAGATATTTTGCAGGGCTCCGAGAAAGTTGCTTCCAATGGGGAATGGACTATATATACGGAAATAATATTTGTATGACTTCATTGTGGAAGGCGGTTAGGAAAATGGTGGAACGAGCAGTTTCAATGATGTGCCAATTAATATTACATTTCACTCAACAAAATGCACTACAGCGGTACCTACAACCAACTATATTTGGAAAAAGCAAATAAAAAATTATTAACTACCGATTAAATATTCTGACAACACCAATATAATATTCATACAAGAAGCACGATGAGAAAAAAAATGCACGCACAACTGCATTCACCAGGCTGGAAACATAAACATGGCTAGCCATTGGCTGGAAACGTTTACTGTTCGTATATGTCAACATACTCTGTCATAAATGCTGAACGTGTTTTTTATGCCCTGTTACTAATAGCCAAGAAAATTTGATATTGCTTTAGAAACATAATTTAAACCATAAATACTGTAAGTATAATTAAGATTTTAAATTACAACTTTTAGTTCCGAGTACTTTTTTCTTCCAAAGACATCATCAAAATAGCCAATCTAACAACACTGATTCCACAGCAGTTCATCAGGTGATACAATACTGTAGGAGCGAGAGCATTTACTGTTTATGTAGTGTGTAGGTTGGTCACATTGTCTTCCATATTTGAGACCACTTATATGAAATGGACTATATATGTTCTTCACCTATAAGGACCACATCTCCCACAGTGAGTCCTGGTTGGTTTGCCACTTGCTGCGAGGTTGCAGCTGTTGAAAATACGATACCATTGTCTCTAAAACTGATTGGAAAGTACGTACACCATTTTTCATCTCCATAACGGTAGAGTGCACTACCACTGTTCTCATCAAATAATTAAAGGACAGCTACAAGAGGCCTACCAATAAGAAAACGCCCCGGTGTAAGGGTAGGAAAGTCACATGGGTTGGATGATGATTGTGTTAATGGTCTGGAATTGAGGATAGCTTCAATCTTATTACACAATGCTATTAACTCCTCCAAAGTGAAAATCTGATTGCCAATGACTTGCCTGAGGTGGTATTTGGCTGACTTCACAGCTGCTTCACATAGCCCACGTTGATGGGGACTTACTGGGGGAAGAAAATGAAAATTAATGGAGTGAATCAGAGAGAAGCTTTCAACAATGGGAAACTTGAGAAATCGGATAAAGTATTGTTGATGCTATCTTGCCGCACCCACAAAATTGGTCCCACAATCCAAATAAAGACTTGTGCACAATCCTCATCTTGACACTTGTTAAGGCTGCAACAAAACTATCAGCAGTTAGATCAGTCACAACCTCAAAGCCTTCTGAGTAGTGCTACAATATAACTTGTTTAGTCTGATGGAAATGGGTCCAGCATAATCCACTCTTGTCTGCTCAAAGGTTCCAGAGGATGAGACTCTCTCTGCCAGCAAATCACTCAAAAGTGGAGGTGTTCACAGGTCAACACCGGATGCACCGCACACACTTAAAGACTCTAGATCGAATTAGGAATCGGTTGACAAAATTCAGAATTTATGTGATACGAGAGACTGCAGTAATTGTGGTGCTGCATGCAGATATCTCAAGTGGTAATGATCTACAAATTCTTCAACCACTGCATGGTCTTTCGGCAGTATGATTGGATGCTTAGTTACAAACTCCACGTTGGTATTGGACAAGCGACCGCCTGCCCTGAGAACACCATACAAATCCAGAAACGGTGCCAAGTGCTGTATTCGTGTTGAACAAGGCTTTCCTCTATTGAGGCATTTCAAGTCATCATGTAGGCAAGCATGTTGGATTCATTTGCATGCAAGAAGTACAGCTTCCTCCAGTTCTAAACTTGTTAAGGAACCACTGTTACAAGGTTGTGTTTTGGCATGTCTGATAAAATGCCTAACATAAGCCATAATGTGAACCAACTTGGGCCATGATGAAACTCGTTGGAATACAGGGAGCTCTTCAGGAATTTCAAGAGTGTTCAGCCAGGCGAGTTGAGAAAATCTTAGCTGTGGCATATTGTCATCATGCCCAGACACAGCAGATACTGGCCACTGTTCAGATGGATGGACTAGCAAACCGGGAACATGCCACCAGAGGTCATGAGAGAAGTCATGAGGGAGTAGGCCACAAGATTCACAATCCGACAGATTATCTTGAGACCTGATATGTTTCTACAGCTGAAGAGGAACCCATTCTTGAATTTGAGATGTGCGATTAGCAACAAAGGTTTTCAATAAGTATGGTGGTAACTTTGTCCAAGCTAAAGCAACAATGTAATGAGTGGCAAGCTAAAGGTTTCAATTTCAGTCAGGCCATCAATAAATTGATTCCACTTTGCCTGATTTGACTGGGGTAAGGAGTCATCCCAATTCAGTCCTTCAGTCCACAACCATTGCATTAGAATTTTGGCCTACACAGTTAATGTAGCAAGCCAACCCATAAGATCATATATGCATGCAATCTGCAAAAGGACAAAGCGTTTGATGGGACTACCAGAGTGGACCCATAGGTGATATGAGAAAGAGTCCTGGAATGGATTCCAGTACAGACCAAGGATGTTCACAATAGGATGTGATGAGAAGCCTAGCGCCCTAGGACTTGCACAATGGGTTTCAGGCACTTCACTGTGGAGCTGATGCTCATTACTTGACCATTTCCGAAGCTCAAAACCACCCTGGCGTAAGAGTTCAACCAGCTAAATTTTCAACAAATTAGCTTGAGCTAACGACATTGCGCCTGTGATGATATCATCCACAAAGAGGTCATTCTCAAGAGCATTGGCAACAAGTGGATATTCATCATCTTCATCAGATGCCAACTGATGCAACGTACGAATTACCAAGAATGAAGATGGTGTGAGGCCATAAGTTACTGTATTCATCTGATAAACAGTAAAGGGTAGTGATGGGTCCTCATACCACAGAATTAGCTGGCATGGTCAGTCAGCTCCATCAACCAAAACTTGGCGGTACATTTGCTTAATGTTACATGAAAAAACTACACTGTAGAGCCCAAATCTTAGAATTATGACATTGATGTCATTCTGAAGTTTAGGGCCTGGGAGTAGAATGTCATTGAGTGAAATTCAGTTGGAGATCTGTGCACTGTTTTTAGCACGTCATGATGAGGGATAAAACACTCTGTGGTTTGGCGGCCACTATCCTGTTTGTAAGAGGGGATATACGGCTCTATATGACCAACCTGAACCTAGTTAGTCATGAACTCTGTACACATAGTCTTCATCTCAGGCTGCAAATTAAGTTTCCTTTGTTGCAAATAGAATCTACGTTTGGCAATTTCGTATGAATCCCCAAGAGTTTGGGCCTGGGGTTTAAAGGGAAGAGAAACTTGTATCTCCCAGCATCTACTCGTGTGTGAGTATCCTTGAAGTGTTTTTCACACTACTTGTCTTAAGGTGGCTTTGCATGACCTGAGGAGGCCCTTCAGCCTCCCAGAATTGCTTGAGGATGACATCCAACAAGCTCCCCATACCAACAAACATAGATACCAATCCCTGCTCTGTATCTATATGGGACTCAGGGTATTCCCCCAATAACACCCATCCCAACTTTGACTCCAATATTACAGGCATGTGTTGTCCCAACACCAACCGTCCACTCATACCAACACTAGCACATACATCAGCATCCATAAGTATATCAATGGGAGCAGGTTTATCGGTGTGAGGGTCTGCCGAAAGAAGGGAACCCAACTGAGCACGAGCACAGGAATCAACAGACACACGTAGAAAGTTACTAGTAATCGTGGACACAACAAAGAGTGAGAAAGCGAAGGTATACTGAGGTTCCATTGATGACTGAATCTGACATGTTATTTCCCCCTTCAAGCTTACAGCACCATGACAAGGGCCCACGACCCTTTCACCAGCTTTGTGTAAGGGTAATGAGAGGACTTCTACAGATGCTTCAGAGATAAAACATGCTTGCACTACACTGTCCAGCAAACACTGCATGATTTGAGGCTTATTGTTCACACCGTAAACCTTCACCAAGGCTGTAGACAGTAACACTGATGTCTGTTCCCGAGCTGAAACCCCTACGAACGTTTAGCCAGAAAGCTGTGTGAGGTCCAAGGTTTTGTCTTGGAGAATTGAAGATACAGTGGGGTTATCTATGTGGAGCAGGATATGATGCTTTTGCTGACATTGATAACATGTGTGAGTGGAGGGACATGATGCTAGCTTATGGGCTGTCCCAAGGCAATTGAAACATAATTTTTTGTTCCGAGCTATTTGTTGTCTGTCTGTAGGTGAGGCATCAGTGAATTCGGGACACTTGTACACAGAATGGGTGGTTTGTTAACACACTGCACAAGATTTAATTTTAGGTTAGGTTCTGAACTGATGATAAATACAGTACTACCTTTTGTTGTGAGGTTCTATGACTTGACTTCGTCAGCAATGGTTTCTGAAACATGTTATTTGCACTTACCTTATTTCCTACATCAAGAGCACAATCCATTTTTATAATCTAGACTGAACTAAATATATGAGTTCAGAAACCTGAGGAGTTGTGTCAGTGCTGTATGTGAATTTTCGAACTTTGTGAGCATACACACGTCCAACTTGAGCATCAAAACTGCGACCAGAACAGGGTTATTGTTTGTGATATCATAGCCTAAGCCTTCCAGAGCACGAGAATTTCCATTGAAGGTGTTGACAAACTGTTTGACTGATTGAAGATTTGCAGGGTTGACAGTAGGTAAGTCCAGAATTGTGTTTATGTATAGGGTAGCGCTTGATGTTCTTGTAGTAGGATATGAATTCCCAAGCTACTATATAGTTTTTAGTTGTAATTGGTAGATTATTTAGTAACTATAAAGGTTCCTCCTCGAGGCATCCCAACAAATACTGGGATTTCTCAATAGCTGCTAATCCCCCATTGTCATGAATCATCACCTGGTACAGCTGGGATAACATGGGTCAGTCTTCCCACTGACCTAAAAAGGATGGCAAATATATTTTCGGCAGACGGTGTGGCAAGAGAAGATGTGGAAGCAGCTTGTACAACATTAGAGGACAGAAATGATGTTAGGAGACATTGTGTGTCAGACAATTGGGCAAACAAGGACTTGTGCTTTGCGTTAAGCACATTTTCGTCCAAATCCTCCAAGGGATCTGTATGTAAAAGTTTGTTTCAAAGAGTGTTTACTGCACCTTCAACAGCGTTGAGTTGTAAACTAAACACATTCAATTCATGAACAACATTCAGCATAACTTTGTGGACCTTAATAAGTGCTTGTACCCTAAAATTTATGTGTGTAAGCTTATCTTCTCGGCGCTTGAACTTAACCAAAAATATCTTAAACCCCATGGCTAGGATCAGAACATCACAAAATAACTGCAAAATGTAAGGAAACAAATATAATATGCATGATTGGCCAAATGCCCGATATTTGCAAAAACACTCTTCAATTCACAAGGAAGAAACAAGATACAGACATATAATTACTGACCCATGTGCCAAAAATTATCAATGAATGAGAGACAATGGAGTCACCAAACCTTATGTTTTCTACGAAAAATACCATCAAAACTGAATGTTTCATCACATAACAATAAAGAGGTATGAAAAAATCTTCATTTTATCTGAATTTGCTTGAGTTACGAGAGTGGATTCAGAGTGGCAGCGCAGTCACTACACACACGTGATACACTTTTACATTTATGCAACATACGTAAAAACTAACAAAACTTCATCACAGTTACACATCACAAGTCTCCAGATACGAAATCCGACTACGGAGGACCAAATGTTGCGAGATTTAATTGATTGGCTACTGTCAAGATATTGGGACTACAATGGCATGTGGCTCCCAACACTTTCTTGTATACTGTGCACTCTTTCTTCCAACCTTACCAAACAGAGTATTCTGTTTGATCTTGCTTGGATATTTTACACCCTTGCTTGGCTGTCCCCCATTGTGTTATTTGCCAGGTTTCTGATACAGTATATATGGACTCTGGATCTGGGTTGGGATTACATACCTCCTTCTGATATACTGCATACTTGGGAACAGTTTTAGACCGGACTTCCAGCTGTCGCCGCCCTGACAATCCCTCAATTTTTCCTGGGTGTGAAGAGGGAGCCAACCTCTGATAGTTCAGAGAGGTGTTATGCATATGTGGTATACCATCATCCAGATGCAAAATATCAGTTCAAATTCTGATGGGCAAATTCAATGTTGCTCCCATTAAAAAAGTCTCCTTATCCTTGCTGGAGTTGTATGGTGCCTTGCTTCTAACGAAAGCTCTGTGCAAGATCATACTGATTCTTCCTGACAGGTTGTCTATCGAGAAAGTCTATGCCTGGACTGATTCAACTCTGGTTCATTCAATCTATCTTATCCTCACCCCATTGCTGTAAAACTTTTGTTGCCAATAGGGTGACTCAGGGTCAGGAGCTCATTCATGTAGCCCTATGAAATCATGTGCCTTCTGATCATAATCCAGCCGATTGCATCTCACATGGCTTAGTTACGGGTAAATCTGATTGAACATCATTTGTGGTGGTCAGAACCATGATTTTTGCAAGATCCAGCTGAGCATTCCCCCCCCCCCCCCCTCTTCCACCTGCTGTTGAGCTGATAACAGAAGAAGAGCAGTAGACCGTGGTGCCATGGAACTGCTAAAGACTGTCCATTCAGTGATCTGCTGAAAATGTATTCAAGCTTAAAGAAAGTGTAGTGAATCACTGCCTTGTGCATAAGATTGGACAGAACTGTCGCTCAGATCAAAAATTGGTTGGACCTTTCACCCCAATAGAAGTGTCAAAGGCCCTGATGGTACTGATCAGATCTCTTCAGCAATCTTCCTTTGGAGATGAACTTGGCAGATTATTTGTGTTCCCCTCATTTCAAAAACTAACTCCATTTATAGGCTATTTCATGTAAGAATTAAATTTTTTGACAGCCAGTATGTGGCAACATGTCAAAAATAAAATTACCATAATCCCATATACAAAATAATGAATCAGCTGATGTGTGAACGATTGAAAGAGTGTTTCATATGGCTATTCTGACAGCCTTGCTTTCGCACAACAGACATCTGAGAAATACGTGGACAAGAACGAGTTCTTAGACAATATGTGTGTCTATATATATATATATGTGTGTGCGTGTGTGTGTATATATATGTGTGTGTGTGTGTGTGTGTGTATATATATATATATATATAATTTTGTTACAGAACAGCTGTTATTAGTGTAACAAACTAAATTTTGTTGTAGAATAATGTATAGATATGTTGTCTCAAGAAACTAACCCCCTTCCCCTAATCGGCCAGAAACCCTGCCTCGCTTCAACCTTAACACACCAGCACATACCACACCAACTCTGCCTAAGTCATTCCCATCATAACCACAAAAGAGGAAAAACCACCTCACAAAAGCAAATCACATGTACTGAACCTGTCCAACCATAACCTGACTGCTGCAGAGGAGAATATTCTTCAACAAGGTCTCTCCTCCTCCTCCTTTTTTGATGCACCCCCCCCCCCCTCACCCTTTTCAATTGGGACCCTCCTTGAGCAGTTTATCACATACATCCTGGTCAACATTGCAGCCCCTGATTTAGCCTCCTCATTACCTAACAATGGTAACATAACCTCTTCAGAAAGAAAAGTCATCAAAAATTTTCAAAACAACCCAGACGTAATTATATTGCCAGCTGACAAAGGTACAACAAAAGTGATTCTCAACAACACAGACTACATTCAAGAAGTAGAAAACAAACTCAAGGACACAGCCACTTACAAACTTCTATGAGAAGACCCAACCACGAGTTTCTGCGACCACATCAATCAATTTCTTTTGTTCTAGGGCCCCTCCAAGACCTATTCGAGGCCTCAATTTGACTGCTCACCCCAAATAAACCTGTCTCACCAGTTCTATACCTGCTTCCGAAGATACACAAGGAACAACGTCCACCCCTAGGATGTTCCATTTTATCAGGACTTGACAGCCCCACTGAGTGAATTTCATCCCTTGTAGATGCCCACCTTCATCCTACGTCTAAGACACGTGCATCTTCCTTGAACGCTTGAAACACCTGGGCCCCATCCCCCAAGATGCATACATGGTCACGATAGATGTTACAACTCTATACCAACATCCCCCACTCATCTGGACTGTCGGCCATAGAATAACTTCAAGCAAAGACCACCACACAGCAAACCTTATACAGCATTCCTTGTTACTCGCCAGGTTAACCCTCAGCAACAACTTCAGATTTCAAGACTAACACTACCTTCAGGTCAAAGGCACAGCAATGGGTACATGTATGGCCCCTTCCTACACCAATCTGTTTATGGGCAGGTTAGAACAGAACTTCCTTAGTCTCCAACCAACTCAACCACACTGCTGGATGTGTTTCATCAACGACATCTTCATGATATGGACTTCCACTGAAGACAGCCTAATTCTCTTTTTAAACAATTTAAACGCACACAGTTCACTCAAGTTCACCTGGTCATACTCCAAAACACATGCCATATTCCTGGATGTTCAACTCTCTGTCCACAATGACACAATTCAAACAGCTGTACACACCAAACTCACCAACAACCTCCAGTACTTACATTTTGACAGCTACCACCCATATCATGCCAAAAAATCTGTACCCTACAGTCTTGCCATAAGAGCTAAACAAATCTACTCCACCAACAGTGATCTGAACAAACAGCATGAACAAATTGCCACAGCATTCCTCGACAGGGGTTACCCCAGGCACCTTGTCCATAAACAGATTCAGCAAGCCATCTCAAATACCAGAACACAAACCAAGGTCAAGCAACCCTCATATACCACTGGTGGTCCCATATGCCTAAGTAAACTCAGAAACATTCTGTATTCTGGATATGAAATTCTGGCTTCCTCAACACAAACACAAGACCTGATCTCCAAACCACCCAGATTGGTCTTCAAAAGGCCACTTAACCTCTGCAACAAACTGGTTCATACAATGCTGCAGCCCATCACAAATGCCAACCAAACTATCACCCCCAAAGGATCCCACCCATGCAATAGCTCATGCTGTGGCACCTGTGCCATCCAGCAACCCTCAACTTCTTTCAGTAGCAGACTCACTAGCTGTACATATCCCAGCCAAGGCAACTACAACTATGCAACACAAAATCTGATTTATCAGCTACAGTGCCAACACTGCAATGCAGAATACATCAGCCTCACCACCAACACATTCAAGCAGAGAATGAATGGCCATAGAGCAGATACCAAACAAGCCATAGCTGGTCACATCAATAACGTACAGGACAAACCAGTTGCAGCACATGCAGCATCACATAACAAAGATTTTGATTCCTTCTATAGTACCAGAGTTGTGAGAGCCCTACCACCTTCAGGCAATAGCTCAGAACTCAGACGCTTTGAAATAGCTCACCAATTGATAACAAAATCCAAGCAGCCACCAGGCCTCAACATAAGAAAATCACAGCTCCTGCTTCTACCACACTCATTAGATTTACTGGCAATTTTTTCAATTTTCCCGCCGCACCCTGGTTCGCTACCCAGCCGCTAGGTTTACCACTTACTGTGCCCTTCCACCATACTGCAGTGTTCTACAACCCACTGCCTAATGAAGCTGGCTTAGCCAGCGAAACATGGCAATCGTGCAATTGCGTGGAAAATGTGTTGTCCTACTTTGTGTGTGTGTGCACTTGTTGACGAGTACTGCACTGTGAGTACTCAAATTCCTATCTTTTTGTGTAATTTTATTATTCGCTTGACCCATTTGCAACCACAGGCTGTAACACCTTTACTGGCCCAGAATACCATCAATTTTTTACTATATTTATATTTTTGTGCTACATAATGTTTAAAGTTGTATAACTTTTTTTTATTGATATTTTTACATGCGGTTTGAAGTGTACTGTAGAAAAAAGTGTTATATTATTACATATAATGAATTATATAATATTTATAACAATAGTTCACAAGAAAATTTACGTAAACATGTAACCATAATTTACAAATAAATTACATATTGCCCTGGCATGGCATAACTTGCAATGAATAATGCTATTGGAAAAAGGTTATTATTTACAACTGTCTTTCATAAAATGTTACAAGATGTAACAGTAATTTTCTTTTGTGTATTACTTCAATGAATATCGCTATTGGAACAAAATCTATTTTTACTGCTGTCTATCAAATCATGTTACAAGATATTTCTCATTCAAATGTTTGCATTGTTTTACCAGACTTACAAGAAAAATGTTGGAAGCACCAAGTCTGAAACATCCTCTATCTAATAATTCTTCAATGTATGATATGGTTTTGTAATGCTCTATACATAGTGACACATAGCAGCTGTCACATTTCCGGGTAGATTCTCTTCTTGCTTTCTTCTGTAAGCATGCTACACAGCGTTTAGCATACTTTTCACCTTTTGCTGTTGGTGGCCTATGTTTAACTGGAAAATGACTGTCACTGAGTCGCGAGATAGTTCTCCCGGTGGTACAGACCACCTCTTACACACCCTTTCCTTGAAGTGCTGTTGTTCAGCTAACTTTTACTTGAAGACATGAAAGGTTCTATCTTTCTTGCCAGTTGCGAGTTTGTAAATGACTTTAACTATTCAACAGCATCATATCAACAATGTAGAAAAATATATTTTTTATATGCCTTGCTATACCGGTGCATTACATTAAATTTGCTCATTATTTGACCACCAACATCAATGCCTTTCATCTTCAATGTGTAGTCGATCATGGCAGTAGGTTTCATGACTTGTTTTTTGTTTTTCGGTCCCATTTCCCTGTGTCTGCAAAATCAAGAGTATGCTTTGTTGACAGGATACACACATCCCTCTTGTCTTTCCACTTGAGAGCTGTCAAATTATTGCTCGTATCCAAAAATCTTCTACTTTCAGTCTTTGTGTGGCAAGTTCTCATGGCATGTTTTTCCTGTTGGTTAAGACTATACAACATACATAATGTCCCTGCAGTGAAAAGTCTGTGAAACAAATCTGGAGAACTGTACCAATTGTCTAGTTAAAGTGAATACCCTTTATTCAGAAGGTCACATTGTTTCATCATTTCCATTACGATTACTGTGCTAGCTGGGGTACCATTAGTTTTATCCTTTCCACATAAATTTTGAAATCACAATTGTACGAATTTGTGGATTCACAGAGTTTATAGAATTTTACTTGGAATCTTGCACGCTTACTTTTATTGTACTGAATAAAATGAAGTCTCTCCCTACATTTCATCAGTGATTCATCAATACATACATCACTTGATGGAGTTTATACTGTGCGAAATGGGCAAATTTTATGAAGGGGGTTGGTAGGATCCAAAGTTTAATTATCTACCAATTCCAGGTAGTCTGCTGAGCAGTAAATTTGCAATAATTTCATTGTCGAAGTTTATCCCGCCTTTAGCCACTTTATTGTTCAATATTTGTATTGATGCATAATACTGTTGCAATGTCATGTCTACTGCCTTGGTAACGAGCGCCATTTTCTTCATGCTTTGGAGTGCATGAAACTTAGTGAACATTACATGAATTTCCTCTAATACTTCCCAGGCTAGTGTTTCTCTTTTACAATCTTCTATGTCGAATAAGAAATGGTCCCTCCCTGGACTTCCAATTCAATCTTGCATGGTCAAAGTTCAGTACTGTGATGTCAATATAACCTGGTTCGATTGCAACTCAGGAGATTTTGTCTATCATATGCACCTTTATGCAGAGTTTCCAGGAGAAATAATTATCAGTTGTTAATTTTGGAAAATTCATCAAGTCTCTGTCATCCATACCCTCTGCCATGATGTTCACAACTACGTCAAACACGTTTACAATCTCCATTTGTTGTTCTGAATTACAGTCTATACAATCACCCTATGCCCATAACCTGTTGTTAGGGTTATGAGGCGCAGTGGAAATATGCACCTTCAATATTTTGTAACACTACAATATATTTGCGAAACATATTCGTGAGTATCGTCATCTCTACAACATACTTTGTTCATACATAGACAAAAGACTACTGACACACATATACACACTGGTAAGTTAAGTTACCCATAATACACTGCACTAGCAATGAAAGCTAGACAAGTTTACAACAGTGTGCCAACTTATGAAAATAATCCCTGCCACAGTGCAAGTTGTTTAAACATAAAACCACTACTTTACTGATGGCATAGCATCTTACAACAGAACTGACTCTCCACAATGGCACAGTTCAAACTGCTGTACACACAAAACCCACCAACAACTTCCAGTACTTACATTTCGACAGATACCACCCATACTGTGCCATCCACCAACCCTCAACTTCTTTCAATAGCAGACTCACCAGCTGCACATACCCCATCCAAGCAAATTATAACTGTGCAACAAAAAATCTGATTTATCATCTACAGTGCCAACACTGTAATGCAGAATACTTCCTCCCCACCACCAACACACTCAGGCAGAGAATGAACGGCCACAGAGCAGTCACCAAACAAGCCACAGCTGGTCACATCAATAACCTACCAAATAAACCAGTTGCAGCACATGCAGCATCACACAACAAAGATTTTGATTCCTTCTATAGTACCAGAGTTGTGAGATACCTAACACCTCCAAGCAATAGCTCGGAACTCAGATGTTGGGAATTAGCTCACCAATTCATACCAGAATTCAGGCAGCCACCAGGCCTCAACATAAGATAATCACAGCTCCATACCACACTTATCAGCTATAGAGGCACATTTTCAATTTTTCTGCCCCACCCTAGTTCTCCACTTGGCTGCTATGTTTACTACCAACAGCACACTTCCACCAGACTGCATTGTCCTACAACTCACCACCTGATGAAGCTGGCCTGGCCAGCGAAACATCGTGATTGTGCAACTGGGAAGAAAATGTGGCACCCTTCTTGACAAGCACTACACTGTGAGTTCTTGAATTCCTGTCCTTTTATACATTATGGCAGTGATTTGCTATTAGGCCATGTGCACTGCCAGTCTATGTTTCTTTCTTGCATCATAGAATGTTTTGTTGATACAGTCCATCTATTTTCATGTATTAACAGCCTGTGTTTTAAAGTTTTATGTAAGTAAAGAGGCTGTAGTGATTTCCATGTTTAGCAGTGTATATATAAATGAAATTGAGCTATGTTTCTAGTGTAGCGCAGGAATTTTACATGTATTTTTTCTATTTTCTTGTGTGGATTGTATAAATAGTTTTTGCATTGTAATCCAATATTGTTCTCATCTTCTTTATTCTGGTTTGTAACTATTTCTACAATCTCTTCATCAGTGCAATGGTGAACAACAGCAACATCAGAGTGATAAACCAATTTTTGTGAGTGGTGTTTACCTGCAAGTTTAAATCTGACAATTCAAGGTTGGTTATGGTCTTTGCATATTTCATTATCAGGTTATATACCTTTATTTTTTCCTGCAATATGTTGAATCTTTGGAAGTCGGCAGGCAAAAATTCATTTTCTTCTGGGTAAATAATTGTTGGCCACAGTTTGTGTCAGCATTATTCACAGTAGATATAGGAATGCTGCCCCAAGCCCTTGCAATCTTTTAAATTGTAGCTGTATTTCCACAACAGTTATGTAAAGGATGGCCTAATCAAAGCCTCCTCAGCACATTGCTAAATACATTAAATGGACATTGCAAGTATTTAAACACACCCATAATTAATTGAATCCTAAAACAATGTAGGAATGGAGAAAATGCAAACCCTCTTTTTAATGTAATTCCCCAGCAAAAATAACTTGAAAAATATTTGTAATAAAAAATTAGCCATGAATACAGTGTGAATAAAATTACTACTTTTCTAATTTACATGAAGTATGAACAGTACTTCAAAACTCAGATCCATTTTACTGCATGCATGCAAGTTTCAGAAACATGGGTAGTTTAATGTTGTAAATTATGGCTTAGTGCATTTTTATAGCATTATAAATAAATAAAAAATGTAATTTTGTTATTTTATTAAGACCTTCATTTCTCATGAACTCAGATATGGCTCTGGTGAATTGTAACACTGGTGTCAGAAGTGGGATGCATGCATTTACTTGTAAATAAAGTCAGGTAATAGGTTAGTAATAAGTGTACTGAAAAAAATTAATTGGAACAGCTGTAGGCTCAAATATCAAGACTGTTTTGTAGAAGCATCACAGTGAATGTTCATGAGAAATTTTTTTGCAGACCTGAAAGCATCGTGAGCATTAATTGAGGGAAAAATAACTGTAAAAAATTTTTCAAGCCAAGCTTTTATTTATAAATGCACTAAAAAGAAAAAAAAAATCTTGTGTACCACAAGATGTGGTCGAACAGCCATAATAAACTTAACTACAAATTAATATGTTTGTATCAACTTATATTTAGTATATAAAAGCTTGACTCAATATAGAACATATACCTAATTTCCGTAAGCATAGTAAGCACATATTGCATAGGGCTCTTAACTATTCACAATATAGAATGCATACCGTAGTTGCATAAGCGTAGTAAGCACATATCTTGCATAAGGCTCTTGATTCTTCATGCCAAGCTTTTATATACTAAATATAAATTCATACAAATATATTAATTTGTAGTAAAGTTTATTATGGCTGTTCGACCACATCTTACAAGTTCTACAAGTTGTGTAACTACTACAAGTATTTTTCTCTTTTTTGTGCATTTATAAATAAAAGCTTGGTTTTTAAAAGTTTTTTTACAGTTATTTTATTTTTCACTTTTTAGTTTCACCAATTTTTTTGCTATTGTATTATGCAGCAATGCCCTTTTTGCGACAAGCTTTATGTCTGTTAATGTGCATTGCTACATCGGTCAAATTACATACTAAAGAACATCATCAGACCCTGGTCACCATCTGCAACCAAAGTACTCAACGAGACAAGTCCACCGAGGCCAAACTTGATACGTGTATTGCATGTAGTTGTAGAGTTCCTTTGACCACCTTCCGGCTCCATCATCAGACCCTGGTCACCATCTACAGCCACAGTACTCATCGAGACAAGTCCAACAAGACCAAACTCGACAGGTTTACTGCATGTATAGTCCATTTCATATAAGTGGTATCAAATTTGACAGACAATGTGACCAACCTACACAGTAAGTAAACAGTAAATGCTCTCGCTCCTACAGTATTGTATCAGCTGTTGAACTGCTGTGGGATCCGTGTTGTTAGATTGGCTATTTTGATGATGTCTTTGGAAGAAAAAAGTACTCGGAACTAAAAGTTGTAATTTAAAATCTTAATTATACTTACAGTATTTATGGTTTAAATTATGTTTCTAAAGCAATATCAAATTTTCTTGGCTATTAGTAACAGGGCATAAAAAACACGTTCAGCATTTATGATAGAGCATGTTGACATATACGAACAGTAAACGTTTCCAGCCAATGGCTAGCCATGTTTATGTTTCCAGCCCGGTGAATGCAGTTGTGCGTGCATTTTTTTCTCATCGTTCTTCTTGTATGAATATTGTATTGGTGTTGTCAGAATATTTAATCGGTAGTTAATAATTTTTTGTTTGCTTTTTCCAAATATAGTTGGATGTAAGTACCGCTGTAGTGCATTTTGTTGAGTGAAATGTAATATTAATTGGCACATCATTGAAACTGCTCGTTCCACCATTTTCCTAACCGCCTTCCACAATGAAGTGACACGAATATAATTTCCGTATATAAGTTTTTAAGTTTGTTTGTATCAGGAAACGTGCACAGTGTTGATTTTACTGAATGATTTTTTAAATAAATTATTTAATGCTAATGACGAACAAACGTGATTTTAGTGAAGTAAACTCGCAAGGATTGCCATAGAAAAACACGTGTTCAAGAGATTACAACAGTAAGCTTGCGTGTTTTGTAAATGTATTTGTAAACCATTAATATAATTATTGAAATTCACGTGGCCTGAAAAATACCATACTTTCCACACTTTTGTAGTGAGTGAGTAATATTTGTTTATCTACATTGTAAATTCAAGTGTAAGGTTAACTTCGGTCAAAGTGTGTCGTGTATATATTGCTGCATCTGTACGAATACGAACAGCGACGTATGTATCGCGTTTTGTATTTTGATTAAAGTTATAATTTTCGAAGTTAAATAATTTAAATGTTATTTCCATACGAACAAAAACTGCGCCATCGAAACAATAGGCAACTCAAAATGCCAGACTCTCATGCCGGAATCACATAGCCCTGACCAACACAGCACGACACGACCAAAAACACAATCACGGCACATTTCAATGTGAGTACTTGAATTTACAGCACGACCAACACCACACACTCGGCATTTAACCGAACTAATTAGAAGGCACTGATAGGCTATGTTAATCTCAAAGGCGGTGAACAAGAGGGAAATTGTAATACATAATGATGATAAATTGGTATCGCTAATGCATACAAAAGTAAAATTATTTTTAAGAGCTAGATACAGTAGTTTTCAATTAATTTTTCTTTTAAGCTGCATATTTACCATTGTAGGGAAAGCTTGTAATACAATTTCATTTTTGAATGTTGTACATTCTGTGCATAGTGCCACACGACACGACGAAAAATATAAATAATTTCTAATCCAAAATTGCTGGTCGGACGACTGAATCTTGTTTTTCATTGGCTGTTGGCCGTCGTGTCATGCGCATTGGGGCTGTGTGATTCCAGCATCGTAAGAACATCAAAATAATCCCGTCTCACGAAAGACGATAAACTAAAGTCCCCACACTGTGCTCACTTTTTCCTTTTTCCCTCAAAATAAAAGAAAGATGATACCCTAATTGGGCCCACATTTCATTGCTATGAACATTTCTCTCTGTTATTATTGATTGAAACTCTATCACACTGGTTCTGGAGGGTTTCAAAATGTAAAGTTTAGTGGCCATACAAACCTGTATGTTGTATCACTTCATTTTTTAGAACATATATGAAATTTGTCAAGCTTTTTACACAGGGATATTTGTTAGCAAATTAATTTAAAAGTTTTTCCTGTTTTTAAAGGCTGTATTTGAAAGTAACATAATGGCATGTGGGTTTCAACGTTGGAGTCTTTCATAAACGTTTTGAGCATTTTTGTTTTGCAAATTAAAAGCACTCATATGTTTTTAACATACTTTGTTAAGAATATTGTAAGAGTAGGAAGAAGAATTGACATAAATAGGATTTGCAGTGGAAAGACAACTTTTCGATATCAAGTATATTAACAACATGCTCAATCAAACTAAATTCTTTCAATTTAAGCACCCAACAAAGGTGCTCCAATATCATAAAGAAGTGTCTCATGCATCAGCAGGAACTGCGACATTCCAAAATTTATCGCCAAGAAAAATGAACTTTATGATGTCTTCAATCTTGGGTAGGTGGAGCATATTTTTAGTGTATAAATGACATGCTTGTTTGATATATTGTTACTGTAGGTCACATCTGCTTCTCTAGAGCACTTTGTAATATCTCTTAACTGAAATACAGTTTTTCATTAGGTACCAGAGAACAAGCCTAGGGCTGTATTGACAATTTTGAGGAGGGAGGTTGTGCGACTGAACTTCAGTGTAAATATCAATACTGAGTTAGTCAGAAATAAGCTTTTATTCACAGCATGACAATATGAACACGTTACTAATTATGAGAGTTATTAAAATACTGAAATTAAGTAACATTTGTTTAAATATTATTTTGACTACCTACATATTTAACATCCTAAGAATTATAACAACCATAAAAGTATCAGGCTGTACAGAGTTTGTTGTCATATCATACCACAAAGCTGAATTATGTACTTTTAATACAACAGTAGACATAGCCTGTATGTAAGCATATATACTGTCTTTGAAAAGGAGGAGAGTAGGAAGGGGGGGGGGGGGGCAGTATTTGGATATTTGTACATTCCTTGCGGGGGGGATCTTGGTATTTGGTGTTCATGGAAACCATGCTAAATTTTTGTTTACAAGAACTTTCCTCGGGTAAGTGTGGCAAAATTAGTTGTCATTAATATATTTTGAGTACCATATATTAAAAAACAGTAAAATATCTTATTCATTTGACAGTCAAAATACAATTTCATTTTCGTGCATCCAGGTTACAAATTTCTTGTAAGGTAAAAAACTATCAATTTATAGACTTATTACATGGGCTGTTAGTCATTTACATAAAATATTTACTAAAAAAAATGGGATTGTTGCCAACCTGCAACTGTTTTAACAGCCCTTCACAGCTTTTAAAAGTCATTTGGAAGGAGGCACATGCAATTTGTTTGCAAAAACGGGTGGTCATATGTTCGTTTGTTTACAAATATTGGCAGTCACATGGTGTTTGTTTGCAAACAGTCACCTTCAATGACAGTTCAGCTGTGGCGGAAGGATACATAGCCACCCAAATGCCAGTTGCACTACTTTCCTAGAACTGTCAAATTTTAGACCACTTATATTAAATGGACTATAGTTGTAGAGTTCCTATGGCCATCTTCTGGCTCCTTCATCAGACCATGATTACAATCTACAACCAAATTACTCATCAAGACTAGTCCAATGAGGCCTAACTCGAATATGTTTACTATGTGAGGAGTGAAATTAATTTAAATCAGCATTTCAAAGACATAGAAGTTTGTCATAAACTTTTGCCAATATAATAAAACCTTTATGCAAACTGCATTAGTTATGTAATATGAAAAACCAGCATTAATACTCTAGATAATGATGCAACTCGACTCTGTGTGTGCATGTGCGTGCAAGCACAGCTGATCGGATGCACCAAGCCACCCAGCCTGATCTAGGGAAGCTTGTGCCACCCACACCAGGGTGACAGTCAAAGACAGGGAGTGGCAACATTGCTGCAGCAAGCTCAATTGGATAACGGGAAGTGGTTTAACATACATACACGTGAAGTTGCATAAAAGCTTGTAACTTCCAACTCCATCATCACATCAGCTCAGTGGTACCTTCACATTGTATCGTCATCATAACTACTCATGTACGCAAAATTTCAGCTCAATTGGATAATGGGAAGTGGTTTAAAATCAACTTGCAATATTTGCACCAAACACACCCACCCACATACATACAAGTGAAGTTAAATAAAAGCTTTAATTAAGTAGCCAAGTGAGCCAAGTAGTAGTGCTGAAGTAAGTGTGAATGAGATAACTAATGGAAGTTGATTAGTAGACTGAAATAGCAAGCTAGTGAATATAATACTTGTGTGGAACAGAAAACTGACAGTGTAAATGAAACGTGGACAGTGTCAATGAAAGTGTAACTGAAGTAGTGTAATGATTGCATTTGAATTTGTAATTTTACTTTTAAAAATTATTTTATTGTTTAAGTTCTTACTTAAAATATGAATTCAGTTGTGATGGTGGGAAAGTTGTTTATTATTGTTATTATGTATTGTATTGATATTTTTGATAGTGCTCATGTTGTGCTTGTGGTGTTGTAGTATTTACCAGGATGTGGGACCACGAACAAAGTTATTGGCACTCTCAGATTTAATGTTGTTGATTTTGCATCCTTTCTAGTGTTAAAGCTCAATTTGTGTCAATCTTTATGGTCCTCCAGGGAAATGTATCATTGCCAATGCAACAACTGTTACTACCTGCAAGTTGGCAAAATTGGTGACATGGTATTTTACTACACACAGTGTTCATTTTTTTTCCCATTGAAAATATATACAATTTCTGAATAAAGTTATTGTATTTTGTGTTTTAACATACTTAGGTAAGTCACCGTGTTGTAATAAATTTGTTTTTCTACTGCTGGCATGTGTTGTGCTGGTTAGGTGAGTTTAATGATGTATTCATGAAATGGCAGTTGTTGGCATAGTTCTGTGGCCTTTTTGTTGGCCTAGTTCTGTGGCCTTTTTGTTGGTTAATTGTGATAGTGAGGATTTGAATTACGGAGAGTATATGTTGTTAGCCACAAATTACTATGACAGCAATAATTTTTTAAAAGCCATGTCTGTTTTGCTACAATTTTGTGAATTTTTCCCTGCTGTTTTAAACACACGTTATGCACCGAGATATTTCTGTGATTTGGTTATTTGTCACAGCCCTAATAAATTGCTCTAAATCCTAAACCCTACTCAAAAACTACAAAATGCCTGGTTAAAAAGTGCATAAATAAAAAATACAAGCAGAATAAAAGTTGCAGTTTTAGTGTGCATGCACAGGATTGTTTACAGTATTTCCCATCATCTTTCATGTTTCACTGCTGTTTACATGTAAAGTTATATATTTACATGCAAAGTTACATAGTAAGATAAGTAATGTGAATTGTGTGCTTGAATTCTCTCTCTTTGTTGCACTCGGTGCTTTTATGTTGTAATATTTCATTCATGTTGATTATGACCTATAACTGCAAAAACCAAAACTACATTAATAACAAGAGATTAAATACTTTTATACAGTTGGTTCTCCCCACTGTTTTAACTGGGTTTGACACAGTTACAGAAAAATATTTATCTGTATAATATGTAATGTGCTTTAAAATAATTCCCAAAAAAAATCATGAATCTACTCTTGGTTTTAGTATCATAAAGTCAACACATATATGGTCATAAATTGAGAACCTTTGTATCTTCTGCTTTCTGAAATATGCAAGTATCATTACGACAGCTGAAGAATGGAAGAAAAGCATTTTAGTGTTGAAATATAAAAGTCATATGACTAAGTTTTTGTTTACATCTAGCAAAAATATGTGTAATCGGTACCTGGAAGTAGAACTTTAATAGGGCTTTAGAACAGTGTGCAGTAAACATGAATGTTCTATAGGCAGGTATGTGTCAGCATTAGAGTAATTTAAAACCAAATTGAGACAGATAATTTTTTCATCTTCACTTTGCTTTACATTTTCTGTAAAAATGCTCCCAACCATAATATGTTGGATATTATAGTATTATTTGAACATCATAGTTCAAAACTAATACCAGAATTTTTGCTGACGTCTAGTTTAAAGTTACTTTTATTAATTATTAATATTATTGTTCCTTATCAAACATGATTTTTTAAATCTTATGTTATGTTCTAGCAATTGGATGGTGCTACACAGTGTGCGCAACCTGCAGATACTCAAGCCAGCAACACTGGATGTAATAATGATGATGATGATTCTTCTGATGATGGGTCAAGTTATCGTGATGATCTGGATTCATCTGATGAAGAAGAAGAAGGAGCAGAAGGAAAAATAAAAGACCTTGAGTGGGATAATTCAACACTTGCCATATAAAGGACAAGGTAAATTTATTACACCCACTCCTAAAATTATCACAGTAAAATGCGCAAATGTAACAGTTATTAAGGAAGATAGACAAAACTGTTTGTATGTTTTCTATTGGATTATTTAAAGATGGTGACATGTCTATAGAAGTATATTTTACACGAAAGAGGAAAAACTATATTACAGTGTCTGACACTTTGTACTTGAGAACATAATATTCATCTATCAAAAGCATGTAGGAATACATAGTTAGACAGCAGTATGAAGCCAAAATGTAAAACAATTTTTGAATATATGTTTGACAGAACATTAAACTTGTGTCCTTTAAAAAATAAATATTAAGTATTTCAATACAATACATGTGTTCTGTATAAATAGGCTTTACAGCTGAGTATTTTAAAAATATTTATGATTGTCCATTACAATATATAAATAAAAACATTCCATACTGAACTATTCAGTTTACATTTAGTATGTGAACTAATGTTGAACAGCAGAGTTAATATGAAACACATCCAGTGGAAACTTAACAAGATGACCCCTCACTGTTTACAGAAATAAGGTTGTTAAGACAAGTCGGTCACTATAGATATTTTGGGAAATTTTGGACCAATTTCAGCCCACCCCAAACCCCTGCATGTCGAAATTTGCCTTTTTTTGCATGAAGTCTGTGTTCAGTCATCTAGTGTGAAAATTACACCTTTTTTATATTAAAAATATATTAATTTTAATAATCAGTTATCTTCTGAAAAACCAATATCAAAGAGTCCTATACTTAGCCACCCCTTGTCTCCCAAAATGTTAAAAACAATTGAGTGGTGCAAGGTTTTAAAAAGCATTGTAATTCAATGTTCAATTGCCTCTGTCATAGAATCAACACAATTTTTGCATAAAATATGAATTCAAGATGTCTTCTAAATAAACTGATACCCCACACATATGTATTTTATTTCCCCTTGTCGTTATAAATGTTTAAATATTGCACGGAGACCAAGTACAGGGTCATTTTTCAGTGGCTTCTTGCTGGGAAAATCAGAGGATGTGTTACTGAAATATTTATTTATTTCAAGAGACATATCTTCTGAATAAACATCTCCTGGAAGGGCATATACAAAACTTCTTTGTCACTAAATAATCCACAAGTACTGAGCATCCATAACTCATGGCAAGGGCCAAGTTTGAGTTTAATTACTGAAGGTCATTGCTTGGACATGTAAATTGTGTAAATAGTGGCAACAGCATGTATATAAGTGGCATTGTGTATTTGTAACATTTTAATTTCCCAGTGTGGCAAAGTTGGTTGGTCACTTTGGTACTGCCGCTTTGTAGGGTGGCAACCCTTTTTCCAGCCAGAAACTAGTCTAGCAACCAACATGGCAGTAAGTGGTTGTGTGTGTGGCCTCACTCTTATTAAGTCTTGTGTTTAATTCGTTGGGGATGTTGCATCAGTTTTCGATACAGAGCATGATATGAATATGCAACAGTTGTAAAGAAACCAGTTTTAATTACCATATTTAGAGCTGATCTTTCTCACATTTTTAGTTTGGTTTGATTTTTAGTTTAAAATGTTGGTTCTCTGTTTGGGTCGGTCGTGACTACACATTTTTATGAGTGCAACAAAGATTACAAAACTATTTATGCACACAAAAACAAAAAGTCTGTTGTCAAGTTTGCTTTCATATCAAGCAAATGTTTAATGAGGGGTTGTTGTTGTCATTGTTTTTTCCCCACTATATCTAAAGACATCACTCACCGTATAAAAGTAATATTATTACCAGTATATATAACAAGTGTGCTCTGTTCAGCAACAGTGTCACACTTGACACATGACGTCTTTTTCAACAATATGGAGATTTTTTAACGACTTTTACTCCATTCCTAGGTCACTTTGTTGTGGAGTTAGATGTTAATTTTGTCCTGTTAAAATGTGAGATTGTACTGTCTGCCTTGCAGATTGTTTTACTCATGGGTCCACCGTAACAATGCTTAAAGGCAATGAGTTCTTTTACTCCCCTAGTGGCATGATCCAATCGGCATCGGGTAGCGCCCCGAACTTTGTATAAAAGGGGAGACGGCCCTCTTCTCCATAGCAGTCTGCATTCCCAGCGCCCGCCGCTCGGGAAGTGTCCAGATTGCCGAGCAGTCTTTGTTTCTAGCGCTCGACGTTCAGATCCCAACCAGGAATTGACCCATCTGCATTAGTCTCCAGCACCCCTTGTTCGGGCACTACACCCCGTTTACATCGCTTAAGCTACGCTTGTGATAGGGTTAGGTTACGATAGTTAGGAGCTCTCCCAGCTACGTACCCCGCAAACCCTTTGTCATTCTGCAGTTATGGATATATCTGTAGTGAACCCATCCTTAGAGACTTTCTTAAGGCTAAATCATGCCACGTACTTGCTTAGTTCTCCTATCCATGTGTCAGAGATTAATGTTACGTTGTTGTACACGTCAATTACGTACAACAATGCAAGAGATAGTTGCTTGGACATTCATCATCACATACCGCTTTCCCTTAGTTGTACGCCAGTTGCCTCTACCGGCCATCCTAACTTGTGTTCTAGCTTTCCGGCTGATATCTGTGCCGTTGATGAGCTAGGGTGTGTTCACCACACGTTTATTTCATTCACCGGAATAAAAATGTGGGTCAATTTTTAATTTGAGTACTTTTCCTATAGACTTAGCACCTTTCCGTAGCTACCCTCACGTAACAGGTCTGCAGGTGATGCCGGGGAATTTAAACTCAATCAAACCAAACACTAGTTTTTCCACACATGCACTAGCTTTGGCTGCCCTTCCCTTCAACACCTTGGGATTGAAGGAAAGGAGGAGCCATCCAGGTACACTGTCATGAAAACAGCTTGTCTGCTTGGAGTTCCCTGGTCTCTCCTCCACGGTCTTTGCAAGGAGAGTCTGATGTCTCCTAAGTTTAGAAAACTGGGACAAGGCCACACTTCCATGTGCAACTTTGGACAAAGTGAGGCTTGACTTCCCTCGTGGGCCTCAGTTTCTGCCAGACTTGGGAATAAGGTGCCCGCCAGTCTCTGCCTGCACAAGGTGCCACATGTAAAACTGCACAAGGAGCCTGCAGACGTGGTACTGTAGCGGTAGTGTAAGTCCACTTCCCAATGCCCTATTCCCAGAGGAAGGGTTCCAAAGAGAGTGTGCGACAGATTCTCTCAGCATCTGGTCAAACACACGAGTATCAGTCTCCCTGGTCAAACATATAGCTAGTTTAGCACCGCGAGCTCAGGCACAAGTGCTTTGCTATTGTCAAGACCCGGTGGACGTAGCGTGTTCCGAGAGATCTCTTCAACCCTCCAGAGAAGACTGGCCCGACGGAGTACCCTTGGTGGGTCGCCGAACATCTAAGTCAACCAGACCAGCCACCAACACTAGCCGTCCCATACTTAGTACCAGCTATACTGTGCCCTACTCCTCTGCCTGAGGTTTCGGCTAATCACCACACTGCACCAGCACCAGTAACATTTTGCACAAACACTGCTCCTGTACACTGTCATCCAGGTATAACCAAAGCAGTAGTAGAGCCTAAACGCAGTATTGTGTTGCCCACACCTGATTTTGTGCCCTTTCGCATAGCCACACTGCCAGTTTTATACAACAGGGAGGCACTTGCATCCAGGCAGAATTGAATCCCTGCACACATAGAAGTGCCTGGCTCAACTTCTAGCCAAAAAGACTGGGACGTCCTCTACAAAGACAAAATAGTGAGTATTTATTCCCGATACGCCACACTTCACACTTTATTTGCATTGTTGTAAATAACTGCAGCTAAAAACATTTTTGCAATAACGCGTGCCCTACCTCATAAGGTAAGTGGTTAGGCCACTAACTGCCCTCTCTGAATCCTAAGTAGACCTATCACTGCGTGAGTGGCTAGCATTCTGGGCCCGACGGGTCATGGAGGATGTAAACATCGTGGGTGGCCACTTAATGGTAGGATACCATCGGAAACAGGGGGAGTCAAACCCAATAATGAGGTGAAAGGAGGTAGTTTCCCGACCAGGAAAATTTACCTTCCTCATTACAAGAGTTGCTGATAATCGGGATGCCAGCTGTCCCTGGGATGATGGAGCAATGATGTGGTTAAGCGATGGCGGGAGTGGAGGTGTATGATCTGGTCGGGGTGATTCGTACGGGACGAGTGGATCGATGTGCGGGAACGAAGCCCAAAGAGGATGGTGACACCCCAGATTTGAGAGCTGCCTTAGGCGGGAGTCAAACCCGTACCGTTTTACCCTATGCCAGTTTGATGACATAAAACTGAGGTAGCTCTACCTCTGCCAGGTGTTGTACCTGGATGAGCTTGCCGGAGGTGAGTTTGATAATGCTGGATGATTTAGGGTCCTGGCTAGACACTGTGTCATCAGGAGTAGCGTGGGCTATCGATGACTGCTCTACTTGGGTGAGGTGTTCTCCTTCAGGGTCATGCCCGGGCTAGTCGGTGCCTAAATACTTATCCAAGTGGGATTCGTGTCCGAGGGACGTATTCGCTAGCTTGCGGCTGGAGTTCGACCTCCAGTGGGTACCCTTCAAGGTTGTCTGCTTGTTCAGCTTGAACTAGGGCACTGCGTTTCTTTTGTCGTTGCCTACTCTGTCATCCTCCCCTTCAACTATACATCTGATCCCTGGTATAACACACTCCAGTGGGAGTAAAATTACCTGTCACCATTACAACTCAGACAACTATAATTAAAAAGGGAACAAGATACAAAGAAGGTAAACAGAATCCAAGTTGACGTAAATTTTATTGACTGGAATAAGAAAGGGGAAACAGGCGAAGGCAAGCTGGTAAAAATTAATTAGTTAGAAAGTCAAATGTCTATTCAAGCACGTTGACTGTAAACTACACGCTATCTACAGTGTAGACAAAAGTTACCGGGAGTGAGTCAGGAGGTAAACTAGGGCGCACCGGCTTGTTACCACAGAGTCACGGAAGTTGACTTGGGTAAAGGGTTACCTGGGGTGTGGAGTAGGATTTACCTATGACGTGGAGTGCTGTCCTCACGGTCAGCTGGTGCAGTTGAGGACGAGCCGTGTGCAAGCTGCTAGCAGGCTGCAATGTTCACAGTCTGCAGAGTGGATGATGCGCCGTCTTGCAGGTTGCGGAGAAGGAGAGAGCCTATTGCAGACTGAAGAGAGCCTTTCCAGACTGAGGAGAGCCTTCGAAGACTAGGGCTGGACCTCTATTTATACTCTAAAATCTCACCATGAATGATTCTTCGGTGTACGAGGGGTAGCATAGCCTTCCAGCGCAGAGGTATGTTATCTGGGATGCTGGAGCACCGCTCATTTCTTATCGCCTCGCTTAGAGGCGATGACAAATTAAACACCTCTTCCTGGGGCTAGCGGGTTGTGACATCACAAGACCACAGGGGTGCTGCCACCTATGGGGGTTGTAGGAACTTCTTCCAGGGCTAGGCGACGAGTAGTAGAATATCACAAATATATATTTTATTCACGGGGGTGACTTACATGCAGGTTTCGGGCGGACAATGCGGATTGTAATTATGCGAGTGAATTACAATTACGTATTCGGCAGTCATAGTTTGTGGAATCTCTTTGCTTGATATGTTTATTTTATTTTGTCACTGTTATTACTTCCCCCTGAGCTCGAGTCGCTCGTAGATGGGGCAAAGTCTCCCATAGAGTGCACGTTTGCACAGGGCAGCATGTTGGCATGCGTCAATTGGTCACCTCCTGAAGCGACGTAGACCCATCTGTTGATTCCACTACTTCACTTCAGGTCTGGAAGGTGGTTGCCTCAATCGTAGACTTTAGATTGGACTTCTAGGTCAGTGCCTCTTCTGTGCGCACACTGCCTTGAGTGAGTTGAGGTTCTGGGTTAGCACGTGCTCTGTGTCTAGCTGTGCCTTGTTTGAGCTCCGGGCGCTCGTATCTGGGTCATGCGGTTTCTGGTTACTGTCAGCTGCGGATTAACGGCCTCTCCTTTTCTTTTCTTCTTCGCTCTCTCGCCCCCTTCCTTTTCTTTTCTTCTTCGCTCTCTCGCCCCCTTCCTTGCTATGCGTAGTGGTTGGGGTGCCGGCATGTGTGTAGCCCTCTGCTCAGCACTGAGCAGCCTTCTTGTTGTGTTTCTTTGCTCACTTTCTTACCTAGGGAGGAAGACTTTTGGGAAAGAAAAGTTGAGGGAGCAGGCCATTTGTTTCATAGAACCTATGCTTTCCTAGTTCGAGAGCAGATCACATACCAATGTGAAAGTAAAAAAAAATGTAAACAGTGAATTTGTACATTTTTGGTATGCACAAATATCTTTATGTTAATATATCTTAATTTCTACCCTCGAGAAATAGGTAGCTAATGGATGCAAAGTTTACTTGAGGGGAGAGGTTTACTGTGGCCTCTACGTGACGAAGTTATCAGGTCTGCTTTCTCCAGCCAGACCAGTTGCACAGTAACCTGAGTACATGCGTTGACAAAAGAGAATTCTTATACATCCTATGCTAATGCCCGGTTGCTTTCCCATAGAAATAGACACAGGTATGGAAGAAACCCTGTTACACAAAAATGATAATCAGAACTCTCAAGTAACAAGTAGTTTCCTACTGTTGGCTTGAAGTCTTGAGGTAGTTTAGATATGCACTGTTTGTACGTGAAAGAATTATTACAATTTCTTAGCGGTACATGAACACTAGGTTACACTTCTTATAAGCTAAGTTACACAGTAGCACTTTCCTGGATTATTAGTAATCACAATATGAAATACTCTTACTTACTAGTGTATAAAATTTCCCTTTTATAGTGGGAGTTGAAGAAGTGATTAAAGTTTGGATTGCTTAAAGTTATCTACTCTTAAGCGAGGTTACAGGTTATACGCACATAGTTTAAGATAGTCTGCGCTGGGGCAGAGGGTTTATGCCACCGGTAGGCGTATGCCTCTGTACTACGCTACATAAAGTTTGCGCTCAGCTACGTGAGCATGACAGTGCGTTATGTAACACTTTTGGTGCTCTGCCTCAATTACAATCACAACACATTAGGAATTTCACTAGTGTGAAAAGCTTGTCTACGTGTGCATATTGAAGAGGTCAATTTTCTCAAGGAACACAATTGCAAAATTTACTAGACTAAATACATAAGCACATTCATTAAATTTTTACATGAAGGTTTTCCTAACCTACACGATTACACAAAAAAATTTCATTTTTACTTTCGAGGTTATAGACGGGATTTCAAGGGGGAAATTTCTTCTTACGTGCTAACAATTACTTGTGAACCTACATGAGTGGGGCAGTTTTATATTCCTTGTACTTACTAAGGCTAACTCCTACAGTTCTCCCTATCCTCCTATTGAGGTTACGATCGGGGCTGACAAGATTCTTACTTTGCTAACATCTAAGCCTACAGGTACATAATCGTGAGTTGATTCCCTACACTTGAACACATGGATTATGCTCAATTATTACAATAATTCCACACATGTAGCAGCCTGACTGGCTGGGGGATGATATTAGTTTTTCTCGTGATTGTAGCGTATGGGGTATCTGACTCGTCTGGAGTAAATAAGTTATGTCGGCCATGCTGACAGCGGTACACATTACATAGTTTGAGAGTACACCTCGGGATTAACATAATTCTCAAGTCACAATCTAGCCTAATACATGGGTTATGCTACAATGAACATGTTTAACTCAAGTCAATGCTAAGGATTACATAGGGGTTTTCCTCCTAAGGGAAATTACTCGGCCTACATGATTATGTGATTAAATACATTCGGTGTCAACTCTAAACACCTAACCTTAGAAACATCACTGGGTTGTGCTTTCTGTTATGTGCAGGGGTTTCACTGTGGTGAAAAAGAATTTATGTTATTTGACGTAACAGGAATTACACAAAAAAATAATACACTTGAAAATCTCTGTTTTCACAAGTCATTTTATTTTTACTAACATGTTCAACACTAACGGATTTAATATTTTATGAAGGTTTAGAATTTCCTGGGTGGCGGGTTACGGTGTTCTCACAGCGAGTTCTCGCCTCATGCTCTTGCGCAAATTACAGGGGTTCTTTAAGCAAATGTCACCCAGTGGCATAGTGAGGAATATATAGGGTTTCATCGACATTATGTTCACGGGCCTGCTGATAGGTTTCGATTTTGCGTTCACACTTCTCAACAGTGCTCACGGAGTTCAGTGGCATTACGTTTAATGTGCTATACTAATATTCACAATAGTAACAACAACATTTTATCACTCTTTCATTGATGCTTACGTTACGTGAGCACTAAGGGGGATTTTTGGGAGAAATGCAAACATCAACTTTTCAGTCTGCTTAAGAGGTTTGATGCTACTTTAATTTCCTCCGGCAAACTAAACTTTGTTGGTTAACAAACTAGGGACCAAGTGCAAAAATTAAAGTTGTTAATTTTCTTTGCATTACTGTGTCCATTGATAGGAGGTTGACTACGTTAACTGGGACATTTTCTCATTGTGTAGGACCTTTGTTCTAGCAATGTGATTTTTTCTCTTGAATTCTCTACTTTCAAATGAAAATATAAGTTACAAGATTACAGGATACACAACAAAACATACTCTTGGGTGATGATGCAGGCACTTTTCGATGCAATGCCTAATCCTAACTGGCTAGGATTTTGTATAGGTGCTTAAATAACACCTAGCCATCCCTACTAAATTAGCTATGAGTTCTTGCATGCTCGTTCTGCCTTAGGGTTCGTACTTTCCTAACGTCTATCATTCCCTACTAATATTAAATACTGGGGGTTATATAAGGGGGTGCACTAGTCTGTTACTGGCTTTTGCCAGGTACTCACTCAGAAGTAGATGCAGAAGCTGGTAGAGGCTATAATCGCTTGATGATCCGGCTCTTCATCAGACGCCCTTGTTTGTGTGGTGCTGCGGCAGGCCAGTGGAATGCATCAGGTGCCCGACATGGCGCCTCCCTGTAGTGATGTGGCACATACGCCAGGCGTGCAGCAGGGCATGTGACTTGGGTCTGGCAGCGGCAGACAGCATGGGGCCAGCGTCCCGGGTGTCTGCGACATCTGCTGCAGTAGGAGTGGCAGGGAGGCTGGGAACATCCTTCTCGTTTACAGTGGGAGTACTGTAGTTGGTGTCTACGTCCTTGGGGTAGCGGGCTGTTGTAGCTTAGCGGCAGTGGCGCAGGTGACTGGCACGCGGTGCCAACTTTCACTATCCGCTCCCGGCGTGGAGGGATTTCGCGATCACTCCCAGTTACTGGTTTCACTATTGGCACGGCAGGTCTCTCATCCTCTCTGGCCTTATCCAATGAGAAGCTGGGTTCGGTCGCCAAGTTGACCGAGGATTCCACAGGTGGTAGCACAGGATATTTTCTGCATTCATCCTTAACTCTTCCACGTACTCCTTGCTTGCCTGGGATGGGGTAGGAAGGGTAGGGTAACATCGGTTGGGCCCTAGGTTCCCTATCCTGGCAGGAGAGGGTACTCTGCCGCGTCCATGTCAATATCTGGTGAGCGCGCTCCTTCAGCCGCAGAGGAGGACGGGGAGACTCGTGCAGCGTGTGTGGCCGTGGTCTCGAGGGTGTCCTGGCATTCTATAGCCAGAGGGGCAAACAGGACGGTTGGGGTTCGTGGCATAAACATTGTGCTTGTGGAGGGGGGGTAGGGGTGTCCCTTCGCTAGGCTAGCGCTCATGGTATGGCTGTTGCGGATAAGACAATCTGAGGGATCACGCCACAATGTCTTGGTTTGGATTGCGAGGAGCTGTCCGACAGGTTGTGAACTGTGTATTACAACTGGAACAAGAGGGATGCTGGGTTATTGTGGAGAAAAGCTTCCTATGAAAATGTTCCCTGGGGTACGAGTGATAGGACGGGGGAGGAGGGCAGTCTACTCTTCCAGATTCCGGTGAGGGCAACCAACTGTCGTGAGGTGGAGGGGGAGGCTTCGTCCGCCTTGGGGGAGTTCGAGTTTTGGTTCTCTTCTGGGGTTCTGACCCTAATTGGTTCACGTTCTGTCCGTAATACGACCGTAGGTGGCCTTGGACTGGAGTCTGCCCATGACATAAGGCGTACGGAAATCTAGCGGAGATTTAATGATCTTTCATTTGTCGCATTGTGCTGTGTTTCCTCACTTCGGTTCCTATGCAAGGGACCATGTGTGTCTATTGCGTGGCTGTGTGATTGGTGGACGGCAAGGAGGGCCGCATGCCTCTTGGGGTTGCTGCTTTGGGCAGTCCTTATTGTAATGCCGACCTGGGCAATACCAGTGGCGGCGGGGGTTTGCAAGGTCATGTTGTGCTCAGCAGGCAGTGTGGGGAAGGGGATTGGACCATTAGCCCTGACACGTGCCATCTGAACGTTCCGAAGGAAGGGGCGCTCATTCACCTCCAACTCCCTTGCTCTGTCTACCAGCTCCTCGACAGTCTGGAGCCAGGATGTGACAAGCAAGTGGCGCAGCTAGGGAAGGAGGGTGCTGGTAATCTTCTCATGCACTGCCCCTCATTCTGCTCAGGGTAAACCCTTTTGTCAAGGCGTTCATTGCGCCTAATGAATAATTCCACCTCATCATGCTTTTGCATGCGGGAGTGCAGATCAGTGATTAGCTCACTAAGGAGCTCATCTCCCGAAAAATGGGAAATTGACTGGGCCTTGAACTGTGGCCAGCTTTCCATGAATTTGCCGTACTTCTCCCACCAACGTTTGACGGGACCTGTTAGGTGATGGTGATCACGGCTCACCCATTGTTTCTTTGGGATGAGGTGTTCCCTTAATTCCCGTTCGCATTCTGCAAGGAATTTCTCTGAGCTTGCGTAGGCTTTCCCGTTGAAATCGGGGTAGCGATAATTCACAGGGTAACCAAGGAATTGGGTATGCATGTGGGTTGGATTTCGCAGTTTTTACGCCTGCTCCCCTAACAAACATCACACTGGTAAACTTGACCAGGATTTCAGATTTGCTTGTCTGACCAGCCGATGCAGATGTGAAATTCCCTATTGCATAAGATGATGTGCACAAAATACCGGCCATGGCCCTCACATTCTGGCCACTGGCATGTCTGCGGATCTTCCCGCCTACACTCGTTGCGACGATATTCCAGCCCGTCAGTGAACCTGGGTGTATCTTCCTACCCAATGCATACATAGAGGTAATCTCTGATACAGAAATTACACAGAATGAGATTTAGTCTGCTGCCCGTACAGGCAGGTGCGGGACAAGGAGCATTACTGACTCCGGCGGCATTTTCAGCCAGATTGCCGTAGGTTTCAGGCTGACTCGTTTCAGAGTTGGAAATTTGGCGTTCTATGGGTGCCACAGGGTGTTTAGAGCAACTCCCCGAAGTCGCAAGTGTGATCCTCTGCAAGGAGTAAATGATAGGAGGGGGGGGGGTGTCTGGCATGGTCCTCGCCCTCAAGGCTGAGCTACATATAGGGATTTGCCCCACGTTGGGTGCCACATTTGGCACCACGTTAGGCACCAAATTAATGCGTGCTCTACCTCGTAAGGTAAGTGGTTAGGCCTCTGATTACCCTCTCAGAATCTTATGTAAGCCTACCGTGGCATGAGTGGCTAGCATTCTGGACCCGACGGGTTGTGGAGGGTGTAGATGTTGTGGGTGGCTGCTTAATGGTAGGATACCATCAGAAACGAGGGGAGTCAAAGCCCATAGTGAGGCGGAAGGAGGTAGTTTCCTGACCAGGGACATCTACCTTCCTCACTACAAGAGTTGCCAATAATCGGGACGCCAGCTGTCCCGGGAATGATGGGGTGACGATGTGGTTAGGCGGGGGTGGAGGTGTATGATGTGGCCGGGGTGATTCGTATAGGGCGAGTGGGTTGACGTGCGGGAACAAAGCCCAAAGAGAGTCGTGTCGCACATGATTTGGGAGCTCTTAGGCGGGAGTCGAACCCGTACTGTTTTACCGTATTCCAGTTTGACATAAAACTGAGGTAGCTCTACCTCTGCCAGGTGTTCTACCTGGATGAGCTTACTGGAGGTGAGTTTGATGATGCTGGGATGATTTAGGTGCCTGGCTAGACACTTGTGTCATCAGGAGTAGCATGGGCTATCGATGACTGCTCTACTTGGACGAGGTGTTTTCCTTCAGGGTCGTGCCCTGGCCAGTAGGTGCCAAATACTTATCCAATTGGGATTCGTGTCCGAGAGGAATGAATGGCAAAATTGGCAGAGGGAGGATTCGCTAGTTTGCGGCTGGAGTTCAACCTCCGGCGTGTTCCCTTCAAGGTTGTCGGCTTTTCAGCTTGCGCTAGGGCACTGCGTTCCTTTCCCCGTTGTCTACTCTGTAATCCTCCCCTTCGACTATACATCTGATTTCCTGTGTAACACACCGTCCCTTTCCAGTGGGAGTAAAATTACCTGCCACAATTACATCTCAGACAACTGTAATTAAAAAGGGAACAAGATACAAAGAAGGTAAATGGAATCCAAGTTAACGTATTATTGACTGGAATAAGAATGGGGACAGTCCTGGCTAAAATTAATCACAGTAAGAAGTTGTGAACTTACTAACGGGAATAGATAACAATTTACGTAAACGAAACAGGCGAAGGCGAACCTGGAAAAATAGATTAATTTTAAAATCAAAAGTCTAATCAAACATGTTGACGGTAAAGTACACGCTATCCACAGTGTAGACAAAAGTTACCGGGAGTGAGTCAGGAGTTAAACTAGGGCGCACCGGCATGCTATCACAAAGTCACGGAAGTTGACTTGGGTAAAGGGTTACCTGAGGCGTGAATTAGGATTTATCTATGATGTGGAGTGCTGCCCTCAGGGTCAGCAGGTGCAGTTGAGGACGAGCAGTTTGCAAGCTGCTAGCAGGCTGCAGTGTTCACAGTTTGCCTAGTGGTTGATGCGCCGTGTTGCAGGTCGTGGAGATGAGAGCGAGCTCTCCAGACTGAGGAGAGCCTTTGCAAACTAGGAAGGACTCGCTATCCTATTCAGCTGGGGAGCCCGGCGTATCTGCTGGATGCTGGACGTCTATTTATACTCTAAAATCTCATTGTGAGTGATTCTTCAGGGTATGGAGGGGGGGGGTAACATAGCCTTCCAGCACAGGAGTATGTTATTACATATTTTATTCACGGGGTGACTCTTGCATGCAGGTTTCCGATCTTACAATGTGGATTGTAATTACGTGAGTGAATTACAATAACGTATTCGGCAGTCCAGGCGTGTGGAATCTCCTTGCTCAATACGTTTATTTTATTGTGCCACTGTTATGACTTCCCCCTGACCTCGGGTCGCTCGTAGATGGGGTGAAGTCATTCGTAGAGTGCACATTTGCACAGCGCAGCATGTTGGCATGCATCAGCACATAAAAAGTCTAATGTTAACTTCACTTTAATTTTAGGCGAACACATCGATCACTCTATAAGGTAAGTTAATACTAGGGCTGGACTAATACCGATACATCTGCAGATAAACTCAAAATTGGTATGGGTTACAATCGGCTATGGCCCAACCAAATCATTTCATTAACCCAAATGATTTAATCATCATGGAAATTTTTGCACCTGAAAAACTATTTTCTTAATTTTATTTTCGTCTCTTAGTAACAGGTGATTCGAAATTAAATGGAAACTGATGTGGCTGGCTTTGGTGTTGCTATATATTTAATTCTATATAAGCAAAACCTGGTGAAATTCATAAAATAAAATGTAATTAAACATCTAATACTGGTATCTGCTTTTGAGGTAGTTAAAATCTCATTTGTAAAAAAAAAAAAAATGTTTTTACAGCTATAATATTCTTTGTCAAACATTTTCTATCACATAAACACATGAACTGAATACTGATTTATCACTCCCCTATTTTAATATTTTGTTTGCAGCATGAAACCATTCATAAATCAATTAGTAGCAATGTCAAATGTTGTACCATTTTTTTGTGTTAGCGTTATTTTACACGTAGCTGGTAAGAAAAGGAGACAGGATAGTAGGGCACTGGGCTATCGTTGGACAGACAGGGTCTAAACCAGTGACAACTAACTTAATAAAATAAAAACTCAGCATATATTGACAAAATTCTAACTACAAATAAACCATAAATCATCATACTGTAGATAGTTTTCAGATGCTGCGACAGGGCAACCTGAGGGAAATACACGAACTGGTGCTGTAACAATGAGACACACACAGATATTACCTCTAGTACAAATAACTACAAAATTGTCATTTTCATTTATGCAAATTAGCAATAAGAAAAATCTCAGCATGATTAAACATCTTTTGAGCCTATTAACTTCCTTCCCACCAGGGAAACATCAGAAGAAAGCGAGGAAAGACTCTGCTATAAAATTCAAGGTGTATCAATGGAGCTAACTAGCCCTTGGAATACCCGTGAATTACGTAGGTTAAATTAGCATAAGCTGCAAAACCCCTAGAAAAATATGCAGCAAACTATTATTCAACATAGCTCCCTCTTGGGCAACTAAGCAAAAATTGGTATCTCTGCATATGGTGGTAACTATAAGTCTGAAAAAAATTAACCTTGAACATGCCTGAGTTGGATGCGTAGAAGTGAAATGTGCGCTCTCAAGATGACGTTGCCCTCGACAGCTCGCAGCGCTGCTGAACGTCTGGAACTGCACACTGCTGCCTGGCTCGGATGTTAATTTTTACCGCCAAAATACGTTAACAAAAATAGGTAGGGAAGGGGAAAAACCGGAAATGCGATCATCAAAGAAATCGCCAGAAGCCGGTAGTACGAGAGTGTTGGCCACCAGAGTGGCAGGGTCAGGCACTTAATGTTGCTCAGGAATCATTTGCTTGTGCGAGGTCGATGTGTGCTGAGGTGTGGGCCGCTAGCTGCTTTACGAAGGCAAGTCTACAGTGACGGTCAACTTTAACTGATGCCAGGTACGAAAAACTTCATCGCTACAGTTCATAAAAATCTTCCGCACGTTTCCAATAAATTAAGTCTGGTATATTTAGTAATCTTGATCCTGGCGCAAACTGCTTTTCGTATATTACCACAGTACGTGCCAGGAAAATAATTATGCATGTATTTCAAAACAAGGACTTCAGCAGCACTTCAAATTAATTGAATATAGCAATATTGCCTTTACTGGGTGGCAATATAGGATAACTTGCAAAAGTCTTCAAATACGTGTTTTACAAAGATAAATATGCCCCATTTACTTGTGGCTTTTCAGCAACAGTATCATAAAATGAAGCCTCATAGGTCATGTCTTTTAGGCTTACTAATCAATGTACTTGTGCTTGCTATATGAAAAGGCATTTCTTCACGGTAATACTACACTTAGTATTTGGTTTTTAATTCATCCAGGTAGTAGGTAACTTCAGGTAGCGGTAGGAAAGTTACTGAATTTTTTCAAGTTAGTGGTTGACATGCGCATGTCAGTTGTATACTTCAATCCTCCCACACTCCAGAGAGAGGAGGCTGGCGGATCTTCTCCTTGGGGCCAAAAAGCGCTTCAGCAGGGCATTTGCGACAAATGATCAGCAATGATGGGTTGGCCAGATCCACCACAGCATCTCATATTCATCTTATTCTGTTTCAGCTCCTCTGGTTAGGAACCACGGGAAAAGGGGAAATAAAAACAAATAAGTTACATTTGCAGCAGATAATAAAATATTTATACAAAAGTACATATGCTAAAAAAAATAGCTCAAGAAATACTTTACCCTCCAAACAGGTGGCACCTGGTGAGGGTGGCTGCTAATCGGATCCTTGGAAAAAATGCTTAATGCTTAATAGGTGTCTCTTTAAATGTTTATTCATCGCGTGCTTCTTTAACAGGACTGACATAGGGTTTAGGAAACTGATGATAACACAGGGACCATCGTACTTCAGGGCTAGCTTGGCTGAGAAAGAATCAGCTTTTCGGGAGAGATGATGAGTTTTAACTAAAACCAGGTCACCCACGGAGTACGAAATAGCATCATGCTTCTCATCCTGAACCTTGTGTATCTGTGCTTGATATTGTCGCAGATGTTTAGTGTCTTCTTCCCAAAACTCACGCCTTTCTCCATCAGTTACATCAAAATAAAGGCCCCAGGCATTCAGTAACGGGTGCAACAACCTCCTATCAAAGAAGACTTCTTGAAGAATTAGATCCGCTGCGGTATTAACACAAAAATTTAGCGCTAACGTTATGACATATGCATCTTTGTCCCATTGTTTATGTTCGTCATGTTGGAAAGTTACCAAAGCTGCCTTGACGGTTCGATTATAACACTCTGCCATGTTTACTTGAGGATGATACGGCATTGTGTTGACCAGCTGTACTCCCCATGAGATTCCCAGATTAGACTATTTGCATGACATGAAGTTTCTGGCGTTGTATGTGACTAACTGTGTTGGAAAACCAAAATACACAAACACTTGCTCCTGTAAAATTTGGAAGATGATAGTGGCCTTTTGATCATGCATGGGAAACAGCAACACAAACTTTGAAAAGCCATCAACTATAACTAATAAGTAATTACACCCCTTCTTCGACCTAGGCAGGGGACTAAAAACATCCATGTATACCCTCTCCCACACAAAACTTGGAGGGGTACTATTGCACTGACCCGGGCTCTGATGTTGGAGGCCTTACTTTGTTGACATAAAACACATTGTTTTACCCAGTACCTCACCTCATTCTGCATATCAGGCCAAAAGAAGTACTGTTCTATCCGCTGTAATGTCCGCTCTTGCCCTTGATGAGCACCCAGCTATGAATTATGAAAATAGTCAAAGACCATAGCACGAACAGCCTTGGTCCCTTCTGTGATTTTTTTTTACAATTAATCCCTTCCTAACCTCAAAACTACTTAACTCACCTTCCTAAATATTTTGCCATAACTCAGCACATTCCTCATCATTCTGCTGCCAGACCTTGATATTTAAGCAAGCAGGTGGAACTTGTCTCAAAATGTTAACTTCCTCCTGAACACTAGGCTCACACAGGAATTCCTCAGGGTCAATTATTCTGGAAAGACTATCAGCAACACTATTGTCCTTCCCGTTGACATGAAGCAACTGGCTTTCACTAACTATGAATCCCAACAGTTTAACGTGCCTGCTACACCAGGTAATTTTATCTGGGTTGACTTTTAACCCAGCTTCCAAGAGCTTTCTCAGTACGATTCTACATGCTCCAAGTGTTTCTCCTTACTCTCGCTATAAATGACAATGTTATCTAAGTAATTAAAAATAAAATCAGCCTTATAAGGCAGTAAGTTCTTCTCAAGTACATGAGAAAGGGCTTGTGCACCAAAGCACACACCAGAAGGCACTCTTGTCCACTCGAACACTCCCCAGAGCATTGCAAAAGCGAGAATTTTCCTGGCATAGGGATGCAATAAGATTTGGTGGAATGACTGGTTTAAGTCCAGCAATGTGAAATAGCGGGCCTTGCCGCAGAAAAACATGATCAAACTTAGAAATAGGATATGGACCCAATTCATTTTTTTATTCACTCTCTGGTAATCTATGACCAATCTAAACTTTCCTGATTCCTTCTTTGGAACTTAAAAGGCTGGACTCGCATACGCACTATTAGACCAGACAATCACCTTTTCAGCCAATAAGTGATCAAGAATTTTCTTGGAAATCTCTTGTTTTGCCATACCTACATTATATGGGTGGCATCTTACAGGGGTTTTGTCAACCAAGAAAGCTTGCTCATATATTCATTGCACAATCCCAACGTTTCAGTTATGACGGTGGGAATTTGATTACACATTTATAACGAGAAATCATTCTCAGCCATATTGACCTGTTTCTTGGATTCATTTACCACAATTTTCACACCTTCTTTAAAGAAGGGGAATTAACACAGCATCAGGTAAGTTAAGATAGGCTCAAGTGGCACACAGAAAGTCTACACCCAAGATAACATTATGATTCAAGTCGGGTAACACAAAGAAATCTTTTTTCCAAGAAAGATGGTCCAAGTGGATACTAGTGGTTAACAGTGCACTCGACTTCATCAAACCCCGATTAGCAATGCTAAAAAAGGTCTTTTCACTACGCTTTACAGCCAGGGCACTTAAGGGCTGTTCTCTAAAGAGCTTATTGGAAAAATTCTGGTTAATGAGTGAAACTGGACACCCGCTATCTATTAAAGCCAGTTCCTTAACTGACTCAAACCTAACTTCTACGAAAGGAAGTGAAAACAGTTTCCTCACATTATGTCGCTGAGGACAATTTTTTTTATATGTCTTAATTTCTGATAAACAAAGCCCAATTTCCTGCTATACACCCTTTGTACATGTGCAATTTTGTTGCTAGGCTGGGATGGACAATTAGGCATATTACCAGGCTCACCACAACCAAAATATTTAACAACTGGTTTTTCCTTACTCACAGAACCGTTTTTCAAGGGAGGACACTGTTTACCACGTGCTCGACACTCAAAGCTTTTGTGATTGGCCTTTCCACAGGTATAGCACACTATCCTAGGGGTCTAACCAGGTTTTCAACTGAAATATTACCACTAACCTTCACATTTTGCTCAGCGTTTAACTGTGCTGCACACATTCTGACTTGCATGCAGATATCTCCCTGATGAAACAATTCCCTTAACGCATTCATGGTTTTAGACCCCTTGGGCGAGACTACGTAGGGAACATATTGTGGGAGGACATGCTCAATGATATTCTGTACAAACCTAAAATCTCTATCAGACATTCAAGATTTCCTAGGTAAGCAAGCAGGGTTTCACCTGGGTGCTGGGCTCTCTAAAAAAAAGCATTGAAGATGATCTGTTATACGTTATCATAGAAAGCAAAAACTTTCTTTACTAAAGTAGGCCATGGAGACCCAGAATCCCTAGCCTGTATGAACAGATGTTGTAATTCCTCAGAAACCTTCACTATTAAAACAGCATAAATATCTTTAAGAGGGAATGCCTGTGTTTTAATCACCAAGCTAACCTGTTGTAAAAATTTAACCACTCCTACGGCTGTTCAACTATGCAGCATTGGTATATCACCAACTACTTTTAACAAATGTTTCCCAATAATGCATGAAGTCAAAAAAGATTTACCACTGGCCTGGTTCTGCTGTTAGCCAATACTCTGCTTACGAGCGAGGGTCCTGGCAATACCCCGCAACTCATCTATGGTAGATTCCCCAGGCAGCTCCACAGTACTCAGCTGCTGGAGTAACTGCCGCAATGTGTCTGCTGTGGTTCTGAATCCAAGTGGTTCCCTTAAACATATTATAGAGAGAATTAATACGTCAACAATACACTAGGAAACCTGCGAGAAACGACAGGAAAGCGTTCACATGTGCCATCAGCAGCAGTGGCACAGGATTTTGTTGCGTAATTTTACACTTAGCAGGTAAGAAAATGAGACAGGATAGTAGGACGTTGGGCTATCGTTGGACAGACAGGGTCCAAACCAGTGACAACAGACTTAATAAAATTAAAACTCAGCATATATTGACAGAATTCAAGCTACAATTAAATCATAAATGATCATACTGTAGATAGTTTTCAAATATAGATGCTGCGACAGGACAACCTGAGGGAGATACATGAACTAGTACTTTAACAATGAGAGACACAGATATTACCTCTAGTGCAAAAAACTATAAAACTGTCATTCACATTTATGCAAATTAGCAATAGGAAAAATTTCAGCATGATGAAACATCTTTTGAGCCTATTAACTTCCTTCCCACCAAGGAAACATCAGAAGAAAAAAATAAATTCTGCAATCATATTTAAAAAAACTTACACTAATTTTAATATGGCACTTCAGGAAAATCAGCAATAAAAGCATTGATAACTAAAAACATTAACATTAAACTTAATATGGTACTCCGGAAAAATTCACAGCAATTTTCATAAACGAGATGCAATAAATTAATACTAATCCTCAAGTCACACTGCCAAAAGAGCAGTACTAATTGCCACAATAAGGTACAAAACACTAACATCCAATCCCTGATTACCCCAACACAGAATACAATAGAAGATATTATGCAGCTCAACATCATAAAGCACCTCTCTACATACAAATGATCGTCTCACATAATCAATTTAAAAAAAAAAGATAACCTAATAGACGACAAAAAGCAAACTGCGAAGAAAGACTCTGTTATAAAATTCAATGCGTATCGCTGGAGCTAACTACCCCTTGGAATACTCAGGTTAAAATCAAAATTTACTAAAAAATAGCATAAGCTGCAAAACCCGTAGCAAAATATGCAGGAAACTATAATTCAACATAGCCCCCTCTTGGGCAACTAGCAAATATTTGTATCTCTGCATATGGTGGAAACTGTAAGTCTGAAAAAAATTAACCTTGAACATGCCTGAGTCGGATGCGTAGATGTGAAATGTGTGCTCTCAAGATGATGTTGCCCATTGACAGGTCGCAGCACTGCTGAACGTCTGGAACTGCATACTGACTGCCTGGCTCGGATGTTAATTTTTACCGCCAAAATACGTTAACAAAAATAGGTAGGCAAGGGGGAAAAACTGGAAATGCGGTTATCAGAGAAATCACCAGAAGCCGGTAGTACGAGTGTTGGCCACCAGAGTGGCAGTTATTTGCTAAATATTTATAGGGGAGCTGTTTTACTTTACTTGCTTCGTTAATATGAAATTGTAATAGAAAAAATTGTACATCATAGGCTGTTCACTGTAAAATGAGCACTTTTGGCTGCTTGAGATCTACTTGTATGAACATTGTGTATATTTCACCTTATGTAAAATTACATTACCATGGGCTTCATCACTTTATTCACGCGTCGGTCAGGTGAAACTGAAATGATTGGAAAATAAAATATTTTACTAATCTGGTCATATTTATATTTCGATGCATAAAAAAAACAGAAAAGGTAAGAAATAATTTACGTTATCACAAATGGTTACCTAACACTTTTTATTCGACATTCAGATATGGAACTACTTTCCATCAATCGTTACCAACTTTACTGGGTGTATGTCACTCAATGCACCTGTTAAAATATATTACTTTAGTAGCAGTGACATTTTCTTAGGTTATTTCAAAAGTGCTCACTTTTTTGTGAAGAGTCTTTACTAACATTTGTGTACATAATTTGATTATATAACTACATTTACCAGAATGAAATAAAATCAGACACAATAAACCAGTATTCCTGCATTGGCATTGCATGGTTTGTTGGGAAACCATAACATCTTTACCCCGGGGAATTGTTTAGGATGATTTTAACGCTACAGCACGTAAGTAGAAAAATTGTAAATGTAATGCCATGGGTATGTTACATACCATATTAGTGGAAGTGGCATTTTTTTTGGTAAATTTTTAAAAAAATTGTTTGTTTTAACTGTGGTGCAAGGGAAACCTGACTGGTCGGTTTTTTCTGAGAATTCGGGTCGGTTTCCGTTTTTATAAAAATTAACGGACCGGACCGAAAATTTGGTTAACCGATCAGCACTAACCATATTTATTCCAATCTGTCTCAAAAATTACAAGTTTTTAAAATGCAGTATTATTGTTAACTTCAAAATATGACATAGAGGTTGACATCATTTGATTGCAGTGAAGTAATATTGCTAACATAGATAAAGAGTTCCTTCACATACACTGGATGAGGGGGGGGGGGGGAGAGAAAGGCGGCCATGGACTGCTTTCCTCCCCTCCCCCAGGTCTTCTCTCCCAAAACCATGTTTTCACTGCTCTCCAAGCATGTACAAAAATACAAAACCCATGGATTTTTTTAATGTTGAGTATTAATTATTTGTGTGTACACTGACGCATGGCGTCCTTTCACTACTTAGGGCGACATCACAGTCAGGCACTCCAGCTGGCGGGCAATCTGAGCTTGTTCCCACGAAAGTTATGATGCAGTGTGCAATTGGTGCTGGGTTGCAACTCTGATTGGCTTGGCGAGGGTAGCTGCCTTTCTGACCTGCCACTGAACACCACTCCTCTGGGTGTAAGGCATACAGGAAGGATAAAATACAGATCTAGTAGAAGGAGAGTAGGCAATGATGGTCCCTAGTTATGTGAAAGGCCGGAGCCGAACAGGTAGGACGTGTACCCGGTGCTCCTTAATCCGGTACAGTTCAGCTCGGTGGATACAGAGCGATGGGTGTCCTCAAGCTGCCTTTCGATGCTTGGGTGTGTGTCCAAAGGGGGTCAGACCTGCAGGACCATACTCATACTCCCTCCAGCACAGTTCACCACGGTGGATGGAGTACACGCTGGGCTGGCTAACTAGCCACCCTATGGATTGTCTTATGAGTAGTGGAGGCTCTTCCTTACTGTACACCAGGTGCACAGTACGGGTGGCCATCTAATGGGTGTGTGTTAACGTATGTGCATCCTGGTTAAAGGAGCCCGCAGTCCTACACTATGGTTCATACTGGTTGAGATAGTTCAGGGTCTCCTGCTTCACTCTGGTGGTCGTGGTGTCTGCTTAGGATTAACACAATTATCCTGTGAAAGGAACACTCAGAAGTAAGCAAGAATACGTATGTATCCCGTAAAGAATAAATGTGGTGGCTTGTACTGCCTCCTGACTACCCAAGAGTTGGGCAGTAACTCTACATAAGCCACATAAAGAGGACCTGGGTCTATCCTGAACAAGGTAGAATCTGCTAGTTGGCTATGAAAACAACTCAATCTAACTATCCTAACACCATTGTCCAGAAGGGACTTGCGGGGGCCACTACCAGAAGGGCAGTGGGGGTGTTACCACTATCAGAATTGCAGTGGTGGTTGTCGTTACCAGAAGGGTAGACAAGGCAAAGGGGTTGACGACTTCTTCCGGGGTTGCTGGTGCAAGGCTTCTAGAAGGTCTGGAATGTGTCGGTGCAGCTGTTGAAGAAGTTCTGGTGGGTTGTGAGGACCTGGTTGTCAGTAGAGAACGCAGCACATGAGGCGAGTTGCTGGAGATGGACTCAGTTTCTGGGCAGTGCACAGACATATATTGTGCCGGCTCTTGTCGGGGGTGTAGGCTGTTAAGTTGTCTGCTAGCAGGCGGAGCCAGGTAGTGTCTGCTGGTGGCCAGAGCCAGGTAGGGGACATAATCCTTCGGTGTGCCCTGGAACTGCTTGACCTTGGAACGTGGTCAGGCTGCTCGGCTGGTGCCTCATTTGTGCTTCGAGGAGGCGAACTTGATTTCTGACAGTGAGTGAACAGTACAATCTGACATGTCTGTAATAGCCCCCGCGATAGGGGGCGTATCCTGAAGGCACTCTGGTAGATGTAGTTTGTGGTTAAAACCCCACCTGGGGTGATGTGAAGGTATGTACTGATGAGGCAAAGTCGTTAAATATTATCAGAAAAGATATTGTGCATCAGTCACCTGCCCCCTCCTTTGCAATGTAGGCTCAGCTGGGCGAAAAATTTTCTTGGGGGTGATGTCAAACTGTCACCCTCAAGAAAGCTGTTTAGGCTTCTGTAGTGTGCTCTCCTCTGTGTGCTGGGCTTTGGGATGTGGCATGCTGCGCCGCGTAATTCACTGCCACTTTCTATGGGTGGCATAGCATTGTCTCTCTAGCGCTGCTGGCCGGGCCGGGTGAGCGCTCTCTCTCTTCCACTCGTGACATAGTTGGCGCTGTCTCTCTCTAGCATTAGTAGCTGGCTGGGCGGAATGACCGGCTAATGGCTTTTCCCCCCTGGGGAGAGTGCAAGGTTGTGAGATAATGGCCCTGGTATTGGGTGTGTGACGCACCCTTCTTAAAATGTGCCACTGTACATGATCAGCTAAGGGGTGTGGTTACTCAAATTACAGGAATCGTTTTACAGATTACAACCTGTGAGAAAGAAATAAAACACAAGGCCACATGTAAAAAAATCAGACACTTAGTGTTGGCAAGATCCCACTCATGAGGGGCATGTTGGTATTCTAGCTTCTATTTGCAGTGGCGCTGAGGGCGAGGAAAAGTGGCTCTACCTTGTAGCCATCCTATAGTGTCGCGCGGCAGGTAGAACTTGCGTGTGACGTGTTTGCTCAGGGATTTCCAGCACTAGGCCTTCTGTCACGTAGGTCGGTGGAAACTATCTAACATTTACATACACAAGTACCCTGAATGAATTAAATCAAACAAATGCCGTATGGTGCCACCTACAGATAATTAAAAACATGAAACCCTCAAAGACCTATAACTAATGCTTTCAATATTTACAATAATATGCTTGGGAAAATTATTTACTACAAATTCCTTTGCTTTCTTAGCAAGAGTTCTGGGTTCACTTCAGTTATGGGGCTGGTCACCTCTTCTATGTAAATGTGAAGTCACTTTACACTAGAACAAGGGTTGTCTCTGCATCAATTTATTTACGCTGGCACTATGTTATGTCTTTGGGTGCAACAAAATGTCTTGAGTTGCCATGAAAGTTTAAAATGGCAGTCGACCACTGGCTGAGCATAGCCTAAAGTCACTTGTTGGCTACGGTATAATTTACTATATTTGTTCTGTCTGTGACTTTCACTGTGGCAACTTTAACTACTAACAGCTATTTACAGCTGCTTCAACTGTTTTCGCTAGTTACCGGTGCTTTTTCGAGCATCCTGAATTTTGTTTGAATTATGCCATTCTCACGTATGCACATAATTAATATTCACTGATTTTAAAACACATTGATAAACTGCTATTTTTAAAATGGGTCTCTCATTCTGTGGAGCACTTTGCTACTCACTGTTGTGGCGGTCTGGTCTTCACTGGCATGCCCCGCTTCCTGATGGCCGTGTACTGGGGGTACGGTCACAAAGCGGTACGTTGGCCTCCAGGGCGATTCTCTATACCTGCCTGGTTGAGAATCACCGTGGCAGGCGTGGGCTGGCGTCTCTCTCCTTGGCTGGCTGGCGGATGGGAGGTTGTCATCTCTAGCAGAGGCCAACTGTGGGCCACCAGGCACCAGGGGACAATTGGCTGTCCTCCCTTCCTGGAGAGAAGGTTCTAGGGTAGCCGTCTGAGTTCGAGGTTCTGGGTGCCCCGACAACACTCCAGCCCAGCTGCTGGGCTCATTCTCCCATTTGGGAAGCTGGATCTGTGTGTCGGGCCCGACGCCTCCTGGCACCTCGACCTGGGTAGCCATCAGAGGTATAGGCTCTTGATGCTCCTCTACCTCCTCTGCTGGTGGTTTGACCACTCCTTCCATAGCTGACGTGGTCTGGGTAGTCGCCAGAGGCAGAGGCTCTTGGGGGTCCTCTGCCTTGACGACGTGGCGACTGGGCTCATCCTCCCTTTTGGAAGGCTGGGTGTGGGTGTAGATCCCGGCATTGTCTGACATCGGGACAAGGGTGGCCATCAGAGGTAGCAGTTTTTGTGGTGTTCCTACCGCCTCGGCTCATCTGGGCTGAGCTCACATGTCAATTTTGGCATCATCCGACGAGATCTGGGTGACCATCAGTAGTAGCAGTTCTTGTGGTGCTCCTATCTCCTCGGCTGGTGGTTCAACTACATCCTTAAGACCTGGCATGGTCTGGGTAGTTGCTGGAAACAGAGGCTCTTGGAGGTCATCTGCATCAATGGCGTGGCGGCTGGACTCATCCTCCCGCCCGGAAGGCTGGGTCCGGGTGTAGATCCTGGTGTTGTCCGATGTCGGTACTCGGGTGTCTGTCAGCTGTAGCGGTTCTTGTGGTGTTCCTACCTCCTCAGCTCGGCTGAGCACATCCTCCCGTACAGGAGGCAAGTTGGTGGTGAGGGCTTCAGTGTTATTCGTCATCTTTGCCTCTAGGTGAGCCCGGCCCTCCAGAGTTGGCTCTGGCTGAGTGGTCAACTTAGGTAGAGACTCTTGATACTCCTTTCAGAGATTTGGCAGATCTGTAAAAATTTGTGGCGTCCAGTCCAGCGGACTCCGTCATTAGATTTCCGTCGTGCTGGGCAATATCCGGCCACGTCTGGCGGCGACTTACCGGAAGTAGTCTATTGGCATCGAAGGCAGGTTTCTGACAGACAGAGACTGCTCTTTGATGCGCTGGAAATTCTACCCTGTTTGGGATAGATTGGAGTCTCCCTCTGCCGGCGTCGACACTGACCTCTGGCTCTCCTGGTGCTTGTGGTGGCTCGATGTCTGGAAGAGCTGTTGGCTCTGGGTCATCTTCATCTGGGTGCCACGAAAACTCTGATTCAGGATTGCCAACCTCTTGGTCTGGAACTTTGTTGAGAAAGGGGCATATCTGTCCCCTAGTCGCCTTCCAGGTCCTCCCTCGTAGGTGCGGCCGAATACACATCTTGTCAGCCCAGTCTTGTAGGGCCCTCCCTTTTTTTTAGCCAGGCCAGCACTGTATTGGCCTTTGGCTTTGCTTAGTGGATGGCTGTGGAGGAGGGCAGCGGCCTCCATTTTGAAGCTTTGCATGCCAGTTCTGGGTTGTGGGCACTTTTTGGTGATGTATTGGGCTTGGGCATCTGTGGCTGTGATTGTACTAGCTAAGATGGCCATACAGATGTCTTCAGGCTAGGGCACCTTGGCTGGGTCTTGTTCTTTAGTCTCCTGGGCGGTAGAGATTAACCCAGGCAAAGAGGATCATTAGGATGTGCTGGTCCCAGTGGCGGTGGTCGTCACCCATACTGAGTGGGATGCTCTTCTTCAACTCCTGTTTCTTCCTCTCAGTGGGGTTTGCCTGCGGGTGGTATGGGGGGGTGTTGTCCATGTCTCTATCCCTCATCTGTGGCAAGCCATCTGCCAACGGTTACTGGTGAACTGGGTACCGTTGTCTGTCAGGATAGTCTGCAGGCATCCCCAGTGGGGAAACATTTCAGTTTCAAATTCCAGAGTCATATTGGATGTTTCCTGGCTGGGTAGAGGAAATGCCTCGACCCACCGGGAAAATTTATTTATGATGACCAGCAGATCTTGGTTCCCCTTGGTGCTGCAGGGATATGACCCCATTAAGTCGGCCGCCAGGTGTATCCAGGCCATGTGCGGTCGATGGAACTTGGGTGTAGGCTGGGGTACGAGGTAGGCCTTACCGTGGCAATACGCCTCGCAGCTGTTGACATGCTGGCGGACGTCGTTGTTCATCCCGTCCCATATTTGAGGTACCCCTATGTTGTGCAGGTTCTCCTTTATTCCGGGGTGTCCAGCCGCAGGTGGTCGTTTCCGTGTATCCATATCCTCCATAGTGCCCCAGGTTTACAGTTTCAAGACGTTGAGATTGCTGCTGGATGAGCCTCTGGATTTCAGAGTCTTGCTGTTGGTGGTACATTATTTGGTAAGTACTCAAATGCAATTAAAGCAGCCGGAGGTGCTCTTCGATCCAGGACTGGGAGGTTCGGCTGGTGTGACAGGGTGCCTGGATGGTCATTTGTTTTGCTCGGGCAGCATTGTACCTCATAATCAAATTCCGTGAGTAATATTTCCCACTGCCTGAGCTTGGCCTTGGTGCTGCGGGACTCTTGTCACCATTGGAGGGCTTTTCTGTAATTCTGCAGGAAAAAATGGTTGTCCTTTAGGTAGTGCCTATATTTCCTTACCACCCAGATCACTGCAAGGCACTCCTGTTTTTTATTATGGTACTTTTGTTCTGTTGCGTTCAATCTCGTACTGGCGTATGTGATGCCTTGCAGCTGGCTGTCAGGGCCCTCTTTGTATAGGATGGCCCCTAGACCATTTTGACAGGCGTCTGTCTGTAGTGATAACGGGCTCTTCCCTTGGGGTTGGTGGAGTTGCATAATACTCTGGGAGCTGGCTTTTAAAACCATGAAGGCGTTGTGTTATTCTGGCCCCTACCGACAATGTGTGACTGGCAATGTTGGTCACGAAATTGTGCAGCCAGTTGCACAAACCGAGGAAGTGATGCAACTATTTTTTGTTGGGCGTCTCTTATACTTCGTATTTAACGTCTGTCACTAGTACTGGTGGACCGGAGCATGGTCGATGGGTGTAGAGGGCAGAGGGCATGTCCTGTCTTCGTGGTGCGAAGTCAAATGCCTGGTGTCATAGTTTCATAAGGTTAATTGCTGGCATCATTATTAATATTATGACACTATTTTATATACCATTTTTAAAACAATAATGGATGCTGCACATATGTATATATACACATACATATAGGCACATACATATATGTATACACACATATTCAAAACCTTTTGTAAAGGGAGAAAGAGGGTAATATCAGTTAAATCCCCCTCCCCCCCATTGCCACCACCTGCTTGGTGCAGGTTGAGACAAATGCAGATTGTGATGATGTAATGTGGATTCATGTAATTCATGGCCCTTCAAGGTATCTTTATATGTAATTTTAATTTTTGCTTTAACATATAAATTTTTTCTGTATTTATTCTGCAGTGAATTTGTAACATAATGGTGTTTGAATTTTGAAAATCGGTTGACAAGTTTAAGAGTAATGGGAGTTCGGTGTTATGAGGTAAATCTCCCTCTTTTTGACTGTCCAAAGTTGGCAGATATGGTGCAAAAAGTGTGATAGTAGTTGTTGGGTGACAATTAATTACTCTATTTCCAAATACTTTCATTTTTATTTGTATTGGACATATTTTGCTAAATTCGTATGTAGGTACCTGTGAATGTCCAAGTCATTATATTTTTTTTTTAATGCAACCAAATTAAAGTGATTATCAGACAAATCCCAACTCCGTATGAGTAACAGTACTTTTTGTTGTGTCTGATATGCCATATGTCTGTAATTAATTATTGTATTTACTTTTTAATCTGGAAAGGATGATTCTTCTGCTTTACAAATTTCTAGGGTTGACATTTATGCATTAATATTATGCACAGTAATGCAATTTTTTTTTTGCTTGTATAACTCTTTGTCATAAGGGTTATATTTTACAGTGGTGCACTTCAAATTGAAGATTTTTCAGCATATAAAATTAATCTAAATGAAGATACATATTTTACTCAAGAAGTTTTAGTGTGCAGTTATTTGAGGTTTCTGCAGTATTCATCATATACTACATTCAGGATTGTGGAGTTAGTTACCAGCAATTTTTTCGGCTCAGTGTAGTGTAATCAAAATTACAGAATTTTGGTTAAGCATTTTTCTCCTAAAGTATTGTGGTGGTGCCATGGTTTAACATAACTTTAATCTTATGTTTCTATATGATAAGTTAATATTAGTGCGACATAAAAAATTTATCACCTACCTTCAGTTGGTTCTTTTGATACTCTTGCTAAGCTGCAGTATTAAGGAATCAACTTAATATTTACTAGGAACTTGGCTGTGACAACACTTTCCTCAGGAAACTATGAAAGCACCTCCACCAAAACTTCAAGGTCCTTTTGTAAATCAGTAGATGAGCTTTTGACAACAGTTTTCACTTTTTGTTAAAGTGGTAATACTGTACATTACTTCATTAAAATAATGCTACCCCTCTTGCTTTGTAGATTGCAGCATATTTTTCCTGTTGTCTGTTAGGCACATGCTTCGATATTAAGTGTGATATAAAACCTCTCCTGTAATATTTGAACATTTGTAATTTCCACACAAACCAGCTAATAGTGGAGGAAAACAGGCATGGTTATTATTTTGATACAGCAGTAGCAGCTCGCAATGGGTGCATTTGATGTGCTGCTTCACCTAAATTTTATAATTAGTATTTATTTACTTTGTTTTTATTTTATCTGTCTAATCCATTATTTTATACAATTCCTCCATAAGTTTCAAGACAAAAAATTGTTTGCTGAGGTACGAATTACCGCTATATTACAAAGCTACATTACCGTTGAAGCACTAACCATTTTACCTCGAAAAACACAGGTCAGGAAAGTGAGAATATAGTCATATAGATGGTTTTTGACAGTGACTACATTTGGAAACTGCACATGTTTTCCTTCTCACTGGCACACTCTGGCAGCCCTTGCTGTTTTGCACCAATGCCCGAATGCTACCAAAGTTTTTCCGAGCTTGGCTGAAGAAGCAATGTCCACCCGCCTCTCTAGATGCGGCATTGCAGCTCTTACGTATTGGTTTATGGCGGTGTGAAATATGTATCCAATTAACAATATTGTGGGTAACATTAGAGAACTGCCTTTTAATCTGTATATGGATGATGACCACAAAGACTTAGGAGTGCATAGAAGATCTGTGCCAATGTTATTAGTGCAGGGCTGCCACCAGCCCTGAAGCTGAAATCTTGGTTCCTGTATATAAAAATCCTTCAAAATCCTGAAATCATTGGGTAAACTCCTTGTAATTAAAAACATGGCAAATTACAGAATAAAAGTAGATATGAAAGAAGTTTACTTATTTAATGTAGTTGTTTTTGTGGAATGTACAAACCATAATAATTCTTTTCTCCACTCACACTAATATTTTTGTTTATATAACCATATCTGCAATAATTTTCGTTTCCTCGCCATTGTAATATCAACTCAAAACTGCAATGTTTCTTTTCAGTAATGGTCTTGTCCATTGCATGTGGTCATACAGCCTGGAACAGAAATATGTAAAAATCCGTAAAAATTGATGAAATCTGTTAAAACAGCAGGCCAGTATTAGTGTCAAAAATGAGTGACCATGAAGCAACTAATAAACAGTTCATTAGAAAACTTAAAACTTTGTGGTATGATGAATATCAATGAATGTGTGGCAGCTGTTTTCTGGAGTGTTTATTTTGTTTCCCATGTTTACTGTTCAGTATTAAACTTGATATGTATTTCAGTGCGTAAGGAGCTCTTGCACATGTTAAAGGAGCATACTATATACTTTGTTTTTTGTTAACCCAAAATTTAAATAAAATGTACTCAATAGTAAAGCATATGTTGTCTTGCTGTTGGGAGTATTCAGGGAAGTTGTCATCTTAATCAGGGAAATCAGGGAAATTAAAAATTATTTTTCTGTGTGTACTCTGATACTGGAGCAATCCATTGATCTAACCAAGTCAAGAATTATGAGGATATACCATAGCCATGTTTGGAAACTTAGGTATTAGGTGTTTACAAACAGTCATCAGTGGTATGCAAAATACACAGTACTCTTAAGTATTTCTTTTGTAGTGGCAGCAACCTCTTGCCCAGTTTTATGAGTGATCCAAGTTTATTAAATTTGGTTAGTAATGCAAAGTATTTTGTAATTATGCTTGGGTGAGACAGACACACAGAACCCACAGCCTCCCTGAGAACGCTGAGAGTGCAGTGACTGGGAAACACCGCTGGCGCCCACCTACCATAAGTTTGTTGTGTCACCGTTCCGTCTCGTGTCTCACCCGACGGCATCAATGTGAGCCGCCCAGTTTATGTCCCATTAATAGGTCACATGCGACATTTCAAATGTTAGTGCTGTTATTTTCCCAGCATTGTTCAGAATTTTAATGTGGGATAATTTCCATGCCGGAGAGTTCTTGGATGGCAGTTTGCTGATGACAACGACTATCTCATCATTAGTGAAATCTTCTCACTTTCCTGTGTGGCACAGCTGCTGGCAAGGTTTACACGAATTCTTGCAAAATGGTTGCAAAGAGGAGTCTACATCTGCCAAACTTTGTAAATGGGTAAAATATTAGTGTATTTCTTGCAAAATTACAGGTTGGTTCCATGCAGTTTTGCCATTCCCACCATACCGTACACTTAATTTTGGCTGTGCAGTATTATTTGGTGTTGCTCCTTAGTTATTGTAAACAATCTGATTTTTCTGGCACCATTAAAGACAAAATTTTTTTTTTATTGATTTTGTTATTCCACCTGTTCATCGCAATTGGCCCTGCAATGCAGTTTCTGCAATGTTGTCATACATTTTTTGTCACATTTCATGTATACTACTTTATATCTCTGTTGTATAAATAATCCCTGTACTTCAAGCCTATTGCACCAGCCCGGCCATTTGGATAGTTTATAAAGTTTATTTTTCTGGCATGCTGCTGACCATAGTGTAGTATGTGACCTATGTTTCACTGTAGATGCATCATATTTGCCCATTTTCGTTCATATGGTTTTAATACATAAAAATGTTTCAAGAATGACATAGGAGGTGATGTACAATGCATTGGTTGCATCGTAGTTGCCCATGTTTTTTAACAAGAGGCCAAAACTGCATATCTATCATTATTTCTTTCACATGATCTTCACCTCATATTGTGCAGTTACAGATGTTCACGCTGGAACTTAACACTGTATTCATGAAAATACTTTGCTAGGAGATTAAACCATCTGAAATGGCTGTATGTTAGCAGGAACCAGTTACTTCTTCGTGAGATGGGTTTTTAATTTGTTCTCTAATTTGTTTGGCATGTAAAAAATAATGTTGGCACAGAATAGATATATCAAGTTAATTACTCCATGTGGACTTTGTCCACTGTTTTGTATGTAGAGATAATGGAAATGAAGATTTTTTGTGCAGTTTCTAGCATTTATTGTTTGTTCCATAGCATTTATAAATTTTACAGAGCAGTGAAATTGAACTAATCCTTTCCTTGAGGAAAACACATTTTCTTATGAAATTGTTGAGCACCTGCATCACACTAGGACAAACTGTACTATAATATTAACAGAACTAAATCATAGCTAATGATGATATTTTATCAAGTACTGGTAGCAGTGTTGTATTAACATTGTTCATATTCTTACCTTCTACCAGGAAGTTATTGATATTGATGGTTTTCAGAGAGAGGTTACTAAAGAAGAAATTAATTTTGAGGTACTGTTCATAAAAATTTCATTCTTTATGCAGGTTTTGCAAATTCTTTGCTGTAATCTTTGTTTCATACCACCTGTAAAAATTTTTAAAATAAAATCTATGCACTAATTTCAAAAAATAACTTTCTACTTTGAGGTGAGGTGTTTAATGGAGGCACACTCTGTATTATTAGTGTTTGTTATCTTTAAAATTACAAGAAACCGTTCATATAATATTAAGGAAGTACAGATACTTGCTCTTTGTTTCCCAAATGTTACAAAATATAGGGAATTCTAATGCTTTTACATGACTGGTAATTTTTTGTAAGAATAGAAATATATATAAAAGGTGTAAAATAGATGTGTATTTTATGTATATAATGATTTCCTGGTGTGCTACCCATTTTACTTATATTGGCATATGATTTAGCTATTAGCAACTATTTTGGTCATTTTTCCATCATAGTAGCTAGCTCGAGATCAACTATTCACCAATCCCAAATATAGTTTATGTAGTGTTTGTGTTTACAAATGTTTTATTATTACGGTTGCAATTATTAGTGATGTTTATAAATTTGTAGTTTTTTTGTTTTCATAATAGTATTACTCTTTTTTTTTTTCTTTTTTTTTCCCAGCACAAGTTGGGTCCGTAAGCAAGCTGGAAAGTTGTGATGCCCCAGCTTTCTTTGTGTCTTCATGTAAAAAGTTATTGAGAAGACTTATAAAACCATGAAGCAAAATTAGAGCGACTAAATTCATCACCTGAAAAGTAGTAGATTTTTCACAGCTCAGTGCAAAATGAACGAACATACTAAAACACATTTTAATAACATAGTAAAAATACTGGAGTTCTTTTATTAGTGTCTAGCCATGAAATAGTGTGTTTTTATTGGTGAGGAAATTTTATTTGGTGCCTGTGTGTATATTTACTGTTTTGAGCAAGATATTATGAGCACCAACAATGAAGGCAATATTTCTTGATCTGTTGGAGTATTTGGTCATTCCAATGTTGTATTCTGTCTGATGTAATATATAATGTTCTGCTACTACTATATAGCTACAAAATGTAAAATTTCAAGTGTTGTCTACTAAAATGTATGTTTTAAGATGTCCCGCTACTGGGGTTATGGGTTTGAGTTAGCAGATTATTTTTTATACATTCATTTAAATATAAAAGACAGCAGCTATTAATTTGCTACTTGTAGGTACATATTTCTTTTAGTGTGGGCATTTTTAAATATTTTTGTTAGTGTTCCTTTGCAGGGGATATTAGTTATAAAAATACCTACTTTAAGTATTGTTCCTTAATACTGCAAAATATGCAGCTGAATGATACACTTTTGAAGTTTTCTCTTCTTGCTGCTTTGTAGTCATGTGCAAGTACTTAACATATAATTTATTTTTGAAACAGAGCTTAGGTTTTATGTTACTGTGTATTACATGATGTAGTGTGACATATGCTGTGGTAGCAAATGGTTTCCTCTTACACAATGTTAGTTGTAAGTGTACAGTAGATAGGTTTTATTATTTTTTGCAATATTAACCTTCCTGTATTATCGTCAAACGCACATTTTATAATTATGTACTTAAATCATCTAATAATCAGATGCTTTTGTATTTTTATATACTACGTAAACATTTTCAGTAGTAAAATGTTGTCACCTAGTTGCTACAAAGAACTTTACTTCCAGTATTATTATTGTAAAAATAATTGTTACTAATATGGCAGTCACAATTTTTATTGCTCTGCAATGAAATGATAGCAAGTTGCCCACATTCATAGAAAAAAATGTATAAATCTGTATTCTGGTTAAGTGCTTGCACATTTTTAGTAGCTTTTATCCACATTCTATGTTACAAACCAGCATTTGAATTAGTTAAAGGCTTTGGTTGGTAGATTTAATTTTTTTTAATGCAAATTTTTATGCTTGACATTGCAGATGTTTAATTTATTGTGTAACTATATTTTGATTAAAATTACAGATATTGAGAAGCACAAACTGTAGCAACGAAAGAAAGTGCATTTCAGAGTCATTAATCCTTTCTAAGAGATGTACTTGTTGCTATGTAATTTTTGGATTGAATAATTAAGGTTGTTGGCAACAGAAAAATTTGTTATTTTATATTTGTAACACATACTGTTCAACTTGTAGATATTACTTGCGACAACTTTTTCCTCAGATAAAAATTTTTTTAGATAGCTTGATTTTGCAAAATTACATGTCAAAATCAAAATCTTACTATTTTTTGTAATGTACAAATAAAATTACCTAAACTATTTGCAGAAAATTAAACAAGGGCAACTGAAAGGTCTTGTCTTAATTTATTTTTAAGTAAGCTTAGTAAAAGTCATTTTAAAAAATTCAGGGTCAACCACAAATCACATATATTCAAGAATCTCCTTGTTTGAAGCAGCTCTTGGCATTTTCTTTTAGTGTGAATTATCTCTTTTCTGTATGTAGGTTAGTTTTCATTATTTGCACATTTATAAAACAGTAAAATTGTGATTTTGAAATGTATTTATGCAAAAATTATGTGCTCAATTTTTTTGTTGAGACAGCAGACAGCATACTTATTGATAATATCCATGAGTTAAACAATTATGTGGTACAAGTAATAAATATTACATTTTTCAGTGGGCAGCACCTTTAAAAGTAATTTGCAGAATGATTTGGAACAGCACAAGTAATCTCCTTGGTGTGGTAGGCATGTAAAATGGAAGCATTTAGGGTGGCTGTAAGAAGCATTAGAAATTTGTGTGAAGAATAAAACTATTTGACAATGCTTCTGCTTTAAAAAAAAAAAAAGAAAATAAACCTTGGTCATGAACTAATGCCAGAAGTGTGTCCTTTTTTCACCAGATACTTTCAAAATGTCAACGAAATTTGTAGTGTGGTGAATTTTAGGTTGCATTTCCAGACACTTGCTATTGGCAAGTTAAGTTAGGGGAAATGGTTGTAATGTTTACGCACTGAATGTTTTGCCACATATAACTAAATTTTTGGCTTTCACTCCACTGCATGTCGAGTTGGTCTTATGGCCAAACCAGGTGCTTGTGATTATGACTAGTAATGAAAGTGTCTTACCTCACCTCTTACCACCACAAAGATTTTGTTTGTGGTGTTCCATATATATTGCACATGATTAAATAAGCATTCTCGTGTAGAAAATGACACAAATGCTGTGTTTTTTTTTTTTTTTGTCAGAATAGTGGGAAAATTCCAAGATAAAGGTTTTTCTTTTTTATTTAGTGTCAAGAATCATATTTAGTCAAAAAAAGTTTGTATTTAAAGTAGGTGTATTGTGACATTTATCTTGAGGGCTTTCAAATTTCAGAAGTTGTTATTACAGCTTGAAATCAACTTCTCAAAAATTGTATAAAATTGAATTGCCTTTGTGGTGCCATACATTGTCAATGACTTACTGTACAATCATAAACTGTTGACCCAGCAACCACTAGCCAATACTGATGTTTATTGCTGATTTCATTGATTGAATAAAATTGCTTTTGATATTATTATAATATAAACATTCTAAAATCAAAAATATCTTCTTTTTTTTTAATTAAAGTATTTATTTTGGCAGCATTGCAGCTGTTCAGTACACTTAATTTCTTTTGTGATACTGAGAGTTAACGAAGTAAACAAAATATACAATAGTGGCTTAAACGGAATAAGATGTGGTGTGGCAATGATAGAACACATAGGAGTTAATAATTGTGCTTGCTTGAGTGGAAAATCTTAGTTTCAAGGGAAATTGTAGGAAAAGGTATTGATAAATGATTTGGCATTAGGAACAAATTATATCCAACACAAAACTCTCGTAACAGTTATGGTGTCAATAAAACCATTTTATTTAAGGACATTTAAGCAGATCTCTCAGGATTAAATATTGTCTATGCTTTCATGCTTGTTGAAGCAAAATTTGAAGTTGTTCAGTTAGTCTTCATAGCCAATTAGTTGGTTGAAGATTACTTTAAAAGTGATGTTCGTAGTTACATGTCTAATATAGTACATGTATAAATTTTTAGTTAAATATATTCAGTAATAAAAGTGACAGAATACATATCAGTATTAATTTTAACATTACTCAAATTTAATACAAGGTTTAATAATGTAATTAATAATTATTAAAATATAGTTTTTTAATTATTAGTTAGTTCATAAAAAGATTTTAAAAGTTTGTACATAATTGTGCAGGAGTATGATAATCAATTTTTGGCAGTTTAATTTCCTATTTTGGAATAACATAGGTTTTGGGGAACTATTATATTATTAAAGTTTTGTCTATCAAATTCATTATATTCTTATAAGGCTTGTTATAACATTCTCATCTTTCTTGCTAAGTATGTTTATGTAGACTAATTGTGGGTATCTTAAAACATATCTCCCGCCACCCCCAATTGTGTACTGATTTTTTTGTGTGTGGGAGAGAAACTTATTGAACGTTTATATTTTTGAAATACAGGTGCATAACTTGTGGTAGTTTTTGATATAAGCTGTAATTTTTATTTATTTATTTTTTCTTCTAATTTTTTAGTTGGTGGATATAGAATTTATGTAATGGTAGTAAATTTTAATGTTTACATATTCATTGTAATATTTTCTGTGTTTTAATTTCAGAGGAATTTTTTTACCATAGAAATTCGATAACTTAATAACTACTGAAGCCAAAATAGCTCATATCAAACTTATATCAATGACATATTAAGTGACAAGTATTTCTCTGGTTTGGTGTTTAAAAAAAGTTGGTGTTATAGATACATTAGAAGCTTTTGTTGCTTTAGTACAGTATGTTAGAGAGATTCTGCAAGAATATTTTTGATTATTGTTTGTTTTAAATTGTTGGCTAATCAGTGATACCTATGGCTGTCATCAACAGAGTGAGATAGATGATTTTGATTCAGTTTGCTTGGAAATGTTATAAATAACAAGCAGTATATGATTGTTAATTGGGCCTTAATTAACTTTTTGAATTATTTCAATAAAAATTATATCGTGTATTTCTTGATGGTAGTTTATTTTAATGCTTTGTGGCACTGCAGAATTGTAAGGGAATTATTTATTTTAAGTTTACATTCTTAAGAGGAGTGGTGTTTGTGGAATGTAGATATTGTGTTTTATTGGGTTTGCATTGCACAGTTATGCACAGAAATATTGAAGGTAAAGTCATCTCCAAAGTTTACAGGGTCTGAACCATTGGCACTGACTTGTTCCTGAGATTCTTCGTCATGGCAGGGATGGGGTCTTGTACCATAACTTATTCAGTCTCGTTATCACAGGAACATGATGTATTGGTGATACTGGCAATAGAGCACTATTCTGTATGTAATAGAATTCCACATAAGTTTTTTCTGACAAAATTATTATGAAAGGGGGGAATAAAATTAAATTATAGTATCTGGCATTTCTCTTTGAATTTAAAACATAAATTTTTGTGCAATGTAAAAAAAAATATAAAAGAAATTAATAATTTTATTTAAATATATATATATAAGCATTACAATTTTTTTTTTTGAGCAGTTAAGAATAGATGAAAAATAGCTCTACAAGATATCACCTATTAAATGTAACTATGTAGTATTTTGGTTTTTAAATGCTTTATACTGAAACTGCTAATGTGCGGGGTATGCAGTTTTTACACCTTTGAAGATAATTGGCCAACAACTAATGTTTACCAGGGCTAATAGTCAGTAGTGTTACCTTTGAACAGTAAGTTTCTAATTCCAAACATGAATATAAACATTATCTTTCAGTTCTATAATTTTATCACATGTCTCATGGGCTTTATTTTGGATATATTTAGCACATTTTTCCCTCAGATATCTTCAATGGCTTAGCTAACAAACAGCATAAGAGAATTTAGTGTTAAGTTCAGTTTCTGTTATAAATGACCAATTTTATGTTATTTCTTAAACCATCACAATGATGGCCCATTTCAGACATTACACCTGAGGAGTTACAAGCAGCTCCAATCACATGAAGTACTGTCATTGCCACTGGAAATTTACAATATCAATTAAGTGAAGATGATTTCCTGTAAATTCAATACAGGGACTATTGAATGGGAGTTTTAAGTTATTTACATACGACAAAGATGAGGTATTCCCTCATTCAGTATTGTTAATCATATTTTGCTTTTCATGGATGACCCAAAAAATTATTTATGTTTGTTTGAAGCAGTGGAGATACTCAGTGGCAATAATACCAAAGATTTCTTTCGTGTAGTGAGGGGGCTAACCAAATATTTTTAGATGTGCTAACTATGAGACAGAATTTTAGCACCATACTGGTAATTTAATCATTCAGAGCCAAATTAAAACAATTCCCATTACCTTTAGTTATTCTGTGTATGTTAACGTTTAAAAATTGTTAGAACAAAATCTGAAGCAATTTATGCTAAGGACACTGTTCTTACAGCATCAAAAAATCGTGCAAGCTTAATTGTAGTTAACCTTAGGATTTGACCCGAAAGTATTTTCAGGACAGCAGAAGCATCAAATATTTTGTTTAATATATGTACACTTACACATTCAACTATAGAAGCTTAGTAATATTTCAATAATTCTGTTTTATCTTATTTGTGTAAATAGGCCATGATGTACTTTCATACATAAATTTTAATAAGTTGTGAATCATGTGAAAGTATCCAAAAAAATTTTCTTTTAAAGAAACATTACATGTGTGGCAGTGTGTTACATTCCTACATTCCCAGTACATAAACATGATTTTGTGATAAATTTAACAAATCTATATTACATATATTTCAATACCTGCGTGCCTCTGTTTCTAATGTACATACCACATTTCCTGTATGGATGCTTACAATCTACACAATCGTAGAAAGACTTGATGAAAAATGTAACTGGTGGTTTACCCCTTTCTTAGTAACTTATTTTATTGCTTTTGCCAGGCTTTGCATTGACTGTATAATGCACAAGAGTTATGAAAATTCATATTGTTTAAATTTTAACTGTAGGTGCTTTTGAATACTGTATCCCTTGTTTGTAAACCCCTCACCAATTTAATACATAGATTTGTAAATTATTTACACATACTTTTCATACACTCAATTTTTATGCATATGTCGTCCTCAAAATGTATTTGAAAATCGGCAAGGTTTTCAAACTCGTCTTCTATTTTCTTTAATATTCTGATTCATCTCCATTTATGTACTCTTTTACCTTGTGTTTTGTAATATTGAATGACCGTGAATGTTGAAAAATTGCTTCATCATAATATGTTGCTAGTGTTGTTTCTCTTATTTAGTCACATATACTATGGTTATCAGGTGCAATCTGAATATTTTATAACTACCAAATTCAACTAGAGAATGTTTACTGTGTGAAGAATGTTACTGTTCTGCATTCATGTGATAGATTCATTGGGTGAACTACTACCACCAAAGTAGTGTTAGTCTTGGAATTGTGTTCAGGTTGTCAAAACTCTCCTTTGTTCTCGCAGGATTGTTTTTCAGGAAAATTTAATACATCATACCTACTTCAAAAACGGAATTCTTGCTTATAATGCATTCTCAATTTTTTATTTTGTTCAGATCCTTCCAAGGCAGCTAGCAATTTTTTTTTCCCACACAAACCCACTTGTTTACAGCCCACAGTATTAGTGTGCATTGTTACAAAACATTGTGGGGAAAAAAATTGTAATATATTTGGGGAGATTGGCATTGCTTTCAGAATTTTTTCCATTGGCAAAACTATAGCTTATTTTATTAGTTGATGTTACATTGACCACCTTAATGATAATTTTGCTGTCGGGGAATTTTGTGTTCTACTGTCATCACCAGAAATCATTTAAAGTGAATATTTCATAGTTATACATAACACACCAGTCATATAAAACATATGTGTTTCCTTCGCCTCATAACCGCAAGGAAAGTGGACACCATAGCTGTCCTAATTGAACAGGACATTCTGAAATATGCTCTTTATTTGCAAAATGGAACCTATTGCCATGTGCTCAGTTCCCTAACTCAGTAAGATTTTTAGAGTTTGTGTTTTTTTAGTAAAGAATTAGAATACAAGATTAATGTATATCTGTAATCAACATTAGTCCCTCCTGTCATTTATCAAGAGTTCCTTGTTTATTAAAATATATGGTATGTGCTTCACACCACTTTCATTTTTCTGTTTTTTAGCGGTAAAAATAATTTGTGCATAAAACTCACATTTGCTTGTCAATATAACAAAAATTAATTGAGCAGCAACTGTATTTGTCATAGTTAATGATTATCCAGCTGTTATAACATGATTTTCCTTCTGTCCAGCAGAAATAAAATATTGAAATAGTTACTGTACCCAAATTTATTGACTAGGGACTGTCACTGTGTAAATTTCAAGTTTGTATACAGCATTAATTTGCTATAATTTTTTTGAACAAACCAAACCACAAAAAACAATGGTACATTACAGATAAGAATATTTTTTCACATACTCTACAGTAAAATGAGAGGGAAGGTGATACATTTCTACTTATCCTGCCATTTTGTCCAAATACTGTAGTTAACAATATATTTGATTATATAAGAACTAGACAGTTCAGGTTTTTTGTAAGTTGTCAAGTTAGTAAAATTTTCTATTATTATACAGATTGCTTTCATAGTTATGGCAACTCATATTCCCCAAAGGAGGCTTAGAAAGGAAGAGAAGTCGGATCATAACAATTGTTTAAAGTGAAGCAGAATTATGCAGCAGAAAGTAGTAGGGAGGGTGATGACTGTGATAACAAATGTAATTTATAATTAAGCAGAAAAAACAGGAAGGAACTGTGTGATGACTTTTATATCATAGTGTAGATTTGAAGCAGTTAATATTTGACTGTCAAATGTACTACAGTGTGAATATAATCATTAAATGTCATTGTGTGGTACTTGTAAGAACAAGTGATGTTATGGTATGGAATGGACATCTGATGATTAACAACTATTGTATTGCTGTAATTAGCAAGCAGCAATAATTTTTCTTAAAATATGAAGTATTGGGTAATATCAGTTCCTATTGTCTTTAGTTTTTCTGTACATAACTATGCGACATAAAACTTAGTCTTTTACTATTTTTATGTTGCACCACACTCCAGTATCCTGAAATTAGGTCTGATTAATGCGGGGACATTGTCGTTGTCAGGTCACAGTCAGATACTTGATGATGGATGTTCTAGGAACAGGATTTTCCAAAGTTGAACCAACACAATCAGGTGGAGGCATTTTTAAATGCTTCAAGTGTCGCCAGTTTCAGCAGAATTGGTTTCTGCTTAGGCAAGTGCTCTTTAATAGAGTAAACTGCTATAACGTCTTGCTCACTTATAAATGCAGTTTTTTTTTCCTCCACTCCTGGAGACATATCCGTGGCTTTTTGGACATCTCCAATTGAAAATTTAATTAAAAATCACAACATGAAAACATGAAAGCTTGTAAACTAACCAAGAATATCACAAACCAGTGCTGATTCATGACTTAGCATTTTGGAGGTTCGATGGTGAATTCGCTCCAGTGGTACCACATCTCATCTGTCACGTGACTAGAATACATCAGCTGTTGCCATATGTAATGATGGAAGTAATAACACATTGGGTGAACACCACAACCCTATTTGGTTTTCAGAGTTTTTATGATTTTTGAATTTCGGACATAGGATTGTGCTGCACGTTATATATTTTTATTAGGATGTGTAAAACACTTTTATTTATTAAAATAGAATCTTGCTGATATGGGAAATTAGTAGGTCATTTGCAAATGACATTGATGAATTATTAACAAATTTTTATACCTTATTTACCGGAAAGGTAGACGACCCTGAATCTAAGATAACCCGTTCCTAAAAAAATATTTGTGAGGGAAAAATAGTTAAATTTGACCATGTGAAGTGATGAAAGAATTATTTAGGTTGAAAGTATTTTTGCATAAATTTATGACAAACCCTTCAAGAAGAAATGCTATTATATAAGTAATATGATATATTTTATTTACTTTTAAAGAAAAGCTAATCACAATGAAATAGGTGTGTCTAACCCGGCTGTATGGTAGCTGTATCGATCTTACACAGTAAAACTTTTGTGGGTGTTATATATACGTTACTTGAGTCATTTTGCTTCCCAGCAAAGCACTTCCTCTTTATGGCCCAATGATATTAGGTAAGGCGACCCTTGTCAAAGTTGACAGGTACAGTCTCAACACTACAAAAATACTCACAACCATAGGGCAAGGCTATTTAAGCATGAAAAGTCTTTGTCAAAATCCTCAGTCTCATGGCATGCCAATTTTGGAGGACTAGCTGCTACCTGAATAAAAATTATGAATAGAAGCTTATGGTATTTGTGCCTAGGTATTGAATTGAAGACGACCCCAAATTGTATTCCTTTTCTGTCAAAAAACCTCATCTTCCTTTCAGGTAAATACTGTATTTTTTTGCAATCAGAAAACATTTTGGATTACTATACATCATAAATGACCACCCAGCTGATGGTATATTTTATTTATTAAAATACATTACTCCTGCACAAGAAGGACAAATGGAGTAATATTAGTAAAATGTATAGAGAATTAACATACACATTATAACAGTATATTTATTGAAAAGTTACATGACACTGAAAAACTACTGGTAGATAATACTTGTATTTTTTTTTATAGAGAATTGCTGTTTTTTTATTTATGTGAAAAAAGTATCTTCCGTTTGTTGGATAAGTTTTCTGTTCACAACTGTATGGTAAAATTATGTACTGCACAACCATATAAGTCCATAAAATTTTTACCCCAGAAAGTGAAATGGTTTAAGTTTTAAATAGGTATCTCACAATTCATAGATAATTTTTGTAACTGTATTACATAAACTACAGTGTTTGGAAAATATTTAGCAGAATGATAAAATGGTGTGAAATATATATTCACATTTATTTTGTAAATTGCTTCAGACTATATTAAATTTTTTTGCAAATTCCAATATTGATAGTAATGACAAAATATGCTGTTCAAAGGTGGTGGTGTTCTTATAATTGATTTCTAATTGTTAGCTCCACATACTAAGTATTTTTGTTAAGTGCAGATTGTAAGATTATTTTAAAAGGAAGAAATATTTTTTCATGGTTTGATGAGATCACTATGATTGGGTTAAATTTTTCTAAAAATGTCTGTTTGTTTTTTTGGGCGGGGGTCTGTCCCTGCTATTGTTAACTTCTAGCACCAGATATTTTTCAATTCCATGCAGATTTATCTACTGTAACCATAATTGTGATGTTACATTTTAGGGATATTGCTGTATAGAATGTCAAATTAATTGCAGTGGAGATAGGAAACATTCTGTGTGCATAATTTTAAATATAATTAAAACATTCCTATTAGGTGGTTGTGTTCAAAATACATGTTCCAAAAATGTCACATTTTCGTGAAGAATTGGTTAAATTGCCATTAAGTTTTAATGAAATCTGAAAGCAGAGCTAAATATGTGATGCCTAAAAAAAAAATTTACCAAATATTTTTAAAATTATATATGTACTGCAAGTTGAAAAATTAAAAAATGTTAAATACTTCCATGAAGGAATTTATTGGTGCAAAATATGCAAATTGCATTTACTGAATCAGTAAAACTCTGATACTTGGATTTTTTTTTCATAACTAAAATTTGAGTCACTGATAAAATTGATGCTAATGGAATATTAAATTGCTCGTTGTAATTGTCATTGTTAGATGAGTATATGACAAGTGAATCAAATTTAATATCTCAAATAGTTTCAGCAATTATTATTAATAGAAAATAACTAAAATTCTGAAATGGCAGGAGCTGTATTAATGATTTATGAAGCTACTCTACATTGTGAGAATTCAGAGAGATTAATAGCTATAAAATTAAATTATGATGAAAAAATAAAACGGATAAATAAATTAAGAATGTAACAATAGATTGTGTGTACTCCAAGTAAGTGTAAGTAATAGTAACAGCACAAAATTTATACAGATAAAATTATAAATTAACTGATGTTATTGCCACCCTTATGTTAATGACATGAAGTCATTGCAAATGATGTCAAGGCAGCCATCTTGTACAATGTGTGAGAAGCAAAGTTTTTTTTTTTTTTTTTTTTTTTTTTTTTTTTTTTCCCACGTGTGGAGGCTTAAACTTTCAAGAATGATGTAGCATGGTTGTATGTTGATATTGTTTGTGTGGATGCTCAGGCTGCAGGTTTGGAAATTTTCCGTGGTCCACTCGCAGCAGTCTTAAAAAATAAACAAACTTGCTCCTTCTTTACTTTTGGCTCAATGATTTTTCTCTTTCCTAATAACACCACTGCTTACAAGTCCCAGTAATAGCACAGTGATACATGCTTCAAGGCAGTTTTCATGCGCTCTGAAAATGTGTAAATGATATGTTGGCATACAGAAAATTTTTGCAACAAACAACTTTTAGTATTCACATATATGCAGAAATTCATTCAAAATAATTTTCTTTTCAGTAAACTCTAAATGGTTGCTTGGCCAAACAATTCTGAAAACTAGTTCTTTAATCTGCTAAGATAATATTTTTAAATTAAATTTTAAATGTTGTCTGGACCAGTGTCAAATTTTTTAGTTCTACTTTTATCTTTATAGAAAAGCATACATATAAAGGGGGCAAAACTAGCTTTTTGTGTATTGTGCATACTTACGTGGAAATTTTTTTAAATGAAATGTATAAAATGGCCCTTCCTTCTTACATAAAATATTTTATATGCCATCACAAAGTTAAAACTATTAAATTGTGTATTTAAAAAGTACTGGTAACTGAGTTTTATATTATAATGTTTATACTTTACTTGACTCTTTCACTAAATTAAAAATAATGAAAGTTTAGTAATTTAATATGTCTCATACATAAGTTATTTTTATCAAGCTGAATATTTTTCAAATTTAAAAAATTTTACTTATGCACCATTGTCTACCAGTGTGTAGTATTTATGAAAAGTAAGGTTTTGTGTACTCTAGCATGCAATACCCAAGGAATACTGAGGCCAACTTTTATACAGAAACTAATCAAGCTGATATTTTTCACACCTGGACTAGTTTTTGACCGTTTTGGAAGATGTGGACTTTCATTTTTTAAAGAACACTTTGCATTGGTTTTTCTTGTCTATCTATGAATCTGTGGACTCAAAATAAAAACTTTGTATCACTATCCTTGTAACTGAATGGCTTTCTCTGATGTTCGCGAAAATATTACATAAACAATCTTCCTTTTTTTTTTTCTTCCAGATTCATTGTGCATGACACAATTTCATTTTTTAGTAATGCTGAATGTTTCAAATTAATATATGTAAGAATTATATTGGTTTACTGGGTATATTGTTAAATTGAAAAATAGGGCTGTAAATATGATTTGATGGGAGTCAGAAATGTTTTGTTTAATCAATCTTTGTTGCAGTATAATATGTTATTTTCTTGAGATTTAATTATGTATATTACTTTAAATAATGAATAGGTTGTTACCTAAAATATTTCAATAAATACATATGACATCCAGTACAGTAAGTAATGACATGTAGATGAAAGTGTCTGGCAACATTGCCTTCAGAAAATAATTGAATTAAGTTTAGTTTATAAAGTTGACATGAATTTAGACCAAAAAAGAGACAAAGTTTTTTTTTAAATTTGCTTGTTATGTATGTTGAAATTTCATGCATCAGGTACATTTCTTGAAGCGATGAATGATAAAAACACATTAATTGTTAGAATTTGTTGAGTTTTAATACAATATATTGTGAAATTAATTTTTTCCTTCAGTGAGAATTTTGTTTCTTGCCAGATTTTCTGTTATGTATTAGTAATGTCATTTAGGTCAAATTTGTGTTTTGTATTTGGTTTATTATTGCTTATATTAATAGTCGTGTTGCAAATCCTAGGTTGTAAAGCCATAAATATCTACATTTTACTGAGTTTTTTTTTAAGTCTGTCTTACAATGACAAAGCAATTTCATGATTTTTATTTGAATTTAAGCTTGCTTGAATGTTAATGTGCACCCGGAGATGTTTGTGTTTCAGAAGTTTCATTTTAAGATGATTTTAATTTAGCATACTGAAACTACTCTTGTGTGATTGTATAATGCTGTTAACATGTATTTTTGTAAAAAGTATGAATACAATTACTTGTATGAAATTTTTTGGTAAATGTCTGTTGTTCATTCTGGCAAATATGCAAGGTTAATAATGTTACTGAGGAAAATTGGTTCAAAATGTATATTATATTTTCTTTTTGTCATATTACGCTTCAAGCCATTTAATGTAGAACCAGAAGTATAAGAGGTATTTATAAAAAAATAAGTATAGGATGTGTTTGAAACCATCTATCAGCTACATTAAATTTCATACTCAAAACTGTGGGCCTGTCCTGTATACCTTCTGCAGAGATAATTTAGTTATAATGGTGTCACATTGTGCATGAAGCATATATCACATTGTCATTCCAAGTTTTGATAAACTCCATTTTTATTCTTTTTTTATGTTGTATAATTGTTTACATTGTAATTCAGAGCTGAATTTTATGTTTAGTTAAACATAAATCAGGTATTTTATGACACTCAAATCCTTTTATATATAAAACTGTATTATATAAAAGTCATCACTTTCTAATTTATTGATACCTCTTGTATTAACACGTGTAATTTTTACGCATGTCAAGGACATTATTAGCTATAGAGCTATAATGATTTATGATTTAACAATAGCACTTCAATCCATTTGCAAATGTAAATTTACTAAAAGGACTATGGATTTAATATTGTTACCACAGAATTTCTGTGGTCAATTGGAATAAAATTCTTAAAAAGTGTCATCTGTTTTATTTACTTACGGCTTCTTTGGTTTACTGAACACCACTGATATTTTGTGCCACCTGTCGCATATTTGGAATGCTTACTGGTTCATAAGTAATGCCTGGTTGCATCATTAACTGCCCTAAACCGAGATCCTAAAATATTGATTTAAACATGATCTTCAGTTGGATCCGAGTTCCATTTACAAGTTTTGCACCAGTGTGACTGGTCGAGTTCCGATTATAGATTCCCTGATTGTTTGGAACTAGGATTGGGATGAAACACTGTTTGTGATTGGCTCTCATTTTCTGATGTCATGATGCAACTGTTTATTTTGAAGTTAGGAGAAAATTAATGAGTTTCTGTGAAGATAATCTTTTCAGGCTAGTACGTTTCACTGTATAACCTGGTTGAATGCATTACAAAATTTCCACTGCCATTTTGTGTGATTATTACCACTTAACGAACACTTTTTTCTTTACTTTTAATACTAATATTCTGAAATATGCTGCAAAGTTTTATCTGTTTTAACTAAAGTAGTTGTTTTATGAATTATCTTTATTAAGTGTACGTGATATTGTTTTATGTTATATATTATGTGTTAGTGTCTTTTAGGTGTATTTTCAAACTACATTTATTGGTGAAGCAAAAATTTTGAATTGAGTTTCACTTTTCAACTTGGTTCATGCGGAAAATTAGGCGAGTTTATGATATTCTAAATAGCTTATCTTGTTTTTAGTTGTGTTTGTCTTGAGACATAAGTGTAAATTTTGTTATCTCTTTACAAACCATTAATACTTCAATTGAAGAAAGGCATAATATTTTAAGCCATTGTCTCAATTTATACTTTACCATAGTAAAGAACTACCAAATCCATATTCAAACTATTTATATATTATGAAGTTTATTTCTGATAAATAAAATATATTTTATAGTGATTTGAGAAAATACTCTGATCTTGGATCAAGTCTTTGAACCAACGTACCTATTCGGCAATTCAAAATTAAGGTCATCTGAATCTCCAGTCATGCTCTGAACTTAAATGGTGCAACAGTATTCTGTGGCTATCTTAGATCAAGTTCGGACATGATCTCGGATCGAGCGATGAACTTAAATGGTGCAACTCGCTATATAAGCAATGGTGAGTGTTATTCCACAGAGGAAAGGGTTTATGATTTTTAAAAAACTCTGTCATGTATCTTTCAGCTTTATTGTTATTCTATCTGGTATTTTGCCCATCTCATTCATCTCAGCACTAGCAAGAATGATAAGCAGTAGCCAGAATGGATGGGAAGCTTGTTCCGCAAAGTCACCAACTTCACCTCATGGGGAGGAAAATTTATCATCTTCTTTAAGTGTGAAATGTTCAAAATCTTAGTTAGAGTTTTTGATAGTGAGAGATTTTGTGGTATGAAAGCAATATTTTAACATAAATGGTCATAAAAGAAGATAATGTACTTTTAAGAAATTAAAAAATTCATATAATTTTTAATTTAAAATTATGATTTGGCTAGGTTTGTTAAAATAATTGGTTGATTGAACAAAGTGTTTCTACATGTTACATGTGTACTCACTGTTGTCTGGTTCTTTTTTAAATTGGTGAAGCCCAAGTTTATGGAATGTATTGTAAAGTGTTAATACAAATGTGATTACACACAAAGAGAAGCAGGATGGGAGGTGGTGGGATGCTTAAGTATTTTGTGTTATAATCAGTACAATGTGCAAAAAATTTGATTAAGTTCCTAATTATTTGCTTCATTATATTATTTTTTAATCTAATTTGTTTTGAGCAGGAAAAATATAATGATGTATAGTCAATTTTTAAAACAAACATAAATATCCTTCAATGAAAGAAAATAATATAGAATGTACTTGATAGATTATCAGTGTGTGTTGATAGCTCTATTTTATAGACTTTTGTGTAGAATACAAATATTTAATTGATAAAGTAGCTCATACATAAATATTCTATGGTATACTACTGACAAGTTTCTTTATTTCTTATTAAATAAAACTTTTACTGTAATTCTTGTATCTCTGGGTGCACAATAATTAATATTTTGTAATGTTTATTTTGAAGATTTAATCAATATTTGTATTTTCATAAATATAATTTTAGAATTTAATTTATATAACATATCATACACAATGAAACACTACCTAGAATAAATATTTAAGGTTTAGTTTTGTAATGGTAAAAGCTTGTTTATAATGCATTATTGCATAATTTTTAAAATGACATATTATCAGTCAATATACACACACCTGTTGTATTTAATGTTTCCCATTTTGTAAAATTTTCTTGAATGAAAAAGTTTGTGGAAGTACATCTTTTACAGGTTTCCTGTAAGATGCACTTCATGTTGAGTCATTTCTCCAATGGTTGTATATTTTTTATATTGTACTACTATAGTTTAATATGTTACAAAGCGTGTGCTTGTATGTATATGTGGATGTTTATAAACTAAACTGTATATTATAGTTGACAAAATAATAAAATGTAGCATGCTAAAATGTCAGTGAGAGAAAGAGGAAAGAACTTGGAAATGAAAGCTGTTCGTGAAATTGTAGGAAATACACAAACAGGCTTAGTTTTGTGTGTTTGAAAATTTCAAATCTATTGCACAGAAATAAGAAATAATATTTACATGTGAAGCTGTAGAGTAAAAATAAGGGTATGGTTACATCAATGACTGAACAGTTTAATGTCATTGTATGTTAGTGTGTTAACTGCAAGTTTCAAACAAGAGAATTTTCTCATCACACACGGCAGTAAATAAAGGGTTGATTATATTTTCTTGCTGTATTTTGTAACTTAACTCCGATGCCTTCAACCTACTCATCTGTAATTGTAAAGAAAACATTTGGTTTTGACATGCTTTGAGATTCTTAACAACATGCCTAAAATTATTGAGTCAGTAAGGTAATACTTTTAATTTACTATACAAATACATGTACATTAAATCATTTGCAAGATTATAATTTCTGATACATGTGAAGAGCAAGGTATTAGAGGAATGTTATTTCAAGCTATTTAGCACTAATCATTATTGTTGCTATATCTGTATAACTGTAGCTGTATTTACGGACTCTACGCTGACACAATTTTTTAGTTGGAATTTTTCTGAAACTGTTAGAATTTCCAAAATTTGGTCAATAGTTTTATTTTGTTTGTGACAGTGTTTGTTCATTTGCTGTATACACCAAAACAAGTTTTCAAAATCCCTTGTATAGTGAATTAACACTTTATGTCAAATGTGTTCACACTTCATGTAACCATACTCTGAGCTGAAAATATTCGAGCTTAATTAAGTCCTTGAAATTTAGTCCAGATATTATTAATAAGGCAACAAGATTTTAAAGTATTGTGGAATGTGTGTGTTTTGGAGCAAGTATGTGCCTGTAACTATTCCTATTTGTCCTCTGTCCTCTCTGACATACCACACATATAGGGGCCCCTCCTTCCTGCATAAGATCCAAGTTATTCAGAAACCTTTTGAAACATTTATAGTGATTTTCAAAGAAATAACAATAAAGAAAGTTATGACCCCCATCACTTTTGTTTTGATTTCTCATTTCCTTTGAAAGCAGATGTTTTAAATATTAAGAACAATTGAAAATAGTGTTTAAAATTTTTTTCCAATATACAACCCCAGAAGTAACATATATTGTAAAGCTTATGTTTATCATTAAAGAGATTATCATCAGAGCACTGCGTGAATCATCATGAAATTTTATTCATCTGTTGGTAATACATTTCAAGTAAGTGCAGCAATCATAAAGTTTAATGTGTGCAGCTACATTCATTGCATACTTAAATCCTGTTACTTTTCCACAGGGAGGTAGTGCCTCTAAATGTGTTTTTTGCTGTCCTGCACTGTTTGGCTATTCAAGTGAAATTTTTTGTATGGTTAAGTTGTGAAACATATCAGTATTTTAATGCAGAGTGTCTAAAATATACAAAATATGTTTGTTAATATACATCTCATATTAATAATTTAATTTTTAGTGAATAATTTAATATCAGAATATGTGTATATTTTGAATTATTTTTAAATATTTCTGTGTAAATGGAGCATGTGGCTTACATTGGGGATTTCTTCTTTGGAATACGGTTTCAAGAATTGCATGATGTACCAGTAAAGGGATTTTAATGATGGGGTTAAGAGTGTGCTGTTCACAATGTATGATTTTTTTTAAATTTTGAATGTGCATAACTTATGGCAGTGCAAAATTATATATTTACAGAAGAATGTAATGTGCTTTGCAGTCTATTTTCCAGAGTGTAATAAAATTAGGATAGCAACGTATAAAATATCCCAATTATGTACTGTTATGCATTTAGTTGTTGACATTTTGAAAAGCTATATAATGTTTGTGGTCTCATGTCTGCATACATTTTCATTTCCTTTATATATATATATATAAATCTTCTCAACATGTCACTATCCAATAAGTTTCAATAGGAAAGTTACATAGATGGCCTTTTACACTATACACTCTGTGACTGTAAACGCAGCTTTGTTGGTTAATAGATAAACCAGGAAATATTGTGATTACTAACCAGTAACAATTCAATATTTTATTTATTTACAGCAAGACAGTACAATTCACAATTTAACTGAAAAATAAGGGAATTTAGGAGTTACTGTAATTGACTGAATGAAGTTAGAAATGTTGGCATGGTTAGGATTTTGAGCAATTGCATTTTAACAGAAAGTTTTACCAGGCACATCCCATTTGAAAAGTGACAGGTTAACTTGCTTGCAATAAACAAATAGCACAATAATAATCAAGAGTTTATTGTAAATAGTTCGAAAAGTGTGTATGTCTTTGATTCACAAGCAATTCAATGGTGAGTGAGTGTATATAATTGCAAAAATATATATGTATAATACATGGCATATGCTCTTTTATTTTCAAATAGGCAGTGTAAATTGTTATAGTATAAATTTCAATGCAGTAAACATTGTAACTGAAGATGTCAGTGTATTACAACTGCAGTAATATAAAGAAAATAAATACATTTTTGTATATCTACTCCACTAATAATGCCAATTTACATGCACACAGTTTTTTTTATAGAAAAGTTATTTTGTTGACCTGATAGCATCTGGCCACCTAAAAGACAACTAAATATATTTGTAAGAAAATATATGCTATAATTAACTCTTGCTGCATGTACAGCTAAGAACCTAAAAGACAACTAATTGTATTTGTAAGAAAAAAAATGCTATAGTTAACTCTTGCTGCATGTTACAGCTAAGAATCTTTCAGAAAATTATATTTATTGGAAATTACATTTTTTACTGACAAAATTCTTTGTGTACTTCAGTTTATATCACTGAGTGTAAGAGAAATTTTTTGTGGAAATAAATTGGATGGTGCATTTAAAAATTGGTATAAACATGCTGCATATTTTCACAGATCTGTTGTTTTTATTTTCTTCCCATTTATTGCATTAACACTAGGAAATTTGTTACAAACAGTTAAAGATGTGTGAAAAGCCAGATGTTCCCACTTTGGGTAGGATTAATGTAAGGATGGGCCAATACCAACAAAACTAATTTTCAGCTACCAATGCCGCCAATTAGAGCGATGCGATACCAGTTTTGATGAGCACAATGAAAATTCCCAATATTTGGAAATACTTTTCTTTTACTTAAATTTAAGTCTTCAGTTTTGTGAACACTCTAAGCACTTTGTATTAGGTGTCTACAGCATAGAAATGAAATACAACACTAATTTGAATAATAAATGATAAGATAGACAATTTAACTGGACAGACAACCTTCAAATCTTCAGGCAATCTGATGCTGACGTGGATTTTAGATCTGAGAAATACCATAAATAAACTCAAAATGCATGTTTGTTTAAATCAACAGCTTAAAGATGTCATTAAAAATAATTTATTGAAATCAATTTAATATTAAATATTCACTTGAAATTAAGCAAAAAAAAATTTTATTTGTGTTAATATTTTTGTTTAGTATTCCTTTGTCGGCCGAGCCATTCTCAATTCCTTGGTTAAAATTACAATTGATTTATTTGCGACAGTTCTTGCCAGTTATTACTTGCCGAGTCTTATTCAGACCTTTAACATTCCAACCAAAACTGCAGCAGACAGTTTCCAATAAGAACTAAACCCCTTCAAAATCTAGTGTATTTGTTTTCACTTTCCATCTACAATCACAACACCATAGATTGTTGAATACAGTGTCATAGAGAGAGTGATTTGTTTTCATTGTTTCCAACTTACAAGTGCAGTAAATGCATAATAAGAATACAGTTTGCTTTCTCATTGTTGCCAACTTATGAATGCAGTAAAAAGTATAGTCTGTTTAAGGTAAGGTGAGCACTTTTTAAGGCCCTTCCAAAAGGCATCCCTTAATAAATGTATTTTATTGCAGCATCAAACATTAACTTTTGAGAGTGATGAAATGTATACACTGTTAATTAGTTATATTGCAATGTTTACATTAAAAAGTGGCAGAAAAGTAGAAATTATTGAAAGGAAAAATTTAGCAGGGCCTTAAAAAGTGCGCACTTTACTGTGAACAGCGTATAAGAAGAAAATAGAATGCAAAACACTTTTCTGGAATGTACTCAATAGTACCAGTTCTCAATTATCTGCATTGTTTTGCATTCACATAGTGTTCAAAAACGAATGATGCACACAATCTTTCGAAATGTACCAGCAAGAAATACGGTAAACAGGAACAAATCATCAAAAAACAATTGTTCCTAATATATTTCGGTTTCGGACAGGATATCTGATTGATGGATGTGGTAAATTAATGCTTTATGTGATGTAGCCTGTCAATTTATTTAACATTGGGTTAAATAAATTAGTGCTACTAATATGTGAATAATAATCTGTCAATAATGTCCAGATGTCGCCGATGCCGATGGTCATGGTATCGGTCGGTTAATAGGTATCAGCATCGGCTCATCCCTAGATTAATGTTGATGTAATGAATTTGACACAAAATGGATCTAGCTGCTCTAACCAGTTAGCATGGGGAATGCAGCAGGTGAGGTAAGTTGGAAATGGAAAAGCAGGGGAATAAATATTGGGAATAGAGTTAATTATCATCATGAAGAAACTCCCAATTGTAGTATCCACCATACTTGTTCCTACTGATTCACATTCAGAGAATTCCTGGGATGATTAAACTAGGGGTCATGTAAAATTAAGTGTGTGGATGTGTTGAGTTGTATATATAGTGTTGTGTTAGGTGTGAAAGAAAAATGTATTCTTCGGAATGTTGACCTCGCACGACTAGTTTACTGGATAGGACATTTTTGAATGTTCCGCCCTACTGGCTCAGTTGTGCCCTCAAGACTACACTGTCATCCTCTAGGCTGTTGTTGGCCAGACTGCATTTCCTGTGCAGTTAGTTGTGGACCATCATGGTGGTAAGCATGCAATAGAGCATGAATTCAACCCATAAAATAGGAATTATATAGGTTGGTTGTTACTTAAATATAGGGACATTCTTCACGACAAAAGGGGGTGAATACATATGTACAAAATACCATCTAAAGTATGTCCCAAGGGGCGTAAAAATCCCTTGAAGTAGGAGCCAAAAGACTATGCAAATGCACTTTCTACAAAAATAACCTGTAGCCTATGGCTAACAAGTTAACGGGCAAAGATCTATCTGTTTCATGTCGGTCATCATCATCAAAATACATTGTGACAAAGATAGGGGTTGCAACACTGATTTTGCAGAGCATTGTGTCTTGGTGACTTGATCACTTTCGTGTGGCAGGTTGTGAAATCACACATTGAAATAAACTGAAAAAGGTCTCGTAAATCAATGCCTTAATCCCATCAATTTCTGAGGAATAAATGCATACAGAACACAACCACCAAAAGAGTTTGGCCAGGCACTTAGGGAAAACTCATTGTTGCAATGAGCAGAAGTCACATAGCGTACTACACTACAAATTACCATTTTTGTGGACTGAACATTAAATTAACAGCATTAGGTAAGTGTGGATGGTATTCAGACGTAAAATGTCTGCAAATATAGGGTTACAGCCCCTATTTTTGTCATGATGTATTTCACTGATGGTGACATATTTCATGGATAGTAGATCTTTGTCCATTACCTTGTTATCCAGATGCTATGTGTTTATTGCAAATACTTCTTGTAGAATGTGCAATTGCATGGTCTTTTGGCCTCTATTTCAAGGGGATATTACTGCCCTTGGGATGCACTGTAGATTGTTTTGTATATTCTGTTATGAAGAATACATGGGTAGGCAGAGTTTGTCCCCTTATATAAGAACTTTTCTCTATATTTACCAGTACTGTTGCAGGCAAAATACTGAAATAATTGTTTGGTTATTAACGATGCACAGTTATCGTGTCAAAAGCACCACCACACAGTGCCCAAGTGCTTCACAGAGCCTGATCTCTAACAAGGTCACAGCAGTTATGGACTACAGTGGAAACTCTATCCATGGAATTTCAGGGGACTGAAATAAAAATTCTGTAGTGGTGGACATTCTGTAAATGTGGACTTGACATATTATATTAGTCACCCAAAAAATAACCAACCTCAATAAACGTTACGTCGAACACATTGATAAGCCTATGTTAGGTATTTGTCAAGTTTAACTAAAATAAAACAATGCAAATGGGAATATTAAACAAAACTTTTCCAGTACACTCACACTCAAACTTATTAAAAGCCTCTTTTGAAATCACGTGCACAGAAATATGTATTTTGGCATGTATAGGCCATGTGTGTATAGACAGCACCAGAAATTTTTGATGAAAAGTTAGCCATAATTAATGTTTCAAGTATAGGACGCACTGAATTAATGTATTCCAGTAAATATTGTTGAAGTTATGATTCCGTACAAACAGTAAATTCCAACTTAATTTTTCTCCTTCAAAATTTGTATTATGTTGCAATCACAATCACTTCACTTCCCCGCTTCCTGGTGGTAGGAGCAAACAGCCTTGGGTTTAAACCCATTCAGCCAGTGTCAAACCCAAGGTACGCAGCATCAACGTACATGAGAGAACAATCTCATCTCCCGATACTAACCCGTAACCTAAATGCACCTCTTGTTCCAGTGAAGAAATACATGGATAAGCTCATAGATCTCCATGTCAGACATATAAAGTTGAGTATAGAGGTGATAAGGACTTAAAAAAGCCACATTCCCACCGAAAAGCATGGAAATTGTCTCTGCCCACCATGAGGGTGCACTGAAACAGAATATGATTGATATCTTCAATGTTTGCTCCACAGTCGCAGTGGATGTCTTCACAAAGAGAAATATGGTGCAAATGCGCCTTTAAGTTTCCATGATTTAGTCGCAACCTGGAGAGTGTAGTAAAGAATCTGCGACTACTGCGATGAGTCAAGAACCAAGGAAACAGTTGAAGGTGCGGTTGGATACGTCTGTAAGGACCATCACCTTTTGCCACGAGCCACTGCTACTTCCACAGTTTTCTCACAGAGGTAGGCCAGGCTCAGGAGCCCCGCCGTATGTTATTTCTCCAGAGGCAAAGGTGAGCGACAAGCCAGTTTGGCAACAGAATCGACCATTTTGTTGCTGCTAACACCGAGATGACTAGGAAGCCATGACAGAATAAACACACATCCCCTGTAGGGAGGTAACAAGTAAGGCATGCTTGATCTGCAGAACAGTATCATCGTAGACAGAAGTGTGCAGGCAACACTGTAAGGCTTGAAGAATGCTCTGTGAATCTGTATAAATCCAACATCTCTCATAGTTGCTGGTAGAAGCATAACGTATCGCGTGAAGAATCGCATAAGCCTCCGCATAAAAAAATGGATGCAGTAGCCATGAGCTTGAATATCCCTGTTGTCTTTCGCGAAGGAGCAAAATAGGCACAAGCCGTCGCATCGACAGTCTGATAACCATAAGTAGAAATATGCAGATCCTCAACTTGGCGATCCAAATGGCAGTTATACTCGACGACGACTTCCGTCTGAAGGAGTGTGTCTTTAGTGCCATGGTAAAGAGAGACGATAGCAGGTCGATAAGAGACAGATTCAAAATTCCGCAAGTAATGTAGTGGTTTTGAGCATAAAGGAAGATCAGCGACACTTTGCACAATGTGTTCTATGGGATGTAAGGCAAGTGAATCCAAAAGTCGATGACACAGATGCTTCGTGTAACTCAACTTGATTCAATACTTCGTAGCAATGTAATATTGATGCAGGGAATACGGAAGGATGTTGGCTTCGACATGCATAGCTACTACAAAAGTGGAATTCATCAGACCAAGGCATCTACCCAAACAGATGTTTTGTAACCTTTGTAATGTGGTCGACAGATGCAAACTAACACGTCTCATAAACAGGGATCCATAGTCTATGTATGGGCGTATGAACGAGGTATAAATAAGGAGCAACATCTTCGGATCAACACCCCAGCCTTTAAAATAGAGATCGTAGCATGTACTCTGGCAGTAAGATGCTTTATCTGCAGGAGCCAGTTCAATTTTGAGTCGAGATAAATGCCCAAATAATTATATGAGATCACAAGTGGAAGGTTGGTATTGGCGTAGGTGGTCGTGACTCCATCCCCTTGGATACATTTTCTGGTGAACAAAAGTATTTTGGTCTTCTCCGGGCTAAGAGCAAGATTCTTCGTCTCAAGCCATAACTCAAAGAGACTACAAAGACCTATCGAACACATCTTGTCCGGTCAACAAATCAGCATCCTCGTAATATAGGATATCATCAGTATACGTCAAGCTATGCACTCGTGGCCCAATGTTAAAAGTGACCCGCTAAATATAGAGGAGGAACAGCAAGGGGCTCAAAATACCACCCTGAGGCAGCCCAATGTAATGTGTTCTGCCAGTAGAGAACTAATTGCCAACCTTGACATGACTAGTATGAGAAGTGTAGAAATTGTGGATGAGACAAACAAGAGGTTCAGGGAGCCCTAAGAACTTCGATTCGTCAAGCAAGTTGGGGAAAAGAACGAAATCATAAGCAGAGGACATATCCAAAAATATGGAAAATAAAATTGACTTGCGTGCAAACGCCTGTTTCACCCTTGACAGCAAAGTGGCAACAGCATCCACCATGGACCACCCTTTCTATAAACCAAATTGATCCGGACGCAACAAAGAGTTAACCTCGAGCCACCACGCAAGTCTGAGGTTAAGTATGCGTTCAAAGGTTTTCTCTAGAGTGGACATGAGAGTAATGGGGCGAAAAGTCTCTGGCTCATATCCAACTTCGTTTGGCTTCTTAATGGGAACGACGAGCCGTAGTTTCCACTGTGACAGAATCTTCCTCGTATGAAGGACTTCGTTGAAAATAGTCTTGAGACATGTGTGGCCTAAGGCAGGCATTTCCCGTAGATGCTTGTAGGATATGCCATCTATGCCTGATGCTGTCGAACTGTGCCATATGGAAAAAAGGAGTTCGTCATCTGTGATATCTGACATAAAGATGCCTTGAGCCAAGCAGAACCCTCCTATCCATAGTAGCAACGTATTCAAGAGGCACAACGTCAGTGGGAAGAGGAACATAATCGGGTTCAAGCATTTGTGAAAACCAGGGAGCGTGGACATGGGAATGTCAGAGGTCACAGTAGAGAAGACGCTGCCCTTCAAGCTACGAATTTTATTCCAGACTTTACGAGATGGTGAATCTTTGGTGATAGTGGAGCAAAAACATCGCCAGTGGTCCCTTTTAACCGACCGCATAACTTGCCGGAATTTGGCATGGTCTCTCAAGTAATGTAAAAAGTTATCCTTGGTGCTAGCGTGACAATAGTTGCGAAGAGCTGTTTGCCACAGAGATTGTTTCACCAGGGACATTTAGCACGTCGAAAGAAACCACCAGTCGCCCTTGCTGGGATCGATATGCTGATGGGTTCCTAGATGACATGTTCGAGATGATCACACTGGCGTTGAAGAGAGGCGAAAGAGGTTGGTTCTTCATGTAACCTATGGGTCTGAGACTGTATGTATACATCCCAGTACGTCTTTCGATAATAAAAACAGAATACCAAAGCCGAGAGTACCCATGCAAGGACACAGGAGAGGCCAGCATCTTGGGCAATAGATGGATAAGGATGGGAAAATGATCACTGCCCAAAGGATCGGTGTCAATCCCCCAATGGAAATTGTGCACAATTGTAGATAAGCAAATGGTTAAATCAAGTGCCGTACTACGTCGCTCATAGGAGCCCATAAAGGTGTGGTGGCCCATATTAAGGAGAGAGAATCGGGAATTCAACACTGAGTTAGCCAATTGGGCCCCAGCTCGGTCGACGATAGAGTCACCTCAGACAGTATGGTGGGAGTTAAAATCGCCACTAATTACAGCATCATCAGGTAGGGAATCAAACAACAAATCCCAATAGTGCTCGGTGACAGAGTGTCTGGGCGGTACATACAAGGAGTAAATATTAAATTTCTTCCCTACCATTTGAATCACACAGCCCACAAGCTCAATTTCGGGATGTGCAAAATCAATGAACGCTGGAGTAGATGAAATGTATTTCGATACAAGAACAGCCACACCATGGATATAAGTAGATGCATTGCCATAAAAACGATAGCCGGAAAAGAATGCTCGTCGATCATCAAAATGAAGGTGTCTCTCTTGAGGGACAATAACTTCAAGGTGGCGTGTCATCGCATAATGTTGCAACTGTTCCCGCTCCTGAGTAAGAGAGTGACAATTCCACTGCAAAATGTTCATTTTACGCTGGAGGAAGTAACTGAGAAGCAATAGCCAAAGAAGCTTGTTCATGATAAAAATATATATGTTGCAATGTTTACAAATGGATCTCGGTCTGCAGAAAGGAACCAACCCACAATACAATGAAACCTAGAAAATTGGAGTTGAAGATAAACTTCAATAATCAATTCACAAGTTAAAATTGACTGCCAATATTCACAACCGCCATTCTTACTTGATCACAAAATATTTATATCCAATTTTCAGAAAACAGTATGTAGTATTTCTCATTATATAATAATAACTAATGATGTATTGTGAGCTGGTTCCTTTCTGCAGAATGGAATATTCGTACGTAATTTACTCTATTGTATGATCCAAGTAACGTAATGTAATAATCAATAAAATAATGCAATATGTAAACAAACTTTTACGTAAGTAAGCAACTGTTATAATATGTTTTATGCAGTTACATATAAAACTACTAGAACAATACAACTTTCTGTACGTCGTGAAGAGTGACTAAGTGGTTTGTGCTTCATATGAGCCAAGCTCCCAATATTTGTTATACAGTTCTTTTCTGGCTTCTGTTGGCAGTTTCTCATTGCACTTTTGTGAGCAATTGCATTGGTAATCTTTGAAGGATTTCACAACTTTTACACCTTTGTGACTGTAATGTTCTTTGTTTCTATTTCGTTTTTCTTTATTTACTTTTTTTGGTGTTTCATATTTTCTCTTACGACCTCGTCTTGGTCGTGGCTTTTGTACAGAATCAGGGCATATACCATAATCCTTTTCTTGATTTTTCGATATACAAAGCTCAATAATTTTTCTGCCTTTGCTTAAATTTCCCTTTATCTAGATCTACAATCACTTAAAAACACATTTAGCATGCCTAAAACACCTAAACAATCTGTATTACAGTGTACGTTCCTAAGAATATATAACTAATAGTATTTGTGTGTCAACAAAATAATGAAACAACTCACATGTTGCTGTTCTGTTGAATATAAATGTACTGTAATTCAATGTTCTGCAGTAAAGAACCACCCCACATGGTTCCTTTCGGCAGAATGTAATTCTGCCAAAGAGCATTCAATGTTATTTTTTAACAAAGTACAGACGACAGAACAATACGGCTTTAGGTTGGATCTTTTCATCAGAATGTAGAGTAAGGTGTAACGATTCAGTTTACATGTTAGGTTCATTTTTTACAATTTGGTGGGTTGATTCCTTTCCGAAAAAAGCGGTCCGAATATACATTGCAGAATTATTAGTCTACAAATGGTAATGTGACTTGGGAAAGCAAAACCATGGCAATATGTTACACAAAATTGCATCTATCAATGTGCATTTGTGGCGCTGCAGTGGGCGTGTGAACTATGCCAGATATCTTTCTCTTGTACAGCAGATAAATTATTTTCGCATGTATGTCTTCAATATTGTGATTAATAAAGTGCAGTGAATAGGATTAAATTAATTTTGCGTTGCCATTTTCTACTTTCTGGGCATGTTTATTAGTGTTACATTTATACATAATCCATTAATAATTTTCATTACAAAATATTCAAAGGAAAACTTGTGTGTTTTATTGACAACGTTGCATTGTGAATCAATATCTCAAAAATATGGCACCGCTGTTTCTTTCTGTCAATCGTTTCTGACATGGCTGCTGGAAACATTAAAATTGTTTGCCAAACAGCTAATAAAATTCTACAATACATATTTCATATGCATATGTATTGTATTTCCACATTTTTTCAGTTCTGTAAATATATTATGTGTAGTCTGAGACATTATTATTTTTCGTGGTTACAAAGTACGAGTTAGTGCTACACATCGTGACGAAATTAACAACAGGTTATTTCGGAAGTTGTAAATTACATAAATAGGACTTAATCCAGGGAGATAAGACATATTATAAAATAATGTGTGTTGAAAATGTATTTTATTTATGTTATCTATTATTATTACTTGTGCATGTGTAAACAGTGTATTGATGCATGCCGCTTTATTCATTCTTACTCAATAACTACAACTCATCAACCACCAGGTATTTTACATAACTCGAGGAAGGGTCGGACACAGAGTAATTCACGACGATCAATGCAAGCTTTCCGAATGAAGAAACCCACTGGTGATGCCGAGGTCGAAGGGCCTGCCTTAGCCCTCCCTCTGGCAGTCACTCCAGAACAAGGGATGTCGAGCAACAGAGACACCGATGCCCTGATCGAGACTTCCGAACGAGAGGAAGCCCCATAGGTGCCACCGAAGTTGAAGGGCTGGTCTTAACCCTCCCTCTGGTGGCCACTCCAGTACCATGGATGTCGAGCAACAGAGACACCAAGCCCTGAAACATCCTGTCCTGCGGGTAGGAACCCATGTAGTCGATATCGAGGACCAAGCCTTGTCACTCCCTCGCACTGCCCCCGTCGTTCTAAGGATGTCGAGCAATGGCGACATAGACGCCCAGAAACATCCTGTCCTACTGGTAGAAACCTGTGCAGTCGAGGTCGATTACCCATGCTCTCCCTCGCACTGCCGCCACCATACCAAGGACGTCGAGAAAACGAAGACACCTATGTCCAGAAACGCCCTGCCCTTCGGGTAGGAATCAGTGAATTCGAGGTCGAGGGCACAGCCTTGTCTCTCCCTCGCACTGCTCCCAGCAGATGTCAATCCAGGAAGTCAAACCAACTGACGTGTACCAGAAGTCCATGTATCTCTTGTGCCCATTTGTACCACCGCAGAAGCATCAACCACACAGCAATACCAAACTAATCAGTGCAGGTCGACAAGAATGGCGTTTACACTTTTCTTGCTGCCTTGAAACTCGTGGTCGGCGAGCCACCATATTTTTAATTTATTAGAAGCACGAGTAATCTCTCATAATAAATTGTTATGTGGCTCGAATGGGTGTTTTCCGTGAAGTCACGACTGTTATTTGCAACAGCCATTGGAGGGAACACTGGGATAAGCGGTGCCACTTTATCCCAAGGCTTTTCAATGTGCGCGATGTCGACAAGCCTCGTGGCTGAATACGGAGTGCGACATGGCTCCAAGAGGTGTCAAAAGATGGGGAATAATATTCCCGGCATAAGTGCAGAGTGACGAGCGGCTCCCTAGCAGCATTCATTAATTAGAGTAGTTGCAGTCAATTTCAGCAACTACTGCACCATAGTTAATTAGGGAAGCCGCCTGTTTTGTCATAGAGAGTTACCCAAATCTCACAAAGGACTTGGCATATCCCCTCCCCTTTTCAGTGAAATGCATGTGTAGTCACAGGAAATGAAATGCATTTGCATTATTCAATTTTTCGCCATAATGACATACGCCGATATATATATGTATTAATTATAAGAGAGTACATGTAATCATCCATCGTGAATCAGCCACATAAGGCATAATTTCATTTAATATCACCCTATAAGTGCGGTAACATACCTGTGACATCACATTCTTAGCCATATCTGAGGCTCCGGCATTCACGGGTATGTCATCAACATGTTTTTGGTAATTAGTAATAATTATGTACAGTGTTAACTTCTTTAATCATGCAAGTTATGAAGTTAAATTTTTTCATGATTGCATTTTGGCTCCGGGCTCGCCGAGCTTCGGCGAGGCCGCCACCATGTTCTTCAGTCAGACTTCAGCATTCGGATGACCGGCGGTACAGGCGGTAAGCTCCTGCGTACTCCCCTCGGCTCTTCAATTTAGGCTGTATATTTTTCCACGGCAATAGTTTAACTTAGTACAGAAACATTTAACTTCGTTCTTATGGCCGAGGGGAGACCTTTCTGCATCCTGAGGTAATGTTCCAGGTCTTCACACATTGGGACACGTTTTTCATTTAATCGTCACTTAAGGCCGTCGCCTTATTTTGCAGTATCGACCACCAGCAGGTCTGGAGTGTTGGGTCCGCTTTTCAAAGGGTAGCATTGATTTTCAGCGACATTCTGTTGTACCCTTTCAGCAATAAAACTGTGACACATTGACAAGACAGGTTTTATTGCATTTATTCTCCTGAGTACATCGGGTACTGCGCCCTATAGCAGAATCATTAAATTGTATTTTCAGTGATACATATTTTGCTTTTACAGGGCCTGCCTCCCTTAAGCAGGATAAAATCAGTGTTAGTGTCGGCATGCGAAGTGGCCGACAACTTCGTCCCTTAGAAAAGGATTTGGAATGTAATCAATGCATTTTAATTTATAATTAATTTAAACTCTCCTTCAAATTGACAGCGTATCCAGAGTTCGTCACAGGCCATCGGCTGTACGACCCCATCATCATCATTCACTCTGCCCGGCGCGGGCAACATCTTTAGTTCCTATCCTACACCTGCTGCCAGGTGGGACATGAATACTACACAAACTTTGGGGACAGGCCACGTCACAACTCATAGTTCCCTGGCAATTGGCGGCCCACAGACGACTGCAGCCAGGGGCGATACCTCAGCACCAGCCGACTTTCAGTGGAGGATAATTGCTGCCCGTGATTCTAAGAATGCTTTGGTGCCAGGAAGTTACAGAGAATTCCCATTCCCTTGGAGTCTGACGTCCTGTTACACTTGGCAATATCCCATACACGTGGCCCTTAGGAAGCAGAGACATATGGTGAAGAACAAGCCCACCAACATGTAAGTGCTGTACTCTGTAAGTAGAGACGTACATGGGTAGCTGTAATTAAGCTAACCCTAGATAGTGCTATTCAAGGACTCATCATAGCTCTAGAATAGCATAAGTATACGGATAACCACTGGATAAGAATAGACAGTGAGCGTAACGCAAGTTTTACATCTTCCAGACACTCACAAAAGTGCTATCAAACAACTAGGAATCACATCTAAACAGCCGCCACTAAGCTGTGTTATAAAATAAACCCGGTGACAAATTTTACCAATAAAACATTCAGGATGCTCACCAAAGTGACAATTTAATAATTGAAATTTTTTTGCACCAGTGTGATGTTTTGTATGCCAACGATCCCTTCGAGATCAGGACACAAAACTCTTTCTTAGAGCATCCATGAAGATTCAATGAAATTTGCATAATCCTGTGGTACATGTTTAGGAAATTTCTGTTGTTTACTTTGAAGTGATTTGTGTACCTTGTTATACCGACCATAAGTCGAACCTAAGACTCTGATCCACAGAGCTTCCATGAATTCTCTCGGATACAAACAAGGTACCATGTAAATTATTCTGAATTCATTGATGAGCCTCTTGTTTGTGTATTTTTTGGCCATCTCCTTGCTTATAGATGTGCATGTTAAATTAATTTATTGAAGGGTACTCGTCTGTAAAGTTAGCTAGCCAGCCAACCCGGGTAATGGAAGGCCCGAGGTTGGCAACCTTCTATTACGTCATACGTAACTGTTTTACTTGCTGTGACATGCATAGATTGACCAAAAGATGGTTACATTTCTTAAACTTAATACACCACAGCAGGTAAAGATAGTTCATACTCCACCCCCGCCTTCCACGAGAAAGGCTTGTAAATACATTTTTTCCCAGTGTCCTTTTCAACATGCCATTGTTTTATGTAATTTCTTTCCACAGAGTATTGTTGTACATATTATGTAATAAGTAACCACAACTCTATGCTGCCTAGTGTCAACAGCATGTATAATAACGAATATTGTGGACCACCCTGAAATCGCATTACCCTTAACAATAATCCTCACCACAGGGATGGAAACACAATACCAGACCCTCGCACCGGCTTGCTGGGCGAGGAGAAGAGGGAGAGCCAGCATGCCAGGAGCAAGACAGAACTAATGACTTTGTTTCACACGACGTGCCGCTGAGGCCTGGCAGCTCCAACACGCACAGAGAGAGAGAGAGAGAGAGAGAGAGAGAGAGAGGAAACATACAGCTGCCAACCGACCAGAACTTCAGGGGTCCACATGAAAAATCCCAATTTTTTTTTTTCGCTTCTGCTTCAAGATTCGAACTTCCAGAGAATAGTACTACATTCCCCGCACCCCCATCGACTCGCCAGACGAGCCTTCATCCCGATGGAGGAGAGGAAATGCATGCATACTGCTCTCTTGATTATTACTAAATGACCACTATTCATCAAACATGGTGTATGTTATGTAACCCAAAGAAGGGTTGAACCCAGAGTAATTAACGAGTGCCTAAATAATCACTCCCAGCCTAGGGAGTGATTACAGACACGTGAATAAACCAAGTAACTCCATTTACGAGTACCAGAAGAATCACCTGTGTTGTTGAGGGCGATTCTAGGCACGATAATGGGATGTTAGCAAGCAGTCAAGAAACACGCCCCCCTCCCGCCCTAGACAATCACATGCGAAGCGCAACAAGTCACACCAAGCCATCATCTTCCATGAAGCAGCCCGAACGTGGGCAAAGCCTGCCGAATCCGAGTGTCGGACAGAGCGGCAGCCACCCCCACCCCGGCCTCGCACTAAAGGGACATCATGAGGCGACGTCACACCTCCCATCCCAGTTGTAGCATGAACTAACCAGCGCACTATGAATGCCAGTGTGTGCCCGGAGATGCCAGTTATCTTCACTGGTATATTGCCTCTACACTTTATGTGCTGGGGCTCTCTACTGAGACTTAGGACCTCACGGCCCTCTCCAAGAACTCCAGAGGCTTCAGCATCAACTGCCAGCAGCTCCAGAGGCTGCCACCACCAACAACCAGAATCTCCAGAAGCTTCTGCAAGCAGCTCATGAGATTGCTACCTCAAACCTCCAGCTGGTCTGGAAGCTGCTGTTGACGGCTACCAGCAAACTTCAGAGGCTCTCAAGAATCTACCAGATGCTCTCTAACAGTAAGCTTTTAGACCTCTGCTCAATGTCTACACCAGCAACAACACTTCCTGTTTTCCTTCCTCCTGGTTCGACGACCACCACTACTTCTGGTAGTGGTAACTACACCCACTGCCCTTATAGGTAGTGGCCCCTTAAGTCTCTTCTAGACACCCCATTTTAGAGCAGCTGCGATGGAGTGGTTTTTATAGCAGTTAAAGTCATCCTATACCTAGATAGATTAGGAGCAGGCCTCCTTCACCTGTATTACCTATGCCATTTTGTTGGCATCCCCTTTTTGTTTTCATACTTCTTGTGACTTTCGTAAGTTATATCCCTTTTTTAGGTATTAATTTAGTTTGTATGTGTGGCAAAACCCAAGTGTTCAGTTCCAGCATTGAGTTGTTTGCTTTTGTTATACTGTTAAGTATTCGTATATGAATTGTTAAATACTTGTAGTCATGTTGTGAAACAATTTTATTTATGTATGTATCTGTGTAATTCAGCAATGTTCACTGCTTCATTAATTTTTTTGTATTTCTTGCAAAACTTGTTAGAGGAAGTTTAACTTGTGTCTTTTCCTAAGCTAAATTTAGAAAAATTGCATCTTGTGATTGTGTGCCACGTTCATCCCCCTCCCCCCCCCGCCCACAGTTCCTCACAATCCTTTCACAACCCATTCGCTGCATCACTACTTCAGCGAGTCGACATACCAGTGTCACAATCAGAAAGTTTTGTACAGTGTTTTTAGTGAAATATTGTGTATTTTTATTATGGCCTCTTTAAAGTATGTTTGTGTTGACCCTGTGTCACATGTGCGCCGCAGCGACCTTGCACACACATGGATGCGTTTGTTTACCTTTTTGTGTTCGAGATATATTTTTCAGTGCAATTTATATTTTGAAGGATAATTCGTATTAAAGATGTTTTGACATGTTGTATTAATAATAATAAGGTACAGCAAGTACCATGTGCAAGTGATGCACACCATTTCGTATATAAGAGGGTAATCGATTACGTGTTGTGTTTTGACAGTTGTATTTGTTTTTATAATAGTGACTTGTGTTTCCTTTCATGCACTATAGTTCACTGTAACACTAGCGTACGTCGTTTGCTATTCTCACAGGAAGCTTTCAGATATAATAACAAGAGGGTAATGTTGTGGTTTTGCAGTGCGTTGACATACACATCTTTTGTACACAAAGGACACCAAGTGTTATTCCTCATACACCAACTGCATTAGCGTGCAGAAACCAAACGCAGTTTCCACATTTTGAATTCCACACACGGGAAAGTATGTAAATAACGTGTTTGTTATATTTTTTTAGTGATATTTTCATGTTGCCAAACGTAACCTTACTGGATTATCAGGCCAGGCCCCAGCGGACAACCCATAACAACATGTCACCGGACTTTGTCCATTTACCTTATAACAACACCGCCATTTTACATCACTGGGACGCTACTCCCTCAGCGCGGGGGTAGATCGGCTCCTTGTGAGGAACCTTGGCCACCCAGTTGGTTATCAATTAGTTTGCGGAGGCGAGGAGAAGCTAACCCCCGCCCCCCTCCTCACCCATCAAACTTACTTCAAGCTGCAAAGCAACATTATTGTACAGGATTCCCAGGGTAGCGCCTGGGAGCTGTTTCCATAACTGTTTTTTACTCTCTTTTTCCCTGCCTGTACGGGATAAAAGAGAGTGGTGAATTTAATTGATTTTATCAGCGCGGAATTTTAAATTTCAGGACTTGTGAAGTACTGTCACGAGCTCCCTGTGAGAGAGCTAGCGACAGTTTGGTATAAAAAGCGGAGGTTAATAGCCAAATGAAGTTAAATATTCGATAAAAGTAGCTTTCCCATGACTGGAGTGGCAAGGGTTTATATAATTAAATTAATTATATGTATATGATGTGAATTTAAGTTTCGCGAAAATTTAAATCAGTGTTATTGGTTAAGTTTTTGTAATTACTTCATATCTCATATGTTATATTCAATTAAATAATCTAATTGGTGTGTGAGTGCATGTCTGAATGTACCGTGACGAGCGGCTAAAAGTTAAGTAAAACATGTTAACTCGGGGAAGTCCGAGAGCGATATGGCTGGCGCGATGCTAGCGCCAACTAGTCCTGCCACAAGGTAGATTTTTGTCCCGGACTGATCGGAAAACTCCGGCCAGTTTCGGGGCCTTTTTGCTATGAAATCGGGCGGTATAATTGCGTTTAATTTCGCTCGTCATAGTGAGTAATGTAAATGTAAAGTGTTTCGGAGTCGCTCCAGTACAGAGTAGGGGAAATTGGCATATGCGGGTCTAGTTGACGGACTAGGGGGCCGCAAATGACGCCATGGCTTCGAGAAGTAGCCAGGTTCTCTCATGTTTTTCTGTGATGTTGCCTTATAACAACAGAATGGTGATTTTGTTAATTTATATTTTTAAGTGTTTTTGTTACAAAAGAACATAGTGCGAACAAAGAGGCGTTCATAAACTTCACTCACAAATGAATTTGGAACCACCATTTAAATAAGAGCCATACATGTTCAATGAAAACACATATATTTTTAGGTGATGTGAACGCACCGTTCAGTTGAACTTCTCTGGCCATCAGAATGACAACCAATCTGCCGCATATTGCACCATATATGGTGAATCGAACAAGTCCCAGAGTGCTTTGGTATGAGCCACCGAGGATAACATTTTTCTTCTGTGACCCAATCTGCATATCTCACAATGGCCATTTTGTTGATATACAGCAACAGGGAACTCTTGCTGTAAATGAACAAACTGATAGTCACTGCATCCCAAATTAAGCCAGGGTGGTTGGGCGCAACAGTTATTGGAGGTAGGGTATGAGCTTCCAGCGCAGCAGTGGATTTGCTAGATCAATTGTGCATCGCTTCAACATGCCCTGTGGCTGATGCATCGAGTGTGTGCAGCAAGTGTGGAACTGATTAGGTTAGGGATTAGCATACCCAGTTTGAGAATTAGTTTCCATTCGCATGGAAGTGGGGTTAGTAGTGTCCTCTTTGTAGTCGTACAAATTGAAGTTATACATAGCACCTTTTAGCACTCAGTGCATCTCATACTTCATATCATGGGATGCAATGCACGTTGTCACAGGACATTCTTTTATGCACCAGCACACCTGTGGATTCAAAGAGCAATGCTCCTGCCAGCAGAACTGTTTGCACAGAGAAATAAAACGGTATTAAGAAAAAGATTTTTAATTCACAAACATGTTAATTTAAGAAATGCAATGATGTTTATAGAGTTTGATGAGCAATTTAATTCATGCCCCGGCCATCTTGAGGGCTGGTCGGCGCTTTGCTTGCAGTCTGTCTCCGCCACCAGAATAAGTAAGAAGCACGTTCGTCGCACACTTTGTGCGAACCCTCGGTACAACAACTTTCAGGCGGCAATAATTTATCTTATCAATAGACGTAATGTACAGGAACCTTTTATACAATTCTTAGAGCCAATTGGGCAACAGCACTTTTTCTTAAAATGTAATGTAAATTAAGTTCATTGGCTTTTTGCCAAATTGCAGTTTTGGTTACTGACAGACCTGAGCATCAGATCCGTTTCAACTTAGGAAGATGTGCAAATTACGTTCTTGTACATGAAAGGCAATAATAAAATGTGTGAATGCAGAGTAGCTTCAGTGTTCGATGAGTTAAGTGTTGCAATTATGGGACCGACACCCATAAATGTCAAACAAGAGCTGTGTTTTTTTATTAAGTGCTTGCCAGGGGCCGACATCTGGCAACTTACAATGGAAACATATGATACCATTATTAGCATCAGTGTTGCCTATCACAACGAACCACCGACAACTGCACCCACAAGACGGTGACTCCAGGGACACCGTGTTGGCCGTCGGCACACGACCGCAGCCAAGCAACAGCTCGACTGAGCTTGGCGCCCGTGTACATCAACTCGCCCCTCTTGGATAAGAGGCAGGGCGAAGTCACCTTCAACACCTCCCCTGAGAGTCCGCCCATATCATAGGTTAAGGAGTAAGGCCGCAGATATCTAGGACAACCAAGTTAGATGGTCTGTAATTTCACGTTTTAAATGGCATGTGTTTTATTTTACTCTTTTTGTAAGTGTTATACGTAAATCAGTGAGTGCTAACATCATTCACATGGCATCTTTCCCATCATTTAACATATTTTTATATCATCATTATTTTTCATTGGATCACGAGGAAAGGTTGCACTTGCAGCAGCTCTTTCACGCTGCCATCTTTAGTAGTCTACCGGTACTCTCATGCTGCAGACGACCATGTCGGCCTCTTCGGGCCCATCACCGTTTTTCATCAATCATGCAGTGGCAATAGTTGAATTTTATATCTGGAACAGTAATTTTCTATTCGCTTCAGACCAGGGATTGAGCTTTGCCACAGTATGGGCCATTTTGTACATGGCTGGATCTTAATTTTTCATCTAATTACCATGTAGGCTCTCACACCTTTTGTGCAGCATTCGCGCCCTCCTGCATAATGAAGGATTTGTATCTTCAGTGCCTCATATGAGGGTTAGTAAAATTAATGTTTGTATGAATAAGATTCTCTGACTTTTTTCTTGGGGCGCGTCTCTACCCGCATAAACAAGTGTTTCATGGTAAATGTAACAAAGATGTGGGTTGGCCAAAACAATTCCTCGGGAGTGAGTGGCATTCTAGGGGAGGCCTACAGCCCCTAATAGTCTAGGCATGATTGTATTAAGCTCTACCAGATGTTCAGCATCAATTGTAATCAGTTTCCACAGATGGTGGAACATTTGGGTTACGCCATGCCGGTAATCTGCCACATGACACCTTCTGCAGTCTAATGCTCATCACATAGTGAACTGGCGCCTATCTGAGCAATATTCATATCGATGTTCCAATCCACATGATCTTACCATCCTCCCCCAATGGTCCAGATCTCATAAGCCATCATTTGTCATCAATTATCTTTGAACTGTCAGTTCGATACTTTTAATATTTCATAGTTTATAATTCTTCAGGTAAGAGAGGATTTTCCTTACATGACAAAATAATTATTTCTTTAAAATCCCAACCACGTTGTCATTGTACTTGAAACATAAATTTTATTAATATGTAAATTTTTAAAATGTTTTATATGTAAAACACGTCATATCCAATATTTTTTTAGCAAATTGTTCTACCTTTATTTGTTTATTTGTAACAATATGTCAATTTCATAATTTAGTTAAATAATTGTGATATTTTACTCATCGATAATGGTGATGGTTTTCTGAATCAATAACTAAACATGAACCGTGTCCGAAATGGCAAATTTGGGGAATTAGGGTTTAGGAATTTAGGGTGGATGGTTTCGAACGGCTTGTAACAGTGCTACATGTGACAGGTAGAAACTACAGGCTTGTGGAATATCAATGGTATTTTGTTTGTCACCCTATCAATAAATAAAATAAAATAACTTTCTCCCAAACATTTAATGTAGCCCCGTTGTCTTGTGAATAACTGATCTGGTTTATTTCTAGCCGATATCATTCTTCTCATTATTTCTTCGCTCCCTGCAAATAACATTTCATTTCAAATAACAACTGAACACTTTTTTTTTTATTAACAATTTTAATACAACATACGAACGTTATTTTAAAATAACTTTATGTTGATCCCTGATAGTCCATTTTTCATGTGCATGTATTGTGCATCATTTCAAGAACAGTAAATACCAGCATTTTACCCACAACAAACAACAGCAGACGATTTTACGGACCTAATTGGGGATTTAATGTGCTACTTCACCTCTGTGAATTTCAAGCTTAAATCCACAAATATTTAGGGCCTAAAATTGGTCATGTAGTCAATTTAGTAACCTAATTAACGGTCTCATAGTCGTTTCGTACACACCACTTTTACAATTTACAACCCGTCGTTATAGTGACTGTTAAGCCTTAATGTTTATTTTAGTGGCAATTTTGTCATTAACACATTTTACAAATCCTCGTTATTGCTGAAGACCATGTAAAAGTTTCTGTTAAACTAACAGCCACTCTGGGTTCTTGTTAGCTTGTTTAACAGAAGGTTATCTCCACCACAAGTCGCCATCTTGAAATTTTTGTTTGTGGTAAAGTTGAGGTTAGAATTTTATTAATATATTTATAATTTGATTGAAATGAATGATTATGTTAAAAAAAGGCAGCCAAAATAATCAAAGAGAGTCCAGTTTTATTTAAGTGTATGGTGACGAAATTTTTACGTAAATGTTTTGTCTAACCAAAAGTTTGTTTTGAAGACCGCTAAATGTTAATAGAAGGTAAGCTGGGATTTCCGACAGGTAAGTACATTGTACTACTTATTTAATTTTCTCAAATAAATTTTTACATTCCGATGGAAATATAGGCATATAACTAGGTATTGCATAATGACTCGTTTGTAGGTTTTTCTTTTTTCTCATGAAATCATATAAAAATATGACTTGCCCTCCACGGTATAAGATTTCAGACTAGGACTATCGATTCTACACATCTGCTAAAACCCTTTGGCCTGTGTTGCTATTACAAGTACAATATTATACCGTGAGACATAGTAAACATGTAATTTATACATATTTGTGTTTGCTTTCCAAGGAAAATGTTTTGAGTGTAGGCCTGTACAAAATAAAAGTAACTTGGGCCTTTTTTTTTCGTTTCTGTTGTCCATGTAGGACTTACCAACTATAAAGAGTTCAAATATAGGGCAATTTTGTAATACAGGGGATTATATATAGAACAGAAAGTTAATACTAACAAGTGGTATGTTTCAACACTGGTATGCATACCGATGCCATAACAACTTGGCCACATAACTCCTACAATCTAAGATTCGCAATAGTAGGAGAGCTACTAATACCAGGGTAATTGAAGGGTAAAATTAGTAAAAACAATAGAGAAAAAATTACTATAAAACACATTAATGGTTAATAAGTACAATAAATAATTCCCAAAAAGTGAATTAATGCAAAATATCTTCACTGCAGCATGAATAATAGCAAGTGCAGAGGGCCTGTGGCCATTTCCCAGCTTATTAATTTTTTCCAGTTTAACAGAAATGCCCCAAAATGTACAAAGCCGGTACATCGGGGCAGACCTTCACACTCAATGTTGCTTGTGCTTCAGGAAGCATATTAGCACAGGTTTGCTGTGAAATCATGTTTTGGAGCTTTGATTCTGATCACACATTATTTCAGTTTGTCCTGTACAAACTGTCATGCACTTCTATTACTGACTTATTTCGGTGACAAATACAGCTCCTTGCCAGCAAGCAGGAAGTGATGCACATGTAGACTACGCATATGTCCTAAAAAAAACCAGACTTCTGCAAATTGTTACTCGTCAAGGGAATTCCTGCCACATAACTGACTCAAAACCCACAAAACACTTTTTCTTGGTCACTTCATTCGCAATTCAGAAGCCTTCACATGATAAAGTTACACACGGGCCTCTAGTGAAAGCAGCAACCATGCAGTTTGGTATCCAAAATAAATATTCCCATAAAACCAAACAATAATTATCACAGCTAATGGTAGTTAACTACGTGGTTTAATTTACGACACATTGCCAAAAATATTCCATAGCATGACACACATAATCAGTGGCTAACTTTTACACGACTTCAATTTTTTCTGCTGGAACCACATAACACAGTGAAATGTGAAAGCACATTTTATAAATAGTAATACATGCAAAACAAAAAGAGACCATAAACTGGTCAGTTATTCTCTTCTGATGAGCTATTATTCTAATAAAAATTACCAAATATATAACAGCATAATAGCAATAAATTATTTATAGATTTTGCATACATTCTCAAACAAGTCATATATTAATTTTGTTGTTGCCAAAAACTACTTTATCATAAGAAAATGTAAGTCATACTCATGTGAGAGCTTAGTTAATATCTGTGTTAATTTTGATTTCAGTATTTTTTATGCATTACATTAAGTTGCTCTTTGTGAATATTACTTTGGAAGTCGTACACTTACGGTTTGTATGTATTTTTTTACAGGAATTGTACAATAATCTCTATTGTCCAACTTCTCGTGACCTTAAGGTTTTTATGCATTGAGTACGAAGCTATCAACATCTTCGCTGGTGTGAGCTAATAATAAGGTTGTGTCATTGCTAACAGGTTTGCAAGGGTAATTGCATTCTTGAGGCACCAGTTCGTAAAAATCCAGGAGTGGAACGAGGAGTGCTGTAATCGCAGCAAAATTTTTTACACCATTGCACATTTACTTAATGTATTTATTGTGATGGATTGCACACACCATAAAATACAATCACAAGTTAATTAAAATGTGATTTTCGTTCAGAAAGTGCAGCTGGCAGGGATGAAATAGGGGCAAATATAAATGCAGTGTCCTTCTCGTGTGTGCATGCATGTGTGTATACACTCATACACATACATATATATGGTTTGTCAATTTATGTGGGAAGTCATCAGGGTGTGGACAGTACACCTCAAAACAAAAGTCAATTTAAATAGAAATTTATAGGGAATCTGTTAGTATATTTCTGTTTTTATTTTGACGCCAGCTATCAGCCAGTGTCAGTCAGAACATGACGACCCTCATAGCTCACATGGCAGCTGGGTGAGCACATGCACGCAGATGCCACAACCATGGACTTTCCCAAAACGTGATAAGTAATATTTTTTCCAGTGCCATGTATGTTTAATTTTTTTTTCAGGTTTAAAGTGCTTTAAAAGTATAATATTTTTAATGTATAAAATGTATTTTCTAAAATATTGTGCAATGTTGTTTTCAAATTTAAAATGTTCGCCACACGAAGAACGAGGATATTCAATATTCTGGCATAAAATGCATATAAAATGCACAGTTACCAAATACATATATCTAACTATTTAAATTGTTCTTGTTATTATGTATTTAAACCTCTTTCGTGCCTTTTTATTTCAAAGATAAAAGTTTTGCTCGGCGTGCATAGCACTTCTGCTTGTGTGAACCCCGTAGGCAACCATGGTAGGTCCGTGCTACCCCTGCCTCTGAGCAGTTGTCCTAGGAGAGCTGGCGATTAAGACACTGTCACATATGAAATTCATATTTTTACACTGATTTAGTTTACCATAGATCACTTCAGTTAACCTTTGCTTTGTGTATATTTTACCAGACATCCCCAGCATCATGCTTCTGCTCAAATAATTATTTTGTGGCCCTGTGGCTTTCTGAAACATAAATCGAGGGAAGGAGGAAAGATGTCGGAAGAGGTCATGCTGTCTGCACAACTTTGAATCAGGTACCAGCTGCTTATGTTAAATGATTTTGCATTGTAATTTCTGCTTCATTGCCATGTGCAATATTAAGAGTAAACTTATATGTATGTATTTTAGGGTTTTGTCATGTGAAATTGTTTTTTGGCCACATAATTTACGACCAAGTGGTTAACAGCCTCCATGTCCGTGTCTGCGCCATCCTTGAGCTTAAAGTGTTTTTGTTTGTAATTTATCGTACGCCGTATTTTCTCAGGGTAATATGTATTGTTTCATTGTATTGTTTCATTTAAGGGATCTTGTAATTTTTCCATGATTGATGCCTCTGTAACTGACCACGCGGTCGTCGCACATTTTTTATTTTCTACCATCAGGCACCTCAGACACTTTTGCACGTTTGAAATGCAATCCGAATACTTTTCTGAAAAGAACTGTAATCTTTTGCGACAGGATTTCAAGGAATATTACTGGAAATATTGCAATTTCACCTGCAACCTGTGGCCCGCTAAGAACTTCATTCAGGGCATCTGCATCCTGTAAGAATGTTTTATGCACCTGTGTGTTTATTGTGCCTATTCATGTCGTGCCCCATGCTTTGTAATTCATATTTTTGTGTAATTTGTATGGTGTAATTATTTTCATTCTAGCCTGCTAAGTGTATAGACCATCGCCACACATCATGTGGTATGGGGACGTGTTCCGATGCGTATGCATTAGTGATGTAGGTAATCACACATGTTTGTACTGTGTGTCCCATCTCCAGGTGAAATCTGCAGTCCATCAAAGTGGCTGTAGACCCCCTACCACATGGAGATTGTGCTCTCATGCACCATGGAGGAATCATCCATCACGAAGTGCTCTAGTTGAATCAGGAGCTGGGGGAACCACCCATCACGGAATTAGCTAATCACACCCGAGATTAAGAGTAACTCAGTATTGGCACAATGTGTAAGAATTGGAATAATAAAAGTAATTCTCAGTGCATAATATATGTTTTCTTGTAGTGTAAGAGCCAGCAAACTCCTACTTTTGACAGTGTTTTTCCATAGAATGTTTAGTAATGCAAAACTGCTTTGTAAAGACGCTCGGGTGAGATTGACACACAGAACCCACAATATCCCTGAGAACCCTGAGTCTCGAAGTGCTGTGTCTGGGAAACACCGCTGGCGCCCACCCACCAGTGAGTAAAAGTGTATTCATTCGTCTCATGTCTCACCCAACAGCGTCAATTTTAATCTAGTTTTTCATTATGTATCTTTTTTTAATATAATTTTTACCTCATGTAAAGGTTTGGTAGGTTATTTCTGACCCTATCATTTAATTGTTGTCCACATTTAATTGTCTTTTGTTTCATCTGTTTTTTGACTAGTTTCCGAAATTATAAAAAAACATTAGAAATTTGATTATTTGTTAGTTTGTACATATTGTGATATTGGTTTTTAATTTTAATGAATTTTATGAATGTCTTCAAGAACACGCTGGTATACTTGACTGCCATTTTAAACGTGCTAGAAGGAATGTGGTTATTTGTGTGCACTGCATTGTAACATGTAGGCTTATATACATAATAGTAATATATTTGTAAGTAGTTTTATCATAATGTATTAATGTCTCATACATAATGCTCGTTTTGATTTGATTTTGCTGAATTATAGATGTCTGAGTTGGAACTGAAGTCTCTTCAAAGGTGAACAGGAACACTAGTGCGCACATGTGTATGAATGTGTGTACACACTTGGGCTGTTTACACTTGCCTTTCGAAAAGAGAATAAAATATCCTAAATATTATAAAACATTAATATAATCTATAAGGGGCTTGTTTTGACTATACTGTGTTTACAAAGTCACACTCGTGAAGAGTAATGGTGCAGAGATAATTGTAGCAGTAATAGTTCTACATGTGGTGGCTAAAGTGTCTATGGTAAGGAGCAGATTGATATCCACATGGTTTGGAGCCAGGAAATTCTTTGTAATCCTTAGTGTTCTGTGTTTAATGATACATTAATTACAAAGTCGCATTTATCCAGCTGTGCCAGTTTTGGTGGGGGACCATTATTAAGAGAGTGCTGCTTTGAGCCCTACTTATAAGTCTGACTAAGCACCTTTGATGGCTCCTGGTCGCAGGCTGGAATCTCATTGTGACATTTCGTGCTGTATTCTGCTCTATTATGTGGTGCACTTACCAAAGATAGTGTGTAAAGAAATGTACCTCAAAATGAAAGTTGTATTAAAATATGGTCATGTTTTTCAAATGCAGACATATGCCATGCCTGAAATACAGAGGAAAATGTGTTTGGCATAGTTGAATTAACTTTTGGTGTCGTACATTGGTGGGATTAATTGTGTGCTGCTACTGGCAGTTGGCCAGATATTGCACCAGTTAGCCTCTAATGTTCTAGTCAGGACTGTCTTCATAACTGTTAACATATTTACACACATTAGTGCCACTGTAGCTGAGTGGTGAGCCTGTTAGTCTCCCACCAAGGTGACTTGAGTTCAATGCCAGGTCACTGTGAATCATGCTGGATGATGCTGTTGGTTGGTTGGTTTTCTCAGGGATCTTCTGTTTTCCCTGCCCTTTCATTTCGGCGCTGCTCCATACTCATCTCAATCAGCATCATTGGCTCTCAATACCTCGCTCTTAAGAGTCACCCAAATCTCTTCACTCTTTACTAATCTATAGGCCATTCACAGTAAAGTAAGCACATTTGGAATATTAGTCAACAAATATATTTTATTTTAGCTGTGGATATTAACTTCAGAGTGTGGTGGAAGAATATACACACATAATGTTGTTTTTACTTTCATGGCAATATTTATTTTAAAATCTTTTTGTAGGATAAGAAATGGCCGAACCAAGGCTTCAAAAGTGCTCACTTTATCGTGAACAGCCTACGTATACATTGACTAAAAAAAAAATTAAGAGGACTATTTAGAAACCAAATTCAAACCAGTCATTTATGTTGTTTGTTGTAGGTTGTAGTGAAGTTATTAGAAGAAAAAAAAAATTGAGCCATTAAAATTTGTGGCTAGCAGGAAATTTAATATTTGTGTCATTGTGTGTTTGTTAAGGCATGCACGTAGTGAGTATATGCACATTGTTGTATATGAAAGTAAACAACATGCTGCTAAAATAAATTTCCAAAATGAATGTTTTTACATATTTGCAATTTATATTCCTATGCAAAGAATTAATCACCATCTATATTTCAGGCCCATAGGCAAAAATATTACATTTCATAAAGTTCTCATTATATGTTCCAGCATACCTTAGTGTATTTGAGATATAATTTTGGAGTATTTCAACATAGAAAAACCCATAATTTCATTGTGCTACATCTCGAAAATATCGTAAATAAATGTTTGAAAAACTTGTGTAAATACCTTAATTTCACTTTGGAACAGACTTTCCAGTTTCCACCATTTACGTTATACTGTAAATATTGTCACTGCTTTCCGAGCATGAGTCTTTTCGTAACTTATTACGTTCTGTAAAAATTATTTGCATTTTTGGATTATTATTAAAGGATAATTACTTGAACTTGGGAAATGTATGCAGTTTCATACTCACCCAGTTTAATGATGTGCTGTTGTACAGCACCGATGTGTTGATTGTAGCTTATGCATTAATTTAGATAAAAGATTATGATTATTACATGTTTTTGAAATACATTATTCTTACTAAGCAGTAACATTAGAAGGTAGATAAATGATGCATGCTGCTAACTTTTTCTATGTGTACATTGTAATTTATATAGTTTCTTGTTATGAGACTAATTCTAACTTGTTTTTCATGCACTGTAAAAACGCAGCAAGTTTAGCCCATTAAAAATATTTTTGAGGTCAGTTTTTGTACATAGATATACGTTTATTTTACTTTGGGAAGGTGGCATGACATATGCTTTAGCATAAATTAAATTGATGCATGATATAAATTCATATTATTGTAATACAGTGTTACTGAATACTGTAATTTGGAAAAGTCTACACTTTTCCATGTGCAGGTAGAAGATTTGTAATTAGCTATTTTACCTACTATGGTGATATGCCACTACGATCAAAACAAACTCCTCCTGGTATCTTACCAGTCGTTCCTATTATTATTTTTTTGTGTAATGTATAATCTTTTATATTTCGCTAACTGATTTACAACTTAACAATAATGTAAATGTTTATGTTTTTAAGTTTTCTGTTTAATTGTTAGACAAGGTATCAAGTGTTTTATTTTTACACCACATGCTAAAAATGTGGTGACATGCCATTTCAATTTACAAACATTTAATAACTATGTTATGTAACATGAACATTGTACCCATGTTGTGTATGTATAAGCTTAGAATGTTAAAATATTATTGTGTACATTTGTTTTACCTTAACAGCTTCCTGCCAACTGTACTGTAACTGTTCTAGAAGAAAGCAAATACATTTAATAAATCTGAGTTAAATTTTATATTCACTTGAAACATTTTCATAAACATTGCATATTAAAGATGCTGAACAATTTCAAAATTAGGCTTTTTTCCCTACATTCTTTATAACATTTACTGGTAAGTAATAACAGACTATAGAATCCAATGTGTTTATAATTACATTAAAAAAGGGAGATAGAATACACAAACATTCACAGGGTGGTACTCGTGAATGCACACACACACAAAAGTCAGACGAACACATTTTCCATGAGGGTGCACTGTTACGTGGAAAATGTATTTGTCTATTAATGAGTACTTTGTGTATTCTGTCTCCTTTATTGTAACTTACTAAAGACTGTTCACTATAAAATTAGATCTTTTGAAATCAACCTTAGAAAAATGCCACTGCCCCTGCCTGCATACATTTTAACAGGCGACCAATAAAGTTGGTAACAATGGATGGGAAGTAGGTAGTTCCACATTGTAATGTCGAATATAATGTGTTGAGAAACCATTTGTGTTAACTTATTATTTCTTTCGCTTTCTATCTCTTTCAAATGCATTGAAGTGTGAAAATGACTAGATTTTCAAAATATTTAGTTTTCTAATAATTTCACAGTTTCACTTGACTAATGCATGACTAAAGTGCTAAGGCCCACGCCAATCTTAATTTTACGTAAGTCTTAAGAATACACAACCTGTATACAAGAAGAACTTAAGCAGGGCTTTCAAAAGTGCTCATTTTACAGGGAACAGCCTATAGTAGCCTGGCAGCCTATTCCCACTATATCAATGTGTATATAGGTAAACACTGAAGGCATATACATGCCTCATGAATGTGCATGTATGTCTATTGCAAACTTTCTTTGCAAATGTTTTCTTTATAAAAGCAAATGAAACAAATTGTGGGTAAATAAAGAGAATTTAAGCATATTCCATAGATAATCACTATAATCATAAATGCAGTTTCACAACAACCATAATCAATTCACAATAAATAGGTACCATTGCATTCAATGTGTGAAAGTAACTTTGACTCTCACCCATCTCTTCCAATCAGTGAAAAACCTCCATATTACCAACAAATAACTAAGATGAACCAATAGGAAATGGTAATAACACAATCATTCATGTATGCATGTGATGATTCGTGTCTTGACATGATTTATCTTGTATTCATGATGAAACCAGTTGCTGGAGAAATAAACCCCCACAAATAGTATTATATGTAAATTTTGTGCAAAATGGTGCATATAAATCAATATATAAAATTGAGAACTCTACATAAATTGCTATATGTAACAAAACACACATTCCCCACTAAGTACGTTAGTGTAGTTACAAATTAAAGTACAATTATTTTGCAGTAATTTGAGAACCTCCCTGAACATCCACATTTTGTAAAAAATTATAAAAATGAAGCATAATTTGTATCTTATGAGATTAAGAAATCAATAATAAAATACATGTTTACGTTATTTGTAGGCCTATACATTCACACCAAGCATTATTTTAATACATGAAACTGGAAACAGCTGAGTAAAGGCTTGGCTACAATTGCATTGACACTGCAATAACGTGTTAGCAATAACTCACGTCAATCAATGGAGCATTATGTCATTGGCTACAATCGACGTTAAATGTTGCCAAGATGCTAGATGTTAAACATAATATGTTAAAGTTGGCCAACATTCAAGTCTGCATTTACCGTTTAACATCAGCCACTTCAAATTCAAGACATACTGTTATTTTATTTATAGGCCTAAATGCAAATTAATATATTTTTATGTAAACATCTCCATTCATTTTATTTCTATACCTTATAACATCGATTGTAGACATTGAGGAATTTTCTTATGTTGAATTTTAGCATTTAACGTTTTGCATCAAGTTGGTTGTAGACGAAACTTAAAGCACACTGACAATTGATATTCGAAATACAGGTTAAGGTTTATGAAATCAAAGATTTGTATTAATTTACATTTAATTGTTCAAAATTTCTTGCATCATTGACACGCATTTTTATACACCGAGGTTAGTGTCTTTCTAGAAAAAGGGTTAAAAGCTCTAAACATCCTAAATACTACACAATTTTAAGGACTAATAAGGTAAAAATCTAGTGATAGGTTGTTTGTTGTCAGTTGAATGTTTTTATTAGAGTTTAGAAGCAGGTACATTAAAAGCAAAGAAGTGATAACTGTTGTAAACATTACAAATTTATAGACTATACATTCATTATATAATCAGTAAGCATTGGCTTATATAAACGATTAATTATAAAAAAAAAATAATAATGTGTTTCCTCAGTACCCTGCTCTTCTGAGATCAGAAGTAAATACATCAGTTTTGCTTATATTTGCACTAGTGATTATAATGGAATGTTTATCAAAGGTTCACATTCTCCCCATTGTAAACATATTGTTGAGATAGTAAAACTGTCCACCGAAATTAGTCTTTTAAGTAATAATTCACATACTTCATACAAGCAAATGGCTGGTATTGCAGTACCACATTTGGAAACTATGTCCCATCATAAAAATTCAAGACCTGTAATGAATTATTAAAAATTTTAACAGCATGCATAAACACAAAACTCTAATCAGGCAGTATATGTAGTCTACCATCATCTTCACAGCATGCTTTTATTATTAGAGTGATGTGTGCTATGTTCTGACCTCTAGACCGTTCACGACATCTGGGGGAGAAACCCACCTAGTCAGTGCATCACCACCATCGACACGTGAGTCCATCAGTGTAACATGAGTGCGAACTAGTGTGGATCGAATAGGATGTGCTGTGTATATGTACCATACATAGTGTTTTGTTTTTGTTTTCTTTCATAGCCCTATTAGATTTTGCTTTTATTCTATTGTCGTTTTCAGCATTAACAAGCAAGGGAGCAGCCACCCGCCACCATGTTAAGTAGTAGAGCCACGGCTTCCATGTAAGACGGACGTGTGTCGCATGCCTTCCCCGGGCACCGCACTGTTTGTACCAACCATGTAGTATTCAATAGTCTTAAATGTAACTTGCCAGGAACCTTTTGCTTTGTTTTAGCCCGGGGAGTGAGGCGTCTCACATCCCGGTCCAACTTTTATATGGCCGAGGCGTAAGTCATGCAATTTCCATGTAGGCACATTGTCACCTTTTTACTGCTGTAGTGAGCACCCTACTTTAATGGGGCGAATTGCATTAGTACTTCTTTGAAAGTAAATGAAATAAATCAACATGTCACATGAGCTACGGATTGTTATTTTTTTCACCAGGCCCTTAATGGTCGTATAACTCGCAACATATATTTTTCTTAAGGTGTAAGGTGGTCTATAACAACCTCGGAGTGAGCATGAGCATATGAGAGTAGCTTTAACAACTCTCACTAGACCAATAATTGGATTTATAAATCAAGATGTACTTCCACAACTTCTACATCTTCTGCAATGAGACATTGGACATCGAGGTGACCACATGTAGGCCGTCGGCCACACAACCCAACTGTACTTGTGCTCTCTGCTGAGAATGCTGGCCCCCTGGACAACTATGGTAGTATTTCAAAATCCCATTCACATAACCTTTTTCTCTTTTCGATGGTCCACCACCCACACGTCAAGTGGTGCCGCAACTAGTGTGGCTTTTCCTACTGCCAAGTGGCTTTTCCTGCATCAACTGTTCCTAGTATCTACTACTTAGCCTTTTAACAAGAATTCAAAATTTTCTCATCAAAATTCCTTTTACAAAGTCACCTTTGTGCACCCCGTGTGATCACATGGGCCAAAAAAAAAAACTCTTTTCCGCTGACTGTAATGGTCTCAGTATCACTACTGGCGATTTTTCCTAAAACTACCACGCAAGATCTGCGAAGAGCAGATAAAAACTGCCAAAAAAAATTAGAAGAAGGGAATTTGACACCAAAATCACCTTCGGAGGGAAAGTGTGCAAAGTCTGCCATCTTGGAATGCATCTTCCTTGTGACCACACGACTGTGATATCAGCCAACCACCATCTTGGACACATGACGAGCAGAGGGGAAGAGCCCCACCTGTCGCCACCCATCCTCCTGCATCGCGTCGTACTGCAGGAACCACTCCTACTGTGCCACATGTGTGGTTATTGCCACGAACTGAGATCTACATGGTCTGGCGAAGCAGACGTCATGTAGCCCTCGAGTCAACTGTGCCTTGTTAACAACCACATGTGTCTGTATTCTCACACTACAAATGGCAAACCATCAACTTTGTGTATCAAGTGAGTGAGATGCTGACAAAATTCCGACACGCTTTCGCTTGTCGAACTGCACGGATATTCTTGCATTTGTAAAGATGCTACATAAATACAGAGACTTTGTACCACAGTGAGCGAAGTAAACATCGAGCTGCAATCAGAGGCCCTGTCATGCACCTGCGCTGGCCAGCAGGATGATCGATGTGCAAATTGATTTTGGCTATGGTATACGAAGGGATTTGTCAATCCAGTTTATTCGCTAAGTCTAAGCAAGTGTGATGTCGCACAACTGAATCTACCGCTGTCTATATCAAGATTCTGGAGAAACTTGCGGAAATGCGCCAATTACACCGTATGCGACAGGATAAGAGCTACTACTCTCGTCTGCACGAGGTGCTGGCGGCTGTACAATGGACTGTGTGTCACTCCACAAGAGATGGCTATGCAGCAGGACGAATTTTACATTAATTGTGTGAAATGTCAACCGGCGAGGAATAAGAAGCTACAACCACGGAACAAAACAACATCGTGCTGCCCGCTCGCCAACTGCCGAGGGCGGAGAGAACGGACACAGAAGGGATGCAGGAACAACAACAGCAGCACGTGTCACTACTAATGCTTCCATGCTTGCCAACTGACAGTGCATGCAGGAGTGCTGTGACTGGCCATGCCCCCCACTTGTTCCATGCCGTTACTGTGACGAACTGTACCAACCTGGGAACCCGAACCGTTGACACACTGGAGTTTTGGTATGAAAAGGTGCGTAGGAGGAGAGCCCATTCACCAACCACGCCAGCGAGATTTTAAACCCTTCCGGGATACACCGGCTTCTCTAATGAGGATCCCGCAGCTTTTCTCTACGACTATGAAAACAGTTTGACGAGATATTGAGTCGACTCGGAGAATGGCCGAATTCTACAGGTGAGTTCTTTGGACTAGATGCTTGGCTGTGGTGGCGAGGCGTGAATGGCTATGGTCTCTCATGGACCGAATTTAGTCAATCATTTTTTAGGCAAATCGCCAAAACATTCTCCTCTCTGCTTGCACGGAGCCTAATTGTGTTAGATGAACATAAATAAGAGATGTTGTACAACTTCGTAACCCAAAAGATCAGCACAATCAGAATGTACCATCCAAAACTGAGCATGCAGGTGGTGTTAGAAGTGGTGGCGAGCACAGAGCAACCAGAGTATCGAGTGGCACTTGCACCCATCATCCATTCTATGAAATATGAATTTCTGCAGTCTGCCATGCTTCTGGGTACGAGCATCATTGCCAAGCCGCTACACAACCACGAATGCGAGCAACCATGCCAGGACGTTGACCAGTCGAAACCATGAAATAATCGGGAAGAGATTGTAAGAGGGGCCAGTGGACAGAACGTGTCGATGAGTTCAGAGCCACAAGTGACAGCCATGTCACTCACAACACGCAGTTATAGGCACATCAGCCACACTCCCAAATGGAGCAGCGGCGTCTTTCATGTCCATGCCACTGGTGTGATGGGCTGCATTTTGACAACTGTTGCCCACAATGAGCTGAAGTACCGCCTGCTGCTGGACGAGGTATGCCACCACAGGGAAACAAGAGGTCGGGTTAGAGCAGCCAGACGTCATTCAACTCCGGGAAAAAAATGTGTTCAACTGACCCAACTCAGGAACAAGCCCTACTCGCTCAAATTAATAGTGATCTGGCTAACTTCATTCGTTTATCAATAACTATCGATGATCATCCTCACCGGAAACAGATAAACATTGCCGTGTCCCATAAATTTGTGACGAGCATCTTCATCGACAAAGACAAAACAACCCCGTGAACAGAACAGTTCAGCTGACAACCTGCCAACATTAAGGAAAAATCAAAGGGGAAGCTATTATTACTGTACCCATCTGTGGTGTGGAAACGGTGACACCTGCCTTCATATCCGACGAGATAAGGGAGGAAGCTATCTTCGGAATACCCTGGCTAACCGAAAAAAATACTGTAGTCGAGACTGCTGCACAAAGAATCCATTTCATGAGAAAGGAAAGGAGAACAGTGTATAACTTGGACCCCCGACCAGCTGGGGAAGCCCTGTCCATTGTGCTGTATGAATTGGACCACGCTGTACCCCCGGAGTTCCGCGAGGTGATACAACATCGTTTCGACGAGTGCTGCGACGTGTTCACCATGGTAGACTTGCTGTGCTGTACCATGGTGGCCGAACATGCTATCTGCTCCTCGACGAAACCCCGATTTACGAGTGCCCAAGGTGGTTCTACTTGCACCAACACCAGATCATTCAGGAACAGATTAATGAAATGCCAGAGGAAGGAGCGGTCGAGCCGTCGGAGAGCTCGTTTAACACAGTGATCAGCCTCGCTCCGAAGAAGTATGACATAGAGGTTCTGCGTGAATTTCAGATGGTTCAATCAGGCCACCCAGAGTACACCACCTTCGTACCTCAACATTAAGGATGCAACTGAACACTTTGGGCCGGGCACGAATACTCACCACCATTGATCTGAGCAGCAGATATTGGTAGGTGCCGGTTAGCCTAGGAGACCATCACAAAACCATCTTCACAGCACCTAATGTAAGGCATTTTCAGTTTTGTGCATTGCCGTTTGGCCTGAAATCTGTGTACCCAACATTACAAGCGATGTGACCTGGGTGCTTGACGGATATATCGGGGAGTTTGCTTTAGCATACCTCGATGACATCACAGTGTGGTCAGAATCCTGGGAGGATCACATAAAACATTTCTCTCTAGTGTTGGAACAGCTGGCCATCAACGGGCTAACCTGCGTCAACCGAAAGTGCCACATTGCGAAGGCGAGCGTACAGTTCCTAGGCCATATCGTGGATGCCGATGGCAGCCACCCCAACCTTGAACAGCTGCTGTTGATTGAGGAATATCCGGGCCCGAACACCCGGAAACAACTTCGAAAATTTTTCGGGTTTATTACCGTCTCAGAGATTACATCTCGGAGTTCGGCCTGGTAACAGGGCCCCTCACAGACCTCGACTACCCGGTATAAGTGGTCGACCGAACAACAAACCAGTATCGAGGAAAATAAACCCTGGTTTAGAAAGTGTTTCGCCCTTGCCAGGTACGACCCACTACACCATCTGTACGTCTAACCACAAGACCAGACCAAGCAGCCACGCCACGAACAACCGCAAAACCTGTGGTGTGTAAACAAGTCCTATTAGCGAGCCGCAACGAGAACACAGAAGGCAACTGGAAGTCACCCCACTCCCAACCCCACAAAAACCGCCAAGACCAGACACAACTAAATACTCCACCAAGTTCCAAACACTGCCCACCTTCATGGGCACACCGAGGGAAGATCCAATCTCCTTCAGCGAATAATGTACAGCACAGTTAATCCACTATGGTGTTTGGGATGAAGAGTGGGCGGATTGCATCGGAGAGCAACTCAACAAGGATGCTCGCACTTGGTGGCGATCATTCAAACACTATGGAGTGCAATGGCAGGAATTCCAACAAGCCTTTCAGAACAGATTTGGTGGTGTAGTGACAACACTGCGAATCAAAACACAGCTTAAATGGAAGAACAGACAGTGCACGAATCACTAACTGCCTCCATCACTCGGAAAGTGCAAGAGGCGCGCCAGTTTTATCCCAAACTGCCTGAACAGGAAACACTGGAGATTGTGGCCGAGACTACCTGGCCAGAATACCATGCAGCATTAATTCCCCTGTTGAACGGGACCTTGACATAAGTGATGCAAGCCACAGCCATGTTTGAAAGGATGCCGGGACAATGATGTCGCAAGACAGGTGCCACATGATGACGAGATGAGCAACCACGCAACCACGAAAAACCCACGAGTGGTCACGTTTGTCATGACAGTGAAAAACTATTCGGACAACACCTGACAAAATTTCAGAACACACTGCAACCGAGCAGAATGCAGAGGAAAAGTGACAGGTTTTAGTTGCGGGAACGGATTTCGGGGAAAAGTGCAGGAACCATGAGTTCGAACGTAATGTGGGATAAAAGAAACCCCTGCCATGGCAATACTGGTATTGCACATGGAGGCAGTTCAGCTTGAATACTCAGTGCTGCAATAATCCCCAATTGAACTGGCAAGAGCAGGAACGCAGCCAGCAGCAGGGAAATGGAAACTGGCTGTGAGGGGACTGGACACTCCGGCCACCCCACTGCCCCTGCAATGTAAACAAATGGAGCTCATGCCACAATAACTACTGGCAATCCAGTTTAGTAGAACATCGGCGAAATTTATTTGCACCTTGGTAACTGTCAACAAATGTTTGTATCATGCATTGATTGATACGATGGCTTCGCACAATTTCATGCAACCCCATTTACGGCCAGCAGGAGATCATGTCGCTGAGGAGGTCGTACCCGATGCCCCGACGACCCATGACAGAAGCACTCCTGTCGAGTTCCCGGAAGTCGGCAGTGAAGAACTAAGTGGTGAGGCACCTCTCCTGAGAGACCCTCTAGGGGATCTGTCTGGTCGAGCGGAAATCAGCGACCCACCCCTGGCGAGACTGGACGGCATCACCGACGACGAGCAACCCAGGGGGGTAGTGAAGTGGAAGTTGCGACAGCACCTCCAGCAAGTGAGCCACCAGCTGGGGCAGAAAGCCCGGAGTCGCCCGGAGCCACCGCGCCTTGCAAGGATCTTCCGATGGCTGGCCTGGAAGTGTTTGATGGCATAGCTGCAGTGAGCGCTCCCATCAATCCATCAGCACAACCAACACTTCAAGTGGAGTAACAGCAAGGGGACGCCATGACATGCGACGTCATGATTCCAAGCATCGAGCAGAGAGGAGCCATTTTGAGGATGCCTGCACCAGGTGACTAACCGGGTTCCCCTGCCATGTCCTTGGCAGCCTGAATGCCTTCTTAAACTTCACACACAGACTCTTATGTGGTGGTCGCATGCAATTGCATGAACTGTGTAAACATTTCGGAATAACTACACTCATTTCATTAACTTCCGCATTAATGCAACAAATTAAGATACGTAATTGTTTACATGTTCTTCTCCCTTTGTGTTTATGTAACGTAATGCACGTGCATTGCGGATGTTTTGTGCAAGACTGGCTAATTACATTTCCTGTTATGTCCTTGCCTACTCTTAGCATGAATGTGGTGTTAAACACTGTTGTTTTACCTGAGGAGGGCGATGAGGTAAATGGCAGTTCACAGGTGAGCATTTGGTCAGCGGGAACCTAACACACAGGAATGTCTTGCATGGTTACACTCACACTTTACTGGTTAACCTGCATTCCGTTATCCCCATTGGTCTTGCGGGCTGTACGTGACCTCTTATGGCTCCCACTGTGCCAATGGTATCTCGTTGTAGTGCAGTACCTGCAGGTGTGAGGCTGATGCGGTGTTTGCGCCAGCATCCTGCAATCTGCGGCGGGGCTGTGAAGTATGGTGTGAGTTGATCCACTGTTGCTCTCAGACATGCACTGTCTTTGCGCAGCGGACGATATCTATCAGTCTGGCTGGTCATGTGTTGTGGTGTTTACCACCACGAAGTGGGTGGGGATGACAGTTGTGGCACACTGAGCCATGACTACTTGTTTCCTGTGTTTGACAGGTGTGACGCAGCTGCCAACTCTTGTGCCAGTGCTGACAGTTCATTATTGGTTGATGTATTTTCCAGTTCGTTTCGCGAAATTGTTTCATCAATGTCCTCACATTTGACACCATTTAATACCGATTGGAGTATTCCTGATGCAGAAGATAGTTATATTTTGCTGTCTTTCACATTTCGATTTGTATTGCAAGCAATTAATGCTGAAGTTGGAAGCGGTTTGTTGTAATTTTGGTTATTTAGAAGAGCTAGTATTTCGAAGGATCCAGAACCAAAGGACAAAGGTGAAATTCAAACTCAGGACACTAATTGTTGGAAGATATTTCCTGTTAATGAAGGTGAAACTAGTTCGAGTGCTCTTATAGGTTCTTTTGGTAATCCTGTGATATTTTTTTGTAAGAAGATCAAGCTCGAAGTTGGTGATCAGATTTGATTGTACAGGAAGATAGTTGGTACTACTGGCAATATGAAAGTTATTGATGTTGTATGTAATGCAGTATAAGATAATTAAGGTTTATATGTTATATATATAATACTATGTTTGCATTATTGGTTTGTATGTCATTAAATAAATTCATATTCTATATTCAGTATAGTGTATTCCTCAAGGTTAATATTTAAAATGTTGTTGTGGCTAACTTGATTTGGCCAGATTGTAAATACATGTTAAGCCATTTGTAACTATATTTTAATAAAATGTTGCTATTATTATTTCTGTTTTATGTGTTTTTAACATGGAGATTATGCTGTAATGATTTATTCTTCTTTATGTTTTAATTTTGTTTTCATTTGTTCATTTGTTGTTGATTTCTATTTTGCTTTTAGAATAATTTATATGTGATAGACATGCATGATTTAAGAATGGCATATGCCTACTTTTGTATCATAGGTAATGTTTGAGGGGTTTTCAGGGGTCCATTGAAATTATTTTCCATAATATATCCCCTATAATTATTTTCATCTTATGATAGTCATTACATGTTTTTTAATGTTGGCAGTTATCGTTATTGGGACGTAAGTTTGATGCGGGTATTTTTTAATAAACTTTGTTTGATAATATTTTTACCAGTAATGTGTTAGTATTTAATGTTCAATGTGATATAAGTTTAGGTATTTGTTATAATTTATAGTTACCTATCCTTATGGCATCCATTCATATCTAAATGATATTGAAGATATTTTACATTCTTAAGTGTTATTGAAATTTGTTCAGTGGTTCATTAGTTATAGATATATGAAGTTGCGAGTTGTAATGCAACATAACCTCAAAATGGACACTTCTGTGCTAAAAATACATTTTGCAAGCTTTAACCTGGGAAGAAAAAGCTTATACTCAGAAGTGAGCTCTCCATGAGCACACAGTGTGCGCACACTACATGGTGTCCATTTTGAGGTTATGTTACATCCAACTAGCAACTTCATATATTCATAACATACAAATGACTGACCATATTTAAATAATTCAAACACCATTAAATTACAAAATCTTGGCAGAGAACATACATATATAACAAAATCTGTAAATATTAAATAAAAGTTATCTCATAAATTACCTATAAGTACATATAAATAGACATATTCCAAAGTTACCTAATCTCAGTGTGTCCTTCTCTAACAATACATCCTTGCATTAATATTATGACATTCATCACAAAGCTTATGTATTACAGTATCTCAACATGTCACAACTTGTCCATGAATCAATCATTGTGTATGTATCACCAAGTCATGTGATACACAGGTGACCTTGTTAGTGTAGTGTTTGTCAGGTATGTTGTGTGTGATTAATAAATATAGTATCTGATGTGTGCCACGTGTCCTGTCCGAAGCCCATTTGACAGCTATGGTGTGCATAAATTAATCAACAAGTAGTATGATGAGTATTAAATATCAAATTTTGATCATGATAGAAAACATTTAATAATTTGCATCAATATGAAGGTATAACATTGTGTTTATAAAACATTATCAAACTTAACCCTCAGAACATAATGGACTTGTGCTTCTCGAATATAGGGCTAAGATAATAAAACTCAACTGTTTCATAAAATGCTAAACTTCAATGATATATAAATATATATGCCGCAAGTGTTTGAGCAGGGGACCACCACCATGACTAGAAGCTCCTAGATGCTACGTCCACGATAGGCAGACACAAGGAGGTGTGTCTGTCATGAGTGACATGTGTGGCTACAAACGGTTTTCGAGAGGGGGACGTATGTCCACATGACTCCTTCCCCTTAGTCTGTTTGCCGCATGCACCAGGTTCTGTAATGCATTGTGTGTGCATGCTCGACGAGCACAAGTGCAGTGCAGTGTGGCAAGAAACAAAGCAGGTGTAGAGCAGAGGGAGCGCGACTACGTGTGCATGGCGCAGGAATCCGAAAATATACCATTTGAAATTTCTGTTACTTAATTTGTGCAATTAAAGTGCAAGGTAAGTTCATGCAAGGGGAAGCAACTAATAAAGATGCTTGTATTCGCGACCATAAAGCTCTCAGTGTTTTCGAAGTGTCTTTTTGCAATTTTCTGTAATGATTATTCATGTGTCGTTCATCTCCACATTATCCACGCAGTGCAATGTTTTGGTCAAATAAATAGTATTTAAAGGGTTAATTTTAGGAGCAATATGTAACAACCAGCTTGGAGTGTACGTGCCCGATTTGCAAATGTTCTGTGCAAGGAAGTAGTACAGCGCGGGGTACTAGCCCGCCAAGCCGGCTGGCATGTTGTGCAGAGAAAGTCAGTAGTCGTTCGTCCTTGCGAGGCGTGTGCCACATCACATCTGGGCTCGTGTTTCGCGTGCTCGGGCAACCATCACCATGTTGGACTAATCATTTCACAGCAATAGTTATATTAGCATACTGGAACCTTTTTCGTATTTCAGCTGCCCGAGATTACAACACATCTCGCACCTACCCAGTGCTTGCATCGCCTGCGTAGGCTAAAATTCTACTTAAATTATTTAATGTTACCACATGTCTTTTTCACAGTATTACCCAAACTGACAGGTTTGTAAGCAGCACCCAATGTTAGCTTTTCCGACGGGAATATAATCATGTACTGAATAAATTGCATCATTGACGTGTTACCATGTGCGGTTTATTTTCAGTTGCCGTAAGGCATTGCTTCTCCCGCCAATTTTCACAAGGTGTAACTTACTGTGCAAGTATGATTGAAATGGTCACGTGTCGGTTTAATAAGTAACAGTGCTTCGTATGGGCGTGTGGGGAGCCCAGATATCCCACAACATAACAAGTAAGGGAGTTATTCAGTCAGTATTAATTTTTATTCTACAAGGAGAAAACAAATTCACTTGGAGGATTTTCAGTAATCGTCGGCCAAACGCCTGTTAGGCTATACAGAAAATGCGGCATGTGGCCATTAAAACCTAGTAATAATAAATGCTTCCCCAGGCGATGAAAACACTGGGGATGTAGAAGAGAGGTGTCCCGAGCGGCTTGACGATAAACAATTCAACTACACATTACTCTATTGCATGATGAATGAATGGTGCTAAAGTTTAAGTGCAGAATGTGAGAAAGACACGCATACAACCTGCTCCTTCTCATGTTCTACGATGACTACTTTGGCTAACATGACGTGCTGGCCAGCTTGGCACTCCTGCGAGTCACATGGATCTATTTTCTAACACAAATAAATCTTAACTCTCGTTTAGCATGCATTCTGTATGCTGAAACTATGCTAAAACATTAGATCTTTATGACATGTGAAAACAAGGCACTAATAAGCACAATGAGTGAGGTGTGGATGGAACATATGTGATGAACAGAAACAGAAAATCACAAAATATGGGTTTCACAAGGTTAAATAAAAGAAGTGTGGTTTTATTGATTGTCTATTAACATTGTGTAACTATTTGTCAGTTGGTCTTATTACTTGCCCTTTGAACAAAAATATAACTAGAGGATTGTACCCTTCTGTGCCATGTGACTAGGCACTACACTGAATGGCACTTCACTTGCTATACTACACTGCACTTTGCATGTTGCATCACACTCACACACACACACTAACTGCACTGGTAGAGGGCGGGTGGATGCTGTGCTGCTGGAGTCGTGAGTGGTGGGTAAACTGTCTACTAGAGGAGAATGTGGCACACGTCAAATGGCCCCCTCTAACGATACTGTTTGCAGCCACTCATCATTAGGTACAGCACAAACAAAACCTCTGGCTCTGTTGTCTCCTGCATAGCATGTAGGGATGTGGCTGGAACTGCTGCTGCTGTTCCCGCTGCTGTTGTTGGTGGCTTGGCATTTTGTGGGGCTTTGGGACGCCCCTGCAAATGCCACATGCTGCCAGCGGCTCTCTCAGATGTTGTGACCAGCGATTAGAATAGGAGGCGGTCGACTTGTTACTCCCGTTGTTACCCTCGTTGTTGCTACTAATGCTAACACTTGTTAAATGTGGAGAATCCTGCTGCTGTCGGGAGCGACCTGAACGGGCGGCAAGTGAGAGGGGCCGCCCATGCTGACATTTCCCACTAGTCGACTCAGCCACACACACTTCTCCCTCGCCGGTGATGCTTATGATATTTTATGAGTGCGCCATGATGATGGGCATCTCTGCGTCCACTTCAGAACTACCTTCTGAGAGTGCTGGTACCAGTTTCTGTGCTGGGACTTGTATGGTTGCGCTTGATGGCATTGCACCATCCATGTCTTCAGAGCTGGCCATCGGACGCACCCCTGCTGGTGCCAGTGTATCAGGCGACATAGGGCTATGGACACTAGCTGCAGACACTCTCGCTTGAAGTGCTGACACCATTTCTCTGATACACCTCTCTCCTGGCACTTAGCAGTGCGATTGCTATCATTGGGTGCCAGGTTCTCACGCACACTTTCTCTTTCATGCATGTATATGGACATTGTTGTAGTCGAGTAGACATCCTCTGAAGGTCCTAGAACATGCTCGACACATTTCCCCTTGTCGGGTTGATCCCGGCAGGTCATTGCAGTGTCCATCATTCATCGGCAAAATGTAGGTGGTGCTGGCCCACTTTCCTCCTCCTCTCTACGTGTGGTGAGATCGGCAGGTTGTTCGCTGCCGTGGGTGTTCGAGGCCTCAGCTGCGACTTCGCTGGCGATGTCTCCAGGCGAAAATCGTAAGTCGTCCTGATGTGCCCTGACACTTTTTCTCCCCACAAATGCTATGTAAGCGGATGGTTCGATGCTCTCTATTACCTAGTGCAGCCGTCCCACTTTGTTGCCAGTCCCGCAAAAAAAATTCTGCTGTGTGGCGGACTGTGGGTGCGCATCCAAATAAATTGTTTGGCCAGCCTGAAGTGCAAAAGGTTGTCTCTTGCTTGTCGGAACCCACCTCGCAGCATACTCCCTATGACACTTCCACTACTCCTTATGCCCACACTGCCATTCCTCTAGCTGTTCCCAGCTGCTATCAGGGCTAGTACTCATGCACACTTGCGGGCTATACTTTTCGCCTGACAGGGTTAATTTATGCCCGAGCAGTATGTTTGTATGTGTATGGCGAGTGGTGGCATTTACATGCTGGCGGAGGGTGAAGAGGGCAGCAGGCAGATTGTTGGCCCAGCTGGAGTGTTGCTCCCCCACACAGTGGCACAGTCGCATCTTCAACTCTTGGTTTGAGGCACTCTGTGTGGTTCATATGTGGGTAATACACAGTCGTCTTAAAATGAAGTGTCCCCCACCAGATGCACATTTCTCGCAATTCCCCCCTTCCCATAAACTGGGTACCATTGTCAGTCCATAACTGTGTCGGGTAACCCCAATGAGAAAATAACTCTTTCTCTAATGAATTCACGATAATTGTGACTTGTGCGCTTGTTAAGGAGTACGCCTCTAACTATCTGGAATAGTTATCTGTCTTAACCAGAATGAACTTCTTTCCCCCTGCTGACCCTGGGTACGCCCCATGAGGTCAAGACTCACTGTCTCAAATGGCCATCTGGGTAGTATCAGCTGCTGTTGCTGCTCACCATCTGTTTTTTTCGCCTTAAACTTCTGGCACTTCTCACACTAACATATATATTAATATGCATCATGCTACAGTGCCGGCTAAAAGAAATGTTCCTTGATGAATGGTTTGTTCCGTACCAGGATGGCCTGCCACACGACTCATGTGCACATGCGCAAACACCTTATCTCTGCATGTAAGTGTTACGAACAGTTTCCACTTGAGTGGGTATTTTGGCGAGCATATCTCTAGCCGATTCTCAATAACATGCAATTGTTCTACATTCTTGTGTGTGCACTTTGTCATTTGTTGTTGTGCAACTGTGCACGTTACTTGCATTTCTAATACCTCACAATACAGACAACAAATTAATATTTCCTTATCAGCAATATTAATTTGGTTCTATTTTGCTTCACGCATTAGTTCTTGGAGCGCAGGATATAGGAATTCGTCCCATTCCTGGTTGTTGTACACAATGACATCAGCATTGGGCGCACGTGACAGCACATCTGCTAATTGTTTCTCCTTTCTGGGGATGCGTTCGTCTGTAATGTCGTACGTTTGAACAAGTAACATCCACTGGGTTAATTCACTACATGTCTCCTTCATTCTGTGTAGCCAGATAAGACACCTGCTGTCGGTACGTAGTATGAACCATTGGTACTCTAAGTACGTGCTGTATTTCTTGATAGCCCACAGTATGGCCAAACACTCATGCTTATTTACATTGTATCTTCTCTCAGTCTGGCCCAGTGTTGCGCTTGTAAAATCTATTGAGTGGCCACCACCGTCATCTGTACACTGATACAATATCGCACTCAGCCCCTTCTGGCTGGCCTCAGTTTGTTATTATAGGTTGATGTGGACCACGCACCCCTTTTATAGCCTGTCCACTACTCTGCCAGATATGCCATCACAAGTCACTTCTAAATAACATGTGGCAGTTAGCCAAAGCCTGTGACCAATGCATATGCTTGAGAGTGCATTAATGCAATGCGGTTGAATCCAAGTGTGTATTTATGTTCGGTTTTGTTTTCATGGCCCTATTTCTTTTTATTACTATTACTGAGTTTTTTAATATGTGTTTAAATTTAGTCAATGTATTTTAGTGCATTGGTTAGAGTCCCCTTTTGAATCATGTGTGAAGTTATGTGTGGTACACTAAAGTGCACATCGATTTTCATATGGTTTTAATAAATATATGTGTTCATCGCCTGTGAGATACACTGTAATATGTTGTGTTAGTTTTAAGAGGGTTTATGTGGTGCTGATTATGTTGTACTAACCCGTATCAGGACCATTAAAACACAGACATTTTCCTGTGTTCATGAACGAAATGTATGCATGATGTAATGTATCGACGTGTCTTGGAATTTTGCAAAATAATTGTAAGTAGTTTTTAAATGATTCTGTTCAAGGGTTCTTTATGATTGTCATGTTGTACACCGAAAATTAATGTAGTGTAAAAAAATGCAATGAAATCCCTGCATCAATAGAGCCGTGCACATGTATGTCAAAACCCCAAATGGGAGATTATGTTGCCAATCATTTAGGTAAGTTTTATGTTTCATTTTTATATTTTTATCAGTGACTTTTTGAGTGTAAAGTGCTATGTGTTTTCTGTTTCAATGTAATATGTTGTGTTAGTTTTCATAAAAAGTGGCTTAAAAAATTTGGATACATAAAAAATATAATATTTTATATAATAAATAATATGGATCAGTTGCTAAATGTATTAAACACAACCAAACAATTTAAGAGACTTTCCGAACTTACAATTGGGCAGTCCTATCCCATAAACCATGCTGAAATTAATAATACACCATATGGATACAAAGTGATAATTACTTCTGCAAATTTTAAAGTAACCTTACCAGACAGATATGTTCAGATTTTCTGTGAAAAAGTTTTAAATGATGTTAATCGTGGTGGTATAAGTTTTGCATATGATGGAATGGTGGATTGTGGTGTTAAACAAATGTATTCTATTAGGTTTTTAAAAGAGTAAATGATCATCGTCGTTTAATTTGACATCAGATGATTTTGTTTGTTGCCATATCTCTATAAAGTTTTATTGTTTATCCAATCATTAAAACACAGTTATCGCTGTGACTTCGGCAGTATGCTACAACATAGTCTAATTAAAAATTTAGATACACATCTCTAAAATTCGACATATTAAAGTAGCCGAAACATTGAATCTTTTTCTAAATCTTTCATTGCACTTTCTATAGAAATATTATTCATCTTTATCACATAAAACTTTAATAGTTTTTAAATAATTAAATTTTAAATATATAGAATATGAATACTTCCAACCCAAAAAAATATCTATGGTCTCATCTCTAATACCACTGTTTTTTCGAACAAATCAAAGTTAATTAACTAAACTTTCTCATCCTTAATTTCAACTTTTATTTCATTAACTTGATTTGTTTGCACTGGAAAAAAAAACGGATAAGTTGGTTTGTAATAGATCGAGTCACCAAATCCAAATGTTGTTCTTGGTAGAAATGTGGTAATTATATTAGTTTCTCTATGATTATATTCATCATGTTTTAATATCATACCATTTACTATATTACAGTGTATATGTAGTGTTTTAAAAGGAGCAAATTTTGGAATTGTATCGCCATAATGGTCCACATTTGCTTTCAGAGTTTTATTTTCTACAAAACTCAAAAGTTTTCCTATTGAACCCCGTTTTCCAAACTGTAATTTAAGCGTACATTTTACTTTCACTCTGTTTGTTATTTTATCCAGCTCGAAAGATATATCATTTTTTTCCCCATCCGTTGAATCTACACTAAATGAAAAATGGTTTTTATATTATTTTCTATATCTTTTAAGCTATATTGACCAACTGGAATTTCAACTGCTGATTCCATATTACTGGCCCACAAAATATAGCTCATTTTTCCCAGAGATAATGTTATGCGTTTGATAAGTAGTATAGAACTGAACTAAAGCCATTAAAGGTTAATGTAGTCTTTTTTTAAACACTGATTTGTTATATGTTAGTTTGAATACTTTACTCATTTATTATATTATTAAAAAAATCTATTAATAAATGAACAAGAAAAACATGAAACATGTATACTGCGAAATTTAAATAAGAATACCCCACAAGACTGTATTGTAAAAACGTCATGGAGAATTATTACCTAATAATATTTGATGTTTTATAGTGGGTACTAGAAACTGTGGAAAAACTACACTAATGACAGATAATTCTATATATGCTCAGGGATGGTTAGACTTTGGTACTCTCTATGTGTGTTCAAAAAGTCTGGACCAACCAAAATATATCAATTTAAAGAAAGATATAGATGTAGCATCAAAATTGCTTAATGAACCGATAGCATACTTCTTTCCATCAAATGAAGAAATGATTGATGTAAATGAATGTCATATAGTTGTTTTCGAAGATAACATACTTGAAAATAAAAATATGGTAAGGGATTACTTTACTTGCGATATACTCAAAGATATTGATTGTTTCTATTTAGCCCAGACATACTCAAAAATATCTAAGCTGCTTATAAGAGACAATGCTATTTTTTTTTGCATATTCAGACTATACGATACAAATCTTAAACATATTCATAGTGATTTTGTTGGTGGTAATATGTCGTCTGAGAAATTTAGGGAGACTTGTTCAAAATGTTGGAATAATGAATATGGTTTTGTCACAATAGATGTGACTCGTAGGTTAAATAATGGCAAGTACCATAGTAAAATTAAAGACTTTTTAAATTCTTAGATTATAAGTAAGTTTTGCTTTTAATGGAAGTGTTTCTATTAAAAACTAACATAGTCTGATCCTTTTAAATGTATTAATATAACATAGCTATTTCAATAAACACAACTGTACCTTCGGGTACATTGTGGACTTTTGGTATTTTAAAATATATCATATTATCAGAGTATACTTCAAAAGTTTTATACATGTCAATTTTATTCCGTTCATGGTATAAATTGTTAACACTCTTATATTTTTCTGGTTTTATTATTATTTCAACTATAGTTCCTTCTCTCATTAAAAAATATTCTATTTGATTACCAAAGTAAAATAATTTTTTTTTAAAACTGTATTTCCTAACTAAACGAATAATGTTAATTCTGTTTTCTGATAGTACTGTAAATTGACTGCATCCATCTGTGCAATGGGATCTCTCACATGTCTTAGTCTTTTTTGTTCAAAATTTATATTATTAACTACTTCCAAGTAAGTAAGATAGGCTTTATCCAATGATTTGTTATTTCTTGCCAGTGTGGCTATAAAGTTATTGAACTGTGTGTAGGAAACAAAATCATTAGGATTGATATTCTCAGTAGTTGTATCATTGTCCGTGTGTTCTTTAATTTGATCTTCAATCCAAGAGCTCATTAATGCATTTCCACATATATCCATTGTTTATTAATAGTGAAATAATTTTTGGAAATTTAAAATTATGTGTCAAGTGATTTAGCACAATTACACACAAATTACAAGTTACTTGATTGAAATTTTAAATTCTATCATCATTATAAAAAATATTACTACCGAGATATGTTATTAATTGTAGGGGTGGAATTCCGCCAAATGAATCAAAATAATATTTGTTGTTTGCTTTTTTTCCAATAGCATACTCAGAGTGTACCAGAGTTTGTCGAAACATCTAAATTAACAATCCCACATTCATTATCGAGTGGTGTGTTAAGTAGTTCATCGATTATAAATACACCTCGAAAATATTTAATTTTAATTTTTAACCATTTTATCAATATCAAAGTTACTAAGTGGAGTTATTTTTTTTTAACATTCTTACCCCACTTAACATTCTTCAGTCCCTTGCCGTATTCCTCCATAGCGAAATTATGTCTGCGTTGTTCTTCCAATTCTTGGTTTTTCTTCTTAGCATTAATTTCTGATGTAGCAATAGATGATGCAACACCAGCTAACGCTTCTAGAGCTCCCAATGCTGCGAAAATTAAGGGTAAAAATCCACCCTTGTGAACTGTCAGACCATTTCCAGTTTTCATTTCTTTGGAAATTTTCTGAAGTTGTGGAACTTAAATTGTGATAGTCATCCCTTTGTCCTCCTTTAATTTATAGTTTTTACATTCTAGTTGTTCATTCGTTAGGAAATAAGCAATATTAAAACCCTTGAACTCCTCATTAGGAACTTGAAATACAATGTTTTTTACTTTAATTTATTATAACAAATATTTTATCATTTCATTTTAATTCCTCAGCCAAGCTTACATTTAATATGCATCGCAGATCCAGTAACACCAGCCCACAATCTCAAATTGAGATCAGCATCTGAACTTAACAATCTTTTGAATGCTTTCTTTTTTGTTCTTTGTCAGCTACATGCTTTTCAGCTAGATCTTTATGATGATGATAAGCTATATCATGTTCCATTGCAGCAGCATCTGGTGGATTAATGGGTTTATCACAACACTCAATTCTTTCTTTTAGTCTGGTACCCGGACCTAAGTACTGATAACCGGGTGCATGCAACTCAAAAGGTAGTGAATTTATTATATCATTGAGTAACCCTTTTCCGCGATGCTCCGACTCCCAAAAAGTATGTGGTATTGTATTTAACGTTCGTATCAAATATGGTATACCTTTTGGATTATTCACAACAAAGTCACTACACTTTCTGTTGAGCATATTCATTATTCCAACTTTTTCATTATAATAGTTATCATTTCCAGCATTCTCATCGCCATAAATAACGAGAAGTCGATCAATAAGCATCCTAACATCATCCATCCACATGTATTCTTTGGGATAGCCTGTGTATTTCTTTATAACTTTTCCCTTTTTAGGTGAGAGACATTTCTATTTAATCGAATCGTAAATAGGTTTAACAATAATTTTCCATTTATTCCCTTTACTCGATTTTGGTGTTCCCAAGTTTAGATCATTGTTTTGAAAAACTGTGTTTGTATCTGCTGGGATACAACTATAGTGTTCATAGTCGGTTGCAGTGTAGTCACTTTCTGTTACTTTCTTACTACTTAGTCATTTCATCAAACTGTCAGTTACAGTGTGTGTTCGGCCTTTTAGAGTAAATTTATCATTGTTGAATGTTACTTTGCTATCACCAATATACAATCTACCTTTATCAGAATTTAGTTCAAAAACATCGTCTTTACAGTAAATTAAGAAATCTGCCACTTTCTTATCAATAAATGTTGTTGTGTAGTTAGTTAACTGTGATATATCAGTTTTCAAACACCCCAATGCTTCCTCATAGCGTTCATCGTCATCCTCATAGCATTCATAATCGAGAATGCTTTTAATGCCATCGTCATAGCATTCACCGTCATAGCATTCATCGTCATCGTCAATGCATTCATCAGTGTCTGTTATACCAAACAATTTTCTTTCAAAAGATGTTTGTGTTGGTGTCTCCGGGTAGTCTAATTTCTTAACAGCTAATGGAACAAGTTCTTTTATTAAGTTATTATTCTCATTTGTTACATGTCCAATTTTTGTCCCAAATCTTCTATCGCATCTATCAATGGTTGATCGTTTTTTAAATTTTTATCATATTCATATTGGCGATGCATTTTCACATCCGAATGTAGCTTATGTATACCAACTGTATAAGCTAACTAAAATATATACAAATGCATATTATGAAAAACCTTAAACTATTGATCTTTGTGAGAATTTCTTCCCATTCCAGTTCTCAAGATTAGAGATCTCTAAACATGGTTGTATAATCGAAAGTATTGACAACCCTGGCATCACTTCTACAATGATGCATACATTGCTAGGTTCGGAATCAGAATCAGCATACTTCCAAATGTCGGTGAGAGAACTAGGTAAATATATTAGGAGAGATAAGCGTAACGAAATGACCTATCCATTAAGATATTTGTCTGGGTTTATGAGAGATTGTAATGAAATATTCTGGAAAGGTGGGTACAAGATCACATTCATTCGAAATTCTAATGATGATGCTTCTTTTTACAGAAGTCCCCCAAAGAAAGCAAATGGATCTTATGATGAAGATAATAGACCAGATGCTGCTAAAATTGTTATTGAGAAAATGGAAATTCTGTGGCCAATTGTTGAATACAATCCTATTTATGGAGACGAAATTAAAGCAAAATTATACAAACACCCCAAAATACCAATTGGTTTTAATTTTTGGCAATGTCTTGAAAAACCAATAGCTACTAATGCAAACTCGTTTCAGTTTGATATAAAATATCAGATCAATTCAATCCAATTCGATATGCCAGACTTTGTCATTGTTGGTTTTCAGAAAAACAGAAAAGAAAATCCTGGGCAATACACGCACGGTTTTGTCAAAAATATTTCTATTAAAAATCGATTGAATGAAGTGTTTCCCAAAGAGAATTGGAATTTAAACATTGATGATAAAATTTTCGATAAGATATATATTGCTTACACTGATTTTAGAAATTCATAGACTAAACTAGATACCCCTTATTGTAATAATGAACTGCGCTTAAACTCTGGGTCATTTATTTGGAAAAGACCGTTGTATGTTATTGATTGTTCTTACAGAATAACCGCTATTGTAAAAGATCTAACTAATCTGAAACTTACAGTTGATTTTAATAAGCCAATATTGGCTACAACTATTTGTTTTGTGGTACTAGTAAGCTAAAGAAACCTAATTTATCATGTTAAAAGTGAAAGAATCACCGAAGTCCAATAGTGCGCAAACATGTATGGTTATTAATTTTTAATAGCTGGTTATTCATTAAAAACATTTACTGTTATATAATTTTTCATAGTATCACTCTTTTTCAATTTTGTAGTGCACCCATAGTAGTGTATTAATACCATATTTAAGAATAAATCTTTTATCATCTTCGGAACTTAATGCTTTTTTTCTCAACTCAATCATATAGAGTTCATGTTTCTTACTTTTATTAAGATTCATACTTTTGTACAACTTCTTTTTGACCAAACAAACACTTTTTGTAATCACCAAAACTAATATCATTTCTGGCTACAGTGGTTTTCACATCCTCTACTCTTTTCTTTACGACACCTTCCACATTTATTGCATACATTTTCGATTTCAATCCAATAAATTCTTCTCTTATTTTCCATTACATTCATCTTTAATTTTACCAATAATCCATTTGTTAGCTAATAGTATACCATATGGTTTATCTTTTTTATAGTCAGAAGTATCAAAATGATCGACCATTTCTTTCATGACACTGTAGAAATCTGATGTTTTTATATAATAGATGTATGGATCAGTATCTTGGTAGCACAGATCAATATTTTTCCCATACTTTGGTTTTATTATATTATAGTGAAAATCGTTCATTAAAACTTTCGTTAGATCAAGTATACTTATTTGAACATAAATGGATTTTTTAAAGCACAGTTTTGTTTTAATCATGTGAACTGCAACCAAAGAGTTAGTAAATATAGTTTTATCTTTAAAGTTTGGTTTAGCCACTAGTTTAGCCATTTGCTTAGAACTTGTGCACAACCATATATCCACTCTGTTTCTAATATTTTCCATTGTTTTTCCAAAAACAGAATTGTTCATTAATTTGTAGAAATCTTTTTCAAAGTCATCTGTAGACTTTGTTCGCATATTTGTTGTTTAGATCAATATAGGACTTGAGCCATTCCGATTGATCAAACTCCAGAACGCAATGGATCTTTTTCAACTTCATTCATTAAGATTTACCTAATGTAATAGGTATTTTTCTTTATCATACAGAGTAGTCAGGAGTTTGGGATTTTTTAAACCTTCTTGTATTTTATTCTCTGGTGCCAATGGCAGATCTTTGTGGAGATAGTGTAGTTCATGTGGGTATTCCAAATCAACTTCCAATATATAACCTTTTCTAAAATCATCTAGTATTTTTTTTACATCTATATTTGTATTTCTCCACTTAAACCCACCATAGGGTAAATACTGGCTCACAGCCCATCCATATAAGTTATTAGCGTTCAGATATGTAAGATAAAAGATTTCCTTTGTACTATCATAAGCATTCATATCTCTATTATTTGCTTTAGCATATCGCTTACAACATTGTGAAATTCCACCACGAACACCTTTTTCTATCATCAAAATCATGTCGTAATCTGCTAATAATTCTAGTTATATTTTGGTATGTTTGAGCATAGCATCCCACGCTAACCCTGGGGCTGTGAAATACAATGCTGGATCTAGCTTATATGTTTTGAGACATACATCTCTAAAATTTTTCATTATATCAGACAATATCAATACATCAGATTTGTTATAGAGTTCTGTATACTCTCTTAGAGATTTTATGTTGAATTTTTCCCACACCTTTCTCGCAAATTCGTAATCTTCGTCTGTACTGTCACATTTATTGAGTTTGTTGTAAAATGTATCTTTTGATGGAAGAGATATCTTACAAAATTTTTCAGCACTATCCATGTAGTCATATGGATAAACACCTTTTCTTATAACAAAGTCAAGATGTTCATTGGAAAAATGCTTACATGTTTCTCAGAATTGGCTTCTGGAAAGGTTGCTAGAGAGTTTATCGATACTAATAGATATAAATTTAAATGAGTCAATAAATCTAAGATTTACACTTTCACATACATGTTTCGTAAAAGAAATTTATTTTTATTTGTTGTTGAGAATTAGATCAATTTTATGTTCATCGATGCCAAAATCTCATGAATAAATGTGTGTTATAACCAGATATATTGTGTATAAACACTGGGACAAAACATAGATTTCTATACGATAAGTTACAATCTCTGTGTGCAGCTCCCCTAAATTTCCCCGTGAGATGATAATGATCTCTCACAGAATCACCATTCAAAGACTTTTCACATATATGACAATGGGTAGCTGTATCATAAACAATTTGTTCTTTCTGAGTTAGTGGAAGCATTGGTATTCATTTGTATATATATATATATAAAGTCTATTGGTGATATATATATATATATATATATATATATATATATATCACCAATAGACTTTGCTTCTTCCATTATCATTTTAACGAATACACTAGATGAATCAGATCCTTTATAAGTTACTGGTGGTTTATAGTATCCATGTTCGTATTTTACATAGTAACAGAAGCTAATAGGCTCGTGTTTTTGGAATGGTTTCGTGTAGGATTCATCGGGGTTTGGTTGGCAAGTTTCAATTTTAGTCAACAAACATTCAAAATCAGCATATATCACAAACGGAACTCTCCAAGAATGATTTTTGTTTTTAAATCCTAATATGTTATTTTTTCCTTTAGATGGTCAACTCTAACACCATCGTGATCTCGGCAGTCTTGTTAATGATCTTTTAGCTTTCTTACAGAGGAGAAATGTTGCAAACATCTATCGCATATATATATATATATATATATATATATATATATATATATATATATATATATATATATATATATATATATATATATATATAATGACCATTATTTGATACTTGTGATGCTATAAGTCTCGAAAGACTTTTTATCCAGCAGTAGCGGTCGTTCTTTTCGTCTTTGATATATAGTAGGTTAATGTGCTTATCCCTCTTATTTTTTGTTGTTTTTAATGGGTAGATTATATATTTATTATCACCATCTTTTTCTTTGTATGCGTATACATTAATAGAGATTCCACTTCTTTTCTCAAAGGTTGGTATGCTCTCCAATTTCATTGGAAAGTTCCGAACCCTTAAGTACATCATCACACTCATGTTCGTAAGCTATGTATTTATTCACTCTTTGGGTTTTCTTTGTACTTGATGCAATGCAGATAGAACAGACCACAAAAAACATTTTTGATCATTATTCTTAACATTAATTACCGCCTGCTTATCTTTGATTTTTTCTGGGAGATCAACATAAGAACTGCCCTTGAATGGTACATATTTATTTATTCGCACTTCTAGTTTAAATATTCTGTTGAGTACCCTCTGAGATCCCTTTGCTTCGAAAGCCCCCATCTCAGCTATGATTTTCGATATGCTGTTGGCATAACATTCTTCCAGCTTAGTCTATTTCAGTATAATTTCGTTCTTTGTTTTAAAGGAGCTTTCTACATATTCAATACTCACCAATTTCCCTTTTGTATTCAGTGAAGAGTTTCATGTTCACTTTGAGTGATTTTAAATGTTTACTAATTAGCCCTGTGACAGTTTCTTTTACATCATTTTGGAAATGATTTGGGTCTTTGTATGCATTCACATTCTTTACATCATAAGTCTTGATTCTACTTTGAAATGCTGTTTCGATTTCTTCTACACTGAATCTGAGCTCGTACTTATGAATTTTACTTCTCAAGTGACTTCTTATTAGAGACGGTTTGTAATAGTGATTACTAGTTTCACATTTCACTTGTTTCTCTCGTGGGAACTTCTATTTTAGTATAAAATGTTGTGATATTTAAAAATTTCCCATGCATTTGTTGGTTCATGTGCTTTATTATGTATTGGTGAAAGACCTTTGTGTAATCTACATTTAACATGGTTTTTATGAGAGATGGTTTGTAAAAGTTTATACAAATTTCACACTTGACATACTTCTCTTGAGGTTTCTTATATTTTCTTTTCACAAAAATATCTATCTTAAATTTATATTCTTTCCAAAAATTAACAGTTACGTTAGCCTTTTTCACTGCTATGGTTGTCATCATATCAGACATCAATTGATTTTTATTTGTGCTCATTTATTATATACAATATTTTATTTTTTATGTATTCAAATTTTTCGAGACACTTTTTTTTTTTTGCGGTTGTGCTCAACCGCAACTTTTTATGCGTATTTTTGCAGATGCCCTCAAACGAAAAGTTTAACGTAACTTTTTTTCTAAAGACTATAATATAACCAAACACAACTTTTTGAGTCACTTTTTTGGAACTGCTCCCAAACATAACTTTTTGAGTCACAGTTTTGCAGTTGTACTCAAATGCAACTTTTTGAGCCACTTTTTTTGCAACTGCTCCCAAATGCAACTTTTTGAGCCACATTTTTAGTTTGTGCCCACATCGGCATTTCTATTCTACTCATACATATGATAAATTCAATTCCTCTGGATTCCAGAAAGGCAACCCCGTCAATGTGTCGGAGCAAAGCAATCAAGCCAAAGAATTTATGTAGCTGTTTTCACGTACATGGTGGCTGATAGTTGTTAACAAAATTTAACTGCTCTGTATTTGAATTATCCCCTCCCGTAGAAAACATGTCCCAGGAAATACAACTGCATTTTGCCTATGTGTCACATATTCACTGTGCATGTTAGCCCATTTATCGCAAGCCTTTCCAGCACTATGCTCAAGTGGTGAACATGGTCCTCCAGGTCTCCGACCAGACTAGTGCTCGAGAGTGAATTCGCCTATGAGGCCATCCAGTACACACACCATTTAATTGCCGAATTGGAATTGTCTTCCATCTGGCATGGTGAAAGCGGTTTTCTCCCTGTCTTTCTGTTTCACATGCACCTGCCAATATCCGCTATGTAAATCCAGAGATGATACAATTTTGGTCTCTGCCAAGCGACGCAAGTCCGCCCTTGACACTGATGTAGGGTGGCACACTGCTACAAATCGCCTGATTGAAAGGGCGAAAATTGACGCACAAATGCCAGTTCCCGTACTTTTTTGGTGCTAATGTAACTGTGGAGTTTAATCTGCTGCACGTAGGTTCAATAACTGCCAGCATTTCCTTAATTGGTTCATGTATAATTTGTGCATGGTGAGGCTTATAGCTACATGGGAGAGTATATATAGGTTCCTCTTACATTAGTGGAATTTCATGCTCCGTGGCAGTTGTTCTTTGCAATGCATCATGTTTAGCAAAAACATCTTTGCGTTCGTCCAACAAACATTGGAATGCTCTCTGTTGTTCGGGCGGAATGTTGTGGTCGAATTCACTAAGTATAATTATGTACACTGATAGCTGTCTGTTTGTCTATATTGTAAACAATAGGCCTAACTATAGCTCCAAAATCGATACATCTTGCAGCCGTTTCAATGATCGGATTTTATTCTGATAACCATGGCACACTCATTATCACATATTCTTGTATTTCTGCTGTAATTATTGCAGTAGTAATTGTTTCCAAAGCACACACTCTGATTATATCAGACACTTGGCCCAGCACTACGCTACTGTGGTGGCCTTTACCACATGAGGTTAGGTTAGGTTAAGTGTTATGTTATGTTTGTTTACAAATGTGGTTGGACAAAATTATGCGACCACACTAGCCGTCGAGAACCTGCGTCATCATTGCCTGGAAAGTCGCTGGAGCGCATTTGAGGCTGGACGGCATTGGACAGAACTAGAAGTTCCTGCCATTGTGTGCCATAAATTCGGTTTTGTGTCTGTCTCCCAGGTGAACCGATACTTGCCAGTACCCGCTCCTCAAATCAATGGTGTTGAGGACTCATGATGGCCCAAGGAATTCAGGGCATCTTTAATGTTGATGTACGGAGGTGGCGTGCCTTTGGTGGCTTGGTTGAGTTACCGAAAGTCTATGCAGAACCTCCAAATACCATCCTTATTTGGGGCCAGAGTGATCGCTGCATTAAGTGAGCTATCCGACAGCTCTATTACTCCTTCGTCCAGCAGCGCCTTTATTTGCTCCTGGATAATCTGGTGCTGATGTGGGTAATACCGTCTCGGACAATCATAGATAGGCATCTTGTCGATGAGCGGAATAGTGTGTTCTGCACCGTGGTGCGGCGCAACAAGTCTACCACGGTGAAGACATCCCGGCTCGTCCAGGGAAATGGTGGGTGCTTCCCCAGATGGTCGGGGGTCCAAATTGTACACTGTTTGCCTTTCCTTCCTCCCGAAGTGGATTATTTTGGCTACCGTGATGTTTCGTTTCGTCAAATAGGCTATTCCGAGAATGACTTCTTCCCTGGTTTCGTCGGGCACGAACTCCACAGTCACTGTCTCGATGTCGCGGATGCGCACAATAATATTTGCTTCACCTTTGATGTTACCTGTTTGCTGATGGGTTGCCAACTGAACAGTTTTCTGCACTTATTTAATATTGTCATTTTTGAGGAAACTGCTTCTGATAAAATTGTGTCTATTAACGCATGGCAAGGGTGATTGTTTATGGTAACTGATATGCGAAGGAAACTGTCGAAGTCACTGTTTATCTGGGCTAGCTGTTGAGGTGTCAGGTCAGGAGAACACGTTTTGGTCTGGGGTGAGTGACACCTGGTCGCCCTAACCTGACCGCTCGTTTTCCAGCGGCGACATCCCTCGTCCGGCTGCAGGCAGAGTGCCGGCCGATTGTAAGACAGCGATTGTCGAAATGAGGCCCGTCACACCAGATGCACGAGCATGCGAGGCGCAGCGGCTCCATTGGTGGACATGGCTGATGCACCCCAGTAATCAGCGAGGCAGGTGGTGCGGCTCTCATTCCCTGCCCTGATCTTGATGACATGTCCTGACCACTAGAAGATTTTCTGTTGTCTTCCCGGTTACTATTCCGTCGTCTTGATTGTTCCTTTTACCAACACGGTTGATTGCAGTCATGTCATGGGCTCGGCAGTGATGCTTGTTCCCAGCAACATGACAGTTTGTAGAAATTTACATTCTGTGGAACGAATTATGGGCACTAGAGTGGCTCTATATTATTGGTGAGCCATACTTGCCACTACCTCCAGCACTTCCTGCATACTCAGTTCCTGATGATACGTACAAATGGTGCTGATCTTCTGTGTTACAAAAGTATATAAAATTTTCTCCTTCTGTTCTTCCAGCACAATCCATCTCCGTGCACGCTGGAAGGCGATCATGTTGGCAAATCATGAATGATTCACTGAACTCGCCCCACATGATACCATAGCGATAAATGCCTTGCTACCACAAATGTTCATCTCCTACAATACTCTCTTGGATGCAGTTGGGTAAATCTTCTGGAGCGACACCGCATCTTGTCAGCCAGTTCTGACAGTCTCTTAGAAATTCCGTCGGGTCCTCATTTGAATATCCAGTTTATCCCGGCAATGATTTAAATCTCACGGGAGTTACAGAGAATGGGCTCTCCTCTCTCGCCCCACTGTCATACATAAACTCCAGTGCTGTCTGTGATCCGAAGTCCCAGGCTGGCTTGGTCGGAAGCAATGGTGTGGAGCAGGCAGGGGCATGGCAGGTTGCGACACTCCCACACACGCTGCACGAGTTGGTAGGCATGGCAATATCAACAGTGGTGCATGTTGTTGTGTTGCCCAAGCTCCTTTAAGTCTCATTACCCCTGCTTCCATCGTTGGTATTTGAGCGAGAAATGTGAAATTCTGTCGCTCGTATTGGTGCACTCTCTTGTTCATCATCGGTCGGCACCAAAACAATTTATGTAGATTTTTTTTTGCTCTGTGTCGCCATTTCCTGTGACATGACACACTGCTTGTGGTAGAGTCTCCATATTTTGCAGACAAGAGTAGCTGCCCCAACCCCATCGCACATGGTGTAGTTCCTTAAGTTCCTCCGAAATAGCGACAGTGAAAGCGATGGACTCAGCTGGGCGACTTCGCAAGTGCAAAGGTTGGGCACACAGACTGGATTTACAAATCATCTTGACTGACACTGTCTGAAACAGTTGGGTCACAGGTCATCAGGCCTGCCAGCACTGGTATGTGACATTGCCTCTGCTTGAAGTTCGGCTTTTGTTTCTCCGACAGTGGATCAAAGTCTCTGTAATGATGTCGAGTCCTTGCATATACATGAATTCCCGTGCAGATAGATGAGCGAAAACGCATCCAATTTTTGTACAGGCCATAAAAACTTGTGGCACAATGTTCACGGTTTCCCATTGGTAGCGTGGAGGTCCAAGCATACGTGGTTGGTAATGGTTGACACAAGCTGTACATTATGTCTGCTTCTTCTGAGCCATGTGGCTCTCGGCTAGTGGCAACACCCACATGGCATGGTGTGGTAGGGGTGGATCCTGCAGGCACAATGCGACACAGATGGAGGGGCAGCAGGTGGTGCACTACCTATCAGCCGATCATGTGTCCAAGATGGTGGTTTGCTGACACCATGACCATGCACTCAGCAATACTGGGTTTGTTCGGTATTGGTACCATCTCTGATACTGTCATTCAGAAAAAGTAAATGTTTAAAATTAATGTGGGCTAGCGCACACAACTAAACAGAATTCAAAACACTTAAAATAATAATGCCAATATGTCAAGCCCAGCATGTGGCAGAGCGACTTGTTTACTATAGCGCAATCTGCACATGTCAACACACTTTCAAATAAAATAAACACACACACATAAAATTCTACAAAAACCTTGGGATGATTAAAAAATACAGTACACTAAATCGCACGGCTCTTGTGCACTGGGTACAGCATATTCAATACCACATGATCACATGGGACAATAATATTATCTTTGATGTAAATTAAATAATGATTGGAAACATATTTAACACTTTGAAAGAAACATGATAATAATACCAAAATCAAATCAGGTAAACTGCAAAAGGTAAACAAAAATAATTACACATATATAGCAGACCTGCAGTGGTGCAAACTGAGGCACACACACACCAAACAATAGCTGTAGTACTGTTGCACTGATGTGGCGTTGGGTTTAACTTAGGCAGGTTCTTGTAAGATGTATTGAACGGTATAGGACCAGGGACATGGCACATGTCAATTTACATATACAGTGATGGCAAACCCGTAATCCTGTCGTACAATTTGACAGGATAACTTGTTTACAATTGTCATATAATTAAATGGGGCATAATAGAAATTAATCGAATATTAAATATTTAACACCCCCCACGAGTACATATTAAACTCAAAGTCGTTCACACACCAGATTGAAGTGTGCTCATGTTGACCCCTTCTCCTTACCCCGTTTGCCAGCTGTACCAGGATCCATAACGCAGTGTGTGTGCACGCTCTACGAGCACAAGGGCAGTGCAGTGTGGCAAGGAACAATGTAAGTTCATAGCAAAGTGAGTGCGACCTCAAGCATGTGGTGCAGGAATACGAAAATAAACACTGTGAAATTTCTGATATTTTATTTGTGCAATAAAAGAGAAAGGTAATTGCACACAAGGGGACACAACTAATAAAGATGCTTGCCTTCACAGTACTAAAGCCCTCAGAGTTTTCGAAGTTTCTTTTTGTAATTTTCTATAATGTTCATTCACGTATCTTTCATCCCCACATCATCCATGCAGTGCGATGTTTTGATATAATGAATAGTATTTACAGGGTTAATGTTAGGAGCAATATATACAACCGGAATGAAGGGCATGTGTTCGATTTGCAAATGTTGTGTGCAAGAATGTATTGCAGCGCAAGGTGCCAGCCCGCCAAGCCGGCTGGCACGCCATGCAGAGAAAGTCAGTATTCGTTCGTCTTTGCGAGGGGTGTGCTGCATCACATCGGAGCTCGTGTTTCGCGCATTCGGGCAGCCATCGCCATGTTGGACTAATCATTTCATAGCAATAGCTACTTTAGCATACCGGAACATTTTTCGTTCTTCAGATGCCAGATATTCCAGTGTCCCTCGCTCCTACCCAAATTTTGCATCGCCTGGGTAGGCTTAAATTGTACTTAAATTATTTCATGTGACCACGTGTCTTTTGCACAGTATTAACCGAGCTGATGGATTTGTAAGCAGCACCCAATGTAAACTTTTCCCGATGGGAATATAATCATGTACTGAATAAATCGTAGCAGTAACGAGTTACCACATGTGGTTTATTTCCAGTTCGCCGCAGGGTATTTAAGGTATGGGCCTTCTCCCGCCAATTTTCTCAAAGTGTATGTTACTGTTCAAGTATGTCTGAAATGGTCATGAGTTAACGTAATATGTAACAGTGTTTCGTATGGGTGTGTGGGGAGCCCAGATATCCCATAATGCAACAAGTAAGATAGATTTTCAGTCAGTATTATTTTTATTCTATGAGACAACTGAACTTGGAGGATTTGCCATGGTCGTCGGCCGAACTACCCTGTGGAACGAGTACATGGGTAATCTCCCACTTCACGATATTGTCAAACCAACAATATCTGGCACCCTGGGTAATTATCTCCACCGAGATTCCAAAACTATCTTCACCGCTTCTCATCTAACCAATATCCTTATTGGCCATCACCTTGGCACTAGTTGCCAGCCTCCTGCACATTAGACCAACATCAAGATTAGCGTGTCACAGGTTGTCATTCCAACCTGCTTAATTTTCGCCAAGTTACATTTGCTTGGGTTCTGTTAACTTTATTTCAATGGCAATAAAGAAACAGTGTGCTGGGTGGAGGAAGGGAAGGAGCAGCTTTAGGTTGACGTCTTTCGCAAGACGCATTGTTTTGATTTTTTGATGGAGCAGTGGAGAATTTTGCTCGTATGGAAATTGACATGGGTTGACTGGAAAAAATGGGTTAAAATATGGAAAATGAGCGGTAACGACTTATCCACATGTTGGAAAGCCAATTTGACGTCTGACATGACTTGGAAAGGCCTTGATTGAGAAGTTACAAAGGCAGTGAACAAAATCTGGAAAGAGGTGTTTGGAATTATATACCTTGCAGGTGCCAGACGTCGCTGTGGCAGCGCCAATGATTCTGTTGCTGTAGATCTGAGTCTTCTTTACCTCGGGGTGTTGCGGGCCGATCACACAGCCGAACTTTCTTGTGATGATCTTGCTGTTGACCTGATATGTAGGCCTAACTGTTTGCTAAACGAGGGGCTCAATCAAAGTGTGGTATTGCAAATTATTGAAGTATTGATTGTGTGCAATCAGATTCCCTATGTGTGGATTGTTAGGGCAAAACCACACACCCATAAATGCTATTCATGGACATTGTTTAGGTTACACATAAAATAAATATTTACCATTCTGAAAATCACACAACACTTACATGAGAAAATTGCCGGTTTATGGGGCTCGTGCCCTGAAATGCCTTTCGGCGACAGAATAAAAAGCACTCGTCAGTTTATGCTATTTATTGGAGATTCTAACGTTCCCTCCAGGAGAACAAGTTCCACAGTCGCATGCTTTCAGGCTGTGGCGAAGGCTACATGGTAATAAAAGCAATAGGCTGGTATGGAATTAAGTATGCTGAAATTTTTACGAACTTCCTAGGAGATGCAATTCCTGGGGTGGCGAGGGGGAGTAACCCGGACGACAGAAAACAAAATGTTCTTGAGAAATTAAACTATTGCAGAAAAATTACTGGTGATGAAGAATTGTGGCCATCCAGGCAGGAAAAGTGCGTGCGCGAATTCACACGGTCCTCCCCCTCTGGGTGCAGCTTGCTGACTAACTTCCAGCTATGGTGCGAGGGCTGGTGGTGGTGGACCCATGCACTTGCACATGCAGAAGAATTTATTTACCATAACATGCTACAAACAATATTAAACACTGCAAATACAAATCAAATAATTATCTCCGAGGCTTTCCTTACAAATAGGGTAAAATGGAATGGACAAAACACTGGTGGTGGTGAAAATAAATATTTATGAAACACAAGAACACTGCATAATACATTAACACTGGGGCATAAGTGTTTCTAGGCATCTTTACTTTATTTGCTTGTCATGTGTCCTCATCACATGTCGAGAAATATTCCTGCAATATGTTTATAACCCTTTTGATGCAATATCACATGTCTGTGTATCACTCCATCCTCTCTCTCGGGCTGGTAAACGCATGTGGCGCTACACTACTTTGGACTGACTGCACTTGTCCTATCCTGCTCTTGCACACACCACTCCTGCACTCACATGACACTGACACTAGTCTACGGCGACCAATCATCGATTGTGGATGCATACTGTGCTGGAAGCGGCCGACATGACAAATGGCCTAAGGTGGGGAACGACACACGTCAAAATAACATTTACTCTATTGTAACTTCGAAAATTTTAACTTCAATGAAAAAACAAATGGGATACCGTTGTTCGTATTCATTCGGATACAACAATACACACACATTTGTCCGAAGTTAGTATTACACTTGTTGAATTCATTATATAGGCAAAGAAATAAATATTATTTACACATTACAAATGTGTTGCAAGTGCGAATACTTAAGCCATGTTCATTTAAATAATTATAGTAACAGTTTACAAATACATTATTTACAAAACACACAAACTTACTGATAGTTAAATTCGCAACCTCTTAATAATGTGTTTTCCTATGGAAATTCTTATAAGTTTACTTCACCAATGCCCGTTTGTTCATCACTAGCATTACACAATTTAGTTGCAGAATCATTCAGTACAATCAACTCTGCACATGTTTCCTAAGACCAACAAACTTGCCCTTGGTCGCCGCCGATGATAACCTTCAAATACGCACGTTTCTGACATTTTCCCGCCACTTTGACGCCAGTGCATGAAGTATTTTTCCTTTTCACCCGTGCAGGCTATTCTGTTTTGTCTTGTTTTACTGCGTCTATAAGATCTTCTTCAATACAAAGCTGTACAAAGATATTGGATAAGCCAAATTACAGTATACAAAGTTTATACACTGGACATAGTAAACACGCACATATATGTCAGATTATACGTATGCGCATCACATCTTTTCTTCATAATTTGACCAATCCTCCTCCTACGTGCTGTGGGGTGTCATCGTTTTGCTGAAACAGAAGAAAAAGGATCCGAGAAAAACCGGAATAAGAAATGCTTACAGATATGCAATAATGTCTTCACTTTTGTAGTTTACATATTCATCTACACTATAAAATGTTAGTTTAGAAAAAAATTCGTTCAACTGTTTTTTGAAGTGTTTTTGGTTAGAGAAGTAAATTTCTTGAACGTGTTGTGGTAACTTATTGAAGAGTTGGCTTCGAAGGTAGGATGACCCTTTCTGGACAAATTTTAAGTTAACTGAAGCTACATGTAAGTTTTTTTTTAATTCTAGTGTCATGCTTTTGAATGAACTCATTTTCTGATATGAATGACTGTTTTGGACATGAACAGAAGTACTGAACACATATACTCACATGCAAATGTTAAAATCTCTGAGGTCTTGAAAAGAGGTTGACATGAGTCTGACTTCATTTTGTCTTTGATTATTCTTACAGCTCTCTTTTGCATGTGAAACACTTTTTTTCTGCTGCCAGTACCTCAAAAACTAATACCATAACACATGATGGAATAAAAGTGTGCAAAATATACAATTTTCGCTGTATTTTTGTTCATAACCTCTGCAACACTCCGCAGGGCGAAACATGCTGGACTTAGATTAGGTAAAATATCAGCAATGTGAGATTTCCAATTAAGTAAATGTCTATTTTCATACGCGATTTTGGCTGGAAGTAGAATGACGTAGAAGGTGCACCGAAGTGCCTGTTTGAAGATATTGCAACTACTACGCTGCACATATTTCACATTGCAAAGGTAATGTGCACTGTCTTAAATTTTAATTGACAAGCACTATAATATGAATAATATACTTGTAACATTTTGAATTTAATCGAACTACCTTATAAATGGGTTAGAGGACGAATACATAAAATTCAAAACATTTGTTTAGAAATCTATTTTCTATCCTAACCTCCAAACGATGCGGTTTTCTCTAGGCGTGTTGGCAGAAAAGCATTTTAATGTTGGGCCACAGAGATTGGTTATGCGCAGCCAGTGAGATCGGTCTACCTCATCTTTAGTCTATGGGATTCGCTAACTAGCTCTCGAGGCGTTCAGAATGGGTAGTTTGCTACGAATTGTTGTCAGAAAGGCATCGCAAATGGTTCTGAGTGAAATCTGTTTTCTACCTTTTCTAATAGTGATAGTGTGTCGCCTTGTGTAATATTCACGACAACACATTGAAGATGAGATAGCTACGCCTACCTCCATCGCAGTGAGTAATCATCCCCCATTCTAATGGGGGATAACAACATCATGGACCACAAGGTGAGTGTCGTTGATGCTTGTCCTGCAGATGACCGATCGCAATCTTCACAATACTATCCCGAGGTTTCGAAGTATCAACTTGCTTGTACCCCGTCACCTGCTGCCTCTACTTTGCAGAAAGAGTTATTACCTTCTGATCATCGTCAAACGACTGTGTAAATGTACAGTCGGACATGCCTGGGACCGTACATTGTCTTTGTCGAAAGTATAGACAAAAATGTCGGTAATCTTCATCCTGTGTCTGTAGGGAAGAAACTATATGGATTATCTAAGGACATCATACAAATTCAAAGGGTGGGTCGAAATCACCCAAAACTGACTATGAAAATGGCGCAGGCCACCAATGATTTACTTGTACATACTCATCTTAGCCAACATCAATTGAAAGGGACCGATCCACTTTCCCTTCTACAAAGGAAATGCCTTATATATGGAATCCCATTGGATCTATCAGAATAAGAAATTCCTGATGGTATTGAAACTCCATGTGAATTACTTAAAGTAGAAGGAATGTCCAAGCATTTTTATGAATCCAATGAAACAGTTTACCGACCTACCAAACTTATTGCTCTCACCATTTCGGGTCAACTATTACCCGACAGAGTCTTGGTTTACAAACACCTATACATTGTTAAACCTAAGATCCAATCAGGTATGATGTGCAATAAGTGTCACAGTTTTGGGTACACTGGGAAGAATTGTTGCAGTACAAAAAACTGTTGCCCTGCTTGTGCAAGTGACCATCAGATTTCTAAATGCACGGTGGAAATGCCCACTCGTCCCAATTGCAGTGGTTCTCATTTGGCTACGGATAGAGAGAAGTGCTCCCATTTGATCCTTGAACAGAAAGTAAAACAAACAATGGCTACACTCAATTTAGGTTATTCTGCAGCGAAGAGGAAAGTTCTTGATGAGTCCACACATCTTCAAAATACAGATGGTGCTTTATTACATTCTGTGTGTCCTGGGACTAAAGAGTACCGTACCCTCTTTCCTGACAGGATCCCGGTATGTGGAAGAGAACATCCTGGAGATTTGGGTGTACCTTGTCAATCACCTTCGATTGCTCTCCCCACATCTGCCACTTATGCTGATTGTGTTAAAACCTCTGCCAAACGTCCGTTAGAAGATACTGGGAAAACCACTGCAAAGGCTATAATTTTGCTACGCCCAAAAAAACTGCATGTTGCTCATTGTATCTTGTCTCCTCAACAATCTTCGAAGTCTATATCTGTGGCCCAGTACTTTTCTCAGTTTAATCCTGTTGGTGAACACACTGGTAATGGGATAGTCCTCTGTCGAGTTCAAGGCCACTCTGTACAGGGACCACCGGCTGTGGTGTGTTCTTCCCAAGATAACCCTTCGACCAGCTATACTGCTCTCTATGATATTGTCTTAAAATTAATCGCATTAATGGATCTTTCCACGCTATATGGTAACCCTTCCTTGTAGGACGTTGTCACCGATGCGAAGAGGCTTGTTAATGATACAGTAAGCAGCTCTTAGCTTTCTGTTCCTTTATATATCTCCTATCATGAGAATACTACAGTGGAATTGTCGGTCTTTGTCTCTTCAATGAGGACTTCTACAGAAGTATCTTTGTACCACACCAGCTGATGTTATACTGCTACAAGAAAGGCACTGGCACTTTGCAGTTTACAAACAAGGTCTCTTTTCTGGGTATACAGTTTATCATAGTGCTCCAATGAATAAACATGGTGTAGTCATACTTGTCAACACTGCCATATACTCGGTGGAATTACAGGTGTCCCACTTGCCTGATAATGTTGAGGCTGTTGCAGCTAAAACTGTCTTCCATGACGTCGAATTGGCTCTACTTTCCATTTACGATCCACCGTGGCATGCTACCAGTACCTTTTCCTGGGACAGACTGCTTGGGATATACAATCATGGTGCCACAATAGGAGATGATTTTAATGCTCATCATACATTGTGGGGTGATGTGAGGTGTGATCTGGCTGAGAAGAATCTGGGAGAATATATTGACACCTCGCCGTATGTGCTATTGAATTATGGCAGTCCTACCTATGTGGGAGCTTATGATAAACATAGCTCTGCCATTGATCTCATGCTGTGTACTCCTAGACTTGCCATGGACTTCACTTGGGCCGTGCTTACTGGTCCTATGGGTAGTGATAATTTTCCCATTGAAATAGTTAATCAGGATATGTGTACAACTACTCCTCTTACTCATCCTGATTTGCAGCCCTTGTGGTACTCCTGCTATAATTACCAGTGCACCTCATGGCAGGCATATCGTGAACATATAGTACATCATATCAGCTCCGCCAATATCTTGGGTGGTGATCTCCAAACTATGTATGATCACTTTCAGAATTTGGTCACATCATCCATTCGGGCCGCTACTCCACATAAGTCTTCTCGGTCTGGACTCCGTAAACCATATTGTGAATGGTGGACTTCTCCTTGTACGTCCCTTAATGCGGATAGACGTCTGGCCTTCCGGACATACAAACAGCATAGTACAAAGACAAATTTTTTACTCTATCTGGAGGTACAAGTTCGTTTTAATTTGACTGTCAAAACTGCGAAGAAGGGTCACTGACACTCTTACTGTCAACGGCCCTCCTCTGCTACCCCTTCCCAGGAAGTCTGGAAGGTCATCCATTCTCTACGACAACGCTCATCCTCTCCTTGATTCGGAAGTTTGGGATACTGCACTCTGATTGCTATCCATAAATGTTTTTTCTCCTGATCATGTCCCAACCTATGATGAATTTCCTTGTTTTCATTCTGCATCTGCACCTAACACCAAGAGATGGCCTGCTAAGGATACTGCTATCTTGACATCTGAAATCAGCATTGCAGAATATCGTCACTCTCTTTGGGATGGATGGAAATCACCAGGACTAGATGGGATTACATATCAGCATGTCTGGGAGCTTCCACAGGAAGGCCATCGCCTGTTACTTTGTATCTTCAATGGTATATTACTACATCAGGTAATTCCTACTCAGTGGCAGGAACACATCGTTTTGCCCATTCTTAAGACTGGTAAAGATGTAACATTACCTACATACTACATACTACATACCTATCTGGTTGTCTTCTCGTGTAAACAAATTCTTTGAAGAGATTTTGAAGAAGAAGATGGAATGGTGGCTGGAGACTAATCACCTCTTGTGCGGGGAAAAATTTGGCTTTCGTAAAGGATGGACCTCTCTGGATGCTGTTACATTATTGATAAAATGGGCTAAGGACGTGTTTGCTAGCAAGGGTGTTTCATGTGCATGCTTTCTTCATACTCACTCTGCATTTTGTGAAGTAAACATTCCTGTACTTTTGCACAAATTAGCTCAGATTGGGCTGCCACTGCGTCTTATTTGTACCTTCAAGGCTGTCCTTCAAATTAAGATCACTTACCTTAAAACAGGCACCTATATTACACCTGGAAGGCTTGTATATCAAGGCACTCCACAAGGTGGTGTTCTTAGTCCTCTTTTGTACCTTATATACACTCAAGATCTTATATTCCATCTTGGCCCATTTGTTCAACTTAGTAGTTATGCTGATGATGTTGTCTTGTTTCATTTTTCCTCCACTGTTGGTGACGCAGTATCAGTTATGAATGATGCCCTCCAAGATCTTGGCACCTGGCTTTATACTCATTATCTGACACCATCAATTCATAAAACTAAGGCTATGCTGTTTACTATAAAACGTATTGACCGGTCACAAATCCGTCTACTTCATTGGAATACGTCTTTAGAGGCGGTGACAACTACTACTTATTTGGGCATCATTCTTGACTCTACTCGTACTTGGGTGGATCAGGTAAATCATCTTACTGTGACGATACAGCAAACGTTTCAGTTGTTGAAAATGCTTGGACACTCTGCCTGGGGTGGTGATCCTCACACACTGTTACTGTTTTATGGAACATTTATTCGGGCCAAGATGGATTATGGTAGTGTTTTTATAACTTCATTATGTGACTCTACCCTCACAATCTTACAGTGTTAACAAAATGCTTGTCTACGTTTGTGTCTTGGGGCACTTCATGTTGAGGCGAATATACCACCAAATGGCCTACATAGAAGGATGTTGGCTAACAAATTCTTGATCAAGGCAAATTATTTTCATGAATCTCCTCTCTGTACCACTATAAATTATATTGATATTGATGTTCTTGGTTGTTTTTTTTTTATATCGCCCGCTTTTCCCTTGTGTGAAATGCATTACCCTATATGGTGGACTTTCCTGTGGTGTTTTTATACATGTAAGGTGGACTGCTTATTTACAGAATGCAAATACTGCATGAGTGGTGGAGAAGTTCATGAGCTATACCGACAGTGTCTGAGCCAATATCCCAACTTTCTCCACATCTATACTGATGGATCGAAATCCCTACATGCAGTTGGTTGTGCCTACTATATTCATGCATACAAATCGTCTGGTTTATTTAAGTTATCGTCTTCCAATTCTATATTTTATGCTGAAGCATATGCCATCTTAAAACCACTGGAGTATTGCAGGACTATATCAGCCCAAAATCTTTGCATATTTACAGATTCTAACAGTGTTGTCACTGCTCTTGCCTCTCTCCACTGTCATTGTCAACCATATGATATTATCTTACATATTAAGCATCTTATCTATACTATTGAGATCACTGGTGCTACAGTTGTGATTGATTGACTCCCGAGTCATGTGGGTATACCCGCCAACGACATGGCTGTTAAACTGGTAAAACTGGCTTCTGACACAGGGACGCCGATTACTGCTCCAACTCTGGATATGTTCACTACAATTGCCAAACGTCACCTTTGCAGTATTTGGGAAACCTAATGGCAAGAATGTGAGGTTGCACCGTCCTACAAGAATATCCAACCGTACTTACAAACACAAACATGGTTTATTGACAAAATGAGGAAAAAACTTTATTTCACTATGATTATCTGACTGAGGCTCAATCATGGAAATTGTAATTTTCATCTTCACAAGCTAAATCTGGCCGAATCACCTAATTGTCATTGCGGGGATGGTGCGCAGACTATTAGTCACATTCTATTTCATTGTCACCAAATGCAAGCTCGTGATGAGTTATGACTGTTTACATCATTGTGGAATCTCTCCGCCATTTGACAGAGAGAGTGTTTTATACCCTCATCAGATTAAAGTATATAATGCTCTATTTGTGTTTTTAGTGCGGAACAAATTTCGTCTATGAATGCTCAAAGAACTAAATTTTTATCATCTGAAGCTACTGTTTGCACAAAAAAAAAATGAATCCATACTATTGATCTGTCTGTAGCGATACTCGGCTGAAGCTGTATTTGAAGCATTATAATATGGCGTGATCTTTTGACTCTGCCTCGATTTGTATTATTATCGTGTGTTACAATGTCTCCCACGCCAGTGTTGTTCCAGTATCTGTGAAGGAAGGTTGTACATCTCGCTCCGGAATGGCGACATGTCTGTTAAGTGGGTAAAATGGCGTACCTAACTTCTACATCTCATGAGGTGAAACTGTTATTTATTTTCTTTATTTATTTATTTTCTGTAGGTTCCCATGAGTCCTGTATGACTCCTTCTTGGGAAAAGTACAAAACATATTGGCGTCATTTCAAATACTCATTACAAAAATCAAACAGAAAACAATAGAAGTTCAAGTGATGGTAGTCTCATATTATAAATATTGCATAATGGTTCACAATCAGAGCGTGCATGGAATTAAAAGTTGTTTAAATAATTAAAATAAGTCCATGGAAGCCTATTGCTATAGGTAGTCTAGGTACATAAGTCCAGCCCTTTACTATTTAAATGAAAACACTTTGGGAAGGCAGATACAAATAAACACAACTTACAACAACAATTAAAGATCCTATATCACCTATCACATGAAAAGTTATTAGAGATAAAATACACAGAATTTAAATAATATAATATTTGCCCAGTATTCTATGCACATGGAAACACTTTGATAGCGTTCAACAAATTATACTTAGCCTACATACTGTAAAATAAAAATACAGATGCACTACACATTAACCAAGCCAGATAATAAACAAACTCATTATTATAACATTTTCTTGTGAATGACAAGTTACATGAGATTAAAGTAGTATGGAGGAGTAGAAAATAAAATAAATAATAAAATTGTAAGAAAGAATAAATACATATCAATGACCTTTAGTCATGTCACATATATTAACATTACATATAGCCAGTATATAAATGTGCATTTGTTCATCTATCGTCATCACAGAATTTTTCCCAAACAACTTTTTTCAATTGCAGTTTAAATATTGTTTCATTCTGTATGTTTCTTAACTCTGTTCCTAAATTATTGTATGATTTGTTTAATTTATATTTAATACTTTTAGTTCCAAATTTTGCAGTGTTAATTCTACTTATGTCTAAGCAGTAAGAATTTCTTGTGCTATAGGAATGAACATCTTTCTTAAACTTGTATTGCAAACTTCTTTTAGTAAGATTTCTGAATATTTTGTGGGCTAATTTAGTTTGTTCTTCTTCTATCATCTTTAGAGGTAATATTCTTTGTTCAACATACATATCCTTCACACATTTTCTAGTATTGTAACCAGAAACATTTCTGATTGCTCTGTTTTGAATTACTTTTATACTATGAAACAGCTGACTATTGCTTACTTACATAACATATATAGCAGATGGCAATGGAAAATGGTATAGTAGATATTCTTTAGTGCCTGTACTGTAACATAATCTTTTATTCTCCACAGGACCCCTGCGGCTGGTTTAGGTTTATTCTTAACATAATTTGCATGAATATTCCACAAAAGTTTTTGATCAATTTGCAGTCCTAAAAATTTTACAGACTCCACTCGATGTAGACTTTTGTTATTAATTTTAAGTAGTCTATCACAGTTTACTATTTGGTTTGATTTGGTTATAAACATATAGTTGTTTTTTCTTCATTAATGCTTAATTTGTTTTGTCCTAGCCATTCTGCCCATGTGTTTATATATTCCTGCATGTTATTAATAAGTTCTTCAGCCTTATCTTCTGTACAGAAAATATTTGTGTCGTCTGCATATAGAGTAATGTGTCCTTTTAGTTTACAGTTTGCAATATCATTTACGTAAATTAAAAATAATATAGGGCCCAGTACTGAGCCTTGTGGTACACCATGTGTTATTGTTGCTAGATTACTTGTGTAACCATTCAAAGCAACATATTGCTTCCTATCCTTTAGATAATTTTCAAACAGTTTAAATACTACTCCCCTTATGCCTAAGTGATACATTTTCTGTAAAAGTATTTCATGGTCCACTGTATCAAAAGCTTTTTTTTAAGTCAATGAACAGTCCTGCAGCAATTTTATTATTATCTAGACTCTCTTGCAGCATCTATTTGTGTACTTGAGTTTTCTAGAAACCCATACTGTCCCCTGGCAAAGAAATTGAAGCTGTCTATATATTGTATCAATCTTTTCTTAAGAACCTTTTCGAATATTTTAGAAATTGTTGGCAATAATGAAATAGGTATGTAATTACTTGGGTTACACTGTTCTCCTTGCTTAAAAACTGGCATGACTTCAGCAATTTTGAGGTTAGCTGAAAACTTTCCAGAAGCTATGGATTGGTTAATAATTTCTACAAGTGTGGGGCATATAGAATATGCTATTTTTTAAAGTGTCGTGCTTGAAATGTTATCATAACATTCACTACTTGTATTTTTCATAGTTGTAATGATGCTCATTACCTCAAGTTCATCAGTACATTTCAGAAACAACGAATTTGTTTGGGTACTATTATCACATGTTTGTTTATATGTTTTTAATGTGAATTTAGATGCTAGTTCTTTACCAACTTCTGTAAAGTATGTATTTATTGAGATGCAAATGTCCTGTTTATTTGTAGTGATCTCATTATTTATTATAAGTGAGTCTATGTTTATAGTTCTTGTTACCCGTTTATTATATATTATCTCCCTAATGACACTCCAAGTATTTTTGACATTGTTATTACAGCTTTCAAATTTTTTTGGCATAGAAGTCTCTTTTTAGCTGTCGTTTTAGCAATGTTATTTTGTTGCGACACAATTTGTATTCTGTTATCAATTGTTCATTGTATGGGTTAGCCTTCACTTTTGAGTGAAGTGTGTCTCGGCTGTGAATTATATGTATTAATTCCTGACTAACCCATGTTTCTCTAATAGGATTAATATAATCTCTTTTCCTCTTTTTAGTGTTACAATCAGTGCTATTGGCTGCAATCCCTGCCTTAATGTGTCGTATTAATTCATTGTACATTCTGTCACTATCCTCCTCATTTCCAAGAGTGCTAGAGCATAGTTTCCCTTCGAGATAAATATTAAGATTGGAATAATTAATTTTTATTCCATGATCAGTTTTACTCTCATTTTTCTGACCTCTAGATAGTAGATTTTTATTTATTCCAGTGGTAACTTCCGATACAAAAACATTATGATCACTTACACAACTATCTATGGACCCTATATTACATATTCTAAACACATACTGAGTTTTACTAACTAGAACATGATCTATCAGTGAATTTGCAGTTTTAGAGCATCTGGTGGTGAAAATTGTATTAACCTGGTAGAAGCCATACATTGTTATATGATAACTGTAGTCTTGCATTTCTTTGGAATTACTTATAGAATCAATGTTAAAATCACCTATTACAATAGTGTATCTGCTTTGAATGTTCCTCAGGAGATTTTCAAATTTTTGGAGGAACACTGGACAGTTGTCATTGCTGGGGTTACAGCCGATTAAAAAGTGCATTCTACAGTTTGTAACCACTGTACTGTCTAATTGTACATGCAATAAGCTGTGTTCCTCTTCTATCAGGTTCTTAAGTACACCCATCAATGTGGCTCGTTTAACAAATATACAAGTACCTCCTCCAATATTTACATCTCTGCAGGCAAAAAAGCTGTCACAACTCTCTATATTATAATATTTTGTTTCGTTACTGTTAATCCAACTTTCAGTTATTGCTACAATGTCAACATTCCCTACTGTGTTAATTAATGTTTATATTTCGTCCATTTTATTTCTTAAGCTTTTGGCATTTAAATACATTATTTTAAACTTAGTGTCATCACATGCTGAAGATTTTGCGAAAGCACAATAATACAATAAATTTGAAATGCTTCTTTCTTCAACACATGGTACATCACTATCTTCAGTTGCAGATCTTTTTTAGCATTTACTTGGAGTGGATTTGATGTTATTACCATTCATAAACAGCATTCCTTTTAGTTGGTTGATGTCATCCTCTTCTTTAATCTTAAGTGACCTCGAAGTTTCATTGATCTTGGCAAATATGTCACCATTGTTTACCCAGATAAGTTTCACCCCATGTCTTCGCAAATCTCTCAGTTTTTTGTGCAGTGTTTTTTTTTTTTTGATGCTGTGTGATATTTTCATTAATGTAGACAGGTCTGCTTGGTCCATTTGTTTTGTTCAGATTGAGACTGACAGTCGTTAATTGTGGGAAATTTTTTTTGTCTTCATGACTTCTTCCTTTTTTAGTCAACTGGTGAACTTCACACAATAATTAGTGGTAGTTCTGGCTTTCTTTGGGTAAGACGATGACGCATCAATGTCCTCTTTGATCAGTTTTACCCCAAGAGCTGATGATGCTTGTATCACCAGATCGACAGTATTTTCATTTTCTTTCACTGGAATGCCATGAAGTTCTAAATTGTTGCGCTGTAGATACTGCTTCAGGTCTTCATTTTCCCTTTTTAGATCAGCTATTTCAGCTTTTTGCACTGTACTCTCTTCATGCAATATATCTAACTTCTCCCTCATTATTTTGTTTTCGGCTGTCACTTGATCAAGTTTTTGCCTAACCTCATTAAGTTCATTTGTGATGTCATCAAAATTTTCAGCACAAAATTCAACACTTTCTCTTATTTTACCCTGCTCATCAGTAAGAATATCCAGTTTATTCAGCTTTTGCAGTATAAGTTTCAACTTATTTCCTTCCGATGTTATGTTCGCATCCACTTTCGAAGTGTTAGGCATAACCTCATCATTCTTTTTTGTTAATTTAACACATGTCCTTCTGAACCATTTTTTGCACTTACCATCAGACTGTACGCGTCCATCACTCGTAGTGAGCTGCTTTTCACAGCATCCACACACGACCTGACCTCTAACTGCCACTATGTCGTAACTGTCAGTGTTGTTCCGGTTTTCGTAACTGACGGATGTCTGTGACCTACTTCGGCAAGAAACAGGTTTGTTTACGTCAAATAATAATTTGGGTGATTTTCCTCCCTATCTAATACGGGTAGAAAACAGATTTCGCTATGGCTGTACGGGAACGTAGGCCAGAAAAGACAGCACTGATATTAGTCTATGGTGCGTACTATTGTGTAATTTTAAAGAACATGTGGGATTTTAAGATGAAAGTATTTTGATGCAGGTTCTTATTTTTAAAGTGAGTATTATTATTAGTTCGTAGGCTTAAAGTGTAATATACATGTATGTCTGCTAAACATTTTTGCACCCTTTTTGGTCACTGTTTTGTTTGATTGAAGTATATGTAAATGTTTGGCATGTGCATGAAATCGGTTTATCTGTGTTTTATATGTTCGGAGTGTACGATTATGTATTGCCAGGTACCAGCATGAAGCCGGTACATTTTTTTATTGGCGAAAATTTTGGTGTTATGTTCCCTTAAATTTGGCATCAACTCACTTTGCGTTTTCTGAAGCTTTTAGGCCAGTCTGTTTGGGGATTAGGGGAAAAACAAGATTGTTTGCAGACGATTGTGTTGTGTATGCTGAAGTGGGAGGGGGGGGGGGCGGAAATTTGCAGGCGGACACTGACAAGATATGGTTGTGGACCAGGAAAAATAAAATGAAGATAAATAAAACTAAGGTAGTGAGGTTTACAAGGAAGAAGGTGATGAGCAAGGACATGTACAGATGGGAGGGACAAGCGATAGAAGAAGCAGCAGAATATAAATATCTAGGGATTGTACTGCAGGGAGACCTCAGATGGATAAAACAGAGAGGGTGGTTGCAAAGGTAAGAAGGCCTCTGAGTAGGTTGGGAAGGGTACTGAAGGGAGTCAGCTGTGAAGTGAAGGAGAAGGTATGTGGTACTATTGTACGGCCAATGTTAGGATATGTTGCAGCAGTATGGGACCCGTATGTGGAGGTGGAGGTGCAAGAACTGGAAAAGGTGCAGAGAAGGGCAGCAAGATGGGTGAAGGGTAGGTGGAGAAGGCAGGGGCAGGATGATGAGGAAGAAGGGAACTATAGGCCATCAGTGATGATGAAAGAAATGGGGTGGAGCTCATTGAAGGACAGGAGGAAAGTAGAACGGTTAGTCAGGATGTACAGGATGGTGAATGAAGAGGGAGGATGGGGAGGGCTACACTGCAAGCTAAGTAAGGGGGTAATTAAAGGAAAAGGAAACAACAGTGAGAAGCTTAAGAGGGTGTGGAGGAGAACGGAGTGGGGTAGGCAGTTCATGTTTGTGAGGTCTGTGAGGGAGTGGAATGTGTTGAGGCCGGAATTGGTATCTGTGAGAGGGGTTGGTAAGTTCAGGAAGGGAGTGGAAAAGGAGAGGCAAGAGAGCTCGCCACCGGGCAGTAGTCTAATTGTGAGTCTATGTATGTAAAAAAAACTTAGATGATTAAAATTCATTAACTGGAGACGTATTGGTGAGAAACGTTTCTTATCTGTGTATTAGGTTGTGGCAAATATGTTTTTCTTTTGTTAAGTTAGTTTGCAATTTTATCATGTGTTTGGTGGCCTGATGAATGTCAACACGAAGTATGGTTTTGTTTTTATATAATTACTTTATAATGTGGTATTGTGTTAGGGACTACCTACTTCACTTGATTGGAATACAGGTAGTATCTGGTTTGTTATGGAGTAATTTTGTGTGACACTGGACGTCTACTTTGCAATTAATTTTTTCACTGAAGTTAATACGGACGATACTGTACTGGTGTGCAAAAATAAAGGATGGTATTGGTTGGTTTTATTGTGTCCGTAAGGTAGGAATGGACGAAAGCGTTACTTTCGCATGACAGGTTCCTACATTCCAGTTTCAAGTAAATAACTAATTTTTTATAACATGTTAACCTGAAACCGTTTCGTGAAACATTGGAGGTGCGACGTATGCATGCGTAGTACAGGAGTTATGGAAAGGGAACTGGCACTTTCAAAGGGATTATTGTAGAACCAGATACCATGTTGTTTACATGCATGTTATGACGTCACCAAAATGGCATCCCTTAACTTTGACAATCTAAAGGGGCATCCACAGGAACGTGGTAGTTTTCAGCATTATAGATGTTGGTATCGTGAAGTACACTAGAGCCCATCCACTGTAGTGTACCACCCGATACACATATGGTATAGGGTAGTACACTTGAGCCATCCACCCAAGTGTACTATGCAATACCACATCGGGATCATTGTCAATAAATTACTATTTTAGTGCCTACACTAACGTATGATATTTGTAAATGACGAATCACAATTCTCTGTGTTTCAGCCACACCTTGTTTATCACAGGTTGTGTGATGGTGAGTCACTTTAGTCAATAAATTACTATTTTGCCTTTTAAACTAACATGTGATATTTGTAAATGACTAATCATTTTTTTCTGTCTGCCACACCTTGTTTATCACGGGTCGTGTATCGGGGACTCACTGTAATGGGAGCATATTTCGACCACCTGAAAGGTTTGTTTCAACACACAGTTGCATTTTCCGTATAGGTAAATACAAGTTATACTATAATATAAGATACGCTGTGTCGAATACAGCCTAAACATACTACCCCTAACCTAACATGACCAACCTACAACAACCTATTTCTGCATGTCACTATAAACATCAAACCTATCCAATTATTAATTACAAACGATAAAGACTCATTACTTGCAACAGAATGCTGACCTAACATTTCTTACCTAGAACACTGTTTATTGCACCCGATACACACATTTGTAATTATCTCAACCTGTACCAAACATATCAATTTTTTGCCAACATTTATTGCCACACCAATCCTAGGTATTCGATGATGCTCACATTGTTTGCACTATGGTACGTATATAATTATACATTGAATACACCACCATGTTGCACCACATATTTTTATAGTATTAACTCCCTACACTATTTTATACCACTTCATTTTATATAATGCATACAATTTTATCACTGGTACATATCCATTTTATGATACACTGATGAACTGACGCTGAACACTTAAACTACTACCTTATTTACAAAATGTCAGGAATGAGCAGACAAGGATAACTAGGCCTACATTTTTTTCTTTTCTACAATACGAAGAAACATAGTTGTACAATATGAAAACTGAAATACTCAGCTGTGTTAAATTACTGCTTTACTCGTTGCAACTACAACCAACCTATTAAACTATATGCAGCCAACATCCTGAAGTCTGCCTACCCTGCTCCGTTCTCTACACCCTCTGAAGCTTATCACTGTTGTTTCCTTTTCCTCTAAATACCCCCTTACTTAGCTTACAGTATAGTCCTCCCCATCCTCCCTCTTCATTCACCACCCTGTACATCCTGACTAGCCATTCTACTTTCCTCCTGTCCTTCAATGAGCTCCACCCCATTTCTTTCATCATCACTGATGGCCTATAGTTCCCTTCCTCACCATCGTGCCCCTGCCTTCTGCACCTACCCTTCACCCATCTTGCTGCCCTTCTCTGCACCTTTTCCAGTTCTTGCACCTCCACGTCCCATACTGCTGCAACATATCCTAACATTGGCCGTACAATAGTGCCATATACCTTCTCCTTCACTTCACAGCTGACTCCCTTCAGCACCCTGCCCAACATACTTTCTTACCTTTGCAACCACCCTCTCTAACTGTTTTATTCATCTGAGGTTTCCCTGCAGTACAATCCCTAGATACGTATATTCTGCTGCTTCTTCTATTGCTTGTCCCTCCCATCTGTACATGTCCCTCCTTATCACCTTCTTCCTTGTAAATCTCACAACCTTAGTTTTTCTTACATTTATCTTCATTTTATTTTCCTGGTCCACAACCATATCTTGTCAATGTCCGCCTGCAAATTTCCGCCCCCCTCCCACTTCAGCATACACAACACAATTGTCTGCAAACAATCTTATTTGTTCCCTAATCCCCAAACCCATATCATTTACCATTATGGTAAATAACAAAGGACCCAGCACGCTTCCCTGTGGTACCCCTTACGTAACCTCCTCTTCCTCCAATATTGCCTCCCCCACTTTCACCCTCTGCGGAAGTCCCCTATACATTCCACTACCCTCCTGTCTGGTATCAGTGCCTTCACTTTCCTCATCAATGTCTCATGGGGCACCTTATCAAATGCCATCTCAAAATCTATAAATCAGGCATCCACCTGCTTCCCCTCATCAACTTCCTGCACCAGATCCTCTAATAACCTAGCCAGCTGAGTCTCACATGAGTATTCCCTCCTGAAACCATGCTGAGACTCCTCCAACCAATTCCGTTGTTCATAACCCTAACCACATACTGCACCACCAGCCTCTCCATTAATTTTCCCATACTTGATGTGAGACTCACTGGTCTGTAGCTACCAGGCCTCCCTCTATCCTCTCCCTGCTTGTGTATAGGTTCCACCATAGCATCCTTCCAATCTTGTGGTAACTTACTCTCTCCTAAGGACTTTTTAAACAGCACCTCTAAATATTTCACCAACTCCCTCCCACCAAACTTTAGTGCTGCGTTTCCTATTTCATTTGGACCCACTGCCTTACTGCTCTTCAAACCCCTAATTACCTTTTCTATCACCACTCCCTCATCTTAAAGTTACTAAACACCCCCTGAACCCTATCTGCCCCCCACCCCCCTATTCCAATCCTCCTTTGCCTCAAACACTTTCAGTAGTGTCCTTGCAGCATCTCTGATTTTTCTTGGTCATTTGTCGTATGCCTACCATCCCTACCTGTTAGCGGAGGGATCCCTTCCTTTCCTCCCCTTAACCTTCTAACATACCTAAACAATTTCCCCTATTCCTTGCCTTTTCCTTCTTCTACCATGTTCCCCAGAAATACATTCTTTGCCTGTTTGATCTTCCTTTCAAGCTCCCTACCCATTTGCTTCATAATTTCTTTAGATCTTATCATCCCTTTATTTCTCCACTTGGCATGTAATTTTCTGCACTTCCTCTTCATTTTCAAAATCTCCTGCCCATATGGCGGATCTCCCCCAGTCTGTAACCTTTTCATTGGCATAAATTTCTCCAACATAACCTCCATTAATCCTCTAAACTCCCTCCACAACCTCTCTATACCTTCCTCCATAGACCATTTTTTAAACCTGTCTCTCAGGAAGATTTCTGCCCCCTTCTTGTCTGCTCTCCCATACTGCCACATCAACCTTTCTGCCGTTTGCACTTCCCTCATCCTGCCAATCCTAATTTATACAACCGGGATATGATGGTCGCTTATACCAACCAATACTATTGCACCACCTACAGTATTCCCAGGTCTGACCAACACCACATCCAGCACTGACCCAACACCCTCCTCATTCCATCTCGTACATGTTTCTACTACCTGGACTAATCCTCTGTTGACTAACTGTGCTGCCATCCTCTGCATCGTGCTACCCATTCCTTCTGCACTCTACCGATTTCACCCCTGGCATATTCAAATTCCCTCCTACAACCACCCACTGCCTGTCCTATAGTCTATCTACCCTCTCCTTGATCATCTCAATTGCCTGCCATCCCTGTCCTGGTGGTCTATATGCTGCCAGCAAAGTAATTTTCCTATTACTGCCACTACTTAATTTAATTTCCATTGCCTCAACATCCTTACTAACCTATACTACCGCCCCTTTAAGCCCCTTCCTTACACACACCATTATTCTTCCTCCTCTCCCATCCCTGTCTCTTCTGAAGATGGTGAACTTATCCTGCCTACATTCAATGTTCAGTACTTCCTCAGTCAGCCAAGTCTCCACAGCTACCACTATATCCGCCCCATATCCTTCAACCTTTCCCCAGAAGCCCTCCAGCTTGTTGTACACACTCCGACAGTTAACCACCATTATCTTTATACTAGTACTCTACTTTACCATCCTACTTTGCTTACCCCATATCTCCACACCTAAGGCCTCATCAATGCTATTCTCTCTATTTCTCTCCACTTCTGTTTCCTTGCTTCTAACTGATTGCTATTTTAACAATTGCTGCTCTGCCCTGACCCTCTCTATGCAGCCAGCTACTTCCCTACCTAGCAGATCACCTAGAATCCTCTTCCCGTGCTCTGTCAGGTGAACCTGGTCCCGCCCTACACTTTCCCAGCCTATCCGTATCCTACTATCTATAAATGTAGCCCCCAAATCCCTACACACCCTCTCATATACCTCACTCGCAGCCACTGCCTTCCTGTAGGATACTCCTTTCCTAAGTAGCACGCCACTGACTTCTGCCCTAGCTTCAATGAATTTCTCCCGCACTTTCCTCAGCAATCCCCTAAGGTCTTGCTCTACCTCCTGCCCCACCTCCCTTCGAGCGAGGTCATTTCCCCCTACATGAATGAGAACAAACTTTGCCACCCTGCTACCTCTCATACTACTCACCCTTTCCTCCAAATCTCTGGTATTTGCCCTCCCCCCCAAACGCTGCTTTATATGTAATTTCCTTCCTGACTTCCCCTGCTCCACCCCCTTTACAATGGAGCTGCCTATAAAAACTACCTCTGGCTCCTTTCCTACAACCTGTTCCTGCTTTGTTGCTCTTCCAACCACCTGCCTACCCTTGTCTACTTTGTCTCTTACCTGATCCCTGTCTGCAGCCTCCTGCAGCACCCTTGTTTCCCTCCCTTTGACCAGCCCTCCTCTTTCCCCTTTGGTCCTGAACTGTCCACTTTGTCCTGATTGCTGGTCTTTGCTAATCCCACACATGCAAGCCTCAGCATACTGCTTCCTACCTTCTACCACTGCTTGTTCCCTGCTTTCTGTTCCGTTCCTCTATTACTGGTTGCTTCCTGCCTACTACTATCACCTTATCCCTTGCTACTATTTCTTGCTCCTCTAATCTTATTTGCTGTCTTTATGTCTCCTACTGCCTTATCCCTTTCTACTGCCTCCAACTCCTCTATCCTCCTTAATCTTACCACCTCTATCTCTGCCTTTCCTCCTGCAGTTCCTTCTGCAGCCGTACTTGCATTTTGCCTAACTCTTTCTCTCTACTCAGCTTTTCCTCCTGTGGACCAGCTTGCATTTTCCTTAGCACCCCCTTTACATCTTCCAACTCCTCCTCTAACTATCCACCCTCATTTATACTCTACTCTGATACATCTCATTCCTGACCTTTTCCTCCATCCTCTCAATCCTATGCATAATTTCCCTCTCTTTCCTGTTCATCAAATCTACCATTTCTCCTGTCCACCTCAGCTGGCTGGGTTATTAGAGGATCTGGTGCAGGTAGTTGATGAGGGGAAGCAGGTGGATGCCTGCTTCATAGATTTTGATAAGGCATTCGATAAGGTGACCCATGGAACATTGATGAGGAAAGTGGAGGTGCTGATACCAGACAGGAGGGTAGTGGAATGGATAGGGGACTTTCTCAAGGGGCGAAGGCAGAGGGTGAAAGTGGGGGAGGCAATATCGGGGGAAGAGGAGGTTACGTCAGGTGTACCACAGGGAAGTGTGCTGGGTCCTTTGTTATTTACCATAATGGTAAATGACATGGGTTTGGGGATTAGAGGAAAAATTAGATTGTTTGCAGATGATTGTGTTGTATATGCTGAGGTGGGAGAGGGGCGGAAATTTGCAGGCGGACATTGATAAGATATGGTTGTGGACCAGAAAAAATAAAATGAATATAAATGTAAGAAAAACTAAGGTAGTGAGGTTCACAAGGAAGAAGATGATAAGCAGGGACATGTACAGATGGGAGGGACAAGAGAGAGAAGCAGCAGCAGAGTATAAGTATCTAGGGATTATACTGCAGGGAGACCTCAGGTGGAAAAAACAGGTAGAGAGGGTGGTTGCAAAGTGAAAAAGTGCTCTGGGTATGCTGGGAAGGGTGCTGAATGGAGTCAGCTGTGAGGTGAAGGAGAAGGCTTATGGCACAATGATACTGCCAATGTTAGAATATGCTGCAGCAGTATGGGACCCGTATGTGGAGGTGCAAGAACTGGAAAAGGTGCAGAGAGAGGCAGCAAGATGGGTTAAGGGTAGGTGGAGAAGGCAAGGGCAGGATGATGAGGAAGAAGGGAACTATAGGCCATCAGTGATGATGAAAGAAATGGGGTGGAGCTCATTGAAGGACATGAGGAAAGTTGAACGGGTAGTCAGGATGTACAGGGTGGTGAATGAAGAGGGAGGATGGGTAGGGCTACACTGCAAGCTAAGTAAGGGGATGTTTAGGGGAAGAGGAAACAACAGTGAGAAGCTTCAGAGGGTGTGGAGGAGAACGGAGCGGGGTAGGCAGTCCATGCTTGTGAGGTCTGTGAGGGAGTGGAATGTGTTGAGCCTAATTGCAAGTGTATGTATGTATACAGTGTATAACTATCATAACTACACCTCTCCTCTTTAGCCACTTCCATCCTTGTCACTGGCACACCCTTTACAAAGCTTCCCCTCAGCATATCCCAAATAGAGTTTCCACCTTCTTCACTTATTTGTGTTTCCTTCTCTCCCGTTAATTTGTTCTCAACCACTGCCACTAAACCCTTTTCCTCAGCACATTCCTCACACTTCCACTTATGTTCCTGTAGTGATCCCAGGTCTTCCTCCCTGATCCCTATACATCCAACATGTCGTTAACTGTATAACACATATAAACAAACCTGTGGTATCGACCCAATAATTTTTGCGCATGCTCAGTTTGAAATTCTGGTGTTGGGGGGGGGGGAAATTTAAACTTTTACATATTTACGACACATTATTGGCCACAAACATCACATTGCATAATTTAATTACGTCTTCGGTCGCAGAGTAATATGTCCACGGATAACTTGTTTTCTGTCTTTTGTTTTTTGCAACATACACACTCCCACAAAAGAAAAACACCCAGTGATTTATACTTTTATCATGATGTGTAAGTCATGAACACATTACAGGGAAACTGAGAAAGACGGCAGTGCCGACTGCAAGTAACAAGCTACCAATAAAACTGTTATTGCAGTTTCGGGCACAATCAAAATCGAAAACCAATAACGGTTCGCAATGGACCAATGAAACTGTTAGTTTCCATTTTGAGCACAACAGGAACACAACCGACTACATTTAACTGGTTGTGTTGGAACAACTTCTCTGCTGCCATTTCGTACGCAATAGAACCTACAAGCAACAATGAGAACGAGAACTGGCGTGGTCAGAACTGCTACGAATCTGCCTGTTATTGTTATCAAGTGCAGAGCTAACAGCAAAAAATACCCATGATAGAACTACGTTTCACCCCTTATTCAGCATTATATCCCAATTTGTTATTTATTTAACAGGGTTCGCCAGGGAATGTGTTCCTCACGTAACAGTTATATGAAAACAGTGTTAATTTAACTGTTATGTTTAATACCGCCCATCTCTACAGTAAGATCTTTTTTCAATTCATGTCAGTACAAAGATACTGGACAAGTCGAATTACAGTATACAAAGTTTATACACTGGACATAGTAAACACACATATAGGTGTATGTTGATTGCATGTACACACATCATATCTTTTCTTTATAATGTGACTAAATCTTTTTCCAACATGTGTTGGGGGGCAGGTTTTCACATGTAACATCATGCAGCAGTGTTTCAAATTGGTGCAAAGCATACCGTAACATTGTGGAGATGTAAGAGTATGGGAAAGGTGATCAATACTGACCAAGAAAGGAATCCAAAGGATACAAAGGATTTTTATTTAAAAATAAGTTACAAGCACAGCAAGATGGAAGACAGGTCTGTGTGACAGGTGGCAGGAAAGAAAATGACTGTTGTTTGTAAGGGATATGATAACCACTTACTGTATTGCAGAATGTGCATGGTCGGTTCATGCTCTGTTTGAGGACAATGAGATTTTGAGGCTTCATGGCTCATTCCTATTGTATCACCAATCACATTTTTGGAATCTTTGCTGGTTGCTGACAACATGATTTCAGGCATTTCCTGATTGTCTCAAATGTATGCAATTGGACTTGTGTCTGAAAGATGTGCGAGGTAATTGATCAGCAAATATCTTCACTCTCTAACATCTCTGGTAGTCACTGTATGATAAGGTGTAGCAGTGTTGTCCATTATGAGGAACTCTGGGTCCACAGCAACCTGGAAAGTATACATGTGTAAGAAGAAGAACCTTAGTATAATAGTAGTCACCAATTACTGAACCTCCTTGAAATATTTGTAACTCCATATGGCCTCTAAGCATTATGCCTCACTTAATGAGAACTCTGCCACTTGTAAATTAGTGCCTTTTGATGATGTTGATGTAGGGGCTCATTGCATGTTTCCTGCTCTCTCCATATGTATAAGTGTGTGGAATTACTAGTGAGGCTATATTGGCTCTCATTTGTAAAGAGAACTTGAACCCATTGTTAAGCTCTCCAGTCCCTGTGTTCCCGGCATTACAGAAAATGCCATCTATGATGGGCAGGCATCAATGCACACCATACTGGACCCCTTGTAGTATAGTGCTTTCACTAACTTTCGTATCATTGATTTCTCCCACCTGTAGAACAATATACAGGTCCTCTTTTGCTGTGGTTGCTGATGGGTGACAACCACTATACCTTTTGTTGTTCCTATCATTTGAAATTCTGTCCAAGCTCATGGCAGGATGCTATGTATGATCGCAAACTCCGCTGCTACACTAGCCACACTTCAAATTTCTTCCTACTTCCCAATGATTCAACCTTTGGTGAAGTCATCCTATGTTGTCTACAGGACTGTTGTCCTTATTAGATATTGGGCAGCTCAGCATCATTTAACCCAATGTCTACTGTACAATAGCTTCCACTGCATTGTTGAGCATACGCTGTGCTCGTGCTTTATATCCTTTTTACTTGCCTGCCGTAAATCATGCTGTGTGCATACGCTACCATAGCAGACCCCAGGTGATTGGTCTTTGGTTGGTTCTGCCTGTTCATTACACCGTTATGATAGGGCCTAAGTTCTCCACTTCATCCTTAATTTTTGCACACAAGTGTATGATATGATTGTAGCAGTATACACAACTTTGCATAATCAATAGACCCTATGTAGGAAGTGTCATTACAAGTAGGTGGTACATCATGATATAGATAGAAAATTAGTTGTCAGTGTTTAATGTACAAACAGAAAAATTAGCGCAATGATTGACTAGGGTGTAATGGCTTCATGAGCCTGGCATAGTTGGACATTGGGTGGCTGCTATGCACTTTGAGAGTCCAATACAACTTTCTTTAACCTATCACCCATGTGTAGTTTGCAAAAACCTGGAATTTTTGGTGTATGTAAATCACACATGTCATTCACCAAAAGTGCTTGACTAGCTTGTATTGTACATCTCAATACCAATATCTTATTGTGTGTCACGTAATGGCAGGCACTGTGGCAATGGTAGGAAGACAAAAGAGTATAGGTGGAAAAGGTTAATAGTAGTGTCTTGTATGTTACATCAGTTGTTTGTAATTGTTAAAAGTTAATGTGGTGGGATGTAGCATATAAGGTTTACTGCAACAGTGTAATTTGCGATAAACTGGTAGTGTTGGAAACATTTACGAACATTTAGTTGAGCAGGCTGTATAGTACAATAGTTACACATGCTGCTTGGTTAGTGACACAAAAAGATAGTATTTTGAAACTGCTGAAATAGGCTGATAATGCTGATGTTATTAGTAGTTGTGAATTGTGGATCATAGTATTTTGTAGTAAAATAATGGTAATATCTGTTAGTAACAAGTGTGTTGTTTGTCCAGAAAGTTACAAAATTTGTGAGTGTTGAAAAGGAACCATTGTAATGTGTGGATATGTATGGGAAAACTAAGTATTATTATGTGTTGCTGCTTTGCATTGTGGGGGTGAAGTGTGTGTGTGGAGGACAGAGTAGTGACATGATAGCAGGCGGTGGCAATGACAAAGGTCAGCTGTCGCGTGGTGCCGCAATAAGCTTTTTGTGACTTGGACGTTCCTCACCTTAAGCCGATTTAATTTCTGTATTTATCTGAAGGGAAATATGCCTTCAGATAAATACTTAATGGCCTAGTTTCTCTCAGTGTGACTCGGGGCGTGGCAAACCTTCCAGAACAGGGCCATAGATATTATTTAAGCACTATGAGCCTCCGAGCCAGGAGTTTTTATGAGTCAGGAAATTTGGGCGATTGACGACCTTAAATGATAGATGACCAATGAGTGGCGACAGAAGTAACCAGCGGGAGTAAAATCTGTGACTGCAAGCATAGGTGCAGTGAAGCGTGTGATTGACAGGCTGAACAATTGAACTGGATGCTTGAGTGTGAGATATTTAAAATGATGGCAACATACAGACTAAACATGTGCTATTGGTGAATGTGAGTTAACGTTAAATATTGTGCTCACTGAGAAATAAAATGAGTAATAGTGGATATATATTGTTTAATTTTGTAAATAATAGCTTGATGTGGCTTGGGGATTGCAAAAGGCGTAGTGTATGATGCCAGATTACCTTAATGATGTTCCAGGTCGTCAATGGATGTGGATTCAGGTGGTAGTTTTCTCAGGGTGCCAACTTTTCAATTACTAAGAAAAGCATTTGGATCTTCTTCTTCTCAGGGTCGTTACAGGTCGACAGCCTGTGGTGGCATTCCCTCGCAGCACACGTTGTGCAAAATGATTAAGGAGGTCATAGCAATACTTTGCTACACTGAGCACATGGTTATACTTGTTGGTTAGGGGCAGTTCCTGAGGTGAAGGTTCTTTACATTAAAATAAGACACGTGGTTTGCAACAAAGAAATATATTACCAGAAAGATTACACGTGGTAACATACAACCTCCCTGTGTCTGAAGCGGGCCTGGCACACGAGGCCTGCCAGGGGCCTATGTGGCAAAAAATGGCTTAACTATGCCAAGATGGAAATTAGGAGATTAAACTCTCCGAGGTTGCGAGTCGGCGGAGATGATGGTCGTCACGGGAGAGCAAAAGCTAGAAATAGAAAATGTTCCGGAATAATTACAGGCTTTAAACTATTGACACCCTAAATGATTAACACAACTTGATGCTCCAGTGGCACGTGGTGCGGACCGGTGCACTTCCGCACTCAAAGACCCATTAGACCAGACTAAAGATGGTGGCGTGTAGGTACCGTTAGCTACGGACACCTTCCTGCCAGCATCTCTAGGGAAATATTTACACAGGACAAAATGCAAAACACTTAATACAAAAGATAACTCGGAGCAGGAAAATAATCAGTGGATTATTGTACTTAAATTGTAATGTTCAGAACTCTTAGGAAAGTCTCTCTTTATTGTTGCTAAGTGTCTTTGAGATTTGTATTTCGAGTTTCAATGCCAGAACAGGCGAGCAGAAGACATAAAACAATGTAATAAAATGTAACGAAAATAAAACACATGTATGAATCCTTCTCAAACAGCTAAATTTATTAAAGTAAAAATTGACACATGAACTGTTGGAAATTTGTTCCAAGAACTGAAAGCATCTTTCAATGTTTATTTCATTTAAAATGTGAAATCATTTACCAGAATTCTAAAACAAAATAACACAACATAGCACTTGAAAAAATTATATAATAATTTAGAGTGTGTCAGATGGTGTGTGTGTGTGTGGACACATGCACCACGTGGGTGAGCACTCACCATTAAAATATAAATTAAGGCAGGGACGCAAGGGGGAGATAACACTTTCTCGGGCATGCATTAAACTCTGCTTTAAGGGGGTTACATTAATACACAAAAAGAAACTAGCTAGTCGCCGATTACTCTTGGCAAGTGGGTCTTTGAATGCAGTGAACGGATCCCTAGTTCGTTCATGCATGAACGACATACTACATCACACACATTGATGCATGTTGTACGGTCCATCATGCAGCAGCGAGCACTATTCCCCCCTCAAATGGTGCACAGAAACGAGGACGCATCAAGCTGTGTGAAATAAATTAAAAATCTAATTTATTTATTTTATTTTTATTAAGGCCTCCATCTCTCACGAACTTGGATATGCTCCTCTGGCATCTCGTAACAGTATGAAGTTATTTGAAATATACGTATAATCTCATGAGAAGAGTAACTGAGTGTGTTTGGAAAGGTTGTTACATATTGATGTATGTAGTGTATATTTACATTGGGCCAACAGTAGTGAATGTACTATATATACATGTTTGTTACTTCGTAGTTTTTGATTGGATGTTATCATGTAGTGTTTTTAAGTGTTGTAGTTAGGTAATGTTAAGTTGAATTTTTGTAATGGCAATGAGTTTTTGTCATTTTTATTTAATTATTGGATGGTATCAGAGGCCTATACTATTTGGATGGGTGTAATAGTGTTGTTGATAAGTAATGTTAGATGAGGGTTCTGTAGTGAGAACAAGTCTTTGATGTTGTTGTTTAATAATTGGATAGCAGTGAATGGTATCGTTTAATATTTTGAAAGGTGCAATAAACTGTGTTGTTGGTAGGTAATGTTATTATTGTTAGGTTAAGGTTCCATAGTAGCATTGAGTCTCTGCTGCCATGGTATCTGGTAGTATATTTGTGCAGGTGGGTGCATTTGTAGTTCCTGATACCATGCACTGTATTGGGATGTACAATTGAGCCCATCTGCAAAAGTATGCTACTCTATATGACCAAATTTTGTAACTATATTAGTGCGGTTATACTGTAAATGGTAGTGTGTTATTTTTATGAAAAGTAGGTTGTGGTTTCATATAGTATAATTGAGTGCTTCTCAATATCATCATCTATGATGCTCTGTTAAGTTGTTGAAGGAAAGGGATGGGTAACAGGAAAAAAATATGTCACATTATAGACACTATATTGGTGATTTCATCACCTCTTAGTCAGTATTGGGTCATACCATATTTCTTCTTAGTTGTTGACTTAAGTTTCTGTCTCCATTTTTGGCTTTGTGAAGTGCAATTAAAGTTTTGTTTTATGAATTTCTGTAAAGAATTTTGTTACATATTTAATGTTTTATCATAATTATGAAGAACCTGAAAACAAAAAAAAAATTCTAGAAAATAGTATGTATTGGCATACTAATCAAGTTGAAATCTAATTGCATATGCATGATGTTATATTCACGTTACATACTGGGAAACACAATAGTGAGTAGGGCTCTTGAAGATCAAAAAAATTGCAATTTAAAAATTAATAAAAAAAATACATATCAAGACTGCTGAAGGGCACAAAAATGTTAAACCTGCCCACAAATTATTCCATAAAAGTGAATACATTCAAATCTGTGCCACACTGATACGCAGAGGGTGAGCAAAACAAGGTCAACGGGCTGCACCAATTTACCTGCTTTATACATGGCTGCCGGATAAAATGTATGGACAAGATATATTGGTATGGCCTTCAAATGTACTAGTGCTCTGGGAAGCAGAGTGGTGTAGAGTTACTTGAATTCACTTCCCTGGAGCTAGTTGCTGGTCATTACAATGTCTCAACAGTTGCAAAAAATTGAATAAACTAAAAACAAAAACCTACTATTGTAACCAACATCTGAAACAAAAATACTTAAAAGTATTTACGTTGCGACAGAAAGCGGTATGAATAATCTATGTTATGCAAAGAAAAAGGTATACTCGACCAAAATACTTGTTGCATGCTGTCAGTGTAAGTAAACAACAATTTTTCAACTTGCAAATAAAGGTAAAATATAATTAACTTTTTTCAGCAAAAATATTTCTTAATATTATTGCCATGATGTAGTGGTACTAAAAAAAAAAAGGCCAAACATAAAATATTTCCAGAGTAAAACAGCTAGTGCTCCTGAACTCTTGAAACTCTGTAACTTCTCACAGTGTTCACACAATACGTTCAAAAAGATTCATGAACACATGCAACACTAACATTACTCCACACATTGCAGAATGCAGTTCCCAAAATCTGCTTCTATAACAGCAGATAAAAGTAATGAAACTGCTGCACATTTGTGTTTTGCTTCACTTTGTTTACAGTAGGAAAGGAGTTTCCTTTAGGAAGGCAGTTAGGAAAGGAGTACCCTATAGGAAGGCAGTGGCTGCGAGTGAGGTATATGAGAGGGTGTGTAGGGATTTGGGGGCTACATTTATAGATAGTAGGAAATGGGTAGGCTGGGAAAGTGTAGGGAGGGACCAGGTTCACCTCACCGAACAGGGAAAGAGGATTCTAGGTGACCTGCTAGGTAGAGAAGTAGCTGGCTGCATGGAGAGGGTCAGGGCAGAGCAGCAGTTGTTGAAATAGCAATCAGTTAGAAGCAAGGAAACGGAAGGGGAGAGAATTGGAGAGGATAGCATTGATGAGGCTGCAGGGGTGGAGATAGGAGGTAAGCAATGTAGGATGGTAAAGCAGAGTACTAGTATAAAGATAATGGTGGTGAACTGTAGGAGTGTGTACAACAAGCTGGAGGGCTTCTGGGGAAAGGTTGAAGGATATAGGGCGGATATAGTGGTAGCTGTGGAGACTTGGTTGACTGAGGAAGTACTGGACATAGAGTGTAGGCAGGATGAGTTCACCATCTTCAGAAGAGACAGGGATGGGAGAGGAGGAGGAATAATGGTGTATGTAAGGAAAGGGCTAAAAGGGACGGTAGAATGGGTTAGTGAGGATGTTGAGGTAATGGAAATTAAATTGAGTAGTAGTAGTAATAGGAGTATTACTTTGCTGGCAGTGTATAGACCACCAGGACAGGGATGGCAGGCAGTTGAGATGATCAAGGAGAGGGTCGATAGACTAAAGGACGGGCAGTGGGTGGTTGTAGGAGGGGATTTGAATATGCCAGGGGTGAAATGGGTAGAGAGTGCAGAAGGAATGGGTAGCATGATGCAGAGGATGGCAGCACAGTAAGTCAACAGAGGATTAGTCCAGGTAGTAGAAAAACGTACGAGATGGAATGAGGAGGGTGTTGGGTCAGTGCTGGATGTGGTGTTGTGGTCAGACCTGGGAATGCTGTAATTGGTGCAATAGTATTGGATGGTATAAGCGGCCATCATATTCCGGTTGTAGAAATTGGGATTGCCAGGATGAGAGAAGTGCAAATGGCAGAAAGGTTGGTGTGGCAGTATGGGAGAGGAGACAAGAAGGGGGCAGAAATCTTCCTGAGAGACAGGTTTAAAAAATGGTCTATGGAGGAGGGTGTAGAGGGGTTGTGGAGGGAGTTTAGAAGATAAATTGAGGTTATGTTGGAGAAATTTATGCCAATGAAAAGGTTACGGACGGGGGAGATCCCCCATATTATGGACAGGAGATTTTGAAAATGAAGAAGGAAGAAGTGCAGAAAATTACATGCCAAGTGGAGAAATGAAGGGATGATAAGATCTAAAGAATTGATGAAACAAATGGGTAGGGAGCTTGAAAGGAAGATCAAACAGGCAAAGAATGTATTTCTGGGGAACATGGTGGAAGAAGGAAAAGGCAAGGAATAGGGGAAATTGTTTAGGTATGTTATCCGGTTAAGGGGAGGAGAGGAAGGGATCCCTCTGCTAACAGGAAGGGATGGTAGGCATGCGACAAATGACCAAGGAAAAATCGGAGATGGTGCAAGGACAGTACTTGTCAGTGTTTGAGGCAAAGGAGGGTTGGAATAGAGGGACAAACAGGGTTCGGGGGGTTTATAGTGAGTTTAAGATGAGGGAGTGGGAGATAGAAAAGGTAATTAGGGGCTTGGAGAGCAGTAAGGCAGGGGGACCAGATGGGATAGGAAACGCAGCACTAAAGTTTGGTGGCAAGGAGTTAGCGAAATATTTAGAAGTGCTGTTTAAAAAGTCCTTAGGAGAGGGTAAGTTACCACAAGAGGGAGATAGAAAAGGTAATTAGGGGTTTGGAGAGCAGTAAGGCAGGGGGACCAGATGGGATAGGAAACGCAGCACTAAAGTTTGGTGGCAAGGAGTTAGCGAAATATTTAGAAGTGCTGTTTAAAAAGTCCTTAGGAGAGGGTAAGTTACCACAAGATTGGAAGGATGCTATGGTGGTACCTATACACAATCAGGGAGAGGATAGGGGGAGGTATGGCAGCTACAGACCGGTGAGTCTCACATCAAGTACAGGAAAAGTAATGGTGAGGCTGGTGGTGCAGTACGTGGTGAGGGTAATGAACAATAGGAATTGGTTGGAGGAGTCCCAGCATGGTTTCAGGAGGGGTTACTCATGTGAGACTCAGCTGGCTAGGTTATTAGAGGATCTGGTGCAGGTAGTTGATGAGGGGAAGCAGGTGAATGCCTGCTTCATAGATTTTGAGAAGGCATTCGATAAGGTGCCCATGGAACATTGATGAGGAAAGTGGAGCGCTGATACCAGACAGGAGGGTAGTGGAATGGATAGGGGACTTTCTCTGGGGGCGAATGCAGAGGGTGAAAGTGGGGAGGCAATATCGGAGGAAGAGGAGGTTACGTCAGGGGTACCACAGGGAAGTGTGCTGGGTCCTTTGTTATTTACCATAATGGTAAATAACATGGGTTTGGGTATTAGAGGAAAAATCAGATTGTTTGCAGATTATTGTGTTGTATATGCTGAGGTGGGGGAGGGTGGCGGAAATTTGCAGGCGGACATTGATAAGATATGGTTGTGGACCAGAAAAAATAAAATGAAAATAAATGTAAGAAAAACTAAGGTAGTGAGGATCACAAGGAAGAAGATGATAAGCAGGGACATGTACAGATGGGAGGGACAAGAGATAGAAGAAGCAGCAGAATATAAGTATCTAGGGATTGTACTGCAGGGAGACTTCAGGTGGAAAAAACAGGTAGAGAGGGTGGTAGCAAAGGGAAGAAGGGTTCTGGGTATGCTGGGAAGGGTGCTGAATGGAGTCAGCTGTGAGGTGAAGAAGGCGTATGGCATAATGGTACGGCCAATATTAGAATATGCTGCAGCAGTATGGGACCTGTATGTTGAGGTGCAAGAACTGGAAAAGGTGCAGAGAAAGGCAGCAAGATGGTTGAAGGGTAGGTGGAGAAGGCAAGGGCAGGATTATGAAGAAGAAGGGAACTATAGGCCATCAGTGATGATGAAAGAAATGGGGTGGAGCTCATTGAAGGACATGAGGAAAGTTGAAAGGTTAGTCAGGATGTACAGGGTGGTGAATGAAGAGGGAGGATGGGTAGGGCTACACTGCAAGCTAAGTAAGGAGATGTTTAGGGGAAGAGGAAACAACAGTGAGAAGCTTCAGAGGGTGTGGAGGAGAATGGAGCGGGGTAGGCAGTCCTTGCTTGTGAGATCTGTGAGGGGGTAGAATGTGTTGAGGGAGGAATTGGTATCTGTGAGAGGGGTTGGTAAATTCAGGAAGGGAGTGGAAAAGGAGTTGATTGGGTGAAGGAGAGTTGAGAGAGCTCGCCACCGGGCGGTAGCCTAATTGCGAGTGTATGCATGTATTTACATGAATAAAAAAAAATGGTAGTTAGATCTTATGACATAAAGGAACATCGTGAATTATATAAACAATGGAGGTTTACATATATACAATTTCTGGTGTCAAAGTTTTGATACTTAAACCACAAACCATTGTATGATATACCAGGAAATTTCAACATGATAAGCTTTGCATAAACCAAATATACAACATTCATACCGCTGAGATTTTTCCTTGGTAAAATACTATATTCTTTACAGTTACCATAAAAACATTAAATATGTATTAAAGTTCTTTGTCCTTCACACACCAGATTGGCTTATGATGAACCATAAAATAAAGAATACCATTTTAGGAAAATTAAGTATCTATTATACAAACAAAAATTACCTTTTTCTATAAAAGAAGCCTATTTCTATAATCATCTATGTATTACAAAAAACTTTTTCAATCCATAAATACAATGAAATCAGTTATTTCTCCTCATCCACCCCCCCCCCCCTTTTTTTTCTCAACATTTCTTAACAGACCCTTTTAAGGTAATATAGGATAGTGGATGAATGTAGTAAGTGTTCATACAATATAAACTAACCGAAACTATTCTTGGTTAATAGCTGTACATGCCTAAGTGTTTTTACAACGTAATGGGACATATGGTCTGTCTCCTAAGGTTTCCACGTTTTGAAAGCCATGTGTGTGGTAGGTAACATGTTATAAATGAAACTAACAACATCCCATATACAAAATCTCGTATCAGCTGATTCGTGAACGATTTAAGGTTAATTTTTTTTTGGCTATTTCGATAGCCTTGCCTTTGCACAACAGACAATGGAAATAAGCAGGCAGGAAAGGGTTTTTAAACAAATTGTTTATATATTTTTATTTTATGTTGTAACATAACAGCTTTTGTTATTGTAACAAACTAAAATAGTAATGTGTAGGTGTTTTAAATGTTTTGCAACTAGAGCCTTATGTGATTATTTCACTCACTGTGAAAAACATGAAAGGTAATTTTTAAAATTGTTTTGTTAGGATTTAAATATTTTTTTTAGGCATGGACCTTAGTAGTTGTATTCTATTTTCTTCTTTTGTGTAATAATCTCTTTTGGGAAGGTTTATTTATTTATTTTTGTTTGTCTGTATATCGGACGTTGTTCACGCAGGGTTGGTCATTAATTTTTGTCGTTTACACCTATCAGTTTCTCTTTTCTGGGCTCGGGTGATAGGATTCTACTAATGGTTTGAAGTTGTTAGCACAATGATTTTTTTGGATGGCTGTTGCATTGTTGGGCTGTATTCGCAGTAATTTGTGTTTGTTTTTCTAAAACTCCCTTTTCAGTTCCTGAATGTCACACAATGGTGTGCATTTCCTGTCCCTCTTCTTCACCAGCCTGACTGGCAGTGTTGAAACACTGTTTGTTTGTGTGGAGTTATTTTCGTTGGGTATGAAAAGGGAAAAAATCAATTTGTTGTTCGTACAGAAGGCTGGGAATTGGTTGGCTGCGCAGGATAGGAGAGCTGGGTTTGTACTGAAGTGAGCTGGGAGGTTTGGGGGCAGTTAGAGGGGAAAGGGGGAAGATGCTGGCGTTGCGATCAATAAAGATGACTGGAAGGTTGGTGTGTTGCGATTGGCCGATGAAGAGGCGAAAGGAGGGAGGCACATGATGTAACCATCGCTGAAGTTTGTAGCAGTTGGATTGTGGAAGCGAGGAGAGCCGGTGATCGGAGGTGCTGCAAGTATTCACAGCAGAGTGTAGCGGATAAGTATTCAATCTATTTTTTTCTTGTTTGAGGATGGACCAGTTCCCGTTTATGTAGAAAAAAAATGGATAGTTTGTATACGAGTATTCAGGATCGGGTAGCAGTAGTGTGAAGATGGTCAGGCAAGTGGAGGCTGAGACGTTAAGCTAGAAGGTACATGTATAGGTGCTATGGTAATTGAATGCATGGCGACATCTTCACAAAGTAATTAAAATTTTCCTTTTTATGATGTTTAGTTTAATTTTTGTTTTAAAGCAGTTCTGAATTTATTTCTTTTGGCATAATTTTGACCTTGAGATCAACTTTTGTGACATTTTAAACAAATGTATTCAATGTTTCTGCTTTTTGAGTTTTAATGGCTAGTGAAGCAGACATTTTAGATATAATTTTTTAAATGATTAAATGTGACCATAACTTGTTCAGATTATTGCTGGTATAGTTTGATTCCTTTTTGTTTTGTTTAATTGACATTTATTGATGCACTGGAGTTACAGAACCTAGAGACAGAGATCTCATGCTATTATAATTGTGAAGTTATAAGAAATAATTATAAGTAATCAAAGTTAATTAGGGGGTTTTCTTGATTGATCATGTAAATGTTGAGACGACTTCAAGTGGTTGTTGTTTGCTGAAATTCAGAGCTATTAAGGAAGAAATTTTTTTTATGATTCCAAGTAAAGGGAATAAAAGTGATGTTTCTGAATTATAGTGTGTGTTATTCTCTTTTAGTTAAAGCTCTAATGTATCCTTGCTCTCGCCTTAACCAACGTAGTGGTAGCTGTAGTAATAGTAGAAGACCAGTAATATTTATATTTAATTATTGCATGTATTATTAGTGGTATTTATTTTTGAACACATCCAGCGTTAACTCTACCCCTCTGTGAAAATGTCTTTGTACTCTCTTGCAAGTGTTTTATTTGTTTTGTTTGCTGCCGTCCAATTCTTTTTAAGATGTGGAGCTATTAGTAGTTTTGTTTGCTTAAGTTTGTTGAGTTCTGGAATAGTTGGGGTCTGTGCTGGTTCTTCCATGTTTCGAAAGGGCATGTAATAGATGTTTTCATCATACATGTTATTCTTGGGTAAACAAGTGGGTAATATTTAATTTTTATTATTCACTTAAGAACTTGGCTCGCGCCTGCCAATAGTATCAATAAATGTAGCAGTTGTGGTGGTGTGAAGGACTGGATGTCATAGTAGTTTTTAATTAGTTCACAATTATTGTAGGGATGAGAGTAGATAAGTTATTTGGTTGTTATTTAAGGTGTTTTGGTTATTAGCAATTTTTTTTTGGTGGAGTGAGAGTGTTAGTGTAAGGTTAAGGGGAAATGAGTGGTTATGTTTTGACACCTCGTAGGCCATTTTAGTAACACAGGAGATTGAGAGTAATTGTGTAAGTAAAGTAGCATTTAAATAAGAATTATTTATATATTTTTCTGTAACAAAGGGTAATAAGGACCATTTTGGATTTTTTTCTCAGTGAGGTTAAGCGTGTGCTAGGGTGGAGTAGTTATGAGAAGTTTTCTGAGAGAAAGCTTTGCAATATTTCTAGGAAAGAAGGAAAGACAGAACTAAGACTTCAATTAGGCAGTAAAATTTCAAATACTAGTTCCTGAATTGGATCTAGCTACACCTATTCAGCCAAAGGCAGACTTTTTTAAAGATATTATAGAAAACCGCAACCTAAAAACAGTTGTAAATCGGGAAAGGAGCAAAGAACATTTAGACAAAACCGAAGACGGCCAGGAAACTTCAGAAATGGAAAATTCACATTTTTTTTCTTTTTAAGTAACACGGACAATGTTTCGGAATATCTTAAATTTCAGAAGGGCAGCAGTTGTTAACGGTTGGGATGATAAGAAGTGTGTGACCTATTTACTGAGCTGGCGGTACGGCCAGCTGGTATTGGTAATAGAGCAGCAGAGTGGACCACTTTCAATGATTTAACCAGAGCTTTGAAAGGAGCCTTTGCGAGAGTAAAGTAAGCAGACAATTTAGAAATGAACTTGCGCATTAGGTTACAGTGTTCTGTCGAGTCAATTGAGGAGTTTGTTTACTAGGCCTATGTAATTTGCATTTGTAACAAGCTTGATAGTAAAATGTCAGAGGGAAACAAAATTAGGTAGGGTGTACATCATGAGGGGGTTACGACATACTAAGTATTGTTAAAAAATTTATGATTTTGTAAAATAAGACAGTGCAACAGTCAATTATAAATTTGTGCAATATAGAAGTAGGTAGATATTACACTTGAAACAGGCAAGTGTTAGCATCAGAGTGGCAAAAGGCAAGAGAGAGTAAGATAGTAGCACAGGTAGAGGAGGCAGTTAGCTATAGCAAGGTAACTCATCTTTGACAGGCTATAGAAACCCTCAATAATGAAATGCAGGATATGACAGAGCAAATAAGATCCCTTAGACATCATCAAACCACTAGAGGTGTAGATCCCACGAGAATCTGGGGTGATGCTCAGGGAAGTAGTATAGCACAAGGTCAAGGGGGTAATTAGTGAAGGTGATGCAACCATGGGTGGTTGGCCTACCTGTTGTAGCTGTAAGAAAGCTGGCCATATTAGAAAGTACTTTAAAACAGATCCTTGGACGAAGGGACTCAAATCTTGTAAGTAGGGAAACGACTAAAGGTGAACACTTGTCGGGGAAATGGTTCACTCTGAAAATTCAAAATTTCTCTACGTAGATTTTGTAGTCATGTGTTTGTACACAAAATTGTTTGGAAAACCTACTGTCATGTTTGTTGATAGTGGCACAGCTGTTTATTTCATTGATGATAGGTTTAGTACCAAGAAAGTATTGGAAAGAAGTTGAACCTAGGATATTCTAAGGTGTAACTGGACAAAATCAGACTATCTCATATATTATCTATTTAAAGTTAAAAATTGGCACAAATCACATTCAGTTATCATGGGCAGAATAATTTGTGGCTAAATTATCCTGATTGAGGTGTATCACTGGTGTGATTACCAGTACAAGCCATAAGGAAGCCGGAAAATGAAGTGATCCTATGACAGTGGAACTCTTCAAGAAACAATGTGATTGGAAAGTGGGTTCAGTGGTAGCTAAGGACCATGTAATTTAATTGAATTAGATTTCAAAGTTCCAAGTTTACCTGAGGTAATGTTTTTGGAACCTTTTGGTCGTGTATATGATAAGTACTCAGTGTTGGTGTCTTGTATTTTGTGTCTGGGAAAAAAAAAAGGTATAATTAGGGGCCTAGGTAACCAATGCAACCAATTATGAAGTTACTTTGCATAAGGGAATGAAACTAGGCACTTTGTGGCAGTTTGAGGATCTAATAACTTCAGTGCTAGTAAGCTCTGTTGTGAGTTAGGCTAGCTGATGAAAAGGGTGATTTTAATGAGAGTAAATTAAATGCTAATCCAAATTTTCTATCAGAACAGAGAACTAAATTTAAAAAATTGCTTTATGGTATAAGTATTTTTTTTTAGCTAGAACCAGTCAAATTGGCAGAATCCATGAAGTTGTAACCCTAGACACAGGGGACAGTTGTGCAATAACATCTGTAATATAGAGTTTCACCAGGGGAGCAAGAAGCCATTCATGATATAGTCGAAAACATCAAGAACGGGATAGTCAGGCCTTGTATTACTACTGGGTGCTCTCCAGTAGTATTTGTAAGGAAAAAAGGACCATATAATGTGTATAGACATCGTAAGATGAACGCTGTTATGAAAGATAATAAGAATCCACTACCTAGGATAGATTACTTTCTGAGCTATTTGACAGGAGCCAAATTTTTTAGTCCTCTTGATGTGAATTCAGGATATCATCAGTTAAAAGTCGCAGAGTGTGACCAAGAAAAGACATCTTTCATAAACCTCGAGGGGACTTTTTGCTTTTAGATACTTCCTTTTGGTTTAAAACCTGCTTTGCAATTTTCCAAAGATGCATGTAAAAGATCCTTGTAGGTTTAAAATGGGACTCATGTTGGTTTACTTAGTCAATATTTTAATTACAGGATGCACTTTCTAGCAAAATTTTAATAGACTGTAGCAAATGCCAAAAAGGTTGGAAAAATCTGATCTCACTCTAAAACCTGGTAAGTTCTCATTCGGATATGAGGAGACAGAAGTGCTGGGACACTTAATGAATAATGCCGCATCCAAATAAGGTAAAAGTATTAAGGGAGTTTTGAGACCCGTACAGTGGCTGGCAGTTATCTGGGCGTGCAAGCTCCTTAGTCCTGTCTTGCGAGGTATCCAGTACAGTCAATGGCTGTGCTACAACCGTCGCATGCCGACCGTATACGAGCAGGACTGCAAACATTCCCTGCACAACTCTAGAGAAAAAATTTGAAAATTTTACATTATAACAATAACTTACATTATTATGCACACCATACTGTAAAATAGTTAACAATGAAGTGTACAAACTTTCTCAAAAAAGCCACGTAAATATTTTAAGTAAGTTTTGAACACAGACTATCAAAATGGGATTTAACAAAAAGTATTTTCCAGCATTAAAGTTGTGTTGTTGACTGAATATATCATACAATTCCTAACAGATGGATTGGCCAGTGACATCAGCCCACCGGTGCATACTGGGAGAGACTGCTGATTTTGCACAAATTAGCTCATCCCCCATAAACTTCATCTATCGAAATTCACAAAGTATGATTTGTAATTAGAAAAATGAAAGAGTATTAATTCTGTTGCACAAGCAACAGTAGCGTAAATTATGTCTTTTAAAAACCCATAATTGGTCATGTAAAAATTTTCATAAGATAAGAAACAAGCTGGTTGCCAGGAATTATGCATCATTGACCTTAAGACAGGTTTTTATTTACTGATGTGTACACTGTGTTAGCATTATTTTTTCATTGGGCGACCATTCATTCATGTTCATTAAAACTGGAGCAAACAGATGTGATTGTTATTATTGTTACTGGTAGTGATAGAGTTACAGATGAAATAGGCAATTAAATATATACATGTTGTTCACAACATATTGCATTTTACACTGTAAAAAATGCAATACTTTCAGTTGTTGTGGACATGTTTTACCAATGTGGTAGGCTCCTATGTATTAAAAAAGAAAAAATTTACAGCTGTAGTTACAATGCATTTTACCTACAAGCACTTAATAATGAGAAAGCTGAATAGATAAGATACACAAAAAAATCTGTATGTCTAATATATTCTACAAACACTGTCTCAATTTCATTATAATTCTCATATATAAACATGTTCCATAAGCAAATACTTAAGCAGTTCTTAAAAAATAGATTTTAAACAGCATTGAATTTAAATTTTCTAAAAAAAAACCTAATTGTACTGAATTCATAATGGCTCTACTAAAGGTGAACCATGATAAATGCCATAAGTATCAGAGTCTTTATTATTTCCCATTCTCTACTATGAATGACTTTGCTGCATCTCTGCGAGTTACCATTCCCTTCCACCTTCCGTCACATACATTACCTACTACCAATGTTTTTCGAATAGCCAGTGCACGGCTGTCGGCTGTGCATGCATCCCCTTACCACCCCGTTTTCACCCTTTCTCCGGCGACCGTACTACCCTATTCCCCCCAGCGGAGACTTGCCTGGATAACTGCCATTCACTGTAGACGCTAGAGGGGTAAGCAGCTTTTAAGGTCTGTCCTCCTTCTATAGGAAACTTATTGAAAATTCTTCCCAAATTGCAAATGCTCTGTCTAGTCTTTTGGAAAAGAATCAGATTTCTGTCTGGGACAAGGCCCAGGAAAATGCTTTTCAGACTCTGAAGTTGAAATCGTCCTTATCCCTCAATTTAGTTCATTTTCAGGAAGGGGACCCAATATAAATCCACACTGATGCTATTACACAGAGTATAAGGACCATCCTAATATGTAAACAAGAAGGAAAGAACTCTCAGTTGTATGTACGAGCCGAACACATGCACTTGCATAGTCCAAATACCTTATTACTCACTTGGAATGTCTTGTTTAGTGTATGCATTAGGCCAGTTTTAACTTAATATTTGAGGCCCTTTTCAGTGGTCACTGACCACCATTGTTTGTGCTACTTGGACAAATTTGAAAATGAATACTCACAGTAGTGGTATCTAAAAATGTTGTACACTTTTGAAATAAAGTATACAATTTGCAAAAACCACAATTATGTAGGAATGCAGTGGACATTGGTACATAGAAGGATGAGGGAAAAGCTTTGGAATTGCTGGTTTTTTCACTGCCAGGGTCTGATATGTCGAAAGCTCAACGTAATGACCTTAGTTTGTAACTTTCAGATAAGGAAATGGAAAGACCATTCAATGATAATTCAGAATTGAACAGGTTGGCTAAAAATTTTTGTTTCAAATGGCTTTTTTAAAGATGTAGAGACCTATATTATTACTTGCATAAACTGCCAAACTAAGAAAGGCACTAATCAAAAACCTGCTGGGTTGCACTCGTAGACATACAGGAGCTATCTACCTCAGTGCTGTGGATCTGTGGAGTGTCTGCATGCCATGTTGACCACCATGATGTTGCAATATGTGTCTTAGCAATTATTTTAACTGGGACCAGTATGTCTCATTAGTGACATTTCTTACAATATAAGCAAAAAAAACAGTACCAGCTTTAGTCCATTCTTGCTTGTCTATGGTAGGGAACCCGACTTGCCTTCAGAGGTCTGTCATACCCAGGAAGTGGACAAGGCAGGGAGTTGACAACTACATATATAATGCAGTGTCCTACATAGACAGGCAGGGGAGAATATTCGGAGGCAGCAAGGAAAAGCCAAAAAGCACTATGACCCTCAACTGAGAGTTTTGGTGGAGTACCAGCCGGGACAGGAGGTGTTAATTTTCACCCCCATTCGGAAGAAAATCCTGTCTGTAAAACTGTTACACTGCTGGGACTGATCCGCTGTTTTGATAAAAAATTTACCCCAAATATGTAGAAAGAAAGACTTGTAAAAAAAAGGCCAGCCCAAAACAAACAATAAATATAGTGCTTAAAAATATGTGATAGAATATGAAGAAAAAAGAAAAACAGTTGTCATTCAATCCTAGGGAATAAAGTTTTTTTGTGTGTTACTAAGCATGACAGACCTCAGTATAACCAGTTTTTTTTTTCTGGTATAGTTGCATAGACTCACCTAAAATATCAGGAGGAAACTGTGAATTGTAATAAGACGATACTGCTTGGCAGAGATGTTTTTTATAACCTAAAGTATGATATGTGATAGGGAGACATGCTGTCATTCAATGCCAGATGCCAGTTCCCATGATGGTGGCAGAAATAATAAAAGACCTATGAATTGGCTATCCTGTAGTAGATTAATTTTTTTTTAAATTAGAGGTTATAAAAATATAACAATTTTGATTATTACACATTTTATTATATGTGATCCCAAATGTCTTAAAAGTCTAAAATGAGTTGAACGGGCACCACAAAATGTGAATTAATCTTGCAATTTTGATGGGTTCTATGAAATTAAGTGCAATACAAATTTACTAATCTTTAAAAAAAATTTAATAACTTTAGAGATTATAGGAAGATAGTCATGCAGGTATGATTTGGGATTAATCACAGATTCTTCAATCTCAGTTTGTCAGCAGCTCTTAATGCAAAACAGACACATAATTTGATTAGAAGAGCAATTTTGGATCTGTGCCATTCTCATAAATTGCCAGCTGTGTTAGTCTCTCCAGGGGTTTTATTCCAGTTTTTCGTATGCTAGGTTAAAGATGACTTCTTGATTCTTGTAAGAAAACAATTTAGAGCACTCGACAGCTAATGTGTTTTTGAAAGCCGCGTTCCCAATTGGGAAGCTTAAATTCAACAAACATGGCAGGTGAGAAGCGTGGTGGCCTTATTTATTGCAAACTGGCATATATCTTATGGTTTCGTACTTCTTAACGTAATACGTAACATACAAAAGGTTTATAATACATGTGGAATATTATTATATGTATCTAATTGTATACACACGTGTTTGGGAGTCTGTGGTTATATTTCTGTATCGTGAGTTAATTTTGTAAGTGTAGCAATGGCCGAGAAGTTATGTGTTTACACGAGCATCTTGTTGGTGTTGCCGGAATAATTAGTAGGTTGTTAATTATTTTTTATTTTCTTTCTTCAAGCATAGTTGGTCGTAGGGCGTTTTCTGGGGTGAAATGTGTAATATTAATCAGCACGTGTTTATCACTTCCTAAAAGTGCTCGTGCCGCCTTTATCATAAATGCCGTCTGCAATGAAGTAATGAATGTAATTTACGTAGTTACGTTTGTTACTTTCAGGAAACATGCGCAGTGTTGATTTTACTAAACGATTCTGCAAATAATTTATTTAATGCTACCGACAAACCAACATGATTTTAGTAAGTTAAAGGTGCAAGGAATACCATAGAAAAACATGTGTTTACGAGTTTGCAGAGTTTACACACAGTAAGTTTACGTGTTTTTTAAATAATGTATTTGTAAAGCGTTACTATAATTATTGAAATTCACATGGTCTGAAAAAAGCCGCACTTTCAACACTTTTGCAGCGCATTAATATTATTTGTCTATCTGTCTATCGTAAATGCAACAAGGGTAATGTTAACTTCGGCTATAGTGTGCGTGTGCATATTGCTGCATCAGTACGAATACGAACAGCGATGTATGTATCAGTTTTTTTTCATTAAAGTTACTATTTTTGAAGTTACAATAATGTAAATGTTATTTCCATAGTAGCAAAACGTACTACTGCTCCATCAAAAAATATGCAACTCAAAATGCCACACACACGTAAGAGCATCAAAATAAGGCAGTGTCATGAAAGATGTTAAACTAAAGCCCCCACCCCCCTCACTGTTTTTGTACTTCTCATAATAATACAGCAAACAATGTTATACGTACGTGCAATAATAAAACTAATTAAATGGGCAGCTTCTATAATTTTATGAATAACTAAATAGGCTACACAGTTTTTGTGTACGAAGCACGTTACTTCACTAGTAATGGGAATGCGTGCGTTCCGACAATAAATCAATTAAACACATGTTTAGGCCTAACCTACTTTCTAAGCAAACTTTATAGTTGTTTAATATTAAAACAACACTTTACGTATCATGTTCTATACATTTCATTATGCACATCACAGTGAACGTTTTTTAAAAGGACTGTTAGAGGGCATACTATGTAATGAATTATCTCATCTTTTCGCAGTAGTTTTTATACATGACACAGTATGGTCCTTTAAAATGAGTAATATTTGAAACAGTCAACCTGTGTTTACAACACATTAACCATTCAACGTGTCACCATTTTCCTCAGCCATGCGTCTAACATACGATGAGATTGTAGCGACATAGAGAAATTTCACTCTAAATATTCCATGTTACACTTTAATAAATGGAATACTATGTTGTTTTATATCAGACAATGTATAAATAATATATATGCATATGCACTTTTAAGCATTAACTAATCACTTAAAATGCAGTTTGTAAGAATAGCTATACTTAAATCATATATTATTACAGGCACAGCGTTGATTTGCATTTGTCACATTGCCTGCCTGAACACATAGCAGGGAGGGGAAGTGAGTTGTTGTGGGGTGGTCGGTAAAACCAGAGGACTGCAGAAGGCGAGAGGTCTTGAAATGAAAGTGCGCGTAGAATAACTATTTGGGCACTTTTGCTCCTGATCATATCAAACAGCTTCTCCCGATCAGCAGGAAACTGACTATCAATATTGACATCGAGACCTGCGGATAGATTACCTCAGAAACTTAGATTAAACTCTCAGAAGTTTTAAAATTATAGTTGATACATTTGCCCCAAATAATGAGTAATAATCAATTTATATATTTTAGCTATTCCTCCAGAAATAGTTCAAGCCTAATATCATTTGCAAATCAGTTCATGTTAGAATTTTGAGGAGAACCTGTTTGTTAAATTTAAAGTGCCATTAGCCTGAAAATATGCTCATAAGTTATATGATTTTGTGGCAATCCCTTTTAAATGGCATAATTCAGTCTGTGTCCTAAATCACGAGACAACATTTTTGGCCATAAATGGGGAAGAAATTAAAATAATTAGAAGTAGACCTTTGCAGGATTGTAGAACTTTTGAAGAGCAGCTTTGTTTTGTCCCCAGGTATTCAGATGATGCTGTAACTGGAGCTCTATGCCCCAAAACAGTTTTTAAGGGTACAACAGCTGAACACTTAGGAGAGTTCTGCTCTTTTAGTTGTCAAACAGGTACACAGTTATTAAGTATCCAAGTTCCACCAGAAAGATATTTTGTGACGAATGCTGTAAGTAAACTGGATTTGCAATGTACTGTGAATAAGAATGAATCAAGTATGTTGGATGAGAACCACTCGGGGACTACTTATGTAGCACTACCTTTTTTGGTAAGTTTGACAAATTTTGCTAAGACCCTTGCCACCTTACTTCTCCTCGAGACAATGAAGGTACTTATTTTATAACAAGACATTGAATGTAATTTTATAATATCTTATACTTCAGGGTTTGTTTGATTGTTTTGTATTCCCATTAGGAGTTGGGATATCTTGTACTATTTTTGTTGTGATGTTTGATGCTGTGCTGCCTTTGTTACAGTTGTGTGGTACCAAAGTTGAGTGGCTCATGGTGCAGCAGCTGCCCATGGTGTGTAACATACTGGAGACCCGAGTGAGATTCTCTGATGTTGATGCAATTATGACAGCAGAAATAAGATCTCCTTACCTTGTAGATTATCCAGACAGCCAGAGCTGCGAGTAACCGAGTGGGTTTTTCATTTGTGCATTGTTCAGAGACTGATTAAATGTTTTTAAATAGATTACTCTGTTGAAGAAAATTAAATAAGATGCAAATAGGTGGCAAAAATCAAAATCTTAAACACAACAAAAGAGACAGTATAATAGAGTTTGTAAAAGATAGGAAGATCTTTGCCTATGAAGAGACAGTAGGTACTTGACCACCTTAAGGATGTAGTGATTTGGGAACCTCTTAAAGTCTTTTGTTAGTGTCTTGTTTAAAAAAAAAACACTGTTCACAGTATGTTTTATTTGTGGGGTTTGCAAATCAGTACTTGCCGGAAATGTTGTGAAGTAAGAAAGACAGGATAAGCTAATTTTTTAAATTTTTTTATTATTCAAAGTTTTTTCTGGTCATAGATTTTAATAGTTGTATTCTATTTTATTCTTTTTATTATGTTTTCTTTTGGGTAAATTTGTTTCTTTTTTTTTATTTTGCACTTAATTTGTTCAAACAAGGTGGGCTATTTATTTTTGTTGTTTGCATCTGTCTGTTTCTCTTGTCTGGGCTCAGGGGATGGGACTCTAAGAAAGGTTTGAAATTGTCAGCATGAAGATTTTTCTGGATGGCTGCAACTTCGTTGGGCAGTATTTTCATTATTTCATGTTTGTTTTTTTATTAAACTTCCTTTTGAATTCTTGAATGCTGCACAAGGTGTGCATTTCCTGCCTCCCTCATTCACCGCCCTGCTGACAGTGTTGGAAGGCTGCTTGGTTATGCTGATTTATTTCTATTGGGCACAGAAGGGGGGAAAACAACTTGCTGTGTATTCAGAAAATTAGGATTGTGGTGACTGCACAGGGGAGGAGCGTGAGGTTTGTGGTGAAGTGAGCTGCGAAGTATGGGTCACAGAGTGGAAAAGGGGATGATAGCGGCTTTGGCATTGCAATTGATAAAGATGACTGGAAGGTTGATGTGTTGTAATTGGCCAATGAAGGCGCGAGACAAGAGAGGCACGTGTTGTAACCATCACTGAAGTTTGTAGCAGTTGGAGTGTAGAAGTGAGGAGAGGCAGTAATCAGAGGTACCTCTAGTATTCACAGCAGAGTGTAGCGGGTAAGTATTTAATCTATTTTTGTACTTGTTTGAGATGGGGCAAATCCCTTTTATATAGAAAAAGAGAAAATGGACATTTTTTGTAAGAGTATTTGGGATCGGTAGCAGCAGTGTGAAGATGATCGGGCGAATGGAGGCTGAAATGTCAAGCTGGCAGATGTGTATAGGCGCAAAGTAATTAAGATTTTCCCTTTTAAGATCTTTGATGTTTAGTTAATTCTTGTTTTAAGGCAGTTCCAAATTTTGGCCTTGCAATTTTTTTTGCTTTTTGATTTTTAATCAATATTTAGGTAGACATTTTAGATACAATTTTTTGAATAAGTAAATGTGACCGTAGCTGGTTCAGGTTGTAACTGGTATAGTTTGTTTTATTTCTTGTTTTGTTTGTTTTAATTTACATATATTAATGAATTGGTGCTACAAAACTTTAAGGCAGAGATCTCATGCAATTATAATTGTGAAGTTATAAGAAATTGTTATGAGCAATCAAAGTTAATTAGGGTGATTCTTGATTGATCTTGTAAATGAGATGACTTGAAGTGGTTGTTGTTTGCTGAAATTCAGAGCTATTGAGAAAGAAATTTGTTGTGATTACAGTAAAGGGAATAAAAGTGATGTTACAGAATTTTAGTGTGTGTTATTTTCTTTTTGGTAAAGCTCTAATGTATCCTTGCTCTCATCTGGTCCAAAATAGTAGTAGCTGTAATAACAGTAGTTAACCAGTAGTACTTTATTTTTAATTATTTTATTTATTATGATATGTATTTATTTATGAACACATCCATCCCTTTGGTACTCTCATACGAGCATTTGATTTGTTTTGTTTGAGGAGCTATTATTAATTTTGTTTGCTTAAGTGTGTTGAGTTGTGGAATTGTCAGGCTTTGTGCTGACCCTTCCATGTTAAGAAAGAGCAGGGTTCTGGAGGCTTAACTGTACAATTTGTTTTGTTAGTAATACATGCGTGCCAACTTTTCCATTTGTAGTCTAAAATGTATGAATAACTATAGGGCCTACTGTGTTACTAGTTTACGATTTTAGGTTCCAACAACCCAACAAAAACAATGATGGCATTTTGTTATTTTTTGCTCATGTTAAGGTTAAGAGTTAGGGTGTTAAGCAAGAATTTTATTCTTATTCCTTTTTAGCTGATCACAAAATACACACAAAATGGCACAAAGTAAGTGTTTGTAAATATTTTAGTTGAGTAAGCCATAGTTTTTAATGGTTTTTAACAATTTAGTTGACATTTCTGACAATTGTGATGCATTGAGGACATATCTTCATTTATAACCAGTCTCTGTTTTTTGGAACGTTTTTGCTTATGGTTGTAATGGCAACGAAGACCAAGTGAAAATGTATGAAGTTGAACCATTTGGTTACCGGTGTGTCGAAAACTGCATTCCTGTTTCATGGCTTCATTATAAGTGAACTAAGTGTACTGTATAATGTCGTTATCATTAGTGATATGTCTGACAAGCATTATTTTCAAGCCTTCCATGATGCATATTCAAATGAGTTTTCCTTTATTTTAAAGTCTGAGAGAGGAAACGAACACGCAATTTGTAGCATTTTCCACTGTGATATAAACATTGGCCATGGTGGCAAAAATTATATTTTTAAACACTCACTGTCCCAGAAACACATGAACTCTGTAAAGTGAACTAAAAGTAGTGCTAAAATAAACAGTTTTTTTTTGCTAACAGTGAGACATCAGATGGTGCCATAAAGGAAGAGTCCCTGTTTACCTCATTTTTGGTCAAACATAATTTCCCCTTAAGTGTAGCAGAATATGTGGGTTCCCCTGTTTTGGAAAATGTTCCTTTATTCAGAAGATGCGAATAAATATGCATATGTAAGGACAAAAACCACAGCAATCTTGAATGATTGGCTATAGAGACCAAAGAAGGTATTGTGCCGAATCACTTAAGTGTAAACCTTAACCTTTTGAGTTATACTTTTACATTTAAAGACTTATTTTAGAATATTTTGCATGTTTATTGATATAAGAGTATTAGGTAAGTTATACAGTCGAAACTCGAACCATCGAACCCGCTTGAAGTGAAAGTCAGTGTCCAATGAGCATTTTCTGTGGTCTCTGCCAAATTTCTATGTAAACAATGCTAAAAAAAAGTCAATTTTTGCCAAACTCAAAATTTAATTTAATTCGCATTGATTGAACAAAAATTTCTGTAGCTTCGCCGAAAATTACATGCTCCAATCATTAAACAATGCAGTATAAATAAAAAAGTTTAAATTAACTGTACTGAAGGCATACAAAGTCGATATATAGTGTATTATGTAAACATGCTCAAGTAATACTAATAGAAATCATAAATAAAATAAATTTTCAACACATTGTTTCGCTTACGTCTTGCTGCCCTGCATTTAGTCCTATTTGTGTAATTTACCACTTTCGAAATAACCTGTTGGTGAGTTGCAACGTCGCACATAACCCGTAATATGTAACAAAAAAATAAAAAAATAACAGAAGTCTCAGACTACAAATTGTGTATTTAGAGAGCACGAAATACAAAAAAAAAAAAAAAAAAAAAAGGGAAAATGTGGGAATACAGTACATATGAATAAGAAATATGTACTGTAGAATTTTATTGGATTATCAACAAAAAATTGTGATTTTTACGTTTGCAGTCATGTTGGTAATGATCAACACAGACTACAGCAGTGCCGTATTTTCGAGATATTGATTCACAATACGATGTTTTCAACAATACTCGTAACTATTGTTTTTCACGTGAATATTTATTCATGAAAATTACGAATGCATTATGTATAAAAATGTAACTCTAATAAATATGCTCGGAAAGTAAGAAAAAGGCAACTCAAAATTAAGGAAACCCTATTCACTGCACTCTATCATTAACAGTATTAAAGTTGTACATGAAAAAAATTATGTTGTTGCACAAAAGAAAGATATCTTACGTAGTTCACACAGCCGCCGCTGCTCTACAACTATACATTGATAGACGACTGTGTGTGTAACATGTTGCAGTGGTTTTGCTTTCTCAATTCATGTTACTATCTGTGGAATAGTAATCGTTGAACGTTATTTGTAAACATTGCAACATAATACAAGTTTTCTCTCACAAATGTTTTGTAGTGGAGCAATTAAGTTGTATTTTATTTTGTTTGTACGGAATCTTAACTTGACAATATTTACAGGAATATAAAAATTCAGTGTGGCTATACACACCAAAATATGTATTTCTGAACAAGTGATTTTAAAAGAGGTGTTTAAATAATGTTTTTATTAAGTTTGCGTGTGTGTGTACCAGAAAAAATTTCTTTAATATTTTCATTTGAATTGTTTTATTTTAATTAAACTTGACAAATACCTAACAGGCCAATCAATATGTTTAACATAAAGTTTAATGAGGTAGTTTTTTTTTTTGGTGACCAATATGTCAAGTACACATCTACTGAATGACCACACGTATAGAATTTATGTGTCAGTCTCCTGAAATTTGATGGATAGAGTTTCCACTGTAGTAATTTATTTTGGTTTTAAATATGGTTTTGTGCATATGCTGTACATATTTTTACTGTTAATTTTCATAAAAAGTGCAAAACAATTGTCAGAAGTCCATGACAGACTAAAAACGTTACAGGCAAAACATCACGTCATTTGTTACTAAAAATTCAAATGTTTATGTTTTTACTAATTTCTGTTTTGAAAAGTTGGCAAGTATGGTAATAGCATTGCCATTGAATTATATTTTATCTAGGGCTTTTAACATTCTGTGGTTTTATGCTTGAAAGCTTAGCAGGGGGCGGCTTACAGACTAACTTATAACCTAACTTAATTAACACCCATGCCTTACCTGGGATTCAAACCCAGAGCCTCCCGCACCCCAGATTGGTGGTGCAACAACTGACTGCGCCACGGGAGGTCGGCCATAGCCACTGAAGTTATGGCTTAGCAATATTAATTTGACGAGGCAGCAGATATGTAGCAGGGTATTTTTCAAATGTTCCTACATTGATTTGATGGAGTATATTACAAACTTAGTCATGTCAAGCCAGTATGAGGTGAAAATGTGACATTTAATACAACATGATGAATAATATTTTTGGGATAGTATAGTCAACTGTGCTGTGATCGGTTGGCCACTCTCATGAAATGAATCCCTTTGGAAATGTAAAATACAAATATACTAACATGCCCAGTGTTTTTTTTTGGCAACCTCCTAATACACTTTTAAAGTAACATACTTCCTTGTGCATCAGTTCTGCTTGCTAATAATTTCTGTTGGCTTGCCACTTTGTCTCTCAGGTCTCTCTTCTCATGTCATCTACAACAAGGTGAAAAATAAATGTTTTCTATTGACACCGTGCATAATTTTGTCCGTGAATAATTTCAGGGCAAATAATTTATAATTGAATCTAATAAATTGACATCCGGGTGCACTTGGTACCATTATTAATTTATAAATGGACTCATTACATTTGCTAACGTTAAGTAACTTGGTGTTGTAATAATGAGCAGATACCACTTTTAATTGAAAAATACTTGATTATTTTTAATGTAAATGTCCTGTGTGACAATTTCTTTAAATTTATAATATTTCACATATAGGCTGTAATGTCCAAAATGCATTTGCATAAGTATCGTAATTAACATTGTATTAAGGATGTTGAACCATATTCGCAGTCTAAAAGAAACTGTGCTCCACAGTTTTACTGTATGGTACATCATGATTTCAAGTACACACCTAGCCACATAGCCCTAGTTGTAAGTGCACTAAGTGAAACGGATGTACGTTATAAACACAAGTTTAGTCTTTTGATTTGTATAATAAATTTTCATTTCTTATGTTGAATTTTGATACACATGATAGTGTGTCAAATATTTTGTGACCACATAAATGTATATTATAGAAAAAATGTAATACCATGAACATATTACCATTGGAAATTAACTAAAACTATAATGTAGCTAATTTTTTATGAGCATTATCATAGCTCAAAATTTTCCTGTTGCCAGGTCATCATTGGTTAACAAACATTTTAAGGATGACAACCATAAAATATAATTAACCATTGATTTAATGGATTATAAGGGGAATAGTCTGTATGTTGTTGCAGATTATGTGATATTGCTAAGTGAAATACATACGGTTGTAAAAAAGTAAAAGTTAGAATGAAAACTCAGTGAAGTGATACGTCCATTGCATAACAAACAATATGCCTAAATTTAGCTTTGAAGTACGACCTGTAAGAGTTTGACTCAACATCAACAGTTGATAAATGGTCCTACAGTGTAAAAATGTAGCACTACACATACTTAGAAGTTTGTTACAAGCCTAAGAAAAGTCAGAAAATTACAGTTAATGCATTAATCATTCATCAGTGTTTTCACTTTACAAAAACCACACTGAATGTAACTGCTAGAGATTTTTGTTTGGATAATTTTCTACAATTTTAATATTGATAATAATTAACAACATGCATTCAATTTTGTGTTAATCATTTCTTTTCCAATGTTAGTTAAGACAAAATGTTTGCAAGTCAACACTGGAAATTTATAATGTTTATTATAATTTTCATAGTAAATTACTGGTTTTCTCTAGTATAATACCTGTCCATGTATAACGCCCAATATAATTCTGAATTCCAGAAATTGAAAACATAAAATATTCATGTATAACATCTATGGAAAAAGACAACCTTCTCTGTGCATCAATTAATGCCACCCCTCAAGCATGATAACAAGAAATGGACTCGCCCAAGTTATTTTTATGACCATGACACTGTAGCTCATAGCAGAAGTTGAGTTCAATCTAGGACTGGTAGTGCTGTGTGAAACATAGCTTAAAAATGGGCAAAAGACGGGCAACTTATATAACACCATTTAAGTAAAAAGTATTGCAATACACAGAGGAAAGCTGTAAATGAGCTGTTGTAAGACAATTTTCCATTAATGCGCAGTGCATTCGGGAGAGTGCTAGAAAAAAGAAAAGCTCCAAACTGTACCTAAAAACAGATGTATATTTCGTGGCAAGACGTGTGTTTCCAGAAGTAGAAGAAAAACCGTTTGTGTTTGGCATGAATTTAAGAAAAAAATGGTTATTCAGTTTCTACCAATATGTTGTAATTGGAAGCATGTTTAATAGTGTGCAAACTCAACATTGAACTAGTAAAATTCAAAGCAAGTTATGGATGGGTATGAAGATTCATGAAGAGGAAGCAGCTCTTTATGCGCTGCAGGACCACATTGGCACAATAAATGCCAGGAGAGTACAAAACAAAAACTGCTAGATTTCCAGAGGTGTGATTGCTCTATGAAAAAAGAAAAATTATCTTTTATCGCAAATCTGTTATACTGATCAAACCCCTGTGTGGTTTGATATGCCTCAATCAATGACTGTTTCACTTGTTGGTGGGAGGTTTGTTCCAGTGAGAACAACGGGTGCCGACAGCATTGCACTGTGATGTTGGATATTACTGCAGACAACCGCAAGCTTCCGCCGTATGTAATATTCAAACTCAAAAATATGCCCAAAGAATGGTTTCCGCCTGGATTCATAGTAAGAGCACAAGAAAAAGGTTGGATGACAGACAAACTGGTTCTGGACTGGTTAAATGTTGTGTGGAAACGTCAGCCTGGTGGTTTACTGCCAAAGTTCGCCATGCTGTTGAATAGTTTTTGTGGCCTCCTATAAGAACAAGTGAGAAGAAGTGTTACGGAGACAGGAATCTTATTGTTATCCCAGGTAATACATATAACAAAACTCATGCAGTCTCTAGATGTGGTGGTGAATTGACCATTCAAACCAGTATTCCGATACTAATACATTATGTGGATGACAACAGCAGAATATTGCATCGCTCTTGAGTGAAAAAATGAAGTGTACTCTGTAGCCAACTGTGTGCATGTGGATTTTTGAGGCATGGCTATCAGTTTCCAAACAAATTATTGCCAAAAGCTTCAAAGTAACGGCATATCATGTAAACTAGATGGCATGGAAAATGACATGCTGCTAAATGCAAACATGTCTTCAAATAATTATTCTGGCAGCAATGGAAGTAACAACGATTTTTAATGTTGTTGGGAGCATATTTTTTGGTGTTCTTAATTAAATAGGTAATGGAAGCCACAGTTAATAAAAAGATTAGTGTTGTAATGGTTTTTGTGCTATGATGACTGCAACTGAGATATTGCTTGGTGTTGGTTGATGAGGAACATGGCAACTGCCATATTTGTTTATGTAACTAACCAAATTTTGTTTTTTAATAATAAAACATGTGTCGTTTGGTTTATTATACAAATTGAGACCTAGTTACAATTTTGTGCTTTTAAGTTAGTTTTAATAGCCAGTAATATTTGATTTGAGAAGAAGGATTTTAGTATTCAAATTATTTCATGTATAATACCCATCCAAAGCTACAGATATTATTTTCTGGCCAAAATTGTGTTTTTTATACTCGCATAAATATGGTACCATATTTTATTCTTAAGTTACACCTGCATCAAGACTATGTCATTTTCATCTGTGTAATAAAGTACTGTTAATTATTGTTTTTAACATCCATAACAAGAGACTGTCTCTTCCTATATCAGTATGTGTATGATCGGCATTGGGTGAGCCATTTTCAGAATCATGAATATAAAATAGTGGTGACCAAAAATTTTTGTCCGGGTAGTACCTTTGTGCCTTGATACTGATGTATTATTTCTGTGTGCTGGGCAAGAAAGCATCACCATGTCAAATAATATTGTCATGTGTATTCTTTCTGTTGTACTGAAGAAAAATTTCTTCAACAAGATCCAGTAATATTCTCATGATCTATGTATGAATAGCTTGGCAACATGTTTTGACAGTCGAGTAGAAACCACATGGCGGTGGAAGGATAGTCTGTTTATCGGCTACTTCCATACATTCTGTCAAAAAGTGGAAACCTTACATGAGATAGACTATAGTTTAGTAGGTGGCTCTGTGTTACTGGTGGCAGTTTAAACTAACCCAAAGTAATTAAGTGGTAGTTGGTAGCAATTTGTGTGTGTGTGTTGAGCCTTTGTTTTTGAGTTGGTACTACAGAATTTCTATGTTTTTCTGTAGGAAAGGGAAGTAATGATCAGTGTGTATCAGTATGTTTAGAGTATTAAATGCATTTGCTTGGTAAAGTGGCATTATAACTTCACTCGTATCGTAATGTATATTAACAACTTACAGTTATGCGAGGTAATAGTTATGACATGGAGTATAGGCATACATGTGGAGAACATGTATTTCATATTTGGTAAGTTAATTTTTTAGGGAAAAAAAATCAATATGTGAATCTAAATGTAACTTCATTATAAAACTCCTTTATACCCTTTCAAGAAAATAAATAGTTTGATTTGTGATTCCAAGTTGTAAAATAGTTATGACTCTTAGAATACGATAAAATTTAATCAATGCTGATCGTATTTTATGTTGAAAATATTTACTGTTTTTGGTTTATTTTTTGTCAGTGTCTGAATGGCTTTGAAAAATCTTACAGAGGGGCATACTATAATATCTCTAGTTTATAAACATTCAAAATCTGACAGTAAGCACACTCAGCAGTGCATATATGAGAACTTATCAGCAGAGTACTTGTCTTGCATATTGAGACTTATCTGGTGTTGGTAATTAAGTCAGCAGGTTAGAGCATGTTGATAACAATAGCTTAATCTGCAGCGTGGAGAGTATTCTCTATTCTGGAGAGTGAGTGTGACTGGTGATAATGTAGTTTCTCCTCAGTTTAGCATTTTACAGAAATTTTGTGTGCAATATGCATGATTAAATGTCTTGCAATTGGGACAGTGGTATTTATAGTGGTGGTAAATATTTTCGGTGAGTTTATTTATATATTTTAACAAAATGATAGAGTGTTCTCAGACTGGCCAACTCTTACGATTTTATGAAAACTCCTTGATTTTTTTTTCCTGAATTCCGATACTGGAAAATTTTTAGAGTAAATATTTACTAGAGACGGGACATTCAATTCTTCTATACCTCAATATTGAAAGTATCAAGTATCGTGGCGTGCATATAGATACATTTGTTCAATGCGTGAAATGTTATATTATCGACTTGTGAATGGCTTGGTTCGCTATTTTCTCAATTGTCATGAGGCAACGCAGTTTATTTTTGTTCTGCAGTTGAGTTTACGATTTTCGGAAAGCCAGTGAATTGTCGTATTTAATGATTCATCTAATAATTTGTATCGATGGCAGATAAATGTGTAGAAGGATTGTAATAGAACAACGTAGATTCAGGAGTTGCAAATAGAAATTACAAACAGTAAGTCAGCATGTATTGTAAATAACGTATTTTGAAACAGTTATTAAAATGTTTGAAATATACATGGCCTAGAAAACCATTATTTCAACTCTGTTTTGCAGTGTAAAAATAACATGTTTATTGTATGGGAAACTAACTTTGCCAAAAATATTTATGTCCCAGTCGTGTTTAATATTCAAATTGATACTAACTACATATTCATCACATTTTCTTTCAGTAAGGTTAAACTTAGACAGGTTATATAATAATTTGAGGCAGTGTCCGAATTGGCAGATTTTGTTTGACAAAATGATAACATTACCCTATTTCGTATTGGTAATTTGGTATTCCGTATTTTGTATGTAGCGGATGTTAGGAAAAATACAAAATGATAAAATCAGTGCCATGTTTGTTTTTACTTTAAAAACACACAAATGTGTAAATAAAATTATTTTAAAACAAATAACTGTACATAGAATTCACAGGCATGGTTTAAAAAGCAAGTGAGTGTTGTGCTTTGTTTATTACCTGTATTTCGCAACTAAATTTTTTAACAGTCGTTATTACATCATTTATTATTTTCTTATTTATTAACATATTCGTAGCATTCCAGTGATAATTGCAGAAATATTATGTCAGTTTTTAGCATTAAATTTAGAGTAAAATATTTTTCACTGTTAAGTAAATTATGCATTGCTGCGAGTGCTAAACATGTGACTGTTGTAACATCACCATTGATACCTACCGAATTACGAATTTGAAAAATAACGAGCAAAATTTTTTCTCTTCCATTAAAACAATGTGTAATTAAAAATGATAGTTTCGTAAGAAGAGGTGCAAAACAACGTCGTCTCATGAAGGGGGTTAAACTTATGTCTCTCTCAACCCCATCCAATCCGCTGCCAAAATTAACGGAGCCCCAGCAGTATGACTTTACCATAACAAAAACAAGGTAGGTTGGAATGGTAACCTACATTGATTACAGCATTTGTTTACACTCAGTGTTTTCTTCATAGACAAAGCAGGTGTTTAACAAGGATATATTGCTGCCATGCTAGTTTCTAGAACTGTCAAAATTTAGTGACCTTCGGTATTCTGAATGCAAGTACATATTTCAATTTCTTATGTGCTATTTGTTTTTACAACCGGTAATTCATATTTATTTTACATGTTTTGTGTGTGTACAATCTGTGAAAACAACGAACATAATAATAAATTTATCTTACTTTAGGTAGCGAAAGAATTGCTATTGTTTTTCATCTGGCGATAAACAATTTCCACATTTCCTTTATCTGACGTCATGTTTTTCTAAATAAAAAATTGTAAACTTTCTTATTTTGATATCCAAGTTTTAAATGTCATTTTAAAATTTAAATCATTGCAGAATAGGAATTTTGTATATTACAAAGTGTATTTTGAATACATTTATGGTATGCATATTAATATTATAAATTTGAAAATAAATATGGCATCGAAGTTATCTTTATGTATATTTCAGCCAATGCAAGATATAAGTATATTTTTGCTTTGAATGTCATACTAAGCAAACACATTTTGATGATGTATGTCTTCTCTAGGGGGAATAATAGTTTCTGGTCTTAAAACACTGAACAAATGTTAAATTATATTAAATTTTCATTGTGAAATTATGGAAATATTACTTGAAATGACATGTGAATGTTAAGAAAATTAGGGAATGTGAAATTGCTGTGGGCAATTTACGCATGTTTGAATAGTTTTTATCCATTTTACTGATTGAAAACTTTAAAAGTTGGCAAGTCTGCATTCTATCAGCATTATTTAGAAGTGGTATGTCATATTTTAGTATACAGTCGATCTTCAGAACTGAAAGAGTTTATTAATTTTACTGACAAGGAGAAAAATGCTTCTAGTCTTAAGATCAGGTTGTGAAAAATAAAAAACATTTGCACATATCATGGGAAAAAATTTTTGGGAAAAATATTTTCATGTTTATGGAAAATCTTGTTCTGATCCTTACAAAATGCACCAAAAGATTGTCGAGAAATCCCTCAGATAACTTTCACAAAAGTTATGAACTGCTCTCAGTTTAAATAGATTCCAGATAAGACTTTGCATAGCAGATGCCTAAAAATACAATACTATCAGAAAAATTTGTCAGATGAAGAATCTGAACTACCAGAGAATTTGTTTGAACCAGAGTATGTTTTAACAGAAGCCGTTAATGAAGCCTGTTCAGCACTAGGTGTGTCCCCAGTAAAAGTAAAGAAACTGTCCAGTAGTGCTAAAACACAAGTTTTAACAAAATGTGTCTCGGATCGCTGCAACTGTATCAGATAAGCTATAAATGTCTTTCAACTTGGACATATCACTGAAAGAAGAGGACAAGAAGGAAAGCTATTTTTATAGTTTATGTGTAGAATATGAAACACTTAATCAGGAACTCAAAGAAAAATTCAGAACTGCAAAAGTTACCAAGGAGAAAAAGAGAATTCTCAGTTTACTTCCTAAAAGCTGGAGTGCAACAAAAATTCAGAAAGAATTTAAAGTTAGCCAGTACTTAACTCTATTAACCCAACAACTAAGAAAAGATGCTAGTGTTGTGCCAAATATTGTGAGTAATAAAAGTTGGGAGAAATTTGAAGATACCCTCATATTAGTGATTAGTGAAGACGTTTTATGAAAATGATGAGTACAGTCGTTTGCTGCCTGGAAAGAAAGACTTTTAATGTGTAAGAGAAGAGGGCACCAAAACCAATGTCCAAAAAATACTTATATTATGTAATCTCAAGGAGTTGCTTACTGTCATAATAGAATTATCAAAATTTGCCAAGTTAAGACCTAAGCATTGTGTATTCACACACTCTGTGTGTGTGTGTATGTAAAATGTGCCAAAATGTTAAAACTCGTGCTTGTGGCAATAAAAGCAAAACTTGATTGCAAGGAACTTTTGTGTATGATGGTTTGTGATCTAAAAAATTAGAAATGCATAATGTGCAGTTGTAAAAAGTATCCTGGCAGTGAACAAGTCAAGTCATTGCGGAAGACATTGAAAAATTTTTAATCAAAAATGAAGTAAAGTATCAACAATGTTTATCAACAGACAGATGTCAACTTCTAGAGCTTGTGATTTCACCTGAAGAATTTGTGGAGACACTGGTGTAAAATCTTGAGGACTTGAAATTTCATCACTACATCTCAAAAACCAATCAGAATATTTGAATGCACAAAAAAAAACCTAAAAGAGAATGAGTGACTTATTATGGATGGTTTATCAGAAGACTTTTTGTTTGTAATGCAGGGCAGTTGCAGTCTTACCACTGGTTTAGTTCTCAAGTTACTCTCCACCCCATTGTAATATATTTTAATTTTGAAGGTAAAAGAGTAGTGAAAGCTATTGTGCAATTAGTGATTCATTACAGCACAACACTGTAGCCTTCTACTCTTTTCAGAAGAATATCCTCCAACATACCATATCACACTCGGGCATAGTTTAGATTTTTTCTTTTTCCGTTGGCACTGCAGAACAGTGTAAGAATAGGAAAAATTTTGCAACCTTTGCAACATGAAAAAGACTGGTTTGAAAACTGAGTGACACTTCTTTGCCATTTCTCACGGCAAAGGTCTGTGTAATGGAGTAGGTGATACAGTGAAGTGGTAGGTGACTAAACAAGTCTGCAACTTACCCTAACCAGTCACAGTTTAACCCTCTCAGAAATGTATGATTATTGTAGAACAAACATAAAAGGAATTACTTTTTTTACTTTTCTAAAGAGTCCATAGAAGAAGCTGAGAAATTACTTCAGCCTTGATCTTAAAAGTCATTCCAGTTGAGTAAAACAAAATAATTACACTGTTCTGTACCAGTGAACAATTTTAGTCTTCAAGTTTGGCAGACGTCTCATTACAGACTTCAAAATAGTGCCCATTACTGACGAAGTGCTCTGTTCTACCAAAGATAAACTATTATGTGTGTTGTATGTACAATAACATTTGGTGGATAAGCATTGTGAACGATGTTGCCGTGTTTGAGTTGGATTGAGAGTTGTAGATAAAAATTCATCCACTCCCATGGCCCAGGAACTTCCTTCAAGCTGTCAACGACACTGTATGGTGGAAACAAGAGCACATTCTCAAAACTCCCTCTCCTTTTGAGCTGACAACAGCTGAATGAAGAATACTCATCATCAGTGCAGAAATGAGTCAGCACTACTCGCCCTTTGTGCAATAAATCTACTTTTTCAGTTTAAACAGTACTTAGTGCAAGATAAAATCTAGCGTTTAATACATTTATACTAATTTACAGTTAATAATTAACATTAACTTATATATTAATTCAAATTTCACCATATTCTAAGTGCCATGACTATTTTACAACTAGTAATCACAAAGCAAAATATTTTTATCTTGAAAGGGTATACGAGCTTTATATGTAAATAATTTTTAGATTTTTAAAGTTAGTCCCACATAGATTTTTTTCGCCCTAAAAGTGCCCCCCCCCCCCCCCCCAAATTTCTGACACTCAGAAATTTTTTTTTTACATTGAAGGACTGAGAGTAACAAACTGATTTTTCTACCACAAAATTAGTCATTGGGAGAGTACCCAAAGGGAGAAAATAAAGTTTTTACTAGTAGTCCTTCGCTTCTAATTTTTAATGTCTAAATTTGTGGAAAATTGAAGGTGGTTTGGCCAGATTTACGACATCTATAGCCTTACAATGACTCAAACAATCTCAGGATTTGAATTTATCATAAAAAAAACCACATGCAATAGATTTTCTGAGGATGCTATATAGAACTGTATTATTTTATAGAAAAAAGTTATAGCCAATCCAAAAATGCCCCAAAACATTGTAAAATCAATGTCCTTGCACTAAGTGATTGCCTATATCTCAGGAGTTTTTTTTCTAAATGACTAAAAATTTGGGGTTTTGCTCAGGACGAGTGACACACAGCACTGCACAAGTTTCAGAACAATTTGAAATGGTGAGGAAACATGCATTTGTATATTTGTCATGGAATGATCCAAAACTGTTGCTGCTTTTATGTAACGATGCCTGAGAGGTTAAATATACTTAGTATAAAAAATTAAAGAGCAAGTTTACTGCTAGAAGAGAATATGTTGAACTTAGAGGAGGAAGTTGCTGGAGTGAGGTTAGTATGCCAAGTGCTAGAAAACAGTCTTAGGCTGCACTGGGATGACCTGTAGACAGAAAATTCAATCAGAAACATTGTTCAAGATATGAGTCTGCCTCCCAGGGCAAAAGAGAGTGCACTTTTCATGGCCACAGTGGTGGAATGTTAGATTTAAAATGTTATAATTGTGGTGTTTTGAGTCACATCTCTAAGCAGTGCAACAATAAGTGAGTGGATGATCCCATGAAGTGCTATGCATGGGGACGAAAAGGTTGGACACATTTCTTCAAACTATGGAGAACAAGTAATACGTAGTTTCAAAGTAGAGTGAAGACCATAAAGGTGTAAAGAGAAATATTTCAGTTGAATAGCAGGCACAGCTTAATTTAGAAAATTTTAAATAAAAAACATGGATGTCTTGGCCATGAGGTCATGTAACACCTGTATGTTTGATGTTTGCGATATGTTATGTTAATGTTCACACACACAAATTTTTGTATGCCAGTGAATTCACCAATTTTGAGTAACCTAAATATTGGATGAAATTTCTAGCCTTTCCTTTTGTATGTAAATGCATACAGATAATATTGACTGATTAGTTTTTTTATAGTGATTTTTTAAGACAATGTTTTTGTATCGTAAGTCGATAACAATCCACATGTTCTGCGAGTTGGTGTTGATAACAATCCACATGTTCTGCAAGTTGGTGTTTAATGTATCTCGGGTTGACACTACTACAAATGTGCATAACCTCATTAATGTATTAAACATTTATGAAAATATTATACTTTCCTAATATACATTTACATTATGTTATAATACAGATTTTTTGCCATAAAATATATTACTACCTACAAAATTAAATCAATAACATGACATGATTATTGAAAAAAAAAATAAAAATAAAAATAATGGGGCAACACTTGTTAACCTAAAATAAAACACAAAAAATGTTGTTATAGAGTATGGACTACTAAACAGCTCTCTTCAATTTTAGTTTTCATATTTTTTTATTTTTGAATTATAACTGCTAAAGAACACTTCTTGAAACCAACAAAGAGTATTACGTCAAATAAAAATTTTGTTTTTTGAAAAATTGTGAACAAAGTTCTATACAGTTCTATCCATCGAATTTCACGGGATCAACATAAAATTTCTATACATAGACATTCTGTAGATGTGGACTTGACATATTATTTACCCAAAAAAACTTGGTGTAACTTTATGCTGAACACATTGATGTGCATATGTTAGGTATTTATCAAGTAACTAAAATAGAACAAATGCAAATGGGAATTAGAATATATATATATATATATATATATATATATATAATAAAAACCGTATTTACACCACTTTTGAAATCACGTGCACAGAAATATGTATTATTGTGTGTATAGGCCGCACCATAAGTTTTTAGGTGAAAAATGAGGGATAATCATCTCAAGTACAGGCCGTACTGAATTTTTGTATTCCTGTTAATATTGCTAAGTTACGATTCTGTACAAACACACTAAATTTCGACTTAATTTCTCCCCTACAAAACATTTGTGACTGAAAATTTGTATTATGTTGCAATGTTTACAAATATATGCAGCATGATTATTATTTCACAGAAGGTAACATGACTTCAGAAAGCAAAACCACGGCAACATGTTACACAAAATGACGTCCATCAATGTGCACTTCTCGCGCGGCGGCGGGCGTGCGAACTACGTAAGATATCTTTCTCTTGTACAGCTGAGAAATTATTTTGTCATGTGCAATTTGATTATTGTGATTGATAAATTGCAGTGAATAAGTGTTTCCTTAATTTTGTGTTTTATTAGAGTTAAATTTATACATAATCCATTCTTAATTTTCATGAAAAAATATTCAAGGGAAAACTTGTGAGTGTTGTTGACGTCACATCGTGAATCAATATCTCAAAAATGTGGCACCGCTTTTGTTGCGGCTGTTTGTTACCAACATGGCTGCTGCAGTAAACATTGCGATAGTTTGCTGAACAGGTAATAAAATTCTACAGGACATATTTATTATAAATATGTACGGTATTTCTTAATTTCTTAAGGTTTTTTTTCTTTGTATTTTGTGCTCTCTTAATACACAATGTGCACTCTGAGACGTCTATTATTATTATTTTTTGTTACAAAGTAAGAGTTAAATGTGACATCGCAACTAACTCAACAACAGGTTATTTTGGAAGCGGTAATTTTCATAAATAATACTAAATGTTGAGACCACAGAAAATGTTCGTTGGACTTGAACTTTCGGTTCAAGGGCGTTCGATGGTTCGAGTTTTGTGTGTACTTCATTACATATTTGTTGAATTATAGATGTCCCCTTTTTCAATTTTTAAACTTTTGAATTAACAAATGAATACCACACAAAAATAAATCTTGAATTAAAATAAACACCATGATTACAATTGTAACATTTAAAAATTCTTGTTTCAGGACATATATATAATTAAGGAAATACTTTCCTTAACTGATTAGTAGCTTGAGTTTTGGGGGAGTCACCTATATAATACTATCAAATTAATATGCCAATAAACAAAAAATAGTGCATTGCGAGAGACTCTTATAACATTGATAATAACTTCCCTAACTTAATTTACCTCTATATAAATTAAAAACCATTTACATACACAGTTGGATTACATTCTTATGATCACCTGCTATAAATGCCATCTGTAGTGTGTAGCCCATGACGTATGGCCCTTGATGTGCGCTGGTGAAGCAGGTATGTGGTGTGATAGACAGGTTGGCTGTACACAGTGTACTTCCTGTTGTCATGGGTGGATGATGCATCTCTTATAGCCTCTCTCCACTCAAGGCAACCCATTGCTTCTCGTGCCACCCCTGATTTTGCAAGTTGGGCTCCATCGCCCGTTTCCCTATGGAATGCCAATCTCCTCGCGACTGGTGAGGGGTATCTACCGTGATGGATTCGGCAGACAGATGGTACCTAGACCCGACCATGTGGCAGGGTGTTAGACCATTTGGCATTCAGGCTGTTGGGGCTGAAAGCCTGAACTTAAATGTGAGTAGAAGTTCCAAGGCATGAAATGGACTGTGGGTGATGCCGGCCTCCTCGGCTGGGGTTTTCCGAGTTTATGGATGAGGTGGTGACTGCCTAGAGGTTGTAATGAAAACAGGAGAGCTAACGGAGCTCGAAGTTGGGGGTAGGTAGGCGACTAGTTCTAAAGCATAATGCCCTGTGGGATTTGTCCTCGACTGCAAGAATGGGTAGTGGCTCTCCCTGTCTGCGTGTCTTTCGGCTCCGGGTAATGAATGTCATTCTCCAATTCAGAGCGAGGGCTGCTTTCCCCTGTGGAATGCGACACTGGAGGACGATGCTTAGTTGCTTCCTGGTCAAGTTGGGTGTTGAGAAGTATACCACTCTGGGTTTGTTGTAATCACTCCTATTCACTTGGTGGGCTCAGGGTGAGAAAGGCGAGCAACAAGCTCTTAATTGGGTGTAAGGCTTATGCCCGGTGAAGCGTTAAAGTGTTCTCAACCACGTAAGTAGACGTGACTGCCTCTGTTCGCCTGACTCGCCTCCGGCGGTTTGGTTGGTCATTGATAACCCACAAATGACATGGAAATTAGGTGGGAGCACGGGATGATCAATTGGCTCAGAGTTTTTGGGATCAGAGGTTTTCCCTTGTGACCAATCTTAAGAGGTTGGACTCTTGCTGGCAGAGGTTAACTCCGTACACTAGAGGTCTGGAGAGATTCCCGCTCTTATTTAAAGACCGGGCGGTGAGCCGCAACCTGCTCCTGTTGTGTCCTGTAGAGGCACTAGGGGTATGGATAGAACTTAGGCGAGACCACACACTTGGTTTCTGAGGGCGAGTGTCTCAGAACCTCTAGAGTTGGGGGAGGGGGCAGATGCACGAGCGCACCAGGTTTGGGCTTTGGATCTGGTCAACATTGGCATTAATCTGTAACAGCCCTCTACCGCTGAGGGGGCGCAATTCCTCTCCTCCACCTATTAGGAGATCGAGGCGTGTAGAGGCCTAACAGCTAAACAGCTAAGAGTGCCACATCAAAATACAAAAGTTCAAATGACCGAGAGGTCTTACTGTATGTCGTGGGTAAGGGGGTATTCAGAGATGTGTCTACCACAACAGTTCAGCGAACCCTTCTGCGAATGTGGCTCTGGAGAAGACAGAGGGTGACTACCGATGTTAACACAGGTGAATTGATGAAAACGATGGGAATTTGTTTGATAGTATGGTGACTGGACTGCTGCTGATTGGTGACCGGTAGCCTCCGACGAATTACGTTTTCAGCTCCATAGAATGGCTAGAAGTGTCCACACATGGCTGGAAGTACACAATCGAGACTTCAAAGTTCTTCCTTGGCCACCAAGCAGCCTTCATCTCGAACCAATGGAACATCTGTAGGACTATGTGTTCGCCAAATGTCGCCTCCGCCAGGCACCCTTCCAAAGTTGTGGGATGCACTGCAGTCAGCATGGCTCCAAACACCAGTGGAGACCTGTCAGCACCTGACTGAGTCACTGTCAGCTTGTCTATCTGCTGTCCATGCTTCAAAGGGTGGTTACTCTGGATACTAGCTGGTGATCATATTATCTTACATATCCTAAACTTTCTTGCACAGGGAGTTTGTGAAACACCAATACCTTTGCTACAGTAAAAGTAGAAATGTCCATTTTTGGAAATGTTTTCTTCTTTAAATTAATAGCCCTCTTTCACAAGACAGTGATTTTGTCTCTCTCACAGTTTTAAACATACACATTTGTGTTGCTTTGCTACTCTCTTGCCACCAAGAAAAGAAACACAGTTCCTTGGTATTTAGTAAATTGTCATTTTTTGATGGCTAAGTGACAGAGCATTTTCAGCTTCGTCATATTAATATTCAACCCTTTCATCATAATTGGAGTCCTCTTTATAACTTTGCTGCCACACATTTGTCAGGGGTTCTTCTTTTCTATGTTCTGTTGCCCTTTCTTCCTTCCACAATAGTTCTCTATTGGGTTCAATCCATGTTTTGGAGGAGTGGGATGCCCTTATTCTGTGTCAAGTGGGTGGTGATGAAACACCAAATTTTATTTCACTTGCAAATTTTGTCACATTTCCAGTATTATTCTGCTGCCTCAAACTCTTGTAATCTTAACTCACACTAAAATCCTCTGAGATTAGTAACTGCCCACATACTTTTCATGATCATCACCTTCTTGCATTACATATGGTAGTGGCCGTTGTCATGATGAGTCTGTAGCTAACGTCATTGTTGGTGAATTTGCAAGACTTTGAGGTCTGTCTGTCACTGCTGATGTTTCAGGCAGTGTAGATCCTGTCACTGCTGCTGTTGACATGGGCAGGGTATGTTTTGTCTCTGTTGGTAGTTTTACTGTCAATGGTGTATCCTACAGTAGTACATTTTCTAAAATAACTTCTGAGGGGTCCCATAGATATAAGCCATATTTTTTGAAGCCAGCATTGAGAATTTTAGATGTGAGTTTTATTTTCAATAGTTGGTTCAAACATCTTAACAAAATCCTTTTTCTTGAGAAGTGTGTCAGCTTTTGACACCATCTGTTTCACTCGCCCCTCATGGACTGCTTTCCTACACCACCCACTCTTCAACAGTATAAAAAGCATGTCATCTATGGGTTAGAGTATTTAATGTGTATTTCGATGAGCGTGCAACCAACAATATAATTCTCATTGCAAATTTGCTGTGCACTTGGTCAGGTGTGATGTGTGGCCATCAGTAAAAAGGATGACAGGAAGAAAAATTTATATATCAATCATTTGCGAAACATGTTTGTAATATTAAAAAAAAAACCATCAGTCATCCAGTACCTTGCTGATTTTGTAAATCCCCAATGTTGAGATGTGGAAAATACATATGTTTTGTAGTATCCTCTCCTATTTTAAAAACAAGAAGGGGGGCACAATTCACCAGTGGTTTTTCCATTAATTAGAACACACCCTTTTTCATCCAAGTTTACCTTTTGGTGAACATTTCTTGTGCCATTTTTGGCTAGAACCATACTGTTTTTTGGGATAAGAAAGACAGCTCTCTCATCAGCATTGAAAATCCACCTCGGATCTTCAAACATTGCATCAAGGTGATTCTCCCGAATATGAATTTCCACACCTTTAAACTGTAAAGCAATTAACTCAGGGTGTCACTTCTTCGAAAAGCTGCTGTGCCACTTTTTTCATGGTTGAATATTGTGAAACTGAGTTTCCCTCTGTAGTTAAGTATATTATATGGTGGACACTTTTCAGCAGGTTATCTTTTGTTATTGGAAAACCAGTTTTTGAGCTAATTACAACTTATAACACTTACAAATTTTCTTTATCTGCAGTTAAAAGTGTAGTGCCCATTTTTTCTTGGGGTGTTTCCCTGATAATTTGCAGAAAGAGGCATATGAAACACTGTGATTTTTCGCTGCTCAAAAGATGGGCATTCTCTGTTGCATATCTTTTAAACCATCGTCCATTGCTACATAATTGTAGCTATATAAAACATACTTTGGCATACTGCCAGAAAAAAATATTTATAGTAAAGTACTAAACATGCTGCAGTTTTCTTTAAAGAACAGAATAAGAAAAGAATAGTTGATTGTTCATATTTTAGTGGACAGTATGCCACTATGAATATGTAAGTATATTATTATTGAACCTAATGGTTAAAAAAAAATAGCATTTAGTAAGGTGCAGTGGGTAATTTCTGCACACCTTAATTTTACATTCACTATTTTTTGTAGGATTTAGGTAGTTAAACAAATTTAAATGCAAAAATACCTCATACTGTGCAACACACATACTGACTAATTACTAAACTTACTTGATTATGGACGTCCATAAATGTGCACTGATTCTTCTGATACAGTAATCATAGGTACAGAAAAGATTTCTTCTGCACTTACCCTTCATGAATGCCAACTGCTGCAATTGAATGCACGGAATCCATAGTTAATATTACATTGTTGATACCATCAATCTATTGAATGAACAATATCGACGTCTGGTATGTTTACCTCAAAGAATTGAGTGGAATCAGGGGACTTGGGAAAGGCAAAGTGGCTGTAAATGGTACCAGGGTCTGTAAACATCAGCATTTAGATGAATGTGGTAGTGGACCATAAAACTGAGTGAAGTTTTGTATGTACTTTATGTAAGAGTATAACTTGCCCATGAACGAACTGTTGTGCAAATAAAGGCATCAACCCTGAATATAACAGTAAGTGTGCAGTTAGCAAGGATGATAAATTAAAAAAAACATTTTCTTTGTAAAAGAAGTAGAGAATTCTACATATAATTCTACCTATTACAACAGCTTACAAGCATGTATTAAAAGTGTAGTAGCAGAGAACGAGCAGCAGCAGGAGCCAGAAGCAAAGGATGCTATCATTACAAACAGCCACAATAGGTCTGTGGCACGAGAGATTTGGTCATCTCCATGAGGCAGCTTTAGTGAAAATTCTAGTGGAGAGGTTGGTCAGGATGTACAGGATGGTGAATGGGGGAAGTTATGTGGACATTTAGCCAAGGGGCTGTACAGGGGAAGTAGTACAAGCAGTAGAAAGTTTGAGAGGTTATGGAGTCAGGTGGAAAAATGAATGCCAGCCTATGCTGGTGAGAATGGTGAAGGAGTGGATGTGTTGCGAGAAAAGTTGGTGATGGAGAAGGGGTTTGGGCGATTTAGGAAGGGACTGGATAGTGAAAAGGGGTGGGGGAAGGAAGAGTTAACGACTGGGTAATATCCCATTAGAAAGTTGAAATTATCTATGAAATTATCATTGCCTGTACCTTTGGGTGAGAACATAACAATGCATTATGCTAGTTTTTATTCCTTCACTGTTGATTCCAAGGTGCTATAAGGTCACTCATAAATGTTATTTAACTCTGGTGTAGTTTAGTGGCATATTCTGTGGTGGGTACTTTCTTTCCTGCTAGCCACCTGAACAGCAGGTCACTTAGGAGGCAGAGCTCTGTCCCAAATATCATCTTTGAACATGTTAACACTTATTGATTCATGGACTCTTAAACAATATGTCTGATGGGTACCTACCCTGGAGTCCTAATACTTTTGGTTGTCTTCCACGATACAGCTTACTGTTACAGGGTACAATTAAGCTTCTCGACCATCCCATCTGACTGAGGATGTAATTATGTGGTTAAAGTATTTTTCATTCCTAATATTATAATTACCTCTTGGAAAAGACTGACTTAAAAATTTTGGCCTTGAACCAAATTAAGCGCAAATGAAATTCGAAACATGGTCTTTCAGGTTTTCTGGGAGAGTGCTCTCTAGTGGTACCAATTGTAAGTGTCTCTGTTTCTTGTAATTCCTCTCTCAATTCCTGCAAAGCATACCATTATGTAGTAGAAGGGAATTTCAGTACACCTTGACTGTCTGGCCCAGACTGGATGTCTCTCATCACGGTCAACGTTAAGCTTTATTCCACTGTAGTATTGAATGCAAGGTGGGGTCGTTCAGCTGATATTTCTTGCTGCCCTCATCGTTCCATGTAGGTGACCAGTTAGTTGCGGGTACATAACCTTGAATTATTGTCCTTGTCTTTGGCAATACACAGTCATCGCCTCATGGCCTTCACATACACGATAGAATGGTTTGCATTTTCTCCTGGAAAGTACATCTACATTGCTGCGAAGGCGTCTAGAACTGTATGCATTTCATAGTCATAGTCTTATAGGTGCATATCTATTGAGATATTAGGTCTTCGAAGTTCTTGAAATTTAATATTCAGCATAAGGCAGCATTATCACTTCTTTGGATAAACTATCCACCATAAATATAGGGGCTGAAAGTGTGTAATTACCGTCACCACAGCCAGAAGCCCTGTGTTGAACACAATAATTTTTCTCAGGCTTGTGCAGTATTTTACCGAAGTATTAGTGGCCTCTCCTTTTTATCCTAAATCTGAGATAAAACAGCCCAGATGCGTAAATCATTACCATATGTATCCGGAACGAACTCGCCCTCTACTTGGGATGCCTAGGTCTGGAGGAGATATCAGAATTCATTTTAGTTTATTAAAAGCAATTTTACACTCTGTGCTCCAATGAAATTTTCGTCTTCCCTACCCATGGGCAAAAACTACCATATATGTGCCAAGAAATCAGTTTTCTTTTGAAAAGGGGGCATTTTGTAGGAATCAATTTCAGGTTGCCAGTGGATGCTTTCTGAAACACAGAGTCCAGACTTGGTTAGATACTTTTCAAATGTCCTTCCTGTGACCACAGTACCATAGAGGTACACCTGGCGAATATCTAAGGGGAGGACTTTTTCCATCAGACATTTTAAAGTGGCAGGGGAATTGCATAGCCCATAAGGCATAACCTTGAATTGCCAGGTTCCTTTTCCTTTGACACAAAATGCAGTCTTTTCTTGGTCTTCTGGGGCCACCTTACATCGTCGCTACCTGCTCTTTGTGTTCAAAGTAGAAAACCATAGAAAATAGTCGTGAACTTGCTAGGGTGTTCAGTGTGTCGTCTATCCTTGGAAGTAGATAAAAATCTTTCTTGGTCACATTATTAAAGTCTGATGGTTCTTTCATATCTAAATACTTAACCTCTTAATAGAGCATGCTTAACCACCTCGTGGAATGCTAGCAATTGCTACCTTTGTGGCTATTATGAGCCTGGTGTCCCCTGTTGTAGTGTATTGGAATGCAACATTAGTATTTCCAAAATTATTTGACCCACATGAGAAATCATCTCTATTTCTCTGTAATAATTCAGACACAGCCCTCTCTTGTCACCAGTTGAACCAGCTGTCATGTTAGCATTTCTCCCCGACTATCTAGTAGAGTACTTTTAGTACTTTGTGGCATCAAAGCTTCAGGGACATTTGGTTGTACCTGTGAGACCTGCTTGTAAACTCATATTATTTTCCCATCCTCAAGATGAGTAGTATTGCCAGATAAATTAAACATCCTTATTGGCAAACTGGGTATGTTTGAAGAGATTTAAGTCCTTTCTACAATGATACAATTTGTTAGACAATCGCCTATTTTGGGCTGATTTAATTATAACCAACTATTTGACAAATTTTCCTTTGTATGTGCCCAGATTAACAATTTCAGTAGAATGATACTGTGGAGTGGAATGACACAGTCAAATAGTGAAAAGGAAGTAAAGATTCTTCCACACGTTCGGGCCGCTTTTTGACGGCATGCCATGTTGTGAAAGTGGGTTAGTTAAGGTTTGAGGAGCGGTAAAATGATTTACCAGGGAATTTGGTGTGGAATTTGATAGTGTACCCGGGCGCCAGGCATTGCTTAGTGAACAATGCCAAGTTGTGGAGAACTGACTGTATTGACTCGGGGCTGTGTGCTGACGACCATAGGCTAACAATGCCATAACACCACTTGCTTACCTGGTTGGTTTTACATATTAACAAAGGCAGTATTCCAGGGTATCTTTAATAGGCACACAAAACACTTAGTGAGATGAAATGAGGATGACACATGAGAATGAAAAGTACAGTACTGCACGAAAAACCCTTTATAACAGCCCACAGGGGTGTGAAAGCACTTAAATATGGCATGTATTACAGTTGATATGACTGTGTGCTTGAGTATTGCCTTTGTTTGCACATTCTGTGTGTATGCCTTTTGGGGTCTACTTCCCGAGATGCTTGTCTGCGAAGCGCACTTGGTCCGTTGGCCACACTGCACTGACTTTCACACAATTTGCTCTGCTTCTACACTCATTCACTATTGCTGATTTTGGTCATTCGTATCGCACTAGTGCGCAGCGTTCGCGTACATGTTCGAAGTGACGCACTGTCTGGTCCGGGGCGCACGAGCGCCCGTTAGAGTGCTGGTGTCTGCTGTGTCTTACTCAATGGCGGAAAAATGGGCTAAGGGTAGCGGAAAGTGTCAAAAGCACCTCCCTGTGCGAGTCCATTTGCAGCCTTTATGTCACTTGCTGCAGGAGCACTTCTTCTACTCCCCACGACATGAACATAATGCATAAGGCCCCCTATGCGGTTGAAGCTGCACTTGTTGCTGCCTCTTGCAGGTCTGCTACTTACAATGTGCTGTGATGTCGCCACATGCTGCATAATCCCTTGGTAGATGTCGCTGCTTTGTCGATCTGCATTGCGGCAGTGAGCTGGCCGACTCGCTACCCTTGCTGTCTCCGTCGCTATTTACACTTGCACTTTTCTTGCCCGGTGGTGACCTGGCTAAACAACATCCATGTTATGACAATCACTTGCAGAGGTTCCCACAGTAGGCCAGATCTGCTCCATTGTCTTGCGTTTCCTGCTTTCTGTGGGTGAATCCACGGTGGGTGCTTTCCCCTCTGTTACTATGGCTTCTGCAGGAAGTATCGGCGCTGGTTTCAGCGCTCTAGTCTTAACGGTCGGGCTCTCCAGCACTGCGCCATCAGACACATCGATGCTGGCCACTGGACTCACCTCTGGTGATGCTATTACGTCGGGTGACATCCGACCTTCTGCATCTGCTGCTGATGCTCCTCCGTGAGGTGGTGACTTCTGCACTAGGTGGTAGTTCCTCCGCGGGAGGTGCTGGACCACCTTCCTCCTCATTGCTCTCTCAACGGCGCTCGGCAGGCACATCACCGTCCTTGTTTTCTGGGACACTTGGAGTGTCTTCCTCAGGAATATTTTCCCTTATCTGGCGGATGTCGTCCCAGTGTTTCTGGACCTTTCTCTTGCCCACTCGAACTAAGTATGTTTTTCGTCCGAGGCATTTTAAGACCCGGTGGGCTCCTGTCCACTTTGGGGCGCAAAAGTTTTCCTTGGCGGCCGACTGCAGATGTGTCCGCATGTACACCATCTGGCCTTGTGTGAGTGCTGGTGGTGGACATTTGGTCTCGCGTACCCATCGTGCTGCATACTGCGCCTGGTGCTATCTTCTCGGTGTCGGCGCCATCTCCTCTTGTCTTGTGCACCACTGCTCTCTTTTGCACTGCTGAGGAACTGCCGGTGGGCAGTTCCTCTTGCCTGGCAGGCAAATATTCTGGCCTAGAAGTACTTCGGCGGGTGACTTTCCGGTAGCTGCGTTTTTTTTGGCAAAGCAATAAAAGGGAGGTGGGCAGGTGATTGGTCCACCTTGTGTGCTGCTCACTCACATGGAGCCAGAGTTGCACCTTCAACTCATGGTTGCACCACTATGTAAGGTGTGGGCACGGGTAGTACACTGCCATTTCCAGATGCCGCACTCCCCATACTGTGCATAATTATCGCCACTTTTTGCTGGTAAATTGTGTCGCATTACCGGTTAACAATTCTTTGGGGTAGCCCAAGCAGGCAAAGAATTCCTCCCACAACACCTTTGCTATTTGTCCTGTCCTCGCACTGCTCAGTACAAAGGCCTCAATCCAACGAGAGAAGTTATTGGCCAATACAAAGATACTGATAAACCTTGTGCCACCAGTTGACGTCGGGTATGGCCCCATTAAATTCAAACCAACTTTTTCAAACTGCTTGCTAGTTTTCCTAGGCTGCTGCTGGTGTGTACCGTCAGCCCTGCGTACTTTGAATTGGTTACACTTTTCATACTGTCGCACCCATTTACTAGTGCAATGTGTTAAGCCTGGCCAGTAAAAATGCGATTTGATATTTCGTATAATCTGGTTTGCACCTGGGTGCCCTGCTGTTAAACTTTCATGCACGTGCACAAACACTTGTTTTCTGCATGTTGCTGGTACATGCAATTGCCATGTTGTTGGGTTGTGCGGTACGCATGTCTCGACACGGTTGTTTATCACACACCACCCCTCTACATTTTTACTTGCGAGTAGTATAATAAGAGCGACTCCAATGTAGGGGCTGTGGACTCGGTGGACTCGGCCGTCATCTTGGATGATTAATTTTTGCACAAAAATGGCCAAATTCCCTGAAAAATTCTCTTTTCCCTTTGCATTGGCTCTTTTCCCACCCAAAATTTCCCTTTTTCCCCCTTGAAATTTCCCATATTTTCCTCGCGAAATTGCCTTTGTGCAATGCAGCGAGCAGTTTGCACAAAAGTGGATGAATCTTGCAGAAAGTGAGAAGTATCATTTACATTGTAAAAGATTGAGAAATCATTCATGGCGACCAACTTTGTGTCGATGACCTATGTCTAGTAATAAGCATAGTTAGCTGTAATTTCCGAACCTTGTGAAATACAACTACCAAAAATGTTCAATGTGTCGTATGACTCATGGGTGTGGGGTCACCCAGACAGCACCTCCTGCTCGGACACTCTGGTCGGTGTTCTCTGGGTGCTCCCAACTAATGTTAGTATCATAGTTTTTTCCTTCCTACCGAAAGTGTGCATGTCCTGCTCACACATTCCGTGTGGAGAGGGGAACCCCATTCAGACACCCTGGCAGCCTCAGGTCAAGTATGACCTATTCTTACATATTAAGCATAGTTGGCTGTAATTTACAAACTGTTTGAGATACAACTACCAGATGAGAAAAATGGCAGAATGGTCAGAAATCGACCTAAGCATGCTTATAAGCATAGTTGGCTGTAACTTCCGAACTGTATGAGATACAACTCCCAAAATCATAACACAGGCATCACACCAGACAGGTAAGAGGACTGAAGGGTCAAAAATTGACCTAACTAAGCATGCTTATAAGCATAGTTGGTTGTAACTTCCGAACCATGTGAGATACAACTACCAAATTCGTAACATAGGCATCTCTCCAGACAAGGGAAGGTACTGAAGGGTCAAAATTGATCAATGTGATCTTGTTAGCAAAGTTGACTAATGTCCGAACCATATGAGATACAACTACCAAAATTGTGTCAAAGGCGAGACAGGTCGTAGGACCAAGTATATTGTATGCTGGCTTATAAGTATAGTTGACTGTAAGTTCCGAACTACATACACTGTAGTTGTCAAATGCATACCATTGGCATCATCTCTGATGATGAGAGGGGTTGCAGGACCAAGTATACCCTATGTCGGTTTATAAGTATAGTTGACTATGTTCTGAACTACATAAGATGTAGTTGGCAAATTCATAACATTGGCATCTTCCATGATGACAAGAGCATTCGCAGGAAAAAGTATAGCCTATGTTGGCTTATAGGCATAGTTGTCTGTAAGTTCCGAACTACATAAATGCACATCCCCACTATGCTGATCGGAAATGCCGATCGGCAAAGCCACTCAATTGGGGACATGTGATACGCCTGTGCCAACAAGCTGCATGGCATGCCAATAGCGATCCATCATTTTGCGGTCTGCTGCAAAGGAAGTAGTGCCGATATGCATAGTGGGGACATGCAGGGAGTATAGCAATGAGTTATTGTGTAAGTGCTGAACATCGAGTGCACAAATGCACAATGTATCATGTTACTACAGCTATACCATAATCGTCCTCTGCTATGGGACTAGATTGCAGGATTACAAGAATCGTGACAAGCTGCACGATACGTTAGTGTAAATTGCGGTTTCATTTGGAACTTTCAAAGATGAAATTGAACGAAAAATTAAAAACCTGCTAAGCCATTTTGTAAGAGAGTGAAAAAATGGAAGAAACACGTGTGAGTTCGGCAGTGGAATTGATATGTGTTACATAAGTAAATGGTTTGCATATGTTGTCATGCTATTCCTGAAGGACAGAAACAAACCAAGAGAGACTTCAGACACACAGGTAAGTTCATTCAAAACCATTAGAATGGTATTCACATATTAATACAGTATACACATTAGTGCCAATGAATATTTAGCCATGGAAATAGGCAGTTACATGTTCGATTGAAATTGCAATGCTCCTTCTGGAGAACTGAAATACTCCTTAAATTCATTTCTCACACCCTGGGTAGCAGTTGTACTTCTCTGTGCCAATTTCGTAATATTCATTAAACCCGAACTTGAAGTATCTCGTCGCCAAAACTCTGGAGCAATTTCACCTGTATTTGGTGATTCTGAATCGAAAGTTCCTGTTATGCAAATGTTGCCAGTACTATTTTCTTTGCTGTATCTTGTTTTAGCAGCAATGGTTTTCGGAGTACTAGGAATACAGAAGACATATTTCCGAATGCATTCTCAGAAACCCCGTGGAAGCAACTTAATCTGCACTTATGATGCCTTTTCTGTGACCCTTTCTCTTGTGGTCCTGAGAATGGTTTCATAATGTTTCCTGATAGCGGGAAGGCATCATCTCCAACGAAAACAAATGGAACAGCAGCATTCTGTCCTGTCAAATTGCAGTTGTGTGGGAGAGTCACTGTATTGTCTTGTAAACATATCTTAAAATGTGTCTCATTAATAACTCCGCCATTAGATATCTTACCCTGAGTACCTACATTTGCATATATGAAATTGCAATGTGTGTCAATGATCGCAAACAAAACTATACTGAAATAAGACTTATAATTTAAAAATCACAACCACTATTCACTGGAGCTTGTAAAGCAATGCACTTTCCATCCATCGCCCCCACACAATTAGGAAAGTTCCACCTATCACTTGATGTGCGACGAGCTGGATCATGGGGGAATGTGGTATGGTGAATAGGAAATGCTACTTGCCAGGGTTAAGGGTGTCAGCCCACGGTGCGAGCACAAAGTTATACTTGCTAGAGACGTGCCCTCTTGGGTCATGATGGCCGACTACTGTTGGCCTGCACCCATGTCCATGCCTTTCCACCAGCCTTGAACTAAACTCCAAATTGCCTTGTCTAGTCAGGGATGTCGGCCCCCTGATACACCAGCTCTCTGCCAAAGGGTTATTTTGGCTAACCAACACCATTATTAAAAACATGTGGTCAATGTGAAGTTACGAGAAAAGGTTAAGTAACCTGATAAGTGGTTAATCATAACAAAACAGTGGTACCTCACCAGTACTTATTTAGTACAAGTTCTTGCCTATTGGGGCACTGAAGTTTACATACCATAGTTTTAGCCAGGTGGGCTCTTATGCCGACGAAATGGCCATAGGGCCTATGATCTTAAGGTGTATAGTACACCTCGGCTGTGTAAAAGACAAGCCGTGGGTGAGAGACCGTGTACTCTGGGCGAGCAATAAACAAGAGGTGCCGGTATACTAACGTTAATTAAGCTGCATTAAATTATGATTATCAAACAAAGATGAAGTGCCCGGAGCACCGCGGTATGGCGGTACTCTCACAAGATCTAAGATGTTACTACTCTCTGGCGCAGAGGCCATTCACTGGCCGATGCTCCCGCCCAAACATCACGTGACATAATTTTACATAAAGTGAAATAAAATGAATGAAACGAAATGGGTTCTACAATACCGATGAGATGTACATATCTATAAACTCTTAACAACAAAACGTAAAAGCACATATAAAAATATAAAAATAAATACACATGTTGGACCAAATCTCATTGCCATGGCAACCTAGCATCAACATTCACATGTACAAATGAACAATAATATCTTTATAGGGTATGTCTCCAGTAAAGTTTATTACATCCATATGATTTGTGTTTGTGACAAAACATGTGAGTTCATATTAATTTGCATAAAAATACTTCAAAAATACTTTTCAGATTTACAGTGGCTATTTGCCATGTGGCCGTGTGCACTGGTCCACTTTGATGCATTTTGAAACATGGTAGGAAAGTTCAGTATTTCAATACTGCCAGTACTGGTCGAACACACTTTAAAATATAAAATATAAAAAATGATTTGCAATTCATTAAAAGTTATGTCAATAATTATCATAAATATTATACAGACGTCTACATGTCACAATAGCCTCATCTGTGGCTGTTCACGTATGTGCAAAAAATGGCACTTCTAGCGCACGAGTTGTCAAGAACATAATAATTATGCAAACACAGGATTACACTCAAATACACTAAAACAATAATAAAATATAAAGAGACCATTTGTCTCGTACATACGTGACATGGGTAACATGGGAAAATAAAATTCTGACATAACATATGGCACTACATACACATTGACCCTCAAAATGTAAATGCTAAAAGTAAACAGAAGCATATGGCACTCGGCCTGATGTATGGACATTGACATTCGTACAAGTATGCACCTGGATGCATGGTATCCTAACTTCGCATATTTGTGCACTGATGCACTATACGGAACACTGACACTAACATAGCATGGGAACATTTTACACTTATACACTAATACTTGTGGAATTTAGGATGATGACATACACATACAAAAATAAACACACACTGTACACTCCCTAACATCTGACATAACACAAATTACACCTTCTAAAACCCATTGCACTTGACACATAACACACACATGGCACTGGTTCGTCGACTCAGGTGCTCCACTGTGATGTGTTTCTTTCTTGATATCTCTGCTGGCATGGCGTGGTGAATGGCCTGAGGCCTAGGCACTGTCGAAATCACACTGAACTGCTTTGCTTCAATTGTCCAGTCTAATTCATTGTCTGGCATCTGAAAAGAATCAAACACAATTAAATAAATGAAATGTAATTTTGTTCAGTGGTAACAAAAATATGATATAGAATTGACTGTATGGCACATACTATGTGAATGTATATGCATATGTTACAATATGTGGAGTATGTGTGTTGTAAAACTAATAATATTTCCTTATTTTCAGATACAAAGGTTCAGAAGATAGCCAATACTGAGGTGAACGGAGGGGATAACAACGAGCCGCTAGTAAAACGTTTTCAGAACCAGAGTGCATTCAAGTCGCCAGGAAACACTGCAGAACTTACACAAAGCACTATGTATCATGAAGAACATACAGTCTCATAAACAAGAGAGGGACGAGTACACTGTGTTTGGGGAGCAAGTCGCAATAAAACTAAGGAAACGTTTGTCCCCTCATGTTAGATGCATGGTTCAGCATATCATAAACAGTATCTTGTTTGAGGCAGAAATTGACAAATGCAACAATCCCCTCCTGCTGTTCGCTACCCAGTCTTTCAAAACCCACACACGCCTTCACAAACCCACCTACATATACCCCATCTACTTCAGTGTTTTCTGGATGCAGTAATCCTTCAACAGTGCAGTGCTCAGGATTTAAAGCATATGTCGACCCCCCCCCCAAGCATAACGACTAATGTCTAGGCGGCCCCTCCTCCTGCTACCTCCGGCGAAGTAACCACAACATGTGAAGCATCAGAACTAAGTGATTGCGATTCTATTGAAAACGTTTTGTCAATTGTAGTACTAGTGTTTGTGTATGTGTTAGCTATTTTATACAAACATTTTATGTCAATTGTAATACTAGTGTTTGTATATGGGTTTGCGATTATATTGGATTTTATGTCAATTGCCTTGAACTTTCTATTTAACAATAAATAAAATACAAAACATAAATTTCTTTTCCCTAACTTACCTTGATGTAATATCCAAGAGCATTAAGCAGTGGATCACACACTTCTGACACAGTTATAGAAATCACTTGTTTGGATATTTTAAATGAATACATAAGCAAATGGTATGAATCGCTTGTTGCAAGAAATCGCAATGTTGCAGCGAGACGTTCACTAGCTAGGATAGATGTTCTGAAGGTCGTATTCTTCCTGCAAATTGCAGGTCCAATCTTAGAAAATAGTGTCTCAAATTAACTATGTGTCATGCGAAAAATTTTCTGCGTCCTGTATCACATCTGTACTCAAGATTTAAACTGGCTACATAATCTAATAACAGGTATTTGATTAAATCACTTCCACTATATGTATTTCGACATTCCAGACTTCGGCGAATCCAAAATCTCCGAGGACGCTTGATAACACTGGCAATAACAATAACAGCAGCTGATGCTAAAATCACATCTTCCTTGTACAATTTCAAACATAATTGTGCCGGCCATTCATAACATAGGCATCACCCCCAATGACGAGAGTGGTCGCAGGACCAAGTATATCGGATGTCTACTTACATGCATAGTTGGCTTTATGTCATGTTGCACCTGCCGAGATGTGTTCGTGTTCCACCTGGGAGCAGGTGTAGAACAGGAACTGATGACGTGCCAGCGCCACATTCGGAGAGCGAACGATGTTGAATGGAGTCATACGCCCGACGGCGACTATGGACATGCTGTCAGTATGAAGGAGAGCTAATTTAATTGCCAGTTAAATTATGTTGAATATAAATTATTTCCTTTGGGGCGAAGCTGTCGGCCACTTCGCATGCCTATATTATCGCTGAATTTACTCTGCTTGAGAGAGGCATGCCGTATAAATACAAAACATACACTGAAATACACTTTAAAGTCGATGCTGCTATTAGGGTGCAGTACCTGATGAACTCAGGAGAGTTAATGCAATAAAACACGTCTGTAGGCTGTTCATGGTAAAGTGAGCACTTTTTAAGGCCCTTCCAGCAAGCATTAACCACTAATAAATATATCTTATTGCAGCATCGGGCATAAAATTTTGAGGGTGGTGAAATGTATACACTGTGTTTATTGGTCACATTGCATCGTTTATATCAAAAAGCACAGGAAGATGGAAATTTGACGAAAGAAAAAATTTAGATGGGCCTTAAAAAGTGCTCATTGTACCGTGAACAGCCTATATTAGGGTATGACTGTTTTTATTACTGCAAAGGTACAACAAAATGTTGCTGCACATGTGAATGTATACCCTTGGTTATGCGGACCCGGCAGGCTGGACCTGCCGGTGGTCACTACAGTTGAAATAATGTGTAGGCCTTAAATTTGAATTATGTAAAAACGTCTCATATGTGAAGTCCTCGTATACTACCTCAGGATACAGGGAGACCTTCCCTCAGCTAAATAACGTTAATCCAGGAACATTTCATAACTTTAAATATTGCAATGAAATGTTACAGCTTAAATTGAAGTGCCGAGGGTGGTAAAGAAGTGCTTGCTGTCTGCCCTGCTGGTTGCCTGTAGTGCTGAAGTCTGCCTAACGACATGGTGTCGGCTTCACCATAATGAAAACATTAAAAAATGGAACTTAATAACTAACATTATTAATGATCCTGACATACATAATTATGAGTACTAAACTAAAACATGTTGGTAACATACTCGTGAAAGCTGGAGCCCCAGATATGGCTAAGAATGTGACATCACAATTATGTCACCGCACTTGACGGGTGATGTTAAATGAAATGATGCCTCAGGTGGCGGATTCTCGAGACATGATTACATGTACACTCTTATAATTAACATATTAATATCGGCCTGTGTCGTGATGGTTATAATTACAGGGATGCATATGGATGTGATGACTCATGGATTTAATCACTAGGGGCGGAGCTATGCCCTGTCTTCTATGATATGTTATCAATTCTCTATGCTGGAGTGGGCAGTTTCCCTAGTTAGTTGTGGTGCAATCACCGCTACAAATGACTAAAAATGCTCGTATTTATTAATGTAGCTAGGGAGCCGTTCGCCACTTTACACTTCATGCTGGAATGTGATTCCCTGTCTTTTGATATCACTTGGAGCCACAGCACACTCGCGATTCAGCCACGGGGTCTGTCGACATCGCACACATCGGAAAGCTGTGGGAATAAGCGGCACCACTTATCCCAGTGTTCCCTCCTATATCCGTTGCAGCTAACGGTCGTGAGTTCACGGGACACACTCATTTAGGTCACGTATCAATTCATCACGGGAGTTACTTCTTGTGATGAATGTAAAATATTATGACCTGCGGTCACAAGTTACAGGGTGGCAAGAAAAGTGTAAACACAGATTTTGTCGACCTGCACTGATTGGGACAGCGACCTAATGGCGATCAGTCGAGTGTTGCTGTGTAGTTGATGCATCTGCGATGGAAAAAACGGCACAAGTGATATATGGACGTCAGAAACATGTCATGTAAGTTCCGAAATATATAAGATATAGTTGCCAAATTCATAACACAGGCATCATCCCCTACGAGACATGAAACACTTTGACACTCCTATTTAGAAAATACGATTTATCAAAAATGCACTTCACACATGTACACTGTGACAGCACCACAGGTAGTGCTGCAGTTGGCACCGCAGTTAGCTTCTCATGCACTGCAGTTAGCACTGCACCGACCACAGTTAGCACCGCACTGAACACAGTTAGCACCACACCCACCACAGTTCGCACAGCACACACTGCAGTAGCACTGAACGCACCACAGTTAGCACCACATGCACCACAGTTAGTACTGCATGCACCACAGTTAGCACTGCATGTACCACAGTTAGCACCACACCACAGTTAGCACTGCATGCACTTCAGTTAACACTGCTGTTAGCCCTGCATGTACCACAGTTACCACCACATGCTCTGCATGCACTGTAGTTAGCACCACATGCACCACAATTAGCATTGCATGCACCACATTTGGCACCACACACCACAGTTAGTACTACACACATCACAGTTAGCACCACATATATCACAGCACCACACACACATCACAATTAGCACCACACATCACAGATAGCACCACACACATCACAGTTAGTACTACAATCAGCAATGCAATCACAATCAGCACTGAAATCAATCACAATCTCAACAAAACAAGCTGTTAGCCTTTTACCTCAATGATCATGGAGTCACGACCTTTATCATCGCTAACTGGTTGTCGCCAGTGTCGAGTCTATGATCAAGTCTTCACCAAACAAAGACACTCCTTTTATACAGTTTCATTTCAGTATCATTCTAGACTTGGAACAGTACAGATGTAAAATTACCAGTGAGGCATCTGCTTTGTTGCTTCTGCGGTAAAGCATTCACAGCTCTGTGTATCATGCGGAGACATGCAATAAGTAAATGCAGGTTGAAAACTTCAAGAGTATAATTTCAATGTGATTTCTGCCAGAGGCAATTTACATGGCGTGATATTTTGATGAGACATTCTAAAATGTGTGGCACTGGTTCTCTGCAACTACAGTCATTGCATTCACCACAGCAATCAGCAAAAAATCAACTGTGCAAGATAGTGGTGATAGCATGCATATTATCAAACAATATGTAACTATCCATACACATTCATGCTGAATAAGAAGATATTTCCTATGGATCATGCCATGGAAGCCTACTTCCGAATACTGTGAGGTGCATCATCGAGGGACCATCAGATTTTGGGGAAACATGCTTACTACTGAGCCTACTGGAGGAAGAGAATCGACTTAGGATCGAGAACATCTACATATATTCATAATCACCCCAGCAACTGAAATACCAGCGATTGGTACGAGTATTGCAGACAGTGAAAGGCATGGTTAATTTCACTTTCAGTAATAACGAAGCCATTATACCTCTGAGTGAAGCACTGCAAAACTCCATAATTGTCTTCGATGACATTGCCTGTGAAAAACAAACTCGCATACAATAATACTTTAGTATGGGACGACGCACGAAGGTGGACTGTATGTACCTCGGCAAGACTTATTTACGCATACCCAAACAGCTGCTCCACGGCAACACAAATATGTTGGTGTTGTTTCGAATGGACAATGTGAATTTGCGGCATGTTTACAATGATCATGTCAATATGGACATTGTTCTTTCAAATTTCAAAGATATGTGTACCTTTTGCTGGAAAGAGAAGTATGGATTTTTGACGATCGTTAAGCACTGCCCGCTACATAAAGGCAGGAACAGACTGGGGTACGATCAGTTCATCACTCTCTGTTGAGAATGAGTTATGCAAAGAACTGTTTGTATAGATGTAAATTTTATAAATAAAAAAATTGATATTCAATATGTTGCATTTTATTTATTTTATAACAAACCTCTAGCATTCCAACGGAATCTTTTCACCCGGCATCTAGGCAGGACAAGTCTTATGCCGTATCATTCCATGAAAATAGTTATAAGCACTTACCAACCAGATGTCAGGTGCTGTACTCTGTAAATCGATGTTAGACAAGATCAGGTTGTCCTGGTCAGTATCACAGAACAGCACACAATCTCCTTACGAACCGAGTGAAACGAAACCATCACATTCAGCTCAAAACACTAGCAGCGGAACAAACACATTCGACCCGGCCATCATTACACAATTAACTAACATCATGGGAATCTGCGAGTACTAGCCGATATACATATACACACACACACATCAGGGCTTCAGGGGAGTAGACCAGTCGAGGTATTCCATTTTTTTATAAGTTACATGTGGTTAGTCGAACACATACATACCATGTACAGTGCTAGAACTGTAGGTTTTACTTATGTGAATATATTTATATGAAATTGACGTATGAAATAACTAAAACACAACATATTTTTACATAAAAAGTTTATTCAGTAAAGTACATCATGATAAAACACATGGACATTGAAAATTGATCTTTTACACTTTGTTTTGTGTATTGCAAGGCACTATCCTCCAGTGCGTCTTGATTTTCGAGGATAATTGGTAATTGGTATAATGCTTTAAACACTGTTTGCAGTAATTAACTTTGTACCTATACAAAGTAATCTGTGAGTTAACCAGATGAGAAAAGTTGTGTTTGTAACAATAATGGGGAATATTCTTAGTTTCCTCCATCACCATCAGAAGATCAATATGTTCTGGTTTCTCATTCTTTGTTACATATATTGTTACTTCTTTTCCTCTATCATTCAGCGAGTACACATTTACAGACACTCTAATGTTGTTCTCAAAGACCCTTATTTGCTGTAGAGGAGTCAGAAAATCCAGTCGCTAAAATCGAACAATCCTTCCACCTCAGCATGTTTCCCCATCCGATGTGCCCTCGATGACTTAACAAATCAAGCCAGTACTGACCACTTGAAACATTGGGTGTCATTGTTCTGGAGATTGATTATGGTATGTTTGTATTTGATAAAGTTGGGAAGGTCAACATATGATGTCAGCTGTGAAGGCTCATGCACTATGTTACTTGTAGGAAGCCCCTTGCACATATTCATATGCACTCTTAGACTGCCCATATGTGAAATCGACACACCAACCTTCGAACACTGTTACTTTAGTCGGGTTGGGTTCTTTGAACAGCCGTGCCTCTCATATCGACAAACACTGCTGCTGCTGAAGGCCATTTGACAGAAGCTACACTTAAAATGACGAAATGGTTCAGCAGAGGTGGTTGACAATACAATTGTTGCTGGAACAGCGGTCGATGGTCCAGTTGACAATGCAGGTGTCGCAGATGAAGAACAGGTTGGCACTTCTCCGGGTGCTGTGCCGAACATTCCCGAAATCGATGGTGGCATTGGTACAATGCCCACAGCAGATGGCAGCAGTGTTACTGTAGGCAGTCCACCCGAAGAGGTCGATGGCGATGCTATCATAGGAATGCTTCTCGAAGAAGTCGATGGCACTGCTGTTACCACCCCGAAGAAGTAGATGGCACTGCCATAGATACCATTAGCTTTGGACGCTCTGAAGACATTGCAGATGTGAAGCTGCAGATGCTTGCTGAGACGATCCACCTTTTACAGTAGCCAGTGTCAAACCGAGCTTCTTGACTGACCCTGTACTTGAGTATGCATGTTCTATGACATCATATAGACTTTGAACCAGTTGTATTGTACCATTTACCGCAGTGGTGTTGTGTATAAACATAGTAAGAAGTGGAAAAAAAAACCCCATGTTTGTCACTCATCGGTAAGCGAATGCAAATATTGCGGCAAGACATTCGCTTACAGCCCCAGACCTTGGCTCCATCTTCGACGAAACTGAAGATGGTGCACCATCTTCAGTTGTCAAGGTCTTACGATTTTTTCATTTAGGTGGTAAAATTTTCTAAGTTCGAAATGGAGACCTAAGGTCAAGGTCAAGGTCGTATGACATCATCCATGGTCAGGTTAAGGTCAGCATTCAGACCTCATCTTTATAAAAATGTCAGTCGTCGGTATACTGGCCTCCAACATGACCACCCACCACTGGCCGTCATTTCGCTAGACAGTGCTACTTCCAAAATGGCAGACCAGATTGACAGAGCAGGAAGTTCTGGTCCAAGATGGTGGCTGCGGCCTTCAGCTGCCTACACCATCGGACGACCACCTGGCTACCTTTCAGATTCGCGGGTTGATAGTTTATCGCACAGGGTTGGTACATTCCATTGCTATGCAGTGAGTTTCGGCTGTAGTCTGAACTTGATGGTTTCATTATAATCTGTTCGTAAGAAAGCATTTGTTATTCTACCGTACTTGTCAGGACTGCCTGGTCTTGATTAGCATGTGTAATATGCATTGGTTGGTAAGTGCTTATAACTAGTTTCCTTTATATTTGTTTGCAAGTGTATATATCAGTGGCGACCTTTTCACTCCCATTGCTTCTCGACTCTGTCATTGTATTTTTATATGTTTTTTACTCCAATGAGACATACGTTGCTTGATGATCGCACATTTGGTGTTGTTTGGTAGTGGAAGTCGTTTGCCTCTGTACTGTAGCCAAACTCGGCCAGAGGGTGTACTTGGGAAATTCGTTTGGTATTCTGCTGTACTAACAAAGTCTACCATGTCAGTTTTCAGATGCACGGTCGTGGCTAGAAATGAGTGATGTGATGGACAGTGCTCATCTCTTGTGCAATTCATGATGATTGGTAGATGATTATAACTATTTTATATCTCATCATCACTGCATAGCAGTGCAGTCATCTCTTGCGTGGCCACTGGTTTAAATGTATGCATTTACAAGTCGTGTAATGTGTGTTTTCAGATGCATGGTCTTGTCTAGCAACGACCGATACGATGTACAGTGCTCGTCGCTTGTACAATACATGTTGCCTGGTAGGTGATTATAAATACTTTATATCTCATCATCAATATGTAGCAGTGCTGTCGTCTCTTGCATGCCCACGGGTTTAAATGTACGTCTTTACAAAAATCTGGTAATGTGTGTCTTCAAATTATCACTGCTGGTAAATAGTGTACTGTATTTATGGGTGAGTGTTCAGCATGCTGTACATCGGAATTCGGTCATGTGTCTCGACGCGAGTGCTCCTAGCAATCGGTATCAGCAATGCGAAAACGAGGTTGAAGTTCCCCTCTGACAGAGGTAACGAAGATAGTTGAAGACTTCTGCGATCCTAACAGACAATGGTTGTGCACTCTAGCGATCAACTGGAGAAACGAAGATGGCGAGAGCATCTGTGTGTGTGTGTCTGTACTGCTCAAACAGTTGTTGGTAGGGAGCTGAGTTCGAGACTTGACACTATACAAAAATATCAATTCTCTGTCAGTCTTGGACAAAATCTGTTTTTTTTTTTCTGGTGATGGAGGTAGATCTAATATTAGTGGGAGTTTTGTAAGATTAATAAAATATATATAATTTATATACTTTACCTTTATTTTACAGATATGATATAAGACTCCATACTAATATGTGATACATGCACAACTTATTCTTCATTCAAGCAAAACATTAATGATGACTATTTTTTTGGACAACACTTCCTACTGTGTGAGCATTCCAGGCATTCTTATTCGCATATACTGCACAGCAGTTAACACATGGGTAAATCTTGTAGATGGTGGTAAATGAAGAGTGACTCTCTTCGTGACATCTGGAACCGGTGCGCTTAGCGAATGTCTTGCCACATTACTTGCATTCGCTTCCCGATGAACGACGAACATTTCCTTTACACTTCTTGTTATGTCTATGCAGATTATTGCTGCGAGTAAACACAGCATCGCAGTTATCACAGTATGATGGGCTGAACAAACAATGGCTACTTTCATATCGACGTGCATGACTACTTTTACTAACTGTATTTCAGCAGTAGTAACATTGAAAATGTAATGCCTGCAGCGACTCTTCAGGACCTCTTGCTGTTAATGATGCTAAGGGTGTTACAGATGGCAAGTCTTTAACCATTGAATCCATCTTCATATTGTAGCACAAAGTATACAATCGCAGTGGTAACATTGATACCGCACTGCTTGTAGCGATTCTTCAGGGCCTCTTGCTGTTGCTTATGCTGACAGTGTTACGGATGGCGAGTCTTCAACCAATGATGCCAGTTTTGTTCTGAAGCAGATTACACGATCGTATTAGATGAATTTAGTCCAAACGGTCTGCTTTCCACCACCATGCTTGCTAGCAAAATGACATCTGTTTTACATGATGCACACTTGTGTACTATTCACACTGCATGTTAGTTTGGATTGCATATCTTGGGTTGTCTCAGTAGTTGACTGTATGTTTTTTTATACAGAAATATGCATCCTTCTCCAATCGTATGCTGTATAGCCTGCGAAGTTGATAATTCCACCTCTCAACTTCTTTATGATCGTTCATGTTATGTGCTCAAATGAGTCTTTATTCGAGTAATTCCTGCTGTGAGTATACCAGGCACTTTTATTTGCATAAACCGCACAGTAGTTAACACGTGGGTAGATCTTGTAGACAGTTGCAAATTGACAGGGACTCTCTTTATGACATCTGGCACCAGTGCACTTAGCTAATGTCTTGCTGCAATACTTGCACTCCTTCACGATGAACAACGAACATTACCTTTACACTTATTATGTCTATACAGGTTATCACTGCGGGTAAGCACTACATCACAGTTATCATAGTGGATGGTCTTGTATGGTTAACAAGCAATGACTACTTTCATGTCGATGTGCTTTTCAACTTTTGCTAAAATATTTCCCACAGTAGTAACATTCGTAATGTAATGCTTGCAGCGACTCTTCAGGGCCCATTGCTGACATCGATGTTGGTGGTGTTATAGGTGGTAAGTTTTCAACCAATGATTCATGTTCATATGGTGTGTGTAATTGTAAAGGCTCGGTACATGGTGTAAATACATGTGTTAAACGTTTGGTACATGAGCGCATGCAGGGTCATGGAGACAGTGAATGATTTCCTGTAATTGTAAGATGGGTTTGTAAACGAGTGCAGGCAGGGTTATGAAGACAGAGTATGACTGTCTGTAATTGCATAGGTGTGGTACATGATGATGTAAGTACATGCATTGAAGGTTCAGTACATGAGCGCAGGCGAGTCATGAAGATATAGTATGACTACCTGTAATTACAAAGCCTCGGTACATGAGTGCAGGTCGGAGACAGAGTATGCCTGTAATTACGGACACAGCATGCTAGCCTGTGTTGCTCATCTCAGGTTGCCTCGAATGCTGGCTGTGAATTTGACCTCTCAACTTCTTTAAACTCGTACATGATCAACTTACTCTTCATTCGAACACTTCCTGCTGTGTGTATGACAGGCATACACTTATTTCATTCGCACCGTGTGGGTAGGTCTTGTAGTCGATAGCTCTTTGTGACAATTGGCAGTGGGGCCTTGATTCCCCCGACGAACAATTGTCTATTCACTGAGAGCGAACATGTAATGACTACTTTCATGTCGGAATGCATTACCTGTGAAATGATTGGACTCTCCTTCTCTCTCTCTCGCTCTCTCTCTCTCTACAACGAATTGAACCTGAGATACCCTATTTTCAAGGATAGTGCACTGTCTCCACCATCATCGAGACACATGATTTATTTCCTATATAGTATATGTTCATGTTGTTAAGGGTGGTGGTGTAATTGCAGTGTTCCTTTCTTGGTCGGTAATCTACACCATGTATGGAAAGGAACAACATTCATAGTGCTCTGTGCTTCTAGTGAGTTCACTTTGACGAAATGCGCTTATGGTCTACCTGTCTTCACTGCTACATCAGTTAAGGTAAACCTCGCCCTGCATCTTATAAAAGCAGATTACATACTTACGAATGTATGTGTGTTGCGATACCCCCTTACTTGTTATGGGTAATTTGATTCGTAATGAGCTTCTAGCATTAGAAATGTAATCTCTCTCGATCTCTTGCATGACTAATGTATGTTTTCATATGTGCTTATGGTTCTGGCACAACCAACGCCAGGAAACCACTCGTAAAGGCAGGAAACCCCTGTGAAAATGGGGTTTGCAAATATTACACTGAAACCATGTAATATTAAGGGATGAATTTCTATAGGCATGCTAAAAAATTCAATCACTGTAACATGCAAGTACCCATGCTGACCTACCACATACCCTACATAGTAAAATGGGGGTTGCCACCTCAGTGAAAAAAGGGTTGTCGTACATTGTTATATAAATGATGATCATGGCCTATGAATTACCATTGCAAGACTTGAAAACAAGTCCTCTTGATAAGAAAACATCCTACGAATGGTTTGCGAGAAATCAGACATCCAAGATATTAAATACCACATAATGCTTATGAGGCATTTAATATCTTGGGGGTCTGTTTCCTCGCAAACGATTCGTCGGAGGTTTTCTTACCAAGATGAAATTTTTTACATCTTGCAATGGTAATTCATAGACCATGATCATAATTTACGTAACAATGCATGAAGAACCTTTTTTCACTATTTGAAGTGGTGGCAACCTCCACTTTACTATGTAGGTTATGTGGTAGGTCAACATGAGTACTTGCATGTTACAGTCACTGCATTGCTTGGCATGCCTACAGAATTTTAACCCTTAATATCACATGGTTTCCATGTAATTATATGAAGTTCATAATTGCAACCCCATCTTCACAAGGGTTTCCTGCCCTTAGGAGTGGTTTCCTGGCATTCGTTGCCAGACATTTTCTAACTGAATTTTTGCAAGGAACATCCTCTCGCTGTTTGTCGCAGAGCTGATTACTCATCCTGTATATACTCACATAAGACACACTTTCAGTTCTAGTACTGTACATGGTATGTATGTGTTCGACTATATACATATATAAAAAAATTGAATACCTCGACTGTTCTATCACCCTGGAGCCCTGATGAATCTCTCTCTTTCTCTCTCTAACCCTCCCCTCTCCCCCCTCACCCTTAATATCTCTCTGTCTCTCCCTGTCTCGTGTTTGCATATTCTCATGATGTTAGTTAAACGTGTAATGATGACTGGGTCGGATGTACTTGTTCTGCTGCTAGTGTGTGAGCTATGACTACACTCTGAATGTGATGGTTTCATTTCACTCTGTTCGTTAGGAGGTTGTGTGCTGTTCTGCCATACTGACCAGGACGACCTGGTCTTGTCTAGCATCTTTTAACACGTAGCGTACAGCACCTGATGTCAGGCTGGTAAGTGCTTATAACTGTTTTCCTGGAATGACACTGCATGAGACTCGTCCTGCCAGGACGACAGTTGAAAATATCCCGTTGGAATGCTAGAGGTTTGTTATAAAATAAATAAATAAAATGCAATGTTTTTAATATATATGTTTTATTCATGAAATTGTACATATATACAACCTGTTCTTTGCATAACTCATTCTCGACAGACTGTGATGAACTTATCGAACCCGAGCATGTTCCTGCCTTTATGTAGCAGACAATATTTAACGATAGTCAAAAATCCGTATTTCTCTTTCCAGCACAAAGTACCCATGTCTTTGAAATTTGATATCACTATGTCTGTATTGACGTGATCATCATACACATGATGCAAATTCACAATGTCCATGCAAAACAGCACCAACATGTGTGCGCTGTCGCAGAGCAGCTGTTTGGGTATGCATAAATAAATCTGGCCGAGGTACACATGGTCCACCTTCATGTGTCGTACCACGCTGAAGTATTCTTGAATGCGAGTTTTTTTCCACAGACAATGTCATCGAAGACAATAAGTTTTGCAGTGCTTTGCTCAGAGGTATAATGGCTTAGTTATCATTGAAAGGGAAATAACCCACCCTTCCACTATCTGCAGTACTCGTGCCAATCACTGGTATTTTGGTTGCTGGAGCAATTTTGAATATAGGTAGATGTTCTCGAACCTAAGTCGATTCTCTTCCTTCTGTAGGTTCAGTAGTAAGCATGATTTCCCACAATTTGATAGTCCTGCAATGATGCACCTCACAGTATTCAGAAGTAAGCTTCCATGTCGTGATTCATAGGCAATATCTTCATATTCAGCATGAATGTGTATGGGTAGAGTAACATATTGCATGGTAATGTGAATGTTATCACCACTATCTTGCACAGTTGATTGTGGTGCTGATCGGTGTGCTGATTGCTGTGGTGCATGCAATGATGCTTGTAGTTGCAGAGAACCAGTGTTACATGTTTTAGAATGTCTCTTCAAAATATCACTCTGTGTAAACTGCCTCTAGCAGAATTCGCACTGAAATGATATTCTTGACGTTTTTAACCTGCAGGAAATAATTTCATGTATTTGCATGCTAGACAGAGCTGTGATTGCTTTACCACAGAAGCAACAAAGCAGATGCATCATTGGTAATTTTACATCCGTAATGTTTGTTCCAAGTCTAGAATGATACTGAAACGAAACTGTATAAAAGAAGTGTCTTTATTTGGTGAAGACTTGATCATAAAATCGACACTGGCGACAACTGGTTAGTGATGATAAAGGTTGTGACTCCATGATCACCAAGGTAAAAGGCTAAAATAGCTGGTTTTGTGGTGGTGAAGATTGTGATTGATTGTGATGCTGATTGTCATTGCAATAGTGATTACAATGCTAACTATGATGTGTGTGGTGCTAAGTGTGGTTTGTGTGGTGCTAGCAGTGGTGTGTGCAGTGCTAACTGCAGTGTGTACAGTGCTAAATTGTGCATGTAGTGCGAGCTATAGTGCATGTGGAGTTAATTGCGATGTTAACTGTAGTGTATGAGTGCTAACTGGTGTATGCAGTACTAACTGTGGTGCATGTGTTGCTAACTGCAGTGCATGCAGTGTTAACAGTGGTGTATGTGGTACTAACTGTGGTGCATGTGGTACTAACTGGAGTGCATGCAGTTCTAACTGTGGTGCATGTGGTGCTGATTTCGGTGGACATGGTGCTAATTGTGGTGCTAATTGTGGTGCATGTGGTGCTAACTGCAGTGCATGTAGGATTAACTGTGGTGCTAATCGTAGCCTTAATTGTGGTGATATGTCAGAGTGTCACATGTGAAGGGCGCTTTTGATGGACCATATTTTCCGAACTGGAGTGTCGAAGTGTTTCGTGTCTCATAAGGGATAATGCAGATGTTATGAATTTGACAACTATATCTTTTATATTTCGGAACTTACAGCCAACTATGCTTATAAGTTGTCATAGAGTATACTTGGTACTACGACCCCTCTCATCATTGCAGGTTATGCCTTCGATATGATTTTGGTAGTTGTATCTCATATGGTTCGGACATCATAGTCAACTATGCTTATAATCACACTCTGGTCAATTTTGACTCTTTGGTACTGTTAATTGTCTGGGGTGATGCCATTTTACAATTTTCCTAATTGCATCTTGTATGGTTCGGAAGTTACAGCCAAATATGCTTATAAGCATGCTTAGTTCAATTTTGACCCTTCACTCCTTTCCCTTGTCTAGAGTGATGTTTATATTATGATTTTGGCAGTTGCATCTCAAATGGTTCGGAAGTTACAACCAACTATGTTTTTAGGCATGCTTAGGTCAATTTTTGAAGATTCAGTCATTTTCCTTGTCTGCTGTGATGCTGATGTTATGATTTTGGTAGTTGTATCCCAAATGGTTCAGAAGTTACAGTGAGTTATGCTTATAAGCAAGCTTAGGTCAATTTTGAACCTTCGGTCCTTTTCCTTGTCTGGATTTATACCTATGTTATGATTCTGGTAGTTGTATCTCAAATGGTTCGTTAATTACAGCCAACTATGCTTATATGTAATCATAGGTCATTCTTGACCTGAGGCTAGCAGGGTGTCTTGAAATGGGGTCTCCCCCTCCATACAGGATGCATGAGCAGGAGATGCACACTTTCGGTAGGAAGAAAAAAACTATTATACTAATATCGGTTGGGACCACCCAGAGAACACCAACCAGAATGACTGAGTAAGAGGTGCTGTCAGGGTGACCCCAGACCCATAATGATTCAAATTACACATTGATAATTTTTGATCATTTTTTTCACATTGTTCGGAAATTACAGTTAACTATGCTTATAAGTATACATAGGTCAACAACACCAAGATGGTCGCTGGGAATGATTTCTCAATCTTGCACAATATGGATGATATTTCTCAATTTCCACACAATTCATCCACATTGTGCAAACTGCTCGCTGCATTGCACAAAGGCACTTTCGCGAGGGAAAACTGGGAATTTTCGAGGAAAAAGGGAGGGAATTTCTGGTGGGATAAGGCCCAAATCGGAGGGAAAAGGGAATTTTTCCGAGAATTTGGCGGTATTCTTTGCAAACATGACGTCATCCAAGATGGCAGCCTAGTCCACAGTCCCCAACCTCTGAACTGCAGCTACAACTTCATTGCACAAGTCCGAAATCAGAACTACGTTTTCCATTTGTTTATTTGTGCTTCCCTGAACGACTCGTGCATGTCGGGTGCTAGGGCTTCTTCCCATTCCCCTTCATCTAGTACTAAAACTTCCAGGGTTGGAGCATGGGATAGTGTGACCACGAGTTCATTTTATCGCCGGCGTACATGGTATACTACGACATTGTAGGCCTGTAGCAGAAGTCCCCACCAGGTGAGTTTTATATGTGCTTTTCTCATGCTGTGTAGCCACACTAAACATCTGTTATCCACATGTAATGTGAATCTCCTTTATTCTAGATATCGGTGGTACTTCCTTTTGGCCCAGATGACAGCCAAACACACACATTAATTTACATCTTTCCTGCATTATGTCCTTCCTAATTTCACGCTTGCAAATCAATGACTTGTTTTTAGCCCGCTTCATTGTACTGGTAAGGCCTGTGCCTAGCCCCTCACGGCTAGCATCCATTTGGGTGGCGCACTGGGTCATACCTTGCTAGTGCGGGGCACAATCTGAATTTTTCCTTTATTTTGTGGAATGCTCTCTACCTGGAATGCTCGCTACTCCAGACATACAATTTCTGAGGTGAGAGTAGGTCTGTGAGGGGCGCTGTTATTATCGCAAATTTCTCGATATACTCACACAATCAATTTAATAGGGCAAAGAGCTTGCACATCTGCTTCTGAATGTGTGGTGCCTGATATTTTTTAATTAGCTCCAGCTGTTCGGGGTTTGGCCAGTTGCTTGACTCGCTTACATTGTGTCCCAGGAACTCTAAGTCAGTTTTCCCCAAGCTGCTCTTGTTTACTGCACAGGTTAGTCCATTAATCGCTAATAATTCCAATAGTATTGAGATATGGTGCAAGTGATCCTCCAATTGTTTCCGACCATATCACTACATCATCGTGATAGGCTAGGGTAAACTCTCCTATGAGACAGTCTAGCGCTCTAACCATCATCGTTTGAGATCTGGCGGTCACACATTTGAGTCAGAAAGGCATTGCACAAAAATTGTATCTCCTGCCATCAGGAGTGGTGAAGGCGGCTTTCTCCCGATCCTCCTGGCGTACTGGGATATGCCAGTAGCCACTGTGCAAATCGAGGGATGATATCACTTTGGCTCTTCCTAGCGAACTAAGCAAATGTGCTATGCATCACCTGATTGATAGGCCTGAAGTCCACACAGAACCTCCAGGTCCCGTCCTTTTTCGGCACTGGCGTTACAGCAGAGTTGTACCTGCTTCTTGTCTGCTCGATCAAACCATTTTTTTTAACATCTCTGCAATTGGTTCCTTGATTATTCGGGCTTAATGGGGAAGGCAACTGCATGGGTTTGAGTATATTGGCGCTTCTTGTGTTAATGCGATTTCGTGTTCTGCTATGGTAATTATGCACAATGCATCATGTTTGGTAAATACAGTTTTGCACTCATCTAGCAGACATTGAAATGCAGCCTGGTGCTATACCGATATGCTATGCTCGAATTCCATTAACAGGACCCTTGGTTTGTGCTCAGCTTTTCGGCTATCGATATTATACACCGTTCTCCTTTCCTTAGCTCCGAAATGAAAGAGTCCCTCTGCAGGTTGCACAATGGTGTTTTGCTCAGTGAGCTATGGAACTCCTCATATAGCATCCTTGGTAATTTCAGCAGAAATTAGCGCTTTTTTTTATGGTTCCCAACTCCTGGATTTTTACAGTAACAGTTGCCTGCCCTGAAGTTGAATTTGAATGTTGACCAGTTGCAACTTGTCTGCCATGACATTTAGGCAGTGATGGCTTGTGCTTTTTGTAAGTAGGGGTTCACACTTATACATTTTCTCGAGTATAACATTTTTAAGCAAATGTTATTCCTGCAATTCTTATTCAAAATAAACATAAAACAATACCATAAAAATAAAAGCACATATAAATATGAACACAGTTTGATAGTAAGTAATCTTAGTTAAGGGCACCGGCTGAAAACAGAACAAAACATAAATGTCACAAACAAAAGTGTGGTATTTCAATGGCATCGAAATAATTAATTATAGAACTTATAAATTTAATTCAGTTTTTTAGCTTTTTTTTTTAGATTGCATTACTTGAACACATCACATCGTCAACTTGAAAATGGGCCCAATATATCACAAATTCTGATTTTATGCGCAGTAGAAATAATCAGTAGCAGTTTGCATATCTCGGTAAATGTGGTTTGTAAATGGTTTTCAATGACAATCTCCAGGAGATTGGCTAATACACTCATATTTCGAAAATCTTGTCATTTGTAGATTACTCCCAACTCAGTTTTCAGACAAGCTTTATCTAAAAAAGGCACATTTTAGTTTTATGTTCAAGCAGATAAACTGGAAACTTCATATCATGTTCATGGAAATGTTCGGCATTAAAATGACTTACAGGAGAATAGTATGTGATGAAAGAAGATATTTCATTTACTTGATTAGCCATCACATCACACACTTCTTTGGCTGCAACAGTTCTATTTGCATGGACATCTTCCACTTTCCCTTTTTTTAATTTTTGTTCTGGCACTAATATTTCAGTGTGAATTTTCACCTTTGATGTTAGGTGGTAACTGAACCATGAGGCGATTGAATAGTATGGATACAAACTGTGATTTTTGGAGACTTGCCAGGGTAGAGTGCGAGCATGAGGATGCATTCGATGTGAATGATCTCAGGATCGTATCGCCGATGGCCATTGGATATCCCTCACATCCTCTGTCTTTGACAATATTGCCAGTCTTGATGAAATCTCCACTAGTCAGGTACTACATCCAGAATTGCCTAGTTTAGTAAGGGCTGTTGGCCTCCCTTATACACCAGCTCACTCCCAATGGGTTGTTGTGGCCACCAAATGCCATGATTCAATACACGTGATAAATAATAAGTCAGCACGACAACAGGTTATGTAGCCGAGAAGTGGCTAATACGATAATAATGCAGGTCTAACTGTCACGTTGATTTATTGCATATTGTTTTCAATTGGGCACTCACATGTTACAAAACTGCAGTTCAAGCCAGGTGGGCCCTTATGCTCACAAAATGGCTATAGGGTCTACATGGTTAAAGGTGATTTACGCCTCTGCTGCATACATGATGGACAGAGATGTGAGCTGATGTTACTCAGGGCGAGGAAACACAAAATGTTTCTGGTAAATTAAATGAAAACAACAGAATTATATTATGGTTGGTTGAAAAAGTTGATGTGCCCGGAGCACCATGACCAGACCTAGGACGACACTGACTTTACTTTTGCCGCGGAGCTTGCTTGTTGGCCAATACTCCTGCCGGTGAAATCACGTGACCTGATTATCATATAATGATGATGAGTAAATTATATGAAATGGACACTGCAATGCCAGTGGGATGAGAACACTTAAAAACCCTTATAAGCAAAGCAAATATGTATACTCTGAAATATAGAAATAATTATTCTAAATCAACCACTTCAAGTTGCCATGGCACCCTAACCTCAATTTTCACGACTGTTACAATGGTGTAATAAGTCTTTATGGTCCTTCCCTATCAAAGTTTATTATGCCCTTGCATATTTTACTGGTGGCGAATTATGTGAGTTCATCTTTCTGTTCATAAAAACACTCGTAACATACATTTATAAACATATGTGGCTATTCGGCCACGTGGTTTGAACACCGGTTCACCTTTGTGCTTGATTACAGAACGTTAACCAAAAGGGCAATAATATAATACTGAATGTACTGGATGAAAATTTCTGATATTACAAACTCTCAGAAAAATACTTAAAAACATAAAACCCTACATAATATATTAGAATATTTACATACAAAACATATGACACTGATACTTTGTGTGTGGCCATTTGTATTTTCCTGCAAGATGGTGCCTAAAGTGCACAATCTGTCAAACACGTAAAATAAAAATACACAACACTAATGCAGATAAAACTAATTAAGAATAATACACAGAACACTGGGAGAATATTTGTCCCATACTTATGTTACAGGTTGGATGGCATTGGGAAAATAAAACTATGATGACGTAATACATGGCACATAAACAAATAACCCTCAAACACAACATTCAAAAAGTAAATACAAGAACGGGGTGTGTGTTTCTGACATGTGATGTATTTGAGGTTATGCTGTTATGATGTATCAGAATTAAATATGCACATGGTTTTTTCATTGTGTACACTCGTGCACGATGCGGAACAAAACACAAGTTACACTGACAATATTATTGACCTAAACAAAACACTGACAGATGGCATTTCATAAATAAATACACAAGTAATAACATGGCAAAGACACAGTACAGTTAATCACACTTTCCTAACAATTTAAAGAGGCCATGAAAACATACTTTCTACACTTTCTATACCCCCTTGCCCTACATCTCGAATAAACACACGCATACATGGCACTCGCTCGTTGACACAGGTGCTACTCTGCATTGCTGTGTGCTACGGCGTGTTGGCTGGCATGGTGTGATGAGTGGTCTGAGGCTAAGGTGCTGCCGGCTTCACCACCTGCATATATCCTCTTGCTTTCTCAATTGAATGTCGAAAACTGTTAACATGTTTTCTGATTTTATCGAAATCGATACTATTTTTTTGTAGCTGATTGTATGAAATGCCCACATGAGGCATAATGTTGAGAAAAACTATGAGACAAAATACAAATACTGGAGTGTCCAACATGCGCCGAATAGCTCCAGGTTGGTCGATTGTTGTTGACTGCTTACATGATGACTCAATCTTATTCATGCATTCAGTCAGTTTTTTCTGTACTCGTTAACAGTTCGACTCTTAAAATCCCACCTTGTAGAGGAGGTGTGAGGAATTCTCTTATCAACAATCGTCAAGAACAGCAATCCTATGTGGCGAGTGACTAAAAAAGTTCGTTATATCACTTACGTTAGATAAAAATACACGGACTTGTTGATTTTGACTTATAGATTGTACTACCATTAAATTCAACTGGTGTGCATAACAATGCTCATAATGTGCATGTATATATTGTTGCTGAATAGTAGTCCGAACACCATTACATTGCCCACTCATTACACTAGCACCACCGTAGCTCTGCGACATCCCATTCTAATGTTCATCAACACCACTTTCCAAAACAGTATGGATACATTGAGCGATTGATGCAGCATCATGTCCAGGAGGATTAACAAACTGCCAGAATCTATCACAGCTTGTACATTAGGTAAAACATAGCAGAAAACAACAACCAATTGGCACATTGATGATATGTCTGTCGATTCGTCTGCGATAACTGAAACAAAACTTGTACTTGAGGTTTCTTTTTTGATGTTTTCTGGGCAGACAGTAAGCATGCAATCTAGCAAATCGTTTTGGTTTTCTTTAGAAGTCCCTTCAAAAACAGTTGCATTTGTGAGGCAGTTTTTTAAAAATAGTTATCTAACTCTCTTGAAATATTAACCAGACCTCTGAAAACTCCAGGATTAGTAGATTCTTGTGTCTCACCGTGACCTCGAAGAGCGAGTTCAAATGCCTCACAAAACTTAATGCAATCAATAATATTAGAAAGGGCATAATGACATTTTGTAACTTGCTTGTTGTCTTTTAATGTTCAAACAATAGGCACTGTCAAGTTGCTGGCGAATGTCTAATTTCCCCAATAGTTGAAACTCCAGAATGGAATTTAGATGTTTTTGTGCACAATCATGCTTTTTTATTTTTTGACTTAAGTGAGACAAATCTGAGACACTAAGGTCCTGTATTACATTCTCTAGATAAATGTGTGGAATAACTATTCCATAGATAAGCTATTGATGGTAACCTGTATTATGAACATTCCATTAGCTAAGTTATCCTTTAGATAAGTAATCCAATGTTTTGGTTCGTTACTGTGTATGTTGGCAATAAAAGTCACCGTATTTGTGGTATTATGGCTTATGTTCAGTTGTCAGTAATGAGTGCGAAATGTGTTTTGCATAATATATATTTAAGTTACATGTTAATGCTTTTTAGCATAAGTGAATAAAATAGAAAATAGGAACCAAACCCGGGCAAACAACATATTTTTTCAAAATTATTATTGTCGCTGGTGATACTATCCTCTCGCGGCTAGCTTAATCTCCATACAATTTATCACAATGCATGCGACTCGGTTTCTTACCATTCAAGATTGAGGTTCGTGTCTGTGTTTCTTAATTATATTTTTTAATATTTTGGGAATGGAAAATGGAAATATTTTTTTATTTCACAAATTTCAAGGAATTCGATTCCTCAAGATGACTTTAAACCCAGTGCTAATATTTTATTTCCGATTTTTTTTTGTCATTACAAAATACAATTTCCACAACTAAAAATAATACAATTTCCAAAACTAATCTTCTGTGTCGTTATCGAAATTCGTCTGGTTTACTTGCATTTTGCAGAACTATTCTATATAACACTCAAAATAGCAAAAAAATTCAATTCATATTTTATACAACTTCCAAAACCAACATGCATAGAAGTAAAACACAACAATCTGATGTGTGAGACACCATTTTGAAGCTTATCTAAAGGTATAAAAGGTTGTCTAGTACTGGAAGTGATAGATAGTTTAACAGTTCTAGTTAGCAATAACTAGAGTTCGTAATGCACTATTTTGCACGAGCTGGTAGTTAACTTTTAGCCTGATGTGTAACTAGAGGTCGTAATACATGCTCTAAAACTTACCTAACTCGATTCACCACTTTGTTTTGCGAAGAAGAGGTATGGAAACCAATATAGTCAGCTGGTCTCTTCGCATCCACAGATCGACTTTTTTTTCTTCATAAATGTCTCGCTTGAATTCTCTTCTGAAGTCCCTATTTTTTGACTTTGTTACTTGCTCTATATTATGTTGAGGCATTGGGTTGCCTGTTTGTTTTATTTCAATTTTCCTCTCCAATGAGAAACTAGAGAATACCAGAGATTTTATATATGAAACTGTTAACTTACTCAAGGCCACAACGAGTGATTCTGTCGTTAAAAGTACTAAAATTAGTACTTAAAATGTCGCACATAGGTAAAATAATAACACTTCACAAACAGCATAGTCAACATTCTCGATGAGCGAGCAGAAATCAGCGAGCAGAAATCGGGAAAACTGGACAATGCTCGCGCTGCAAATGAATAGCCCTGTGCGCACAACTGAACTATGCTCTTTGGCTGGCTAATGGGAAGGTACCCTCACCATGTCGCTCCACGCTACGCGCGAGTCGCTGCCTGCTTGTCCTCCATCGCATGTGCGATCAGGGCAAAGAAAGCAAGTGGCAGGTACGCAATGATATTAACAGCGCTCAGGACATTAAACAAGTAAATAGATGGCATTCATTTTTTACATATATTTTATTCTATCATTAATATAATCACTATTACTGTAGAACCTACATAATACAGATCTTTATTGGTAGATATAGCCGGGAAGTTCACGTGCGAGTGTGCTCTTATGCATTAACCGCTACTGCCTGTAGGCATTATATTACTTGTTTACGAATTTGGGTTGACAAAAATTGTGAGATGCCACAGTATCTATAAGGGCGTCACATGGAAAACCGTATACATACACAAGAACTCTTATGAATTTAGCACCACTGCTACTGACCTTATGCACCAATGCTTGTTGAGGTGTTACTGCTGGGTTGCGTTGCAGGGTAGAGACACATCCGATGCTCTTACCCCTACTCCTATTTCCTTGCTGGTATTCAGTGGCATCAGGTCGTCTGTTGTTGCGGGAAGGGGGGGGGGGGGTTGTTTGAAAACTGACTGTACCAGTGGTAGCTCTCTACTTCGCAGTAGCAGCAGTACATTTTTGGTGGCCGTAACATCCTACTTTTCATACCTGGTACCACATCTGAAAGTACTCGCACTCGCATAATTACCACCTCTGTGTGCGCAGTTGTTTCCGTTATCGATGGCTTTATGCTGTTTCAGTTTCTGTCTGTATTGTTCCGATTGGTTCACTTTCGCGGTTTCATCCCAGTCATCCTGTTCTTCGCAGCATCTGTGGTGCCATCGTGCACCTCCCATCTCACGATGCCGTTGACACATATTGCGCTCTTAGATGGTAGCTGCCCTCATGAATTCTTCCAGTCCACTGTTCAGCAATGGGACTAGTTCGGCTCGGTATTCTGGCATGACCATTTCCGCGATGAATTCCAATACTTCATGTTCGGGTAGTTCTGGACGAAATCGGCGAACTAGGTGTTCCTTTCAGTTAACAAAGGTGGTGAGCATTTCTCTAGGTTGCTGCTGCTGTAGCGTAAGTTTACTTTGCACCTGTATAGGCGCAAAAATTTCCTCCGAAAAGATATTGAAATGAGTGAAGGAACTCCGCCCATGAAATTCTGTAGTGGTTTATTACTTTCCACCACTGCCTTGCGTCACCCTCCAACTGTTTTTCGATGCAACCAGGCCACACATCTTCCGATACCTTATACCACTGTAGGCGTGTAGGCGTGTAGTACAGTTTTGCACAAATGCTGCTGTGTTCTCGTTGAGTACCCCTGAAAATGTTTTTAAGGCCATGAACTGAGTTGGTATCGGTTGACTGACAGTTTCAGGCTTGTTGTTACTGATTGTAGGTGTGAGGTATGTTACGTTTCTGCTGTTCAGTTGCACTGTTGTCATCGGTGTTGCGGTTGGAAATAGTTTGGGTAAGATGGACAACATTGCTTGGTAATGTGAGTTGTAGAATTGAGTCGGATAGTATGCTGGCATGCGTGCCAGGTAGGGTGTCTGCTGTGTTGGTGGGAGAGGCATGAGTGGTAGGGTTGACACTGTAACAGACTGCGTCCCTGGTACTGGAGATTCGGCTGGCGTCATGTGCAAACTGTTGACTTGTGATACTGCAGTATTCTTCTCCTTGGTGGCCGTGCAGTCTCTGCAGGTGAAGTGTACTTCCGCCCCTGTGGGACTCTCTGCTGCTGTTTGACACCGTTGGTGTGCCTTTCTCCATTGTTTTCTTCCCTACATCCCATACAGTCACATGCGTTGACATTTTGATGTTCATTGAAAAGCTTATCCCAACTATAGGACATTGTGTACTGTTGTTCCACCCGTACGTTACACAGTCTGCATTAAAAATCAACTCTTTGCACTGTTTCTGTTTTGTGTGCATTTATGTACTCGGTGTGGTACTGTGTGTTGCCTTCAGTACATTTCAGGAGAAATGTACCCTTTCCTATACAAAGTAAGTCATTGCACCAATTTGGCTGACTACTAATGTTCTGCAAATTTGCTAGTGGATTTTGTTCCAAAAATTCCTGACTGTGACTGTCTACATTTTTCGGTTGGTCGCGATGCGGTTGATCGATAAGCTGGTCTTAGGTCGACAATGTCAGTACTTAGTGCTGAGCTTGTACTTCGTAATGAGCTCTTCTGGTAGTAATTGTAGACATCATGGACACAAGAGCACGGTTGCACTGTCAAGTGTCCAGCCAGCCATAGTTTGTTTATGTCAACAACTGCACATATGCGGCATGGAAGTTGCGGGTCGCAGAATAGCGGTGCACATTGTGGTGCGTGTAATGGCATTACATTGCTGTCACTGCTTGGCATGGTGCAGTGGTCAATGACACACTCAGCTGTTCGGTGGTGTACCGGGAGCATGGGAGGGAGGAATTTCGTTTCTCCTTTCCTTTGTTTCTCCTTCCCTTTGTTTCTCCTTGTTTCTCCTTAACATGGTGTGGCGTGGTGCAATGCGGGTGGAGAGGGCTGGCATATATGACTAACACCTGCTCCTATGTTCCGCTGCTGCGATGAGGCAGCAGCTGATGTCACATCACTCCAAGATGGCCGGCTTCCTGCACTTGCTCCTTCATTACCACAATTGTATGTGTCCTCTGGTTTCCGTTCTCTTTCCTCTGCTGATCACGTGATATGTTTCTGGTGTCTTGCAGGCATTGGGATGGTGCTCCTAGGCTGTTGTTGTCCAGTCACAATGCTCTTGTTGTTCGCTTGTTGCAAGTAATGGTCAGAATGAGAAGGCAGGAACCAGGAAATTGAACACTTTGAAATTTTGGGAAAATTTTGGAAACAATTTTGCTGATCATAAGAGTTAAGCTAGGAAAAATGAACAGAAGGATATCGCCAGTAAGTTGGGCGATATTTGACGCTGTGGAGTGGAATGGCACAGTGTCAAATAGTGAAAAGGAAGTGATAAAGATCCTGCCATATTTTGGGCAGTCATTTGACGATGCCGTGGTGTGAAAGTGGGTTAGTTAAGGTTTGAGGAGCGGTAAAATTATTTACCAGGAAATTTGACGAGAGATTTGATACTGTACCCGGGTGCCGTGCATTGCTTAGTGAACAATGCCAAGTTTTGGGTAGCTGACTGTTGACTTGGGGCCATGTGCTCCTCAAGTGAAATTAAATATGAGTATTGCGTACTATGTGGTGGACTCTATGGGCGAACCACACACACACCCATACAGAAAATATGACAGTTAAACACTTTGATGTTTGCAGAAACACAGTACCTGATTAATTACACATTACACCTTGGTGGGAAGGTGGGGGTCCGTTCCCCGAAATGCCCGTAGGCGACCCGAATGAAAGGCGTGAACACATTCTTATGTAAATTCAATGGGTTTAATAATGTACTTCTGTGAAGAAAACTTGAAATTCAGTGCCAGGCTTAAACTGCTGGCATAGGTGAAACAGTTACAAAAGGTGAGAATCCATCAAAAAATTACTGTGAAAACTTGTGCATCCCCAGGCGATGCAGATCATGGGGAGGGTGAGAGGTGGATTGTCCTGGGCGGTAGATGAAAAATGGTTCCGACAATTAATACTATATTGCACTGAAGTTATTAGTACTGAAGTTGCTGGCCACCTTGGAGGGCGGGAAAGGGCGACAATGTCGGTCCGTACATCCACACTCACAAGACTCGAAACGATGACTGACTTGGCAGCACGGCATGCCAGTCAGCATTGGCGGGCAGGCAAGCCATTGGAACTACTTTCTTATGCTAAAATAATGCTACAACAACACTTGCATTTGCTTACCTGGTTGGTTTTACATACTAACAAAGCACTATTTCAGAGTATCTTCAATAGGCATACAAAACACTTGGTGAGATGAAATGAGGATGACACATGTGGGAATGAAAAGTACAGGACTACATGAAAAATCCTTTATAAGAGTCTGTGGGGCGATGAAGGACTTTAATATAGTATGTATTACAGTTGCTAGACTTTGTGTGCTTGAGCTTTGCCTTTTTTTTCATGTTCTGTGTTTATGCCTTTTGGAGTCTACTTCCCCAGATCCATGCTGCGAAGCACACAGGGTCCATTGGCCACTCTGCACTGACTTGCACACACTTTGCTCTGCTGTTACACTCACTCACCATTGCTGGTTTTGATCACATAGATCGCACTAGTGTGCGGCTTCCAGTACACGATCAAAGTGGCACACTGTTTGCACCGGGGCGAATGAGTGTCCAATATAGTGCTGATTTCTGCTGCGTCGTACTCAATGGCGACCAAATGGATTAAGGGTAGCTGACGACACCAAGAAGCAGGCGCACATTGGACTGACTTTACACTACTACTACTACTCATTGGTGAAGACAAATCTCATGCTAATGACACCTGGCTGGGTGTCTGTATGGTGTGGAGAAATGAAAAAGGAGCATTTAAGTGTAAAACTGGATAACAGGTTATGATTTTCCTGGCACCAGGCATCACCAGAGTCAGTACCAAATTTTTATAGTCGACTCTGGCTGATGATCTGGGTCGTTTCGCTGACGACCAATGCCTTTCTTTATTGGCTCCTTGCAGAATGATTAATAAAATGTGAATGTAGAACTTCGTGGGCTCTCAGGGCGAACCACACACTACATTAATTAAATACGTAGAAATGATGCCGTACAAAACACTCATGAATAAAATATCTAAAATACACACTTGCGAAAAGGCGGGAAATGAGGGTCCCATGCGCTTATGCGCCCTGACCGTAGATAGAATTAAACATGCATTTTCCTGAGTGATGGTATTTATTCGTCCATAACTTTACATGTTCCTCCCAGGAACAACTTAAAATTAGTACCGAACTGAAACCTGTCGGTGAAATCAGTGACGATGCAAACTAACTGGGAGTGGAGGGGTGTTGTCCCAGGTTGCTGAACGTAAAAAGGTTACGGTAGATTAGTGTCTATTGCAAATTAAATATGATTGGTAACAAGAGTTGTACACTAACCGGGAATGCGCGAAGCGAAACGCGATGACACGACTCACCCCTCCAGCTGCCGAGCATTAACTAGTTTGGCGCATTGACGCAAGGACTGGCGGTGGTGGGCCCGCACATCACACAGCACTGCTTTCTTCCACAAAGTACCGTTAAACATACTTGGGGTCAAGCATAGGTATCGGATACACCTAATAAATTAAACAATAAATTAAAGAACAGTGAAAAATACATAATGAACACTTAACACAGAGTGATGAATGAGATGGGGATGAAACACATGAGATGTAAAAAACAAGATAATCACAGAAAACACTGATGAAGGTGAATACACATTAGAATGGCTCTTATATGTACATCTCTCCCAGTCTCGAAATATATCTGAGTATTGCATGAACCATTAATTACAAATTTCACCTTTTAATCACCCTGTCACTCATTAAATATTACTATGTCACGTGGAATAGCTGGTTCACCACACACTAGCAGTGCTACACTAAGCTGCCCCTGCTACACCTGGCCTGCCCTACTCTATATTTGCACTCCCTTGCACTTCCTTGAGAACACTTGCCGGACATGGCATGCTGTTGTGCCCTGGGTAGAGCGTGCATCCTATCGACGCAGGTCCCTTGCTGTGGCAGGAAAACTGTCTAGGCAGGAGCCGTGGTCGGTGTCAAATACCCCTCCCCCCTTTTGAGACTGTTTGCAGCCATTGCATCACACACAACAGTGACTCGTGGGTCGCTGCTGTCGTCATGGATACAGCATGTATGGGCTCTTCCACTGCCTCACATGCCTCGTAGTCTGCTGCTGCTGCTGTAGTCCTCAGTGTCTGCTGAGGCATCGGCGCACCAGAGCATCCCCACATGCTCCACATGCCGGCGGTGGCCTGATCCACCTCCCCTTCCTGTACAGGCAGAGTGGGCCGGCCGACTCTCTGTCCTCGCCACTTGTGTTACTGAAAAAACTTCAACTCTTCCACTGATGACTGTAGCCATGCCGCTATCGGGCATAACCCGGATCGAAGACCGCTGTGGGGGATTAATCCCCTGCATGTGTACCCACAGCTAGCTGAGTCACACATTGCTCGTTTGTCCCTGCACAGGCTGCTGCTGGCATCGCGATGCTGGGTGTCCCGGCGTCTGCTGGTAGCTGCTCGTCCGGAGGTGCTGTCGCTGGTTCCAGTGCCAGCGCTCGAATGGCGGAACTCCCGAGCCTCGCACTATCGACTGCTGTGGTGGCCGCCTTCTGACGTGGCCCCTTCAGGCGGGAAAGTGCTAGGCAACATCGGACTTTCTCCACCCACTGTTGACCCCTCCATCCGAGGGGCTGACACACTTTCGTTTCTGGTGGTTGCCCTGACTACCTCGGAAGGGGCTTTTCCATCGTGGGTCACTTGGCTTGCAACCTCCAACTCCTGTTGTTCTGCTTCTTCCTCACTTGTACACTGTGAACTAACATCCCTGTCCGGACTGGAGTCGCTGTTCATGTCGGGTGTCCATCAATTTGGCCCCTGATGAACACAGTGGTGTTTAGCATCGAAGTACCCAGGTCCCCAGGTGGTGCCCCTCCTGATGGAAGTGCAGGCATACCTCCTCTTGCTGTACTGGCAGTTATGAGATCAGTATTTGTTTCGTCGTCGGGGGTCGTCTGAGTCTCTCGAGCGGCATCGTCGGGGATATGTCCCGGCGACAACCGGATATTGTCACAGTGGGTCTGCACCTATCTCTTCACCAGTTGGTCCAGGTATGTTGAGGGTCCGAGGTTCTTTACCACTCCGGTGCCAACTCCGCGCACAAGTTGCGTCGGGTGGCCGACTGTGGATGTGCATGCACGTACACCTCCTGCCCATTCGTCAGTGCTGGCAGGGACCTCATATTCCTCACCCACTTCGCCGCGTAATGCTCCTGGCAGTACCAATGCTCTCTGTTGCATTGCTTTTCTCGATGGCGGGGTAAAGTTTTTCACTGGCCAGGCTAAGATTCCGGCCAAGCAGAACATCCGCTGGTAATCTTCCTGTGGCAGCGTTCACATGCCAGCGGAGAGTGAAATGTGTGGTTGGAAGGTGTTGTGCCCGGGTCATGTGTTGCTCGCTCACATGTAGTCGCAGCTGCATCTTCAGCTCCTGGTTGTGACACTCTGTTGGGTTTTCCATGGGTGGTACACCACAATTTTTTAGTGCCGTACTCCCCACTGGTTGCACAGATCTCTACATTTTCTGCCAGTGAATTGCAGGCCGTGTAACATGAGCAAGTCCTGCGGGAATCCCCATTGCGTGAAAAACTCACTTTCCATCACCTTTGCCACATTGCCAGCTCGTACAATACTGATCACGTAAGCTTTGACCCATCTTGAGTAATTGTCCGTAATCACTAAAATGAATCTCTTGCTGCCTGCTGTTTTTGGGTAAGGCCCCATCAGGTCTAGGCTAACAGTCTCGAATGGGCACAGCGGTGAATGTGGTTGTTGTTCTCTGTCTGCCCTGCAGGCCTTAAACCGGTTACATTACTTGCACTGCTGTACCCATTTCCATGTGAATTGTGTCAGGCCGGGCCAGAAAAAGTGGTCTCGTATATTGCACACTGTCTGTTCAGCCCCTGGGTTGTCCCACTACATTAACTTCATGTGCATGTCCGAATATACATTATCTGCACTCTTCCAGTACAAACAAGCACCAATTATTTTTATTATTGAGTGCACATGTTTCTAGCCATCCGTCTACGACACGCCACTGTTCCAAGTTTGTTGTCACACATTTTCCCTTCTGCACTTGCGAAAATGCACGTGTTTCTTGTGCAGTGATTACTTCCTTGCACAAGTAAGAAATTAACTCGTCATTTGCCACTATGGTTACTTGATTTAGCTGGGCTTCCCAGTATGGTTCCTGTCTGTCTGGTGGTAAAATTTCCTCCAACTCTGCGTTGTCGCACACGATCAAACTGTCGTCTAGTGCTAGGAAAACGTGTCCGCAAGCTCGTTCTCTTTACCTGGTACATGTTCCACCACGAAGTCGTATAATTGGAGCATAAGTGTCCACTGGGTCAGTTTACTGCATGCTTCGCGCATATTGTGAAGCCACATCAGGTACCTATTATCAGCACAGAGGGCAAAGCACTGATATTCCAGATAGGCCCTGTATTGCTTAACTGCCCAGACAACATCCAGACACTTGCACTCATTTACATCATAGTGTCATTCGGTTGCCCCTATTTTGGCATCGCAAAAATTGATTAACTGTTTCTCTCCCACCTCCGTGCACTGGTACAGTACTGCACCTATGCCTTCCTGGCTCACATCCATCTGCAGTTGCAGGTGACACATGGGATCATGCCTGGTCTAGGTGGGACATGCCTTAAAGCTCGCTTTAATGGCCTGGAACTACTCGTTTGCTTTTTTCCCGACACGAACCTCTTCGGCAGCGATAGCAAATCCATTAACGGCACAATTATTATGGCAAAGTCCTTAATATGCCGTTTTATCAAGTCGAAAAATTTGCACAATCGTTTTTGCGTGCATGGTGGTGCATGCTTGATATAATGCTCAACTGCTCTGGCATAGGGGTATTTCCAGACTTCTCAAAAATATGGCCTAGGAACTCTATACTTGTCTGACAAAGGTGGCATTTGTTGGCAGCACATGTCAGTCCGTTTATGGCAAGGCACTCTAAGACAATGGACAGATAGTGTAGGTGTTTCTCCCACATCGCTGACCACATGACTATATCGTTGAGAAATGCTAGCATGAAATCTCCTAGCAGGCCATCTAGTACTCTCACCATCATTGATTGGAAAGTTTCTGGTGCGCAATTAAGACCATAAGGCATTGCGCAAAATTGGAAATGCTGGCCGTCCGGGCTCGTGAAGGCAGTTTTCTTACGATCCTCCTGCAGGATGGGGACCTGCCAATAGCTGCTGTGTAAATCCAAAGATGACAAAATTTTGGCATTTACTATGTTATTCAAGGAGCCCTTAACAGTTATATATGGTGGTAGTATGCTACATGTCACCCGATTGATCAAGCGAAAGTCAACACAAAAATTCCACACCCCTCTTTCTTTGGTGCTAGCATTATGGCAGAATTATATCTGCTGCTCGTGGGCTCAATCACACTGTCTGTTAACATTTCTTGCACCTGCTCATGTATTATTTTGGCCTGATGGGGAAGTTAACTGCATGGGCTGCAGTAGATAGGTTCGTCTTGCATCAAAGGAATCCCGTGCTCCACATCTTTTGTTCTGTGTAAGGCATCATGTTTACCAAAAATTGCTCTATGTTCCATTAATAAGCACCGGAACACTTCCTGATATTCTTGCGGAATGTTATGTTAAAAGTCCTTCGCATGTACGGTGCGGTATCTGTTACCTTACGATCAATGTTGTACACCAAAATGAATATGCCTAGCCGCTGTTTCCATGATCGTGTTTTGTTTGCTCTACCAGGGAATTCCAAGAATAGCATCCTCAGTGAACTCGGCTGTTATTATTTCCTCTGTTTTCGTTTCAATGTCACACGCCCTGGCAGTAATGTCCACTTGACCCATAACTGCATAACACTTCTGTCACATAGCTAACCATATTACATGATCCGTGGAGGTTATGTTGCATTTATATACAAACTGCTGTAGGACGAAGTAGTGAGACACAGCCATATCTGTTATCAGCTCATGAAAACTGTTACCTTTGACACTGACAAGAATTCGGATGAACTGGGCGATTTCCCGATCACCTGGTTCATAAATGCTTGTGGCAGGGTTACATCCAGGGTATCCTGTGTGACCGGAGTATAGGGCGCGTCCGGCATCATTACTTCTGCCTGCAGTTTCCCTGCTGCTGTTGATTTCTGCCTTGTTGCTTGTGTACATGAGGGTTATTCTGACAATGATTTTGCCAGTGATATTGCTCACCTTCACAGTAGTGACATGGAGTTGGTGGCGGTTGGCTTCTATCCCACTTCACAAATTTTTCACACTGGATTTTCGCGTGCAATCTGCGCCATTGCGCGATTGTCCATCACGACTGTCAGTGGTATATTTATGTTCTTTTACACCAAACTGTCCCCATTTGGGATTGTCCGTGCTCCCATCACACCTGTTTTCATTACTTTCACTTTTCACGTGGCACCATCATGCAGCGCTGGGCTCGCGACGCGGTTGTGGTGCACTGCATTCCAGGATTAGTGTTGCCTGCATCAGCTCTTCTACCCAGTTATTCAGCACTGGTATCAAGGCTGCGCGGAACTCAGGTCGTGCCGTCTCTGCTACAACCTCCAGCTGTTTGCACTCTGGTATATTCGGTTGGAACCGGCAAATAAGGTGTAAATTGAGGGTGATGAAGGATGTCAGTGGCTCGCCTTATTGCTGCTCCTGTAGTGTCAGCTTACTCGTGGATTTTATGGAGCCGAACGCTCCTCCAAAGCGACACTAGTATGCCCGTAAAATCTCCGACCACATTAAGCCACAATGTTTGACAGATTTCCACCATTGTTATGCACTGTTCTCAAGCTGCCTCCCAATGCAGCTAGTCCACTCGTCAGCATGAACACCATATCTATGTAGATGCGACTGACAGTTTTGCAGGAAGGCTGTAGGGTCTTCGTTCGGTTCTCCTGAAAATGTTGTCAGGTTATGGAATTTACTAGGGGTGGACATAGGCATTGTTCCGCTGTACTGCGGCGCTACATTTGCTGAGACCTCTGATGGCGGAGCACTGTAGCAGGATCAGTTGTAGGCCGCATTCTGTCCATACTGTTGTTGTTGTCGTGCTGCTGTTGATTGTGTTGTAACTGGAAAGGAAATTGTAGGGTTGAGTATTGCAGGTACCTGGAATTACAGTGTATGGGGGTAATTGTATGCCAGACTGGGAAAGTTTCATTCCACAGGTTAGGCAGGAATGGTGTCGACTGGCTGATCGTCACTGTTGTTCATACAGGAATAGCACGTATGGGTTCCCTGGCCGCGCAGTCTCCACATCTGAACTGCCTCCCCTGGTTGTTGATGCTTTTTGTACAAACCTGCATTGTGCATGAATCATCACCCTGCAGAAGTGACACTGACACATCACTCCCCCCCCTGCTCCTTCACACCCTGCTCGTCCACAGGTTACCATAACCTGTTGTACCTCGGCGAAAACATTGCCCCAGTTATGCACTGTTTGGTTTTGTGTATTGACTTCCATGCACTTGTTGCATTCGTACTGAGTCCCGAAATGGTTGTTACTTCTGTTGGTTGAAAACACTCACGACGTTTGTGTATCTAGCATTGTGCACACGTAAAATTGCAGTGCCCTGTCCTGTGCAGATTACACTGGTGCACCAACTACGCAGGTTAAGAAATTGAAAAATTTTGCCCTTGTTGGCCAAAATGTTCATTTGGCTCATTAGTCTCAGATTTTAATGACTGCTGTTCACTATTCATTTCACAGTTGTCCGCAGCATGGTCGATCGCTGGGCTGGACTCGCACGAGCAATCATGCAGTTGGTTGTTACCCTATTGTTTCATGCCTGTACCAATCTGCATAGGCCATAAACACAGTGGACACCGTAGCGCCGTTGTACCAGCTGGTGACCAGCCACCCATAGTTTGTGTATGTAAACAAGCCCACATTGATGCAGCGCGGGAGATGCGAGACGCGGATGCACAGAATTCAAGGGGAAGTGCGAAACCCCTCTTGTGGCAAAACCCTCCTGCTCATGCCAAGAGAGTGATGATGGTCGACGTGGGGTGGGGAAGCGGCGCCCAGCCGCTGCTGCAATCGATACCCTGCTCAGCTGGCTGGAGTGGGATGGGGTGGCTTGATGTCATGCCGTCATCCCAAGATGGCTGCTCTCCTCCTTCGTGCCTAGTTCCTTGTCCACAATGACCGCTACTCCTGTTGTTTGGCGCACTTTCTGACAGATGCCATTTGGTTGCATCCTGGGCATCCTGCAGGCTTCGGAAGTTGTTGAGCCCTTCCGCATTACGTTCCTGATGTTCCCGCATTGCTGGTATTGGGATAGTTGGGAAAACTTGCGGAGTTGAACAAATTTGGAATTTGAGGTCCGGGAAAAATTGTGGGAGAAAATTTCAGAGTTTGCAGAATGTTGGTGGGAAAGTGTGCCAACTAAGTTGGGCACCATTTTGACACCTGACAGGGTATCTCCATGGTGTTGAGAAATGAAAAAGGAGCATTTAAGTGGAAAACTGTATAACGGGTTATGATTTGCCCTGCGCCATGCATCGCCAGAAGCGGTGCCAAATTTATAGAGCTGACTCTTGCTAATGCTTCAGGTTTTGTCGCCGACGACCAATGCCTTTCTTTCCTGGCTCCTTGTTGAATGATTAATAGAACCTGAATGTAGAACTTCGTGGACTCTCAGGGCGGATCACACACCACATTAATTAAATACATAGAAATAATGCTGTACAAAACACTCAGGAATAAAACATGTAAAATACACACTTGAGGAATGGTGGGAAATGAAAGTTCCGAACCCTTATGCTCCCTGGAGCATAGACAGAAGTAAACACTCACACTCCTGAGTGACTGTATTTATTCGTCAATAACTTTAAATGTTCCTCTCAGGAACAACTAAACATTGGTACCGAACGTGGGCTACATAATGGTTACTTGTACAATTAAGCTCCTGGTGGGGATGCAAACCAACTGGGAGTGGAGGGGTGTTGTCCCGGGTGGCTGAATGTAAAAATGTTCTGTTAGATTAGTATCTATTGCAAGTTAAATATTTACGCCACCCAGGCATATGTGATGCAAAACACGACGACACAACTCACCCATTCTGCTGCTGAGTGCTGACTAGTTTGGTGTGTGGATGCGAGGACCGGCAGTGGTGGGCCCACACGTCATACAGCATTTCTTTCTTGCATAAAGTACTGCTAAACTTACTTGGAGTTAAGCACAAGTGTAGGAGGCACACAGTAAATTAAAGGACACTGAAAAATACATTATAAACACTTAACACATATTGATGAATGATTTGGGGATGAAACAAGTGAGATGTAAACAATCATGAAATCACACAAAACACTGATGAAGGTAAATATGCCTTAGAGTTGCTCTTATACATACATATCTCCCAGCCTCGCAACACATCCGAGTATTACGTGAGCCATTAATTACACATTTAACCTTTTAATCACCCCTGGCACTCATTAAATATTACTCTGCCACGAGGAGCAGCTAGCTGGTAGACCACCCACTAGCACTGCTACACTAAGCTGCCTCCGCTACACCTGGTCTGCCCTACTCTACACTTGTACTCCCTTGCACTGCCTTGAGAATATTCGCCAGACACTGCATGCTGTTGTGCTCCAGGTAAAGCATGCATCCTTTTGGCGCAGGTCCCTCGCTGCGGCAGGCAAATAGTCTAGGGAGAAGCCAGGGACGGCGTCAATTGATATACATACTGGGTGGTTGTTGCCTACATGTAGCACCAAAAGTGTAAATACAGCACACCAGCTTACATAACACATCTGCTATATAAATACAATGGAAGCCCGGAATACCTTGGCCCATTATACTGCAGGGAAAATTATGTCCCTTGCGTGCGGTCAGGTAGGTGTATGGTCTGTTTGCGGGTGGTCGTGAGTTCGGGACAGCAGTGAAGGGGGCGAAGGAAGTGGGCACACGCTCTCCCACCTTTCAGCGCCGAGGTATATTTTACTGAATCATTACAGCCAATATTGTATGTTTTTCCTTGTTCAGTTTCGTTGGCATCGTGCAATTTCTTTGATGGAAGAATTCCTGGTGGTACTTTTTTATGTGATGCTATTATACCTGTTCTGCTGAAAATGCGCAAAATTATGTTATGGTAAAAACCTTTCCATCTTATCTGGGCGTTATGTCAGTTAGGGGGATAACGCAACCATATTCCAAACCATATATCATACTTGCAAATGCCCTGCTGTCGCCCATATACTGGCACTTATAAGTTAACAATAAATGTGTGTGTCGTAAGTCGTAAGTTAACATGCCAGGGAATACTGTCGTAAAAGGGATGCTGATTTCTGTGGTGCATACGGTATACAACTGGCTTGCAATGCGAGGGGCTCTGGGTTCAGATTCTGGGTATTGTAGGAACTAAGTAATTTACAAGCATACATGATGTGCCTATATACCAATTATACAACACAGGGGCTTCTATTGGGTACCAAGACAGTTATATTTTGCATAGGATCTCATGCGCGGAAACTTACCATTTCCCTGGGACAAACAAAACACCACCACATCACATATTGACCTCTCCCACATCTGCAACATACTGTATGTTGTTTTTATTCTGGGTCCACTTACAAGAAGGGCTCGATGTCACGACCAGCGACGTCTACACTCTACAAAAACACGGCACCTACGTACCATGTTCTGGTCCAAACGACCACCAATACTTGGAAGTCCAAGATATTCTGCAGCCATAATCCGCGCCAGCAGGCATTCCTCTGATTCCACAGGGGTCTCATAAATCAAGCCCTTTATGTGGCCCCACAGGAAGTAGTCTAGCGGAGTCAAGTCGCGTGAACTTGCAGGGCAAGCAATCGGGCCACCTCGACCTATCTACTGTTGGCCAAAACATTGTCCGAGATGAAGAGACCAAGGTAAACATTTCCATCATTGTTTACATACTTATCAAATAATTAGCCAAATAAAATTTAAAGATATAATATTTTAATTAATTATAAACATATGGTTTGATTTAATGTTTGTACGATATCTTGGTGATATATATAATACTTATTTGAAAAATTAAGTAAATTCTTATTATTTGCAAAACCCCTGATATTCTACCTATCAGTGTGTGTTTGGCTGTCATCTAGACTATAAGGAAGTACCACCCATATCTGGAATACAGGAGATACACATTACTCATGGATAACAGATGTTTAGTGTGGCTACACAGCATGGGAGAAGCATGTAGCAAACTCACCCAGTGGGCACTGCTGCTACAGGCCTACGGTTTCGTAGTATACCATGTCCTCGGGCGAAAAAATGGACTCGTGGCACATTATCACATGCTCCAAATCTAGAAGTTTTAGTACTAGATTACGGGGAACAGGAAAAAGTCCTACTACCCGACACACACGAGCCATTCAGGATATCGTAAGTAAACAAAGAAGCTGTAGTGGAAAACAAATTGCTGATTTCGGACTTGAGCAATGAAGTTGTAACTGCATAAGATAATTGCACTTCTGTACAAGAGGCGAAGGGCAAATGCAATGATGAATGCCACCAGCAACATAACTGTCTGCTGAAACTCCCATTCTGTGGAGTGAATAACATGCACCAGAGCAGCTCGATACTCCAGGCGCACCATACATGATACTACCTCAGACTTTATGAGTGCTTAGTTCTTTGTGGTATGTGCGGATGATACTGATTTTCTGCATAACAAAATTATACAGCGTTTCTTCTCATTGCTCTTCTAGGACTATCCGACTCTGTGCCCGCAATGAAGCGAAAGTGTTGACAAATCGGCTAAGGAATGAGTGGCTGAACTCGGCCCATGGGGGGCGTGGTGTGGTGCGACATCCCTGCACGTGCAGCGCCAGTTAGTTAGCGTGGCAGTGTCAACATTGGCACGTGCTGTTGTTGTGCCAACATGCCATCGCATCCAGTTACCCCTGCTGCCATACTTGGTGGTTGTTGAGCAGGGAATCGTTAAACCCTGTTGTTCAGATCTGGGCAGTCTTTCATTCATAACTGGCTGGCATCGAAGACAATTTATATAAAATGTGTCCCGCAGCATTGTTTTCTCCTGTGGTGTGACACATTGGTATTGATAGTCAGTAACATCTCGTGCATACGAGGTAAGCTACTACTATCCCATTGCACATGATGAAATCCACATATTTCCGTAAATTCCTCCGGAAGCGTGACAGCGATAACGGTGGGCTCAGCTGAGCGGCATCGCAGGCGCAGAGACTAGGCACACATACCAGGTTCACAAATCCTCTGGACTGACGTGGCCGGAAAATGGCGCAGAAGTCCTCTGGTCTGACTGAAGTTCCACATTGGTCTCCTCAACTTTATCCCAATTTCTCTGTCTTGATGTAGTATTATTGCATACAAAATGGTCCATGTACGAAATAGAAATAACATACACTAGAAACAGAATGCTAAATCGCAATATAAAATTCATTGAACACTTCTTAAGCCCTTTGCACAAAAACTGTAACCATATTATCTAAAAAAAATCATTATCTTCATTACAACAGGTGAGTATTTAAGAATAAAAAATTCTATAATTAATTAAAAAAACACTATAACACTATGACTTTACAATGCAAAATATTCATGACTAGAATTCTGAAGCTAAGCACTCTCTTTATAAACCGAAATAAATTAAAACTTTGGAGTGCCAAAACATTTGTAATTGTTTTTAATAGAGCAAAAACTTGCGGTGGAAATGACCTTGTTTTGTTTGGGCTGGCCTTCGACAAGTATTTTTCACACTGAGAGAATTTAACATGTCTCACCGCTTGTTACACATTAAGTCGACTCGCCAGTTCTACCAAGTTCCAACTACAGCCTGTAAGGAAAACTGTGTTTCCCCACAAGTTTGCGAATATTAACTTACACTTGTCCAGATTTTTTTCCTCATTATTTTTGATAGTTTATCTATAATTCGAAATAAGACGGATTTATAAAGTGCTCACTTTACCGTGAATAGGATATAGTTGTGTGCTCAGTGCGGCTGTATATTTCAGCCGCGGCGTTTACTCGTGCGGTAAGATCTTCCTCAGATATTATTGGAGTATCGCACACCATTTTTTTTCTAGCACCACAAGCAAAATAGTCGAGGAACGTAAGATATAGCCAGTGTGGCAGCCATGGAACAGGCTCACATCTGCCAGTCCATGGATGTGGATGCGTGAAATACTATACACATACCATCTGGTTTATGTGAGGACATTCTTACACAGTTAACATGATAAGCTTGGTATTTTACACAAGATAATATGACGACTACGAATTCATATTTTTCTTACATTCTTACACTCCCACTTACAGTTATCTACAATCACTACTCCGAGAATAATAAATTCAGCGAATATCTAACAATACAAGAAGGCGTTAGTTATTCACTGCATCTTGTGCAAAAAATGAGCTGGGTCTCCGTCCTGTCGAGGCCAATTCACACCACGTAATTCCATTTCTGCATGGTCAACAGTTCTGTGTTCGAACCGGGCTAACATGAAAAATTATTTTTCTTGAAATAAAGACAAACCTATTTTTGCTAATCTTATTCCGATATTACTAGGATACTTATAACAACATTGATTTCCAACTATACAAATATCATTGTAAAATTAATTAATCGAACACCACATCATAATGTATATCTCGTTTCGCATAAAAGGATACTTAATATTTAATTCGTTATTCCGCTAACTTACTTTCGACTAATAACGAACGTCAAAATAGAACAGTTTGTATAATGTTTGGTGTGGACCAACAGCATTGGCAGTTCCGTAATGAATGTTTGTAAATATACAGATATCAACGTACAGATACGTGCCTTAATGGTATCACGATCCGCCTCTGTGTGTAAAATGGGACCGCGGTAATACAGTGGTCAAACTTCCCGCATCCCACCTAGGCGAACCGGGCTCGATTCCCGATGCAGTCGCTCCTCGGATTTTCGCATGTGGTAATCGTGCCTGACGATGTCACTGGTCGGCGGGTTATCTCGTTCCCCCCGCCATTTCATTCCGGCGCTGCTCCATTCTCACCTCAATTAACCCTCATCGGCTCTCAAGACCTTGTTAACTTACACATTATACGGCCTTCTATAGTACAAATCATTAGTACTCTCCAACACGTCAAATATGAATGAATTTACTCGGGATAATATTTTAAGAGCCGCACAACTTCTTCATACGTATTTTCTAATTATTAATGGTTAATCCCAAATGGAACTGAAAGACTCGGGAAAAGTGGGTTTTAGTGTTTTATGCGGGGGAAAGTTTCGGGCAGAATTTTATGGTTTAAAAGTGTAAAGCGTATACTTTTTTTTTTATTATTTAACACGTAAATCTTACTCGTCTGCGAATATTACGTATTCATTGTTACTTCAAACTTTTTCTGAAGCCCTGCTAAAGTTCTACTTCCAGGATATTCCTCCGCCTAGTGCAAACAAAGCTTAGCAAAAATTACACGAGGTTTTTATGTCATGCTAGTTCAGAGCAGCGTCTGGAGCTGCCATGATATAATTGCTGGATTTAGCAATGATCTCACTCCCCTGCTGTCACGCTCGCATTGCGTCAGTGCGATAATATGTCGCCTTCACGACACTAAAGCACGTACGCTTTTCCTCACGCACTGATAGCGCGATACTATCTCACCTTCGCGACGCTGCAGTGTGAGACCCCCGCTGACATGTTGAAGCATGACACGGCGCCTGCCTTCACGTCGGGCTCCCACGTACGGTGAGCACACCGCCTTTTCTCGGCATTGATGTAACTGCTGAAGCATGTCTGGGTTCTCACGGCGATGTTAAGGACTGTTTATACAAACTATGGCTTGACGACAGCCGACACAGCACGAAATTTCAAACTGTCGATGCGGGAAGGAGGGGAAGTCTCCCATGGTGGCCCTACTCCTTGTATAGCTCGGCACTCCCCCCCCCCCTCAACACTCGGCTAGGATATATAAAAGCCAAAGCATCGCCAAATATCTCACTCTGATATCAGTGCTTACGGTCTGAATATCCGAGTACTCTTCTGCGTAGTAGCAATTTTGCATCTAGTGAGTTATAGTTGGAGCGAGTAAAGTTTTTTACATCTTCAAGAGTTTTAGGTTTATAGTTAGTACTTCAAGAGTTTTAGGTTAGGTTTTTAGTGCATCAAGATTTCTAGTCTAGTTAGTACTTCAAGATTTTTAGGTTATGTTTTTAGTACATCGAGATTTATAGGCAAGTTAGTACTTCAAGAGTTTTAGGTTTTCAGTTAGTACATCAAGATTTTTAGGTTAGGTTTTTAGTACTTCAAGATTTCTAGGCTAGTTAGTACGTCAAGATTTTTAGGTTATGTTTTTAGTACATCAAGAATGTTACGCTAGTTAGTACATATAGATTTTAGGTTTTAAATACATAAAGAGTTAGTTAGGTTTCTGTCAGCGATGGAAGCAAGCCAGTGCAAGTTTTGCGGTAATGATTTTTCTATGCAGAATAGCATGCTAAGGGAGAGCAATTGATGTGCGATTAGTGCGGCAAAAGGATTGCTTGCAGAGGTAAACTACAAGAGCATCTTCGTAGCTGCAATGGTGCCATCAGGAAAGTGGCGACCACCAGCTGCAAGTTTTGCAACAGGCAATTTTCTGAACTGTGCTATGCGATGCGCCATGAAGCAGGATGCGAGTTCAATACTGAACACAGTCTATTGAAATGCAACAACTGCAGTGTCCAGTTTGCCTGCTGTGACAACCTGGCCATGAACCTGAAGGTCTGCAAGGGGAAATCAGCACAGCCAGCCCAGAAAAAGAGATGCGTGCGACCAATAGATAATGCTCTACCATCCTGCTCGAGAACATCAGTCCGACCGAAAATCGTCACTGGAGCAGGTGCATTAAGTAGCCATGGTTTCTCCGAGGCAGAGACGGCATTCCGTGGAAATTTAAAAACATATGTAGCAGACAATGATGGTGATGCCAGAGATATATGTGACTACTTTGTAGGCGTTCACGAGAACACTGTCGGCTAGTTAACGAAGAAGTAGAAAACCGTGGTGCAGTTACGTTTAGCATCGTGCTGGAGTGTACTTATGAAAAGCCATATCCGCATGAAGACCAGACGATGCAAGAGCTTTTAAGACGAAAAATGTGCCAGTCTACAACACCGATAATATAGAACATGCTGTGTCAACAAATATTGAGAAGTTCTGTACTGAAGAAAGATAGTATGCAGAGAAATGTTCTGGATGGATGCTCATCTCTGTCAACTGGCTCCAACTCCGAATCAACACACTAGATACTCTAAGACTATCGTCATTGATAGATTTGTCAGCTTCTATCAATGTTAAGAAAGCGGTAATCAATCCAAGAAATGAAGACCACGTGGGTTTTAAATGGGCAGTACCAGTCAAACTCGTGGAAGGTACTCATCTAGAATGTGTAGACAAGCGATACAGCAATGTTGAAGACAGGTACGACTTTTCAGGCATCACATTTCCAACACCAGTGTGTGAGATCAAATTGTTCCAAAAGAATAACCCAGGAATATTGGCCACTATTTACCCCATTGACGAAAATGAAAAGATTTATCCTCTCTGAGTGACCAGTAAAGAAAAGGTCGATCATATAGACTTGCTGCTTTTGTCAGATGAAGAGACATCCCACTACTGCTACATTTCCAATTTATCCAAACTGGTACGATCCCAGAAGACGACTCATCATGGCATAGTGCATATATGCAAGAGATGCCTGACGCATTTCGACTATCAGCCACGAGTGTCTGGGCTCAACGGTGAACAGTGTCTAGCTGAACAGAAGAAATTTTGCTCTGGAAATGCACTACTTCGAGCTGAAATGCCACAGCCTGGAAAGGATGGGAGACCTCCAGTGCTATGCTTCAGAAATATTCAGCACCAGTACAAACTACCGAGTGTTATCTACTCAGATTTCGAAGCAATTTTGGTACCGATTCAGACCTGTCAACCTGATCTTGAGATTGCTTTAACAATGGCATACCAGAAGCACGAAGCTTACAGCTTCTGTATTTTCGTACATGTAAACAATAATTGACTTCGGAACTGCCACAAAACCTATCCTCTACACAGGTATGGATGCTCCGAAGATTTTCATTTAGAAAATTGTTGAGATCGGCGAGCAAGTGAAGATCTACGAGACTTCACTGAAGATGGTACCATTAACTCCAGCACAAATTTCATCGTATCTCCAAGCATCAAGATGCTGCCACTGCAGAGGAAGTTTCGGCAAATATAACGTGAAGGTAGGGGACCACTGCAATTTTTCGGCAAGTATATTGGATCAGCCTGTAACAATTGCAATTTGCTCAGAAGGCGACCGAAGAGGCTTCTGGTATTTTTTCATAACCTGGCTTACGATAAAAGTTTCATCTTGAGAGAACTGGAGTATTACAACAAAGACATCACCATCACACCCCATAATGAAGAGAAGATGATTACTTTTGGAAAATCGCTTGGAGAAAAGTTCAGCATTCAATTTATCGACAGTTTCCATTTCATGGCTAGCAGCTTGTCAACCCTAGTAGGGGACCTGCCAGCAAACAAGTTCATTCGTACATCTAAATTATTCAGTTTCGATGAGCTGGCTCTAGTGACAAGGAAGGGTCTCTTCCCCTATGATTATATCGACAGCATCGAGAGACTGTACGAGACGAAGTTACCACCGAAGGAGAAGTTTTATAGTAGGCTAACATGCTAAGATAAGTGATTCCGAGTACGCTCATGCTCAGCAAGTATGGAACAAATTTGACTGCCAAACCTTGAAGAATTATTCAGATATTTACATGAAAACAGATGTACTACTACTCGCCGATGTATTTGAAAACTCCCGCGACCTCTGCCTAGACACGTATGGACTGGACTGCATTCATTATTTAAGTTTACCTGGCTACACATTTGATGCCATTCTGAAGATGACTGCAGTGAAACTCGAACTTTTGACCGATTACAACATGTACATGTTTTGGTGTTGCGAACAACATGCATGGTTACGAGAACTATGTCCCTTACGAGCCGGCGAAATACCTAATGTACATGGATGCTAACAATTTGTACCGCTGGGCGATGAGTTTGCCTCTGCCTATAAGGCATTTGAAGTGGGCCAGTACCAACCTTGACATCATGGCGTTCCTGACAATTCTCCTCTGGGTTACATCATCGAATGTTATGTAAGTTATCCACCTGAACTTCACAGTGAACATAAGGACTTTCCATTTCTGCCAATTAATGAATGTCCGCCGGAATATAAGCAGAAGGAGCTGATGACTACACTGATGACCAAGAAAAAAAATATAGTTACTATATCACACTCAAAACAAGCCATCACCCATGGACTGAAAATTGAGAAGATTCACCATGTGCTAGAGTTAGAGCAGTGTGCCTGGCTACAGCAATACAGCCAGTTGAATACTGCAAGATGTGCAGCAGCAGCAAACGATTTTGAAAAATGCTTTTTCAAGTTAGCAAACAATGCAGTCTTTGGCAAGCTCATGGAAAATAAATGTAATAGACAGAGAATGAGCCTCGTCTGCAATGAGATGCGACTCAAGAAACTTGTCCCAAAACCGGCCTTCAAAGACAGAATAATTTATTCTGAGAATCTGTCGCTCGTCAAGCCAAAGCATGAGGGTATCCTGTTCGACAAGCCTATTTATGATGGCATTGCAGTACTGGATCTGTCAAAGGTTTTCATGTATCATTTGCATTACGATATAATGAAGGCAAGATATGGCGAGAACCTGTTGTTGGCCTATATGGAAACCGATAGTATGATCTACGAGATAAGAACTCTCGACTTTTATCATGACATGTCTTCTGATCCGGCTTTCCTTGACGAATTCGACACCAGTGGCTATCCCACAAACCATCCTTGCTACTCGCTCAAGAATAAAAAAGTAATCGGCAAGTTCAAGTACGAGTGTAATGGTGTACCTATGACAGAGTTCGTAGGCCTGCGTGCAAAGTTGTATGCATGCAGATCTGCAGGCAACATTTACAAGAAGGCTAAAGGAATACAGAAGTGCATTATTAGGAAGAAGATTACTTTCGAAGACTATGTCCGTGTTCTAAACAGAGAGAAGGCTTTGCGAGTTATTGTACATGGCATACGGTCACACAAAAAGCATCTGTATTCTGAGTGTAGTAATAAAATTGCTTGTTTGGATGGACGATAAGTGATGTATTTGTGGAGATGGCGTGCACACTCTCCCACACGGATTCTCTGGATAAAAATGACCTTACAGCACACTGGATTTCAAGCAAGAGAAAGTTTTTTTCACCTTGTTGTGGTAAGGCTTAGTAGTACCCAACAATCCAGACGACCATCCCAGGGAAGTCTACTTAGGTAGCTTGCTGGGAGGTAAGAGGAAAAGGAAAACAAAAACATTGACATACAACAGGTGAATATGACACGCTAGCTACATAGAAGGAGGAGAATGCTGATCATAAACAATTGGTATATAATTTTGACAAATTCTAAAAGATATACTCTGGCTGAGGACATAGTGCCTACTGTATATATTTGTGTTAGCATTCCCTATATTTTACATTTATTTTAAAACGCAATGGTGACTTCAAGGTATTTTTTCAACATTGTATGCGAGATTTTATCAGTGTTGTAACCTTGACTGTGCTACATAATTGTAGTGTTGCCAGTCCCAAGACTGAATAAAATGGGGAGGGCAACATGTGACTCATAAGTTTCCTAATCAATATGAAAGACTGAAAAAAACATGTATATATGTTTGTATAAATAAATAAGTTCTTTTTATATAAAAAAAATTATTTTATAAAATCCAGGCATACAATTTTCTTACAATGGTATCAGATACAACAGTCCTTTTTATACGATGGAGAAGATACATACAAAAACACAATTTATGCGAAAAGTAATATGTATTATTATTTACTCGTGTTGGTCTGGTTTTAGTATATGCAAAGTCCTACATGATAGTTAGGATATGTAGAAAACTTCCTTCATGCTGGGCCAAAGTTCAATTCAGTTGCAGGCTTGCACTTTCTTGTGAAGCCTGCTGACTCATTATTTTCAGACCTGCTAACACAACTATTCCCACACACATGGTCATCCAACACCATCCAGATGTGAAAACGGCCATGAAGCACGTAAAGACTCCAGTTACCAGACACCAAGGGTGAGCGGAAATGCTATGTGCTGACTAAGGCTATCTGACAACGGCCAGGTGTGAAAAAGCACATATTCAGTTACCACACAGGTACATACTTGTTCTTGACAATTACAAGGTTAACTGGTCCTCGGATAAAATGAATGGGGGTGTGGTGATGTGCAAGTACAGACTTGCTCTTGACATTTACAAGGTCAGCTGGTCATTGTATAAAATGAAAGGATGGGGGGTAATGGTATGGTGAGTTAAGATCAGTACAATTCATATGGATGTTAAGTAAGACTGGAAGGAGGGGAGGTGAAGAGAGGTCTGATGATGACTAGAGTATGATGGTCGAATGTCGAGAGAAATAAATAAATATATTATATATTCAGAGTTCTTACAAGATTATTGGGTTAGTCGAAGTTAGGTTGGGTTGAAATGATACTGAACACTATATTGGATGGGGTGAAATTTACAAGTATTAAATTACATAGGAAATATTTTTCTAAGTTCAACATAGAAGTCCCTACATATACATACTTAAGTCTGGGATATAAAAAAAATATTATATGTAAATAAAAACGAAAAAGTGCGAACGATCAACGTTCATAATATAAAACACCTGGAATATATTTACTAAAACAGTTTTTATATATGTTTATAAAAATCCAGTATGGCACTTGTCATAGATGCGTAATCATATATTCTGATGACATATTCTTATCTGCCCGACAAATATGAATCTGTAAACTCGTCACTCTATACACTTTAAACTTTAATAAAAAATACATGAAAAAAAGTATACAAGTTAAATCTTAAATAAGATATATGTAAGTTAAAATAAACTAATAAGAAAATTAAAGTTATAAATAATATTATAAAAAAGTAAATACTTAAAAAAATATGAAGTTAAATCTAAATAATACGTATATAAGTTAAACTAAAATTAGTAAAATATAAAAAATTAAAAGTAATGCAATAAAGAATTATTGATTAAAAATACTAATCATAGTCATGCAATCATATATTCTGATGCCATATTCTTATCTGCCTGACAAATACGAATCCACATACTCCTTACTCGATATGCTATATTAAAATAAAAACGTATATAAGTTAAATCTTAAATAATATATGTGAGTTAAACCCAAATAATAAAGAGTAAATACTTAAAAAATTATAAATGTTAAATCTAAATTATATATAAGTTAAACCAAAATAACAAAAAATATTAAAAGAAAAAATTATAGTTAAGAATATATTAGAAATATAATAAAAAATATATACTTAAAAATTAATGATTTGTATATAAACTTAAAAAAAATTATTGATATTTAAATGAAAAACATTAAATATTATATAATAAATAATAAAAATGCAATGTCTTTAATTAGAGGCAAGATGATATTTATTCGGCCACAAACTATATTCTACTTATAAACTCCTTTCCCAGCGCATATCGCGATAGCCGAGTGGTCTAAGGCGTAAGTCTGGCGACCCAAGTTCCGGCAGTTCAATCCCACACTATTCCAGATAGTGTTTTGAGTTATAAAAAACAGCACCCCTAGTGACCAATTCCAGAACCAATATGGCATTCGATCGAAAACGACACCAGCACCCCTAGTTTCCAAAGCCAGAACTAATGGGAGAAAACCAATAGAGGTCGAATAGAGGTGAGACAAATGTAAACAAAGATGGCGGCCTCCAGTAATAGCCGATGTAAACAAAGATGAGAGAGAAAGGAAAGCATGAGAGAAAAAGAAGAGAGAATGGAAGAGAAATTAAAGATTAAGGGACAAGGAATTTTAAAAAATAAATAAAGAAAAAATTGGGAGCTCTTGGAGAAAACCTTCGGAATGCCTACAATAATGACATACAGGTTACCAAGATGGTAGTCGAACGAATGTGGATAACAAGATGACGATGTACTGGCTACAAATGTGGCATTCCAACTAATAGAACAAGAACTAATGTAACAACATAACAATCCAAGATGGCAGATGCATGACCGGAATCTAAGAGCAGGAAGTCCGGAATACAAAATGGCGGACAGATCCCAGATCCCTATCATGTATCCTGTCCGAGCCTTCCTTATGCTCTACTACTACAGTGTTATAATTTTTCTTTAATCATGCGAAATGTAACAGCCAGAGTCAACTGCCATGCAGTAACGTCAACATACATAAGCTGTAACATGTAAAGGGCACATGGCAATTTTTCATTTTTACTGTACAGATTTTCCAAGTGTCTTTGAATTTATTAAAATAAAATGACTTACCTCTCAAACACATGTACATAATAGACATTATGGACTTTGGATTCTGACCCAAACATGCCCCTATGAAAAAATGCACACCAGTTGAGATTATGTGTTGCGTAACCGATATTACGCATTAAGGGCTAACATTGTATTTATTTTTGTTGATTATGTATTTTTCAATAAAAGTTACTAGTGGTCTTGTGTTTCACCTCATCACCTTGTTAAGTTGATTTCACTAATCATCATTAGTTTTATATTTAAGTGTTTTTATATGTCATGCAGGAACACTGGGCTTGGTAGCCAGCTCATGCACAAACTATCACTTGTAGTATCATCATACTCTTGTGGAGCAGACATCCTGGTGCGGCCTCCTCGGGCGTGCATCACTTTGTTCAACCATGTTAGTTTTTTAGTAGTTACATTTTGTTCCGGAACCTTTTAATCATATTCGTTTAACCCTGGGGGAGTGCTGATCCACAGTCCAGATCGTTTGTTCATGGCTGGGCTGCAATTTTTCACATTTAATCACCATGTATGCTTTCCACAACTTTTCTTCTTCATAAATCCCCGCACTTCATTGGGAATATCTTTGTGTAAGTGTCTCTATGGAGGAGTGAAGTGTAAATAAAATATTGTTGCCATTTGAAATGTACACTACTTATTTTTCTCCATGCTGGCATCCAAGGTAAAGTATGCCATACCATGCCGCACCACAGGAACTACCCCTCCTGCATCGCATCGCGAGGGTGGCAGCTGCGAGCCACAAGACCATGTGGACTTACGAAAGCATAAACAACGGACTCCGTGGTTGTTTCTCTGCCTCGTCAACCATGTTTTCCAGACGATCCCAGTCGTCTGGATTGGCAAACAGCAAATTGTAGTCCCTCATCATTTTGCGCGAAATGTATGCACCCAACACCTTTTTCCTTAGATTTTGTAAGAGGCAACACCTGCATATGTTATGATCTTGCTGCCGATTGTCAGTTGCAAGTCGAAGTAGAACACGTGAACACCGAATTATATGTAGAAGCATGGGGACATACCATTGTAGGCACACCAGATGATGTTTGAACGCTGTGCATGAGACTTCGACAGGTCCAGGGCTTTGTCAACCCTGTTTGCGTGTCCACTCTCTGCACATGCACCCACTTCCAAACAAATCAGACACCCACACCAACACATTTTAGGTGAACATGAAGAAAGTTTGCAAACTACAGTTGGTGTGATGGAATATGAGCAGCAATACTTGCATGTACTTGGTGTTTCCAAGTATACCAAAAAGGATATGTCATCCCAGGAACGTGCTACACTATGGGAAAAATACTTCATTAATTTTTTTTCACTGTAGTAATGATGCACTCTTCACAGACTCCAGACAACTCATCAGCATTTAGAGGGAAACATCTAAGGTAAACTTTACAAACTACCCCATCTGTCAACAAGAGCAATGTCCTGGAGTAGGAGGAGATTTCATAGAATGTGTGTCGTGTGGAAGTGGCGCACAAAAACAGTGCATAACACCAGAGAAATAGTGCGACCTGCAATGAGAAAATTTATTGTGCACGCAGTGCGCACCACAACTGTCGCTGCCACACCCACTGCTAACCATGTGCGTGGGGATGTCGACAGCAACTGCACCCCCTGATCACTCCATGCCAGTTCTCCAAGCACCTCTTACTGAGACAGGCAGCATACCAGTCACGCCCATTACGCCACGTATTATGGAAGGGAGCACCACTACCTACACTTCCACAACAACACCAGCCAGGTTCCAATCTCTACCTACGTACTCTAGTCTACCGAGCGAAGATACTATGGCATTCTGTCAAGATTGCACAAATCAGCTCAGTCGCTACGGCCTCGCTGAAGAGGACTGGCCGAACAGCATTGGTGAACGCCTGGGAGGTAATGCCAGGATGTGTTTGAGAAGAGTGTCACATTACGGTATCACCTGGGCAGAATTCAGCAGTGCATTCATGTGCTAGTTTGCAGGTACATTAATATCATTATGACCATGAAGTCGTGGAATTTTGGAGGAACAAGGAGAAGAGTCACTGTACAGTTTCGTAATAGACAAAATCAGTCTCTTCAGAACATATCACCCAGAGTTATCACTTAAGGAGATTTTCGAAGTGGTCGCAAGTACAGCGCCTGCAAAATATCGTGCAGTTCTAACACCAATTATTCATGCCACAGAACAAGATTTCATTCAGATTGTTCTGTTACTCGATTCTAGTAGCTAAGCCCAACAGAGATAAGATCGCGACACCGCGCATCCACGACAGGAAAATGGACACTTCAAGAGCCAAGAAACCACCGCGAGTGAAAAAGTGCAAACAAACCCCACCGAGAAAACTTCAACAAACAAGCTGCCACAACAATTGAACAACCAGCTACTGGTACTACAATTCCCCATCCACCAACCAGCAGCAGGCAACCTCACACCCATGCAGATGGTGTGGTGGAAAGCATTGGAACAACGAATGCCCCATCAGGGAAATGCAACAGCAAGTGAGGAAAAGGGCAAATCACTGTGCGGAAACAACAAGACATGCTAGCGTGGCCTGACATCACCTGCCCCAGGTTAACAGTGATAGTGACTGACACGACACCACAACAGATCGTTTTGTCACAAATGATCGGTCCAACCAACAGTTTCATTTACATCTCAGTTCTCATCAACAACCATCCATGCAGAGCCCTTATCGACACCACAGCCTCACACAACTTTGTGCATACCAGTTTCATCAATGTCATGTCAGTGACTTAAAACCCACAAAGAAAATAGTTCAATTAGCCACCCGCCAACACACTGGTGAGATATCAGGTGCGGTAAGAATAACAGTGCGCATAAGGGAGATATAAACCATTACAACTGCTTGTGTGTCAGAAGACATCAGGGAGGGTGTTATTTTAGGAGTTCCATGGCTCAAAGAATAGATCACCATGGTCGAACCAGCAGCATGACATATACATTTCGGGCAGAAAGACTGCAGAATGGTGTATAACCTCGATTCCCAACCAGCTGGAGCTGCACCGGAAGTGCCTCTAGATGAGCTAGACCCAGGACTGTATTTAGGCATGGGCCTTATAGGTCCAGGACCAGGGCCCCAAATTTATGGGGGCGGCAAAAAATGTGATCATTTGCAATAGAATAGATTATCCACTAGATCAGATGTTGCAAAATTGACGGGAAAAAATATATTTAGCGGGACATTATAAATGTTTAGTGCATTTTTTTTTACAAAAATATTGATTCAATGTAACAACGTCGCAGTGTAGCCATCTACGCTCACCCTTCCGGCATTTCAAGAAGGCATTATCAATATGCAAGCATATTGTCCGGTGTCAACAAAGTGGAGAAACGTGTGCAGACAACAAATAGTCGATAGTTGGCATGTGGTAGACAATTGCAAGGAAACACATGCAAGCGCAACAAGTGATGTGTGGTGTGTATATGCCCCCACCGCAGCATGTGACTCAATGCTACTATACACTCATGTTAGTAATTTTTCCGTCGATCAGGTGCCGAAAAAATTTGTAGAAATGTGCTAAAATACTTCTACTGGCCCGGCGTATCCGTACATGTGAGAGCTTTCGCACATGAATGTGTCACGTGAAATTGCTACGAAAGCCATCGCACAGACGGTCAACAACAATAACCAAGAGCAACAGCTGAGCCATTCGAAACCACAGTGCTCGATCTCATGGGACCATATCCATGCACACCTACGGGAAAATGTTTCATAACAGTCGTAACAGACTTGTTTTCTTGTTGGGTAGAAGCCTACCCCATTTCGAGTGTGTGGGTTCACACAATAGTAAAATCGCTGGAGTGCGAATTTGCGCCTTCTGGGGTTACCCACAAGTGTTGTTGAGCGACAATGGAATGCAGTTTACATGTCGTGTGTGGTGCGAATTTTGCACAAGATGGGGTGTATGACACCTTATGACTGCTGTGTACCATCCATGTGAAAATCCGATGGAGCAGCATAATCAAGAGCTCAAAACAAAGCTACACCTGTGCATTGCTTAAAACCATACATCCTGGGCCGAACATCTGCCCACTGCCCTCTTCACACTGCGCACTCATACAAACCAGGCCACCGGCAAAACACCTCCCCGCTGTTACATGCTCGTGACACCCCTCTTCCCAGTGAGTTCACGAGTGGAGCGAGGGAGTGTGCCATGAGTCCTGCAGAGGAAGGCAGCAGGAAGGAGAAAAGAGATTGGATGATGGAGGAAGCAAGAGATACTTAGCGCTGCTATCCTGTGTAGTGTGTACTTTCTTCCACCTGCCTCCTACCTCAGCTTAAGCCCGGCCAGCGTGTATATGTCTGCGCACACCCCCAATCAGCCAGACAGAAGTGGTTTTGTACAGTTTATGCCACAAAGTGGATTGGCCCACATACCATCCTTCAAGCACTATGCGATACATGCTATAAAGTCTGCCTTTTTCGCCAGAGAACAGAAACGTTCCATCGCGACTCACTTCGGCTTGAAAGTGCCAGCATCGCAATGCCTGGCATCAACCCACCTCCATCGGGCCAAGTGCGCTCCCAGTTGAGGCACCTGATGCTCCTGCGCCCACAGGGACTCTAACCGGCGATGCCACCCCTGCTAGCCACAGTTTTTCTAACAACATTCAGACATTAGCAGCTGCAACACCAGACGTCATAGGCAAGGAATCAAGTGGGCCATCTGAGGACGGCCAGGATCGCCAGATGATGCTCCCACCTGATAGCATCATTAAACCTTCAAGATACTCGGAAACTCCAGCACTATCATTGAGTTCAGCGGCCTCTGAGCTGGCCACGTTTGATCAGCATTAACGATACAGCCATCGTCCACCACTCACAGGCAGCAGCAGCAGTGCTGTGACGGGCTCGGAGGATTGTTTCTCCCCCACCCCGCCACACCAAGTGGGCTCACCATTCATATGTGCCACATGCATGGTCTGTGGACACACACCAGCACCCAAGTCAGCCACTACAGTGCTGCCATCGTCACTGGAACAGCCATCCTGACCACACCAGTCATCGGGAGGAAACAGCCGATGCAACTTGTGGCCACTTCTAGTATGGCACTTTGATGCAGTACTTAATTATGCGTGTGGAATATTTTTCATGGTATGTTTGTGTAGCACTTTAGTGTTATACATTTTGATGTGCAGTGTATCCATCATTATTAATTTATTCAGCATTTATACATGTTGACATTCAGTGTTGTTTTGATCAGTGTGGAATTGTGCAGTGTTATTTGTAATCATTAATATCCATCTCAGTGTCTTGTTAATATTTTAATACAGTGTTCTTATTTTTCCTTCATCATGCAAAATGTAACAGCCAGAGTCCACGGCCATACAGTAACATAAACACGTAAGCTGTAACACATAAAGACCATGCTGCAATTTCTCATATTTATTGTACAGATGTTCTAAGTGCCTTTGTATATATTAAAACAAAATTACTAATCTTTCAAACTCATGGACATAATAGGTGTTAGGGACTTTAGATTATGAGACAAACACACTACCTTAAAAAATTCACACCAGTTGAGGTATATGTGTTGTGTTACAGAGTTATGCATTAAGAGGTAACTTTTTATGTATATGCTTTTGTTGATTATGTATTTTTCAACAAAGTTAAAAGTTCTCTTGTGTTTCACCTCATCAGCAGTGTCACAAATGTTCAGTTCATTTAATTAATAATTAGTTTTATATTTAAGTGTTTTTTATGTGTCATGTGGGAATGTCAGGCTTGGTAACCAGCTCTCGCACCAACCATCGGTAGTAGCATCATCGTACTCATGTGGAACGGATGTCCATGCACAGCTTCCTCGGGCCTACATCACTTTGTTCAACAATGTTAGTTTTTCAGTAGTTTGATTTTGGTACCAGAAAATTTTAATCATATTCATTTAGCCCGAGAAGAGTGCCGCTCCACAGCCCAGACCGTTTGTTCATAGCTGGACCGAAATTTTTCACATTTAATCACCATGTAGGCTTCGTGCCCCTTTTATTCTTCAGAGTTCCCCACACTTCACTGGGGATATTTTTGTGTAGGTGTCTCTCAGGAGGAGTGAAGTGAATAAAATAGTGTTGTCGTTTGAAATGAAAGGGGATACGATGGCTTCCAAATCAACAAGCAGGGCTCACAAATAGTATAATGGACCACCTACTGCGAATTTCTATTAAAACAGATACATGAGTGCAAAGTTGAAGAAACGACTCTCACTTCTTTCATAACTAACCACACTAAATTAACCATGCACTGCCACAACTATCGAAGGCCTTCATAGGGCAAGTGCATTAAAATATCACAATTAAAATTTACTTAAAAAGGATCCCTGTTTAATAATCTCAACGCAATTTCTATTGTGCCAACATAATCATGCAATCCAAAAACTACCGAAAATTGCGAACTCCACAACTAGGCACTATTAATAACTCGAAACCACTTTCCATGAATCAGACAAATTTATGCTGTCCAACACTCACCTCTGCGTTCTGTCGCGGTTCACACAAATTTACACATAACTCTAATAATTCGCTACAAATATTAATTGCCTGACTGCTTGGCAGTAATATTACAATTTATGTATCGAAATATCCCATGTTGGAGGAAGGAACAGCCTTCAACCAAGCGACGTCTTCCCAAGCTGTTATCAGAGCAGTCAACCCCAGTAGAATGACATCATGAGGGGTTACCGCAAATTCAACAACACCCCTGCGGCCCCCTTCAAAATTAAACTATTGGCACACCAAGAGAGGAAGTTGGGGGTGGAGAAGTGAAAGGAGTAGGGAAGGGAAAGCAAGCCGCACAAGGATATCATTCCGCACATGCTGTCGGTGGCGACGACAGGAACTAAAGTTAAATAGAGTGCAGCACTACTGCAAGACAATGGTTCGTCAGAGGGGATCACATTTAGGGTCTTTGACCATCACACACTGCATCATTCGTGCTCTCCATGTTGGCGCCCCAGGCAAAGTATCTACGAACCATTCACTACCCTAAAACCATCCATTCCCTCTAATTAACCGAACCTACCATACTCACACATCATCATCCATGTTGTAATGTTGCACTCGAGGTCAGTTGTTGATTTAAATGTCACGACCCTCATGCTTAAAACAGTAACAAATAAATTATACTCACGACACAGAAAAGCTTCAACTAGAATAAAACTCATCCATGTCACGAATTTGCAATCGAGGGCAGTTGTCACGATACAGATAAAGCTTCAACTACCACACAACACATCTATGACGAGATGTTGCAATCGAGGGCAGTTGTTGATTGAAATGACATGACATGCATGTTTAAAAAAGTAAGAAATTAATTATGCTCACAATGCAGATAAAACGTCAAATATTCGAAAACTCATCCATGTCACAAAATTGCAATTGAGGGCAGTTGTCACTCATGATACAGATAAACTTCAATTACCATATAACTCGTCCATGTCGTTATGTTGCAATTGAGGACCGTTATCACTCATTATACAAATAAAGTTTCAAATATCATATAACTCATTCATGTCACAAAATTACAATAAAGGGCAGTTGTCACTCATGATACTGATAAAGTTTCAAATTCCATATAACTCATCGATGTCGAGTAATTGTAATTGAGGATGACCCACATTTTTAGAAAAGTAAGAAATAAATTATACTCATGATACAGATAAAGCTATAAATGGAATATAACTCATCGAGGATGTGAAATACCTGTCCCGTACCCGACCTGTCGCTGAATTGACTTCTGACGAGGTATGGAACAAATGACACAGTCTGTCAGTTTATGCCTTGCCATCATACTAAATGGCTGTTTCCAGGCCGTAACTATTTTGGCCCCAGTAATAAAGTCGACAATGCTACACCTATAGATGCTGATGATGATACCACTCATGACCATAATTTTGCATATAGTCAGGCGACTGAAAATCTCCGATAATCGCTGTGTAGACAAATCTTCAATAGTGCAATTTGTAAATGATTTTCATTCTATTGGTAAATTACATTTTGCTGTTGGTGCTGCTGGTCTAGGTAAGTATAATGGGTGTACTTTATCCTTATAGTATGTCAAATATTTTACCGAAATAATGGGTTGGTTGCTAAAAAAAAAGAAATTTCAATGACCACAATTATGAGCCAATTGCTGGGAAAAGTGTGTGTGTGTGTGTGTGTGTATATATATATATATATATATATATATATATATATATATATATATATATATATATATATATATCCAAAGGGTGTAACGATTCGTTACCCTCTTTCACCACCAAATATGCTTGGTTAAATTGGATTATGGATGCAACTATGTAACTAAACTCGACTATATATATACATTGATGAGGGAGTAACAAATCGTTACGCCCTTCGACTTTTTTTTGTTGTTCTCAAAGGGGTACAGGAGTTTATTTTGTCTGATACAAATCAAGTCTCGATTGTGGGGCAGGCACCATTACCAAATGAAAAGTTAGTCAATGCCAAGAAAGCTTGAAATATATATTTCCAAAGGGGGTAACAATTTGTTATCCCCTCTTGCCACCAAATATGCATGGTTGAATGGGATTATCGTAGCAATTAGGTTACTGAATTCGAATATGTATTGATGGTGGAATCAAAAATTGGTACTCCCTTCGACTTTGCTTTTTTGTTCTCACAGGGGCTCTGTAGTTTGTTGTGTCTGATGCAAATCAAGTCTCGAGTATAGGGCAGTGGATGGTCGGATTACTGCTTGTGATTCAATGTGTTGGTAATGACAATGATTATGGGCCAGTATCGGGAAATACATATTGACAAAGGGGATAACGATTCATTACTCCCTCCCACCACAAAATATGCTTGATTAAATGGAATTATTGACGCAATTATGTCACTTGACTCAAATATATATTGACGAGGGAGTAACGAATTAATACTCCCTTCAACTTCGCTTTGCCATTCTCACAGGGGCACGGAAGTTTGTTTCTGATGCGAATCAAGTCTCGAGTGTGGGAGGGGCGACAAGCACCATTACCATCTTACAAGTCAGTCAATGCTAAGAAAGCTTGAAATATATACTGCCAAAGGGAGTAAAGATTTATTACCCCCTTTTGCTGTCAAATATGCTCGGTTAGATGGGATTATCGAAGCAATTGGGTAACTGAACTTGAATATATATTGATGAGGGAGCATCGAATCGTTACTGCCTTCGACTTTGCTTTGCCATTCTCACAGGTGCATGGGAGTTTGTTGTGTCTGATACGAATCAAGTCTTGAGTGTGGGCAGTGTATGGGTTGGGTTCCTGAATGTAAGTACATATTGCCAAAAGGGGTATCCAATTATCATTGGTTGTGTGTTGACTCTGCACACCAGATACACAAGGTGCGCTATTACGGAATTACCAATTGGAGTGTGAGACTCGCTTAATTCTAGCAGCGACCTGTGTGCCTTACTGCATTGACTTGTTTAGTAGGTATTAGACTGTTTCCGATTAAAAGTGGAGAATAATGCAGCACTACACAGGAAGCAGATAAGCCATTTACCACTTACAGGAACCGCAGGCTTTGCGTGCAAGTTAACAGACAATAAAAAGGTAATTCATTCAGACAGTCATTCATTTTAAACTGTTACCAATAATCATGTGTGTTGTTTCAATATCAGACATGGCATGTCTGCAGTGTTGCTTTCTGAATGGAATGCCACTTACAAATGACTAAGCGTTTTACATGCTGATGATACTAGGAGAATGTTTTCAGAAATGCAGAGCTGCTGCCTGTTTGTACACAGAGAGATACCCACAGCACATCCATCACTCATAAAATGTCTTCCAGCATTTGGCATGTCGCATGCGCACAGCCAGGCTAATGCAACTGACATGAAACGTATGTCGCACAGCCAGGCTAATGCAACTGACATGAAACGTATGTCGCATCAGATGACCTGTGGGAGATGGGAGTGTGTTCATGTACTTGCTGCCTTGGTAGTTATTCATCATGATTCTACACAGAGGTTTGTCCGCGACTCAGGATTGTCTCAAAGTACAGTGTGGAGAATCTTTGCTGATAATTTTTTTAAATCTGTACCATGTACATCTGCCCCAAGAACCTTGTAATAATTACTTTCCCAAGCATATTGATTTCTGTAGCAATTTATGGACTGGCGAGGGCACATTTAAAAATAGTGGTGATGTTAACATACATAATGCCCATTACTGGTCTACAGTCAACTCACATTGGTTCTGTCAAGTGGATAACCAGCATGTGGAGCCTTAATACTTGGATATATATACAGGACCCATTCGTCCAATCAACCGTCTAGGGAATAACATATCAGCAACTAGCCGAGCTCTGCGTGAAAAGTGAGCAGGACAGCTATCCTGTTGAAGCCTCAGAGCGATATAACTATATATATATATATATATATATATATATATATATATATATATATATATATATATATATATAATATATAGTTATTTGAAGGACATTTTAATGGCGAGTCATTTGCACACTTCCTAGATTATATTTAGTATCAGCTGCTCGAAGATGTCCCTCTCGCTCTGAGGCTTCAACAGGATAGCTGTCCTGCTCACTTTTCACGCAGAGCTCGGCTAGTTGCTGATATGTTATTCCCTAGACGGTTGATTGGACGAATGGGTCCTGTAGCCTGGCCACCACATTCTCCAGACTTGTCCCTAAATTTCGTCTTTTTTGTGGGGAAGAATTAAAGACATTGTCTACTGCATGTGTCCAACAACGAGTGAAGACATGAAAGACAGAATCAGAGCACCACATTGCTCTCTCAGCTGTACTGATGTCTGCCGAGCAACCATGAACCTAAGAAGGAGAACAGAATCGTGTCTGATACAGGTGGTCGACATTTCGAACACTTATGAAGAGTGATGTGTGCGAATGAGTGTTCCCAGTTCCCATTTATAGTAGTTCTCTCACACCATACCATTATTTACATTACACCCGACATCCTTTTGATTGTACATACACTAGGTATGCATGCCAGAACAACAACATGCTTAGTTGATTTCCATTTGATTGTAGTAAAAATACAAATAATTTTTGTTTCATTCCTTTGTGCATAAACTAGGCATATCACATGCCATATGCTTACATTTCTTCTTTATTGTGTGCAAACTATGCACATCAGAATATAGCTGACATAGTAAATGTTGTTTCTTTTTCAACAATATATCCGATTTGCAATTTTAAAGCTCACCCCCACACCCCTACCTCCGGTATATTCGGGGGAATGGAATTACTACCAATCGATGATTCATATAGGGTATAGTTATCACAATTTTTCGCGAACTCCTGGTGTCGTGGTTTTTTCTGAGAAAAATGGGTGATACAGGTGCTGTGAATCATTGTGTATATTAATGAGGGATTAACGAATTGGCACTCTCTTTTTTGCTTTGTCTTTCTCAGAAGGGCGTGGGAGTTTGTCGTGTCTGATGCGAATCAAGTCTCGAGTGTGGGGCAAGTAACATTTCCAACTGACAAGCTAGTCAATGCCAATTATAGACCCTACATTTTTTTTGGGAAACTTTTGACCACAGAAGGTGAGAGAGTAACAAATCGTTACTGCATTCGACCTTGCTAAAACAAATAACCATGCCAAATGACTAGGTGATTTTGGAGAGCCTGGGTTACTTTCGAGAGAACTCACCAGAGTGTGATTCAATCGCCGATTTCCCCCACCAAAATATTTTTTGTGAGAACCAATCAGATTGAGCCATTATCGCACTTCTCTCCTCGCACTTCCAAATCTGCCTCTTTAAGTGTAAAATCTGGCAAAATAGCGAGTAGGATTTTGAAACTTGATGAGTTTATTTAGCTTTCTTTCCATTACATTACACTATAGGACAGTTTAAAGTAGTGGTAGGTATGATAAACTGGCGCTTGTTGGTACTAGATAGCCTGGATTAGTTTTGAGAAAACTCACCAGAGTACACCGTGATAGCCAATTTCCCCACCACCAGAACATTTTATTTGTGAGATCCATTCAGATTGTGCCACGATCACACGTCCTTCCACACCGCCAAATCTACCTATTTAAGTGCGAAATCTGGAATACGACTTTACTTGGTGTCGAGCATATGGAATAAGAAACTAGAACAAAGCTGAAAAGGCAAAGATATCTAATAAATAAACCTTGTAAGAAAATAAAAATTTTATATAACTAAATAAATAAATATATGTAATAAATAATTTATAATATTCTCTTGTAGAAGAGATGTTGATTCTTTAAATTCTCGATCATGTCTGTTTCCAGATCTCGCACTTAAATAGGCAGATTTGGTGGAGTGTGTTAAGAAATGCGATTGCGATGCAATCTGATTGATTCTCACAAAAGTGTTTTTGTGGGAGGAGGGGAATTGGCAATCGCTGTGCACTCTAGCGATTTTTTTTCAAAACTTTTCCAGGCTGACCAGAATCAACAAGTCCTTTGGGATGATAGAGCAAAGTGTAGTTGGGCGTGTAAGTAAAGCTAGTAGGACTTTGAAACTCGACGAGTTTCAATGTTCTACTCATGCCAATGGTGTGATGCCGAGGGTGTCGTTGAAGCGCAGCACAATCACATCTAATGCTGACGTCATTGCTAGTGGCTATTTGATCTTTAAATGGTTGACAAGTTAACCGGAATAGTTTATTGAGAGCATCCAATAGATTGCACCACGATTGCATTTATACCATTTCGAAATCAGTTTTTTGTGTTTTTTTTTGTTACTATTTCAAGGGAGTTCCGGTTATTTCCTCTCCTTTTATGGTTAAAAGATTTACAATGTATGTTTGAGCTGTGATGCAATTTGACAAAGCAATCGGAAAAGAAATTGTGCCTATTTGCTATATTTTTTTGTACATGATATGATACAGTACCGAGTAAAGTGTTGTTAGATGTTAAATACTTTTGAAATAGTTTCCATGAACTGTGCGTTTCCCTTTAACTGATCTATGATTACGTTCATGATAGAGTCGTGCTCGCGAATTATCGAAAAAAAAGTCTTGCATGAACGAATAAGTGGGCAAATTAACCTTGAGAATATGTTGAAAGACCGACCTCGTTAGTTTTATGCACTCTAATGTCTTGATTTTTTTGTGCTCATTGTACGAAGCCCGATGGCTAGGAAATAACCATAGATGATCGCCAGCTATTCGCATCAGTTGTTTCTGCAGTAGAAAACGAATGAGCATTCGTTTATTGAAATCGCCAAATGGTAGTTTTCCGTTGACATCTTCGATAAGTAGAGGTAAATAATTTCTGTTTTTATCAAACAGACTCGTTCATAAACCTTCTACTTGGGCGGTGGTGATGACTCTTTTGGCCGAGGTCCGAATAGTTTGCTGTAAATTTCATTGCAACATCGATAAAAGAATTTGTGTACTTTTAGCGTGGCTGCTTCATAGTTGTCATACCTGAGAAGGGGCGAAATGTAATGCTCGAATGTGGCATCGAGTTTGAAGATGTTTTTCAGAAACGTAAACAACAAATTAGAAAGAACACCATTGGAACTCGGCGTATTTTGTGCTTCGGGAATCGTGGTCAAATTATTTGCTTTTACACCATTACATGTGTATGATCGGCCAGTGCGAACGAAATGCAGAAATCCATTACAGGTACAAACAGTATGTGTAATAGCGAGTTTATTCAATAGAATTCTGTCATGTAGAATCGGAAAATTAATTCCATCAGGTAAACCATGTTTATTTTAATGGGTTTTTCTACGAGTTTAAATACATCTCGAATAAATTGTTCTAAAGTTTCTGGCGATTTACTCATAAAGTAACTCGCAAAAATGTGGTTTTGTTGGCTGGTTATCGCCGAATGTTGGCCCATCCATTTTGGTAAAATTTTAAACACGTTGTAAAAAACTTTTCGTGCGATTATTTAGATTTTGAAATACGGATAAAATATAATCGACTTTGAGTCTCGGGTTGAGTTTCAACAGAGCTTTGTAGTTGATTATGTAGTCTAGGAGAAACAGGTTGATTTTGACAATTTTGATGAACATTTTTACATTGTACATTAAAATAATATTGGCATTTGAAAGTTTATATTCTTGAATGTCTAAAAGTGGAATGTTTTCGTTACTCAAGTTAACGTATTTTTTATTTACTGCATTTGAATCTAATAGTTCTGTCAAATTGTAAAATATATAAAAATTGTTAAAATAAATATCATTGGAGGGGGACATTTTTTAGGATGTTGTTTGTAACAATTTTTTAAAATCTTAAATATAATAATTTACTGTGCTGCTTTTTTTCGCGACATAATCGCCCCACCACTTTCGCAAAATTAAATCTGTAATATTATTTTTGATAAACTTGATGTTTAGTAAAAATGTGTGCCCGAGCAGAGAATGGTTGTTTATTTGAATAGTATTTTTAGTTTTTAGAGTGATATTAAACCATGAATCACATATGGAGACTATCTTGTCGCCGTGAGAAACAAAAAATTGCCGGAAAAAAGAATTGACCCTATCCGTGCAATTGCTTTCGAAATCGGTGATTGTAGCAAAATACAAATTTGTAATGGCCGCATATCGACCAAATATTCCCCATTTATTACAGTTGTATAATTTTTCAACCATTTAGGGATATTAACTACGGTTGATGAAGAACAGAGATTTATCAGAGTAGCTGAAAAAAAAAATTCATACAGTAATAACTCTCTCAAAATTGCTTACCAGTATAAAGTGCTAATAATTTTTCTTTAGAAAAGAAACTGTATTTGGACTTGACCACTGCATCTTCTATCAACAAAGGTAAAAACGAATCATCGAAGACATTTTCGAAATTTTGCAAACTGTATAAAGGAGCACCTACGGAAAATACACATTTCACATATTTGTAAAATTCTGCCTCATCGTACATTTACAATATTATTCGCACTAGTAAACCACATAAAGAGTGTTCGAATATGAAAATTTCCTAGAGAAATTACCAAGGGAAAATTTCTAAGGGAAAAAAGGGCAGGTAATTTTCCATCGAATGTTTTACTGAATATTCCATCTGAAATAAATCTTTGTACCAATCATATACGATTCCTTTTATTTTGGCTTACGAACATTAAGATACAAATAAGAAATGAAACTGGAGAATACAGCTTTTCCACTCACATAATATAACACTTTAGCCGATAACGCAGAATCGCCATTTAGTAATTGCTGAAAATCTTTGTTTAATATTTTTCTGAAAGGAAACAGTTTATTTGAGAAAAAAAAAAAAAAAAAAGTTGTTTCAAATCATTTGCCCGTAACTAGCGAAGATCCGTATAATCCAGGAACTGAATATATAATCTTACACACAATTACAAGTAATGTGTTTGATAAAATAATGAATATGTACTTGATCTGTGCCGAATACACAATCATTTTCCACCATCGAGATTTATGACAAGTATAATAAATCTCTTGCCTGTACTCATACTGCATAGGTAACGATGCGGAAGTAAGCTTTGCTCATGGAAGTAAGAGAAAAAACTACGGTGCGAGTGGGAATGCCAGAACTCGAAGCACAGCTTGTTGTTGATGTTGACATCATGTGATGTTGGCAAAGGGGGGAGTAGGCGACAAGTGGGAAGAAGGCCACACGCCAAATATGGAGTTAGGATAAACGACAAGATTGATGACGAGATCGATGGACTAGATTTAAAAAAAATAAGACAGGAGTGGGGTGTGGAGGAGAGAAGGCCATGCTCCAAATATGGAGTGAAGGATTTAAAAAAAAGATAAGAGTGGAGTGTAGATAAGTTGAGAGGCTGTTCCAAATATGTAGTGAAGGATTAAAAAAAGACATGAGTGGGGAGGTGAGAGGGTGGTGTCGTGGCTGGGTACGGGCGTAGGTGGAGGGTGGTTGCCGGGGTGGGGGGTGGTGCGTATAGAATAAGGAATGCTGTGATTCAGATACTTACAATCCTTCCAGCAATACATAAGACCATCAAAGAATTGCTAAGGTAATTGTTCCATATTGCATTCTCAAAGGCAGAAACCACAGTAAAAGTGCGAGTGTAGTACAGGGTATTCGTTCAAATTGCTTCCTTCATGGGTCGGTGCCATATTGCGTATCAGACTAATTCCGTTTAGCGTGTCCATGTTTTTCGCCAATTTTTTTTGCATCACGTATCCAAGTGTGGTTTATTAAAAAAGTTTTTTCTTACGAAATGCGATGGTGTTTGCGGGATGCAAAATTACAATGTTGAATGCCAGGCAAGCGATCCATTCCTCGCCGGACGTAAACAAGTTCCTGTGTCGAGCACGACATCGTCAAGCCGTCGGTACAATGTGAACGATGTATGAAGAGTGACGAAAAACTTTCAGAAAACAGGGGCTTGTTTTACTGGTGCCGAAGGCGAATCGAGGAAGGAATGAAATGCAGTTTCAAAGTGTCAGCGAGGCAGAGCAGTTTCGTGGGAGATTTAAACTTATCGCTGGGCGAGATCATCGATATTTGTTTACTGTAGTGTCTGATCAACTACCTGCGACAGCAGACGATCGTGAATGAAGTGTGTATAAACTGGATGCTTATGTACAGGAAACACATCGGTGGGCTGGACAAAGTGGTCGAGATCGACGAGTCGAAATTGGGAAAGAATATGAACTGCAAACGACACCAAGTTCACAGTCAATGGGTTTTTGGGTGCGTGCAGAGGGACGACCGGACTAAATTCTTCCTGGTGCTCTTGGAAAAGAGGAATGCAACTACTCTGGTCAAGATCATCCGCAGATAAATTGTGCCCGGCACAAGTATAATGTCCTGGACATTCATGGCTACCACCACATGTAAGTGAACCACAGGAGGGAATTTATGGGCAGCGAAAAGAGCGGTGTGGTCAACACTCAAAACGCACTAAAAATGAAAAAGGATAAGGCTTTGAGGGTGCACATGCAAAACATCGTGCTGATCTGGTGCTCGGTGAGGTGCAGCATCCCATGCTTTGGCCGACGGAAAAAGTCATGGGTCGGCTATCTGGCAGTGTACATCTGGAAAAAGAACCATCGGTACAGTGAACGACTGGACTCATTACTGGTCTACGCAGCACCCATGCACTATCGGAATCGACGGAGAGGGGGTGGTGGCAGCAAAGGTGGTTCTTCTTCCGACAGGTAACTGTTTGCATTTATCATTTAAGAGAGCAAAAGAGAGTTAGGAAACGTTTTATGTTTGTTTAGATTCATTTATATATAAAGTGTAAACTGGTTAGTTGCTGCTTGCATCTGTTTAAAATTAAAGCGTAAAGGAGCAAGTGAGTGTATTTTGCTCTGTTTTTTTATTTATGGATACGAGAGCGAGAGTTTGCTGCTGTTTGTTGCACTTTAAAATTAAAGTGTAAACGAGTGAGTGAGTCTGATGCAGTTTTGTGTTTGTTTAAAATTAGTGTGTAAACAAGCAAGCGAAATGTTTTAATTTACAGGCACGAGAGTGAGTTGCTGTTTGTTTGTTTGTAGTTGTTTAGATTTTATTTTAAAGTATAAATGAGTGAGCGAGTCTGATGTTGTTTGTTACAGTTTTAAATCGAAGTGTAAACAAGTGAGCAAAATCTTTTTAATTTACAGGTGCGAGTATGAGTTTTTTGTTGTTTTTAATTTACAGGCTCAAGCGAGGGTGATTTGCTGTTTATTGGATTTAAATGAAAGTGTAAATGAGCGAGTGAGAGTGAGTTGCTGTTTTGTGTTTGTTTAAAGTTAAAGTGTAAAGGAGCGAGTAAACTGTTTTAATTTACAGGCGCGAGTGTGAATGAGTTGCTGTTTGTTGCAAATTAAAATTGAAGTGGAAACAAGTTAGTAAACTGTTTTAATTTACAAGCACGAGTGAGTGTGATGCTGTTTTGTTTTTGTGTTTGTACAAAGTGTAAGCGAGCAAGTAAACTGTTTGTCATTTACATGCAGAGAGAGAGTTTGTTGCTGTTTGTTAGAGTTTTAAAGTGTAAATGAGTGAATGAAAGAGAGTTGTTGCTTTGTGATTGTTTTGTTTAAATTAAAAATTTAATTTGCGACCCGGAGAGGGTGTAAAGCAGTTAAGTAGGTCATGATGAGTCCGGTTGGCGATGATGGATGCACCTGCATCTGCTGTGTCCACGAAACTTGGATTTGCCAGTTTCGATTGTTGAGGTAAATTATTTAAATTAAATTAAATTTTTCTTTGCAAATTAAAAAAAAATTAATGTTCTCCCCAAAATGTACAACTTATCACACATCACACGTATTCGAATGGGTGTGGAGGGAATACTAAATTTCTTCTGGATACACAATAGTAAATTTTTAGAGACAGCTCATGCTTGGCACTTGGATATGCCTGGGGAAACAAATGGGGCCATTTGCTGTTTTTTCCACTTTCGGTTTGGGTACGACATATGAAACAGCAAGGCACCAGTCGAAATATCCCCCCAATTCAGTTGAATACATGCAGCACCATGACATCACATGGGGCACGGCACCAATTTACCCACTTTCGGTTTGGATAGGCAAACCCTACTTTTCGTTCCTGGTTTTTTTTCCCGACAAGGATACGCCAGGGGAAACTTTTAGTCGAAAAAGGTTCTTTGTGGGTGAGTTGAATACACAGCGAGGGGGGGGGGAGGGATTCCATGCCTGACTTGGTCTTCTCCGGATTGTGGTTGGATACGAAATGTAGTGATTTTTGAGGGTTTTGGACACAATACAAAATAATCACCCATTTTTATACGAATTTGTAATAGTTGGTTTTCAAACTTATAGGATTATCAATGTGTTCATGTTTCCATGCTGAATCATCATGATGTGAGAAACATTTCTCTATAAATGGAAAAAAAAAATCGTATTTATTCTAAAGAAAATTTGAATTTTGATTTTGATGCTGGATTCGTTCATAAGATTTATCTAGTGTATCATGATTTTAGAAATTCTGAATCACAAACTACTTCAATTTATAGAAATATTGAACTTTACTACAAACCAGTTTTTAATTTTGATCCCGAACATAATGATTATTCTTATTTTGCAAGACTTTTATATATGACAGATTGTACATATAGAAAATCAGTGATTGTAAAAGACAAAACAAATATAACGAAAGAATAGATTTTAATTAAAAATGTTCCTGCTGGAACAATTTATGTTATATTGATTAGTCAAAGAAATCTTACTTGTGATCAAATAAAAGAAACAATTACTGAAGATGTGTGATTTTTGATATTATTGAATGGATAAAATTAATTATATTTATTAATCGGCAAAATGTATTGATAATTTTATACACGTGTTTAGATACACTCATAAACTATAAAGTCAAATAAAAATGTATTTTGATAATTAATTAATTACACATTCTGAACAAACTTAATATTAATAAATCAATTTGTTTAGTAAAAATTGTTACGATTAAAGGAGGATATTAATATATAAGCATATTGATTTTATATGTAATTTAAATTATTTCCATATTTTAGTATAATTAGATAATAAGTTTAAAGTTATTTTTACAAGATGATATAATAAAATTAATTCAGAAGAATCTAAATTAATAAGTTGATTAAATTCGGAATATATGGTAAAATTAAAATTGTTAAGTTTAATTTTCTATATGATATTACAGTCTGATGGAAATTATAATATCATGTAAGTTTAACTTTAAATATAAGTTTTTTTAAAATAAATAATATATTAACTTTTAATTGAAATATTTGGAGAGTAATCAAATGGGGGATTTCAACTATTTCTATATTATTTTATATTATTTTTAATGTTATAAATTTAAAAAAATATCTGTTTAAAAAAGTCATTTTAAAATTTAGGTCAAAACATTTTATTTAACAATTAAATTTAAACAAATTTTTAGTGGTGCATTAAAAATTTATATTTACAGCGTAAATAAAAAAGGTTTTGATTAATTAAAACATTATATATTACTACCTAAATTAAAAAACTGAAAGGGGAAATTAAAATATGTTAATGAAACATTTTTTAATTCATAGTTTTAAATTTAATTTTCATGTAATTTGATTTAAATTTATTGACACAGACATTTTTAATTTAAAACATTTAAATTAAATTATTGATTATATAAAGTGGTCTGGATCGTCCATTGCATGACTCATGCTTTTAACTATCTGAGACATATTCTGTCAATTCTGGAATTTTAATGTAAAAGTGTGAGCTGGATTGCCCTGTTTGTGTTTTCCGATTGCTCACTGACTTATTTTCTTATGGCCAAATTATAGTATTACAAATAACTTCATAAAGAGAAAAATTGACTTGTCTGCTTCTTCTCTATCTAAAACTAATACTTATTTGCTTATCTGGTTTTACCCTAGCCTCGGTGATGTTTGTCAAAACACCGATGACTTGTTTTTTTTTTTGGTACCAAAATAAAGGTTTCAGTATTTTCTAACCAGTAGTAAACTTATGCCATTTTGACAACTTTTTGACTTATTTGTCCTTTCCCAAGTACCCTAGAATGTGCAAGTTTTAAAAATTTGCTGTAACTTTAAGAACTGAAAAAAATAATTGTATACTTTTAGAATGGTTAGAAAGTTTATTTTTTTTATTACTTCGAAGTTTTTGCAATATTCACGAATATTTGGGGTTTCCGCTCATCAACATTAAACATCATGCTTAAAATGTAGCTGACCTCCTAGATCATTCCCTCATATCTTCAACCCTCCATGTCTCTTAACTCCCTGATTACTCTGCTATGTGCCATTTTCAATGGGCAAAGTCTTGTTGAATGTCATTTTAGCGATGGTAAGTATTTTCATAAATTTTGTTTTCTTACTCGCTGTGCTTCCGAAAATATGCAAGTTTTTGAGAAAATGTTCTTTCACTTAGGTTTTTTGTTTATCTTCTTGTAGCTATGCTAACATACAGCACAATTTTATCTGTGTCTGTGAAAATTAACATAGCACTATGTCCAAAGAAAAATTAGCACATACTCAATTATATTACCACAGTGGAAACAAGTTTGTTAAGCATATATATAATACTACTTTTTGCATACCTGTCAATTAGATGGTCAAAGAGAGTTGAATGAAGGGATGGATCGATAAACCATCTACTTCAGTAATGTCTTTAGTGAGGCAAATCATCTCTAAACTTATTCCTGTAATCTTTTGGTGGTCCCATTTTCACACGTTTTGAATGGCTGCTCATTGCATTCTCTTTGCTCTGATGTGGACAGTATAAAACTCTAACATATTTAAGAAGATGTTATTGAGAATCTAAGAAAATAACATATCATTGAAATTAAAGTCTGCATTTTATTTCGAATGGCAATACATAGTGACTGAAGACCTCCGGAACATCGTTACTAACTCTGTTCAGAAAATGTTTAGTCATGTTGATAATTGGACCCGAACCAATGCTTATCTGACATATTTTGCACATGACGATGAGGTATTAACCATCACAGTCAAATTTATATACCAGTACTTCGAAAATATTGAAACTATTAATTTGGATGCGACAATATTGGCCTGTCAATTTTAATTTGGCGTCACACACCAGACGATAATTGCCACAAATTGGACTTCTTATTGCATCTAAAGATCCACGATATTGTTCGTAGTCCAGTGTAGGAACAACATTGAGCCATAATGGCAACAAATTTTCCGCAAGAATACCTGTGCCCATATGTTGAAAGCAAATGTTTGTTGGAGGGAACAGATGAAACTGGTATAAGGATTTCCGTCTGTCTACAGGTGTTGGTTGTATAAATCGACTATTTCATCTCGGGTGGACAATGCTTCGTTGATGAACACAACATGTCCAAAAACGAGGTTCCTTGCATCTCTGCAGGTACCATTAACGAATGAAATGTAAGCACCTGTTGTTCATGTCACACATGCAAGACAGTTATGTGGGCAACGTGCAATTGCTGTGTAACACATGGTGAATTTGTTGATGGATTGTCCTCGATCTGTTCCAAAACCTCCTTCTCAGGTGAAATTGTGCCATTATTGGGTCTGTGGCCCTAAAAGCGAACATTGCTAAATTTATACTGTGCAGTAAAAATGATGGCAATAATCCATGATAATGAGCATTCATTTTGACAATGAAGCTGTGGTAAATTTCAACAAATGTAAGATGATTTGTCACACACACGCCGTTCAGGATATCGCTCTGCATAACGATGTAGCGTTTGAATTATTATCATTGCATACACCATAAACCAAGTGCATCTCGGTTTATTAAGCCCATGTATACTTTTCCTTCACTCTACTATAAACTCACGACAAAAACTTATTGTCTGTGTGTTGTTACATCACAGACGTGAACTGGCAATAGGCTACATTTCATAGTCTCCTGTTCTATAACTCCACTTTAAACAAATTACCAAGTTGTGAATGTTGCACTCTGATGTCATGGCAAGTTTAACAGAGTACGTCATCTTGATGGTTGTTATGGTCTCTTCTAATATTAAATATTACATTTTGTTACATCTGGTATATACTACCGAAGAACAATGTTTAGCGAGTATAATATTTTATAGTTTTGCATAGCACAACTGGTATGAAGTTCTAGATGTTAAAGAGATTCATATATTTTACATAGACTATGTTATACTGTAAATATTTTTAAAATTGCAGATGGTGTTTGGTGAAGGACTATCAAGCAGAACTGAAGAACCAAGGATCATTCAAGTTTCGCTGAGCAATGGTACATGGGATGGTGAAGAGGGTCCACTGAACTATACACATATAGGTAAGGCTTGTTATGTTTCAAAACACAATTCATATCTTACTCTGTACATCGTTTACTTACTGTTGACAGTGTCTAATTTCTGCTTCACAAATATACTGTTCAAAGTGTAATTTAAAAAAAAATTAAATGAAACTACTACCTTAACAAAATGCCTATTTACTAAGATTTTTGTGGAAATGTTTTAAAACTGAAATGAAAAAAATTGTTGGATTAATTCATCTGTGCCTAGTGATGTACCAAAATATTCTTGCAAGTAGCTTCCCAGTGTTTCCTTTGCATGGGAAGATGCAGAGAGTTGGAAGTCAAGTTTCTGACGTTAGACATAGCGAGCAGCCTATCATAATGGATGGTACAACACACACAAATAAACTTATCTCAGCTCGCGCCTCGCTGACCCTGAAAAGCTCATATTTCTCAATTTATCAGGCAGGAGTGTCGTCATCACCATTAAATTTTCCAAACAACTTGGATTGCCGAGAATGTTCTAGATGGCACCTACCTCAAGTATAGATACCACTTGTGAGCCTCTGGGGAGTGAGTGATCAAGAGCCGAGAGTTTGGCGTCTCGTGCGACCTTAAGCAACGGTTGGGCGATTCCGGAGCAGCGAGGGATGACTGTAGTGATCCGAGAGAGTGCGTCGGCGATCTTGTGTGCAGTGAAGTGTGGGACTGATCTGCAGGACTGTGCAGTGGATGCGTGAGTAAAAATACATTCGGGACTATGGAAATAGACCATTTTACTAAGCACGTGGAAATTATTGCAGTAGTTTAAGGGAAATTAGCAAGAGTAAAGACTGTGATAAAGACTGTAATTTAAATTGAAATAGTAATCAAATATTGCACGCAATATGAATAATAAGAGTTAATAGGATGCTCAGACTGGAAAATAACAGATGTTTGACTTATTGTAACATTGAGAATAAATGCATTTATTGAATTTAGTTATATTATTTTCATTGGGACCTCCATCCCTCACGAACTCGGATATGCCTTCAGGCATTCGTGTAACAATATATTGAGCCATGTATTTGTCTTAGCAACATACAATGTTAAAATTAATAAGTAAAAATATTTGAATAAGTTATTCATTTAGCCAAGTAAAATGTTTGTAAGTGTTATTTCAATCTTATCTATAATTTTTTTTTGTAATAGAGGAATCCGACTGCTGAGAAACAAATTAGTCTTACTGGCAGGAGATTTCATTCTAAATGTCTTAAGATCATTACAGCAGTTAACGAAGAACACTATGTTAATATTAAGGGAAATTTACTTACAAATATATGGTAAACTTACACACAATAAGAGATGTCTCTATTCGGTATGAGTAAAATGCCTAACAATGGCGCATATCAATTACTCAAAAAGTGAAGTAGTTGTCTATTGCGAATTTGGGTTGGGCTTTAGATCTGAGAGTGCGTATCCCCAGATAACTTTGTGGTGTGGACTACTTAGCGCCATTGTGATGTCTAGCATTGGAACTGAAGTTTCCCTTGTCTCAGTGAACAGCATTAACAAGTCTTGTGGTGGGGTCTTGGCGACTGACCCCTTTGGTGCCTGCTGCACCCGTTCCCTTTGCTGATCTCGGCTGAATGCGATGGTTTGGCGTTGCTTCTGCTCCTCTTTGGGTTAAATGGTAAGCAAAACTGAGTGATGGTTAACAGAAGTGGGGAGGAAGGTGAGGATGGTCGAGGAGTTCCCCGATGAATTTCACGCATGTCCCTACATTCTCTTCTTGTGTGAGATCGAAGTGAGTAATATATTCCCCCCTCCCCATCAATCGTTTCTCCCAAGCCAGTACTACATGGTAGAAAGAAGAAATATTTGTGAGTACATGTGGTGCCCTCCCTTGCTCCAGCTGTAGCAAGGGTCTTAGTGACACAGTTCCCATTCTCCTGTTCCCCTAACCAGAGAGTAGAACACATTGGAAAGAATGAAGGCTGGTGAGTAGGGTTAGGAGCAATGTGGTTTCCCTTTGGTGTGTCCTAATGCGGGCTTCTGTATATTATGTTTGGTATTGATGTCCGAAATTCCAGATGTGATGCAAGTACAATATGTGAGAGCACCATACCAGATGCCAAATGCAACAGCGATACACCACTTTACCACATTCTTCACCACCATGATTTGTCTCAGGGCCCTATAATACTAGCTGGGTTCCCAGCCCATCTCTGTCGGGTATCTTCTGGGGTAGATGATCGGCTGAGCAAGAGGGAGGGTTTGCAATTGGGCAAATGAAGGGAAGATGGAGGTAGGGTGCAATTGGCTGGCATGGCATAGAGAAATACATAACCTCATGTTTGGTTTCAACAGGGCTTTTTAACCCAGAGGTAAGGCAAAATGAAATCTCAAATTCAACTAAAATGAGCACAAAATTGTATCAAACTTCCGGTGCACCGGGATTGGTCTCCCCATTCGTTACCCTCACTAAAACTAGCTTAAGCAGTGTTGCCTTAGCTGGAAATTACAGGGTGTCGAGATGGCTTGGTTGATGAATAAAATAAAAATAGGGAATCTGGCACAAGGGGACAAAAGACTAGCACCATCGCCAACTATCTACCATATTGTAATGCCACCTAGCTGCCAGCTTGGATCTGGGTGATATTAATCTCGGAACGATCTTTGGTTCAAAAAATGCTCTAACCCCAGTAAAATTCCCCAAAATATTGGAAAAGAAATGTCACACATTTTACCAAATAATTTAGGAAAATTTTGGGAAGAAAAATATTCAAATACTTACATGCAGCATGTCCGGGATTCGAAATTAATATTGTGGATCACACAAATTCCCGGCATAAAGACCAGCAGTGACTGACTCACACCATTACCTCCGCCACTATACTGTATATTTTATTGACCAATTGCTATCCCATGGCTAGACCCCAAACAAAATTTTATTTTGTTTAGATGTTTAATTGTTTGTTTAGTATTTGATTTAATATTTAATGTTTAATTAACCAAGTACTCACATTTGTTCGACTGAATAGTTATTTCCCTTTCACCTCCTAAAATTTTTCAGCAGTTTTATATCACACTCGACCCCCTTCTCTTCCTCCCCCCACCACTATAATTTATTGGCTCTACAAACTTCGGCTCTACCCGATAGTTTCCCTACTCCTATTCCTCGACTCATTATTCGGCCAGTTACTGGAATTCGCTCGATTCCTCGACTCCTCTTCCCTTTTCCCACGACTTAATGAGACGGGGGACAGGAGGGGAGTGCTCAGTTTTTTCTGGTAAATGTACAACCCTTCGGAAATTCAAGCGTATGTACATAGCCTAATGCATGGGGTCGAGTAAAATATTGTGGTAGCTATTGATCGTTCACCCATAACATATGCCGAGTTATACCAAGACGAAACCCATTTTCAGCTGGGGTTGGAAAGATTTCGCCAAACATCTGCTTCCCTGCATATCTAAAAAAGCAGCAAGTGCCCGGTGCATCTGTTTCACCTGCTTGCTGATTTTTCCTGCTTGGAGGAGAAGTTAAAGGTGTATCTCTATTAGAACACCTGTTGGATGCGAAGGAAACAGGAGTACTGGAAATTATATTGGATCTTTGATTCGAAGCATACCGAACAATAAGTGGTAGTGGAGGAATGTGATGGTACCTGGTATCTGACATCCTAAAAAAAAGGGCGTTTTACCGACATCGCAAGCTCTCCTTCGCAAACCTCACACTAGCCACTCAAACTAGTATTGCAAGAGGAAAAAAAATTCTGTGTGCTAGCACAGAACCATCCTCTGTTAAGTAAAATAAATACTTCTATGTTTACATTGCCAAGCGACCGAGAATATGCCGATGGCACAGCAGAATAAAACAATTACCTCCAATACAAAAACACTTATAATTAATTCTACTATTTGGCAGTTGATAACAAACCTAATAAATATTCTTCTAGATAATTTTTCTCGTCTCGCACATTACACACATTGTTAGAAATTTCAAATTGTAAGTCATTTATATTTCGCCATAATGTTCACAGAATGTGCTCAAAGTTACACAAAAATAAGCTCATTCTCATTCTTAGTTAGCCGCTCACAGAAGGTGGCATAAAATCTGCTGATCATGGTGATGTAGAATCAGCGTATCTTGTTAGGTATATCACGCCTGCCCAGCATATGCAGCTTTCCACATATACAGGATTATAATCAGGAGAGTAATTCACTGATATTAATAGCATTCGTCCCTTTTATGACAGAAAGATGGGTACTTCGTTAGGTCAGGTGAATTCGGGTGAGGGATGAGGTTCTGCTGCGAACCCATTGGAAACGCCCATTACGGGCAACCCATTTCTGAGATGAGGACGATATTTACCATCAGCTCCCAGCTCCATGAACCGCTCCATTTTATCGTCCAAGACACACCCTCTTTCAGTCGACAGCCACTGAGGGGTGACGCTTGTGTCTAACTCGTGCTGATTCGGCAAAATATCTAAGGGACGACCCACTGCATTGGGATCTGTTTCATAGTCCCTTGCTGCCATAGCTACCATGCCATCCACTGCTGCTATTGTTATACCATTACCATATTTTCAAGCAGTTTGGTGGCTTTAATGAAGTAAATGTCGTATTTTTCGGACATTATTTCGTACAATAGCAACATGGCTAATGGTATGTGTGGCGAATTTAATCACTCTCCATAGAGCACGATTTCAAATAAGAAAAATTTGTGCAACAATCTACATATTCTACAGCCTATCATGGCCCCGCCATGTCTCTTCAATGTGATGCCTACATTCTCTGCCCTGCACGTCTCGCACCATTATATCGGATGTGGTTTATACAGGTATCTGGACTCGATCTCATTCCAATTCCACCCCTTACATTTGAAGTACACTCCAAAACACACATTACACCTGGCAATATTTGCTGACATATATTTCATGATCCGAAACAGTACAACTTTGAAGCGAGAGTGCCAAACATGAGCTTTATATACATATTGCTCTCTTCCCAATCCACTACTATAATACTCTGCACCGCCTCCTAATTAAGTCTCCTTCACAGGAGACAATGGGCTAGTTCAACTCTTCATGTATCTACTTGTGGCTGACCAAATTTTGAATTAAAATTTCCATAGAATATTTTCCAGTAAAACCAATATGAAACATTCAAT